>CM028136.1:881030000-882490625 GCA_016271365.2 Neoceratodus forsteri
GTAGCAAGGGAGCATAGGTCACTCTAGTGGCCAGCAGGTATAACCTGCACATGGGAAAGTGGGGAGATAGGTTCTGGGCAACAGGACATGATGTCACCGGATGTGATGTCACAGGGTGGATCCTTAAATTGATAGCCGAAACTGGGTGGGTGGGTGGTTGGGGCGGGTGGGGCAGATGGCATGAAGCGCCGTCGGGCTAGCACCCCCCTGCAGGCGTCAAGATGAAGAGAAGAGGCTCTCTTTACCTCAAAATTTAATAGGCTGGAAATTCAGCTTCCTCAGCTCCTCAGGTGAGCTGCTTGTGTTGCTTGTGTTGCTTGTTTGTCCCGAGTGCCTAGCTTGGGGGGGTCTGCCTATGTAGTGGAGAAAACAAAGCCTCTCATTACTATGCAGCGGGAAAATATGTTGTGACTTTCAAAGAGGAGCTCCACTCTAAGCAAACAGGGCTATTCCAAAATGAGGTCACACTAGGACCCAGCTATCCTAATACCTTCAGTTACAAGCACAATTAGATCCAATACCACAGTATTCAACAAGTCTGCTCTATATTAGCTGCTTAGTATATCTGTCTTTAAGGTATAATCAGCAATTAGATCCAATACCACAATATTAAACAAGTCTGCTCTATATTAGCTGCTTAGTATATCTGGCTTTAAGGTATAATCAGCAATTAGATCCAATACCACAATATTAAACAAGTCTGCTCTATATTAGCTGCTTGGTATATCTGGCTTTAAGGTATAATCAGCAAGGCAACTCTAGGGCACCCAGTGAGTCCCTAGCTTTACACTTCAGCATTAGTAGCACAAAGAGAAGCAAATAACAAGCCCACCCAGTGGTGAACAGGGAACAAAGTTCATAAAATATAAGTGTTCATCAGGTAGCACCCCCTGCAGGCATCCAGACGAAGAGAAGAGGCTCTCTTTACCTCGAAAGTTATCAGGCTGGAAATTCGGCTTCCTCAGCTCCTCAGGTGAGCTGCTTGTGTTGCTTGTGTTGCTTGTTTGTCTCAAGTGCCTAGCTTGGGGGGGCTGCCTCGAAAGTTATCAGGCTGGAAATTCGGTTTCCTCAGCTCCTCAGGTGAGCTGCTTGTGTTGCTTGTTTGTCCCGAGTGCCTAGCTTGGGGGGGGCTGCCTCGAAAGTTATCAGGCTGGAAATTTGGCTTCCTCAGCTCCTCAGGTGAGCTGCTTGTGTTGCTTGTTTGTCCTGAGTGCCTAGCTTGGGGGGGGCTGCCTTGAAAGTTATCAGGCTGGAAATTTGGCTTCCTCAGCTCCTCAGGTGAGCTGCTTGTGTTGCTTGTGTTGCTTGTTTGTCCCGAGTGCCTAGCTTGGGGGGGCTGCCTCGAAAGTTATCAGGCTGGAAATTCGACTTTCTCAGCTCCTCAGGTGAGCTGCTTGTGTTGCTTGTTTGTCCCGAGTGCCTAGCTTGGGGGTGGCTGCCTCGAAAGTTATCAGGCTGGAAATTTGACTTCCTCAGCTCCTCAGGTGAGCTGCTTGTGTTGCTTGTGTTGCTTGTTTGTCCCGAGTGAGTATTAGAAACATACTTCACTTGTAAAAAAAAATGAAAATTATGTCACAGAGCAAAATCAGCACTAACTGCCAGTTCTACCTAATAGAATGCTGGTACCTATATTTACAGTTTAGCAAATACTTGAAATCTAACTGAGGAGGTTTTCTTTAAGAAAACAGCTAGAGACTTTACTATTTATAGCATTGATGATCTGGGCAGTTTCTGTGCTTTTATGGTTGCATATAGTTTGATGAAATTAAAAGTTTTAAATTTAAAACACTCCTGCTAGCTAAACCTGACAAACATAGAAAACATAACCAGTACATTAAAGCTATTTAGTAACTGTTTTCTTGCAGAAACCCCACTCAGCTAGCTCTCAGGTATCTGCTAAACTGTAACAGTAGCCATTTGTGCTCACTGGATAAGAACAGTTACACTGCTGTGCTGTTGTGAACTGATTTTAAAGTAGTGCATATGCTAAATCTAAGGGCTCGGCTGCATCACTGTCACATGAGACAGGGTGCATTGTAGGAGAGAGAAAGGTAACCTATTTGAGATGGAGAACCCCAGGGGTCACAAAACTACCATAAAGCTATCAGGCTGATTTAGGAAAAACTCCTAATAACAGACAGAGGGAAGGCCACACTAGGACTTCACATACAAATCAAAACACTCTGTATAACATATGTGTTTGCAAATTCTGGGTGAACTACTCCTTTAAGGCATAGAGTTTTTATGTGTTTAAAATACCATAATAACCATTAATGTCACTCATTTGAAGCATGCCACCTCATTGGACATAGGTCTGTGTGTGGGCGGGTTGAACACCTGAACAAACATGCCAGCTTTGTTTTTCAGTTATGGAGTGCCAATGATGATCCTTCGCCCCTCACCACCAGGGCAGGTAACTTTTTAAATCATTTCAATATTTATCTGGTTGATCCTGCCTTTACACATTTAAACATCTATCTGGTTGATCCTGCCATTCATAGCCTTTGAGCCTGGCTTCAGGAAACAGGCACTGAATTGTGAATGGAGCATGGGTTTCTATTGAGGTTTGCACAGTCATGTAAAAAAATAAATAAATAAAAAGCAAAGAAACAGACAGTGTGCACGTATGTGTGTGTGTGGTGTCTGTGTACATCTGTATGTTGAGCTGCTCCAGCATCTTTACCATTCACTCCTTTACACCAGTAATTATAACAAAATAATATCTGTGCAAGATTTGTGTTATGAGGATTTTTCACATTCCTTGGGTGTGTGAAAAATCCTCATAACACACACCTGTTTGGACACTGTTCTCTGTATATTAACTGGGGTTCCCTTTTTCCCATAGAAAAACCCATGGCCTCATTTGCCATTATAAAGCACTGTTTATAACAGCAAACATGTGTCAAAGTTTCCCTCACCCCACGCATGCACCTGCCGCAGCTCTTCCATTTGGATTCCTGGCCACATTGCCTTGGCCCTGAAGACTGAACTGCAACTCAGACACATTGGTAAGTTATTTTAAAAAACAAAATCAGCTGCCACAAAAATGGGCAAATAATATTGCTTTTCATGATTTTTAACATCTGCGGTGAGATGCCATCTGATCCTGGTGCACTGCGGTGTTTTAATTCATTCATTTTACCTGATATATCTGTTTCCTTCATGGTTATAGGGGTACTATGATTTATATTAACTTCCCCAACTGGGTGTGTAAAGACTGAACAGAAATATTTATTGAAAGTAATTGTGATCTCTTGTGGCTGTGTAATAATGTGGTATATGTTTTCTTTAGTGAATTAATGTAGTTATAAAATAGCTTACTGTTTTGTTTGCTAGTTTTAAGTTTCATATTTTTCTTTGCCTGTTCTATACTATTCTTGCATGCTTTTTTGTGCATTTTTAAAATAAATCATCTGTCAGATGATTGTTTTTTCATGCATGGCATAACATTTATTTTTCTTCCTTATTAATTTTCTTATTTAAGCAGTTAGGCTTCTCTTCTTTGTTGTTGAATTTCTTTACTCTTTTTACAAGTATTTATTATTTTATTAATGCATGTTCAGTTGGTTTCTTTGACAGATTTATTATCTATTTGTGAGTTCCATTCTATACTGCTAATTATTTAATTAATGCCTATAATATTTGCTGTGTTATAAAAATATATTTCTGTACATCCTTTTATGATAACATAATTGCGGGCGATTTTAAAGTATATTCAAGAATGATCACTGTTCCTTAGGGGCTACATCACTTTTGACAATTTATTATATTAGTATTTTTTGAACTTAACACTAAATCCAATATATTATTTCCTCTAGTGGTTCCTATTATATGTTGCTTTAAATTCACTTCATTACAGGCTATCAGAAATTCTCTACCAGGTTCTGTATCTGCGTGTCCACTAATTTAGTTTCTATCACAATGGTTTAATTCATCTACAAGGACTATTTTTCCCATGTCACAAGGTGTTTCTATTTCAGAGAAACATAGAATATGACAGCAGATAAGGACCAGCTGGTCCACCAAGTCTACCCACTTCCCTACCTGGTTTGGCAATCCCTATACTTATTTGGACCGCTGTTCCCCCACTCTGCTTAGCTGCAGAGTACCCTTATGCCTATTCCATGCACTTTTCAACTTTCTTACCATTTTTTCTTAAACCAGCTCAGCTGGAAGGCTGTTTCATGAACCCACCACCCTCTCTGTGAAAAAATGCTTCCTAACATTCCCCCTAAGCCTCCCTCCAGCCTTATGTTATGTCCCTTTATCCTTGTGCACTTTTTCCTCTGAAATATGATTTCCTCCTGTACCTTGTTTATTCCCACAAAGTATTTGAAAGTCTCTATCATATCCCCCATACAAAAAAAAAATTAGGCCTAATGCTCAACTACCTCAAATCACTAATTATTAGTTAATTGTTAATTATTCCTCAGTTTTGCTTTGGTTGATTTTTTCACATGCAAATGAGTTAGTGGCTAACTCCTCCTAGCTCAACCTACTGCTATCTAATTCTTAAAAGCTTCAGCAGTTAGTCACTGACCAATTTCCTAATTAAGAATTAACTAATTCCCATGAATTGAGTATTAGTTTGGCATTCATTAATTACTAGTTGAGCTTATGTAATAAATAATTCATGATCAATATTCAATTTGTTGAGCATCAGCTGATAAGTAACTGTACACCACATAGTAAGCATAGTTATTAGTTAAGAATAACTAATTTTTTAACCAGCTCATTTGCGCACTGCTGCTAGAAACTACCCAGCTGGGAGTCCAGGTAAGCTGTAGGAGCACATCCACTCCTCACTGAAGGTGCCACACATCTGACTGAGGCACCCTGAGGTACCCCTTCACCCCCCAAAGCCAGAAACTAGTCTCTGTCTGGGGTAGGCTCCATCCCAATGGTACACCCCTTGGGGATGGCCTGAATGTTAAACAGGAGGCAGAGGTAAGTCCCAAATGACTATCTGAAATAAATTGCATTTATGCAAGTAAAGACTTCCTTTACCCAGCTGGAGTCACTAGTTTGTAATTTTGTAGTCACTTACTAGCACATAAACTGGGTACATGCTCCAAATGTGCCACTAAAAATTCAAGCAACTTTATGGTAACTATCAAGTAATCGACTGATAAGTGCTGAGTTAACAGGGAGTGTGTTGTAAAAATGCTAATGAAGTGCCTTATAGTTGTTCCTGATATACCTCCAATGGAGTACCTTCTCAGTTGGGACACCCCTGCATTACTCCAGAAAAGCACCTTTAGAGTGTGGTCCAAAATGTTATTGAAGTGCCTTGGAATTATAGTATATACATTACAAATTGGATACCTGTACTCTGCAAATGCACCTGAAATGCAATTTAGGTACCTTCTTGAGTAAACTTCAATCTTTCAGTGTACAATATCCTCATAGTTAGGGCACAATTGTAAATTAAAACTTTCCAGAAGAGACCCGTGTGCCACAATGGGGTGATGGGCCCATCCCTGTGTAGCTTCAGTGCCCTCCCAGAGAACTGAACTAGGCAAATCTGGTACTCAGAACATGCTCTTGCCCTTGTGTCAGTTTCTCAGCCTCTGACCTGACTAGCCACACAAATCTGTAAACAGAGCAGGACTGAGAAAGGGGATGGTGTGTGCATTTCATTTTTTTTAAATGAGGTTTAGGGAGTCCTGGAAGCCATCACATGGGAGTGTACAAGTACCTTTTTTCAAATTTTCACTGGTAAATACTTGCACCTCAGATGCTCTGCTATTCATTACTCACTCTTCATATTCCTTTTCAAGCTGACCCCCTTCCCCCAGTCAGCAGCATGGGGTCAAATAGTGTTTTATCACATAATGACCAATAAAACCCTAGAGATGCAACATTTCAATGGGATCCATCTTCATATAATTTTACAACTTGGAGCAGAAGCTCAATGGAGATCAAGATCACTTTCTCAGGGACACATTGAGTCAGAGGCTGTGGCTGTGCTTAAACGCAGATATCCTGCTTCACAGTTTCAGAGACAATATTATGATGGAAAGAAGGTCCAACTAACCACAATTCAACACTACACCACCCTTCCATATCTTAGGGTATTTACTTACCGGTGGTAAGTAATATACTTGCACCAATTCTAGGGGTGGGGGTAGGAAGAAGTAGGCTGCTGGTTAACTAGGATCTGCAGCTTATCCAGTAGGCAGGGAAATGGGCAGACTGGGTGGGCCAAGCAGTCCTTATCTGCCATCAAATTCTATGTTCCTATGTTTCTATGTGGTGGAGCTTTCTTCAGGAGGCCGCTAGTGTACTTTCATTTCTGCTCATTGAATTAACAGTGAAGTCTTCATCTTTCTCAAACATTAACTTTTTCATAATTTCTTGGGAGTTAAATCCTGAATGTGTTCAGAAAAGAAAGGTAAAGGTCATATACACTGTTTAGAAATAAAACTGAAGCCTTTACTAGACCACATTTTTCTATCATGAAGTTCAATGGACAGTGTCCTCAACTCTCTTTGCGTCTTCCTAGAAACTGTGAATTCTCCCAATACAGCATAGACACTCATGGTGTAGAGGAAGGAAAGAAGACTATTGCATCATGAGTAAATGAACTCTTTGGGGGTGTTCCTATGTTCAAGAAGCATGCAACAAGAGTAGATCAAGGATTTGCAACAAAATGGGAATAAATACACTAATTGCATGCATTTCAGTTAAGCTAAAAAAAAGCACAGTAGTTAAAACAACCAACAACTTGAGTGCATTGTAGAGAAGGTAAACAATCATTAAACATATTTTTTCAATTATAAATAATATAATGCAAAAAGGATTGACAAGTGTTCCTTTAACACCAGCTCTACACCAAAATGGTCAAACAACAAAACATTTTAAAAGTAATTTTACTGTCAACTAATTATTTTTCTCAGTTAGTCTTATTTCTCCCTCATGCACTGGCAGCCTCCATTATACCGGCCACCCAGCCAACAACCCCCAGGACTTGCTATCCCTCAGAGGCAGCATGGTCTGGGTCATCAGGTACAGGGGTATAGGCAGCTGGAGTCATCATGCAGCCAGTGCACAGATTTCCCTAGTACTCCCCCTAAAGTGCAGCATGCCCCCATGCACTGTACACCTGACATCTGCCTCTCCTTTTCCCAACTCTGGTGGTTTCAGCCTGCTTATCCTCAGCCACTGATAGTATCTGGCAAGCACCAAACTCTTCTCCACCCCACCCTGAGATGAGCAATCCAGCAGGAACTCAATCTTCTTCCCTCTTGCTGACCTTCCAACTCCCAAGACAACACTTGAAACTTGGGTCTTCAGCACTGCAAGTACAGTATCGTCATTGCAATGGTGGGCCTGTGAAATGTAACTTGTCTGCACATCCACATGTGTAGTCATAGGTCCTTTCATGTTATTTTTTGTGGCTATTTCTGCTCTAATAAACACAGAATCTGTCAGCAGACAACGACCAAATGGCCCACCTAGTCTGCCCATTTCCCTACTCACTGCTGTAGCCCAGATCCTATCTGGTGCATTTTTGTAAACCGATATTTATTGCCCAAGAACCCTCTCAGTTTTTAAATAACCCCTAAAAACACCATAATGATGACATTTGGTAGGGGATGAGGCAGCAGGCACTCTGTGGGCATTGCAGGGATCGGGGGGGACACCTAAATATGCTTGGATCATCTTTGCTGGCAGGTAAACATGTATGGGGCTATTTGCCTAGCATAATCATTATGCTGTTTTAGGGCTAGGGCTGCAGTGCTCAGTAGCCACTTGACTTGCATAAGGAAATTATAAGCCAGGCTTTATGGACTAAACTCTTTATGCAAACCAAAATATGTGATATGTGGCTAAAATAGCTTCTGCGGTAGGCACCATCATGTTGTGAGTTGCCTGCTTGGAACTAGCAATCATGTTAGTTGCTCCTAAAAATGGAGGCCCTTCCATTTCCATGTGGAAAACAGCAAGCTGGAACATGCAGATGAAACTGCAAAAGAAGCAGCTGCTTGGTTGGACACTATATGGGGTTCAACAGGCCTGGTCACAGGTGGATTAAGAGCAAGGCTAAGCACACAGTAGCAGTGATACAGTGTATAGTAAAGTACTATTCTACATAGAAATACATAGTTTTCAAAATGCTGCTGTACCACAGTTCAAATGTCATGGAAAGTGATTGTACCCTTCTGTGGTAGAACAGCATTCTAAAACCTCTAGAGACATGCACAAGTTAATTTCACTGTGAAAGAGAAATATAAAATAATGCATGGAGAAGTGTGGTTTATGGGGATTTTATGCATCCGAGTTGTGTGATGCCCCATGAAGCCTGAGGGGTTTCTATGGGCATCACACACCGAGATGGTGCATAAAATCCCCATAGAATCACACTTCTCCATATTTAATTTTTTCATTTACTGTTTTTTGGTTTAAATTGTCTTTGATGCTTTGCTGGGGTAACTGTTACCACTGACAAGCTTGTGTGCACCAAGTGACTGACTGTGTAGCACTTGTGAACATCCAGCACGAGGACAGCTTGTTTGGTGGTTTTTCAGGTGATGCTGCAGTACTGTTCTGCCCATGGTTTATGGAGCTCCATAAACAACACATGTGGTTTACGAAGCTGTTGAGCACTCACTGGCAGTGGTTTATAACCACTAACCAGTAAATATAAAAACAACAATGCACATATTTCACATAATAATATACACTATAAAAACACAGGATGAGCAACTTTAAGTATAACCAGTGTGTTGTGCCACCTCGGGGTTCAGATTCCCACGGACCACTCGAGCTTCGTCCTCAAAGTCAAAGAGAATCACATGCCCTCTGTGGCAGAAAACTCTAACTGTGCTTAGTTACCCATTCAGTATTTTCTATATACTGACAGTTACCCAGTTTTGTTGCATATCAATATGCTAGTTTTGTTTTGGGCATCATCTTCAAACCACTAGCAAGCTGGGAAGAGTTTTGTTGTTTAATGTTGGCATGGCCATTACCCAAACAACAATCCCCCCCCCAGTTGGGACAGTCTTTCCCTGCACAAGACTGATGCCTCCTCCTCCCCATCCTGTAACAGACATTCCCTGCTGTACAGTGCAACCCTCTTTTCACTCATCCTATATGGACCATTCCTTGGTTTCTAGTGGCACCTTCTCCCTACCCCATGCAAAGTTTTCTGTTGTCTAGTGGCATTTGTCTGGCTTTCCCAATATTGTGTTATTCCCTGGTGTCCGGTGGCCCCAACCTCCATCTCTATGATAAACACTATAGTGCAAGGTGGAGCGTTGTTGTGTATGGAGATCTATACACTGTGGAATGATCTGACATGGAGACAGGGACTCCATTAAGCCACACAAGGGCAAAAGTATTAGATATCAGGAGGGCATCTTTCAATGAAATGTGTAGATGTTTAAGAGCAGCGCTGGTAATAGAGGGGTGGAGAAACAGTGGGGGGAGACTAAAAGGAGTTATTATGGAGGTAACTAACCAATGCATTAGGATAGTGGCCAAAGGAAAAAGTAGAAAGAAACAACTATAGTTCTCTAAAGAGGTGGGAGACTAAGTAAGGGTTAAAAGAGCAAGTTTCAGGAAGCATAAGGGAATCCAAAGTGAGGGGGAGTACAGGAATGTAAACCTTGAATGTCTAAGAGAAGCAGGGAAGGCTGTAAGGAAAGCCAAGGCACAGCTAGAGAGTTTAGCACAGACTTTGAAAAAAAGGGGACAAGACATTCCACAGATACATAAACAAAGTGAAGTGTGGGATTGTGAAGCTCAAAGGGGAGGAGGGAGAGTGTAAGGAGGAGGATTTAAACAAGGTAGAAATACTGAACAAATACTTCTGTTCAGTATTCACTGAGGAGGGAGAGGGTCAAGGACCACAGTTGGGGAGCAGAGGCAATTGGGGGGAGAAGTGGACACCAGTCCATTCACAGTGGAGAGAGTTCTGGAGGAACTCACAAAGCTGAAGGTGGATAAAGCCATGGGGTCAGATGACATACACCTGAAGATATTATGGGAGCTGCACAGGGAACTAGCAGCACCTCTGGCCACCTTTTCACAGATCTCACTCAACACAGGTGTGGCTCCAGAGGACTGGAGGAGGGTGCATGTAGTCTCACTGCACAAAAGTGGCAGTAGGGTGGAATCAGGGAACTACAGGTGAGTCAGCTTCACTTCAGTGGTGGGGAAGATCATGGAGGCACTGCTGAAAGAAAGGACAGTGGCACACCTGGAATCCACTTGTGCCTAGGATCTAAGGCAGCAAGGATTCACATCAAGAAGGTCTTGTCAAATGAATCTGGTAGATTTTTTTATTGGGTGACTAGGAAATTGAATCAGGGAGGGGCCATAAACATCACCTACCTAGATTTCAGCAAAGCCTTCAATACCGTCCCGCACAGAAAGTTGGTTAACAAGATGAGTAGCCTGGGCATGGGGCATAAGGTGATACACCGGGTTAGAAACTGACTGAAAAACAGAAGGCAAAGGGCAGTGGTAAATGAGATCCAGTCTGGGGAGAGAGGGGTGACAAGCGCAATACCACAGGGATCAGTTTTGGGACCAGCCATGTTCAATGTCTTCATTAATGACATTGCAGAGGGGCTGGAAGGAAAGGTCTGCCTATCAGCAGATGACACCAAGATCTGCAACAGGGTGGATACTCCAGAGAAGGTGTAGAAAATGAAGAGGGTCCTGGAGAATCTTGAAAGATTGTCAGAGGTGTGGCAACAGAGATTCAGTGCAAAAAAGGTCAAGATAATGCACTTGGGTAGGGGGAACCCCAGGGAGAGCTACAGGATGGGGGGGACATGCTGTCACCAAAGAGGAAAGAGACCTAGAGGTTATCATATTTAATGCCCTTAAGGTACCAAAGTGGTGTGCAAAGGCTGCAAGAAGGGCCAGTGGCATGCTGGGGTGCATAGGCAGGAGGTGTTACTAGTAGGAGGTGGGGTGATGCCATTGTAAAGCCAAGCTGAACTGAGCTTTATACAGTATTGTTTAGTCTAATTTTTCAACTAATGAATACGTAAACAAAAACAATTCCTATCTAATTGCTAGATGGCAAAAGTTAAACATTAATTGAGAAAAATTCCTCAACCAATGATCAGGCATAATGCTTAACTTTTTAGTTAGTCACTACCTAATGAAAAGGTAATCGCTAGTTATTTGCTAACTTATTTTTTGTATGTGCCTCTCCCTTCTCTCTTCCAGTGTATAGATGTTAAGTTCCTTGAGCCTTTCCTCATAAGGCCTCTGATGCAGCCCACACATCATTTTAGTCGCCCTTCCCTGGACTGCATCCAATCTATCTATGTCTTTCCTGAGATGCAGTCTCTGGAATTGGACACAGTATTCCAGATGGGGCCTCACCAGCGATCCATACAATAACATCACAACTTCTTTCTTCCTGCTTGTTATGCCTAGAGATAGGTGAAGTGAAAAAAATTGCTACACTGAGTAATCCATGAATTTCACACATTTTTCTTAATGAAATGCAAAATTTCACCTGTGGAAAGTCAAAATTTCACCTGTAAGCTGAAATTTCACTTTCCAAGGTGAAATTTGGCTTTTGGAAGTAAAAGTTCACCTTCCAAGGCAAAATTTCACTTTTATGCAGGTGAAATTTTGCCTTCCACAGGTGAAATTTCTCTTTCCACAGGTGAAATTTTGCCTTGGAGAAAATGGGCTACAACAGGAGAAACTCATGGATTAATCCATGCAGTGAAATTGGCCACTTTGCCATGACTTTGCAGATGAAATTTTGATTTGATGCAACTCTCGTTATGCCCCTTCCTGTGCACCCTAGCATTTGCTTGCCTTTGCCACTGCTTTCTTGCATTGCTTAGATGACTTCAGGTCATCGGATATGATAACCCCACATCTCTCTCCTGATTTGGGGTGGCTAGAGCCTGCCACCCATCCTCTATTCCTCTCTTGGATTTCCTGTCTTTTAGCCATTTTACCATCTTAGAGCCACCCTCAGAGTCTCCAATTTGTTAAGCAGTCTCCCATATGGAACGGTGTTGAAGGTCTTACTGAAATCCAGGTGGCCATATCCACTGTCCCTCCTTGGTGCACCACCCTGGTCATGCAATCAAAGAAGTCAATAAGATTAGTCTGACAAAATCAGCCCACGGTGAATCCATGTTGTTCTGGGTCTATTGCGCCACTTCACTCCAGTAACTTCACTCTCCTCTCATTGAGCAAGGACTCCATCAGTTTCCCCACCACTGATATCAGGCTTACAGGCCTGTAATTGTTTGCCTCCTCCTTACTTCTGCTTTTGTGCAGGGGGACCATCTCTGCCCTCCTCCCGTCACCAGGTACCACCCCTGTCTCTAGTGAGTGATTGCAAAGGGTCATTAGTGGTCATGCAGGACTTTCTTGAGTTCCTTCTGAACTCAAGGGTGAATCCCACCTGGCTCCATTGCCTTGTCTGTCTTTACTGTCTCAAGTTCCTTTAAGACTCTATCCACCGTAAAATGGGCTGGTGTCTACCTCCCCTGTAAACCTGTCCTCAGAGTCTAAGCCCTCCCTGCCCCTTCTTTGGTGAGTACTGAGCAAATATACTTGTTCAGTATCTCAGCTTTTCAAAGGTTGCCTCCACTCACTGTCCCTCATCCTTCTTTAGCCTAACAATACCATTTATCTTTCTCCTCTAGCTAATATTATCAGAAAAAGGTTTGTCTCCCCTCTCACTATTCTGTGCCTTAGCCTTAGCCCTCCTAACAGCTTTCCCAGCTTCTCTCTGCTTCCTTAGATATTCCACTCTGTCCTCTTCTTTCTATGATTCTTTGTACTTTCTGAAAGCCCTTCTTTTTTCTCGAACTTTCTTAGCCACAGCTTTAGAGAACTACAGTGGCTGTTTCTTTCTGTTGCTTTTGCTGGGCAATCTGACACATTGGCTTGTTACTCCTGTTATGGATCTCTTAAGTCTTTCCCACTGTTCTACCCTTCCCCCATACCTTCTGCTGCCACGGTAATTTTAAGCTGTTCCTCCATCTCCAGGATGTTGGTTTTCCTTAATGATAGACTGATTACATTATTTACTTGAATCTGGCAGTCTTTTGCATAGTCCTATTAATTTGTTTTCATTATTCTTCCACCTGATTTTTAACCAAATAGTCTCTGTCATTACTTCATTGTCTTTGATTTTTCCTGATGTATCTGAAGTGATAATATCATCAGATACATACAGTATATAGCAATACCTCCACCTTTCATTTCTTTTCAATCAAGTTTGAAGAGGTAGTAACCCAATAAATCTTTTCCCTATACAGTATATCTTTTTCTGAGCACCACATTTCAGTGATGCAGATCATATCCACAATTTTGTCCCACAAGGATAAAATTGCATCTAAGTTATTCTTTTTATTATTTCAGATTCTTGCATTGCATATTATGTGTGTTTCTTTGCTACTTTTATTATATCATTTACCTTTGATATTTTATGTATGTCTGTGTATAAGTAGCTATATAGTTGGGCTGCACTTTGTACCAGTTTTATGTATTGTTTTAAGTGACATGTATTGTATAATTGTATAGCGTAACTATTAATGCTAATATAGGACTTCCTTGAAATGAGCCTCTGCTCAATGGAGAACAGTAACATCTATCCTTTTCATAAATTTTATGAATAAAAACTATTACTACTACTTTGATTTCATTACTCACTCCCTAAATGATTACTTTAAATGAAATATTTAATACATTCTTTCAGTAAATTTCTGAGCACTTGTGCTCCCAAGTTGTTTAGATGTAACCCATCCTTACTGTACAGATAAGTATTATTTAATACTTCCATGAATTTCTAAATGCTGTTTCCTGTTTTCTGTACCACTTTGTGGACTTGTATTTATTTTAAATACTGTTTTTCTAGAACCACATGAAATTGGAAGTAGACTGCATATTATTGCTCTTTCACCTTTTTGTTTTGTCTCTCTGTCCAACTCCACTATTTCATGACACGTCTTTTCATGATCCACCCTAACATTATTTATTCCTACAGTCTCGCAGCTATAGGGTTATCACCACTAATTTCCAAAATGTGAGAACTGAAGTCTTTATGTCAGCTATTTTATCCTCAGGAAACAAGAATGCATTCAATTTTGTTTATCTGGATTACAGATAGTGGCATTGCAATATCTGATTATGGAATTCCCCAAAACTGTAACCTGTATTTTCTTTTTTGAGTTTTAATATTTTTGTCTAGTGTGTTGTCCCATATCTGGATTCATGTCTTCTTAGCTGAGGGGTTCAGATCTGTTTTCTAATGGGAGTTCAGAGTCAGTGCTCGATGTCACTGTTCTTCCATTTCTAGAGTATTTACTATGCTTTACAGTACACCAGTCACTGTCTTCTAATGTGCCCACATTTGCTCTTCCTTTCTTCTTTTTACTTTCCCTACTGTTTGCTGGGCAAGTGTCCCCCTCTTCCTTCCTTTTATGTTTCTTGTTTCCAGCTTGACTATCTTTATTTCACTGGTCAGTTTCATTTTCTAATGGCTTCATGGAGCTTTCTATATTGTTTAGTTCAAAGGCATTTCTCAGTGCAGGTTGTGCTTTGTCAAGTTCTACCTGATCATTGTCTGTGTGGCACAATCGGGGAGTGCATTGGATTCTTAATCGAAAGGTTGGTGGTTCAAGTCCACCTAAGAACAGTTTCTGGGTGGCAGGGCACAGAGGGTGGTGGTAAATGGCTGTCACTCCACAGAGGGAAGAGTGAACAGTGGTGTACCACAGGGATCAGTGCTGGGACAAGTCCTATTCAACATCATCATCAGTGACATTGCGCAGGACCTAGAAGGCAGAATTTCACTGTTCACTGATGACACAAAGCTCTGTAACAGAGTAGATACACCAGAGGGTGTAGACAGAATGAAAAGGGACCTGCAGAAACTTGAAGAATGGTAAGGGGTTTGGCAGTTGAAATTCAATGCAAAGAAGTGCAAGATAAGGCAAATGGGGCACAAAAACCTTGGCACAATATATCAGTAGGGGGGTGAGGATATAGCATGCACCAAGTGGGAAAGGGATCTTGGGGTTATCATCTCTGATGACCTCAAGGTAGGGAAACAGTGTGATTAGGCAGCACATAAAGCAAATAGGATGCTGGGATGCACAGGCAGGGGCATCACCAGCAGGAAAAGGGAGGTCATAATTCCACTATGCAAGACTCTAGTGAGGCCCCAAATGGAGTACAGTGTACAGTTCTGGAGACCTTACCTACATAAGGACATAGACAGGGTAGAGAAGGTTCAGAGGAGGGCAACAAAGATGGTACATGGATTGCATCACAAGTCCTATGAGGACAGGTTGAAGGAATTGAATATGTACTCCCTGGAGGAGAGGAGTGATAGAGGAGATATGATAGAGACAAACAAGTATCTTACAGGGAGGAACAGGGTGCAGGATTATACTATTTTTAAGTGAAAAAGATGTTCCAGGACTAGAGGGCATGTGATGAAGTTGGAGGGAGGACGATTCAGAGGAAATGTGAGCAAGAATGTTTTCACAGAACGGGTGGTGGACAGGTGGAACACCCTGCCAGAGGAAGTGGTGGGAGCTGAAACAATCACAGGATTTAAGAATGCATGGGATAGACATAAAGGAATTCTGGAGGTCAGGGGTTAGGGGCAACAGTATTCTAGGAAAACATAAACTGAACTTACGAGCTCAAATGGGCAGACTAGGTGGGCCATAGCCCCTTATCTGCCAACACTGTCTATGTATCTATGTATGTAAAGATTTTTCTGTATACATTAAATAATGCGTGCATCTCACTATTGACCCTTTCTTTCTAAGAAGGGTAAAATGTCTCCAGTTGGATCCATATTGAAAGAAATGATTTAAAACAGAAGTAACAGCCTAGTGATTGAAGCCCACATATTCACTTGTAGCATTTCTGGCTTCCTTCTCACCTTTCCCGGCTGATGCCAGCAGATGCTGCTTACCTCTGAAGTGCATCACCTCCATTCACACTCACCTCCACTCACTTGGGATGTCTGACTTAAAGGGCTAAAACCATAAGAGGTGTGATTACCCGCTTGCAGTTCCAGTGCTTTTCACAAGGCTTGATTAACTTTTAAAAATGTCTTTTTAAAGCTTACACTGTACAAACACACACAGAGCTCCTTAACATGTGGCTAAACCTTTCTCCACAAGAACAGATCCAAATGGACCTACCTTTCCTTATTGCCTGCACCACCAGTCTCCCAGCATCCACGTCTATGCCAGACAGAAGTCAGGCAAGGATGTTTGCTGTAGTTTTTTCAGAGTTTTTTTGCAGGTACAGAGTATAGATAAATAATCAATTAAGGAGATTTCTATATAGGGGTCAGATGTCTAAGCTTTTGGGCAGTCAGAATGTAAAATGCTCAGAATTGCAGTTCCTGTAGTATAGAAGGGAAGGTTGGAACAGAGCCAAACCACATGAGGATAAGGGTCCTGGACTTAAGGAGGGTGGATTTTAGGTAAATGGGAAACTATCTCAGAAATCCTTGTGGGGGAGAATGCCCGGGAGGGGTAGAGGAACAATGGGGAAAAATAAAATGAGGATATAGTTTATGGAACCAACCACTGGGCGAAGGAAGTGCATTAAAGTAAAAGAAAAAAAAGAAATTATGGTTCTCTAGGGAAGTGGCCAAGATGGTGAAGAAAAAAGGGTGGCATTCAGGAGGTATAAGGAAATGCAGAGGGAAAAGGACAGGTTTTATGCCAGGTAAAACAGAGGGAAGCAGGAAAGGCAATGAGTGGAGCAAAGGTGCAGACAGAAGAAAGTTTAACCAATGGGGTAGCTAAAATGGATAAGCATTTCTTCAGGTACATAAGTGAGATGAGGAAAGCAAAGAGAGGGATTGTGAGGATAGGCTGGGTGGCAGGGAGAGACTGTGCAGATGAGGATAAAAAAAAGCAGACATCCTGAACAGGTACTTCTGCTCAGGTTTCACAGGGGGGTGGACCACCATGGAACACCAAGAACAAAGTAGGTGGATGGGAACAGAAGCCCACCTTCAGAGGAAGGATTCCTGAAGGGACTTGCATCTCTGAAAGTGGATAAAGCTATGGGACTGGGCAGGATACACCCAGGGGTAGTAAATGAAGCCAAGGAAGTGCTAGTTGCCCCACTGACAGCCTTATTGAACAGCTCACTGGAAACATGGGTTGTTCCAGAAGACTGGAAGAGAGCAGACCTGGTTCTGCTCCATAACAGCAGCAGCAGGGAGGATGCTAGCAACTAAAGATCAGTTAGAAAAGAAGGATCAAGTGAGTCCCAGGAATCGGACCATCAGTGCAAAAACAGGTGGCTAGCCAAACAGGATACAAAAATAAAAAAGATTGCATTCCAGTGGGTCAAACAAGCCAAGTTATGCAGTAGATAGCAGATTTATTGCAGAGTCAACATTCAGAATGTCAACTAGTAGTCCCAGTACTTCGACTGTTAGGTTTTCCTCAGGGGGTGTGTTGGAAGCACTCCAAAGAAGACCTAAGGTTCAAGTACTGGGGCTACATGTTGGTGTTTTGGATGTTGACTCTGCAATAAATCTGCTATCTACTGCATAACTTGGATGGTTTGATTCACTGAAGTGTAATCCTTTTTATTTTTGCAACTATGGATCAGTCAGTCTCACAACAGTGGTGAGGAAATTAATAGAAACACTCTTAAAAGAAAGATAGGTGAGGTATCTCATTTGTTCACTTGGGAACATAAGTAGGAGGCTGGTAAGGACAGAGGTCTGGGGTTATATTCTGTTTTAACTGAAATATTTGAATAGTTTTGTATATGAAATTAGTTCTATGTGTTAAAAATTACTACCTTGAGTTAGAACTGTTACTTGGGCTGTGATATTGTAACTTTTCAGGCTTGGGAACACTTGTTTGGCAGTGATAATAAGAATGACATTTAAATGTGTTGTTTGCCTGGAGTTAGGTGGAGGGGACATTAACAGGAATTACCTTGTCTTTCATTGTTCACTTGGGAACATAAGCAGGAGGCTGGTAAGGGCAGAGGTCTGGGGTTATATTCTGTTTTAACCGAAATATTTGAATAGTTTTGTACTTGAAATTAGTTCTATGTGTTAAAAATTACTACCTTGAGTTAGAACTGTTACTTGGGCTGTGATATTGTAACTTTTGAGGCTTGGGAACACTTGTTTGGCAGTGATAATTAGAGTGAAATTTAAATGTGTTGTTTGCCTGGTGTTGGTAAGGTAAGAGCCCTCCCACCCACCCTGTTTTGTAGGCTTTCTTAAGTACTGAAAAGCCACTGGAGGTTGGGATTGAAGGGCTGAGTATTTCTGTTTGGGACTGAAATTCAATGCAAAAGGAACTGGTGGGCCTGTGACATCATGCGGTACCTGATGTCTGCATACACACACTGTTAGTGGGACTGGACACACACTGGACTGTATGTGTTTGTGAGACTTGGGAACTTTATTGGAAGGGTTGAAATTGGGTTTGTAAATAACTGCAGTCAGTATAGAGAGAAACTGTATTCCAGGGGAAAGGGACTGAGAAAAGCGGGTGTGCCATTATAAACAGAGGGGGATAAACAGGGTGGCCATATTCCACCATGGCAGGCACCTTCAGAAGGGTTGTAGGCTGCACAGGCTGTGGGATGGCAATAATTCTCAATTGGGCCTGGAGAGAGGGAGGCTGCCCACTCTGTAGACAGCTATCTTGTATCAGGAGTGAGGTATATTGGTTAAGGAGTAAGCTGGGGGAGCTGGAGGGGGTGTCCAAGGATAAGGGGTGTGGATATGGGCAGCAGAAGGGTGGGGCTGAGGGGAGGCTGGGGCAATGCTCTGAAATTACAGGACGTTATGTTACAGCAAGCAGGAGGGGGATATTAGGGACAGAGGACCCTTAGATAGGGATGTTGACGCCAAGGGAAAAGCATACAGGGTGAACATTCTAAATACAAAGAGAGAGTGGAGGTGGAAGAGTCAGGAGGAGCTATTTTGGGGAAGCCTAAAACAGCAGACTGTGGGAAGGGAGCTCCTAAGGTGAACAGAGCAAGAGAGGAAGAAGAGGGGCAGTTTAGAGGTGCAGTCAGGGGAAACACAGGTTACTTGATGGAGGCTGACATAGAGTGTCACAATAAATTTGAGCTACTAAGCAACCTAGAGGGAGAGGAAGGGGTTAGTGGAAATGAGGAAACTGACACAGAGGCCGGTGGGAGGGAGTCGGATACCCATAGGGCATCACAGTCCGGCAATGGAAAGGATAGAAATAGTCTCAGAGGGAGAAGGGGAAACATAAATGTTAAGCAAATGGGGGAGATGCAACATATTGCAGACATGAGGGAGGAGAGCATGACTGGAGAGAAACTGGGAGACAAGGAGGTGGGAGAGGAGACCCCCTTCAGTAGGGGGTCAGTACCAAGGATAGGGCCCAGCAAGGGGACCCTGCAGAGAGCCCTCTGGAGGCAGGGGTACTATTACAAGGGTGGAGGATGGCGGTGTGGGGGAAGGGGAAACCATCAGGGCCAGGATAAATGGTTCAGATAAGAGAGGGTTAAAGGGGACACCTATTCAGAGGGGGTTTGAGTTAAGTGGGCAAAATAACGAGGGAGGCAGAAAGGGGAGGGTGACAAGGGGGTCTCTAATAAGGCAGGAAGACTCCCATGGAATTGAGATCATGAATAAAGGGGGGGATGGAAAAAAGGATAGAGCAGTAATGGACCATAAAGATTAAGAAGAATAAAATTAATACATTTTTGTTAAATAAAAACATGCTTTTACTTAATGGACAGCTTCCAGGAGATAAGAAAAGTTAATGTATATGGGCCCACAAGACTTATTGATCATAGATTTGATATGGTGTAATTTTGAAGCCACTAGAATAATATATGATCTGGATTTAGCAGAAAGACCAGAATCAGCTACATAACCCAGCGTAGTTAATTTTACAAATTAACCAAAACTATCAAAGAAATAATATAACACACATGAAAGAAGGCTGAAATAATAGTAATTCAGAGGCAAAATTTAATGGACTTCGAATGCCATTAAATCATTTAATGATTTGTTCAAAGAATATTTGGTTGAGATGAGTACATCCATCATAGACGACACTAATTTTCATAGTGTCGTCAATATCTGGATAAATATAAACAATTTGATTAGACTGCAGTGTGTAACAGAATTGGAAGTTGTAATCAGCAGGAAAAAACATGGTTTAACTTAAGGTGCAAGAAAGAAAAAAATAATTAAGCAAGAAACTGAGAAGAGATAAGTTGCAAAAAATACAAATTAAGAACTGTAATAGCAAGACAGAGCATATAAATATAAAGAAAGGTAAATATATAGATATAAAAAAAATTCTAAAACAAGAAAAACAAACTTATACCAAAATTCTGTGGGGAAAAAAATTAAGGAAGACTGTCACGAATAACGATGGAAGGAAATTCTGGAAATTAGTGAGTCAAGGATATAATGAATACATTACTAAAGTAGAAGCTTATATTCTGTCAGACATCTGAGTAGCATATTTTCGAACTCTATTCTCAGCAGAAGATGAAAATAATTTCACAAAAATGAACAATATAATAATAGACAGTAAAATTTTCCAATACCTATGAAAACAGCTAAAGAAAATATTGACAGCAACTACTCAACTTAAATCAAACAAACACCTATCCCAGATAAACATAATTGGAGATATCTAACATACTATGTTGACTGATGGGTTACAATATTAGAAAAGTTACTGAAGATTTTTACTGGTCATGGCCTTCCTGCCAGCCAGCATGGAAGCATCTATCCGATCTATAAAAAGATGACCCAGTGAACCAAGAATGTATAGACTCATCAACAGCTAAGTAAAAGAAGCTACAGTTTCTTATTAATTTAAAACTTATACCTCAGCAGAGACCAGTGACTGCTAAGATTAAGTAGACAGATAACCTCATTAAAAGTAGAAGGGTTCTATTGGTGTTAAAAAGAAAGAAAAGAAAGAAAGTCAGCGTGTGTTCTGTGCGCGGGAAGGGTACTGTATCAATGACTATGCTAACCAGGAGGTTTATGGTGTTTCAGGTATAAAGACTTGGTGATGGGAATTATGACAGTGGTGGGTGGAGTTGAAGGTATTGTTGGGAAGGGGAGGTGTACATTAGAAATGTTGTTGGGGTATAATAGGGTATATTTTTCTATTCAAATTTATTTATTTTAGTGATTGTTGTTTTCTTTTCTAGTTGTGTTTTTGAGTTTTCTTACTTTGTTTTTTCTGGTGTTAAAATTTTAGGGGTTTTGTTTCTACTTTTGTTTCTGGTGTAAATTTGAGTTGGTTTTATATCTTTTTTTGGATAGGTTTAATTTTGCATTTCTTTTTGTTTATTGCTAGGGTGTTCTATATTTTTCACTTTTTCTCTGATGGTTTTACTTTTATGTTTTCTTTAAACTTTCTCCTATTTTTCTTCTTTTTTTCTTATCAAATATTTTTTTTACTTTTTCTTTCTTGTTTATTCTTAGGGAGGGTGGTGGTTTTTTTAAATTATGGCTAAAATTTAGTAGAAATGGTAGACTTTCTGTGTTGGTTTTAAATTTTTGTTTTCTTTTTTTGTTTTTGTTTTTATTGTTTATTTTACTTTATACTTGATGGTATTGTAGTGACTTTTATGGGGTTCATTACTTTTCACTTTGCTAATTTCTTTCTTTCTCTTGCCTTTGTATTTGGCTTGTGTTTTTAGGGATTGAAATGGTTTAGAAATAATGGGGGTTGTTTTATGGTAAATTCTATCTTGTTCTAGATTCTATTTCTGGAAAAGAAATACCTACCTATTATTGTAGATGGTTTAGTTTGGTAAAATTTTTGTTATTTCCATATATGAAGTATAATTATGTGTATATATATAAGAAGGTTCTTTTTAAATTTCTTTCATGTCTATATTTATTCAAATTCTACCTATTTTAATGATTGTTGTTTTCTATTTTTCTAGTTGTGTTTTTGAGTTTTTTACTTGTTTTTCTTACTTTTGTTTCTAGTGTAAATATGAGTTGGTTCTTATACTTTTTTTTTCTGGGTAGGTCTTATTCTTGTTTCTTTCTTGTCTTACTTACTAGGGTGTCTATACTTTTTACTTTTTCTAATTTTTGTTCCTACTTTATGTTTCTTTCCTAACCTTCCTCCTAATTTTTCTCCTTTTCTTATTAAATATTTTTTCTATTTTTCACTAGCTTGCCTTCCACTTGCATTGGATGGCAAGCTTCCCCTCTTCCTTCTTTGGCCTGTTACTTCCTCTTTTTTAACCACTGGTCTATACCCTGCCCAGTTCAGTGATAAATATGTGATTCCCCATCGGGGATAAGTGCAACCAATCCACCCGGTATAACCCTGGTATCCTCTCTTCCACCTCATGTCTTATGGCAGCTCCTCTATTCTCTAGAATGAACCTTCCCACTCTACTGTTCATCCACCTCCTCACCTTTTCTATGGCCTTATGTTGTCTAGCTTGTCTCCACACCCTACGTGGTATCATCTCGGACCACATAATTGTTGCACCCAGCCACCATGTCTAAGTAAACAATGGAATTCATTCTATATCCTTGGTGGTCCAGTGGACCTGTACACTGGATCGCAGGCTGAATTAAAAAAATAATAAGACTATTATCCCAGGTTGTCCAGTGGATCCCTCCCCACCTACCCACTGATCCCCACCACCCTGCCCCCCAGTCAGCGTGGAGGCAGCACTCCACCCGCCTGCTGCCCCACCCACTGACTGACACTATCAGTAGGGCTGTATGCCCAACGGTCCACAGCATGAGCCAATGGGCATGCAGCTCATACCGTACTACACATTCAAGATATGACTGGGGGAAGCTGTGTGGTGGGGATCAGTGGGCGGGTGGGGAGGAGGGTTCACTGGACCACCAGGGATAATAGTGTTATTATTTTTATTATGTGTTATTATTTTTTTCATTCAGCCTGTGATCGAGCGGACAGGTATCTGTTGAATATCGCCCAGTCCACGCCCCTGCACAGCCAAGTTGAGCTGTGCCCAGGCTTACTCCACAGCCTGGCAGCAGTTTGAATATCTGGGCCTGAGAGTACAATTAAGGAAGTACAAGCACTTACCTACTCCTGATAACTTGGCTAAACTAAGATTGGAAAGAAAATTATATAAGAAATTACTAGTTGATAAAAATAAACTATACTATTGACATCAATGGCAATTAATGAACAGGGAAATTAGAGATAGCGATGACAGTACTTTTTGGCAATTGATAGCTTATGGATGTAAGCAGGTCTCTAATCATATTGAGAGTGCAATTGGTGACAGTGATTGGCGTAATTATTACACACAGATACTTTTTCAAGATTCACTCAAGTATATATTTCCATTTGATCAAGAGGTGGTGTTACAGCTTACTATCTCTAAGATGAAAGTTAGTGAGGCAATTGATGGTTTAAAAATAACAAAGCTCCTGGCCCAGACCTGATCCCAAGTGAAGTTTAAAAACAGTTGAAATCAAAATGGGTTGAATTATTGGTAGATTTCTACAATACCTGTCTAGTTACTAATTAAATTCTGTATTCATGGAGGAGATCTGTGATTGTCCCCATTTTCAAGGAAGGTAATAGGGAGAATCCAGCACATTATCATCCCATAAGTTTAATTGATATTATGGAAAAATATTTTCAAAAATTCTGCTTAATCGACTAATTTTGAATATACAAAAATTGGGTGGTTTATCTCAGAGTCAGGCTGGTTTTTGTGAGTTCTTCTCAACAATTGATTATATATATTACAACATTTACAAGAAAAATACGTTAAATTAAGAAGATCAGAAGATATTTATGGTATTTATCGACTTTATGTCAGCCTTTGACACCTATAAATAGAGAACTATTGTGGAATACCATGAGAAATCATGGAATTGATCCTGAGCTCATAAACGCCATTAAATTGTTATATACTGATACGTGAGCACAGGTTAGAAATACTGGGGGGAGCTTAACAGAGCGATTTAGTACCAACTGTGGAGTGAGACAGGGCTGCATCCTTGCTCCCTCACTATTTTCAATCTAAATAAATATTTTTTAGTAAACATAAATAATTTGAAATCTGATTCCCAAAATTGAAGTGATCCATGTGGAATTCTTGCCTATGCGGATGATTTGTTACTGTTATCATTATCCCCCAAGGGACTTCAAATTAAGTTAAATGAGTTGGCCAGGTTTGCAGACCAGAACTTCTTGAAAATTAATTTGACTAAATCAAAGATTATGGTTTTGGGAAGCTCTATGTGTAAGTATAAATGGTTTATAAAGTCCGAGAGATTGAAACTTGTGAATGAATACCAGTATTTAGGAGTTGTGATATCATCCTCCTTCAAGTGGAATAAACACTTTGAGGGCGTTTCATCGAAAACCAAAAGAACTATTGAAGTCATAAGCAGGTTTAACTATAAATATGGTGGCAATTCACTTATTCCACTCTTGAGATCTATAGATGCAAAATATATTTCCCAAATCCTTTATGGATGTGAGATACTGGATCATAAATATATTATCAAATTGGAAAAACCAGTAATTAGAGTGCTTAAAAGAGCTATTGGTTTTCCTAGAACAACTCCCTCACAGTTTGTTAGAGCTGAATTAGGCCTCTCTAACCTCATTGCTTTAGCCGAATCACGTGTGATAAACCTATGGATTAGGCTTATTTTGTTATTAGACCAGCGTTTTCAAAAAAATGTTTGATGGAAAAAATGAAATGGAAACTTCTGGAATGCAAAAAATTGAACTGGATGACTTGTGTAAAAAAGATTTTACATTCAGTGGGGGCTTTTCAATACATACATCTGTGCAAAAAATCTTAAACCTAGACCTGCCCTATCTCCTAAAAATTGGATTTTATTTTCCTGGGATAAAATCTACAGATTTAATTATCTGACCTTGCAATTGCATCGCCCTCTGGAGGCCAAGTTCCTTTAATGTTGTGTGCCATTCTTGAACCGTATTTTTGGTCCATGGTGTAGGAAGAGCTCCCCATAACCTTGTGAACTGACTACTAAATAAGATTGATCCCATTTGTCAGGTGGATACCTCCTTTTCTATAGTGGCCCAACTAGGGTAGTTTGAGGCAGTGTAGTAGGTTGCCAGATGCTGTAACTGTGCCACCTTGTAGTAACCCTTTAGATCCAGTACTCCTGAGTTCCCCTTTGCCTTTGTCCAGTTTCAGCAGAGCCCATCTCAGCCTGGGTTTCTTCCCTGCCCATATAAGCCTCTGGATTATTTTATTGCTCTTATCTCAGAACTCCTTTGGTGGACTCAAGGGAATGGAGTCAAATTGAAATAACATTCTGGGTAGAATATTCATTCGGATTGTCTCTACTCTGCCTGAGATAGTATGTGGTAACACTGCCCATCTCTGACAGTCTTTCCTAATATCCTCAAGCAGCCTTTGATGATTAAGCTGGTATAACTTAGTCAAATCCAAGGGGATCTGGATGCCAAGATAATGGAAGCTACCTGTAACCCATTTTAAATTGGTTAACAACCTTATTTGTGGTGAGACACTTCCTCCCAGGACCATGATTTCTGATTTGGTCTCCTTGATCTTAAATCTGGAGACGCTTCCATATTCCTTTAATAATGCAATGGCCTTTGGAAGGTAGGTCTTTGTATTTCCTAGATAGAGAAGGGTGTCATTGGCATAGAGAGAGATCCGATTATCCACTGAACCTATCTCTGTACCTTTGATGTCTGGGGATGAATGAAATGCCTCTGCTAGGGGCTCCACACTCAATGTCATAAGTAGCAAAGAGTGTGGGAACCCCATCCAATACCAAAGAGTCTAGAAAGTGATTAATTCATTCTTACCTAGGCCTGTTGATGGAATACAGTGCTTTGATCCAGGCTCTAAATTTGGGGCTAAACTTGAATTTTCCAGAACTGCCATTAAAAGGGCCACCCAGGTGATCAAATGCCTTTTCCACATCTAATACAACTATAACTGCTGGTATATCCCTAAGTGCCTTGGAGCTAGAGACATTATAGTGAGCAGCCTTTAACATTATCATAGAGTTGTCTTCCTAGTATGAAGCCTGCCTGGTCAGGATGAATTAGATTTGTAACCACTGCCTGGAGAAGATTAGTTATCATTCTAGTAAAGATTTTAATATCCACATTTAAAAGTGAGATGGGTCTATAATTGCTACACAATGTCTCATCTTTACCTGGTTTAGGTACTACAGATAATAAAGCTCTGGCCCATGTATCTGGGAATTCTTGGACTTGTATATGGTCACAGACCTGAGAAGTGCAGGGATAGTTCTTCATGAAACATTTGATAGTATTACTTATGAAACCATCTGGGCTGGGGATTTATTGTGTTTTCAGGTTTTTAATGGGCGAGGACACCTTCTCATGAGAAACAGGCGGTCTATCAGCTGCTCCTGTGAGGTTGTGAGACTGGGAAGCTTCAATGATCCCAGAAGCTTTTTATCTTCTGTTCTTGATTCTCCTGTCCTTCTGAGGAATAGAGGTTTTCATAGAACCCTGGAAACATTCCATTATTTTCTGGAGTATAATTTCTAGTTTTCTGGTACTTGGGATTTTTGATTAGTGGACATTTCTTTCCTTCCTTCTGCTTATGGAGTCTGAATGTGAGTAACCTTCCCACCTTATTACTCTCCTTCGTAATATCTCTGTAACAAACTGGAGTGCATTTTCTGTCTGTACTGTTTACATTTTTTGTAAAGCCTCCCTAGCCTTCTTAAGTTCTCCTGTAGGTCCCTCCGTTTCCTTTTTTGTTTTGTCCTTAGTCTTTTGTTTGTTGTTCTGAAGATCTT
Organism: Neoceratodus forsteri; assembly: GCA_016271365.2. NCBI lineage: Eukaryota > Metazoa > Chordata > Ceratodontiformes > Ceratodontidae > Neoceratodus > Neoceratodus forsteri. The sequence goes on from CM028136.1 coordinate 881,056,771, forward strand.
GCTGTTGCTAAGATTTTTCTTATATGCTGTATATGTGATGGCTTCTTCCTCACCACAGTCTTCATGCCATCCCATAGGTATTTAAGCTTAGAAGTTGTCTCAGCATTTTCAAAAAGTAGTGGGTAATACTTTTGATTTTAATGACAAAAAGTTGGGTCTTTCAAATGCCCTGCATTCAGACACCAAACTTGATTGTTTATTTACTTGGACCTAGGTCTAATGTTAAGGCAATTTTGTGGATTCTGATATACAAATTGAATCTGATTTCCTGGTCAGCTACTTGTGTGCATCCAGGATCTCTGCATATAAAATCTGTCAATTTGGGAATAGGCATCCTAAGGGTGGGAATAAAACATATAATCTTTGCTGGTAGGGAATTTCTCCCTCCATACATCCACCATGCCTAGTTCCTTTCTTAGTTAGCTAGGGGTCTCTGGGATGTCCCTCCTGTTGTTTGAGTTTTTCTGGAATGATCTAATTGGGAATTCTCCATGCAGGTCCAGTCCCCCCCCAAGGATTATCTGGCCCTCACCCAAGGAGGACACATAAGCAAACACTTGTGAAACAACTGTGGGACACATGGGGTGGGGGCATAGACATTAACCACATGGATGGTCTGACCAGCTATGGTCCCTGAAATAGCAGCTATTAGCCCCTATGTGTCTGTAAATGAATTGAGTGTTTTGAAGCCTAGTGACTAGAGAGTTTTGAAGCCTAGCCTTCTGACTAATATGGCTACACCAGCTTTTTTTGCTGTTGTGTGTGATGAAGACACTACCTCCCCCACCCACAAGCGTTGCAGCTTTGAGTGCTCGTGGGGAGAGATGGGCCTCTTGTAGTAGGTGTATATCACAATGAGGTCTGTTAGGTCTCTTAAAATAATAAACCACTTTGTAGGAGTATTAAGTCCCTTTTTACATTTAGGGACTGCATTCTATAGTGATCCCATTTAGTCACTTTAACATATGATCATCATCCCTTAGGTGACAATCATTCCACCTGAACTGCAGAGCTGTTACATCTCTTCCAGTTTTGAGTGCTCCTTATCCGCTCTCATCCTTTGTTCACCATTTAACTGTACTTGTAACAATAATTGATGTTATATTCCCAATTCTCAGTCAGTGACCTTTCCCTTCACATCCCCCTTCCTTTTATACCCCAACACCAACAAAGAACAAGAACTGTAACTATATACTCAAGTTAAACACCATTGTGGCATTCCACAAAGTGTTAGTGTCTTCTTCCACCCTGGAGCACAAGCCCAACTGTTCTGGCTCCTCATCACTACCAAATTCACTAAGGAGGTACTAGTGTATGGTCTCCAGGAGTGGACAGCAGTAAATTAAAGCTCCCCCTCCAAGTCCCCTGTAAAACTGTTGATAGACTCGGTGAGAAACTGGTTCTGCTGCCCTGACTTCCGGCGGTCAGTGATTCGGTGGTAGAGGACTTGGAATCGCCTCCTCCCCCTTTCTTGCATCTACCATCTGGTCACCCTCCATCCCCCTGTGAATCTATTATCTCATAGTTTCCAGACCCATGCAGCTTTTTAGGGCTATAGCAATACCTCCACCTTTCATTTCTTTTCAATCAAGTTTGAAGAGGTAGTAACCCAATAAATCTTTTCCCCATAAATCTTTTTCTGTGCACCACATTTCAGTGATGCAGATCATATCCACAATTTTGTCCCACATGGATAAAATTGCATCTAAGTTATTCTTTTATTATTTCAGCTTCTTGCATTGCATATTATGTGTTTCTTTTGCTACTTTTATTATATCATTTACCTTTGATATGTTGGTGTATGTCTGTGTATATGTAGCTATATAGTTGGGCTGCACTTTGTACCAGTTTTATGTATTGTTTTAAGTGACCTTGTATTGTATAATTGTATAGATAACAGCTATTAATGCTAATATAGGACTTCCTTGGAAATGAGCCTCTGCTCAATGGAGTACAACAACATCTATCCTTTTCATAAATTTTATGAATAAAAACTATTACTACTACTTTGATTTCATTACTCGCTCCCCCTAAATGATTACTTTAAATGAAAATTTTCAATACATTCTTTCAGTTAATTTCTGAGCACTAGTGCTCCCAATTTGTTTAGATGTAACCCATCCTTACTGTACAGATTAGTATTTTTTAATACTTCCATGAATTTCTAAATGCTATTTCCTGTTTTCTGTACCACTTTGTAGACTTGTATTTATTTTAAATACTATTTTTTAAGAACTGATAATGTGCTGGATTCTCCCTATTACCTTCCTTGAAAATGGGGACAATCACAGATCTCCTCCATGAATACAGAATTTAATTAGTAACTAGACAGGTATTGTAGAAACCTACCAATAATTCAACCAATTTGATTTCAACTGTTTTAAACTTCACTTGGGATCAGGTCTGGACCAGGAGCTTTGTTATTTTAAACCATCAATTGCCTCACTAACTTTCATCTTAGAGATAGTAGCTGTAACACCACCTCTTGATCAAATGGAAATATATACTTGAGTGAATCTTGAAAAGTATCTGTGTGTAATAATTACCGTAATCACTGTCACCAATTGCACTCTCAATATGATTAGAGACCTGCTTACATCCATAAGCTATCAATTGCCAAAAAGTACTGTCATCGCTAGCTCTAATTTCCCTGTTCATTAATTGCCATTGATGTCAATAGTATAGTTTATTTTTATCAACTAGTAATTTCTTATATAATTTTCTTTCCAATCTTAGTTTAGCCAAGTTATCAGGAGTAGGTAAGTGCTTGTACTTCCTTAATTGTACTCTCAGGCCCAGATATTCAAACTGCACCAGGCTGTGGAGTAAGCCTGGGCACAGCTCAACTTGGCAGTGCAGGGGCATGGACAGGCCGATATTCAATGGATACTTGTCCGCCCGATCACAGGCTGAATGAAAAAAATAATAACACATAATAAAAATAATAACACTATTATCCCTGGTGGTCCAGTGAACCCTCCTCCCCACCCGACCACTGATCCCCACCACACCGCTTCCCCCAGTCATATCTTGAATGTGTAGTACGGTATGAGCTGCATGCCCATTGGCTCATGCTGTGGACCGTTGGGCATACAGCCCTACTGATAGTGTCAGTCAGTGGGTGGGGCAGCAGGCGGGTGGAGTGCTGCCTCCCACCGCTGATTGGGGGGGCAGGGTGGTGGGGATCAGTGGGTGGGTGGGGAGGGGATCCACTGGACAACCTGGGATAATAGTCTTATTATTTTTTTAATTCAGCCTGCGATCTGGTGTACAGGTCCACTGGACCACCAGGGATATAGAATTAATTCAATTGTTTACTTAGACATGGTGGCCGGGTGCAACAATTATGTGGTCCGAGATGATACCAATGAGGGCGAGAGAGACAGCTTAGACAAACATAAGCCATATAAAAGGTGAGGAGGTGGATGAACAGTAGAGTGGGAAGGTTCATTCTAGAGAATAGAGGAGCTGCCACAAGACATGAGGTGGAAGAGAGGATAGCCGGGTTATACCGAGTGGATGGGTTGCACTTATCCCTGATGGGGAATCACATATTTATCATTGAACTGGGCAGGGTATAGACCAGTGGTTAAAAAAGAGGAAGTAACAGACCAAAGAAGGAAGAGGGGAAGCTTGCCATCCAAAGCAAGTGGAAGGCAAGCTAGTGGAAGGTAGGAAGAAAATATTTGATAAGGAAAAGGGAGGAAAAATTGGAAGGAGGGTTAGGGAAGAAACATAAAGTGGGAACAAAAATTTGAAAAAGGTAAAGGGGTATGGACACCCTGGTAAGTGGACAAGAAAGGGGGAGCAGGAATAGGACCTGCCCAGAAAAGAAGGAAATTATAAGACCAGCTCGTGTTTACACCCGGGAATAAGGAGTGGGGAGAAAACAAGTGAAAGAACTCAAAACACAACTAGAAGAAATGGAAGACAATGATCATTAAAATGGAGTAGGATTTGAATGAAAAATGGGACATGAAAAGAAATTTAAAAGGAACCAATATTTATATATAAATGCATGAATTTATGCTTCATGTGTGGAGTAATAAAGGTTTGCCGACTGAGCAGCCACATCTACAATATTGGGTGGGTGTTTTTTCCAGGGGAATGGGATCTGGAACAAGATGGGTTGCCATAAGAAGCAGCCCCCATTGTTCTAGGCCATTTTTGACCCTGAAAGAGACCTGAGTGGGGGGCAAGGGAGGAGGGAGGTTAGTGTGGTTAGAGGAGGGTGATGGACCCCATGAGGTCACTACAGTGCCATCAGGTGTGGGAGGTGGGAATGGGCAAGTAAGAGGGCAAAAGGACAAAGGGAAGGGTGGAGCAAAAGAGGGTTTAAGAAGGCCAGCACAGAGGGGGTCTGCCATTTTCTGCTAGGTTTTGGTAAGTAATTTGAAAACCCACCTGCCTCCCGGGGAATGGGCAAGAGGAAAGAAGGTAGAAAGAAAATATTTGATAAGGAAAAGGGAGGAAAATGGGGAGGGGTTTAGGAAGAAACATAAAGTGGGAACAAAAATCGGAAAAAGGTGAAGGGGTATGGACACCCTGGTAAGTAGACAAGAAAGGGGGAGCAGGAATTAGACCTGTCCAGAAAAGAAGGAAATTATAAGACCAGCTCGGGTTTACACCCGAGAATAAGGAGTGGAACAAGGCCCCCTCGGGTTTTGACACCCGGGGGAGAAAACAAGTGAAAGAACTCAAAACACAACTAGAAGAAAGGGAAGACAATGATCGCTAAAATGGAGTAGGATTTGAATGGAAAATGTGCCCTGTTGTACCCCCAATAACATTTCTGATATTGCACCTCCCCTTCTGACAATTGCCTTCAGCTCCACCCACCACTGTCATGGATTCCCATCATAGGTCTTTATGCCTGGAATACCATTGACAGTCCTACCCATAACTAGCCATCTGGGTCCTTAACTTCTCATCGTACTGTAACCAATTTGTGGCACCCATCATCTTATAAGCATTTCTTATAATCAACGAATGAGCTAACAAAGGTATCCCCAATTCTGGCTTCTTCTCTTGCGTTATCACGCTGTAATATGTGAAACCCAGGGTACATGCCTCCCATGTTTTTCCCTTTGTATGTGAGCCCTTTTTGCTCTTCCCCCTTTTAACCAGTACCACTGCTGCCGCTAATTCTCTTTTGCTAAAATTCTCTTTTTCTTCATACAGCTCCACTGTTTTCTTGTCCACTAAGGCAAAAATAACAACAAACTCCCCCTTCCAGATCTTTTCTTTCATTGCCATTGGGACATGATCCCCTATCCACACCCCCACTCCCTCTTTCTCTGCTCTGTCTTGTCCTTCTCTCCCCAACCATCTGTTTTCCATCCTCTTACTTTTTCCAAATCACCCAGCACATTTTGTAACTTCTTAATACCATCGCTTCCCATACCCAACAACAATTGCTCCATGTATTCCTTCATACTACTCTCTAATGTCAACACCATTCCTGGTTCTCCATGTGGTTCCTTGCTGGTCCACTTGTTGTCTTGTCGCCTGTCCACTCCATCTTGTGGTCCAAGAGCTGAGGCCTGCAGGTTATTCCTAATCTTAGGTTCACCACACCCTCCTGGCTGTGGCGCCAGGGTTGGACTCGATCAGGTACAGGAATGCTGGGCACCAGTCCTGCATGTGGCCTAATCTCCTGCCTTGGATTAGGCTCAGGTTCAGGAATCAACACCCCCAGACTGGGAGCAGGTACAGGGTCAGGGATCACATGAGTTTTCGGCTGCCGCCCTGGAGAACTTGTTCTAGGGCATTTTGGCACTGGGGCCCCAACTCCCTTCCCTTTCTCTCCTGTCCCACTCTACCCCTTCCTTCTAACTCTCTCCTTTCTTGCTGGCACCTCCCCTCTCTGTGTCCTCCACCATATCCAGCACCTTGTGGGCCCTGTCCACCAGGTCCATAATCATTTTCATGGCTTCAGCATTCATCAACCTGGATCCACGTGTGTCCATTCTGTTTCCTTTTTTTACCTGCTCACAACAAAACATCACATTGTTAGTTGCTTAGCCTGGTGTCACACATGTATTAATTTGACTTGTCTATGCCTCTGCCCCTATTCCTTGATGGAGCAGGTGTTAAATTTTCCCCTTTACTTTTTTCTTTGGCATGTAAAATACTGCTTAAAGATTACCCCTCCTGCCAACCATTGCAACACATGCGATAGTTCAGCCATGCCCCCAACCAAAATGGCAGCCACTTGCTTGCCCCCATTAACAAGATGGCTGCCACTCCATGTGCTCCTGTGGGGGGGAGGGGCAGGCCCCAACCTGGTTGCAAGTTGCTTGTTTTGGAGGCTGCTGCACAAGATGATCTGATCCCTTGCTAGAAACTGCTTCCAAATTTCAAATGCCAAGTGTACTGGATTTTGGAAAAAAATTTTTTTTTAGCCTAAGCATTGAAGACTCCTATCACCCCCCTTTTCATTTTGTGCCTTAAGAAGAGTTTTAAAGGCAAGATTGCCTGTGTAACCTGCGTGGATTATCTGGTGTCCCCTTAAGTTGCGCTCCCCTCCCACCTTCAAACATTTCCTTTTCCCCTTTTCATGTCCAAAATCCCTTTAAATTATCTGCATTTCTGTTTAAAATTGTCTGCTCCATTTTCTCATCCACTGGTCTCCCCACACTTGAAAATTGTCCTCTTCCCTGATTCTGGAGGCCATGCACTTCAGGCCTGCCTCACTCCCTTTGTACTCCTTATGGTCTAGCACTCCCACATGGTCAGGAGCCAATGCCAGATGGGATCTCCTCGATGCACTCCTCTTTCAGCTCATTCTTTTTTCTTTTTTTATAGCTCCTATCGCTCCTTGTTCTATCTATTTAGCGCCGAGAACCTCTTTGTCACAAGCATGAGCACCCCACTGCACTGCGCCCTGCTTTCCCTGCCCACGTGGCTCCTACAATGGCAACTCTTCATCTTTTTCTTCCCTCGCCCTGGCTGACTCACCTCATCCACCCTGCTCCCTTTGGCATGCCCTCTTCAGTCATTACCTCAGTGCCGTCCTTTGGCTTTCACTACAACACTTCTTGCCTCACTAGCAGCTGGTCTTTTGATCACAACCACTTCTCTCTATCAACTCATTTTCTAACTGAGCAAACCTCTTGGACTGCTTCTTGCCATGTAGTCTCGCAACACACACCCCTTGCTCTGTTCGTTTGCACACTTCTCTCTCACCGCTCGCTTTTCACACTTGCTGCATTTCTCCTTAATTAGCAAAACAAACAAACTGTGCTCTGACCACTTGCAATAACATGCATAGCCCTGCATTTTAGCAACATTCACATACCTACTTGATTACTAGCTCTTATGGCCAACTTCTCCTTTTCCAGTCTCCCTAGTAATTAAACACAGCATTGCTACTAAAGCAAAACATTTCTTTTACCTTGTAATCAGACTTCTAATGTTCTATTAAAAAGTAATAAATGTTTTCTTTTTTCTTACCTTCTTTTCCAGGAACTCCTGACTGATGTGCTAGGCTTGCCTTTCAAATTACTTACCAAAACCTAGCAGAAAGTGGAGAGCCCCTTGGTGCTGGCCTTCTTAAACCCTCTTTTGCTCCACCCTTCCCTTTGTCCTTTTTCCCTCCTATTCTCCTATTCCTACCTCCCACACCTGATGACACTGTAGTGACCTCATGGGGTCCATCCTCCTCTGACCTCACTAACCTCCCTCCCTTGCACTCCCCCTCACCCCTGCTGTGACTCAGGTCTCTTTCAGGGTCAAAAATGGCTTGGAACAATGGGGGCTGCCTCTTATGGCAACCCATCTTACTTGTTTTGTCTGATGTTCATGAATGTACCATGTAATCTCCTGGGCCACACCTGAAAATAGGCACTTAACCATCTAGCATGCTTACCCAATAAACAAAAGCAAATAAAATAAAAAAGTGGAGGCATTAGTGAATTGAGATAGAAATTGTAATTCACCAATCATGTTTGCAGATTTTGTCCCCAGTTTCAGACAGTCAGAGGGCCAGGATTGCTGCCAAGGACTGTGGAAACTTTCAGAGGACTTTTGAGGGAAAAGCTGGGGATACATTGGAGCTCTTTCACATAACCAATTAGTTGTTGAAGGAGATTCATACATATTTATTTTTGTAAGGGACAGTGATTTCAGCAAATGGGGATCTGCTAGAGAACTCCAAAAAGCCTAAGGACTGTGAGTTCTAGTATTAGTTCATCGAAAGCCCCTCCAGAGAGAATGGGTCTCCAGCTGCTATGCAGAAAATGGGTCTGCAAGGTTGGGGAAAGGGCATGTCTGAGGTTCAGCTGCCTGTCTCCCAGGGCATATGTTTGCCTTCCCCCATTTGTGGAGGAATTTGGATTACAGAATCCAGTTTTGCAGTTTTAGCTGGAAGAGAGCTGCAAATACATGAAGGGGCAGTGAGAGTATACACTTTATCTGTGGGAAGGTGTGCTCAAAGGTTCCAGGAGTCTGGTGTCACAGTTCTACTGAGAGAAAGAAAATACTGCAGTTTGAAAGGGCAGTGAGAAACTCTACACCTGAATAGTGAGAAGAGAAGAGATAAGAAGAGAGCTGTTGGATGACAGCTCAGTCCAGACCCTCCTGACATCATGGATTCATTCCTGAATCTGAGTGACACATGCAGCACAAGGTGTGGCATCCAGCACCTTAACCCTCAGTGCCACAGGGTGGCCTGCTTCATACATTTTTACTGAATGAATATATGAAGTGTATGGAATGAATCTGCAGCCTGGAAACTGCAAAATACTTTAAAGCCAGTTTCACTCCTGCGTGTGGTATGGCACGAAAGCAATAGGATGACAGTGACTATTTCAGCTACACATTTGATTCCATTTAACAATGGTTCACTGAACTCAACATTTAGTGTATCACACTTTTTCAAATAATAAAACAAATATTCTCCAAACTAAATAACACACACATACATATTTATATACTTTATTAAAAATATACTTCACATTTGTTACAAAAAAGAAATTGAAACTCATGTTACAGAGCAAAATCAGCACTAACTACCAGTTCTACAGTACCTAATAGAAGGCAGGTACCTACTATTATTATTATTATTATTATTTACAGTTTTGCACATACTTCAGAGCTAATTGAGTGGGTTTTCTGTAAGAAAGCAGCTACAGACTTTACTAATTATAGCAATGATGAGCTGGGGCAATTTCTGTGGTTTTTATTGTTGTGTGTAGTTTGTTAAAATTAAATTTTGAAATGAAAACCTTACTGCTACCTAGACCTGACACACAGATAGAAAACACAAATGATGAATTAGAGCTATTTAGTAGCTGTTTTCTTAATTCTCTCTGGAGGGGCTCTCGATGAACTAATACTAGAACTCACAGTCCTTAGGCTTTTTGGAGTTCTCTAGCAGATCCCCATTTGCTGAAATCACTGTCCCTTCCAAAAATAAATATGTATGAATCTCCTTCAACAACTAATTGGTTATGTTTTCTAATGATTAAGGAGACAGATAACTTTATTAGAAGTAGAAGGGGTCTTATTTAGGGTTGAAAAAGAAAGAAAAGAAAGAAGGTCAGTGTTTGTTCTGTGCAGGGAAGGGTACTGTATCAGCTGACTTTGCTAAACCAGTAGGAGGAAAGAGAGCTTACCTGGGGGTGTGGTTTAGAAACCATAAAAGCAGGTGAGTCAAAATACAACTTCCTGTTGCTAGCCTTGCTTGTTGAGCAGAAAGCAGCCAACTAAAAGAAGCTATATTTTCTTATTAATTTAAAAGTTATGTCTCAGCAGGAGTCAGTGACTGCTAAGATTAAGGAGACAGATAACTTTATTAGAAGTTGAAGGAGGTCTTATTTAGGGTTAAAAAAGAAAGAAAAGAAAGAAGGTCAGTGTGTGTTCTGTGCAGGGAAGGTTACTGTATCAGCTGACTTTGCTAAACCAGTAGAAGGAAAGAGAGCTTACCTGGGGGTGTGGTTTAGACACCATAAAAGCAGGTGAGTCAAAATACAACTTCCCGTTGCTAGCCTTGCTTTCGGAGCAGAAAGTAGACAACTAAAAGAAGGTACATTTTCTAATTAATTTAAAACTTACATCTCAGCAGGAGTCAGTGACTGTTAAGATTAAGGAGACAGATAACTTTATTAGAAGTAGTAGGGGTCTTATTTAGGGTTAAAAAAGAAAGAAAAGAAAGAAGGACAGTGTGTGTTCCGTGCAGGGAAGTTTACTGTATCAACTGATTTTGCTAAACCAGGTGGAGGAAAGAGAACTTACCTGGGGTGTGGTTTAGAAACCATAAAAGCAGGTGAGTCAAATTCCAACTTCCTGTTGCTAGCCTTCAACAGCCAGAAGCGGAAAGCAGCTAACTAAAAGCTTCATTTCCTTGTTATTTAAGAACTTAGATGTCAGCAGGAGTCAAAGACTGATAATATTAAGCAGACAGATAACTTTATTAGAAGTAGAAGGGGTATTATTTAGGGTTTAAAAAAGAAAGAAAAGAAAGAAAGTCAGTGTGTGTTCTGTGCAGGGAAGGGAAGTGTATCAGCAGACTTTGCTAAACCAGTAGGAGGAAGAATAGCTTTCCTGGGGTTCGGTTTAGACACTATACAATCAGGTGGATCAAATTACAAGTTCCTGTTGCTAGCCTTGCTTGTAGAGCAGAAAGTAGCTTACTAATAGAAGCTACATTTTCTTATTAATTTAAAACTTATATCTCTGCAGGAGTCAGTGCCTCTTAAGATTAAATAGACAGATAACGTTATTAGAAGTAGAAAGGATCTTTTTTAGGTTTAAAAAAAGAAAGAAAAGAAAGAAAAAGTCTGTGTGCTGTGCAGGGAAGGTACTGTATCAACTGACATTTAACAAAACCGGTAGGAGAAGAGCTTACCTGGTGGTGGCGGGTTAGACATCATAAGCAGGTGGGGTCAAATTTCAACTTCCTGTTGCTAGCCTTGGCTGTAGAGCAGAAAGCAGCTAACTAAAAGTACATTTTTTTTCTTATTAATTTAAGATTTAAATCCCACATGAGCCAAAGACGGTTAAAGATTATGTAGACCGACAACTTTATTAGAAGTAGAAGGGGTCTTATTTAGGGTTAAAAAAGAAATAAAAGAAAGATGGTCAGTGTGTGTTCTGTGCAGGGAAGGTTACTGCATCAGTTGACTTTGCTAAACCAGTAGAAGGAAAGAGAGCTTACCTGGGGGTGTGGTTTAGACACCATAAAAGCAGGTGAGTCAAAATACAACTTCCCATTGCTAGCCTTGCTTGGGGAGCAGAAAGTAGCCAACTAAAAGAAGCTACATTTTCTTATTAATTTAAAACTCATTTCTCTGCAGGAGTCAGTGACTGTTAAGATTAAGGAGACAGATAACTTTTTTAGATGTAGAAGGGGTCTTATTTAGAGTTAAAAAAGAATGAAAGAAAAGAAAGAAAGTCAGTGCATGTTCTGAGCAGGGAAGGGTACTGTATCAGCTGACTGCTAAACCAGTAGGATGAAAGAGAGCTTACCTGGTGGTGTGGTTTAGACACGGCAAAAGCAGGTGAGTCAAAATACAACTCCACATTGCTAGCCTTGCTTGGGGAGCAGAAAGTAGCCATCTAAAAGTAGTTTTCACATTTCTGTTAATTTAAACTTATATCTCAGCAGGAGTCATTGACTGTTAATATTAAGCAGACAGATAACATTATAGAAGAGAGGGTCTTATTTAGGGTTTAAAAAGAAAGAAAGAAAAGAAGTTAATGTGTGTTCTGTGCAGGAAGAGATGTGCTATCACCTGGCTTTGCTAAGCCAGAATTGGGAAGATAGCTTTCCAAGTCTGTGGTTTAGACTCCTATAAATCAGGTGGGTCAAGTACCAGTTCCTGTTACTATCCTTGCTTGTATAGCAGAAAGCAGCTTACCTAAAAAAAGCTACATTTCATATTAATTCAAACAACAAGCAGGATTGCTGTTAAGGTTGACAGATAACGTTAAGTAGAAAGAGTCTTTTGAGGTTTAAAAAGAAAGAAAGGAAGAAAGTCAGTATTGTTCTGCAGGAAGGGTACTATCAGCTGACTTTTGCCCAATGAGAGGAAAGGAGCTTACAATTGGTGTGGGTTGGGCATGCATAAAGCGCAGGTGAGTCCAATTTCAACTTCTGTTGCTAGCCTTGTAGGTGAAAGCAGCAAACTAAAAGAAGCTACATTTTCTTATTTAATTTAAAATTTATCTATCTCAATATGAGACAGTGTGATTAAGATTATATAGACGAAAACTTTATTAAGTGAAGAGGTCTATTTAGGGTTAAAAAAGAAAAAAAAGAAAGGTCAGTGTGTTCTGCGAGAAGGTTACTGTATCAGCTGAGTACTAAACCAAAGAGAAGGGGCTTACCTGGGGTGTGGTTTGAACTGTGCAACCAGGTGAGTCAAGCTAAACTCCGTTCACTAACCTAGCAGGGAACAGAAAGTAATAACAAAAAGAAACTACATTTCCGACAATTTAAAACTTATATCTCTGAAGGGTAGAAAAGATTATTAAGAAGGAAAACCTGAGGTGTGGTTTGAAGCACCATAAACAGGCGAGTGAAATAACAACTCATTTCTATTGCTTATAACAGCAAAAACATCAACTAAAAAAAATTGTTTATTAATTTAAAAGTATGTCTCAGCAGGAGTCAGGACTGTTAAAATTGACAAACAGATAACTTTGTTAAGTGAAAGGGTCTTATTACCGAAAGCTTTAAAAAAAAAAAAAAGAGAGTCAATCTGCGTTCTACTGTGTAGAGGTAAGGTACCAGTATCAGCAGACTTTGCTAAACCGAGGCTAGAAGGGGCTACTTGGGGTGTAACTTCAACAAAATAAAAAGGTGAGTCAAATTACAACTATGTATGGCCACTTGTGAATAGAAAGCCAAACTGAAGAAGCTACATTTTCTTTGACCAATTTAAAACATATCTCAGTAGTAATCAAAACTAATAAGATAAAATGAACAGATAACTTTATTAGAAGAAAAAGATCATATTTAGGGTTAAAAAATGAAAAAAAAAAGAAGAATCTGTGTGTTCATGCAGGAAGGGTACCATCAGCTACACGGTAAACCAATGGAGGAAAGGAGCTTTCCAGGAGGTGGTTTAGACACCATAAAAACAGTTAGTCAAACTACAACTTTCTGTTTACTGGGTACGCGAAACAGAAAGCAGCTAACTAAAAAACTGCATTTCTTATTAATTAAAAATATGACTCAACAGGAATCAGAGCTATTAGATTGAGTAAACTGATAAATTTATTAGAAGTAGAAGGTCTTATTAGGGTTAAAAAAGAAAAGAAAGAAAGTCAGTGTGTGTTCTGTGCGGGAAGGGTTCTGTATCATCAGCTGTGCTAATCCAGTGGAAAAGATAACTTACCTGGGTATGGTTGAACACCATAAAGCAGGTAGTCAAATTACAACTTCCTGTTATGGCCTGGCATGGGCCGAAAGCAACTAACTAAATGACTACATTTTCTTAGTAATTTAAAACTATCTCAGCAAGTCAGTGACACAATAAGAAAACAGACAACTTTAAAAAATTGAAGGGGTGCTATTTGGGGTTAAAAAAAAAGAAGAAAAGAAAAGTGTCAGTGTGTGTTCTGCAGAGGGAAGATAATATATCAATGACTTCACTAAACCAAAGATAGGAAAGACAACTCCTGGAGTTGGTTTAACTCAGAAAATCAGGTGGGTCAAATTACAAGTTCCTGCTGCTAGCTTTGCTTGCCTGGCAGCTTACTAAAGAAATTTTGTAAATTTAAACTTATACCTCAGGGAATGGTTGCTATTAAGTTAATCAGACAGATAACGTTGATAGAGTAGAAAGGGTCTTTAGGTTTAAAAAGAAAAGAAGAAGAATCAGTGTGTGTTCTGTGCAGGGAAGGCACTGTATCAGCTGAGTTGCTAACAATAGAAAGAAGCTTAAATGATGGTGGTCTGAGTTAGACATCATAAAACAGTGGAGTCAAATTTCAACTTCCTGTTGCTTTAGCCTTATAGAACGAAATCAACATAAAAAAACTGCATTTTCTTAATGGTTTAAAATTTGTATCTCAATATGGACAATGGTTAAAATTATGTAGACAGATAACTTTATTAAGTAGAAGGGAGGGTCTTATTGGGGTTAAAAAAAAAGAAAGAAGGTCAGTGTGTGTCTCTGTGCAGGGAAGGTTACTGCATCAATGACTTTCCTAAACAGTAGAAAGGAAGAATCTTACCTGAAGTTAATGGTTTAGATACAATAAAACAGGTGAGTCAAATAAAACTTCAAGAACTATACTGCAGGGAATAAATTAGCCAACTAAAGAAACTACATTTCTTATTAATTTAAAACTTATATCTCTGCGGAGTAAGTGACTATTAGATTAAGTGGGAGGAAAAGAACACCTGGGGTGTGGTTTAGAAGCACACCATAAAGCAGGTGAGTGAAATAACAACTCGGCTACAGCCTTGCTTATACAGCAGAAAGCATCTAATAACTAAAGAAGGTGCATTTTCTTATTAATTTAAAAACATGTCAGCAGGGTCAGAACTATTAAGATTAAATGACAGATAACTTTATTAAAGTAGAGGGTCTTATTTAGGGTTAAAAATGAAAAAAAAGAAAAGAAAGTTTATTGAGTGTTCACGGGAAGGTGCACATATGGACAACTTTGCTAAATCAGTAAGAGGAAGAGGAAACACCTAGGGGTGTAGTTTGAACCATAAAGAAGGTGATAAAGTAAAACTCTGTTGCTGGATTTGCCTGTGGAACGAAAGCAATAACTAAAGAGCTACATTACAATAATTCAAAACATATCTCAGAGGAGTCAGTGACTGTTCAAGATTAGTGAGCCAGAACAACTTTTATTAGAAGTAAGAAGGGGGGTCTTATTAGGGTTAAAAATGAAACAAAAAAGAAAAGAAAGAAGTTTGTGTGTGTTCTATGCAGGAAGGGTGCTGTGTCAGGACAACTTTAACAAACCAGTAGGAGGAAGAGGAAGCTTACCAGGGGTGTGGTTTGAGACCATAAAAAGCAGGTGAGTCAGTTACAACTCCTTTTGCTAGCCTTGTTGCAACGGAAAGCAGCTTTTTAAAAGAAGCTGCTTTTCTTATAATTAAAACTTATACCTCAGCAGAATCGCTATTATGATTAATTAGACAGATAACTTTAATAGAAATAGGGGTTTATTTAGGAGTTAAAAATGAAAGAAAAGAAGAATGTCAGTGTGTGTGTTCTTGCAGGAAGGGGGGCACTGTAGCAGCTGACTGCTAAACCAATGGGAGGAAGAAACTTACCTGGGGTGTGGTTTAAACTCCATAAAAACTGGGTGGGTGAGTACAACTTCCTGTTGCTGGATTTGCTTATGGTGAAAGCCTTCTAACTAAAGAAGCTTCAATTTTTATTAATTTCAAACTTGTATCTCAGCACTAGTCAGTGACTGTGAAGATTAGGTAGACAATAACTATTAAGTGAGAGGGGACTGATGTTGGTTAAAAATGAAGAAAGAAAGAAAGTCGTGTATCTTCTGTGCAGGAAAGGTACTGTATCAGATGTCTATTCCTAAACCAGTAGGAGGAAGAAACTTTCCTGGGGTGTTACTTAGAAACCATGAAACCAAACAGGTCAAATGACATCCTGTTGCTAGCCTTATAGCGAAAGCAGCTAATGAAAGAAGCTGCAATTTCTTATTAATTAAGCACGTATCCGCAGGAGTCAAAGACTATTAGGATTAGTAGACAGATAAGTTTACTAAAGTAGAAGGGGTCCGACTAGGGTTAAAAAGTAGAAAAATAAGAAAGATCAGTGAGTGTTCAGTGCAGGATGGCATACAGTATCAGCTGACTGTACTAACCAACAGGTGGAAGAGCTTACCTGGGGGTTTATACCATAAAGCAGGTGAGTCAAAGTACAACTTCTGTGCTATTGCCAACCCAGCAGAAAGCAGCTAACTAAAAAGCTGCATTTTCTTAGTAATTTAACACATATGTCTCAGCAGGAGTCAGAGACTATTAAATTAGGTAACAGATAGTTTATAAAATTGAAGGGGGTCTTATTTGGGTTAAAAAAAGAAAGAAAAGAAAGGAAGTCAGTGTGTGTTCTGAGCTGAAAAGGGTACTGTATCAGCTACTTTGCTAATCCAGTAGTAGGAAAGAGAGATTACCTGGGGTTGTGGTTTAGAGACCATAAAAGCAGGTGAGTCAAAATACAACTTCCTGTTGCTAGCCAGCTTATAGAGCAGAAAGCAACTAACTAAAGAAGCTGCATTTTTGAGTAATTCGCATTATGTCTCAGCAGGTCAAGACTATTAGATTAAGTTGACAGATAACTTTATTAAGTAGAAGGTGTTGTTAGGGTTAAAAAGAGAAAAGAAAAATTCAAGAGTATTCTGTGCAGGAAGGGTCCATATAATGACTTTGCTAAAGCGTAGGAGGAGAGCTTTCCTGTGGAAGTGGTTTGAACACCACTCCAGCAGGTGAGTCAAATTACAGCTTCCTGTTTATGACTTTCTTGTTGGTAAAAAACGGCTAACAAAGAAGCTACATTTTCTTATTATTTTAAACTTATATCTCAGCAGAGTCAGTGACTGTTAGATTAAGAAGACAGATAACTTTATTAAATGAGGGTCTTATGTTGGGTTAAAAAAGAAAAAGAAAGTCACTATGTGTTCTGTGCAGCAAGGGCACTGAATCAACTGTTTTGCTAAACCAATGGAGGAAAAGAAAACTTACCTGGGGAGTTGTGGTTTACACCATAAAAGCAAATGGTCAAATTACAACTTCCTTTGCCATTTACATATAGAGCAGAAAGCAGCTAACAAAAACCATTTCTATTAATTAACATATCTCTGTGAGTCAGTGACTATTAGATTAAATGAACAATAACTATTTAAAAGTGAGGAGTCTTATTTAGGGTTAAATAGAAAAGAAAAGAAAGAAAGACAGTGTGCATTCTGTGCAGGAAGGTACTGCATCAGATGACTATGCGAAGCAGGAGGAAGAGAGCTTACCTGGGTGTGTGGTTTAGACACATATAAGCAGGTGAGTCAAATTACAACTTCCTGTTTCTAGCCTTGTTTATACATCTGAAGCAGCTAACTAAAAGAGCTGCATTTTCTTATAAATTAAAAACGTACCTCAGCAGAGTCAGAGACTGCAAGAATAAGTAGACAGATACTTTATTAAGTAGAATGGGTCATATTAGGGTTAAAAAGAAAAGAAAGAAAGAAAATCAGTGTGTGTTCTGTACAGGGAAGGGTACTGTCAGTTGACTGTGCTAAACCAGTGGGAGAAGAGCTTACCTGGGGGTGTGGTTTAAACACCATAAAAGCAGGTGAAATTACAACTACAGGTTTCGCCTTGCTTATAGCAGAAGCATCTAACTAAAAGAAGGTCATTTGCACAATAATTTAGCGCAAGTCTCAGCAGAGTCAGAACTATTAAGATTAAATGTCGATAACTTTATTAGAGTAGAAGGGTCTGTTAGGGTTATAAAAAAAAGAAAAGAATGGAAAAGAATATCGTGCATTCTCTGGGTAAGTACAGTATCAACAGACTTGTAAACCAGTAGAAGGAAAGGAAGCTTTTAGAGGTGTGGCTTCAACACCATAAAACAGGTGAGTCAAATTTAACTCCTTTTGCTGGCCTTGCTTCTAGTGACAAAAACAATAACTGAAAACTACATTTCTTATTAATTAAAACTCATATCTCAGCAGTGTCAGTGACTGTTAGATTAAATAACAGATAACTGTATTAAAGTAAGTTATCTTATTGAGGGTTAAAATGAAACAAAAGAAAGAAAGTCCGTGTGTGTTCTGTACGGAAAGGTACGCATCAACAGCTTTGGCAAACCAGTAGGAGGAAGAAGCTTTCCTGGAGGTTGGTTTAAACACCATAAAGCAGGTGAGTCAAATTACAATTTCTGTTGCTAACCTTCTTTATAAAACCAAATAAAGCCAACTAAAAAAGCTACATTTCTTATTAATTTCGAAAACTTATATCTCGGCAGAAGTCAGTGACTATCAAGATGCGTGACAGATAACTTTATTAGAAGTAGAGGTCTTATTTAAAGTAAAATGAAAAAAAGAAAGAAAGTC
Source organism: Neoceratodus forsteri (assembly GCA_016271365.2). Taxonomy (NCBI): domain Eukaryota; kingdom Metazoa; phylum Chordata; order Ceratodontiformes; family Ceratodontidae; genus Neoceratodus; species Neoceratodus forsteri. The sequence goes on from CM028136.1 coordinate 881,074,813, forward strand.
ACTGTCGTTCTGTGCAGGAAGGGTACTATCAGCTAACTGCTAAACCAGTAGGAAGAAAGGCCTACCGGTGTGGTTTAGACACCATAAAACAGGTGGTCAAATCAACTTCCTGTTGCTAGATTTTCTTGTAGGCTGAAACAACTAACTAAAAACAATATTTTTTATTAATTTTAACTTATATTCAACAGGAGTCAGTGACTGTTAAGATTAAGTAACAGATAACTTAGTAGAAGTGGAAGATGTCTTATTTAGGGTTTAAAAAGAAAGAAAGAAAGCCAGTGTATGTTCTGCAGGGAATGGTACCATCAGCTGACTTTGCTAAAACAGAAAGGAAAAGTACTTACCTGGGGGAGTTAGACACTCTCAAAAGCATTTTAGTCAAATTGCAACTTCCTCTTGCTAACCCTGGCTTGAGAAAGCAGAAAGCGTAACTAAAGAAGCACATTTTCTTATTAATTTAAAACATTTAGTAATTATAACTGACTAACAGTCAAACTCTTACACTAAATGTTTTCCATTATTGTACGTATTGCAATTTTGATTCCTTGACATGAGTCTTTGTAAAGGACATCTTGGCTCAAGGTTGTAATTCACAAACTGAAATAAATAAAACAAACTTTTAAAAACAACGATGGTTTCCTGGGTACAAACAAAATCTTATAATTCCTCATAGTATGTTTGAACTCCTAATGGAATTTAGAGCCTTGTAATCCCCTTATAATTTGCTGGACTCTGAGATATCAGACCATGTACACTGCATAAAGGATGGACTCCCAAGTGTAGTTGAGTCTTCCAACTCCTATTTCAATTTGTTTTGGGTGTAATTATGAGTTGCTGAGATGGTTACAAATGTTAGCCTTATTAGCAAGAAATTATTTTCTACAGGGTATTAGCAGTCCATGAGCATTCATCTATTCTTACTAGATATTATAGATAGGTTGGCAGTTTTTCAGTTTTATTTTTTATAATTTTGATGGAAAATATCGATTTTATTTTAAACCTTTTCCCTAAGTTTATTGATTTAAACTTACCAGTTGCACAAAATTATAGTCTGTTTGAAACTGATCATAGCTAGGTATAATAAAATACAGAAAGTTAGTTATATCAACAACCATTATGGGTAAAATATCGTTATATGGGACGGATTAAACCTGCATATTGCGCCCTCTGAGGGCTAACACTTGAACACAACAAAGATGCTAATGGTAGTATGAGACCACAGTATCCCAGATCCAGCCCTTAGTCTCCAATTCAGTGTAGCCAAATGCAAGATGTCAAACGGGGGAAAACAGAGCTATGACAACATGCTGTAATGGAGCAGAAAATGGACCTGGTGATCATAATGGATAACATAGCTTGCAAAACACTGTGGGGCCTATGCCAGAGGCCAGCAAACTAATGGGGTTAATAAAGGAGAATGACTGAGTAGGAGAAGTAATCCTGCCACTTTACAGTCCCAAAGTCAGGCCCACTGGCGTTGTGGCAGATCCTGAGCTCCTCGTGCAAAAAGCACACTGAAGCAGTCAACACCATGCAATGTAAAGCCACCATAATGATCAAGTACAGAGGAACCGAGAAGGCTATGAAGAGGCTGGAGGCCTTGACATATTCACCCTGGAGAAAGGAGGCTGAAGGGGAGATGATTATATCAATCTTGCTAGTTATTTTGGGAGACCATGTTTGACCCATAAGTGTCAACTATATGTCCTGGTGGGCTGGCAGAGATTAAATGAGAAAGTCATGAACACTTGCAGCCTTGTGCAAGGCCTGGTGGATAAATATCCAGCTACATCATGGACAACGACCTATAGAAATATATTAAGTTCATTAAGAAATAGCAATATGCCAGATTTAGTATTCAGATGTGACCTGGAGATGGACGTCAGACCACATATATAGTGAGGTATTAGGATGGAATGAGGTCCCTGACAATTGTATATGGAAATGTAAACAAACTCTGTCCATGTATAAAATCTTGGTATAGGAATAATCACAAGAAAAGACAATGTTGTGTACCTACCTCATTAAACACTTAGCAGCACAGGGGTTCAGGTAGGGAAGCGGCATAGGGTTGGGGGTGCTGATGCTGCATTTTCTTTATAGTTATAACTATATTATTAAATCTACTTTTTAATTGTAATTGATATATACTTTATATTTTAATACATGTATCTTTCGCCATTTTAAGTGAAACTTTTGTATATTATACCGAACCTCATTGAAAATGAATTTTTACAATAGGTTAATCCATTTATTAATACAATTTCAATGAATAAAAAATAACTTGCTTACTTTTCATTTATTTATTTATTTTGTTATTTAACAAATCCAAAAGACAAGGGCTCTTTACAGGGTTCACGTCAGTCACAAAACAGCAAATTACAATGGTTTCAGTAAGCAGCACAACATGAGAAAAATTTCATAAACAAAAGAACAATATGACAAGATAAATATTGGTCAAGTGCAGCCAGTGGCCTTGTCTGAAAGAATTGAAAAGGTTGGGGAGAGAAGTACAGGGTGAGTGAAAGTGGAAGAGAAAAAGAAGAGCAAGGAGATTCACAATGAAGCTCACACCTAGCTCCTGAGAGAAGAAGACTAAAGAATGCAGGCAACATGACTCAGTCATAACAATGATACTACAGTCTAGATGCTCATCAACCACCTCCATGTATAGCAGGCAGTGGTGGTGTTCACCAAATGGTGCTGCAACCATGCAACAGACCGGAGTTCGTGGACATGCTCACTATCCTGTTATTCCTTCAGCAAAACTGGATGAGGACTGACTCACTCATCACTCAGGATACGGTATCGACCACGACAGCCAGCCAGACATACATAGGGCCAGCCCAGTGCTCACCTAATGCCTACACTTCCTAATGGTGGCAGTTGCTACGGCCGGGTATCACAACCGTCGCTCCGGGACCTCCCCTGGTTCTGAACTCCCTCAACTCCAGCCCCCATCAACCCATCAAACCGTAGACTTGTTCTGGGTTGGGTTAAAACCTGTCCTCAGCAATATACTCAACCCACAGAATCTAGGAATTAGGTGCTGTCCTCAGAACCTACCTGATGTTCACACATGGAATACACCTACGGACTGTGCCTGCCTTTCAACAAGGTCTCCTCCCCTTCACAGGGAACAGACATCGAGGTTACCCACCCTTCCAGGTAGACTCTCCTCACGGGATTCTGTCCCCAAGAGCCTGGACATGGGCAACACTCTAACCACTTACATACCAGGACACAACCTATCTAAGAAAACAGAGACTCTTCATAGTCAGGGGGTCAGAGACAGACAAGCAGCCTCTAGACACCATCACTGGCTGGTTACAGAGAATATCAGGAGCCTACTTGGCAAAACAAGGACACCTCAGGAATCAAGGCACCTCACTCATACAATGCCCATCCTGGGCAGAGGGTGAGCGTGTCATGGAAACATCTGCAGGCCAACGTGGACATCAATCCACACCTTTGCCAGACACTATTACCTAGATCATCTGTCCCAGTTGCAACCTACCCCAGACCCAAGTTCTCTCTCGACCACCCACCGCCCTTCTGCCCTAGACCACTCTGTCTCCCTCCACCCACACAGCACTGCTTCTTATCTACTCATGTGTCTCGAGTGCCATGGATGTCAACCAATCACAATGGGTGTTTACTCACCTGGTAAAGGTGATTGTGTTGATTGACATCCATAACCTCCACCATTCCTACGACACAGTAGTCAGGCGTGCAGTGTGATTCATGCCACATTGAGCTGAATAATTTTTATTGCCATGCATTTCAGCATCAGGATGTACCACCATCAGCCCATTAGAGTCGAGGTTCTAGATGTATTACTAGGGAATCAATTAGGGCCTGGCCCGATTTCATTTATCACCATGTATCCTCGCATTTTTGCTACTAACATCTATTCTGGTATAGGGATCATTCTGTTGTTCCATTTCGCTAACCTTATTTTCAGCTTTGGAAGATTTGAACTGGAGAGCAGGGGCTTCTGGGACTGGGATATGGGAAGAAATCTGATCCTAGAGTCATGTGCATCCCTAGCCTATCAGGTGGGTTAAAACCCATGAGGTAATGTCTGGAGTGCCATGGATGTCAACCAACACAATCACCTTTACCACATGAGTAAACACCCATTGCAATGTCACTATCTGTAATCCAGATAAACAAAACTGAATGCATTCTTGTTTCCCTGAGGATAAAATAGCTGACATAAAAGACTGAAGTCCTCAAATTTTGGAAAATAGTGGTGATAACCCTATAGCTGCAAGACTTGTAGGAATAAATAATGTTAGGGTGGATCATGAAAAAGACATGTCATGAAATAGTGGAGTTGGACAGAGACAAAACAAAAAGGTGAAAGAGCAATAATATGCAGTCTACTTCCAATTCCATGTGGTTCTTAAAAAATAGTATTTAAAATAAATACAAGTCTACAAAGTGGTACAGAAAACAGGAAATAGCATTTAGAAATTCATGGAAGTATTAAAAAATACTAATCTGTACAGTAAGGATGGGTTACATCTAAACAAATTAGGAACACTAGTGCTAAAAATTAACTGAAGAATGTATTGAAAATTTTCATTTAAAGTAATAATCATTTAGGAGGCGAGTAATGAAATCAAAGTAGTAGTAATAGTTTTTTATTCATAAAATTTATGAAAAGGATAGATATTTAATTTGTACTCCATTGAGCAGGGCTCATTTCAAGGAAGTCCTATATTAGCATTAATAGCTGTTATCTATACAATTATACAATACAAAGGTCATAAAACAATACATAAAACTGAGTACAAAAGTGCAGCCCAACTATATAGCTACATATACACAGACATACATAACATATCAAAGGTAAAATGATATAATAAAAGTAGCAAAGGAAACACATAATATGCAATGCAAAGCTGAAATAATAAAAAGAATAACTCAGATACAATTTTATCCTTGTGGGACAAAATTGTGGATATGATCTGCATCACTGAAATGTGGTGCACAGAAAAAGATTTATGGAGAAAAGATTTATTGGGTTACTACCTCTTCAAACTTGATTGAAAAGAAATGAAAAGGTGGAGGTATTGCTATAGCCCTAAAAAGCTGCATGGGTCTGGAAACTATGAGATAATAGATTCACAGGGGGATGGAGGGTGACCAGATGGTAGATGCAAGAAAGGGGGAGGAGGCGATTCCAAGTCCTCTACCACCGAATCACTGACCGCCGGAAGTCAGGCAGCAGACCAGTTTCTCCCACCGGTCTATCAACAGTTTTACAGGGGACTTGGAGGGAGCTTTAATTTCTGCTGTCCACTCCTGGAGACCGTACAGTAGTACCTCCATAGTGAATTTGGTAGTGATGAGGAGCCCAGAACAGTTGAAGCTTGTGCTCCAGGGTGGAAAGACACTAACACTTTGTGGAATGCCACAATGGTGTTTAACGTAATATATAGTTACAGTTCTTGTTCTTTGTTGGTGTTGGGGTATAAAGGAAGGGGATGATGAGGGAAAAGGTCACTAACTGAGGAAGTGAGATATAACATCAATTATTGTTACAGAAGTACAGTTAAATAGTGAACAAGAGATGAGGAGCGGATAAGGAGCACTCAAAACTGGAAGGGAGTAGACAGCTCTGCAGTTCAGGTGGAGATGATTGTCACCTAAGGGATGATGATCGTATGTTAAGTGACTAAATAGGATCACTATGAATGCCAGTCCCTAAATGTAAGGGACTTATACTCCTACAAAGTGGTTTATTGTTATAGAGACCCTAACCAGACCTCATTGTGATATACCTACCTACAAAGGCCCATCTCTCCTCACGAGCACTCAAGCTGGCAGCTTGTGGGTGGGGGAGGTGAGTGTCTTCATCACCCAACAGCAAAAAAAAACGCTGGAAGCCATATTAGTCAGAAGGCTAGGCTTCAAAACTCTCTAGTCACTACGCTTCAAAACACTCAATTCAGTTACAGACACATAGGGTTAATAGCTGCTATTCAGGGACCATAGCTGGTCAGACCATCCATGTGGTTAATGTCTATACCCCCACATGTGTCCCACAGTTGTTTCTGAAGTGTTTGTATATGTCCTCCTTGGGTGAGGGCCAGATAATCCTGCAGAGGGACTGGACATGCATGGAGAATTCCCAATTAGATCATTCAGAAAAACTCAAACAACAGGAAGGGACATCCCAGAGACCCCTAGCTAACTAAGAAAGGAACTAGGCATGGTGCTTGGATGTGCTGGAGGAGAAATTCCCTACCAGCAAGATTATATGTTTTATTCCCACCCTTAGGATGCCTATTCCCAAATTGACAGATTTTATATGCAGAGATCCTGGATACACACAGTAGCTGACCAGGAAATCAGTTCAATTGTATATCAGATCACACAAAATTGCCTTAACATAGAGCCTGGGTCCAGTAAATAAACAATCAGTTTGGTGTCTGATGAGGGCATTTGAAAGAACCAACTTTTGTCATAAAATCAAGAAGTATTAACCCACTACTTTTTTGAAAATGCTGAGACAACTTCAAGCTTAAATACCTATGGGATGGCATGAAGAACTGTGGTGAGGAAGAAGCCATCACATATACAACATATAGAAAAAAAGCTCTGAGGCAACACAAGATCTTCTAGAACAACAAACAAAAGACTAGGAACCAAAACAAAAAGAGGTAACAGGAGGGACCTACAGGAGAACTTAGAAGAGCTAGGGAGGCTTTACAAAAATGTAAACAGTACAGACAGAAAATGCACTCCAGTTTGTTGCACAGAAGATATACTGAAGGAGGTAATAAGGTGGAAGGTTACTCACATTCAGACTCCATAAACAGAGGAGAGATAGAAATGTCCCACTAATCAAAAATCCCAGGGTACCCAAAAACTAGAAAATATGCTCCAGAAAATAATGGAATGTTTCCAGGGGTTCTATGAAAACCTCTATTCCTCAGAGAGGACAGGAGATCAAGAACAGAATATAAAAAAAAAGCTTCTGGGATCATTGAAGCTTCCCAGTCTCACAGCCTCACAGGAGCAGCTGATAGACCGCCTGTTCACTCATGAGGAGTTTTCCTCGGCCATTAAAAAACTTAAAACACAATAAATCCCCAGGCCCAGATGGTTTCATAAGTGAATACTATCAAATGGTTCATGTAGAATTATCCCTTCACCTCTCAGGTCTGTGACACTATACATGAGTCCAAGAATTCCCAGATACATGGGTCGAGAGCTTTGTATCTACTTAGTACCTAAACCAGGTAAAGATGAGACATTGTGTAGCAGTTATAGACCATCTCACTTTTAAATGTGGATATTAAAATCTTTGCTAGAATGATAACTAAATCTTCTCCAGGCAGTGGTTACAAATCTAATTCATCCTGATCAGGCAGGCTTCATGCTAGGAAGACAACTCTATGATAATGTTAGAAGGCTGCTCACTATAATGTCTCTGGCTCCAAGGCACTTGGGGGATATACCAGCAGTTATAGTTGCATTAGATGTGGAAAAGGCATTTGATCACCTGGAGTGGCCCTTTTTAATGGCAGTTCTGGAGAAATTCAAGTTTAGCCCCAAATTTAGAGCCTGGATCAAAGCACTGTATTCCCATCAGCAGGCCCAGTCAGAATGAATGAATCCTTTCTGAACTCTTTTGTATTGGATGGGGTTTACTCTTTACTACTTATGGCATTGAGTGTAGGCCCTGCAAGAGAATATTCATTCATCCTCAGACATCAAAGGAATAGAGATAGGTTCAGTGGATAATCGGATCTCTCTCCATGCCAATGACACCCTTCTCTATCTAGAAAATCCAAAGACCTCCCTTCCAAAGGCCATTGCATTATCAAAGGAATGTGGCAGTGTCCCCAGATTCAAGATCAATGAGACCAAATCAGAAATCATGGTCCTGGGAGGAAGTGTCGCACCACAAATAAGGTTGTTAGCCAATTTAAAATGGGTTACAGGTAACTTCCATTATCTTGGCATCCAGATCCCATGGATTGACTAAGTTATACCAGCTTAATCATCAAAGGCTGCTTGAGGATATTAGGAAGACTGTCAGAGATGAGCAGTGTTACCACATACTATCTCAGGCAGATAGAGACAATCCAATAGATATTCTACCTAGAATGTTATTTCAATTTGACTCCATTCCTATGAGTCCACCAAAGGAGTTCTGAGATAAGAGCAATAAAATAATCCAGAGGTTTATATGGGCAGGGAATAAGCCCAGGCTGAGATGAGGGTCTGCTGAAACTGGACAAAAGCAAGGGAACCAGAAGTACTGGATCTAAGGGTTACTACAAGGTGGCACAGTTACAGCATCTGAAACCCTACACTGCCTCAAACTACCTAGTTGGGGCCACTATAGAAAAAGGAGGTTTCCACCATGACAAATGGATCAATCTTATTTAGTAGTCAGTTGACAAAGGTTATAGGAGGCTCTTCCTACACCATGGACCAAAAAATACAGTTCAAGAATGGCACACAACATTAAAGGAACTTGGCCCTCAGAGGGCGATACAATTACAAGGAGTCGAGATAAATTAAATCTGTAGATTTTATCCTGGAAAATAAAATCAATTTTTAGGAGATGGGCAGGTCTAGGTTTAAGATTTTTGCACAGATGTAATGTGTGAAAGCCCCACTGAATGTAAAATATTTTTACACAAGTCCATCCAGTTCGATTTTTTGCATTCCAGAAGTTTCCATTTCTTTTTTTCCGTAAACATTTTTTTGGCAGCTGGTCTAATAACAAAATAAGCCTAATCCATGGGTTTTATCACGCTTTGTGATTCGGCTAAAGCAATATTATGAGTTAGAAGGCCTAATTCAGCTCCTAACAAACTGTAGAGGAGTTGTTCTAGGAAAACCAATAGCTCTTTTAAGCACTCTAATTACTGGTTTTCCAATTTGATAATATATTTATGATCCGAGTATCTCCACATCCATAAAGGATTTGGGAATATATTTTTGCATCTATAGATCTCAAAGGTGGAATATATGAATTGCCACCAATTTATAATTAAACCTGCTTATGACTTCAATAGTACTTTTGTTTTCGATGAGCATGCCCTCAAAGTGTTTATTCCACTTGAAGGAGGATGATAACACAACTCTAAATACTGGTATTCATTCACAAGTTTCAATCTCTCGGACTTTACAAACCATTTATACTTACACATAGAGCTTCAAAACCATAATCTCTGATTTAGTCGAATTAATTTTCAAGAAAGTTCCTGGTCTGCAAACCTGGCCAACTCATTTAACTTAATTTGAAGTCCCTTGAGGATAATGATAACAGTAACAAATCATCCATGCGGCAAGAATTCCACATGGATCACTTCCAATTTTGGGGAATTAGATTTCAAATTATTTATGTTACCAAAAAATATTTATTTAAATTGAAAATAGTGAGGAGCAAGGATGCAGCCCTGTCTCACTCCCACACAGTTGGTACTAAATTGCTCTGTTAAGCTCCCCCCAGTATTTCTAACCTGTGCTCACGTATCAGTATATAACAATTTAATGGCGTTTATGAGCTCAGGATCAATTCCATGATTTCTCATGGTATTCCACAATAGTTCTCTATTTATAGTGTCAAAGGCTGACATAAAGTCGTAAAATACCTTACATATCTTCTGTCTTCTTAATTTAACATATTTTTCTTGTAAATGTTGTAATATATATAATCAATTGTTGAGAAGAACTCACAAAAACCAGCCTGACTCTGAGATAAACCACCCAATTTTTGTATATTCAAAATTAGTCGATTAAGCAGAATTTTTGAAAATATTTTTTCCATAATATTAATTAAACTTATGGGACGATAATGTACTGGATTCTCCCTATTACCTTCCTTGAAAATGGGGACAATCACAGATCTCCTCCATGAATATGGAGATTTAATTAGTAACTAGACAGGTATTGCTGAAATCTACCAATAATTCAACCCATTTGAGTTTCCAACTGTTTTAAACTTCCTTGGGATCAGGTCTGGGCCAGGAACACATTATTTTAAACTTCATCAATTGCCTCACTAACTTTTATCTTAGAGATTATAGCTGTAACACCACCTCTTGATCAAATGAAATATATACTTAGAATCTTGAAAAAAGTATCTGTGAATGAAATAAATCCATCACTGTCACAAATGCTCTCTCAATATGATTGAGACCTGCTTACATCCATAAGCCATCAACTGCAAAAAAGTACTGTCATCGCTATTCTAATTTCCCTGTTCATTAATTGCCATTGATGTCAATAGTATAGTTTATTTTTATCAACTAGTAATTTCTTATACAACTTTCTTTCCAATCTTAGTTTAGTAAGTTATCAGGAGTAGGTAAGTGCCTGTGTACCTTAATTGTACTCACACGCAGATATTCAAACTACATGAGCTGTGAGTAAGCCTGGGCACAGCTCAACCTTGGCTGTGCAGGGGCGTGGACTGAGGCGATATTCAGCGGATACCTGTCCGCCCGATCACACAAGTGAATGAAAAAAATAATAACACATAATAAAAATACTAACACTAATTATCCCTGGTGGTCCCAGTGAACCCTCCTCCCCAGCCACTGATCCCACGCTTCCAGCCAGTCATGTATCATACGAATGTGTAGTCTGATTATGAGCTGCATGCCCACTGGCTCATGCTGTGGACCGTTGGGCATACAGCCCTACTGATAGTGTCAGTCAGTGGGTGGGGCAGCAGGAGGGTGGAGTGCTGCCTCCAACCGCTGACTGGGGGGCAGGGTGGTGGGGATCAGTGGGTGGGTGGGGGGGAATCCACTGGACAACCTGGGATAATAGTCTTATTATTTTTTTAATTCAGCCTGCGATCTGGTGTACAGGTCCACTGGACCACCAGGGATATAGAATTAATTCAATTGTTTACTTAGACATGGTGGCCGGGTGCAACAATTATGTGGTCCAAGATGATACCACGTAGGGCGTAGAGACAAGCTAGACAACATAAGGCCATAGAAAAGGTGGGGAGGTGGATGAACAGTAGAGTGGGAAGGTTCATTCTAGAGAATAGAGGAGCTGCCATAAGACATGAGGTGGAAGATTGGATACCCGGGTTATTCCGGGTGGATGGGTTGCACTTATCCCCGATGGGTAATCACATATTTATCATTGAACTGGGCAGGGTATAGACCAGTGCTTAAAAAAGAGGAAGTAACAGGCCAAAGAAGGAAGAGGGGAAGCTTACCATCCAATGCAAGTGGAAGGCAAGCTAATTGAGAATGAGGAAGAAAATATTTAATAAGAAAGGAGGAAAAATTGGGAGGAGGGTTAGGAAAGAAACATAAAGTGGGAACAAAAATTGGAAAAGGTAAGGGGTATGGACACCCTGGTAAAGTGGACAGAAAGGGAGCAGGAATAGGACCTGCAGAAAACAAAGAAAGGTATAAGACCAGCTCGTGTTTACACCGGGAATAAGGAGTGGGGGAAAACAAGTGAAAGAACTCAAAGACAACTAGAAGAAATGGAAGACAATGAACATTAAAATGGAGTAGGATTTGAATGTAAAATGTGGACATAAGCAAATTTTTAAAAAGGAACAATATTGTATATATACATTACATAGTGAACACTTCATGTACCCAGCAACAAAAGGATTTGCCGACTGAGCTGCCATCATACAATCAATGGGTGGTGCCTTTTCAGGGGAGAATGGGATCTGGAACAAGATGGGTTGCCATAAGAAACAGCCCCCATTGTTCTAGGCCAGTTTTGACCCTGAAAGAGACCTGAGTAGGAAAAGGGTGCAAGGGAGGAAGAGAGGGAGGTTAGTGTGGTTCGAGGAGGGTGATGGACCCAATGAGGTCACTACAGTGCCATCAGGTGTGGGAGGTGGGAATGGGCAAGTAAGAGACAAAAGGACAAAGGGAAGGCGGAGCAAAGAGGTTTAGAGAGGCCAGCAGAGGGGTCTGCCATTTTCTGCTAGATTTGATAAAGTAATCAGAAACCCACCCACCTCTCTCTGGGGGAGTGGGCAAAGAAGGAAAGAGGAAAAATATTTGATAAGGAAGGAGAAAAATGAGGAGGGGTTCAAGGAGAAACATAAAGTAGAACAAAAATCGGAAAAAGGTGAAAGGATATGGACACCCTGTAGAAGTAGACAAGAAGGGAGCAGAATTAGACCTGTCCAGAAAAGAGGAAATTATATAAGACCAGCTTGGGTTTACACCCGGGAATAAGGAGTGGAACAAGGCCCCCTCGGGTTTTGACACCCGGGGAAGAAAACAAGTGAAAGAACTCAAAACACAACTAGAAGAAAGGGAAGACAATGATCACTAAAATGGAGTAGGATTTGAATGGAAAATGTGCCCTGTTGTACCCCCAATAACATTTCTGATATTGCACCTCCCCTTCTGACAATTAAGTTTAGCTCCACCCACCACTGTCATGGATTCCCATCATAGGTCTTCATGCCTGGAATAACATCGACAGTCCTACCCATAACTAGCCATCTGGGTCCTTAACTTCTCATCGTACTGTAACCAATTTGTGGCACCCATCATCTTATAAGCATTTCTTATAATCAACGAATGAGCTAACAAAGGTATCCCCAATTCTGGCTTCTTCTCTTGCGTTATCACGCTGTAATATGTGAAACCCAGAGTACATGCCTCCCACGTTTTTCCCTTTGTATGTGAGACCTTTTTGCTCTTCCCCCTTTTAACCAGTACCACTGCTGCCACTAATTCTCTTTTGCTAAAATTCTCTTTTTCTTCATACAGCTCCACTGTTTTCTTGTCCACTAAGGCAAAAATAACAACAAACTCCCCCTTCCAGATCTTTTCTTTCATCGCCATTGGGACATGATCCCTATCTTTTACCACTCCCTCTTTCTCTGCTCTGTCTTCTCCTTCTCTCCCACCATACTGTTTTCCATCCTTTCATACTTTTTCCAAATCACCAAGCACATTTTGTAACTTCTTAATACCATCGCTTCCCATACTCAACAACAATTGCTCCATGTATTCCTTCATACCACTCTCTAATGTCAACACCTTTCCTGGTTCTCCATGCGGTTCCTTTGCTGGTCCACTTGTTGTCTTGTCACCCGGCTCCACTCCATCTTGTGGTCCAAGAGTTGAGGCCTGCAGGTTATTCCTAATCCTAGGTTCAGCCATCACCCTCTCCTGGCTGTGGTGTCAAGGATTGGACTGGATCAGGCACAGGAATGCTGGGCACCAGTCCTGCATGAGGCCTAATCTCCTGCCTTGGATTAGGCTCAGGTTCAGGAATCAACACCCCCAGACTGGGAGCAGGTACAGGGTCGGGGATCACATGTGTTTTCGGCTGCCGCCCTGGAGAACTTGTTCTAGGGCATTTTGGCACAGGGGCCCCAGCTCCCTTCCCTTTCTCTCCTGTCCCACTTTACCCATTCCTTCTAACTCTCTCCTTTCTTGCTGGCACCTCCCCCCTCTCTGTGTCCTCCACCATATCCAGCACCTTGTGGGCCTTGTCCACCAGGTCCATAATCATTATCATGGCTTCAGCATTCATCAACCTGGATCCACATGTGTCCATTCTGTTTCCTTTTTTACCTGCTCACAACAAAACATCACATTGTTAGTTGCTTAGCCTGGTGTCACACATGTATTAATTTGACTTGTCTATGCCTCTGCCCCTATTCCTTGATGGAGCAGGTGTTAAATTTTCCCCTTTGCTCTTTTCTGGCATGTAAAATACTGCTTAAGATTACCCCTCTGCCAACCATTGCAACACATCGCGATGGTTCAGCCATGCCCAACCAAAATGGCAGCCACTTGCGCTGATTAACAAGATAGCTGTCCTCCATGCTCTCCTGCAGAGGAGGGAGGCGGCAGGCCCCAACCTGGTTGCAAGTTGCTTGTTTTGGAGGCTGCTGCACAAGATGATCTGATCCTTTGCTAGAAACTGCTTCCAAATTTCAAATGCCAAGTGTACTGGATTTTGGAAAAAAATTTTTTTTTAGCCTAAGCATTGAAGACTCCTATCACCCCCCTTTTCATTTTGTGCCTTAAGAAGAGTTTTAAAGGCAAGATTGCCTGTGTAACCTGCGTGGATTATCTGGTGTCCCCTTAAGTTGCGCTCCCCTCCCACCTTCAAACATTTCCTTTTCCCCTTTTCATGTCCAAAATCCCTTTAAATTATCACCATTTCTGTTTAAGGTACTCTGTTCCATTTTCTCATCATGGTCTCCCCACACTTGAAAGTGTCCTCTTCCACAATTCTGGAGACCATGCACTTCAGACCTGCCTCCCTCCTTTCTACTCCTTATGGTCTGTAGCTCCCATGGTCAGGAACCATTGCCAGATGGGATATCCTCGATGCACTCCTCTTTCAGCTCATTCTTTTTTCTTTTTATAGCTCCTATAGTTCCTTATTCTATCTATTTAGCGCATCAAAACCTCTTGTCACAACATGGGAACCCACTACTCACGCCCTGCTTTCCCCTGCCAACGTGGCTCCTACAATGGCAACTCTTCATCTTTCTCCCACTTGCCTGGCTGACTACCTCATCTACCACTGCTCCCTTTGGCATGCCCTCTTCAGTCATTACCTCAGTGCCGCCCTTTGGCTTTCACTACAACACTTCTTGCCTCGCTAGCAGCTGGTCTTTTGATCACAACCACTTCTCTCTATCAACTCATTTTCTAACTAGAGCAAACCTCTTGGACTGCTTCTTCCATGTAGTCCATAACACACACCCTAAGCTCTGTTCGTTTGCACACTCTCTCACTGCTCGCTTTCCCACTTGCTGCATTTCTTCTTAATTAACAAAACAAACTAACTGTGCTCTGACCACTCTGTAATAGCATGCATACCCCTGCATTTTAGCAACATTCACCTCCTTGATTACTTGCTCTTATGGACTAACTTCCTGCTTTTCAAGTCTACCTCAGTAATTAAACAGCATTGCTACTAAGCAAAACATTTCTTTTACCTTGTAATCAGACTTCTTAATGTTCTATTAAAAAGTAATAAATGTTTCTTTTTCTTACCTTCTTTTCCAGGAACTCCTGACTGATGTGCTAGGTTTGCCTTTCAAATTACTTACCAAAACCTAGCAGAAAGTGGCAGAGCCCCTAGGTGCTGGCCTTCTTAAACCCTCTTTTGATCCACCCTTCCCTTTGTCCTTTTGCCGTCCTATTCTCCTATTCCTACCTCCCAAACCTGATGACACTGTAGTGACCTCATGGGGTCCATCCCCCTCCTCTGACCTCACAAACCTCCCTCCCTTGCACTCCCCCTCACCCCTGCTGCTACTCAGGTCTCTTTCAGGGTCAAAAATGGCTTGGAACAATGGGGGCTGCCTCTTATGGCAACCCATCTTACTTGTTTTGTCTGATGTTCATGAATGTACCATGTAATCTCCTGGGCCACACCTGAAAATAGGCACTTAACCATCTAGCATGCTTACCCAATAAACAAAAGCAAATAAATAAATAAAAGTGGAGGCATTAGTGAATTGAGATAGAAATTGTAATTCACCAATCATGTTTACGAATTTGTCCCCAGTTTCAGACAGTCAGAGGCAGGATTGCTGCCAGGACTGTGGAAACTTTCAGAGGAACTTTTGGGGAAAAGCTGAGAAATACATGGAGCTCTTTCACATAACTGATTAGTTGTTGAAGGAGATTCATACATATTTATTTTGGAAGGGACAGTGATTTCAGCAAATGGGGGCTGCAGAGAACTCCAAAAGACTAAGGACTGTGAGTTCTAGTATTAGTTCATCGAGAGCCCCTCAGAGAATGGGTCTCCAGCACCTGTATATGAAAATGGGTCTGCAAGGTTGGGAAAAGGGGCATGTCTGTGGGTTGCCAGATGCCTGTCTCCCAGAGGCATATGTTTGCCTTCCCCATTTGTGGAGAATTTGGACTACAGAATCCAGTTTTGCAGTTTTAGCTGGAAGAGAGCTGCAAATATGTGAAGGGGCAGTGAGAGTCTACACTTTATCTGTGGGAAGGTGTGCTCAAAGGTTCCAGGAGTCTGGTGTCGCAGTTCTACTGAGAGAAAGAAAAAACTGCAATTTGAAAGGGCAGTGAGAAACTCTTACACCTGAATGGTGAGAAGAGAAGAGAAGAGAGCTGTTGGATGACAGCTCAGTCCAGACCCTCCTGACATCATGGATTCATTCCTGAATCTGGGTCACACATGCAGTGCAAGGTGTGGCGTACAGCACCTCAACCCTCAGTGCCACAGGGCGGCCTGCTCCATACATTTTTACTGAATGAATATATGATGTGTATGGTATGAATCTGCAGCCTGGAAACTGCAAAATACTTTAAAGCCAGTTTCACTCCTGTGTGTGGTATGGCATGAAAGCAATAGGATGACAGTGACTATTTCAGCTACACATTTGATTCCATTTTACAATGGTTCACTGAAATCAACATTTAGTGTATCACACTTTTTCAAATAATAAAACTAATATTCTCCAAACTAAAAACACACATACATATTTATATACTTTATTAAAAAGATACTTCACATTTGTTACAAAAAGTAAATTGAAAATCATGTTACAGAGCAAAATCAGCACTAACTACAAGTTCTACAGTACCTAATAGAAGGCTGGTACCTACTATTATTATTTAATATTATTATTTACAGTTTTGCACATACTTCAGAGCTAATTGAGTGGGTTTTCTGTAAGAAAGCAGCTACAGACTTTACTAATTATAGCATTGATGAGCTGGGGCAATTTCTGTGGTTTTTATTGTTGTGTGTAGTTTGTTAAAATTAAATTTTAAAATGAAAACCTTACTGCTACCTAGACCTGACACAGAGATAGAAAACACAAATGATGAATTAGAGCTATTTAGTAGCTGTTTTCTTACAGAAACACCACTTAGCTATCTCTCAGGTGTCTGCTAAATTGTAACTCTTGCCATTTGTGCTCACTGGATAAGAACAGTTACACAGCTCTGGTTTTAAAGTAGTGCATATGCTAAATCTGCAGGCTTGGCTACATCACTGTCACATGAGAGAGGATGCATTGTAGGAGCAAGAAAGACAATAAATCTATTTGAGATGGCGATCCTAAGGGGTTGTAAACCTACCATAAAGCTAGCAGGCTAATTTAGGAAAAACTCCTAATAGCAGACAGAGGGAAGGACACACTAGGACTTTACAAACAAATCAAAACATTCTGTACAACATATCTTTTTGCAAATTCTGTGTGGACTACTCCTTTAAAAGGGTCCACCAGTAAATATAGATACTTTTGAAAAATCCATCAAAGAAGGAGTGGTACCTACAGACTGGAAAACTGCAAGGCTCATTCCAATTCATATGCAACCTCTGCTCAGAGTCACTATGGTTGCTAATGCATTAACTTGATAAGGGTGTTTCATGGGCATAAATGTAAAGATGAATTGCAGTAGTCAGCTTTGTGTGTAAATTTCATTTTTGGTAAAGTTGGATCATTTATCTGGTTGATCCTGTGTTTCCCATGTGTTTAAAAATGCAAGCAGCAAGTGTGTCTTGTGCTAAGTGGGAAAGTAGAGGGAGCTCCACACCAAGGCCATCAAGTTATGGCAGAAGAAGTGGTGCAGAGAGGAGAGGTATGGCTACAATGGGGACTGAGGACCAGCATGAAAGGGTAAAGAGCCTATACCGAGGTGATGTCCAACTTCCATTAAGGAGGGAACCACAGTCCCTAGCGCATGATTTAAATGTTACTTTGATGGACATTTAAAGTAGCTGAGGTGGGGTGATGGAAAAAATGGAGCAGGCAGAAAGTGGGCCACCACAGACCGAGATAGAGTAGGAAGATCCAAGACGGTGACATCAGCAGAGCCAAAAACAGTAGTGAAATAAAGCACAGTGACATCAGCTGAATCAAAGACTGTAATGAAATAAAGCCCAGTAACATCAGCTGAGCCAAAAACTATAATGAAATAAGACACAGTGACATCAGCTGAGCCAAAAACTGTGAAGAAATAAAGCACATAGACATCAGCGGAGCCAAAAACTGTAATGAAATTAAGCACAGTGACATCAGCTGAGGCAGAAACTATAGTGAAGTAAAACATAGTGACATCTGCTGAGCCAGAAACTATAGAGAAATAAAGCATAGAGACATAAGCTGAGTCAAAAACTATAATGAAATAAAGCCCAGTGACATCAGCAGAGGAAAAACTATAGTGAAATAAAGCACAGTGACATCAGCGGAGGCAAAAACTATATTGAAATAAAGCCCAGTGACATCAGCTGAGCCAGAAGCTATAACGAAATAATGCACAGTGACATCAGCTGAGCCAAAAACTATAATGAAATAAAGCACAGTGACATCAGCTGAGCCAAACTCCATAGTGAAATATAGCCCTGCGACATCAACTGAGCCAAAAACTGTAATGAAATAAAGCTCAGTGACATCTGCTGAGACAAAAACTATAGTGAAATACAGCCCAGTGACATCAGCTCAGCCAAACACTATAGCAAAATAAAGCACAGTGACATCAGCTGAGCGAAAAATTTTAATGAAATAAAGCCCAGTGACATCATCTGAGGTAAAACTATAACGAAATAAAGCCCAGTGACATGAGCTGTGCCAAAATCTATAGTGAAATAAAGCCCAGTGACATCAGCAAAGCCCAGAACTATACTAAAATAAAGCACAGTGACATCAGCTGAGCCAAAAACGGAAATGAAATAAAGCCCAGTGACATCACCTGAGCCATAAAACTTTAATGAAATAATGGACAGTGACATCACCTGAGCCAAAAACTATAATGAAATAAAGCACAGCGATATCAGCTGAGCCAAAAACTATAGCGAAATAAAGCAGAGTGACATCAGCTGAGCCAAAAACTGTAATGAAATAAAGCACAGTGACATCAGCTGAGAAAAAAACTGTGATGAAATAAAGCCCGGTGACATAAGCTGAGCGAAAAACTATAGTGAAATAATGTACAGCGAGATCAGCTGAGCCAAAATCTATAGTGAAATAAAGCCCTGTGACATCAGCTGAGCCAAGAATTATAATGAAATAAAGCGTAGTGACATCAGCTGAGACAAAAACTGTATTGAAATACAACACAGTGACATCAGCTGAGGAAACTCTGCAATGAAATAAAGCCCAGTGACATCAGCTGAGCCAAAAACTATAGTGAAAAAAAGCACAGTGATGTCAGCTGAGCCAAAAACTATAATGAAATAAAGCCCAGTGACATCAGCTGTGCCAAAATCTATAGTGAAATAAAGCCCAGAGACGTCAGCTGAGCCAAGAACTATAATGAAATAAGGCACAGTGACATTAGCTGAACCAAAAAGTGTAATGAAATAAGGCACAGTGAAATCAGCAGAGCCAAAAACTATAATGAAATAAAGCATAGTGACATCAGCTGAGCCAAAAACTGTAATGAAATAAAGCCCAGTGACATCAGCTGAGCCAAAAACTGAAATGAAATAAAGCCCAGTGAAATCAGCTGAGTCAAAAACCATAGTGAAATAAAGCACAGTGAGATCAGCGGAGGAAAAACTATAGTGAAATAAAGCCCAGTGACATCAGCTGAGCCAGAAGCTATAATGAAATAATGCACAGTGACATCAGCTGAACCAAAAACTATAATGAAATAAAGCCCAGCGACATCAACTGAGGAAAAACTATAACGAAGTAAAGCCCAGTGACATGAGCTGTTCCAAATCTATAGTGAAATAAAGCCCAGTGACAACAGCAATGCCAAGAACTATACTAAAGTAAAGCACAGTGACATCAGCTGAGCCAAAAACTGAAATGAAATAAAGCCCAGTGACATCACCTGAGCCATAAAACTGTAATGAAATAATGCACAGTGACATCACCTGAGCCAAAAACTATAATGAAATAAAGCACAGTGATATCAGCTGAGCCAAAAACTATAACGAAATAAAAGCACGTGACATCAGCTGAGCCAAAAACTGTATTGAAATAAAGCACAGTGACATCAGCTGAGAAAAAACTGTAATGAAATAAAGCCAGGTGACATCAGCTGAGCCAAAAACTATATTGAAATAATGCACAGAGAGATCAGCTGAGCCAAAATCTATAGCGAAATAAAGCCCTGTGACATCAGCTGAGCCAAGAACTATAATGAAATAAAGCACAGTGACATCAGCTGAGCCAAAAACTGTATTGAAATACAACACAGTGACATCAGCTGAGGAAACTCTGCAATGAAATAAAGCCCAGTGGCATCAGCTGAGCAAAAACTATAGTGAAAAAAAGCACAGTGATGTCAGCTGAGCCAAAAACTATAATGAAATAAAGCCCAGTGACATCAGCTGAGCCAAAATCTATAGTGAAATAAAGCCCAGAGACGTCAGCTGAGCCAAGAACTATAATGAAATAAAGCACAGTGACATTAGCTGAACCAAAACGTGTAATGAAATAAGGCACAGTGAAATCAGCAGAGCCAAAAACTATAATGAAATAAAGGATAGTGACATCAGCTGAGCCAAAAACTGTAATGAAATAAAGCCCAGTGACATCAGCTGAGCCAAAAACTGAAATGAAATAAAGCCCACTGAAATCAGCTGAGTCAAAAACTATAGTGAAATAAAGCACAGTGAGATCAGCGGAGGCAAAAACTATAGTGAAATAAAGCCCAGTGACATCAGCTGAGCCAGAAGCTATAATGAAATAATGCACAGTGACATCAGCTGAACCAAAAACTATAATGAAATAAAGCCCAGCGACATCAAATGAGGAAAAACTATAACGAAATAAAGCCCAGTGACATGAGCTGTGCCAAAATATATAGTGAAAAAAAGCCCAGTGACAACAGCAATGCCAAGCACTATACTAAAGTAAAGCACAGTGACATCAGCTGAGCCAAAAACTGAAATGAAATAAAGCCCAGTGACATCACCTGAGCCATAAAACTGTAATGAAATAATGAACAGTGACATCACCTGAGCCAAAAACTATAATGAAATAAAGCACAGTGATATCAGCTGAGCCAAAAACTATAACAAAATAAAGCAGAGTGACATCAGTTGAGCCAAAAACTGTATTGAAATAAAGCACAGTGACATCAGCTGAGAAAAAAACTGTAATGAAATAAAGCCAGGTGGCATCAGCTGAGCCAAAAACTATATTGAAATAATGCACAGAGAGATCAGCTGAGCCAAAATCTATAGTGAAATAAAGCCCTGTGACATCAGCTGAGCCAAGAACTATAATGAAATAAAGCACAGTGACATCAGCTGAGCCAAAAACTGTATTGAAATACAGTACAGTGACATCAGCTGAGGAAACTCTGCAACGAAATAAAGCCCAGTGACATCAACTGAACAAAAAACTATAGTAAAAAAAGCACAGTGATGTCAGCTGAGCCAAAAACTATAATGAAATAAAGCTCAGAGACATCAGCTGTGCCAAAATCTATAGTGAAATAAAGCCCAGAGACATCAGCTGAGCCAAGAACTATAATGAAATAAAGAACAGTGACATCAGCTGAGCCAAAAACTGTAATGAAATAAAGCCCAGTGACAACAGCTGAGCCAAAAACTGAAATGAAATAAAGCCCAGTGAAATCAGCGCTGAGTCAAAAACTATAATGAAATAAAGCACAATGACATCAGCTGAGCCAAAAACTGTAATGAAATTAAGCACAGTGACATCAGCTAAGGATAAACTGCATTGAAATAAAGCACAGTGACATCAGCTGAGCCAAAAACTGTAGTGAAAAAAAGCACAGTGACATCAGCTGAGCCAAGATGTATTGTGAAATAAAGCACAGTGGCATCAGCTGAGCAAAAAACTCTAATGAAATAAAGCCCAGTGACATCAGCTGAGCAAAAAACTGTAATGAAATAAAGCCCAATGACATCAAATGAGCCAAAAACTATACTGAAATAAAGCACAGTGACATCAGCTGAGCCAAAAACTGTAATGAAATATAGACCAGTGACATAAGCTGAGCCAAAAACAATAATGAAATAAAGCACAGTGACTTCAGCTGAGCCAAAAATTGTAATGAAATAAAGCCCAGTGACATAAGCTGAGCCAAAAACCATAATTAAATAAAGCACAGTGACATCAGCTGAGCCTAAAACTGTAATGAAATAAAGGCCAGTGTTATCAGCTGAGCCGAAAACAATAATGAAATAAAGCACAGTGACATCAGCTGAGTGAAAAACTGTAATGAAATAAATCTCAGTGACATCAGCTGAGGAAAAACTATAGTGAAAAAAAGCACAGTGACGCCAGCTGAGCCAAAAACTATAATGAAATATAGCCCAGTGACATCAGCTGTGCCAAAATATATAGTGAAATAAAGCCCAGTGACATCAGCTGAGCCAGGAATTATACTAAAATAAAGCACAGAGACATCAGCTGAGCCAAAAACTGTAATGAAATAAAGCCTAGTGACATCACCTGAGCCAAAAAACTGTAATGAAATAATGCACAGTGACATCAGTTGAGCCAAAAACTGTAATGAAAAAAGGACACTGACATCACCTGAGCCAAAAACTATAACGAAATAAAGCACAGCTATGTCAACTGGGCAAAAATCTACAGTGAAATACAGCCCTGTGACATCAGCAGAGCTAAAAACTGTAATGAAATAAAGCCCAGAGACATCAGCTGAGAAAAAACTGTATTGAAATAAAGCACAGTGACATCAGCTGCGGAAAAACTGCAATGAAATAAAGTCCAGTGACATCGGTTGAGACAAAAACTATAGTGAAATAAAGCACAGTGACATCAGCTGAGCCAAAAACTATAGTGAAATAATGCACAGTGACATCAGCTGAGAAAAAATCTATAGTGAAATAAAGTCCAATGACATCAGCTGAGCCAAGAACTATAATGAAATAAAGCACAGTGACATCAGCTGAGCCAAAAACTGTAATGAAATGAAGCCCAGTGACATCAGCTGAGCCAAAAACTGTAATGAAATAAAGAAAAACTATTATGAAATAGAGCACAGGGACATCAGCTGATCCAGAAACTGTAATGAAATAAAGCCCAGTAACATCAGCTGAGCCAAAAATAGTATTGCAATAAAGGCCAGAGGAATCAGCTGAATCAAAAACTATAATGAAGTAAAGCACAATTACACCAGCTGAGCCACAAACTGTAATGAAATAAAGCACAGTGACATCAGCTGAGGAAAAACTGTTTTGAAATAAAGCACAGTGACATCAGCTGAGCCAAAAACTATAGTGAAATAAAGCACATTGATATCTGCTGAGCCAAACTCTATAGTGAAATAAAGCACAGTGGCATCAGCAGAGCCAAGAACTAAAGTGAATAAAGCCCAGTGACTTCAGCTGAGCCAAAAAGTATAATGAAATAAAGCACAATGACATCAGCTGAGCCAAAAACTATAATGAAATAAAGCCCAGTGACAACAGATGAGTCAAAAACTATAATGAAATAAAGCACAGTGACATCAGCTGAGACGAAAACTGTAATGAAATAAAGCCCAGTGACATCAGCTGAGCCAAAAACTATTATGAAATAATGCACAGTGAAATCAGTTGAGCAGAAACTAAAATGAAATAAAGCACAGTGACATCAGCTGAGACAAAAACTATATTGAAATAAAGCAGAGTGACATCAGCTTAGCCAAACTCTGCAGTGAAATAAAGCCCTGTGACATCATCTGAGTCAAAAACTGTAACGAAATAAAGCTCAGTGACAACAGCTGAGACAAAAACTATAGTGAAATACAGCCAAGTGACATCAGCTGAGCCAAAAACTATGGTGAAATAAAGCACAGTGACATCAGCGGAGGCAAAAACTATAGTGAAATAAAGCCCAGTGACATCAGCTGAGCAAGAAGCTATAATGAAATAATGCACAGTGACATCAGCAGAGCCAAAAACTATAATGAAATAAAGCACAGTGACATCAGCTGAGCCAAAAACTATAATGAAATATAGCACAATGACATCAGCTGAGCCAAACTCTATAGTGAAATAAAGCACAGTGACATCGGCTGAGCCAAAAACTGTAATTAAATAAAGCCCAGTGACATCAGCTGAAGAAAAACTATAGTGAAAAAAAGCACAGTGACGTCAGCTGAGCCAAAAACTTTAATGAAATAAAGCCCAGAATTACAACTTCCTGTTGCTAGCCATGCTTGTAGGATAGAAAGCAGCTAACTAAAAGAAAATACAAAATCACACATGCCCCCACAATGCAAAGCATCATGGGCTACATATGCAAATCACCACAGAATGTTATGCTGGTCCAACTTTAAGCAGAATTGCATGGTGCCGAAGGCCTCTCACACAGTTTGCAAAGGTGCTAACAGAAGACATAGACACGTGTTTTGTCCTACCAGGACTCATCAGTATGCCTCATCTGTTTGACACCCCAGTGGAATGGACCAGCTACCCTAGGGCAGTGTGCCTTGGATATATTGTGTGAACCCATTAAAATAAAAAACATTTAAAGACAAAGAACCTCTGTGTCAAACACTGAGGCAAGGGTTACCCCAAAGGGCATTTGGCTGGGAAGCCAAGTTTCAAGAAAATACAAAATCACACATGCCCCACAATGCAAAGCATCATGGGCTACATATGCAAATCACCACAGAATGTTATGCTGGTCCAACTTTAAGCAGAATTGCATGGTGCCGAAGGCCCTCACACAGTTTGCAAAGGTGCTAACAGAAGACATGAAGACACGTGTTCGTCCTACCAGGACTCATCAGTATGCCTCATCTGTTTGACACCCCAGTGGAATGGACCAGCTACCCTAGAGGCAGTGTGCCTTGGATATATTGTGGTGAACCCATTAAAATAAAAAACATTTAAAGACAAAGAACCTCTGTGCAAAACACTGAGGCAAGGGTTACCCAAAGGGCATTTGGCTGGGAAGCCAAGTTTCAAGAAAATACAAATCACACATGCCCCACAATGCAAAGCATCATGGGCTACATATGCAAATCACCACAGAATGTTATGCTGGTCCAACTTTAAGCAGAATTGCATGGTGCGAAGGCCCTCTCACACAGTTTGCAAGGGTGCTAACAGAAGACATAGACACGTGTTTGTCCCTACCAGGACTCATCAGTATGCCTCATCTGTTTGACACCCCAGTGGAATGGACCAGCTACCCTAGAGGCAGTGTGCCTTGGATATATTGTGGTGAACCCATTAAAATAAAAAACATTTAAAAGACAAAGAACCTCTGTGTGCAAACACTGAGGCAAGGGTTACCCCAAAGGGCATTTGGCTGGGAAGCCAAGTTTCAAGAAAATACAAAATAACACATGCCCCCACAATGCAAAGCATCATGGGCTACATATGCAAATCACCACAGAATGTTATGCTGGTCCAACTTTAAGCAGAATTGCATGGTGCCGAAAGGCCTCTCACACAGTTTGCAAAGGGTTTAACTAAAAGAAGTTGCATTTTCTTATTAATTTAAAACTTATATCTCAGCAGGAGTCAGTGACTGTTAAGATTAAGTAGACAGATAACTTTATTAGAAGTAGAAGGGGTCTTATTTAGGGATAAAAAGGAAAGAACAGAAAGAAAGTTAGTGTGTGTGTATGTGTGTTCTGTGCAGGGAAGGGTACTGTATCAGCTGACTTTGCTAAACCAGTAGGAGGAAAGAGAGCTTACCTGGGGGTGTGGTTTAGACAGCATTAAAGCAGGTGAGTCAAATTACAACTTCCTGCTGCTAGCCATGCTTGTAGAGCAGAAAGCAGCTAAGTAAAAGAAGCTACATTTTCTTATTAATTTAAAACTTATATCTCAGCAGGAGTCAGTGACTGTTAAGATTAAGTAGACAGGTAACTTCATTAGAAGTAGAAGGGGTCCTATTTAGAGTTAAAAAAAGAAAGAAAAGAAAGAAAGTCAGTGTGGGTTCGGTGCAGGGAAGGGTACTGTATCAGCTTACTTTGCTAAACCAGAAGGAGGAAAGAGAGCTTACCTGGGGGTGTGGTTTAGACACTATAGACGCAGGTGAGTCAAATTACAACTTCCTGTTGCTATCCTTGCTTGTAGAGCAGAAAGCAGCTAACTAAAAGAAGCTACATTTTCTTATTAATTTAAAACTTATATCTCAGCAGGAGTCAGTGACTGTTAAGATAAAGTAGACAGATAACTTTATTAGAAGTAGAAGGGGTCTTATTTAGGGTTAAAAAAAGAAAGAAAAGACTCACCTGCTTTTATGGTTTCTAAACCACACCTCCAGGTAAGATCTCTTTCCTCCTACTGGTTTAGCAAAGTCAGCTGATACAGTACCCTTCTCTGCACAGAACATGCACTGACTTTCTTTATTTTCTTTCTTTTTTTAACCATAAATAAGACCCCTTCTATTTCTAATAAAGTTATCTGTCTACTTTATCTTAAAAGACACTGACTCCTGCTGAGATATAAGTTTTAAATTAATAAGAAAATGTAGCTTCTTTTAGTTAGCTGCTTTCTGCTCTACAAGCAAGACAAGCAACAGTAAGTTGTAATTTCACTCACCTGCTTTTATGGTGTCTAAGCTACACCCCCAGGTAAGCTCTCTTTCCTCCTCCTGGTTAGCAAAGTCAGCTGACACAGTACCCTTCCCTGCACAGAACACTCACTGACTTTCTTTCTTTCTTTTCTTTCTTTTTATAACACTAAATAGGACCCCTTCTACTTCTAATGAAGTTATCTGTCTACTTAATCTTAACAGTCACTGACTGCTGCTAAGATATAACTTTTAAATTAATTAGAAAATGTAGCTTCTTTTACTTAACTGCTTTCTGCTCTACAAGCAAGGCTAGCTGCAGGAAGTTGTTATTGACTCAACTGCTTTTATGCTGTCTAAACCACACCCCAGGTAAGCTCTCTTTCCTCCAACTGGTTTAGCAAAGTCAGCTGATACAGAACCCTTCCCTGCACAGAACACACACACACACACTAACTTTCTTTCTGTTCTATCTTTTTTGTCCCTAAATAAGAACCCTTCTACTTCTAATAAAGTTATCTGTCTACTTAATCTTAACAGTCACTGACTCCTGCTGAGATATAAGTTTTAAATTAATAAGAAAATGTTGCTTCTTTTAGTTAGCTGCTTTCTGCACTACAAGCAAGACTAGCAACAGGAAGTTGTAACTGGACTCATCTGCTTTTATGGTGTCTAAACCACACCTCCATTTCATTATAGTTTTGGCTCAGCTGATGTCACTGGGCTTTATTTCATTACAGTTTTTGGCTCAGCTGATGTCACTGGGCTTTATTTTATTAGAGTTTTTGGCTCAGCTGATGTCACTGTGCTTTATTTCACTAGAGAGTTTGGCTCAGCTGATGTCACTGTGCTTTATTTTACTGTAGTTTTTGTCTCAGCTGATGTCACTGTGCTTTATTTCATTACAGTTTTTGGCTCAGCTGATGTCATTCTGCTTTATTTCATTATAGTTTTTGACTCAGCTGATTTCCCTGGCCTTTATTTCATTACAGTTTTGGCTCAGCTAATGTCACTGGGCTTTATTTCATTACAGTTTTTGGCTCAGCTGATGTCACTGTGCTTTACTTCATTATAGCTTTTGGCAATGCTGATTTCTCTGTGCTTTACTTTATTACAGTTTTTGGCTCAGCTGATGTCACTGGGCTTTATTTCAATACAGTTTTTGGCTCAGATGATGTCACTGTGCTTTATTTCATCATAGTTCTTGGGTCAGCTGATTTCACTGTGCTTTATTTCACTATAGTTTTTGGTGCAGCTGATGTCACTGGGCTTATTTCATTACAGTTTTTAGCTCAGATGAAGTTACTGGGCTTTATTTCACTATAGACTTTGGCTCAGCTGATGTCACTGAGCTTTATTTCATTACATTTTTTTGGCGCAGATGATGTCACTGGACTTTATTTCATTACAGTTTTTGGTTCAGCTGATGTCAATGTGCTTTATTAATGTGTAGCTCTTGACTCAGCTGATGTCACTGGGCTTTATTTCACTATAGATTTTGGCACAGCTGACGTCACTGGGCTTTATTTCATTATAGTTTTTCCTCAGCTGATGTCATTGTGTTTTATTTAATTACACTTTTTGGCTCAGCCGATGTCACAGTGCTTTATTTCACTACAGTTTTTGGGTCAGCTGATGTCACTGGGATGTCTTTCACTATAGCTTTTGACTCAGCTGCTGTCACTGGGCTTTATTTCATTACAGTTTTTGGCTCAGCTGATGTCACAGGGCTTTATTTCACTATAGAGTTTGGCTCAGCTGATGTCACTGTGCTTTATTTCATTGTAGTTTTTGGCTCAGCTGATGTCACTGTGCTTTATTTCATTATAGTTTTTGGCTCAGCTGATGTCACTGTGCTTTATTTCACTATAATTTTTGCCTTCGTTGATGTCACTGTGCTTTATTACACTATAGTTTTTGGCTCAGCTAATGTCACTGGGCATTATTTCATTACAGTTTTCTGGCTCAGGTGATGTCACTGGGCTTTATTTCATTTCAGTTTTTGGCTCAGCTGATGTCACTGAGCTTTATTTTAGTATAGTTCTTGGCTCAGCTGATGTCACTGGGCTTTATTTCACTAAAATTTTTGCCTCCGCTGATGTCACTGTGCTTTATTTCACTATGGTTTTTGGCTCAGTTGAAGTCACTGGTCTGTATTTCACTATAGTTTATGTCTCAGCTGATGTCACTGAGCTTTATTTCGTTTCAGTTTTTGACTCAGCTGATGTCACAGGTCTTTACTTCACTGTAGAGTTTGGCTAAGCTGATGTCACTGCGCTTTATTTCAATATAGGTTTTGGCTCAGAAGATGTCACTGTGCTTTATTTCATTATAGTTTCTGGCTCAACTGATTTCACTGTGCATTATTTCATTATAGTTTTTGGCTCAGCTGATGTCACTCGGCTTTATTTCATTACAGTTTTTGGCTCAGCTGATGTCACTGTGCTTTATTTCATTATAGTTTTTGGCTCAACTGATGTCACTGGGCTTTATTTCAATACAGTTTTTGGCTCAGCTGATGTCACTGTACTTTATTTCATTATAGTTCTTGTCAGCTGATGTCACTGGAGCTTTATTCATAGTTCTTAGCTCTGCTGATGTCATAGCACTTTATTTAACTATAAATTTGGCTCAGCTGATGTCAATGTGCTCTATTTCACTATAGTTTTTGGCTCAGTTAATGTCACTGTTCTTGATTTCACTACAGTTTTTGGCAGAGCTGATGTCACTGTGCTTTATTTCAGTATAGTTTTTATCCCAGGTGATGGTACTGGGCTTCATTTCATTTCAGTTTTTGACTCAGCTGATGTCACTGTGCTTTATTTCAATACAGTATTTGGCTCAGCTGATGTCACTGGGCTTTATTTCATTACAGTTTTCGGCTCAGCTGATGTCACTGTGCTTTATTTCATTATAGTTTTTGGCTCAACTGATGTCACTGTGCTTTATTTCAATACAGTTTTTCCTCAGCTGATGTCACTGTGTTTTATTTCATTACAGTTTAAGGCTCAGCTGATGTCATTGTACTTTACTTTATTATAGTTTTTGACTCAGCTGATTTCCCTGGCCTTTATTGCATTACTATTTTTGGCTCAGCAGATGTCACTGTGCTTTATTTCATTATAGTTGTTGGCTTAGCTGATGTCACTGTGCATTATTTCATTACAGTTTTTCTTTATTTCATTACAGTTTTTGGCTCAGCTGATGTCACTGTGCATTATTTCATTATAGTTTTCAAACAGCTGCAGTCTCACTGGACTTTATTTCATTACATTTTTCGGCTCTGTTGTTGTCACTGTGCTTTATTTCATTATAATTTTTGGCTCAGCTGATGTCACTGGGCTTTATTTCATTACAGTTTTTGGCTCACCTGATGTCACTGTGCTTTATTTCATTATAGTTCTTGGCTCAGCTGATGTCACTGGGATTTATTTCACTATAGTTCTTGGCTCTGCTGATGTCACTGTGCTTTATTTCACTGTAGAGTTTGGCTCAGCTGATGTCACTGTGATTTATTACACTATAGTTTTTAGCTCAGCTGATGTCACTGGGCTTTATTTCATTACAGTTTTTCCTCAGCTAATGTCACTGTGCTTTATTTCAATACAGTTTTTGGCTCAGCTGATGTCACTGTGCTTTATTTCATTACAGTTTTTAGCTCAGCTTATGTCACAAGGCTTTATTTCACTGTAGATTTTGACCCAGCTGATGTCACTGTTCTTTATTTCATTATAGTTTTTGGCACAGGTGATGTCCATGTGCTATCTTTCATAAAATTTTTTGGCTCAGCTGATGTCACTGTGCATTATTTCATTACGGTTTTCTGGCTCAGGTGATGTCACTGGGCTTTATTTCATTTCAGTTTTTGGCTCAGCTGATGTCACTGTGCTTTATTTTAGTATAGTTCTTAGCTCAGTGATGTCACTCAGCTGTTTTCACTATAGATTTTGCACAGCGATACCACTGTGCTATATTTCGTGAGTTTTAGCTCAGCTGAGTCACTGTGCCTTTACTAGGTTTCTCAGCTGATGTCGCAAGTTTATTTCAATACAGTTTTTCACTCAGCTGATGTCACTGTGCTTTATTTCACTATAGTTGTTTGCTCAGCTGATGTCACTTGGGTATATTTCACTATAGTTTTTGTCCCAGGCAATGTTACTTGGCTTCATTTCATTTCAGTTTTTGACTCAGCTGATGTCACTGTGCTTTATTTCAATACGGTAGCTGGCTCAGCTCATGTCACTGGGCTTTATTTCATTACAGTTTTTAGCTCAGCTGATGTCACAGGGCTTTATTTCACTGTAGATTTGGGCCCAGCTGATGTCACTGTGCTTTATTTCATTATAGTTTTTGGCTCAGGTGATGTTCGTGTGCTTTTTTTCATTAGATTTTTTGGCTCAGCTGATGTCACTGTGCGTATTCATTACAGTCTGATGTCACTGTGCTTATTTCACTGTAGGTTTTGGCTCAGCTGATGTCACTGGGCTGTATTTCACTATAGTTATTGTCCCAGCTGATGTCACTGGGCTTTATTTCACTACAGTTTTTCACTCAGCTGTCACGGGGCTTTATTTCATTATAGTTTTTGCTCAGCTGATATCACTGTGCATTATTTCATTATAGCTTCTGGCTCAGCTGATGTCACTGGGCTTTATGTCACTATAGTTTTTCCTCAGCTGATGTCATTGGGCTTTATTTCATTACAGTTTTTCCCAAGCAGATGTCACTGTGCTTTATTTCATTACAATTTTTGCTCAGCTGTCCTCACTGGGCTTTATTTCATTACTGTTTTTGGCTCAGCTGTTGTCACTGTGCTTTATTTCATTATCGTTTGTGGCTCAGCTGATGTCACTGGGCTTTATTTCATCATAGTTTTTGGCTCAGCTGATGTCACTGGGTTTTATTTCATTAGAGTTTTTGGCTCAGCTGATGTCACTGTGCCTTATTTCACTATAGAGTTTGGCTCAGCAGAAGTCAATGTGCTTTATTTCACTATAGTTTTTGTCTCAGCTGATGTCACTGTGCTTTATTTCACTACTGTTCTTGGCACAGCTGATGTCACTGTGCTTTATTTCAATACAGTTTTTCCTAAGTTGATGTCACTGTGCTTTATTTCATTACAGTTTGTGGCTCAGCTGGTGTCATTGTGCTTTACTTTATTATAGTTTTTGACTCAGCTGATTTCTTTGGCCTTTATTTCATTACTATTTTTATCTCAGCTGATGTCACTGGGCTTTATTTCATTACAGTTTTTGGCTCAGCTGATGTCACTGTGCTTTATTTCATTACAATTTATTGGCTCAGGTGATGTCACTGGGCTGTATTTCATTGCAGGTTTTGGCTCAGCTGATGTCACTGTGCTTTATTTCATAATAGTTTTTCTTTATTTCATTACAGTTTTTGGCTCAGCTGATAGGGAAGGGTACTGTATCAGCTGACTGTGCTAAACCAGTAGGAGGAAAGAGAGCTTACCTAGGGGTGTGGTTTAGACACCATAAAAGCAGGTGAGTCAAATTAAAACTCCCTGTTGCTAGCCTTGCTTATACAGCAGAAAGCAGCTAACTAAAAGAAGATGCATTTTCTTATTAATTTAAAACATGTGTCTCAGCAGGAGTCAGCGACTGTTAAGATTAAGTAGACAGATAACTTTATTAGAAGTAGAAGGGGTCTTATTTAGGGTTAAAAAAAGAAAGAAAAGAAAAGAAAGAAAGTCAGTGTGTTCTGTGCCGGAAAGGGTACTGTATCAGCTGACTTTGCTAAACCAATAGGAGGAAAGAGAGCTTACCTGGGGGTGTGGTTTAGACACCAAAAAGCAGGTGAGTCAAATTACAACTTCCTGTTGCTGGCCTTGCTTGTAGAGCCAAAAGCAGCTAACTAAAAGAAGCTGCATTTTCTTAATAATTTAAAACTTATATGTCAGCAGGAGTAAGTGACTGTTAAGATTAAGAAGGCAGATTACTTAATTAGAAGTAGAAGGGGTCTTATTTAGGGTTAAGAATGGAAAGAAAAGAAAGAAAGCCAGTGTGTGTTCTGTGCAGGGAAGGGTACTGTATCAGCTGACTTTGCTAAACCAGAAGGAGTAAAGAGAGTTTTCCTGGGGGTGTAGTTTAGACACTATAAAAGCAAGTTTGTCAATTGCAACTTCCTGTTGCTAGCCTGGCTTGTAGAGCAGAAAGCAGCTTACTAAAAGAAGCTACATTTTCTTATTAATTTAAAACTTATATCTCAGCAGGAGTCAGTGACTGTTAAGATTAAGTAGACAGATAACTTTATTAGAAGTAGAAGGAGTCTTATTTAGGGTTAAATAAGGGAAAGAAAAGAAAGAAAGTCAGTGTGTCTTCTGTGCAGGGAAGGGTACTGTATCAGATTACTGTGCTAAACCAGTAGGAGGAAAGAGAGCTTACCTGGGGGTGTGGTTTAGACACCATATAAGCAGGTGAGTCAAATTACAACTTCCTGTTGCTAGCCTTGCTTATACATCTGAAAGCAGCTAACTAAAAGAAGCTGCATTTTCTTATTAATTAAAAACGTATGTCTCAGCAGGAATCAGAGACTGTTAAGATTATGTAGACAGATAACTTTATTAGAAGTAGAATGGGTCTTATTTAGGGTTAAAAAAGAAAGAAAAGAAAGAAAATCAGTGTGTGTTCTGTGCAGGGAAGGGTACTGTATCAGCTGACTGTGCTAAACCAGTAGGAGGAAAGAGAGCTTACCTGGGGGTGTGGTTTAGACACCATAAAAGCAGGTGAGTCAAATTAAAACTCCCTGTTGCTAGCCTTGCTTATACAGCAGAAAGCAGCTAACTAAAAGAAGATGCATTTTCTTATTAATTTAAAACGTGTGTCTCAGCAGGAGTCAGAGACTGTTAAGATTAAGTAGACAGATAACTTTATTAGAAGTAGAAGGGGTCTTATTTAGGGTTAAAAAAAGAAAGAAAAGAAAAGAAAGAAAGTCAGTGTGTTCTGTGGAGGGAAGGGTACAGTATCAGCTGACTTTGCTAAACCAGTAGGAGGAAAGAGAGCTTACCTGGGGGGTATGGTTTAGATACCATAAAAGCAGGTGAGTCAAATTACAACTTCCTGTTGCTGGCCTTACTTGTAGAGCTGAAAGCAGCTAACTAAAAGAAGCTTCATTTTCTTATTAATTTTAAACATATATCTCAGCAGGAGTCAGTGACTGTTAAGATTAAGTAGACAGATAACTTAATTAGAAGTATAGGGGGTCTTATGTATGGTTAAAAAAAAAGAAAGAAAAGAATGAAAGTCAGTATGGAGAATGTAAACAAACTCTGTCCATGTATAAATTCTTGGTATAGGAATGATACGTCAGAAAAGACAATGTTGTGTACCTACCTCATTAAGCTTACTTAGCAGCACAGGGGTTCAGGTAGAGGGGAAAGCGGCATGGGGTTGGGGTTGCATAAAAAACTGTGTGCTGATGCTTTGCATTTTCTTTATAGTTATAACTATATTGTTAAATCCTACTTTTTTAATTGTATGGTGTTGATATATACTTTATATTTTAATACATGTATTCGCCATTTTTTAAATTGAAACTTTTGTACATTGTATGAACCTCATTGAAAATGAGTTTTACTCAATTGAGTTAATCCTTTATTCATACGAATTTCAATGAATAAAAAATATTTTGCTGCTGCTTTACTTTTCCTACATTTATTTATTTATTTTATTTATTTAACAAATCCAAAAGGACCAAGGGCTCTTTTACAGAGGTTCCACGTCAAGTCACAAGAACAGCAAATTACAATGGTTTCAGTAAGCAGTACAACATGAGGAAAGTAATTTCATAAACAAAAGAACAATATGGCAAGATAAATATTGAGTCAAGTGCAGCCAGTGGCCTTGTCTGAAGAGGGGTGAAAGGGGATTACAAGGAGAGAAGTACAGGGGGTGAATTGGGGGGTGGAAGGAGCAAAATAAGAGCAAGGAGGGAGATTCCACAATGAAGCTCACAGCCTGGCTCCTGAGAGGAGAAGACTAAGGAATGCAGGCTACCATGACTCAGTCATAGCAATGATGCTACAGTCTAGATGCTCATCAACCACCTCCACGTATAGCAGGCAGTGGTCGGTGTTCACCAAATGGTGCTGCGACCATGCGACAGACCCGGAGTTTGTGGACATGCCCACTATCCTGTTATTCCTCCAGCAAGGCCTGGATAGGGGACTGGCTCACTCATCATTCAGGGTACAGGTATCGGCCATCGGAGCAGCTCTGGGGTCCATAGAGATCCACAGCCCCGGTGCTCACCCGAATTCCCTACTCTTCCTAAGGGTGGCTGAGTTGCTACGGCCACGGGTACGCCCAACCGTCGCTCCTTGGGGACCTCCCCCTGGTTCTGGAATCCCTCAGCTCGGCCCCATTCAAACCCATCCAAACCGTAGACTTGTTCTGGGTTGGGTTAAAGACCTGCTTCCTCATGGCGATATGCTCAGCCCGCAGAATTGGAGAGTTAGGTGCACAGTCCTGCAGGGAACCCTACACAGTGTTCACGCCACACGGAGTACACCTACGGACTGTGCCTGCCTTTCAACCCAAGGTCTCCTCCCCCTTCCACAGGGAATAGAGTATCGAGTTACCTACCTTCCAGGGAGACTCTCACTCCGGAGACGCTTCCGTCCCACAAGGCCTGGATGTGGGCAACACTCTAACCACTTACATAACCAGGACACAACCTATCTGGAAAACAGAGAGACTGTTCATAGTCTCAAGGGGTCAGAGACAGGGGAAAGCAGCCTCTAAGACCACCATCACTGGCTGGTTACAGAGAATATCCAGGAGGCCTACTTGGCAAAACAAAGGACACCTCGAGGAATCAAGGCACACTCCACTCGTGCAATAGCCACATCCTGGGCAGAGAGGGCGAACGTGTCAGCGGAAGACATCTGCAAGGCAGCCAACGTGGACATCAATCCACACCTTTGCCAGACACTATCGCCTAGATCATCTGTCCCAGTTGCAACCTACCTTTGAACCCAATTTCTCTCTGCGGCCACTTCCACCACTTCCTTCCACCCCTAGACCACTCTGTCTCCCTCCCACTGACACAGTACTGCTTCTTATCTACCCATGAGGTAATGTCTGGATGCCATGGATGTCAACCAATCACAATGGGTGTTTACTCACCTGGTAAAGGTGATTGTGTTGGTTGA
Organism: Neoceratodus forsteri; assembly: GCA_016271365.2. Classification (NCBI taxonomy): domain Eukaryota; kingdom Metazoa; phylum Chordata; order Ceratodontiformes; family Ceratodontidae; genus Neoceratodus; species Neoceratodus forsteri. The sequence continues at coordinate 881,110,380 of CM028136.1, forward strand.
CATCCATGGCACTCCACGACCCATCCGACACAGTAGTCAGAGGCGTACAGTGTATGGGCGGACAACCTTACATTGAGCTGAATGTTTTTATTGCCATGCATTTCAACATCCAGGATGTCTACCATCAGCCCATTAGGGGTCGAGTTCTAGATTGTATTACTAGGGGAATAAATTAGGGCCCTGGCCCGATTTCATTTATCCTACGTATCCTCGCATTTTTTGCTGTTAACATCTATTCTGGTATAGGGATCATTTCTGTTGTTCCATTTCAGCTAACCTTATTTTCAGCTTTGGAAGATTTGAACTGGAGAGCAGGGGCTTCTGGGACTGGGATATGGGAAGAAATCTGATCTTAGAGTCATGTGCATCCCTAGCCTATCAGGTGGGTTAAAACCCATGAGGTAATGTCTGGAGTGCCATGGATGTCAACCAACACAATCACCTTTACCAGGTGAGTAAACACCCATTGCAATGCCACTATCTGTAATCCAGATAAACAAAATTGAATGCATTCTTGTTTCCCTGAGGATAAAATAGCTGACATAAAAGACTGAAGTCCTCACATTTTGGAAAATAGTGGTGATAACCCTATAGCTGCAAGACCTGTAGGAATAAATAATGTTAGGGTGGATCATGAAAAAGACATGTCATGAAATAGTGGAGTTGGACAGAGAGACAAAACAAAAAGGTGAAAGAGCAATAATATGCAGACTACTTCCAATTCCATGTGGTTCTTAAAAAATAGTATTTAAAATAAATACAAGTCTACAAAGTGATACAGAAAACAGGAAATAGCATTTAGAAATTCATGGAAGTATTAAAAAATACTTATCTGTACAGTAAGGATGGGTTACATCTAAACAAATTGGGAGCACTAGTGCTCAGAAATTTACTGAAAGAATGTATTGAAAATTTTCATTTAAAGTAATCATTTAGGGGGAGTGAGTAATGAAATCAAAGTAGTAGTAATAGTTTTTATTCATACAATTTATGAAAAGGATAGATGTTGTTGTACTCCATTGAGCAGAGGCTCATTTCCAAGGAAGTCCTTTATTAGCATTAATAGCTGTTACCTATACAATTATACAATACAAGGTCACTTAAAACAATACATAAAACTGGTACAAAGTGCAGCCCAACTATATAGCTACATATACACAGACATACATAACATATCAAAGGTAAATGATATAATAAAAGTAGCAAAAGAAACACATAATATGCAATGCAAGAAGCTGAAATAATAAAAAGAATAACTTAGATGCAATTTTATCCTTGTGGGACAAAATTGTGGATATGATCTGCATCACTGAAATGTGGTGCACAGAAAAAGATTTATGGGGAAAAGATTTATTGGGTTACTACCTCTTCAAACTTGATTGAAAAGAAACAAAAGAGTGAGGTATTGCTATACCCTAAAAAGCTGCATGGGTCTGGAACCTATGAGATAATACATTCACGGGGGATGGAGGGTGACCAGATGGTAGATGCAAGAAAGGGGGAGGAGGCGATTCCAAGTCCTCTCCCAACCAGTCACTGACCGCTGGAAGTCAGGGCAGCAGAACCAGTTTCTCACCGAGTCTACCAACAGTTTTACAGGGGACTTGGAGGGGGAGCTTTAATTTACTGCTGTCCACTCCTGGAACCATCACTAGTACCTCCTTAGTGAATTTGGTAGTGATGAGGAGCCAGAACAGTTGGAGACTTAATGCTCAGGGTGGAAGAAGACACTAACACTTTGTGGAATGCCACAATGGTGTTTAACTTGTATATATAGATACAGTTCTTGTTCTTTGTTGGTGTTGGGGTATAAAAGGAGGATGTGAAGGAAAGGTCACTGACTGAGGTGAGGATATAGCATCAATTATTGTCACAAGTACAGTTAAATGGTGAACAAAGGATAAGAGAGTGGATAAGGGGCACTCAAAACTGGAAGGGGAGAGACAGCTCTGCAGTTCAGATGGAGATGATTGTCTAAAAAGGATGATGATCATATGTTAAGTGACTAAATAGGATCACTACAGATACAGTCCCTAAATGTAAAGGGACTTAATACTCCTACAAAGTGGTTTATTATTTTAGAGACCTAACCAGACCTCATTGTCATATACACCTACTACAAGGGCCATCTCTCCCCCACGAGCACTCAAAGCTGCAACGCTTGTTGGTGGGGAGGTAGTATCTTCATCACACCCAACAGCAAAAAAAGCTGGTGTAGCCATAATAGTCAGAAGGCTGAGCTTCAAAACTCTCTAGTCACAGGGCTTCAAAACACTCAATTCATTTACAGACACATAGGGGCTAACCAGCAACTATTTCAGGGATCACAGCCTCTCAGACCATCCATGTGGTTAATGTCTATCCCCCCACCCATGTGTCTCACAGTTGTTCCACAAGTGTTTGCTTATATGTATCCTCCTTGGGTGAGGCCCAAGATAATCCTTAGAGACTGGACATGCATGGAGAAATTAGATTCATTCCAGAAAACTCAAACAACAGGAGGGACATCCCAGAGACCCCTAGCTAACTAAGAAAGAACTAGGCATGGTGGAGTATGGAGGAGAAATTCCCTACCAGCAAAGATTATATGTTTTATTCCCACCCTTAAGATGCCTATTCCCAAACTGACAGATTTTATATGCAGAGATCCTGGATTCACACAGTAGCTGACCAGGAAATCAGTTCAATTTGTATATCAGACCACGCCAAAATTGCCTTAACATTAGACCTAGGTCAATAAATAAACAATCAGTTTGGTGTCTGAATGCAGGGCATTTGACTAACATTTGTCCTTAAAATCAAAAAGTATTAACCCACTACTTTTGAAAATGCTGAGACAACTTCTAGCTTAAATACCTATGGGATGGCATGAAGACTGTGGTGAGAAGAAACCATCACATACAACAAACATAAAGAAAAAACTCTTAGGCAACAGCAAGATCTTCTAGAACAACAAACAAAAGAATAGGAACAAAAAAAAAAGAGATAACCGGAGGGACCTACAGGAGAACTTAAAGAGCTAGAGGCTTTACAAAAAAGTTAACAGTACAGACAGAAAATACACTCCAGTTTGTTGCACAGAATATTACAAAGGAGGTAATAAGGTGGGAAGGTTACTCCATTCAGACTCCATAAGCAGAGGAGAAAGAAATGTCCCACTAATCAAAATCCCAAGGTACCCAGAAAACTAGAAAATATCTCCAGAAAATAATGGAATATTTCCAGGGTTCTGAAAACCTCTATTCCTTAGAGAGGACAGGAGATCAAGAACAGAAGATAAAAAAAAAAACTTCTAGGATCATTGAAGCTTCCCAGTCTCACAACCTCACAGGAGCAGCTGATAGACTGCCTGTTCACTCATGAGGAGTTTTTCTCGGCCATTAAAAACTTAAAACACAATAAATCCCCAGGCCCAGATGGTTTCATAAGTGAATACTATCAAATGTTTCATGTAGAAATATCCCTTGCACTTCTCCAGGTCTGTGACCATATACATGAGTCCCAGAATTCCCAGATACACGCAGGCAAGAGCTTTATTATAGTAGTACCTAAACCAGGTAAGAAGAGAGCAGACATTATGTAGCAGTTTCACTTTTAAATGTGGATACACAAATCTTTGCTAGAATGTTAACTAATCTTCTCAGGCAGTGATTAAAAATCTAATTCATCCTGATCAGGCAGGCTTCATGCTAGGAAGACAACTCTATGATAATGTTAAAGGCTGCTCACTATAATGTCTCTGGCTCCAAGGCACTTGGGAATATACCAGCAGTTATAGTTGCATTAGATGTGGAAAGGCATTTGATCACCTGGGTGGCCCTTTTTAATGGCAGTTCTGGAGAAATTCAAGTTTAGCCCCAAATTTTGAGCCTGGATCAAAGTACTGTATTCCCATCAGCAAACCCAGGTAAGAATGAATGAATCCCTTTCTAGACTCTTTGGTATTGGATGGGGTTCCCACACTCTTTGCTACTTATGGCATTGAGTGTGGAGCCCTTTGCAGAGGCATTTCATTCATCCTCAGACATCAAAGGTATAGAGATAGGTTCAGTGGATAATCAGATCTCTCTCTCTCTCTCTATGCCAATAACACCCTTCTCTATCTAGAAAATCCAAATACTTCCATTCCAAAGGCCATTGCATTATCAAAGGAATATGGAAGTGTCCCCAGATTCAAGATGAATGAGACCAAATCAGAAATCATGGTCCTGGGAGGAAGTGTCTCACCACAAATAAGGTTGTTAACCAATTTAAAATGGGTTACAGGTAGCTTCCATTATCTTGGCATCCAGATCCCCTGAGTTTATTAAGTTATACCATCTTAATCATCAAAAGGCTGCTTGAGGATATTAGGAAAGACTGTCAGCGATGGGCAGTCTTACACATACTATCTCAGGCAGATGAGAGACAATCGAATGAATATTCTACCTAGAATGTTATTTCAATTTGACTCCATTCCTTAGAGTCCACCAAAGGAGTTCTGAGATAAGAGCCATAAAATAATCCAGAGGCTTATAGGGCAGGAAGAAATCCAGGCTGAGATAGAGCTCTGCTGAAACTGGACAAAAGCAAGAGAACTAGAAATACTGGATCTAAAGAGGTTACTACAAGAGTGGCACAGTTACAGCATCTGAAACCTACTACACTGCCTCAAACTACCCTAGTTGGGCCACTATAGAAAAAGAGGTATCCACCTGATAAATGAGGATTCAATCTTATTTAGTAGTCAGTTCACAAGGTTATGGGGAAGCTCTTCACAACCATGGACCAAAAATACAGTTCAAGAATGGCACACAACATTAAAGACTTGGCCTCAGAGACTGATACAATTGCAAGGTCAGATAATTAAATCTGTGGATTTTATCCGGAAAATAAAATCCAATTTTAGGAGATGGGCAGGTCGAGGTTTAAGATTTTTGCACAGATATATGTATTGAAAAGCCCCCACTGAATGTAAAATCTTTTTACACAAGTCATCCAGTTCGATTTTGCATTCACAAGTTTCCATTCATTTTCCATCAAACATTTTTGAAGCAGCTGGTCTAATAGCAAAATAAGCTTAATCCATACAGGTTTACATACAGTGATTAGACTAAAGCAATGAGGTTAGAGAGGCCTAATTCAGCTCTAACAAACTGTGAGGAGTTGTTCTAGGAAAACCAATAGCTCTTTTAAGCACTCTAATTACTATTTTTCCAATTTGATAATATATTTATGATCCAGTATCTCCATCCATAAAGGATTTGGAAATATATTTTGCATCTAGATCTCAAGAGTGGAATATGTGAATTACACCATATTTATAGTTAAACCTACTTATGACTTCAATAGTTCTTTTTGTTTTCGATGAAACACCCCAAAGTATTTTATTCCACTTGAAGGATGATAGCACAACTCTAAATACTGGTATTCATTCCACAAGTTTCAATGTCTCGGACTTTATAAACCATTTATACTTCACATAGAGCTTCCCAAAACCATAATCTTTGGATTTAGTCAAATTAATTTTCAAAGAAGTTCCAAGTCTACCAAACCTGGCCAACTCATTTAACTTAATTTGAAGTCCTTAGAGGATAATGATAACAGTAACAAATCATCCATAGGCAAAATTCCCATGGATCACTTCCAATTTGGGGGAATCAGATTTCAAATTATTTATGTTTACTAAAATATTTATTTAGATTGAAAATAGTGAGGAACAAGGATGCAGCCCTTTCTCACTCCACAGTTGATACTAAATCCGCTCTGTTAAAAGCTCCCCCAGTATTTCTAACCTGTGCCCACGTATCAGTATATAACAATTTAATGGCGTTTATGAGTTCACAGGATCAATTCATGATCTCTCATGGTGTTGAACAATAGTTCTCTATTTATGGTGTCAAAAGGCTGACATAAAGTCGATAAATACCATAAATATCTTCTGTCTTCTTAATTTAACTGTTTTCCTGTAAATGTTGTAATATATATAATCAATTGTTAGAAGAACTCACAAAAACCAGCCTGACTCTGAGATCAACCAACACAATTTTGTATATTCAAAATTAGTCGATTAAGCAGAAATTTTGAGAAATATTTTCCATAAAAGTCAATTAAACTTTTGGGACGATAATGTGCTGGATTCTCCTGTTACCTTCCTTAAAATCGGGACAATCACAGATCTCCTCCATGAATACAGAATTTAATTAGTAACTAGACAAGTATTGTAGAAATCTACCAATAATTCAACCCATTTTGATTTCAACTGTTTTAAACTTAGGTCTGGACCAGGAGCTTTGTTATTTTAAACCATCAATTGCCTCACTAACTCATCTTAGAGATAGTAACCGGAACACCACCTCTTGATCAAATGGAAATACATACTTCAGTGAATCTTGAAAAAGAATATCTGTGTGTAATACAATTAAGCCAATCACTGTCACCAATTGCACTCTCAATATGATTAGAGACCAACACACATCCATAAGCTATCAATTGCCAAAAAGTACTATCATCATACTAGCTCTAATTTCCCTGTTCATTAATTGCCTTTGATGTCAATAGTATAGTTTATTTTTATCAACTAGTAATTTCTTATATAATTTTCTTCCAATCTTAGTTTAGCCAAGTTATCAGGAGTAGGTAAGTGCTTCTACTTCATTGTACTCAGGCCCACATATTCAAACTGCGCCAGGCTGTGGAGTAAGCCTGACAGTTATAACATTTAATAGATTTACATAAAGGCGGAGAGTCATTATTTGGACCATAGACCAATCACAGAAATAACTGGACTCGACTCCAAGAATCCATGTATAACTATGTATCTTCCCTCAGAGTCCCTGTTTCCTTAATCCAATTTAAAAGCTGTTTCCTGGCCAATGTCTCCAGCTACCCCTCCTTTAATTGTTGAATCCCCGGCTCCAAAAACCTACCCACATACCTTTCCTAAAAAGTAGCATCTCCTCTAAGATGTGTTTCCTTAAAAAACTATTTGTGCTCGCAACAGCTGCAGGTGCTTAAAATCATCTGTCTTTTAACCTCAATCTTTAGCCCCTTTAATATTCCAACTCACAACATGGTAGTTGTCACTCATACTTTAAACAAAACTCAATGGGTACCAGGAATGAGAGCAAGTTTACCCCTGAGAGTGCCCCTATCATTTTATATCCAGATTATTGATAAGGCATACCCATAAGGGATAATATCTGCCATCATTGACCAAAAATAAACCCAGTGCAGTCTGCCCTCCTCCCTCAGCCAAAAATCCCCATTTCCTTAATCCATAACTGTCCTTAACAAAACACCCCCAGTTCCTATACACTGCAACTCCAAACATTATATGCCACATGATTTAACAAATAACAGTCCTAAGTCAAACAGCAAAGTCCCTGAGCCCCCCCACCCAATCACCAAATGTATTTGACGGCCAAAATGCCAAAACGAATCTACCCTACTAATTTCAGCAATTAAACACTTGCCTAGCTAGCAAAATAACACATTGTGAGAAAGTAGGCGGTCATAAGCCCTTGCTCCCCACAAAATGTATTAGTAAAACCATGTACCATATAAATCAGAGCATTCTATTTGTCTGCACTTTACAAAACTTAGTGCTTTCCTAAAAGAAAGCCAGAGATCCCACATTCAATTTCTTCATGGTTATAATGGCCCTTCTAACCAATGTAACAACAGCTATGGCACATCTAATTCTTCTATAGCTAACGTTAATTAACTTAAAACAACTGGCATGCACATTGTAGGTGTTTAATTAGTGCGATCTGACCTTTATAAATAACATTACTAATTTATTTTACAGTTATTTTAGCTCCAAGTTGCGTTTCATTATAAATTTCAAGGTGAAGTACCACGTGGAATGTCCGATTGCGCTAGTCCACAAACCAGTATGCGGCTCTCAAATAGTCAAGACCGAGTATAATAAAATGTTGCTCCTCGATTTATATTGGTGTCGGCTATTCCTGCCCTTCCACATGCACATCCTAGTCTATTGCATCATGCGGTGAGCACAATACAGCCCTTACGGCTTGAAAATACTTGCTCCACTCAGCCTGGGTCACCGACCCAATTGAGCTCAACAAAAACAGCGCCACCTCGATCTCTCTAACAAAAACTGTAATGAAATAAAGCAAAGTGACAGCAGCTGAGCGTAAAACTGTAATGAAATATAGCTCAGTGCCATCAGCAGAACCAAAAACTATAATGAACTAAAGCACAGTGTCATCAGCTGGCCAGATTCAAGTAAATAATGTAATCAGTCTATCATGAAGGAAAACCAACATCCTGGAGATGGAGGAACAGCTTAAAATTACCGTGGCAGTAGAAGGTACCGGGGAAGGGTAGAACAGTGGGAAAAACTTAAGAGATCCATAACAGGAGTAACAAGCCAATGTGTCAGATTGCCCAGCAAAAGCAACAGAAAGAAATGGCCACTGTGGTTCTCTAAAGCTGTGGCTAAGAAAGTTCGAGAAAAAAGGAGGGCTTTCAGAAAGTACAAAGAGACACAGAAAGTAGAGGACAGAGTGGAATATCTAAGGAAGTAGAGAGAAGCTGGGAAAGCTGTTAGGAAGGCTAAGGCTATGGCACAGAATAGTGAGAGGGGAGACAAAACCTTTTTCCGATACATTAGCTAGAGGAGAAAGAGCATAAATGGTATTGTTAGGCTAAAGAATGATGAGGGACAGTGGTGGAGGGCAACTCTGAAAAGCTGAGATACTGAACAGGTATATTTGCTCAGTACTCACCAAAGAAGGGGCAGGGGAGGGGCTAAGCCTCATGAGGACAGGTTCACGGGGGAGAGGTAGACACCAGCCAATTTACGGTGGATAGAGTCTTAAAGGAACTTGAGAGAGTAAAGGCAGACAAGGCAATGGAGCCAGATGGGATTCACCCATGAGTTCAGAAGGAACTCAAGAAAGTCCTAGCATAACCATTAATGACCCTTTTCAATCACTCACTAGAAACGGGGGTGGTACCTGGTGACAGGAGGAGGGCAGAGATGGTCCCCCTGCACAAAAGCAGAAGTAGGTAGGAGGCAAACAATTACAGGCCTGTAAGCCTGACATCAGTGGTGGGGAAACTGATGGAGTCCTTGCTCAATGAGAGGAGAGTGAAGTTACTGGAGTAATGTGCATAGACCTGAAACAACATGGATTCACCATGGGCTGATTGTGTTTGACTAAACCTTGATTTCTTTGATTGTATGACTGTGTGGTGCACTAAGGAGGTGGTGGATGATGGCCACCTGGATTTCTGCAAGCCCTTCACTACCGTTCTGTATAGGAGACTGCTTAACAAATTGGAGAATCTGAGGGTGGGCTCTAAGGTGGTAAAATGGCTAAAAGACAGGAAATCCAAAAGAGGAATAGAGGATGGGTGGCAGGCTCTAGCCACCCCCAAATCAGGAGAGAGACGTGGGGTTATCATATCCGATGACCTGAAGTCATCTAAGCAATGCAAGAAAGCAGTGGTGAAGGCAAGCAGAATGCTAGGGTGCACAGGAAGGGGCATAACGAGAGTTGCATCAAATCAAAATTTCATCTGCAAAGTCATGGCAATGTGGTCTAATTTCGTTGCATGGATTAATCTTGAGTTTCTCCTGTTGTAGCTCATTTTCCAAGGCAAAATTTCACTGTGGAAAGAGAAATTTCACCTGAGGAAGGCAAACTTTCAAATTTTGCCTAAAGTGAAATTTTGCCTTGAAGGCGAATCTTCCTCCAAAAGTCAATTTCACTTTGGAAAGTGGAATTTTAAGCTTACAAGGTGAAATTGCCTTCTTCCACAGTGAAATTTTGCATTTCATGAAGCAAAATGTGTGAAATTCATGGATTACTCAGTGTAGGCATTTTTTTTTTTCACTTCACCTCATCTCTAGGCATAGCAACAGGTAAAGAAAGAAGTTGTGATGTTATTGTATGGATCGCTGGTGAGGCCCCATCTAGAATACTGTGTCCAGCTGGAGACTGCATCTCAGGAAAGACATAGATAGATTGGATGCAGTCCAGAGAAGGGTGACTAAAATGATGTGTGGGCTGCATCAGAGACCTTATAAGGAAAGGCTCAAGGAACTTAACATCTATACACTGGAAGACAGAAGGGAGAAGCCCATACAAAAAATAAGTTAGCAAATAACTAGCGATTACCTTTTCATTAGGTAGTGACTAACTAAAAAGTTAAGCATTATGCCTGATCATTGGTTGAGGAATTTTTCTCAATTAATGTTTAACTTTTGCCATCTAGCAATTAGTTAGGAATTGTGTTTTGTTTATGTATTCATTAGTTGAAAAATTTGACTAAACAATACTGTATAAAGCTCAGCTCAGCTTGCCTTTACAATGGCATCACCCCACCTCCTACTAGTAACACCTCCTGCCTATGCACCCACAGCATGCCACTGGCCCTTCTTGCAGCCTTTTGCACACCACTTATACCTTTAAGGGGGTATTAAATATGATAACTCTAGATCCCTTTTCCATTTGGTGACAGCTTCATCCTGTAGTTTCCTGTGTTTTCACCCAAGTGCATTGTCTTGTCTTTTTGCACTGAACCTCTGTTGTTATACCTCTGACAATCTTTAGATTCTCCAGGACCCTTCATTTTCTGCACCTCTGGAGTATCCACCTGTTGCAGATCTTTGTGTCATCTGCTGGTCAGACCTTCCTTCCAGCCCTCTGCAATGTCATTAATGAATACATTGAATATGGCTGTCCCAAACTGATCCTTGTGGTTGCATGTCACCCTCTCTCCCCAGATTGGATCTCATTTACCACTGCCCTTGCCTTCGTTTGTGGGTCAGTTTCTAACCCAGTGTATACCCATGCCCCATGCCCAGGCTACTCATCTTTAACCACCTCTGTACGGTATTAGCTTTGTTGAAATCTAGTAGGAGATGTTTATGGCCCTCTCGATCCAATTCCTAGTCACCCCAAAAAAATCTTCCAGATTGTTTGCCAGACCTTCCTGTTGTGAACTTGCTGCCTTGATCCTAGGCACAGGCATTCCAGGTGTGCCTCTGTCCTTTCTTCAGTAGTGCCCATGATCTTCCCCACCACTGAAGTGAGGCTGACTCACCTTGTAGTTCCATGATCCACCCTACTGCTACTTTTTTGCAGTGAGACTACATGCACCCTCCTCCAGTCCTCTGAAACCACACCTGTGTTGGAGTGAGTCTGTGAAAGGGTGGCCAGAGGCGCTGTTCCCTGTGCAGCCCCATAATATCTTCAGGTGTATGTCATCTGACCCCATGGCTTTATCCACCTCAGCTTTGTGAGTCCTCCAGCTTTCCATTGAATGGAGTGGTGTCCACTTTCCCAATTGCCTCTTCTCCTCAACCGTGGTCCTGACCCTCCTCCTCAGTGAATACTGAACAGAAGTATTTGTTCATATTTCACCTTGTTTAACTCTCCTCCCCACTCTCTCCTCCTCCCTTTGAGCCTGGCTAATCCCACACTTCACTTTGTTTATGTATCTGTGGAATGTCTTGTCTCTTTCTTTTCACACTCTGGCAACTTCTATCTGTGCTTTTGCTTTCTTACAGCCTCCCTTCTTCTCTTAGACATTCAAGGTTTATATCTTGTCCTCCCTCACTTTGGATTCTTTATGCTTCCTAGTTTCTTTAACCCTTTACTAGTCTCCACCTCTTAGAGAACCATAGTGTTTCTTTCATTTTCCTTTGGCCACTATCCAATGCATTGGTTAGTTATTCCAGAATAACTCTTTAGTCTCCCACTACTGTTTCTCCACCCTATTACCTGGGCTGCTCTTAAACATCTACACATTTCATTGAAAGATGCCTCCTGATGTCTAATACTTTTGCCCAGTGTGGCTTAGCTTGAAAGTCCGCTCCATGTCAGATTATTCCACAGTGTATAGATTCTATACAACAACGCCCACCATCATTATAGTGTTATTATAGAGATGAGGTTGGCCACTGACATTAGGGAATAACAATATTGGGAATGCCATAAATGCCACTAGACAACAGAAAACTGCAGGGGTGGGAAAATGTGATCACTTTGTTTGTGACACTAGCTGTGCCAAAATCTATAGCAAAATAAAGCTCAGTACATCAGCTGAGCCAAGAACTATACTAAATAAAGCACAGTGACATCAGCTGTTTCAAAACTGTATGAAATAAAGTCGTGTGACATCACCTGAGCTAAAAACATAATGGAAAAAGCACACTGACATCACTGAGCCAAACTATACGAAATAGCACATCAGCGGCCAAATCTATAGTGAATAAAGCCCTGTGACATCAGCTGAGCTAAATCTGTACGATATAAAGCCCAGTGACATCAGCTGAGCCAAAACTGTATTGAAATAGACAGTGACATGGGCTGAGCCAAAAACTCTAATGAAATAAAGCCCAGGACATCAGCGACCCAAAAACAGTAATGAATAAAGTTTAGTGACATCAGCTGAGCCCAAAACTGTAATCAAGTAGCGAGGACATCAGCTGAGCTAAAACCTGTATGAATAAATAGTGACATCAGCTGAGCCAAAACTATAATGAAATAAAGCTCAGTGACATCAGCGATTCAAAACAGTAATGAAATAAAGCCTGTGACATCAGTTGCGCCAAAACTCTAATTGGTAAAGCGCAGTGATATCAGCTAAGCCAAATTCTGTACTGAAAAAAGCTCAGTGACATCAGCTGAGCCAAAACTATAACGAACAGCTCAGTGACTTCAGCTGAGCCAAAACTGTGGTGACATAGTGCACAGGACGCCAGCCGGAGCTAAAATTTGTAATGAATAAAGTCAGTGACATCAGCTGAGACAAAAACTATAGAGAAACACAGCCCAGTGACATCAGCTGAGCCAAAAACTGTAATGAAATAAAGCAAAGTGACAGCAGCTGAGCGTAAAACTGTAATGAAATATAGCTCAGTGCCATCAGCAGAACCAAAAACTATAATGAAACAAAGCACAGTGTCATCAGCTGGCCAGATTCAAGTAAATAATGTAATCAGTCTATCATGAAGGAAAACCAACATCCTGGAGATGGAGGAACAGCTAAATTACCTGTAAGGTAGACAGTGGAAAACTTGGAGATCCATAACAGATAATGGCCAATGTGTCGATTGCCCAGCAAAGTAACAGAAAGAAATGTGGTTCTAGTTGTGGCTGCAAAGTTGAGAAAAAGGAGGGCTTTCAGAAAGTACAAAGAGACACAGAAAGGAGGACAGAGTGGAATATTAAGGAAGTAGAGAGAAGCTGGGAAAGTTGTTAGGAAGGCTAAGGCTATGGTACAGAATAGGAGAGGGGAGACAAAACTTTTTCCGAAGGTTAGTAGAGTGAGCAAATGGTATTGTTAGGCTAAAGAATGATGAGGGATGTGAGTGGAGGGTAACCTTGGTGCTGAGATACTGAACAGGTATATTTGCTCAGTACTCACCAAAGAAGGGCAGGGAGGCGCCTCATGAGGACAGGTTCACGGGAGAGGTAGACACCAGCCAATTTACGGTGGATAGAGTCTTAAAGGAACTTGAGAGTAAAGGCAGACAAGGCAATGGAGCCAGATGGATCTATTTTGAGTTCAGAAGGAACTCAAGAAAGTCCTAGTATAACCATTAATGACCCTTTTTTCACTACTCACTAGAAACGTGGTGGTACCTGGTAGGAGGAGGGCAGGATGGTCCCCTGCAAAGCAGCGCAGGGAGGCAACAATTACAGGCCTGTAAGCCTGACATCGGTGGTGGGGAAACTGATGAGTCCTGTTCAATGGGAGGAGAGTGAAGCATTGGAGGAAGGTGTAATAGACCCAAACAACATGGATTCACCATGGGCTGATTGTGTCAGATCAAACTTTGACTTCTTTTGCTTGACCAGGGTGGTGCATCAAGGTGGCCTGTGGATATGGCCACCTGATTCAGGCCTTCAACACCATTCTGTATAGGAGACTGTTAACAAATTGAGAATCTGAGGGTGGGCTCTAAGGTGGTAAAATGGCTAAGTGACAGGAAACCAAAAAGGGGAATAGAGGATGGTGGCAGGGGCCAGCCCACCCAAATCAGGAGAGACGTGGGTTATCATATCCGGCGACCTGAAGTCATCTAAACAATGCAAGAAAGCAGTGGTGAAGGTGCAGAATGCTGGGTGCACAGGAAGGGGTATAACGAGTTGCATCAAATCACCTTGTCTGCAAAGTCCCGCAGTGGCCAATTTCGCTGCATGGATTAATCCATGAGTTTCTCCTGTTGTAGCTCATTTTCCAAGGTATTTCGCCTTGGAAAGAGAATTTCATTTGATGCAGGCAAACTTTCACCTGCTTCAAGTGAGCTTTGCCTTGGAACTATTTTTGCTACTTCCTTGGAAAGTGAAATTTCAGCTTACAAGGTGAAATTTTGCCTTTCCACAGGTGAAATTTTGCATTTCATGAAGCAAGGATCTAGGTTCGAGCAGACTTGATAGACCATAAGGCCTAATCTGCTGGCAAATAGTATGTTAGTATGTTAGTATGTTAAAATGTGTGAAATTCATGGATTACTCAGTGTAGCAATTTTTTTTTCACTTCACCTATCTCTAGGCATAACAAGCAGGAAGAAAGTTTGATGTTATTGTATGGATCGCTGGAGGCCCCATCTAGAATATTTGTCTAATTTCGAGACTGCATCCTGTGGAAAGATAGATATTGGATGCAGTCAGAAGGGTGACTAAATGATGTGTGGGCTTCATCAGAGGCCTTATATGAAAGGCTCTAGAACTTAAATCTCTATATTGAAGACAGAAGGAGTAGCTCTATATACAAAAAATAAGTTAGCAAACAACTACGATTACTTTTCATTAGGCAGTGACTAACTAAAAGTTAAGCATTATGCCTGATCATTGGTTGAGGAATTTTTCTATTAATGTTTAACTTTTGCGATCTAGCACTAGTTGAATTGTGTTTGTTTATGTATTCATTAAGGAAAAATTTTGACTAAACAATATGTATAAAGTCAGTCAGCTGTCTTACAATGGCATCACTCCCACTTCACTAGTAACACCTCCTGCCTATGCACCCAGCTACTGGTTCTTCTTGCAGCCTTGCACACCACTTTACCTTAAGGCATTAAATATGATAACCCTAGATCCTTTCCTATTTGGTGACAGCATCTCCCATCCTAGCCTGCTGGCTCCCAAGTGCATTGTCTTGCCTTTGCACTGAACTTCTGTTGCCACACCTGACAATCTTTGAAGATTCTCCAGGACCCTTCATTTTCTCACCTTCTCTGGAGTATCCACCCTGTTGCAGATCTTTGTGTCATCTGCTGATAGGCAGACCTTTCTTCCACCCCTCTGCAATGTCGTTAATGTTATTGAATATGCTGGTCCCAAAACTGATCCTTGTGGTATGTATTTGTCACCCTCCTCCTAGACTGGATCTCATTTACCACTGCCCTTGCCTCTTTTGTCAGTGTTTCTAACCCAGTATCACCTTATGCCCCTTGCCCAGCTACTCATCTTCTTAACCAAATTCTGTGGTACGGTATTGAAGGCTTTGCTGAAATCTAGGTAGGAGATGTTTATGGCCCCTTCCTGATTCAATTTCCTAGTCACCCAAAAAAATCTTCCAGATTCGTTTGACAAGACCTTCCTGCTGTGAATCCTTGCTGCCTTTGATCCTAGGCACAAGTGGATTCCAGGTGTGCCACTGTCCTTTCTTTCAGTAGTGCCTCCATGATCTTCCCCACCACTGAAGTGAGGCTGACTCACCTGTAGTTCCATGATTCCACCCTACTGCCACTTTTGCAGGAGATACATGCACCCTCCTGTAGTCCTCTGAACCACCTGTGTTGGAGTGAGTCTGTAGGGGGTGGCTTATCGCCGCAGTCTCTGTGTAGCCCCATAATATTTTCAGGTGTATGTCATCTTGACCATGGTTTATCCTCAGCTTTTTGAGTTCCTCCAGAACTTCCACTGTGCATGGACTGGTGTCCACTTCCCCCAATTGCCTCTGCTCTCAACTGTGGTCCTTGACCCTTCCTCCCAGTGAATACTGAACAGAAGTATTTGTTCATATTTTACCTTGTTTGAACTCGCTTCTACACCTCCTCCTCCCTTTGAGCCTCACAATCCCACACTTCACTTGTTTATGTATTGTGAATGTCTTGTCCTTTTTTCACACTTGTGCTAAATCATCATGCCTTGGCTTCCTTACAGCCTTCCCGTTTTCTTAGACATTCGTTTATATTCCTATACTCCCTACTTTGGATTCCTTATGCTTCCTGAAACTTGCCTTTAACCTTTACTTTAGTCTCCCACCCTTTGAGAACCATAGTGTTCTTTTCACTTTTTCCTTTACTCATCCTAATGCATTTTGGTATTCCAGAATAATCCTTTTAGTCTCCCACCACTGTTTCTCCACCTCTATTGCCAGGGCTGTTTAAACATCTGCATATTTCACTGAAAGATGCCTCCGATATTCATACTTTTTGCCCTAGTGTGGCTTCGCGGG
The DNA here is from genome assembly GCA_016271365.2 of Neoceratodus forsteri. Taxonomy (NCBI): domain Eukaryota; kingdom Metazoa; phylum Chordata; order Ceratodontiformes; family Ceratodontidae; genus Neoceratodus; species Neoceratodus forsteri. The sequence continues at coordinate 881,126,808 of CM028136.1, forward strand.
TCCCTGTCTCCATCAGATCATTCCACAGTGTATAGATTTCCATACACAACGCCTCCACCATGCACTATAGTGTTTATCATAGAGATGGAGCTGGCCACCGGACTAGGAATAACACAATATTGGGACGCTACAAATGCCACTAGACAACAGAAACTGTGCATGGGTGGAAAACTGGATCATTTAGCTCAGTGACATCAGTTGAGCTAAATATGATGAATTTAGCCTATGACATCACTGCCAAAATCTATAGCGAATAAATGTGACATCAGCTGAGCTAAGAACTATACTGTAAAGCACAGTGACATCAGCTGAGCTAAAAACTGTAATGAAAGCCCAGTGACATCACCTGAGCCAAAACTATAATGAAAAAGACACTGACATCACCTGAGCCAAAACTATAATGCAATAAAGCACAGACATAGCTGGGCCAAATCTATAGAAATAAAGCTCCTGTGACATCAGCTGAGCTAAAACTGTAATGATATAAAGCTCATGGACATCAGCTGAGCCAAAACTGTATTGAAATAAAGCACAGTGACATCAGCTGAGCCAAAACTATTGTGAATGATGCACAGTGACATCAGCTGAGAAAAATCTAGTGAAATGAAGCCCAGTGATATGGGCTGAGCCAAGAACTATGATGACTAGCAAAGCAGTGACATCAGCTGAGCCAAAACTGTACTAAAGAAAGCTCGACATCAGCTGGTACAAACTCTAATGAAATAAAGAAAACTATGATGAAATAAAGCACAGTGACATCAGCTGAGCCAAAACTTAATGAACAAAGCCTATGACATCATCTGAGCCAAATATAGAAATGCAATAAGGCTAGGAAATAGCTGTCAAAACTATAATGAAGTAAAGTACAGTGACATCAGCAGAGCCACAACCTGTATGAAATTAACATTGACATCAGCTGTGCATAAACTGTAGTGAATAAATAATGACATCAGCTGAGGCACAACTATAGTGAACAAAGCACATTGATAAGCTGAGCCAACTCTGTAGTACATAAAGCACAGTGACATCAACAGAGCCAAGAAGTATAGTGAAATAAACCTGATGTGTGCTTTAGGCCAAAATTATGAAATAAAGCACAGTGACTTCAGCTGGAGCAAACTATAATGAAATAGCACAGTGACATCAGCTGGTGAGAACTGTAATGAATAAAGCCCAGTGACATCAGTTGAGCCAAAACTATAATGAAATAATGCATAGTGAAATCAGTTGAGTCAGAAATATAATGAAACAGTTCTCAGTGACATCAGCGAGCCAAAACTATATTGAAATAAAGCACAGTGACATCAGCTGAGTCAAAAACTGTAACAAAATAAAGCTCAGTGACATCAGCTGAGACAAAAACTATAGAGAATTACAGCCCAGTGACATCAGCTGAGCAACAAACTATAGTGAAATAAAGCACAGTGACATCAGCGGAGGCAAAAATTATACTGAAATAAAGCCCAGTGACATCAGCTGAGCCAGAAGCCATAATGAAATAATGCACAGTGACATCAGCTGAGCCAAAAACTGTAATGAAATAAAGCATAGTGACATCAGCGAGCTATCTTATGTGAATAAAGCCCTCTGACATCAGCGAGCCAAAACTGTAATGAAATAAAGTTCAGTCACATCCGCTGAGTCAAAATTTATGAAAGACAGCCCAGTGACATCACTACCAAAACTGTAAAGAACAAAGCATGTATATCAGCAGAGCCTAAAACTGCAATGAATAAAGCCTGTTATCAGCTGAGTCAAAAGTTATGAAAGATACCAGTGACATCAGCTGAGCTAAAACTATAATAAAATAAAGTACAGTGACATCAGCTGAGACAAAACAATAATGAAATTACAGTGACATCGGCTGAGCCAAAACTGTAATTAAATAAAGCCCAGTGACATCAGGGCTGAGGAAAATCTGTGGTGAAAAGCACAGTGACTACCTGATCAAAACTATAATGAATAAAGTCCAGTGACATCAGCTGCAGTTTACATCTGTAGTGAAATAAAGAGAGAAAGGACATCGAGCTCAACAACTATACAATAATAAAGCACATTGACATCAGCTGAGCCAAAAACTGTACGCCTGAAATAGTGCTCAGTGACATCACCGAGTCAAAAATGTATTTGAATATGCACGGTGACATCAGCTGTGCCAAAACTATAATGAAAAAGCACACTGACATCAGCTGAGTCAAAACGAATGTATAAAGCACAGTGACATCAGCTGAGCCAAAACTATAGTGAAATAGCTCTTGATATCAGCTGAGCTAAAACTTTATGAAATAAAGCCCAGTGACATCAGCTGGGTCAAAACTATATGAACAAAGCACAGTGACATCAGCTGGCCAAACCACAGTGAAATTATGGTGACATCAGCTGGGCCAAATCTATAGTGAAATAAAGTTCTTGACATCAGCTGAGCAAAGAACTATGACGAATAAAGAATGACATCAGCTGAGCTAAAATCAATGAAATAGCCCAGTGACATCAGCTGAGCCAAAACTGTAATAGAAAAGCACAGGAAACAGCAGAGCCAAAATCAATAATGAAATCAAGCAAAGTGACATCAGCTGAGCCAAAAACTGTAATGAAATAAAGCTCAGTGACATTAGCTGAGCCAAAACTGAAATGAAATAAAGGCCAGGGAAATCAGCTGAGTCAAAAACTGTAATGAAATAAAGCACTGTGACATCACCTCAGGAAAAACAGTACTGAAATAAAGGACAGTGACATCAGCTGTGCCATAAACTGTAGTGAAATAAAGCACAGTGACATCAGCTGAGCCAAAACTATAGTAAATAAAGAAGTGACATCAGCTGAGCCAAACTGATATTGAATAAAGCACAGTGACATGGGCAGAGTCAAGAACTGTAATTAAAAGCCCAGTGACATCATCTGAGCTAAATATAGTAATGCAATAAACTAGGGAATCAGCTAAGTCAAAAACTATAATGAAGTAAGCACAATGACATGAAGGAGCCACAAACTGTAATGAAATAAAGCACAGGACACTGCTGTGCAAAACTGTAGTGAAATAAAGTTCAGTGACATTAGCTGAGGCAAGAACTATACTGAAAATAAAGCATTGTGACATCAGCTGCTTCCAAATCTGTATGAATAAAGCTCAGTGACATCAGTTGAGCCAAATCTGATGAAGTAAAGCACAGTGACACCAGTTGAGCCTAAACTGTAATGAAATAAAGCCCAGTGACATCAGCAGACAAAACTGTAATGAAATAATGCACAGTGAAATCAGTTGAGCTGAAAGTATAATGAAACAGTACAGTGACATCATAGAGCCAAACAATATTGAATAAAGCACAGTGACATCAGCTAGCTAATCTCTACAGTGAAATAAAGTCCAGAGACATCAGCTGAGTAAAACAATAAAAAGCCAGTGACATCAGCTGAGACAAAAATTGGAATATAGTCTAGTGACATCAGCTGGAGCTACAAACTATAGTGAAATAAAAGCACAGTGACATCAGCTGAGCCAAAAACTGTAATGAAATAAAGCCCAGTGACATTAGCTGAGGCAAAACTGAAATGAAATAAAGGCCAGTGAAATCAGCTGAGTCAAAAACTATAATGAAATAAAGCATAATGGCATCAGTGAGCCAAACTGTAATGAATAAAGCACAGTGACATCATGAGTAAAAACAGTATTAAATAAAGTCATGACATCAGCTGTGCCAAACTGTAGTGAACAGTACAGTGACATCAGCTGAGCTAAAAACCATAGTAATAAAGTACAGTGACATCAGCTGGGCTGAAACTATAGTGAAATAAAGCACAGTGACATCAGCTGAGCCAAAAACTCTAACAAAATGAAGCCCAGTGACATCAGCTGACCCAAAAACAGTAATGAAATAAAGCCCAGTGACATCAGCTGAGACAAAAACTATAATCAAACAGTGTAGGACATCAGTTGAGTCAAACTGTAATGAAATAAAGCCCAGTGACATCAGCTGAGCTAAAAACTAATGAAATAAAGACAGTGACATCAGCTGAGCCAAACTGTATTGAATAAAGCCCAGTGACTCTTGGCTGTGCAAGAACTATAATGAATATTGCACAGTGACATCAGCTGAGCCAGAAACTTGTAATGAAATAAAGGCCAGTGACATCAGCTGAGCTAAACTATTAATGAAATAAGGCACTTGACTTCAGCTTGAGCCAAACTGTAATGAAATAAAGCACAGACATCTGTTGAGTAAAACTAATGAAATAAATCTCAGTGACATCAGCTGAGCTAAAACTATGGTGACATAAATACAGTGACGCCAGTCGAGTCAAAATTGCAATGAATAAATCACAGTGACATCAGTTATGCAAACTATAGTGAATAAAGCCCAGGACACGCTGAGCCAAACCTATGTGAAATAAAGCCTGTGACATCAACAGAGCCAAAAACTGTAATGAAATAAGGCCCAGTGACATCAGCTGAGACAAAAACTATAGTGAAATGCAGCCCAGTGACATTAACTGAGCCAAAAACTGTAATGAAATAAAGCAAAGTGACATCAGCTGAGCCTAAAACTGTAATGAAATAAAGCCCAGTGACATCATCTGAGCCAAAAGTTATCGTTGTCCTTTGCAAATGTATCCTGCTCTGTGTAATTTCTTATGTATCCTGCAAATGTATCCTGCTTTGTGTAATCTCTTATGTATCACTGTGTTCTGTATCTGTATCTCCTGGTCGGCCTGAAAATAGTCACTTGTTGTTAGCGCACTACCCGGTCAACAAAACTAAATAAATAACAAAATAAAATAAAATAAATAAATAAATAAACAATACAACTAATAGTACAGGACATCAGCTGAGCCAAAATTGTAATGAAATAAAGTAGTGACACTGCTGAGCTAAAACTATAATGAATAAAGCATATTGATGTCAGCTGAGCTAAAAATTGTAATGAATAAAGTCCAGTGACATCTGTTGAGCCAACAACATGGTGACTTAGAGGACAGTGACAAAGCTGAGACTGGGTAAACTGAATGAAATAAAGCTCAGTGACATCAGCTGACCAAAAAGTGTCATGAAATAAAGACAGTGACATTAGCTTGAGCTAAAACTGTAATGAAATAAAGGCTAGTGACATCAAGCATGAGTAAGTGACTGTTAAGATTAAGTAGACAGATAACTTTATTAGAAGTAGAAGGGGTCTTTTTAGGGTTAATAAAAGAAAGAAAAGAAAGAAAGTCAGTGTGTGTTCTGTGCAGGGAAGGGTACTGTATCAGCTGACTTTGCTAAACCAGTGGGAGGAAAGAGAGCTTTACTAGGGGTGTAGTTTAAACACCATAAGAGCAGGTGAGTCAATTACAACTTCCTGTTGCTAGCCTTGCTTGAAGAGTAGAAAGCAGCTCTCAAATAGAAACTACATTTTCTTATTAATTTAAAACTTATATCTCAGCAGGAGTCAGTGACTGTTAAGATTAAGTAGACAGATAACTTTAATAGAAGTTGAAGGGGTCTTATTTAGGGTTAAAAAAGGAAGAAAAGAAAGAAAGTCATTGTGTGTTCTGTGCAGGGAAAGGTACAGTATCACCTGAATTTGCTCCACCAGTAGGAGGAAAGAGAGGTTACAAGGGTGTGTGATTTAGACACTATAAAAGCAGGTGATTCAAATTACATCTTCCTGTTGCTAGCCATACTTGTTGAGCAGAAAGCAGCTAACTAAAAGAAAGTTCATTTTCTTATTATTTTAAAACTTATATCTCAGCAGGAGTCAGTGACTGTTAAGATGAAGTAGACAGATAACTTTATTAGAAGTAGAAGGGGTCTTATTTAGGGATAAAAAAGAAAGAAAAGAAAGAAAGTCAGTGTGTGTACTTTGCAGGGAAGGGTTCTGTAACAGCTGACTTTGCTAAACCAGTAGGTGGAAAGAGAAAGCTTAGGTGGGGGTGTGGATTATACACCATAAACGCAGGTGAGTCAAATTATTTCATTTTAGATTTTGGCTCAGCTGATGTCACTTGGCTTTATTTCATTACAGTTTTTGCCTCAGCTGATGTCACTGTGCTTTGTTTCACTATAGTTTTTGGCTCAGCTGATGTCTCTGGGCTCTATGTCGCCATAGTTGTTTGCTCAGCTGAAGTCACCGGGCTTTATTTCATTACAATTTTTGGCGCAGCTGAGGTCACTGTGCTTTATTTCATTATAGTTTTTTGCTCAGCTGATGTCACTGGCCTTTATTTCATTACCGTTTTTGGCTCAGCTGATGTCACTGTGCTTTATTTCATTATAGTTTTTGGCTCAGCTGATGTCACTGGGCTTTATTTCATTACAGATTTTGGCTCAGCTGATGTCAAAGGACTGTCTTTCACTATAGTTTTTGTTTCAGTTGATGTCACTGGGTTTAATTTCATTACAATTTTATTCTCAGTTTATGTCACAGGGCTTTATTTCACTATAGAGTTTGGCTCAGCTGATGTCACTGGGCTTTATTTCACTATAGTTTTTGCCTCCGCAGATGTCACTGTGCTTTATTTCACTATAGTTTTTTCCTCAGCTGATCTCACTGGGCTTTATTTAATTATAGTTTTTGACTCAGCTGATGTCACTGGGCTTTACTTCACTATAGTGTTTACTTCTATTAAAGTTATCTGTCTACTTAATCTTAACAGTCACTGACTCCTGCTGAGATACAAGTTTTAAATTAATAAGAAAATGTAGTTTCTATTAGAGAGCTGCTTTCTACTCTACAAGTAAGGCTAGCAACAGGAAGTTGTAATTGACTCACCTGCTCTTATAGTGTTTAAACTACACCCCCAGGAAAGCTCTCTTTCCTCCTACTGGTTTAGCAACGTCAGCTGATACAGTACCGTTCCCGCACAGAACACACACTGACTTTCTTTCTTTTCTATCTTTTTTAACCCTAAATAAGACCCCTTCTACTTCTAATAACATTATCTGTCTACTTAATCTTAACTGTCACTTACTCATGCTGAGATATAAGTTTTTAATTAATATGAAAAAGTAGCTTCTTTAAGATAGCTGTTTTCTGCTCTACAAGCTAGGCTAGCAACAAGAAGTTGTAATTTGACTCACCTGCTTTTATGGTGTCTAAACCACAACCCCAGGTAAGCTATCTTTCCTCCTACTGGTTTAGCAAAGTCAGCTGATACAGTACCCTTCCCTGCAATGAACACACACTGACTTTCTTTCTTTTCTTTCTTTTTTTAACACTAAATAAGACCCCTTCTACTTCTAATAAAGTTATCTGTCTACTTAATCTTAACAGTCACTGACTTCTGCTGAGATATAAGTTTTAAATTAATAAGAAAATGTGGTTTCTTTTAGTTAGCTGTTTTCTGCTCTACTAGCAAGGCTAGCAACAGGAACTTGTAATTTGACTCACCTGCTTTTATGGTGTCTAAACCACACACCCAGGTAAGCTCTCTTTCCTCCTGAAGGTTTAGCAAAGTCTGCTCCCTGCACAGAACGCCCACCGACTTTCTTTCTTTTCTTTCTTTATTTAACACTAAGTAAGTAAGCCCCGGACTACTTCTAATAAAGTTATCTGTCTACGTCATCTTAACAGTCACTGACTCCTGCTGAGATATAAGTTTTAAATTAATAAGAAAATGTAGATTCTTTTATTTAGCAGCTTTCAGCTCTACAAGCAAGGCTAGCAACAGGAAGTTGTAATTTGACTCTCCTGCTTTTATAGTGTCTAAACCACACCACCAGGAAAGCTCTTCTTCCTCCTACTGGTTTAGCAAAGTCTGCTGACTCAGTACCATTCCTGCACAGAACACACACTGACTTTCTTTCTTATCTCTCTTTTTTAACCATAAATAAGAGCATTTCTACATCGTATAAAGTTATCTGTCTACTTAATCTTAACAGTCACTGAGTCCTGCTGAGATATACGTTTTAAATAAATAAGAAAATGTAGCTTCTTTACTTAGATGCTTTCCACAGTACAAGCAAGGCTAGCAACAGGACGTTGTAATTTCATCCACCTGCTTTTATGGTGTCTAAACCACACCCCAAGGTAAGCTCCCTTTCCTCCTACTGGTTTAGCCAAGTCAACTGATACATTACCCTTCCCTGCACAAAAGACACACACTGACTTTCTTTCTTTTCTTTCTTTTTTAACCCTAAATAAGACCCCTTCCACTTCAAATAAAGTTATCGGTCTACATTATCTTTACAGTCACTGACTCCTGCTGAGATATAAGTTTTAAATTAATAAGAAAATGTAGCATCTTTTAGTTAGCTGCTTTCTGCTCTACAAACAAGGCTATCAACAGGAAGATGCAATTTGACTCAACTGAATTTATTGTGTCTAAACCACACCCCCAGGTAAGCTTTCTTCCTACTGGTTTAGCAAAGTCAGCTGATACAGTACCCTTCCCTGCACGGAACACACACTGACTTTCTTTCTTTTCTTTCTTTTTAACCCTAAATAAGACCCTTCTACTTCTAATAAAGTTATCTGTCTACTTAATCTTAACAGTCACTGACTCCTGCTGAGATATAAGTTTTAAATTAATAAGAAAATGTAGCTTCTTTTAGTTAGCTGCTTTCTGCTCTACAAGCAAGGCTAGCAACAGGAAGTTGTAATTTGACTCACCAGCTTTTATGGTGTCTAAACCACACCCCCAGGTAAGCTCTCTTTCCTCCTACTGGTTTAGCAAAGTCAGCTGATACAGTACCCTTCCCTGCACAGAACACACACTGACTTTCTTTCTTTTCTTACTTTTTTAACCCTAAATAAGACCCCTTCTACTTCTAATAAAGTTATCTGTCTACTTAATATTAACAGTCACTGACTCCTGCTGAGATATAAGTTTTAAATTAATAAGAAAATGTAGCTTCTTTTAGTTAGCTGCTTTCTGCTCTACAAGCAAGGCTAGCAACAGGAAGTTGTAATTTGACTCACCTGCTTTTATGCTGTCTAAACCACACCCCCAGGTAAGCTCTCTTTCCTCCTACTGGTTTAGCAAAGTCAGCTGATACAGTACCCTTCCTCACAGAACACACACTGACTTTCTTTCTTTCTTTTTTAACCCAAATAAGACCCCTTCTACTTCTAATAAAGTTATCTGTCTACTTAATCTTAACAGTCACTGACTCCTGCTGAGATATAAGTTTTAAATTAATAAGAAATGTAGCTTCTTTTAGTTAGCTGCTTTCTGCTCTACAAGCAAGGCTAGCAACAGGAAGTTGTAATTTGACTCACCTGCTTTTATGGTGTCTAAACCACACCCCCAGGTAAGCTTTATTTCCTCCTACTGGTTTAGCAAGGTCAGCTTATACAGTACCCTTCCCTGCACAGTACACACACTGACTTTCTTTCTTTCCTTTCTTTTTTTAACCCTAAATAAGACCTCTACTTCTAATAAAGTTATCTGTCTACATAATCTTAACAGTCACTGACTCCTGCTGAGATATGAGTTTTAAATTAATAAGAAAATGTAGCTTCTTTTAGTTAGCTGCTTTCTGCTCTACAAGCAAGGCTTGCAACAGGAAAATGTAATTTGACTCACCAGCTTTTATGGTGACTAAACCACACCCCCAGGTAAGCTCTCTTTCCTCCTACTGGTTTAGCACAGTCAGCTGATACAGTACCCTTACCTGCACAGAACAAACACTGACTTTCTTTCTTTTCTTTCTTTTTTAACCTAAATAAGACCCCTTTTACTTCCAATAAAGTTATCTGTCTACTTAATCTTAACAGTCACTGACTCCTGCTGAGATATAAGTTTTAAATTAATTAGAAAATGTGGCTTCTTTTAGTTAGCTGCTTTCTGCTCTAAAAGCAAGGCTAGCAACAGGAAGTTATAATTTGACTCACCTACTTTTATTCTTTTCTAAACCACACCCCAAGTAAGCTCTCTTTCCTCCTACTGGTTTAGCGAAATCAGCTGATACAGTACCCTGCCCTGCAGAGAACACACACTTAGTTTCTATCTTTTCTTTCTTTTTTTAACCCTAATAAGACCCCTTCTACTTCTAATAAAGTTATCTGTCTACTTAATCTTAACAGTCACTGACTCCTGCTGAGATATAAGTTTTAATTTAATAAGAAAATGTGGCTTCTTTTAGTTAGCTGCTTTCTGCACTAGAAGCAAGGCTAGCAACAGGAAGTTATAATTTGACTCATCTGCTTTTATGGTGTCTAAACCACACCCCAGGTAAGCTCTCTTTCGTCCTACTGGTTTAGCAAAGTCAGCTGATACAGTACCCTTCCCTGCACAAAACACACACACTGACTTTCTTTCTTTTCTTTCTTTTTTAACCCTAAAAAAGACCCCTTCTACTGCTAATAAAGTTATCTGTCTACTTGATCTTAACAGTCACTGACTCCTGTTGAGATATAAATTTTAAATTAATAAGAAAATGTAGCTTTTTTCAATTAGCTGCTTTCTGCTCTACAAGCAAGGCCAGCAGCAGGAAGTTGTAATTTGACTCACCTGCTTTTATAGTGTCTAAACCACACCGCCAGGTAAGTTCTCTTTCCTCCTACTGGTTTAGCAAAGTCAGCTGAAACAGTACCCTTCCCTGCACAGAACACACACTGACTTTCAAACTTTTCTTTCTTTTTTTAACCCTAATAAGACCCATTCTACTTCTAATAAAGTTATCTGTCTACTTAATCTTAACAGTCACTGACTCCTGCTGAGATATAAGTTTTAAATTAATAAGAAAATGTAGCTTCTTTTAGTTAGGTGCTTTCTGCCTGCTCTACAAGCAAGGCTAGGAACAGGAAATTGTAATTTGACTCACCTGCTTTGATGGTGTCTAAACCACACCCCCAGGTAAGCTCTCTTTCCTCCTACTGGTTTAGCAAATTCAGCTGGTACAGTACCCTTCCCTGCACAGAACACACTCAGACTTTCTTTCTTTTTCAACCCTAAATAAGACCCCTTCTACTTCTAATAAATTTATCTGTCTACTTAATCTTAACAGTCACTGACTCCTGCAGAGATATAAGTTTTAAATTAATAAGAAAATGTAGCTTCTTTTAGTTAGCTGCTTTCTGCTCTACAAGCAAGGCTAGCAACAGGAAGTTTTAAGATGACTCACCTGCTTTGATGGTGTCTAAACCACACCCCCAGTTAAGCTCTCTTTCCTCCAACTTGTCTAGCAAAGTCAGCTGATACAGTACCCTTCCTGCACAGAACACACACTGTCTTTCTTTCTTTTCTTTCTTTTTTAACCCTAAATAAGACCTCTTCTTCTTCTAATAAAGTTATCTGTCTTCTTAATCTTAACAGTCACTGACTCCTGCTGAGACATAAGTTTTAAATTAATAAGAAAATGTAGCTTCTTTTAGTTAGCTGCTTTCTGCTCTTATAACAAGGCTAGCAACAGGTAGTTGTAATTTGACTCACCTGCTTTTATACTGTCTAAACCACACCCCCAGGTAAGCTCTCTTTCCTCCTACTGGTGTTGCAAAGTCAGGTGATACAGTACCCTTCCCTGCACAGAACACACACTGACTTTCTTTCTTTTCTTTCTTTTTAACCCTAAATAAGACCCCTTCTACTTCTACTATAGTTATCTGTCTACTTAATCTTAACAGTCATTGACTCCTGCTGAGATATAAGTTTTAAATTAATAAGAAAATGTAGTTTCTACTAGTTAGCTTCTTTCTACTCTACAAACAAAGATAGCAATAGGAAGTTGTAATTGACTCACCTGCTCTTATGGTGTCTAAACTACACCCCCAGAAAGCTCTCTTTCCTCCTACTGGTTTAGCAAAGTCAGATGATACAGTACCGTTCCCTGCACAGGACACACACTGACTTTCTTTTCTTTCTTTTTTAACCCTAAATAAGACCCCTTCTTCTTCTAATAAAGTTATCTGACTACTTAATCTTAACAGTCACTGACTCATGCTGAGATATAAGTTTTAAATTAATAAGAAAATGTAGTTTCTTTAAGTTAACTGCTTTCTGCTCTACAAGCAAGGCTAGCAACAAGAAGGTGTAATTTGACTCACCTGATTTTATGGTGTCTAAACCACACCCCCAGAAAGCTCTCTTTCCTCCTACTGGTTTAGCAAAGTCAGCTGATACAGTATCCTCCCTGCACAGAACACACACTGACTTTCTTTGTTTTCTTTCTTTTAACCCTAAAGAAGACCCTTTCTACTTCTAATGAAGTTATCTGTCTATTTAATCTTAACAGTCACTGACTCCTGCTGAGATATAAGTTTTAAATTAATGAGAAAATGTAGCTTCTTTTAGTTAGCTGCTTTCTGCTCTGAAGCAAGGCCAGCACCAGGAAGTTGTAATTTGACCCACCTTCTTTTATACTGTGTAAACCAAAACCATAGGTAAGCTATCTTTCCTCCTACTGGTTTAGCAAAGTCAGCTGATACAGTACCCTTCCCTGCACGGAACACACACTGACTTTCTTTATTTTGTTTCTTTTTTTAGCACTAAATAAGACCCCTTCTACTTCTAATAAAGTTATCTGTCTACTTAATCTTAACAGTCACTGACTTCTGCTGCGATATAAGTTTTAAATTAATAAGAAAATGTCATTTCTTTTAGTTAGCTGCTTTCTGCTCTACAAGCAAGGCTAGCAAGAGGAAGTTGTAATTTGACTCACCTGCTTTTATGGTGTCTAAACCACACACCCAGGTAAGCTCTCTTTCCTCCTGCTGGTTTAGCAAAGTCAGCTGAAACAGTACCCTTCCCTGCACAGAACGCTCACCGACTTTCTTTCTTTTCTTTCTTCTTTTAACATTAAGTAAGTAAGTCCCTGACTACTTCTAATAAAGTTATTGGTCTACATCATTTTAACAGTCACTGACTCCTGCTGAGATATAAGTTTTAAATTAATAAGAAAATGTAGCTTCTTTTATTTAGCTTCTTTCTGCTCTACAAGCAAGGCTAGCAACAGGAAGTTGTAATTTGACTCTCTGTTTTTTATAGTGTCTAAACCACACCCCCAGGAAAGCTCTATTTACTCCTACTGGTTTTGCAAAGTCTGCTGATTCAGCACCCTTCCTGCACAGAACACACACTGACTTTCATTCTTTTCTTTCTTTTTTAACCCTAAATAAGAGCTTTACTACATCTAATAAAGTTATCTGTCTACTTAATCTTAACAGTCACTGACTCCTGCTGAGATAAACGTTTTAAATTAATAAGAAAATGTATCTTCTTTACTTAGCTGCTTTCTGCTGTACAGGGAAGGCTAGCAACAGGACGTTGTAATTTGATCCACCTGCTTTTATGTTGTCTAAACCACTCCCCCAGGTAAGCTCTCTTTCCTCCTACTGGTTTAGCACGGTCAGCTGATGCAGTACTCTTCCCTGCACAGAACACACACTGACGTTCTTTCTTTTCTTTCTTTTTTAAACCCTAAATAAGACCCCTTCTACTTCTAATAAAGTTATCTGTCTACTTAATCTTAACAGTCTCTGACTCCTGCTGAGACGTACGTTTTAAATTAATGAGAAAATGCAGCTTCTTTTAGTTAACTGCTTTCTGCTGTATAAGCAAGGCTAGCAACAGGAAGTTGTAATTTGACTCATCTGCTTTTATGGTGTCTAAACCACACCACCAGGTAAGCTCTGTTTCCTCCTACTGGTTTAGCACAGTCATCTGATACAGTACCCTTCCCTGCACAGAACACACACTTACTTTCTTTCTTTTTTACACTATATAAGACCCCTTCTACTTCTAATAAAGTTATCTGTCTACTTAATCTTAACAGTCACCTACTCCTGCTGAGATATAAGTTTTAAATTAATAAGAAAATGTAGCTTCTTTTAGGTAGCTGCTTTCTGCACTTCAAGCAAGGCTAGCAACAGGAAGTTGCAATTTGACTAACCTGCATTTATAGTGTCTAAACTGCACCCCCAAGTAAGCTCTCTTTCCTCCTTCAGGTTTAGCAAAGTCAGCTGATACAGTACCCTTCCCTGCAGAGAACACAAACTGACTTTATTTCTTTTCTTTCTTTTTTCATCCTAAATAAGACCCCTTCTACTTCTAATAAAGTCATCTGTCTACTTCATCTTAACAGTCACTGACGCCTGCTGAGATATAAGTTTTAAATTAATAAGAAAATGTAGCTTCTTTTAGTTAGCTGCTTTCTGCTCAACAAGCAAGGCTAGCAACAGGAAATTGAAATTTGACTCACCTGCTTTTATGGTGTCTAAACCAGCACCCCAGGTAAGCTCTCTTTCCTCCTACTGGTTTAGCAAAGTCCAGTGATACAGTACCCTTCCTGCACAGAACACACACTGACTTTCTTTCTTTTTTTTTTTTATCCATAAATAAGACCCCTTCTACTTCTAATAAAGTTACTTGTCTTCTTAATCTTAACAGTCACTGACTCAGGCTGAGATACACGTTTTTAATTAATAAGAAAATGTAGCTTCCTTTAGCTAACTGCTTTCTGCTCTGCAAGCAAGGCTAGCAACAGGAAGTTGTAATTTGTCTCCCTGCTTCTATAGTGTCTAACCCACACCCCCAGGTAAGCTCTCTTACCTCCTACTGGTTTTGCAAAGTCAACTGATACAGTGCCCTTCCCTGTACAGAACACACACTGACTTTCTTTCTTTTCTTTCTTTTTTCAACCCTAAATTAGACCCCTTTTACTTCTAATAAAGTTATCTGTCTACTTATTCTTAACAGTCACTGACTCTTGCTGAGATATAAGTTTTAAATTAATAAGAAAATGTGGTTTCTTTTATTTAGCTGCTTTCTGCTCTACAAGCAAGGCAAGCAACAGGAAGTTTTAATTAGACTCACCTGCTTTTATGGCATCTAAACCACACCCCCTGGTAAGCTCTCTTTCCTCCTACTGGTTTAGCAAAGTCAGCTGATACAGTACCCTTCCCTGCACTGAACACACTCTGACTTTCTTTCTCTTCTTTCCTTTTTAACCCTAAAAAAGACCCCTTCTACTTCTTTCTTCACAAAGATGCTAATGGTGGTATGAGTCCACAGTATCCCCAGAATCCAGCCCCTTAAGTCTCCAATTCAGTGTAGCCAAATGCAAGATGTCAAACTTGGGGAGGAAAAACAGAGGTATGACCAACATGCTGCTGTAGTGGAGGAGGAAATGGACCTGGTGATCATAATAGATAACATAGCATAGCAAGCACTGTGGGGCCTATGCCAAGAAGGCCAGCAAAATAATGGTGTTAATAAAAAGGAGGGTGACTAGGAGAGTAGGAGAAGTAATCCTGCCACTTTACAGTGCCCAGGTCAGGCCCCACCTGACGTTGTGTGCAGATCTGAGCTCCTCAATGCAAAAAGCACACTGAAGCAGTCAACACCATGCAATGTAAAGCCACGATAACGATCAGAGTACAGAGGAACAAAGGCTATGAAGAGAGGCTGGAGGCCTTGACATATTCACCCTGGAGAAAAGGAGGCTGAAAGGGAACGTGATTATGTCAATCTTGCCAGATTTATTTTGGGAGACCCTTGTTTGACCCATAAGTGTCAACTATATTTCCTGTTGGGCTGGCAGGGATTAAATGAGAAGAGTCATGAACACTTGCTGGCCTTTATATGCAAAGGCCTGCTGGATAAATATCCAGGCTACATCATGGACAACTTAACCTATAGAAATATATTAGGTTCATTAAGAAATGGCAATGTGCCAGATTTGGTGTTGCCCAGATGTGACCTGGAGATTGGCCGTCAGACCACATATTGTAGTGGGGTATTAGGATGGAATGAGATCCCTGTGCAATTGTGTATGGTGAATGTAAACAAACTCTGTCCATGTATAAAATCTTGGTATAGGAATGATACGTCAGAAAAGACAATGTTGTGTACCTACCTCATTAAGCTTACTTAGCAGCACAGGGGTTCAGGTAGAGGGGAAAGCGGCATGGGGTTGGGGTTGCATAAAAAACTGTGTGCTGATGCTTTGCATTTTCTTTATAGTTATAACTATATTGTTAAATCCTACTTTTTTAATTGTATGGTGTTGATATATACTTTATATTTTAATACATGTATGTTTTCGCCATTTTTTAAATTGAAACTTTTTGTACATTGTATGAACCTCATTGAAAATGAGTTTTACTCAATTGAGTTAATCCTTTATTCATATGAATTTCAATGAATAAAAAATATTTTGCTGCTGCTTTATTTTTCCCACATTTATTTATTTATTTTATTTATTTAACAAACCAGGTAAGTGACCAAGGGCTTTTATAGAGGTTCGCGCTAAGTCACAAGAACAGCAAATTACAATGGTTTCAGTAAGCAGTACAACATGAGGAAAGTAGTTTCATAAACAAAAGAACAATATGGCAAGATAAATATTGAGTCAAGTGCAGCCAGTGGCCTTGTCTGAAGAGGGGTGACAGGGATTACAAGGAGAGAAGTACAGGGGGTGAATTGTGGGGGTGGAAGGAGCAAACTAAGAGCAAGGAGGGAGATTCCACAATGAAGTTCACAGCCTGGCTCCTGAGAGGAGAAAACTAAGGAATGCAGGCTAATTTGACTCACCTGCTTTTATGGTGTCTAAACCACACCCCCAGGTAAGCTTTCTTTCCTCCTACTGGTTTACTAAAGTCAGCTGGAACAGTACCCTTCCCTGCACATAACACGCACTGACTTTCTTTCGTTTCTTTTTTTTTTAACCCAAAATAAAACCCCTTCTAGTTCTAATAAAGTTATCTGTCTGCTTAATCTTAACAGTCACTGACTCCTACTGAGATATGCAATAAAGGCAAGAGAACTCAGCTTAGTCAAAAACTGTAATGAAGAAAAGCACAATGACTTCAGCAGAGCCACAAACTGTAATAAAATAAAGCACAGTGACATCAGCTGAGGAAAAACTGTATTGAAATAAAGTAGTGTGACATCAGCTGTGCCAAAACTGTAGTGAAATAAAGAACAGTGACATCAGCTGAGCCAAAAACTATAGTGAAATAGAGCACATTGACATCAGCTGAGCCAAACTCTATAGTGAAATAAAGCACAGTGACATCAGCTGAGGCACGAACTATGACGAAATATCACGGGACTGTCTTTCACTATAACTTTTGACTCAGCCGATGTCACTGGGCTTTATTTCATTACAGTTTTTGGCTCAGCTGATGTCACAGGGCTTTATTTCACTATAGACTCTGGCTCAGCTGATGTCACTGTGCTTTATTTCATTATAGTTTTTGGCTCAGCTAATGTCAGTGTGCTTTATTTCATTATAGTTTTTGGCTCAGCTGGTGTCACTGTGCATTATTTCATTATGGCTTCTGGCTCAGCTGATGTCACTGGGCTTTATTTCACTATAGATTTTGGCTCAGCTGATGTCACTGCATTATTTCACTGTAGTTTTTGTCTTAGCTGATGTCACTGTGCTTTATGTCACTATAGTTTGTTCTTGCTGATGTCACTGGGCTTTATTTCATTACAGTTTTTAGCTCAGCTGATGTCACAGGCCATTATTTCACTACAGTTTTTGGCCCAGCTGATGTCACTGTGCTTAATTTCATTATAGTTTTTGGCTCAGCTGATGTCAGTGTGCTTTTTTCATTATAGTTTTTGGCTCAGCTGATGTCACTATGCGTTATTTCATTACACTTTTTAGGCTCAGGTGATGTCACTGGGCTTTATTTCATAACAGTTTTTGGCTCAGTTGATTTCAATGTGCATTATTATTGTATAGTTCTTGACTCAGCTGGTGTCACTGAGCTTTATTTCACTACAGATTTTGGCACAGCTGATGTCACTGAGCTTTATTTCATTATAGTTTTTGGCTTAGCTCATGTCACTGAGCTTTTTTTCACTATAGTTTTTCCTCAGCTGATGTCACTGGGCTTTATTTAATTACAGTTTGTGGCTCACCCAATGTCACTGTGCTTTATTTCATTATAGTTTTTCCCTCAGCTGATGTCACTGGGCTTTATTTCATTACAGTTTTTTGGCTCAGCTGATGTCACTGTGCTTTATTTCATTACAGTTTTGCCGACCTTATACTTCCCTGCTCTCTTAGACATTCAAGGTTTATATTCCACCCCTCACTTGATTCCTTATGGTTTCTGAGCTTGCTCTTTAAACCTTACTTAGTCTCCCACCTTCAGAATTTAGGGTTTCTTTCTACTTTTCCTCCCACTATCCAAATGCATTGGTTATTCAGAATAACTCCTTAGTCTCCCACCACTGTTTCCCTCCCTCTATTACAGGGCTGCTCTAGCATGCATTTCATTGAAAGATGCCCTCCTGATGTTGTCTTTTTGCCCTAGTGTGAAACTTGAGTCCCTGTCTCCATGTCAGATCATTCCACAGTGTTTAGATCTCCATACACAACAAGCTCCACCATGCACTAGGTTATCAGAGATGGAGTTGGGGCAGCCGGACTTCAGAATAACACAATATTGGGAATGCCACACAAATGCTACTAGACAACGGAAACTGGCTTGGGTGGGAAAACTGTAATGAATTTAGCCCAGTGACATCATTGTTTAAAACTATATGGAAATAGCCCAGTGACATCACTGCCAAAATCTATAGTGAATAGTGCCCAGTGACATCAGCTGGGCCAGAACTATACTAAAATGCACAGTGACATCAGCTGAGCTAAAAACTGTAATGAAATGTGCCTATGACATCACCTGAGCCAAAAAGTATAATGAAAAAAGCACACTGATATCACTGAGCCAAAACTGTAATGAAACAGTACAGCGTTAAGGGGCCAAAATCTATAGTGAAATAACTGTGACATCAGTGAGCTAAAATCAGTAATGATATAGTCTGTGACACTGCTTGGCCAAAACTGTATTGAACTAAGCACAGTGACATCAGCTGAGCCAAAAACTATAGTGAAATAATGCACAGTGACATCAGCTGAGAAAAAATTTATAGTGAAATAAAGCCCATTGATATCAGCTGAGCCAAGAACTATGATGAAATAAAGCACAGTGACATCAGCTGAGCCAAAAACTGTAATGAAAGAAAGCCCAGTGACATCAGCTGAGACACAAACTCTAATGAAATAAAGAAAAACTATGATGAAATAAAGCACAGTGACATCAACTCAGCCAGAAACTGTAATGAAATAAAGCCCGATGACATCATCTGAGTTAAGATAAATGGCAATAGGGAACCATGTCAGAAACTATAATGAAGTCAAAGCAATGACATCAGCTGGGCCACAAATGTAATGAAATAGCATAGTGACATCAGCTGTGCCAAAACTGTAGTGATAAAGCACAGTGACATCAGCCAGGAAACTATGGAATAGTGCATTGACATCAGCTGGGCCGACTCTATAGTGACATAGCACAGTGACATCAACAGAGCCAGAACTATAGGAAATAAAGCCAGTGACTTTAGCTGAGCCAAGAACTATAATGAAATAAAGCACAGTGACATCCTCTGAGCCAAAACTGTAATGAAATAAAGTCCATGACATCAGCTGAGACAAAGTATAATGAACAGCACAGTGACATCAGGCTGAGGCAACTGTAATAAAATAAAGCCCAGTGACACTGGTGGGCCAAACATAGCAATATTGCACAGTGAAATCAGTTGAGTCCAAACTATAATGGGCTTAAAGATATGACACTGGTGGAGCCAAAACTAATGAAATAAAGCACAGTGACACAGCTTAGCAAATTCTTCAGTGAAATAAAGCCCAGGACATCAGCTGAGTCAAAACTGTAACAAAATAAAGCTCAGTGACATCAGTTGAGAAAAATACTAGTAATTGTTGTGATGACATCAGGTGAGCAACAAACTATAGTGAAACAAGCACAGTGACACAGCGGAGGCAAAATTATGGTGAAATAAGCTCAGTGACATCGGCTGAGACAGCTATAATGAAATAATGAACAGTGACATCAGCTGGGTTAAACCGTAATGAAGAATACAGTGATATCAGCTGAGCTGTTCTATAGTGAAATAGCTCTGACATCAGCTGAGCCAAAAACTGTAAAGAACTAAGCACATGATATCAGCAGAGCAAACTGCAATGAAATAAAGCCCAGTGATTGTTGGGCAAGCTGTGAAAGACAGCCCAATAACACTGTTGAGCCAAACTGTAATAAATATAGCACAGTGACATCAGCTGAGCCTAAAACTGTAGTGAAATAAAGACCAGTGACATCACTGGACAAAACTATAATGAAATAAAGCATTGTGTCATCGGCTGGGCTAAAAAATTAAATAGCGCAGTGACATTAGCGAAGAAAATCTGCTGTGAAAAAAAAGCAGGACGTTACAGTCAAAAGCATAATGAAATAAGCCCAGTGCCATCAGCTGAGCTCTATCTATAGTGAAATAAAGTCGAGGACATCAGTTGGTCAAGAACTATACAATAAAGCACATTGACATCAGCTTAGCCAAACTGAAGAAATAAAGCAGGATATCACCTGTTTCGTGCATGAAATAATGGCAGTGACATCAGCTGTGCCAAAACCATAATGAAAAAAGCATACTGACATCAGCTGGGCCAAAACTAGCTGCAATAAGAATAGTGACATCAGCTGAGCCAAATCTGTAGTGAAATAAAGCCTGTGACATCAGCTGAGCTAAAAACTGTAATGAAAAAAAAGTTTAGTGACATCTGGCTGAGATAAAAACTAGTGAAATAGCACAGACATCAGCTGCTAAAAACCACGGTGAATAATGCAGGACACAGCTGAGCCAAAATCTATTGTGAAATAAAAGCCTGTGACATCAGCTGAGCTAAAACTGTAATGAAAAAAAAGCCCAGTGACCTCAGCTGAGACAAAAAACTATAGTGAAATAAAAGCACAGTGACACTAGCTGGGCCAAAAAACCACAGTGAATATCAGAGTGACATCAGCTGAGCCAAATCTATAGGAAAAAAAGTCATGACATCAGCTGATCCAAGAACTATGACGAAATAAATCACATTGACATCAGCTGAGCCAAAAACTGTAATGAAATAAAGCCCAGTGACATCAGCTGAGCCAAAAACTGTAATAAAGTAAAGCACAGAGAAATCAGCAGAGCCAAAATCTATAATGAAATCAAGCAAAGTGACATCAGCTGAGCCAAAAACTGTAATGAAATAAAGCCCAGTGACATTAGCTGAGCCAAAACTGAAATGAAATAAAGGCCAGGGAAATCAGCTGAGTCAAAAACTATAATGAAATAAAGCACAATGACATCAGCTGAGCCAAAAACTGTAATGAAATAAAGCACAGTGACATCACCTGAGGAAAAACAGTAATGAAATAAAGGACAGTGACATCAGCTGTGCCAAAAACTGAAGTGAAATAAAGCACAGTGACATCAGCTGAGCCGAAAACTGTAATGAAATAAAGCCCAGTGACATCAGCTGAGCAAAAACTGTAATGAAATAAAGCCCTGTGACATCAGCTGAGCTGAAAACTGTAATGAAATAAAGCAGTGACATCAGCTGAGCCAAAACCTATAATGAAATAATGCACAGTGAAATCAGTTGGTCGACATAATGAAACAAAGCACAAGTGACATCAGCTGAGCGAAAACTACCAGGAAAAATACAGAGCACAGTGACATCAGCTGAGCCAAACTCTATACTGAAATAAAGCACAGTGACATCAGCAGAGTCAAGAACTGTAATGAAATAAAGCCCAGTGACATCATGTGAGCCAAATATAGTAATGCAATAAAGGCCAGGGAAATCAGCTGAGTCAAAAACTGTAACAAAAAAAAGATCAGTGACATCAGCTGAGACAAAAAAAATTGTGAAATACAGCCCAGTGACATCAGCTGAGCCACAAACTATAGTGAAATAATGCACAGTGACATCAGCTGAGACAAAAATTGTAATGAAATAAAGCCCAGTGACATTAGCTGAGCCAAAACTGAAATGAAATAAAGGCCATGGAAATCAGCTGAGGAAAAACAGTATTGAAATAAAGCACAGTGACATCAGCTGTGCCAGAAACTGTAGTGAAATAAAGCACAGTGACATTAGCTGAGCCAAAAACTATAGTAAAATAAATCAAAGTGACATCAGCTGAGCCAAACTCTATAGTGAAATAAAGCACAGTGACATCAGCAGAGCCAAGAACTATAGTGAAATAAAGCACATTGACATCAGCTGAGCCAAAAACTCTAATGAAATAAAGCCCAGTGACATCAGCTGACCTAAAAGTAGTAATGAAATAAAGCCCAGTGACATCAGCTGAGACAAAAACTATAATCAAGTAAAGTGCAGTGACATCAGCTGAGCCAAAAACTGTAATGAAATAAAGCCCAGTGACATCAGCTGAGCCAAAAACTATAATGAAATAAAGCACAGTGACATCAGCTGAGCCAAAACTGTATTGAAATAAAGCCCAGTGACTTCAGCTGAGCCAAGAACTATAATGAAATAATGCACAGTGACATCAGCTGAGCCAGAAACTGTAATGAAATAAAGGCCAGTGACATCAGCTGAGCCAAAAACTATAATCAAATAATGCACACTGACTTCAGCTGAGCCAAAAACTGTAATGAAATAAAGCACAGTGACATCTGCTAAGTAAAAACTGTAATGAAATAAATCCCAGTGACATCAGCTGAGCCAAAAACTATGGTGACATAAAGCACAGTGACGTCAGCCGAGGTAAAAATTGCAATGAAATAAAGCACAGTGACATCAGCGGAGGCAAAAACTATAGTGAAATAAAGCCCAGTGACATCAGCTGAGCCAAACTCTATAGTGAAATAAAGCCCTGTGACATCAACAGAGCCAAAAACTGTAATGAAATAAAGCCCAGTGACATCAGCTGAGACAAAAACTATAGTGAAATGCAGCCCAGTGACATCAGCTGAGCCAAAAACTGTAATGAAATAAAGCAAAGTGACATCAGCTGAGCCTAAAACTGTAATGAAATAAAGCCCAGTGACATCAGCTGAGCCGAAAACTATAATGAAATAAAGCACAGTGACATCAGCTGAGCCAAAAATTGTAATGAAATAAAGCCCAGTGACATCTGCTGAGCCAACAACTATGGTGACATAGAGGACAGTGACACCACCAGAGCCTAAAACTGTAATGAAATAAAGCCCAGTGACATCAGCTGAGCCAAAAACTATAATGAAATAAAGCACAGTGACATTAGCTGAGCTAAAAACTGTAATGAAATAAAGGCTGGTGACATCAGCTGAGCTAAAAACAATAATGAAAAAAAGCACAGTGACTTCAGCAGAGCCAAAAACTATAATGAAATAAAGCCCAGTGTCATCAGCTGAGCCAAAATATATAATGAAATAATTTGACTCACCTGTGTTTATGGTATCTAAACCACACCCCAGGTAAGCTCTTTCCTCCTACCATTTCTTAAAGTCAGCAGATACAGTACCATTCCCTGCACAGAACACACAATGACTTTCTTTCTTTTCTTTCTTTTTTTAACCCTAAATAAGACCCCTTCTACTTCAAATAAAGTTATCTGTCTACTTAATCTTAACAGTCATTGACTCCTGCTGAGATATAAGTTTTAAATTAATAAGAAAATGTAGCTTCTTTTAGTTAGCTGCTTTCTGCTCTACAAGCAAGGCTAGCAGCAGGAAGTTGTAATTTGCCTCACCTGCTTTTATGGTGTCTAAACCACACCCCCAGGTAAGCTCTCTTTCCTCCTACTGGTTTAACAAAGTCAGCTGATACAGTACCTTTCCTTGCACAGAATACACACTGACATTCTTTTCTTTCTTTTTTTAACCCTAAATAAGACACCTTCTACTTCTAATAAAGTTACCTGTCTGCTTAATCTTAACAGTCACTGACTCCTGCTGAGATATAAGTTTTAAAATAATAAGAAAATGTAGCTTCTTTTAGTTAGCTGCCTTCTGCTCTACAAGCAAGGCTAGCAACAGGAAGTTGTAATTTGACTCACCTGCTTTTATAGTGTCTAAACCACACCACAGGTAAGCTCTCTTTCCTCCTACTGGTTTAGCAAAGTCAGCTGATACAGTACCCTTCCCTGCAGAGAACACATCCTGACTTTCTTTCTTTTCTTTCTTTTTTAACCCTAAATAAGACCCCTTCTACTTCTAATAAAGTTATCTGTCTACATAATCTTAACAGTCACTAACTCCTGCTGAGATATAAGTTTTAGTTAATAAGAAAATGTAGCTTCTTTTAGTTAGCTGCTTTCTGCTCTACAAATGAGGCTAGCAAGAGGAAGTTAATTTGACTCACCTGCTTTTATGGTGTCTAACCCACATCCCCAGGTAAGCTCTCTTTCCTCCTACCCGGTTTAAAAAAGTCAGCTGATACAGTACCCTTCCCTGCACAGAACACACACTGGCTTTTTTTTCTTTTCTTTTTAACCCTAAACAGAACCCTTCTACTTCTAATAAAGTTATCTGTCTATTTAATCTGAACAGTCACTGACCTCTGCTGAGATATAAGTTTTAAATTAATAATAACATGTCAGCTTCTTGTAGTTGCTTGCTTTCTGCTCTAAAAGCAAGGCTAGCAACAGGAAGTTGTAATTTGACTCCTGCTGCTACAGTGTCTAAACCACACCCCAGGTAAGCTCTCTTTCCTTCTACTGGTTTAGGAAAGTCAGCTGATACAGTACCCTTCCCTGCACAGAGCACACACTGACTTTCTATCTTTTCTTTCTTATTTTAACCCTAATAAGACCCTTCTACTTCTAATAAAGTTAGCTGTCTACTTAATCTTAACAGTCACTGACTCCTGCTGTGATACACATTTTAAATTAATAAGGAAATGTAGCTTCTTTTAGTTAGCTGCTTTTTGTTCTGCTCTACAAGCAAGGCTAGCAACAGGAAGTTGTAATTTGACTCACCTGCTTTTATGGTGTCTAAACCACACCCCCAGGTAAGCTCTCTTTCCTCCTATTGGTTTAGTAAAGTCAGCTGATACAGTACCCTGAACTGCACTGAACACACACTGACTTTCTTTCTTTTCTTTCTTTTTTTAACCCTACATAAGGCCCCCTCTACTCCTTATAAAGTTATCTGTCTACTTAATCTTAACAGTCACTGACTCCTGGTGAGATATAGGTTTAAAATTAATAGGAAAATCTATCTTCTTTTAGTTGGCTGCTTTCGGCTCTACAAGCAAGGCTAGCTACGGGAAGTAGTAATTTGGCTCACCTGCCTTTATGGTGTCTAAACCACACCTCCAGGTAAGCTCTCTTTCCTCCTATTGGTTTTGCAAAGTCAGCTAATACAGTACCCTTCCTGCACAGAACACACACTGACTTTCTTTCTTTTCTTTCTTTTTTTAACCATACATAAGACCCCTTCTTCTTCTAATACAGTTATCTGTCTACTTAATCTTAACAGTCACTGACTCCTGCTGAGATATAAGTTTGAAATAATAAGAAAATGTAGCTTCTTTTAGTTAGCTGCTTTCTGCTCTACAAGCAAGGCTAGCAACAGGAAGTTGTAATTTGACTCACCTGCTTTTATAGTGTCTAAACCACACACAGGTAAGCTCTCTTTCCTCCTACTGGTTTAGCAAAGTCAGCTGATACAGTACCCTTCCCTGCAGAAACACATCCTGACTTTCTTTCTTTCTCTTCTTTTAACCTAAATAAGACCCTTCTACTTCTAATAAAGTTATCTGTCTACATAATCTTAACAGTCACTAACTCCTGCTGAGATATAAGTTTTAAGTTAATAAGAAAATATAGCTTCTTTTACTTAGCTGCTTTCTGCTCTACAAACGAGGCTAGCAAGAGGAAGTTGTAATTTGACTCACCTGCTTTTGTAAAGGGTCTAAACCACATCCCAGGTAGCTCTCTTTTCCTCCCACCGTCAGAACAAAGTCAGCTGATACAGTACCCTTCCTGCACAGAACACACACTGACTTTTTTTCTTTTCTTTCTTTTTTAACCCTAAATAAGAACCCTTCTACTTCTAATAAAGTTATCTGTCTATTTAATCTGAACAGTCACTGACCTCTGCTGAGATATAAGTTTTAAATTAATAATAACATGTAGCTTCTTGTAGTTAGCTGCTTTCTGCTCTACAAGCAAGGCTAGCAACAGGAAGTTGTAATTTGACTCTCCTGCTTCTACAGTGTCTAAACCACACCCCAGGTAATCTCTCTTTCCTTCTACTGGTTTAGGAAAGTCAGCTAATACAGTACCCTTCCTGCACAGAACACACACTGACTTTCTTTCTTTTCTTTCTTTTTTTAACCATACATAAGACCCCTTCTTCTTCTAATACAGTTATCTGTCTACTTAATAACAGTCACTGACTCCTGCTGAGATATAAGTTTTTAAATTAATAGGAAATATCTAGCTTCTTTTAGTTAGCTGCTTTCTGATCTACAAGCAAAGGCTAGCAACAGGAAGTTGTAATTTGACACACCTGCTTTTACAGTGTCTAAACCGCATTTTAGGTAAGCTCTCTTTCCCCTAGTGGTTTAGCAAAGTCAGCTGATACAGTACCCTTCCCTGCGCAGAACACACACTGACTTTCTTTCTTTTTTAACCCTACATAAGACCCCCTCTACTTCTAATAAAGTTATCTGTCTACTTAATCTTAACAGTCACTGACTCCTGCTGAGATATAAGTTTTAAATTAATAAGAAAATGTAGCTTCTTTTAGTTAGCTTCTTTCTGCTCTACAAGCAAGGCTAGCAACAGGAAGTTGTAATTTGACAGACCTGCATTTATGGTAGTCTAAAACCACACCCCCAATGTTAGCTATCGTTCCTCCTTCTGGTTTAGCACAGTCAGCTGATACAGTACCCTTCCCTGCTCAGAACACACTGATTTTCTTTCTTTTCTTTCTTTTTTAACCCTAAATAAGACCCGTTCTACTTCTAATGAAGTTATATGTCTACTTAATCTTAACAGTCACTGACTCCTGCTGAGATATGAGTTTTAAATTAATAAGAAAATGTAGCTTCTTGTAGTTAGCTGCTTTCTGCTCTACAAATGAGGCTAGCAAGAGGAAGTTGTAATTTGACTCACCGGCTTTTATAGTGTCTAAACCTCACCACCTGGTAAGCTCTCTTTCCTCCTAGTGGTTTAGCAAATTCAGCTGATACAGTACCCTTCCCTGCACAGAACACACACTGACTTTCTTTCTTTTCTTTCTTTTTTATCCCAAATAAGACCCCTTCTACTTCTAATAAAGGTATCTGTCTACTTAATCTTAACAGTCACTGACTCCTGCTGAGATATAAGTTTTAAATTAATAAGAAAATGTAGTTTCTTTTAGTTAGCTGCTTTCTGCTCTACAAGCAAGGCTAGCAACAGGAAGTTGTAATTTGACTCACCTGCTTTTATAGTGTCTGAACCGCACCCCGAGGTAAGCTCTCTTTCCTCCTAGTGGTTTGCTCAAAGTCCCGCTGATAGTACCCTCCTGCACCAGAAACACACTGGCTTTCTTTCTTTTCTTTCTTTTTTTAACCCTACATAAGACCCCCTCTACTTCTAATAAAGTTACCTGTCTACTTAATCTTAACAATCTCTGACTCCTGCTGAGACATACGTTTTAAATTATTTAAAAAAATGCAGCTTCTTTAAGTTAGCTGCTTTCTGCTGTATAAGCAAGGCTAGCAACAGGAAGTTGTAATTTGACTCACCTGCTTTTATGGTATCTAAACCACACCCCCAGGTAAGCTCTCTTTCCTCCTACTGGTTTTGCACAGTCAGCTGATACAGTACCCTTCCCTGCACAGAACACACACTGACTTTCCTTCTTTTCTTTCTTTTTTTAACCAAAATAAGACCCCTTCTACATCTAATAAAGTTATCTGTCTACTTAATCTTAACAGTCTCTGACTCCTGCTGAGACGTACGTTTTAATTTAATAAGAAAATGAAGCTTCTTTTAGTTAGCTGCTTTCTGCTGTATAAGCAAGGCTAGCAACAGAAAGTTGTAATTTTGACTCACAGGCTTTTATGGTGTTTAACCACCCCCAGATAGCTCTCTTTCCTCTACTGGTTTACTTTTAGTCATCGATACAATGCCCTTCCCTGCACAGAACACACACTAACTTTCTTTCTTTCCTTTCTTTTTTAACCCTAAATAAGACCCCTTCTACTTCTAATAAAGTTTCCTGTCTACTTAATCTTAACAGTCACTGACTCCTGCTGAGATATAAGTTTTAAATTAATAAGAACATGTAGCTTCTTTTAGTTAGCTGCTTTCTGCTCTACAAGCAAGGCTAGCTACAGAAAGTAGTAATTTGGCTCACCTGCCTTTATGGTGTCTAAATCACACCTCCAGGTAAGCTCTCTTTCCTCCTATTGGTTTAGCAAAGTCAGCTAATACAGTACCCTTCCTGCACAGAACACACACTGACTTTCTTTCTTTTCTTTCTTTTTTAACCATACATAAGACCCTTCTTCTTCTAATACAGTTATCTGTCTACTTAATCTTAACAGTCACTGACTCCTGCTGAGATATAAGTTTTAAAATAATAAGAAAATGTAGCTTCTTTTAGTTAGCTGCCTTCTGCTCTACAAGCAAGGCTAGCAACAGGAAGTTGTAATTTGACTCACCTGCTTTTATAGTGTCTAAACCACACCACAGGTAAGCTCTCTTTCCTCCTACTGGTTTAGCAAAGTCAGCTGATACAGTACCCTTCCCTGCAGAGAACACATCCTGACTTTCTTTCTTTTCTTTCTTTTTTTAACCCTAAATAAGACCCCTTCTACTTCTAATAAAGTTATCTGTCTACATAATCTTAACAGTCACTAACTCCTGCTGAGATATAAGTTTTAAGTTAATAAGAAAATGTAGCTTCTTTTAGTTAGCTGCTTTCTGCTCTACAAACGAGGCTAGCAAGAGGAAGTTGTAATTTGACTCACCTGCTTTTATGGTGTCTAAACCACATCCCCAGGTAAGCTCTCTTTCCTCCTACCGGTTTAACAAAGTCAGCTGATACAGTACCCTTCCCTGCACAGAACACACACTGACTTTTTTCTTTCTTTCTTTTTTAACCCTAAATAAGAACCCTTCTACTTCTAATAAAGTTATCTGTCTATTTAATCTGAACAGTCACTGACCTCTGCTGAGATATAAGTTTTAAATTAATAATAACATGTAGCTTCTTGTAGTTAGCTGCTTTCTGCTCTACAAGCAAGGCTAGCAACAGGAAGTTGTAATTTGACTCTCCTGCTTCTACAGTGTCTAAACCACACCCCAGGTAATCTCTCTTTCCTTCTACTGGTTTAGGAAAGTCAGCTGATACAGTACCCTTCCCTGCAGAGAGCACACACTGACTTTCTATCTTTTCTTTCTTATTTTAACCCTAATAAGACCCTTCTACTTCTAATAAAGTTAGCTGTCTACTTAATCTTAACAGTCACTGACTCCTGCTGTGATACACATTTTAAATTAATAAGGAAATGTAGCTTCTTTTAGTTAGCTGCTTTTTGTTCTGCTCTACAAGCAAGGCTAGCAACAGGAAGTTGTAATTTGACTCACCTGCTTTTATGGTGTCTAAACCACACCCCCAGGTAAGCTCTCTTTCCTCCTATTGGTTTAGTAAAGTCAGCTAATACAGTACCCTTCCTGCACAGAACACACACTGACTTTCTTTCTTTTCTTTCTTTTTTTAACCATACATAAGACCCCTTCTTCTTCTAATACAGTTATCTGTCTACTTAATCTTAACAGTCACTGACTCCTGCTGAGATATAAGTTGTAAATTAATAGGAAAATGTAGCTTCTTTTAGTTAGCTGCTTTCTGATCTACAAGCAAGGCTAGCAACAGGAAGTTGTAATTTGACACACCTGCTTTTACAGTGTCTAAACCGCACCCCCAGGTAAGCTCTCTTTCCCCTAGTGGTTTAGCAAAGTCAGCTGATACAGTACCCTTCCCTGTGCAGAACACACACTGACTTTCTTTCTTTTTTTAACCCTACATAAGACCCCCTCTACTTCTAATAAAGTTATCTGTCTACTTAATCTTAACAGTCACTGACTCCTGCTGAGATATAAGTTTTAAATTAATAAGAAAATGTAGCTTCTTTTAGTTAGCTTCTTTCTGCTCTATAAGCAAGGCTAGCAACAGGAAGTTGTAATTTGACTGACCTGCATTTATGGTGTCTAAACCACACCCCCAGGTTAGCTATCGTTCCTCCTTCTGGTTTAGCACAGTCAGCTGATACAGTACCCTTCCCTGCACAGAACACACCGATTTTCTTTCTTTTCTTTCTTTTCTTAACCCTAAATAAGACCCGTTCTACTTCTAATGAAGTTATATGTCTACTTAATCTTAACAGTCACTGACTCCTGCTGAGATATGAGTTTTAAATTAATAAGAAAATGTAGCTTCTTTAGCTGCTTTCTGCTCTACAAATGAGGCTAGCAAGAGGAAGTTGTAATTTGACTCACCTGCTTTTATAGTGTCTAAACCGCACCACCTGGTAAGCTCTCTTTCCTCCTAGTGGTTTAGCAAAGTCAGCTGATACAGTACCCTTCCCTGCACAGAACACACACTGACTTTCTTTCTTTACTTTCTTTTTTATCCCAAATAAGACCCCTTCTACTTCTAATAAAGGTATCTGTCTACTTAATCTTAACAGTCACTGACTCCTGCTGAGATATAGGTTTTAAATTAATAAGAAAATGTAGTTTCTTTTAGTTAGCTGCTTTCTGCTCTACAAGCAAGGCTAGCAACAGGAAGTTGTAATTTGACTCACCTGCTTTTATAGTGTCTAAACCACCCGAGTAAGCTCTCTTTCCTCTAGTGGTTGTAGAAAGTCCATTCAATCACAGTACCCTTCCTGCACAAATTACACACTTTCTTTTCTTTCTTTCTTTTTAACCCTACATAAGACCCCCTCTACTTCTAATAAAGTTACCTGTCTACTTAATCTTAACAATCTCTGACTCCTGCTGAGACATACGTTTTAAATTATTTAAAAAAATGCAGCTTCTTTTAGTTAGCTGCTTTCTGCTGTATAAGCAAGGCTAGCAACAGGAAGTTGTAATTTGACTCACCTGCTTTTATGGCATCTAAACCACACCCCCAGGTAAGCTCTCGTTCCTTCTACTGGTTTAGCACAGTCAGCTGATACAGTACCCTTCCCTGCACAGAACACACTGACTTTCTTTCCTTTCTTCCTTTTTTTAACCCTAAATAAGACCCCTTCTACTTCTAATAAAGTTAGTTGTCTATTTAATCTTAACAATCTCTGACTCCTGCTGAGACATGCATTTTAAATTATTTAAAAAATGCTGCTTCTTTAAGTTAGCTGCTTTCTCCTGTATAAGCAAGGCTAGCAACAGGAAGTTATAATTTGACTCACCTGCTTTTATGGTATCTAAACCACACCCCAGGTAAGCTCTCTTTCCTCCTACTGGTTTTGCACAGTCAGCTGATACAGTACCCTTCCCTGCACAGAACACACACTGACTTTCCTTCTTTTCTTTCTTTTTTTAACCCTAAATAAGACCCCTTCTACATCTAATAAAGTTATCTGTCTACTTAATCTTAACAGTCTCTGACTCCTGCTGAGACGTACGTTTTAATTTAATAAGAAAATGAAGCTTCTTTTAGTTAGCTGCTTTCTGCTGTATAAGCAAGGCTAGCAACAGAAATTTGTAATTTGACTCACAGGCTTTTATGGTGTTTAAACCACACCCCCAGGTAAGCTCTCTTTCCTCCTACTGGTTTAGCACAGTCATCTGATACAGTACCCTTCCCTGCACAGAACACACACTAACTTTCTTTCTTTCCTTTCTTTTTAACCCTAAATAAGACCCCTTCTACTTCTAATAAAGTTATCTGTCTACTTAATCTTAACAGTCAGTGACACTGGCTGAGACATAAGTTTTAAATTAATAAGAAAATGTAGCTTCTTTACTTGTACTGCCTTCTGCTCTACAAGCAAGGCTAGCAACAGGAAGTTGTAATTTGAATCACCTGCTTTTATAATGTGTCTAAACCACATCCCCAGGTAAGCTTTCTTTCCTCCTAGTGGTTTAGCAAAGTCTGCTGATACAGTACCCTTCCCTGCACAGAACACACACTGGCTTTCTTTCCTTTCTTTTTAACCTAAATAATTCCCCTTCTACTTCTAATAAAGTTATCTGTCTACTTAATCTTAACAGTCACTTACTCCTGCTGAGATATCGTTTAAATTAATAAGAACATGTAGCTTCTTTTAGTTAGCTGCTTTCTGCTCTACAAGCAAGGCTAGCAACAGGAAATTGTAATTTGACTCACCTGCTTTTATTTTGACTAAACCACACCCCCAGGTAAGCTCTCTTTCCTCCTACTGGTTTAGCAAAGTCAGCTGATACATTACCCTTCCCTGCACAGAACACACACTGGCTTTCTTTCTTTTCTTCCTTTTTTTAACCCTACATAAGACCCCTCTACTTCTAATAAAGTTACCTGTCTACTTAATCTTAACAATCTCTGACTCCTGCTGAGACATACGTTTTAAATTATTTAAAAAAATGCAGCTTCTTTTAGTTAGCTGCTTTCTGCTGTATAAGCAAGGCTAGCAACAGGAAGTTGTAATTTGACTCACCTGCTTTTATGGCATCTAAACCACACCCCCAGGTAAGCTCTCGTTCCTTCTACTGGTTTAGCACAGTCAGCTGATACAGTACCCTTCCCTGCACAGAACACACTGACTTTCTTTCTTTTCTTTCTTTTTTTAACCCTAAATAAGACCCCTTCTACTTCTAATAAAGTTATTTGTCTATTTAATCTTAACAATCTCTGACTCCTGCTGAGACATGCATTTTAAATTATTTAAAAAAATGCTGCTTCTTTAAGTTAGCTGCTTTCTGCTGTATAAGCAAGGCTAGCAACAGGAAGTTGTAATTTGACTCACCTGCTTTTATGGTATCTAAACCACACCCCCAGGTAAGCTCTCTTTCCTCCTACTGGTTTTGCACAGTCAGCTGATACAGTACCATCCCTGCACAGAACACACACTGACTTTCCTTCTTTTCTTTCTTTTTTTAACCAAAAATAAGACCCCTTCTTCATCTAATAAAGTTATCTGTCTACTTAATCTTAACAGTCTCTGACTCCTGCTGAGACGTACGTTTTAATTTAATAAGAAAATGAAGCTTCTTTTAGTTAGCTGCTTTCTGCTGTATAAGCAAGGCTAGCAACAGAAATTTGTAATTTGACTCACAGGCTTTTATGGTGTTTAAACCACACCCCCAGGTAAGCTCTCTTTCCTCCTACTGGTTTAGCACAGTCATCTGATACAGTACCCTTCCCTGCACAGAACACACACTGACTTTCTTTCTTTCCTTTCTTTTTAACCTAAATAAGACCCTTCTACTTCTAATAAAGTTATCTGTCTACTTAATCTTAACAGTCAGTGACACTGGCTGAGACATAAATTTTAAATTAATAAGAAAATGTAGCTTCTTTTACTTAGCTGCCTTCTGCTCTACAAGCAAGGCTAGCAACAGGAAGTTGTAATTTGAATCACCTGCTTTTATGGTGTCTAAACCACATCCCAGGTAAGCTTTCTTTCCTCCTAGTGGTTTAGCAAAGTCTGCTGATACAGTACCCTTCCCTGCACAGAACACACACTGGCTTTCTTTCCTTTCTTTTTTTAACCCTAAATAATTCCCTTCTACTTCTAATAATGTTATCTGTCTACTTAATCTTAACAGTCACTTACTCCTGCTGAGATATACGTTTTAAATTAATAAGAACATGTAGCTTCTTTTAGTTAGCTGCTTTCTGTTCTACAAGCAAGGCTAGCAACAGGAAATTGTAATTTGACTCACCTGCTTTTATTTTGACTAAACCACACCCCCAGGTAAGCTCTCTTTCCTCCTACTGGTTTAGCAAAGTCAGCTGATACATTACCCTTCCCTGCACAGAACACACACTGACTTTCTTTCTTTTCTTTCTTTTTAACCCAAAATAAGACCCCTTCTACTTCTAAAAAAGTTATTTGTCTACATAATCTTAACAGTCACTGACTCCGGCTGTGATATAAGTTTGAAATTAATAAGAAAATGTAACTTCTTTTAGTTAGCTGCTTTTGCTCTAAAAGCAAGGCTAGCTACAGGAAGTTGTAATTTAACTAACCTGCTTTTATAGTGTCTAAACCACACCCCCAGGTAAGCTCTCTTTCCTCCTACTGGTTTAGCAAAGTCAGCTGATACAGTACCATTCCCTGCAGAGAACACACACTGACTTTCTTACTTTTCTTTCTTTTTTAACCCTAAATAAGACCCCTTCTACTTCTAACAAAGTTATCTGTCTACCTAATCTTAACAGTCTCTGACTCCTGCTGAGATGTACGTTTTAAATTAATCAGGAAATGCAGCTTCTTTTAGTCAGCTGCTTTCTGCTGTATAAGCATGACTAGCAACAGGAAGTTGTAATTTGACTCACCAGCTTTTATGGTGTTTGAACCACACCCCCACGTAAGCTCTCTTTCCTCCTACTGGTTTAGCACAGTCATCTGACACGGTACCCTTCCCTGCACAGAGCACACACTGACTTTCTTTCTTTTCTTTCTTTTTTTAACCCTACATAAGACCCCTTCTACTTCTAATAAAGTTATCTGGGTCACATGATTGCAGCCTAGGGAGTAGCAGCATCTTTTCGGACCTCCGTTTTCACCTGTTTACACTGTCAAAGCTTCACTCAAAGGGGCCAAGAATCACTGAAAAAATAATCAGAGACAACAGTTGCAACTGGCAGAAGGTAATCGAATAAGCCTTGGATGGAAGCTTATATCCGAAAAGCATTACCGCGACGGTCACCTCCACTCACCCCGGAAAAAGTGAAGGCCGCAAAATGGCCCAGGCAGCAATCTCCGACTGTCTTGAAAGTGTCAGCAGCACCGACCGCGCTGTCTGAGTAAAGATTCCTCAAGTTATGTGCAACCATTACAGAGAGCGATTACCTCCATCACAGAGGACATGCAAGAAATTAAAAACTCTGTGGACTCTCTAACAAGGAGAGTTGGGGACTCAAAGTCAGGTAAACTTCTCTGGAGAAAAGGCAGGATAAGACTGACCTGGGATCTACTGTAATGGGACGTAGGATGAAAAAGCTCGAGGATAAAGTAGAAGATTTAGAGGCGCAGCAAAATGAGAAACAATTTGGTGATCATCGGAATACCTGAAAAGAAGAAGGGAGTGTCCATTGCTTTTGAACAACGCTTTTGCACCAAAATAGCTGGCCCTCCCCAAATGGAGGAATATATAATCAAGCGAGCCACCGATCACTATGTCACCCCGACTCTGGGTCAATTCCCAGGCCTTTAATCTTTAAATTATTAATCTATAAGGATAAGCAGCATATCTTATCTAAAATGCGAGAAGCTCGTGAAGTGACATGGGAAGGCAAAAAAGTGCTGGTCATACCGGATCTTCCTTACATGGTAAGGCTGAGAAGGCAGGAGTTGCATCCACTAGTGTCCAAACTAATTGCTTCATCTAAACAATTTAGTGTAAAATATCCCGCAATTCGGGTGGTGAAGTATGAAGACAAATGGATCTCTTATGATTCTCCATCACATGCGCTGTCAGGTCTGAAGGAGATTTTCACGGACTTATTTAAGTGAGAATGATATGATTCAGTACTGAGAGATGGCCGTATACGGTGGATTTGGGCTGACTGGTTAGTAGCCTTGTAATATGGTACACCTGCTGTTAGAGAGATCGAGGTGGCGCTGTTTTTGTTTAGCTCAATTGGGTCGGTGACCCAGGCTGAGTGGAGCAAGAATTTTCAAGCCGTAAGGGCTGTATTGTGCTCACAGCGCAATGCAATAGACTAGGATGTGCATGTGGAAGGGCAGGAAGAGCCGACACCAATATAAATCGAGGAGCAACATTTTATTATACTCGGTCTTGACTATTTGAGAGCCGCATACTGGTTTGTGGACTAGCACAATCGGACATTCCACGTGGTACTTCGCCTTGAAATTTATAATGAAACACGACTTGGAGCTAAAATAACTGTAAAATAAATTAGTAATGTTCTTTATAAAGGTCAGATCGCACTAATTAAACACCTACAATGTGCATGCCAGTTGTTTTAAGTTAATTAACGTTAGCTATAGAAGAATTAGATGTGCCATAGCTGTTGTTAGTTGAAAGGGCCAGTATAACCACGCAGAGAATTGAATGTGGGATCTCTGGCTTTCTTTTAGGAAAGCACTAAGTTTTGTAAAGTGCAGACAAATAGAATGCCCT
Source organism: Neoceratodus forsteri (assembly GCA_016271365.2). Classification (NCBI taxonomy): domain Eukaryota; kingdom Metazoa; phylum Chordata; order Ceratodontiformes; family Ceratodontidae; genus Neoceratodus; species Neoceratodus forsteri. The sequence continues at coordinate 881,162,831 of CM028136.1, forward strand.
TGATTTATATGTGGTACATGGTTTACTAATACATTTTGTGGGGAGCAAGGGCTTATGACCACCTACTTTCTCACACTGTGTTATTTTGCTAGCTAGGCAAGTGTTTAATTGCTGAAATTAGTAGGGTAGATTCGTTTTGGCATTTTGGCCGTCAAATACATTTGGTGATTGGGTGGGGGGCTCCGGGGACTTTGCTGTTTGACTTAGGACTGTTATTTGTTAAATCATGTGGCATATAATGTTTGGAGTTGCAGTGTATAGGAACTGGGGGTGTTTTGTTAAGGACAGTTATGGATTAAGGAAATGGGAATTTTTGGCTGAGGGAGGAGGGCAGACTGCACTGGCATTCGACAGAGTATCCTGGGAATTTCTTTTCACCACATTAACTTCTTCCGGTTTCCCGAGAGACTTTGTCAGTTGGGTCAAGGTACTGTATTCCTGTCCTACGGCTAGAGTGAAGTGCAATGGGCTATTATCTTCTCCATTTGAACTAGCTCGAGGAACCAGACAGGGATGCCCTCTGTCCCCCTTGCTTTTTAATATATACCTAGAACCATTGCTTCTTAGACTAGAGGCCAATATCAAAATTACCGGAATCCGAGTTGAGGATGTCAGATATGCATTTTCAGTTTATGTGGATGACATCTTATTACATTTGGAGAACCCCAAAGTTTCGATTCCTGCAGTTTTAGAGGAAATTGAGGAGTTTTCTAAAGTCTCCCACTATAAGTTGAATTGGGAAAAAACAAAGGTAATCCCCCTAAACCATAGAGTTAATAAGGTGGAGTTGGCCCCCCTAGGCCTGGCATGGGAAACAAATTCCATAGTTTACCTAGGAATAAATATTTTTAGAGATTCTATCGCTATTCGGAGAAACAACATAGATAGCCTTATGAAAACAATCTCGAAAGACCTTGAGACGTGGCAATCCCTCCCTATTACGCTATGGGGCAGGTTAAATATAATTAAAATGAACCTCCTACCTAGGATTCTATATCCATTAAGTATGCTGGGTATGTACCTTCCTAAAATATGGTTTGCTAAATTAAGAAAAATGCTGAGCTCCTTTTTGTGGAATAAAAAGAAGGAACGTAGGGCCTATCTCAAATTAACAGTGCCCAAAGAGAGGGGAGGGCTGGCAGCTCCCTCTTTCTTTATTTATTACATTGCTCAACATTTAAGTAAGTTATTTCATTACAGTTTTGGCTCATCTAATCTCACTGGGCTTTATTTCATTACAGTTTTTTTCTCAGCTGATGTCACTGGCCTTTATTTCATTACAATTTTTAGCTCAGCTGATGTCACAGGGCTTTACTTCACTACAGATTTGTCGTCCGCTGATGTCACTGTGCATTATTTCATTATGGCTTCTGGCTCAGCTGATGTCACTGGGCTTTATTTCACTATAATTTTTGCCTCCGCTGATGTCACTGTGCTTTATTTCGCTATAATTTTTGGCTCAGCTGAAGTCACTGGGCTGTATTTCACTATTGTTTTTGTCTCAGCTGATGTCACTGAGCTTTATTACGTTACAGTTTTTGACTCACCTGATGTCACAGGGCTTTATTTCACTGTAGAGATTGGCTAAGCTGATGTCACTGTCCTTTATTTCAGTATAGTTTTTGGCTCTGCTGATGTCACTGTGCTTTATTTCATTATAGTTTCTGACTCAACTGATTTCACTGTGCATTATTTCATTATAGTTTTTGGCTCAGCTGATGTCACTGTGCTTTATTTCATTACAGTTTTGGCTCAGCTGATGTCACTGGGCTTTATTTCATTACAGTTTTTGGCTCAGCTGATATCACTGTGCTTTATTTCATTATAGTTTTTGGCTCAGCTGATATCATTGTGCTTTATTTCATTATAGTTTTTGACTCAGCTGATTTCCCTGGCCTTTATTTCATTACAGTTTTGGCTCATCTAATGTCACTGGGCTTTATTTCATTACAGTTTTCGCTCAGCTGATGTCTCTGTGCTTTATTTCATTATAGATTTTGGCTCTGCTGATTCCTCTGAGCTTTACTTTATTACAGTTTTGTCTCTGCAGATGTCACTGGGCTTTATTTCATTACAGTTTTTGGCTCAGCTGATGTCACTGTGCTTTATTTCATCATACTTCTTGGCTCAGCTGATGTCACAGGGCTTTATTTCACTATAGATTTGGCTCAGCTGATGTCACTGCATTATTTCACTGCAGTTTTTGGCCCAGCTGATGTCACTGGGCTTTATTTCATTACAGTTTTTAGGTCAGCTGATGTGACAGGGCTTTATTTCACTATAGTTTTTGGCTCAGCTGATGTCACAGGGCTTTATTTCATCATAGTTCTTGGCTCAGCTGATGTCACTGCATTATTTCACTGTAGTTTTTGGCCCAGCTGATGTCACTGGGCTTTATTTCACTGTAGGTTTTGCTCAGCTGATGTCACTGGGCTTTATTTCACTATAGTTCTTGGCTCTGCTGATGTCACTGTGCTTTATTTCACTATAGAGTTTGGCTCAGCTGATGTCAATGTGCTTTATTTCACTATAGTTTTTGGCTCAGCTGATGTCACTGTGCTTAATTTCACTACAGTTTTTGGCACAGCTGATGTCACAGTGCTTTATTTCAATACAGTTTTTCCTCAGCTGATGTCACTGTGCTTTATTTCATTTCAGTTTGTGGCTCAGCTGATGTCATTGTGCCATACTTCATTATAGTTTTTGACTCAGCAGATCTCCCTGGCCTTTATTGCATTACTATTTTTGCCTCAGCTGACGTCACTGGGCTTTATTTCATTAAAGTTTTTGGCTCAGATGATGTCACTGTGCTTTATTTCATTATAGTTTTTCTTTATTTCATTACAGATTTTGGCTCAGCTGATGTCACTGGGCTTTACTTCATTTCAGTTTTTTGGCTCAGCTGATGTCACTGTGCTTTATTTCATCATAGTTCTTGGCTCAGCTGCTGTCACTGGGCTTTATTTCACTATAATTTTTGCCTCCGCTTTTGTCACTGTGCTTTATATCACTATAATTTTTGGCTCAGCTGAAGACACTGGGCTGTATTTCACTGTAGTTTTTGTCTCATCTGATGTCACTGAGCTTTATTTCGTTACAGTTTTTGACTCAGCTGATGTCACAGGGCTTTATTTCACTGTAGTGTTTGGCTAAGCTGATGTCACTGTGCTTTATTTCTATATTGTTTTTGGCTCAGCTGATGTCACTGTGCTTTATTTCATTATAGTTTCTAGCTCAACTGATTTCACTGTGCATTATTTCATTATAGTTTTTGGCTCAGCTGATGTCACTGAGCTTTATTTCATTACAGTTTTCGGCTCAGTTGTTCTCACTGTGCTTTACTTCATTATAGTTTTTGGCTCAGCTGATCTCACTGGGCTTTATTTCATTACAGTTTTTGGCTCATCTGATGTCACTGTGCTTTATTTCATTATAGTTCTTAGCTCAGCTGATGTCACTGGGCTTTATTTCACTATCGTTCTTGGCTCTGCTGATGTCACTGTGCTTTATTTCCCTCTAGAGTTTGGGTCAGCTGATGTCAATGTGCTTCATTTCACTATAGCTTTTTGGCTCAGCTGATGTCACTGTGCTTTATTTCACTACAGTTTTTGTCAGAGCTGATGTCACAGTGCTTTATTTCAATACAGTTTTTCCTCAGCTGATGTCACTGTGCTTTATTTCATTACAGTTTGTGGCTCTGCTGAAGTCATTGTACTTTACTTCATTATAGTTTTTGACTCAGCTGATTTCCCTGGCCTTTCTTGCATTTCTATTTTTGGCTCAGCTGATGTCACTGGGCTTTACTTCATTCAGGTTTTTGTCTCAGCTGATACCACCGTGCTTTATTTCAATATAGTTTTTCTTTATTTCATTACAGTTTTTGGCTCAGCTGATGTCACTGGGCTTTATTTCATTACAGTTTTTGGCTCAGCTGATGTCACAGTGCTTTATTTCATCATAGTTCTTGGCTCAGCTGCTGTCACTGGGCTTTATTTCACTATAGATTTTGGCTCAGCTGATGTCACTGGACTTTATTTCATTACAGTTTTGGCTCAGCTGATGTCACAGTGCTTTATTTCATCATAGTTCTTGGCTCAGCTGATGTCACTGCATTATTTCACTGTAGTTTTTGGCCCAGCTGATGTCACTGGGCTTTATTTCACTGTGGTTTTGGCTCAGCTGATGTCACTGGGCTTTATTTCACTATAGTTCTTGGCTCTGCTGATGTCACTGTGCTTTATTTCACTATAGAGTTTGGCTCAGCTGATGTCAATGTGCTTTATTTCACTATAGTTTTTGGCTCAGCTGATGTCACTGTGCTTTATTTCACTACAGTTTTTGGCACAGCTGATGTCAAAGTGCTTTATTTCAATACAGTTTTTCCTCTCCTCAGCTGATGTCACTGTGCTTTATTTCATTACAGTTTGTGGCTCAGCTGATGTCATTCTGCTTTACTTCATTATTGTTTTTGACTCAGCTGATTTCCCTGGCCTTTATTTCATTACAGTTTTGGCTCTGCAGATGTCACTGGGCTTTATTTCATTACAGTTTTTGGCTCAGCTGATGTCACTGTGCTTTATTTCATCCTAGTTCTTGGCTCAGCTGATGTCACAGGGCTTTATTTCATCATGGCTTCTGGCTCAACTGATGTCACTGGGCTTTATTTCACTAGAATTTTTGCCTCCGCTTATGTCACTATGCTTTATTTCACTATAATTTTTGGCTCAGCTGAAGTCACTGGGCCGTATTTCACTATAGTTTTTGTCTCAGCTGATGTCACTGAGCTTTATTTCGTTAGAGTTTTTGAATCAGCTGATGTCACAGGGCTTTATTTCACTGTAGAGTTTGGCTAAGCTGATGTCACTGTGCTTTATTTCAATACAGTTTTTGGCTCAGCTGATGTCACTGTGCTTTATTTCATTATAGTTTCTGCCTCAACTGATTTCACTGTGCATTATTTCATTATACTTTTTGGCTCAGCTGATGTCACTGGGCTTTATTTCATTACAGTTTTTGGCTCAGTCGATGTCACTGTGCTTTATTTCATAATATTTTTTGACTCAGCTGATGTTACTGGGCTTTATTTCATTACAGTTTTTGTTCAGCTGATGACACTGGGCTTTATTTCATTATAGTTCTTAGCTCAGCTGATGTCACTGGGCTTTATTTCACTATAGTTCTTGGCTCTGTTGATGTCACTGTGCTTTATTTCACTTTAGAGTTTGGCTCAGCTGATGTCACTGTGCTTTATTTCACTACAGTTTTTGGCTCAGCTGATGTCACTGTGCTTTATTTCAATACAGTTTTTCCTGTCCTCAGCTGATGTCACTGTGCTTTATTTCATTACAGTTTGTGGCTCAGCTGATGTCATTCTGCTTTACTTTATTATTGTTTTTGACTCAGCTGATTTCCCTAGCCTTTATTGCATTACTAGTTTTGGTTCAGCTGATGTCACTGGGCTTAATTTCATTAAAGTTTATGGTTCAGTTGATGTCACTGTGCTTTATTTCATTATAGTTTTTCTTTATTTCGTTACAGTTTTTGGCTCAGCTGATGTCACTGGGCTTTATTTCATTGCAGTTTTTACTCAGCTGATGTCACTGTGCTTTATTTCATCATAGTTCTTGGCTCAGCTGATGTCACTGGCCTTTATTTCACTATAGAGTTTTTTCTCAGCTGATGTCACTGTGCATTATTTCACTAGAGTTTTCGGCTCAGCAGGTTTCCCTGGCCTTTATTTCATTACAGTTTTGGCTCAGCTAATGTCACTGGGCTTTATTTCATTACAGTTTTGCCTCAGCTGATGTCACTGTGCTTTATTTCATTATAGTTTTTGGCTCTGCTGATTTCTCTGTGCTTTACTTTATTACAGTTGTTGGCTCAGCTGACGTCAATGGGCTTTATTTCATTACAGTTTTTGGCTCAGCTGATTTCACTGTGGTTTATTTCATCATAGTTCTTGGCTCAGCTGATGTCACCGGGCTTTATTTCACCATAGATTTTATCTCAGCTGATGTCACTGTGCATTATTTCACTATAGTTTTTGGCTCAGCTGATGTAACTGTGCTTTATTTCACTATAATTTTTGGCTCAGCTGATGTCATTGGGCTTTATTTCATTAGTTTTGGCTCAGCTGTTGTCATTATGCTTTATTTCATTATAGTTTTTGACTCAGCTGATTTCCCTGGCCTTTAATTCATTACACTTTTTTCTCAGCTAATGTCACTGGGCTTTATTTCATTACAGTATTTGGCTCAGCTGATGTCACTGTGCTTTATTTCATTATAGTTTTTGGCTCTGCTGATTCCTCTGAGCTTTACTTTATTACAGTTTTGGCTCTGCAGATGTCACTGGGCTTTATTGCATTACAGTTTTTGGCTCAGCTGATGTCACTGTGCTTTATTTCATCATAGTTCTTGTCTCAGCTGATCTCACAGGGCTTTATTTCACTATAGATTTTGGCTCAGCTGATGTCACTGCATTATTTTACAGTAGTTTTTGCCCAGCTGATGTCACGGGGCTTTATTTCACTACAGTTTTTTTCTCAGCTGATGTCACTGGCCTTTATTTCATTACAATTTTTAGCTCAGCTGATGTCACAGGGCTTTATTTCACTACAGATTTTTCCTCAGCTGATGTCACTGTGCATTATTTTATTATGGCTTCTGGCTCAGCTGATGTCACTGGGCTTTATTTCAGTATAATTTTTGCCTCCGCTGATGTCACTGTGCTTTATTTCACTTTAATTTTTGGCTCAGCTGAAGTCACTGGGCTGTATTTCACTATTGTTTTTGTCTCAGCTGATGTCACTGAGCTTTATTACATTACAGTTTTTGACTCACCTGATGACACAGGGCTTTATTTCACTGTAGAGTTTGGCTAAGCTGATGTCACTGTCCTTTATTTCAATAAAGTTTTTGGCTCTGCTGATGTCACTGTGCTTTATTTCATTATAGTTTCTGACTCAACTGATTTCACTGTGCATTATTTCTTTATAGTTTTTGGCTCAGCTGATGTCACTGTGCTTTATTTCATTATAGTTTTTGGTTCAGCTGATGTCACTGAGCTTTATTTCATTTCAGTTTTTGGCTCAGCTGATGTCTCTGTGCTTTATTTCATTATAGTTTTTGACTCAGCTGATTTCCCTGGCCTTTATTTCATTACAGTTTTGGCTCAGCTAATGTCACTGGGCTTTATTTCATTACAGTTTTTCGCTCAGCTGATGTCTCTGTGCTTTATTTCTTTATAGATTTTGGCTTTGCTAATTCCTCTGAGCTTTACTTTATTACAGTTTTGTCTCTGCAAGATGTCACTGGGCTTTATTTCATTACAGTTTTTGGCTCAGCTGATGTCACTGTGCTTTATTTCATCATACTTCTTGGTCAGCTGATGTCACAGGGCTTTATTTCACTATAGATTTGGCTCAGCTGATGTCACTGCATTATTTCACTGCAGTTTTTGGCCCAGCTGATGTCACTGGGCTTTATTTCATTACTGTTTTTAGGTCAGCTGATGTGACAGGGCTTTATTTCATTATGTCTACTGGCTCAGCTGATGTCACTGGGCTTTATTTCACTATAATTTTTGGCTCCGCTATTGTCACTGTGCTTTATTTCACTATAATTTTTGGCTCAGCTGAAGACACTGGGCTGTATTTCACTATAGTTTTTGTCTCAGCTGATGTCACTGAGTTTTCTTTTGTTACAGTTTTTGACTCAGCTGATATCACAGGGCTTTATTTCACTGTAGTGTTTGGCTAAACTGATGTCACTGTGTTTTATTTCATTATAGTTTCTGGCTCAACAGATTTCACTGTGCATTATTTCATTATAATTTTTGTCTCAGCCGATGTCACTGGGCTTCATTTCGTTACAGTTTTCGGCTCTGTTGATGTCACTGTGCTTTATTTCATTATAGTTTTTGTCTCAGCTGATGTCACTGGGCTTTATTTCATTACAGATTTTGGCTCAGCTGATGTCACTGTGCTTTATTTCATTATAGTTCTTGGCTCAGCTGATGTCACTGGGCTTTATTTCATTATAATTCTTGGTTCTGCGGATGTCACTGTGCTTTATTTCACTATAGAGTTTGGCTCAGCTGATGTCAATGTGCTTTATTTCACTATTGTTTTTGGCTCAGCTGATGTCACTGTGCTTTATTTCACTACAGTTTTTGGCACAGCTGATGTCACAGTGCTTTATTTCAATACAGTTTTTCCTCAGCTGATGTCACTGTGCTTTATTTCATTTCAGTTTGTGGCTCAGCTGATGTCATTGTGCTATACTTCATTATAGTTTTGACTCAACCAGATCGCCTGGCCTTTATTGCATTACTATTTTTGGCTCAGCTGATGTCACTGAGCTTTATTTCATTAAAGTTTTTGGCTCAGCTGATGTCACTGTGCTTTATTTCATTATAGTTTTTCTTTATTTCATTACAGTTTTTGGCTCAGCTGATGTCACTGGGCTTTTCATTTCAGTTTTTTGGCTCCAGCTGATATCACTGTGCTATTTCATCATAATTCTTAGCTCAGCTGCTGTCACTGGGCTTTGTTTCACTATAATTTTTGCCTCCGCTTTTGTCACTGTGCTTTATATCACTATAATTTTTGGCTCAGCTGAAGACACTGGGCTGTATTTCACTGTAGTTTTTGTCTCATCTGATGTCACTGAGCTTTATTTCGTTACAGTTTTTGACTCAGCTGATGTCACAGGGCTTTATTTCACTGTAGTGTTTGGCTAAGCTGATGTCACTGTGCTTTATTTCTATATTGTTTTGGCTCAGCTGATGTCACTGTGCTTTATTTCATTATAGTTTCTAGCTCAACTGATTTCACTGTGCATTATTTCATTATAGTTTTTGGCTCAGCTGATGTCACTGAGCTTTATTTCATTACAGTTTCGGCAGTTGATGTCACTGTGCTTTACTTCATTATAGTTTTTGGCTCAGCTGATGTCACTGGGCTTTATTTCATTACAGTTTTTGGCTCATCTGATGTCACTGTGCTTTATTTCATTATAGTTCTTAGCTCAGCTGATGTCACTGGGCTTTATTTCACTATAGATCTTGGCTCTGCTGATGTCACTGTGCTTTATTTCCCTATAGAGTTTGGCTCAGCTGAAGTCAATGTGCTTTATTTCACTATAGTTTTTGGCTCAGCTGATGTCACTGTGCTTTATTTCACTATAGTTTTTGTCAGAGCTGATGTCACAGTGCTTTATTTCAATACAGTTTTTCCTCAGTTGATGTCACTGTGCTTTATTTCATTACAGTTTGTGGCTCTGCTGAAGTCATTGTACTTTACTTCATTATAGTTTTTGACTCAGCTGATTTCCCTGGCCTTTATTGCATTACTATTTTTGGCTCAGCTGATGTCACTGGGCTTTACTTCATTCAAGTTTTTGTCTCAGCTGATACCACCGTGCTTTATTTCAATATAGTTTTCTTTATTTCATTACAGTTTTTGGCTCAGCTGATGTCACTGGACTTTATTTCATTACAGTTTTTGGCTCAGCTGATGTCACAGTGCTTTATTTCATCATAGTTCTTGGCTCAGCTGCTGTCACTGGGCTTTATTTCACTATAGATTTTTTCTCAGCTGATGTCACTGTGCATTATTTCACTAGAGTTTTCATCTCAGCTGATTTCCCTGGCCTTTATTTCATTACAGTTTTGGCTCAGCTAATGTCACTGGGCTTTATTTCATTACAGTTTTTGGCTCAGCTGATGTCACTGTGCTTTTTTTAATTATAGTTTTTGGCTCTGCTGATTTCTCTGTGCTTTACTTTATTACAGTTGTTGGCTCAGCTGATGTCACTGGGCTTTATTTCATTACAGTTTTTGGCTCAGCTGATGTCACTGTGCTTTATTTCATCATAGTTCTTGGCTCAGCTGATGTCACAGGGCTTTATTTCACTATAGTTCTTGGCTATGCTAATGTCACTGTGCTTTATTTCACTATAGAGTTTGGCTAAGCTGATGTCAATGACCTTAATTTCACTATAGTTTTTGGCTCAGCTGATGTCACTGTGCTTTATTTCATCATAGTTCTTGGCTCAGCTGATGTCACTGGGCTTTATTTCCCTATAGATTTTTTCTCAGCTGATGTCACTGTGCATTATTTCACTATAGTTTTTGGCTCAGCTGATGTCACTGTGCTTTATTTCACTATAGTTTGTGGCTCAGCTGATGTCACTGGGCTTTATTTCATTACAGTTTTTGGCTCAGCTAATGTCATTGTGTTTTATTTCATTATAGTTTTTGACTCAGCTGATTTCCCTGGCCTTTATTTCATTACAGTTTTGGCTCATCTAATCTCACTGGGCTTTATTTCATTACAGTTTTTTTCTCAGCTGATGTCACTGGCCTTTATTTCATTACAATTTTTAGCTCAGCTGATGTCACAGGGCTTTACTTCACTACAGATTTGTCCTCAGCTGATGTCACTGTGCATTATTTCATTATGGCTTCTGGCTCAGCTGATGTCACTGGGCTTTATTTCACTATAATTTTTGCCTCAGCTGATGTCACTGTGCTTTATTTCGCTATAATTTTTGGCTCAGCTGAAGTCACTGGGCTGTATTTCACTATTGTTTTTGTCTCAGCTGATGTCACTGAGCTTTATTACGTTACAGTTTTTGACTCACCTGATGTCACAGGGCTTTATTTCACTGTAGAGATTGGCTAAGCTGATGTCACTGTCCTTTATTTCAGTATAGTTTTTGGCTCTGCTGATGTCACTGTGCTTTATTTCATTATAGTTTCTGACTCAACTGATTTCACTGTGCATTATTTCATTATAGTTTTTGGCTCAGCTGATGTCACTGTGCTTTATTTCATTATAGTTTTTGGCTCAGCTGATGTCACTGGGCTTTATTTCATTACAGTTTTTGGCTCAGCTGATATCACTGTGCTTTATTTTATTATAGTTTTTGGCTCAGCTGATATCATTGTGCTTTATTTCATTATAGTTTTTGACTCAGCTGATTTCCCTGACCTTTATTTCATTACAGTTTTGGCTCAGCTAATGTCACTGGGCTTTATTTCATTACAGTTTTTAGCTCAGCTGATGTCTCTGTGCTTTATTTCATTATAGATTTTGGCTCTGCTGATTCCTCTGAGCTTTACTTTATTACAGTTTTTGGCTCTGCAGATGTCACTGGGCTTTATTTCATTACAGTTTTTGGCTCAGCTGATGTCACTGTGCTTTATTTCATCATACTTCTTGGCTCAGCTGATGTCACAGGGCTTTATTTCACTATAGATTTTGGCTCAGCTGATGTCACTGCATTATTTCACTGCAGTTTTTGGCCCAGCTGATGTCACTGGGCTTTATTTCATTACTGTTTTTAGGTCAGCTGATGTGTCAGGGCTTTATTTCCTTACAATTTTTAGCTCAGCTGATGTCACTGTGCTTTATTTCATCCTAGTTCTTGGCTCAGCTGATGTCACAGGGCTTTATTTCATCATAGTTCTTGGCTCAGCTGATGTCACTGCATTATTTCACTGTAGTTTTTGGCCCAGCTGATGTCACTGGGCTTTATTTCACTAGAGTTTTGCTCAGCTGATGTCACTGGGCTTTGTTCACTATCAGTTCTTGGCTCTGCTGATGTCACTGTGCTTTATTTCACTATAGAGTTTGGCTCAGCTGATGTCAATGTGCTTTATTTCACTATAGTTTTGGCTCAGCTGATGTCACTGTGCTTTATTTCACTACATTTTTGGCACAGCTGATGTCAAAGTGCTTTATTTCAATACAGTTTTTCCTGTCCTCAGCTGATGTCACTGTGCTTTATTTCATTACAGTTTGTGGCTCAGCTGATGTCATTCTGCTTTACTTCATTATTGTTTTTGACTCAGCTGATTTCCCTGGCCTTTATTTCATTACAGTTTTGGCTCTGCAGATGTCACTGGGCTTTATTTCATTACAGTTTTTGGCTCAGCTGATGTCACTGTGCTTTATTTCATCCTAGTTCTTGGCTCAGCTGATGTCACAGGGCTTTATTTCATCATGGCTTCTGGCTCAACTGATGTCACTGGGCTTTATTTCACTAGAATTTTTGCCTCCGCTTATGTCACTATGCTTTATTTCACTATAATTTTTGGCTCAGCTGAAGTCACTGGGCCGTATTTCACTATAGTTTTTGTCTCAGCTGATGTCACTGAGCTTTATTTCATTAGAGTTTTTGAATCAGCTGATGTCACAGGGCTTTATTTCACTGTAGCGTTTGGCTAAGCTGATGTCACTGTGCTTTATTTCAATATAGTTTTTGGCTCAGCTGATGTCACTGTGCTTTATTTCATTATAGTTTCTGCCTCAACTGATTTCACTGTGCATTATTTCATTATACTTTTTGGCTCAGCTGATGTCACTGGGCTTTATTTTATTACAATTTTTGGCTCAGTCGATGTCACTGTACTTTGCTTCATAAGAATTTTTGACTCAGTTAGTGTTACTGGAAGCTGTTTCATTTACAGTTTTAGTTCCAGCTGACTGATGGCTTTTCAGGCTTTATTTGATTATAGTTCTTAGCTCAGCTGATGTCACTGGGCTTTATTTCACTATAGTTCTTGGCTCTGTGAGGTGTCACTGTGCTTTATTTCACTTTAGAGTTTGGCTCAGCTGATGTCACTGTTACTATATTCACTACAGTTTTTGGCACAGCTGATGTCACTGTACTTTATTTCAATACAGTTTTTCCTGTCCTCAGCTGATGTCACTGTGCTTTATTTCATTCAGTTTGTTTCTCAATGATCATTCCTGCTTTACTTTATCATTGTTTTGTTGACTCAGCCAGTTTCCCTAGCCTTTATTGCATTACTAGTTTGGGTTGAGCTAGATGTCACTAGAGCTAATTTCATTAAAGTTTATGGTTCAGTTGATGTCATATGCTTATTCCATTATAGTTTTCTTTCATTTCGTTACCTTTTGGCTCAGCTGATGTCACTGGGCTTATTTCATTACAGTTTGCTCAGCTGATATCACTGTGCTTCATTTCATCACAGATTCTTGGCTCAGCTGATGTCACCACTGGCCTTTGTTTCACTATAGAGTTTTCTCAGCTGATGTCACCTGCATTTAGTTCACTAGAGTTTTAGCACAGCCGGTTTCCCTGGCCTTTATTTCATTACAGTTTTTGGCTCAGCTAATGTCACTGGGCTTTATTTCATTACAGTTTTTGGCTCAGCTGATGTCACTGTGCTTTATTTCATTATAGTTTTTGGCTCTGCTGATTTCTCTATGCTTTACTTTATTACAGTTTTTGGCTCAGCATGAGGTCAGTGGGCTTTATTTCATTACAGTTTTAGGCTCAGCTGATTTCCTGTAGTTTTATTTTATCATAGTTCTTGGCTCAGCTGATGTCACGAGCTTTATTTCACATAGAATTTTATCTCAGCTGATGTTACTGTGCATTGTTTTCACTATAGTTTTTGGCTCAGCTGATGCTTTGTGCTTTATTTCACTATAGTTTTGGCTCAGCTGATGTCATTGTTTATTTCATTACAGTTTTTGGCTCCAGCTGATGTCATTTATGCTTTATTTCGTTATAGTTTTTTGACCCAGCTAGTTTCCCTGGCCATTGTTTCATTGCTTTCTCAGCTAGATTTCACTGGAGGCTTTATTTCATTTCTGATATTTGGCTCCAGCTGATGTCCACTGTCTTTATTTCATTATACTTTTTAGCTCTACTTGATTCACTCTGAGCTATACATTATCACAGTTTTTGGCTCTGCAGATGTCACTGGGCTTTATTGCATTACAGTTTTTGGCTCAGCTGATGTCACTGTGCTTTATTTCATCATAGTTCTTGGCTCAGCTGATCTCAGAGGGCTTTATTTCACTATAGATTTTGGCTCAGCTGATGTCACTGCATTATTTCACAGTAGTTTTTGCCCAGCTGATGTCACGGGCTTTATTTCACTACAGTTTTTTTCTCAGCTGATGTCACTGGCCTTTATTTCATTACAATTTTTAGGTCAGCTGATGTCACAGGGCTTTATTTCAATACAGATTTTCCTCAGCTGATGTCACTGTGCATTATTTCATTATGGCTTCTGGCTCAGCTGATGTCACTGGGCTTTATTTCACTATAATTTTTGCCTCCGCTGATGTCACTGTGCTTTATTTCACTTTAATTTTTGGCTCAGCTGAAGTCACTGGGCTGTATTTCACTATTGTTTTTGTCTCAGCTGATGTCACTGAGCTTTATTTCGTTACAGTTTTTGACTCACCTGATGTCACAGGGCTTTATTTCACTGTAGAGATTGGCTAAGCTGATGTCACTGTCCTTTATTTCAATATAGTTTTTGGCTCCGCTGATGTCACTGTGCTTTATTTCATTATAGTTTCTGACTCAACTGATTTCACAGTGCATTATTTCATTATAGTTTTTGGCTCAGCTGATGTCACTGTGCTTTATTTCATTATAGTTTTTGGTTCAGCTGATGTCACTGAGCTTTATTTCATTTCAGTTTTTGGCTCAGCTGATGTCTCTGTGCTTTATTTCATTATAGTTTTTGACTCAGCTGATTTCCCTGGCCTTTATTTCATTACAGTTTTGGCTCAGCTAATGTCACTGGGCTTTATTTCATTACAGTTTTTCGCTCAGCTGATGTCTCTGTGCTTTATTTCTTTATAGATTTTGGCTATGCTAATTCCTCTGAGCTTTACTTTATTACAGTTTTTGTCTCTGCAGATGTCACTGGGCTTTATTTCATTACAGTTTTTGGCTCAGCTGATGTCACTGTGCTTTATTTCATCATACTTCTTGGTCAGCTGATGTCACTGGGCTTTATTTCACTATCGATTTGGCTCAGCTGATGTCACTGCATTATTTCACTGCAGTTTTTGGCCCAGCTGATGTCACTGGGCTTATTCATTACTGTTTTTAGGTCAGCTGATGTGACAGTGCTTTATTTCATTATGTCTACTGGCTCAGCTGATGTCACTGGGCTTTATTTCACTATAATTTTTGGCTCCGCTATTGTCACTGTGCTTTATTTCACTATAATTTTTGGCTCAGCTGAAGACACTGGGCTGTATTTCACTATAGTTTTTGTCTCAGCTGATGTGGTGAGTTTTCTTTTGTTACAGTTTTGAGCTCAGCCCTGATATCTGAACTTTGTTCACTGTAGTGTTTGGCTAAACTGATGTCACTGTGTTTTATTTCATTATAGTTTCTGGCTCAACAGATTTCACTGTGCATTATTTCATTATAATTTTTGTCTCAGCCGATGTCACTGGGCTTCATTTCGTTACAGTTTTCGGCTCTGTTGATGTCACTGTGCATTATTTCATTATAATTTTTGTCTCAGCCGATGTCACTGGGCTTCATTTCGTTACAGTTTTCGGCTCTGTTGATGTCACTGTGCTTTATTTCATTATTGTTTTTGTCTCAGCTGATGTCACTGGGCTTTATTTCATTACAGTTTTTGCCTCAGCTGATGTCACTGTGCTTTATTTCATTATAGTTCTTGGCTCAGCTGATGTCACTGTGCTTTATTTCATTATAGTTCTTGGCTCAGCTGATGTCACTGGGCTTTATTTCGTTATAATTCTTGGTTCTGCTGATGTCACTGTGCTTTATTTCACTATAGAGTTTGGCTCAGCTGATGTCAATGTGCTTTATTTCACTATTGTTTTGGCTCAGCTGATGTCACTGTGATTTATTTCACTACAGTTTTTGGCACAGCTGATGTCACAGTGCTTTATTTCAATACAGTTTTTCCTCAGCTGATGTCACTGTGCTTTATTTCATTACAGTTTGTGGCTCAGCTGATGTCATTGTGCCATACTTCTTTATAGTTTTTGACTCAGCAGATCTCCCTGGCCTTTATTGCATTACTATTTTTGCCTCAGCTGACGTCACTGGGCTTTATTTCATTAAAGTTTTTGGCTCAGCTGATGTCACTGTGCTTTATTTCATTTTGGTTTTTCTTTATTTCATTACAGATTTTGGCTCAGCTGATGTCACTGGGCTTTACTTCATTTCAGTTTTTGGCTCAGCTGATGTCACTGTGCTTTATTTCATCATAGTTCTTGGCTCAGCTGATGTCACTGGGCTTTATTTCACTATAATTTTTGCCTCCGCTTTTGTCACTGTGCTTTATTTCACTATAATTTTTGGCTCAGCTGAAGACACTGGGCTGTATTTCACTATAGTTTTTGTCTCAGCTGATGTCACTGAGCTTTATTTTGTTACAGTTTTTGACTCAGCTGATGTCACAGGGCTTTATTTCACTGTAGTGTTTGGCTAAGCTGATGTCACTGTGCTTTATTTCTATATTGTTTTTGGCTCAGCTGATGTCACTGTGCTTTATTTCATTATAGTTTCTAGCTCAACTGATTTCACTGTGCATTATTTCATTATAGTTTTTGGCTCAGCTGATGTCACTGAGCTTTATTTCATTACAGTTTTCGGCTCAGTTGTTCTCACTGTGCTTTACTTCATTATAGTTTTTGGCTCAGCTGATGTCACTGGGCTTTATTTCATTACAGTTTTTGGCTCATCTGATGTCACTGTGCTTTATTTCATTATAGTTCTTAGCTCAGCTGATGTCACTGGGCTTTATTTCACTATAGTTCTTGGCTCTGCTGATGTCACTGTGCTTTATTTCCCTATAGAGTTTGGCTCAGCTGATGTCAATGTGCTTCATTTCACTATAGCTTTTGGCTCAACTGATGTCACTGTGCTTTATTTCACTACAGTTTTTGTCAGAGCTGATGTCACAGTGCTTTATTTCAATACAGTTTTTCCTCAGTTGATGTCACTGTGCTTTATGTTCATTACAGTTTGTGGCTCTGCTGAAGTCATCTAACTACTTCATTATAGTTTTTGACTCAGCTGATTTCCCTGGCCTTTCTTGCATTTCTATTTTTGATTCAGCTGATGTCACTGGCTTTACTTCATTCAAGTTTTTGTCTCAGCTGATACCACCGTGCTTTATTTCAATATAGTTTTTATTTATTTCAGTACAGTTTTTGGCTCAGCTGATGTCACTGGGCTTTATTTCATTACAGTTTTTGGCTCAGCTGATGTCACTGTGCTTTATTTCATCCTAGTTCTTGGCTCAGCTGATGTCACAGGGCTTTATTTCATCATGGCTTCTGGCTCAACTGATGTCACTGGGCTTTATTTCACTAGAATTTTTGCTTCCGCTTATGTCACTGTGCTTTATTTCACTATAATTTTTGGCTCAGCTGAAGTCACTGGGCTGTATTTCACTATAGTTTTTGTCTCAGCTGATGTCACTGAGCTTTATTTCGTTACAGTTTTTGAATCAGCTGATGTCACAGGGCTTTATTTCACTGTAGAGTTTGGCTAAGCTGATGTCACTGTGCTTTATTTCAATATAGTTTTTGGCTCAGCTGATGTCACTGTGCTTTATTTCATTATAGTTTCTGCCTCAACTGATTTCACTGTGCATTATTTCATTATACTTTTTGGCTCAGCTGATGTCACTGGGCTTTATTTTATTACAATTTTTGGCTCAGTCGATGTCACTGTGCTTTACTTCATAAAATTTTTTGACTCAGCTGATGTTACTGGGCTTTATTTCATTACAGTTTTTGTTCAGCTGATGACACTGGGCTTTATTTTATTATAGTTCTTAGCTCAGCTGATGTCACTGGGCTTTATTTCACTATAGTTCTTGGCTCTGTTGATGTCACTGTGCTTTATTTCACTTTAGAGTTTGGCTCAGCTGATATCACTGTGCTTTATTTCACTACAGTTTTTGGCACAGCTGATGTCACTGTGCTTTATTTCAATACAGTTTTTCCTGTCCTCAGCTGATGTCACTGTGCTTTATTTCATTCCAGTTTGTGGCTCAGCTGATGTCATTCTGCTTTACTTTATCATTGTTTTTGACTCAGCTGATTTCCCTAGCCTTTATTGCATTACTAGTTTTGGTTCAGCTGATGTCACTGGGCTTAATTTCATTAAAGTTTATGGTTCAGTTGATGTCACTGTGCTTTATTTCATTATAGTTTTTCTTTATTTCGTTACACTTTTTGGCTCAGCGTGTCACTGGGCTTTGTTCACTGGGCTTTATTTCATTACAGTTTTGCTCAGCTGATGTCACTGTAGCTTCATTTCATCATAGTTCTTAGCTCAGCTGATGTCACTGGCCTTTATTTCACTAAAGGTTTTTTCTCAGCTGATGTCACTGTGCATTATTCTAAGTTTCAGACAACAGGTTTCCCTTTTATTTCATACATTTTTGGCTCAACTAATGTATGGGCTTTGATTTCATTACAGTTTTGCCTCAGCTGATGTCACTGCTTTATTTCATTATAGTTTTGCCTGCTGATTTCGTAACTGCTAGCCAGTTGTTGGCTCAGCTCACGTCAATGGGCTTTATTTCATTACAGTTTGGCTCAGCTGATTTCACTGTAGTTTATTTTATCATAGTTCTTGCTCAGCTGATGTCACCGAGCTTTAACCATAATTTATCTCAGCTGATGTTACCATTATTTACTATAGTTTTGGCTCAGCAGTGTAACTGTGCTTTATTCACTATAGTTTTGGCTCAGCCAGTGTCATTGGGCTTTAGTTCATTACATTTTGCTCAGCTGATGTCAATATCTTTATTTACGTTATAATTTGTTAACTGATTTCCCTAGCCATTGTTCCTTCCTTTCTCAGCTAATTTCACTGGAAGCACCATTTCATTGCAGTGTTTGGCTCAACTGGTGTCACTGTTTTATTCATTATACTTTTGGCTCTGCAGTTCCTCTGAGCTACTGTACAGTTTTGGCTCTGCAGATGTCACTGGGCTTTATTGCATTACAGTTTTTGGCTCAGCCAGTGTCACTGTGCTTTGTTCATCATGATTCCCACTTGCTCCAAGCTGATCTCCAGGGGCTTTATTTCACTATAGATTTTGGCTCAGCTGATGTCACCATTATTTTACAGTAGTTTGCCCAGCTGATATCAGGAGCTATTCACCAGATTTTTCTCAGCTGATGTCATAGCCTATTTCATTACAATTTTAGGTCCTGATGTCACAGGGCTTCCAATACAGATTTTTCCTCAACTGATGTCACTCTGCATTATTTCATTATGGCTTCTGCTCAGCTAATATCACTGGGCTGTTCACTATAATTTTGCCTCCATGATGTCACTGCTTTATTTCACTAATTTTTAGCTCAGCTGAGTCTGGGCTGTATTTCACTATTGTTTTGTCTCAGCGATATCACTGAGCTTTATTCGTTACAGTTTTGACTCACCTGATGACGGGCTTTATTCCTGTAGAGATTAGCTAAGCTGATGTCACTATCCTTTATTTCAATATAGTTTGGCTCGCTGATGTCTGTACTTTATTTCATTAGTTTCAGCTCAACTGATTTCACAGTGCATTATTTCATTATAGTTTTAGCTCAGCCGGTGATGTCACTGTGCTTTGTTCATTTAGTTTTTAGTTCAGCTGATGTCACTGAGTTCCAAGGGTCAAAACTCATTTTGCAAAGCTGCTCTAAGCTTCTCTTTACCCACATTGTGGAATGGTTTACAAAGGAACTTGAAGCTGAGCTGCCCTGTTAGCCTGAATATCTTCAAAGCGCTCTATGATTGCTACATGAAAGCACCTTGCAAATATTTTCCTCACCGCTAGCCCACTAATTCCGCAACTCCCCCTTTCCATTCTGACGCTGGCCATGTTTCTACCCCTGGCTCTCACTCTTTCCCTATTAACTCTTCCTGCTGCACTCACCCTTCCCTGTCCACTCCAGCCTGGCTAAAGTCCCACCCATCCATAGTAGTGTCCCAATTATCTACCCCTCCTCCGTCATTATCATAATAAACAAGTACACGACAGCCATCGTCACTTTCTGTGGTTTTAGCTCAATTTATTTCCCCAGTCATCGGTAATATATCCCTCCTCCTCTTTATCTCTCTAACCTGCCACCCCATACACAGCCTCTTTCCCTTATATGTGTAGTTGCTGGCTGCCTCACTCAAAAGATCTCTGCTTATAACCCCTGTATGCCTATGGTTGATTGTACATCTGCTGACTTCTTCAATTGTAAAATAATGCTGTTTTTTTTTTATTTATTTCAACCTTGTACTGTACTGTATATACTTTTTCTTCCTTGTATATTATTGCTTTTTGTATACCTGCTTTTGTACTGTGCTTTGATGTATTCATGACCAGGTCCACCTTGCAAATGAGCCTTGCTCAAAGGTGCCCTCCTGGATAAATAAAGATTTTGATTGATTGACTGATAATTAAAGAAGTGATTCCAATTAAAGAGAAAAGGGATTTCTCCATATCTGACACTAGGTGGAGCTACTCGAATAAGCGATTTTACCATTCATTATACAACAGTGTCAAATAAGTGACTCTATAGAAATTCATAGAGGAAAAAACCAAAAAGACTAAACTTCCAGCTAGGCAAGGCAATATTCCAAGCTGCAAGGCAACTCTGTTACAAGACCTTCCATGTAAATGATGACCTTAAAGCTGAAGGACAGCCAGGTGAAACAGAGAAAAACCTGAAAGATGATACGAAGGAGAGAGATACTGAGAAAGCAATAACAGTCCAAATAATAGTTACAATCTATATTATTATTGTTAACAATATTTACAACCGCATTAACATTGCAGGAGTTTTTTTTAGCTCAGATTACTACAATTCACAGTCGTTTTAGGAAAGGTTTAAGGTCCCATTTTTCATTTAGTGCAAAGGGCTTGACACTTCGTAGGATGTAGATCCACTTGCTCTCCCTCTGTAACAATAGATTAGATCTATCACTACCAATTTTAAGTGGTGGCACATGTTCCAGCCCTAAAAATCTCAAATCATCAGGTTTAGACCCGTGCATTTCGGTAAAGTGTACCCCAACAGGAGTGTCCTGTTTATCATTTACAATGGAGTGAACATGCTCTTGTATTCTCTGCTTCAGAGGTCTAATAGTTTTACCTACATACACCTGCTTACAGGTGCACCATAGTGCATACACCACATAGGGTACATCACAGGTAACAAGTTACCTGATCTCAGTCTTGATATTCTCAAACCTAGGGTGTATGAAACATTTAGCTGGCATGCCATATTAAAGGAATAATGCATGACAGGGTGGGTGTTATGCTGGGATAACATGCCACCTCGGGGGGTTGGGCCCGAGGCCAGTGGCCGAGGGCATCCAACACCTGAGAAGGGAAGTTATCCCAGCATAACACCCACCCTGGAGGGCATTATTCCTATTATACAATGGCTTGTTGTTTTATAATAAAAAAAATAATTTTTAAAGAATGTTTTTGTTAGTGTGGAAAAATATTTTTGTTTCTTAAGAGGAGATGCAAAAAAAGAGATCTGCCATAAAATCATCTGCTATATATAAGATAGTGCATGGGGAACAGTTGACAACAGGGCTATTCTTTCACCAAGTTGGCACTATTAGGACGGATTTCCTCCAGAGCACAGCTCAAGAGGTAATCAATCCGTCATATGCCAACGAAGTGAATACCCTGTTGTCAACTATTCTCTGCACTATAATTGTATGGTGGAAGGTCGTTTTTGAGAAAAAAAAATCACTACAGCATGTTTCTACTTCCAAACATTTTTCCTGGGTTACTAGAAGGAAAAAAGAACTTTACATTTTGAACGTGTTCACCCTTGACATTTTAACTGTTTCAGAACTTTACATTTTGAAGTTTTAACGCTAAACATTAGTACTGCCGCCGACATTGCTGCTTTCGCTATGTGTCCATTCTATGGAGTGAGCCTTAACTGTCAAATGCTGTTCGAGAACACAGTGTGTGACATTTGCAGTGCAGTAGAAAAAATCGTTCTGCTGCACTGCCAACATCACTAGTGTGTGACTACAAGGTTTCGACAACGATGGATTTCGGTGGATAAGGACGTTCCACCATACACTATAATGATAACAGTAGACCTGTGAACAGCAGGGATGTTATGCCAGGATAACATCCCTGCTGTGATGGCCAACTGACCAATCAGAAGTCAGGATTATTTCTTGCCATTGTATAATTACAGATGTTGCACTGGTTACATTTATAGTAACTATTAGGGTGTTTTAGTAACCATGTAGTATAACTTCTGGTGGGCTTTTCAGTTCTACTGTGAACCAGTTTGTCCCTCAAATTATTGCCATGACTAAAGGATATTCTATGTCTGTGACCTACAGACATACCTATTTCACTTTATACCTATTTCATACCTATTACCTGCAATACACCTTATGTGGTGTATGCATTATGGTGCACCTGTAAACAGGTGTATGTAGGTAAAACTATTAGACCTGTGAAGCAGAGAATACAAGAGCATGTTCACTCCATTGTAAATGATAAACAGGACACACCTGTTGGGGTACACTTTACCCAAATGCACGGGGCTAAACCTGATGATTTGAAATTTTTAGGGCTGGAACATGTGCCACCACTTAAAAATGGTGGTGATAGATCTAATCTATTGTTACAGAGGGAGAGCAAGTGGATCTACATCCTACGAAGTGTCAAGCCCATTGGACTAAATGAGAAATGGGACCTTAAACCTTTTCTAAAATGACTGTGAATTGTATTAATCT
Source organism: Neoceratodus forsteri (assembly GCA_016271365.2). Lineage (NCBI taxonomy): Eukaryota > Metazoa > Chordata > Ceratodontiformes > Ceratodontidae > Neoceratodus > Neoceratodus forsteri. The sequence continues at coordinate 881,185,381 of CM028136.1, forward strand.
GAACTAAAGAACTCCTGCAATGTTAATGCTCTTGTAAATATTGTTAATAATAATATAGATTGTAACTATTATTTGGACTGTTAATGCTTTCTCAGTATCTCTCTTCTTTGCATCTTCTTTCAGGTTTTTCTTCATTTCACCTGGCTGTCCTTCAGCTTTAAGGTCGTCATTTACATGGAAGGTCTTGTAACAGAGTTGCCTTGCAGTTTGGAATATTGCCTTGCCTAGCTGAAAGTTTAGTCTTTTTTGGTTTTTCTTCTATGAATTTCTATAGAGTCATTTATTTGACACTGTTGCATAATGAATGGTAAAATCGCTTATTAGAGCAGCTCCACCTAGTGTCAGATGTGGAGAAATCCCTTTTCTCTTTAATTGGAATCATTTCTTTAATTGTATCACGTTTGTAGTTTAATTGATTGGACCCAGTATATAAGGTCATCACTAGCCAGTTATTTCTCACCCCCTGATGAAGACTCATCCAGAGTACAAGCGCTGGGGAAAGTAAGCTCCTGTTTCTGTGGACCTTTGGTCCGATTTTGTCTAAATACATTTGGATTTGGATTTGAAGTCTGGACCTGAATTCTTTCCATTAACTAATTGAGTGCTGGTCTCAACACCCCTTGACTGTGTTTTGCGGGCTGGCTGCCTTATTCACTAGCACCACCTGAATTTGCCGATCGCAACACTACCTTGTTTGCTGTGTTTATGCCGTAAGTTAGACCAGCCCCTCCGCCTAACTTTGCACCATTGGGGACCCTTTAATGAGGCTAGACCAAACATTTGGTGCAAGCTGCCGTAATCGTGGGAAGTGAAGCAGCTGCACCAATAAACTAAAATTGGGCACAGTTGCATCAAAGGAGTTTGGCGCAGTTACATCAAACATCAAGGTTAATATAGGGCTTGATGCAACCCTGCGTTAACCTTTGAAAATCAGGCCCACGATATTTAGTTACAAGCTATTGTATTGATCACCAGATTGCAGAGGTGTCAAACAACATTTCAGATTCAACAGCCCAGATGAGGGAGAAGGTTCAAGATTATTCAGTTTTACCAGGAAACAAGAATACTGTTTACGTGCAACAGAGAAAATCAAACCCAGTGAGTAGTATAAGCTTCCCACTACTACTATAAACTACTACAACTAAAAGGGGACAGTATGGCAAAATGGCATACATTGTATGTTATTATTGTGAGTGTTATAAAACCAAATGTGGAAGTCAAATGTTTGGGAAACATCCTGATATACAATACTTTAAACTAGCCCCAGAACAAATCTTAATACCAGTATAGTGGACCTCACATCAATCCCATAATGTTTTGCAGGACAAGCAGATAAGAAGAAACCCATACCATACCATTCAAAAGGTTTTATGTTGAGCAGCACAGACCTGAAAAGAAAAAAAATATGGTATATAAGCATATAGCAAGTTACTAAACAATAGTCTCTTTCAAATACATTTGTACCAATGCACTCTTGTTAGAAAAACATTACATTACTGACTGTCTTTTCAATCAATCAGTCAAAATCTTTATTTTGCCAGGCAGAACATTATTGAGACAAGCTCATTTACAAGATGGGACTTTTTTGCTTTTCCTGGGAGGGGGTGCTGGGAAGGTATGTTCCTTGAACAATTCCTTTTAAGCTGATACCCTCAGTACAACAGTCCCAACTTCAGCTTGGTGTTTAACCAGTCCAGATGATAACTGTCTATACAGTTCCTAGCAACAAATGCAGACACATTAGCCAGTTGATAAACCTGTAGCCCCCCAGATAAACTCTCACTCCCAGCCCTTTTATTTGCTTATGAAATATAGATGTTAATTAAGGAGTTTTGGTTGGCAAGGGCTGACAGTCTTTTGCAAACATTTGTTTTTACCTAGTCCATCGGGGGTGATGCTTGCTGGCATTCTCTCCTTTGATAGTCTGATCAGGTGTAGATGTTTGGAGCTGGTGGTAGTCCTGTTCCTGAATGACTTTTACATTGTGATTTAGAGGCATGGTAGATGGCTCAAGGTTCTACATATTGTTGTCTGTCTTCTGAGGTCATGTAATTCTCATTTGCTGCAGATACACGTGTTGCTCACAGATGGACATGATAATGGTATCAGATATTAAAAATACCATCTTGATGGTATTAGATGTTCGAAGTACCATAACTAATGGCATTTTATCAGATGTTGGGAATACCTTATTCTGATGGCATTGTTGTTGTGAAAAACCATTCTCTCGCTCTCTCTCAATAAATTGTTGTATTTTTATACAGTACATTTATTTTTATACAATACATTTTACATACTAAACATTTTCTTTTCTCATACCATCAGACATTAAGACTGCTAAATTAAATTTTGCTTACATTTCAGCTAGAAACATTTGATAAGCATGTTTTTCACCAAAGTCAATGAAATATAGTTTGAATCTTTTCCTAATTCATTACATTTTAACATGCATTGGTTTTGTAACAAGAAACGTTAGGGCACTAGTTTTTCATTTATAAAATGGCTAACACATGTGACATGCTTGTTGATGCACATTCAGCAATGCTATATGCGTAATGATTTTAAACAGTGTTCAAAATGACACTAAATCTTACATTAGACTTAGGAAAACAATATACATATCCTTGGGTACAGATAATATGAGAAGCTAGCAGAAAACAACTATACAATCATTTCAACCTTAAAATGCCAGGCTGGCTTTGAGCAGATATAGAACAAAGTTGAAATAGTGTTACTTCCATTATCAGTAAATTAGGACTATAAATCTTTATTAAAACGTGACCTGAAAATATGTATCCTTGTATTGCCCACACTATACAGTGGCATTGAAAAATGATAACTTCTGACTGGCTAACAGGGTTTTTTCAGTGGGAGTAAATTCCAGCACAACTCACCACAAAGACTTAGCCACATCACAGATCAAAAGTAAAACATAATCACTACTACCTCACAGTGTTACAAATGAAAACATTTCACCCGCTGTCTTGTTTCTTGTTTAAAGCTGTCCCTGCCTAACAAAAACTATGCTGGCATCTTGAAATGAGCCACAAATAAAGAAAGTCTGAAAAGCAACTCTGGAATCTACAGTGCCTCAACACTGATCATGACTTTAGCTGATGGTCGCTCCCTTCTGCCTCCATTGTGGTGACTGCTGGCTCCTCTGACACGCCCTCCCTCCGTTCCTCATTCCCCTCATTGCAGTGACCACTGGCTCCACTGATGCTCGCTTGTTCCTACCTCTGTTGCTGTGATCGGCCACTGACTCCCTGGTCCATTGCAGCATAGGGCTCCCATGCTGCCTGATCACTCAGCCCAACTGCAAACACGAAAATGACAAAAAATCTCAGCTCCCGAATGAGCTGCATAGTCACTGGCATTCACTTGCTCTCCCAAGCCTCACACTCTTGCTCCCAGCCACTTGTCTCTCCTGCCATACATGTCATCTGCTGCTGCTCTCTCTTCTCTCTCACTTGAAAAAAAATAGCATTCTTGCAAGCATATGTGTGTCTTGGAGGTAATGCCTCTAAAATAACATTCTATGTAGAAACAGGGAACTATAACACACACAGGAAGGATATTACAAAATAAACTTGTTTTACAAATAAAACCATTTTAATATTTTTTAAACCTTTAAATTCCTACCAATTGTATAATTACAACAATCCACCCCAGTATGTGGGTTATGCTTGAATTTACCCACTTCTGGTGTGTTATAATCATAACCTGCGAGCTTTGTGACCAAACCAAATCAGGTATTAGTAAACCTTAGCATAAGCCACACCCTGTCATGGATTTTTGTTTAAACACATTCCTTTGTAAGGTGTTTCTTATTGTTTCAGAGAGTTGGAGTGTGAGCTATGGGCAACAGGATCACAAAGTGTAACTGAGTGGTTCTGGCTGCCCAAACCTCACACAAGACTCTTAAACCATTAGAGACATCCCACAGAGGATGTACTAACTTATTATATATCATTGAGGTTAGGTAGAGTGATTTATGGTACATCTGAAGTCCAGTTCTTTTCTATTTTAAATTTGACTCTCTTCTCCCTCTAGCTCTGATACGTAATGCTCCATTTTTAATGTCCTAGCAACATGAGTCCAGTAGTGATGCCGTATAAAACTGCATCATCTTCATGCTGAGCTGTTGCCTTGGAAATTTGGAATGGTGCTTAGGAATCAGAACTGAAATCAAATATTGCTATGTGCTGATGCTCCTCTAGTGTTCTAACATCAGATTTGTGGTCACCGCTGAAGAGAACAGTTGTCTCAGAGCCCTCTCAAGTCCATTGGCTAAGTCCTTTATTATTTTATTATTTAAAAAACTCCTAGCATTTTTTCAATTTAGTTCTTGATATTTGCATTAGTTAGAGAGGTTATTTTATAAAATGTATAATATTTAGTGGCATTATCCAGTTCCTGATAGGTACATGGAACTGGAGAATAGTCTTACTTTGTGATTCCTGCTTTAACATGGAAACACTTATTTTAGATAATAAACTTTAAAATAACCACCTATTTGGCACTTTTTATTTAGCAGCTTACAGTTTTGAAAACTAGGAAAAATAAAACTAGAAAACATAAAAAGAAAAGCAGCTGACTGCACCTTCCTCCCAAAGGTACCAGAAACCAGTAGTGGAACAGAGAGCTATGACCTCAGCAGAGGACATTACGAAAAATGTATCAATTCTTTCAGGACTTTCAGGCCATGGGAGACCTTGCTACTATTACTGACCCCCGCCTCAGGCATTTTTTGAACCTGTGCAGGTGGAGGAGGAGGATGAAGGGGAGCCAATTGAACCAAACACAGCCCCTGAACAGGATTTTGATTCACTACCATGTATGAACAAGGATTTTCCTCATATTCCATTTTTGTAAGGCATATGGTTGATACTAAGACAACAGCAAAAAGTTTGGAACACCCAAATTCAGCTAATGGCATTGACAAGAAAATAGAAAAGCAGTTCCAAGTAAAGAAGCAGTGTGTAGAATTTCTATATTTCCACCTGACCATGAGGACTTGTGCAAGCAGCTTCATGTAAGACATCAATGGTGCCAGTAGCATCCATGCCACCAGAGAAAGATTCCAGAAAGCTGGATTATATGGCAAGGAAGGAGTACACTTCAGCGTCCCTCTTGTTAATGCAGGCTGCTTACATGGCATGCACTGCACAGTATCAAAAAGCCCTTAGATGTACTGTTCAGGTCCCAAATGAAAAGGCAGGTGGTGAAATTGGCAACGATCTAGCAGAAACTTCCAAATATGTACTGGAAGCCACAAAATATTAGTTTCATATGGCTGTAGAAGCATATGATACAGCTTCAAGGGTGTTAGCACATGCAATAGGTTTTGCTTGCCTCAGGGCAACCATCCTGTCAGAGGACACAAAAACAATGGCTATGGACTTACCCTTTGAGGGACATTCCCCTTTCAGGGATAAAGCAGAAGACTACATGAAAAGGTTTTAGAACAAAACAGCCTACAAAATCTGACTCAAAAGAAAGAGCTTCTGATTCATTGAGTCATATGGAAGGGAAGTAGGGCATGGCCTATTATCAAAGACCTTTTCCTACTATGACTTCCCTTTTCAGAGTTGTGCCCCAAAAAGCAGAGGCAAGAGAGTTGCAAGGTAAAGCATACACTATCTCCTAAACCACAGGAGAAACAAAACCATGACTAAGTACAAACTGCCATAGGACCTACCAGTGGGAGTCTGCCTAACTCATAACTTCCAGGAGTAAGAAACCATCACCACATACAAGCGGGTGTTGGAAGTGATGAGTCAGGGTTTATCTCTTCTGTTCACAGGCTTCCCAAAATAAATAGGCTAAATGGAATATACACTGCAATGTTGAATGTGCTGAGGAGTAGCAGTGCAGCAAATGAGTTTATGCTTTGCAATAACTTTCAAACAGTATGCCATTGTTGCCTACACTGATACCAATGACAAATATTTCTAAAAATATTGGTGCCTGAGCTGTTTTGTTGCAGAATTTTTGTTTTTATCTTACCCTATTGATTTATTGCTCTTCTTGGCCATGTGGGTGTGAAACTGGGAGCTAGGAGAAAATTAAGACAGCCTGAGCTGTCCCAAGCTAAAACCAAGTTAGCCAGAGGAGGGGTTGGAGAAGCAACTGCCCAGTCACTATGCTCCCTCTTCAACTAGTGGCAGCTAGTCAGAGCCAGCATATTGGAAATGATGTTCTTTGGAGCCACAATTCCATGAGCCAGGGCCAGTGGAGTTGCCCAGAGGATGCCAGGGGAGTTGAGCAGTAGAGCAGTGATGGTCTGTTAGAGTTTTGTGAGGCTGTTGGGGACAGCTCAGGAGAAGCAACCTGGAGCTGGAGCTACCAATACATTGATCAATGCTCGAAGAGCTTTAAGAAAAAATAATCTGTGTGATACTAAGGGTTCTGAGAGTAGTAGATACCAGCACTGTTTACCTGTTTGGATAAAGTAGTTCTACCACTACTGAGAATAGTCCATATAGATAGAGCTGGAACAAATAAGTTGGATATGCAATTTTAAATGGGTATCTGTTTGAGGCCATCTCTTTTTTATTCAGTAGGCCAATGCCTTAGGTTATCAGATGATTTGTCTTGTAAACTATTGACCTGTGCTGGTATTTTTGTGGGGTTGGTGAGCCCTTAAAGATTTGCTAAGTGATGTGAAAGTGATTTTCTGGTTCTGTTTCAGGCCATCTATATACATGAATTGTTTATGAATTTTACAATAACAATATTTTTTTCTTGGATTTTATACTCCTTTGGTGCCAAACAGTCTATTTGAAGGTGTATCATAAAACTAGCTGCAGTCATCTAGCACATCGATTCTTTGTAGCTCAAGTTTGAATGCTGGTTGAGTTGTGCCATAGTTGTCTGTCATAGCCTGCTTTTAAAAAAGTCTTTGACTAGTTTTCTACAAATTATAGAAATAATTACTTATACCTGCATCTTGGGAGCCCCTAAGACCTAATGCAAGGTAGTTTATGCAATTTATGTAAAGGAAGCCCACGTTCTAATTTTTCCAAGCTAACAATGAAACTCAATTTGTCTTTTACTAGACCTGTGAGCTTATTACATCTAACAATAATTTACTGTATTCTACAGTCTTCCATTTTTTTTTGTTTCCTTCTATCCTGAAAATTGTTTTGTAATTTTGATTCTGATTATAATGTGTACTGTGTGTAAATTAGAAACAATGGTGGCAAAGAAACTGTGATGCAAACTGAGCTCAAACCAACAATTAAGATCAGAGTTGCCTCTAAGAAAACAAGCATTTGTCAATGCCGAATGTTTGCTTGCTGGCATTGGTATTGGTAGTGTAGAAGTTACAGAGCTGCATAATAGGAATGGCAGTGAAGTATTGAACTGAAAGCCAACCACCACCACCCTGCAGAGAGTGACAGGCATTGGGGTGTGCCTTTGGGTCGTCAGGCATAACGACCACGCCATTTCACCACACACTACCCTGCAGACACTGACAAGTGTCACGGTGTGCCTTGGGGTCTTTGGCCCTTATGCGCACCCTATTCCATCAGGAAATACGGTGAGATGGGTGCGGTATTGGAGAATGGGGTGAAGTTTGGGCCCGAAGAGTCTGAGGCACACCTTGATGCCTCTCACTGGTTGCAGGGTGTGGGTGGGGGTGGAATGGTATGAGCATGACAGGCAAGAATCCCAAGTCACACCCCTGATGCCTGTCATTCTCTACAGGGTGGGGCCTTATGGTCGGAAACCCTAACGCCTCAGGCATTTGTTGGTATTTTCACTCCAAATTTTCAACATGTTTTTTGTGACCCCCACCTCATGAACAGTGGCAATATCAGTTTGTTAGCTGAAAACTGCTTTTGCACAGCGACTATGGCATTTGGCACCACAGGTGCAAAAACACATTCTGAACAGCATGTGAAAAATGACAGCGGTACTGTTCATGGGAGGTGTAAAAAATGGCAATGTTGAAAATCTGCTGTGAAAATCTTAAAAAAACTGGTGAAGTCACGAATGTGCGTAGAAACTGTGCAACGCACACCCGTAATGTAACTAGTTTGGGGATTTTTTTTACAGCAGATTGTTAACACAGGCATTTTGGGACCTCCGATCATGAACAGTGTCAGTGTGATTTTCTTTATCTGTCCCGAACAATGATTTCCCACAGCGACCACGCATTTCTGTGCTGAAAGTGTGAAAACACATTTCGCCATGTTGTGGAAAATGACAACTGTACTGTTCATAAGGAGATGTGGAAAATGCCACTGGTGAAAATCTGGACTGAAAATATACAGATTCATGAATTTACTAGGGTACATGGAAACTAAGCAATGCTCCTCATAACACAGTCATTTATGGAGTTTTGTCACCAAATTTTCAACATAGCCATTTTAAGACCTCATTTTAAGCCTGTGATTTTCTTACTCTGTCCCAAACATTGTTTTCGCACACTGACTGTACCATTGTGCGCTACATGTGCGGAAACACATTTTGGGTGAGATGTGAAAAACAGTAGCTGTACTGCTCATAAGGAAGTGTGGTCAAATGGCACTGTTGAAAATCTGGTGTGCAAATATTACAAATTCGCAAACTTGCCAGTGTGCGTAGGAACTGCGCAAGTGCGCTCCTCAAACAGTCATTTTTGGGAAATTTTTCACCAAATTTTCAACATAGCCATTTTAACACCTCTGCTCATGAACAGTGTCACTGTGACTTTCTTAACGTGTCCCATACATTGATTTCGCACACCGACTGCGCCATTGTGCGCTACATGGGCAGAAACATGTTGTGGGCGAGATGTGAAAAATGACAACTGTACTGCTCATAAGGAGGTGTGGTAAAATGGCAATGTTGAAAATCTGGAGTGAAAATATTGAAAATCTGCAAACTTTCTGACGTGCGTAGGAACTCTACTGCATGCGGCTCATAAAAACGGTCATTTTAGAATTTTTTCACCAAATTTTCAACATAGCCATTTTAAGACCTCTGCTCATGAACAGTGTCACTGTGATTTTCTTAATGTGTCCCATACATTGATTTCACACACCGACTGCGCCATTGTGTGCTACATGGGCGCAAACACATTTTGGGTGAGATGTGAAAAATGACAGCTGTACTGCTCATAAGAAGGTGTGGTAAAATGGCAATGTTGAAAATCTGGAGTGAAAATATTGAAAATCAGGAAACTACGAGCGTGCGTAGGAACTGCACAACGCATGCTCATAAAACAGTCATTTTTAGGAATTTTTCCACCAAATTTTCAAAATAGGCTTTTTGAGAGCCCACCTTATGAACACTGGCAGTGTCATTTCATTAATCATTCTGGAAAGGTGATTTCACGCGGTGGCTGTGAAATCACCCTTCGGGCCCGAGTAATGCCATGACAGTGCAAGAATTCATGAGGAGGGGTCCCAAAAACCCCATGTTGAAAATTTGGTGCAAAAATTCCTAAAAATGCCTGAGATATGCAGCAAAGTTGAAAAAACCCTATCTATCCCATTATACAGCTTACCGGCATTTCCTCAGTTCGTGGTGGGCTGTGAAGAGTGCAGACGTGTTCCCAGTCCACCGAAGATCATCGCGCCAGACTCCGGAGGTAAGTATGGGGTGGGGGGGTGTGGGGAAGTAGGGTGCGCAATGGGTGGGTGTGGGTTGTTGGGGGCAGGAGACTGCGAGCGACCGCTTTTTCTTTACAGGTTTTTGTTTTAAAAGCGGCGGGGCGTTGCCATGCTGGGTGGGCTCCCAGCGTGGCAGAAGGATGGCTGGGGCATGGAGCCGGCGGGGATTGGGCACCCCGTCGGCTCTGACGTAGCCACGCTGGGGTGGGCACCCAGCATGGCATATGAAGCTGTGTTTCGGGGAGCATAGCACACATCGGCTATACAGTGTGTGCATTGGGGGCAGCAGCAGCATGTGTGTGTGTGTGTGTGTGTGTGTGTGTGTGTGTGTGTGGGGAGACACATGAGCAGGCGATATCTGATCGCTGCTCACTGAAGCATAGCTACCCTTTCAACTGTATGCCACTGCATTTTGGAGCTGTCACAGACAGCTCCAGCAGGCACTGGAGAACTGCAGTCGTGCCTGCAAACACACTGACTGAATTGGAAGAGGGCTGACACACCTCCGAAAACTCCAATGATGGCACTATGTTTCTTGCACATTTACTAAGTAAACCGAATTTTGGAGCTAAGAAAATCACAGGCTACTTTCTAACCCCTTAGGACACAATTAGATTTTCTGGGAGAAAATGAGATACTCTGTATCAGAGGAGCTATGATACATAAAAGTGCTTCCCCACAGATACATGAGGGCTACTCATTACCTAAAATTAAGTAGCACCCCCTACTATTAGAGATTAAGAATTTGGAAGCATCATTTGACTTTTAACCAAAGAACAATAATAACCAGGCCAATGCCAAAGAAATCAAATTGAGATGAGGAAAGAATCTAAATGCACAGCATGTTGGAAATAGTACTCAAGCCTGACTACAACAGGTGGTAGTAAAAGACAAGCATTTGTCATTGCTGAATGTTGATTGCATTGTTCTGCTGAGCTCACTCAGTGGACCTCTGTCAGTGGCTCAGTCTGTTTGTCCCGGTGCTGCAGACTGCTCTTTTGTACGGGGCAGCTGCCTGCGCTGGCACCTTGTTCTGCTGAGGAAGAAATCTGCAGCTGTCCTGACAGAGCTCCACTGAGGTGGCTCACTCCCCCTCTCTCACCTGCTCATTCTGTTTCTCCTGGCGCTGCAGGCTGCCCTTTTGTACTGGGCCCCTGCCTGTGTTGGTGTTTTTTTCTGCCCACAAAGAAATCCACAGCTGTCCCGACAGAGCTCCATTGAGGTGGCTCACTCCCCCTCTCTCACTCACTCCTTCTGGTTCTCCCGGAGCTGCAGGCTGCCCTTTTGTACTGGGCTCCTGCCTCTGTTGGCGCCTTTTTCTGCCCACAAATAAATCTGCAGCACTCCCGACAAAGCTCCGTTGAGCTCGCTCACTCCCCTTCTCTCACCCACTCATTCCATTTCTGCCGGCTCTGCAGGCTGCGCTTGTCTACTGGGCTCCTGCCTGCATTGCTGCCTTCTTATGCCCACAAAAAAACTTGCAGCAGTTACAGTACAGGTCTGCTGAGCTTGCTCACTCACTCATTCTGGTTTTCTTGCCAGTGCAGGGTGCCCTTTTGTACTGTGCCCCTGTGTGCATTGCTGCCTTTTTCTGCCCACAAACAAATCTGCAGCAGTCCCAACACAGCTCCATTGAGCTCACTGACTCCCCCTCCCTCACTCACTCATTCTATGTCTCCTGGCGCTGCAGGCTGCCCTTTTATACTGAGCTTCTGCCTGCATTGGTGGCTTTTTCTGGCCAGAAAGAAATCTGAAGGAGTCCCGACACAGCTCCATTAAGCTCGCTCTCCCCTCTATCACTCACACATTCCGTTTCTACCGGCTCTGCAAGCTGGCCTTTTGTACTAGGCTCCTGCCTGTGTTGCTGCATTTTCTGCACACAAAGAAATCTGCAGCAGTCACAATAGAGCTCCGTTGAGCTCGCTCACTACCGCTCTGTCACTCACTCATTCTGTTTCTCTTGGTGCTGCAGACTGCGCTTTTGTATGGGGCTCCTGGCTGCATTGGCACCTTTGTCTGGCCACAAAGAAATCTGCAGCTGTCTCGAAAGAGCTCCGTTGAGGTCACTCGGTCTCCCTCTCTCATGTGCTCATTCTGTTTGTCCTGTTGCTGCAAGTTGCCCTTTTGTACAGGGCTCCTGCCTGCATTGGTACCTTTTTCTGCCCACAAAGAAATCCGCAGCAGTCCTGATAGAGCTCCATTGAGCTCACTAATTCCTCCTGTCTCACTCGCTTGTACTGTTTCTCCCACCGCTGCAGGCTGGCCTTTTGTACTGGACCCCTGCCTGCACTGACACCTTTTTCTGCCCACAAAGAAATCCGCAGCAGTCCTGACAGCACTTCGGTGAGTTCGCTCACTCCCCTTTCTTCAGTCGCTCTCTCGTTGTGTTTCTCCCAGTGCTGCAGGCTGCCATTTTGTACTGGGCTCTTGTGTTGGGGCCTTTGTCTGCCCACAAACAAATCCGCAGCAGTCCCGACAGAGCTCAATTGAGCTTGGTCACTCGCCCCTCTCACTCAGTCGATCTTAATCTGTCCCAAACACAGATTTCCCAGAGTGACCATGCTATTCTCTGGCAGGAGTGCAAAAACATATTTTAGCCAGGATGTGAAAAATGACAGCTGTAGTGTTCATAAGGAGGTGTGAGAAAGTGCCACTGTTGAAAATGTGGCGTGACAATATTATAAATTTGCGAAGTTACAAGGGTGCGTGGAAAGTGCACAACGCACACTTGTAACACAGTCAATTGATGGGCTATCATCACCAAATTTTCAACATATGCATTTTAGGGCCTCTGCTCATGAACAGTACCATTGTCATTTTCTTAATCTGTCCCGAACAGTGAATTCCCACAGCGACCGCTCTATTCTGCACCGGAAGTGCGAAAACACATTTCAGCCAGGATGGGAAAAATGACAGCTGTACTGTTCATAAGTAGGTCTGGGAAAATGGCAATGTTGAAAATCTGGAATGAAAATATTATAAATTTGTGAAGTTACGAGTGTGCGTGCCAACTGCGCAACACACACTCGTAACACAGTCATTTTGGAGTAACGTTACCAAATTTTCAACATAGGCATTTAAGACCTATACTCATGAACAGTGTCACTGTCATTTTCTTAATCTGTCCTGAACACTGATTTCACAGCAACCACGCTATTCTGCGCTGGAAGTGCAAAACACATTTTGGCCAGGATGTGAACAATGACAGCTGTACTGCTCACAAGGAGGTGTGACAAAATGCCAATGTTGAAAATCTGGCATGAAAATATTGCAAATTCGCAAAGTTATGAGTGTACGTAGCAACTTCTTAATACCGCTCCTTAAAACAGTGGTTTATTTGGATTTTTCCCACCAAATTTGCAACATAGGCTTTTAGAGCCCACCTCATGAACAGTGGCACTGTCATTTTGTTAATCGGTCCCAAAGGGTGATTCCGCACAGTGACCAAGAAACCACCTTTAGGGACGATTAATGCCATGACAATTCAAGAATTCATGAGGAGGGTCCCAAAACCCCATGTTGAAAATTTTGTAAAAAATGCCGAGATATGCACTAAAGTTGAAAAACCCTATTCATTACATTATACAGCTTACGGCATTTTCTCAGTTCGCAGTCGGCTTTGAAGAGTGCAGACGTGTTCCCAGTCCACAGAAGATCGTCGCGCTGAGCTCTGGAGGTAAGTATGGGTGGGGGGAGGTGTGGGGAGGCTGGGTGAGCAGTGGGTGGGTGCAGGTTGTGGGAGGGGGGCACAGAGACTACGAGGGACCATTTCCTTTTTCAGGTACAAAAAAAAAAAGAAAACATTGCGGGACTGTTTTCAACTTTACAGGGGCATATGGCATGCTGGGGTGGACTCCCAGTGTGCCACGGAATCTGGCTTTGGGGGACAGCTGTAAGCCAGCAGGATTAGGGCACCCCGTCGGCAAACAACAAAAGAATTCCTTTCTGCTGACGAGGATTTAGGCACCCCGTTGTAAAACAAATAAAGGGGATTCCTTTCTGCCGATGGGATTGGGCACCCCATCAGCAGACAATTAAATGGGGGTTACATTATGCCGGAGGTGGACTCCCCGTCGGCAAATAAACATGGTGGGAGGGTAAATATTGTTTGTGAATACGGTGGCAAGCTGCTGCCATGTTCTCAAACAATATCAAGTTCATCACCCTGCAATGACGGGTCACTCCCTCATTGCAGCGGATGGCTGATGCTGCAATGACGAGGCGGCCCCTGATTGCAGCGGCTGATTTTTTAGAAAGTTGCGGCACGCTGGCTGAACTAGTGTCAGCAGCAGCATGCCATGGCATTGGGGGAAGTGGGACAAGCCTTTGCAGGCTGTGGGGGCATTGGGCACAACAGTGCCATGCCTCCACAACCTGTTTGTGGAGAAAGCTGACGCAACATGTTTCTTGCGCATGCGCGCAATCAACATAAAAATAGTAAGTTTTACCACCAGAAAGTTGGTCTTGAGTTATTGCGTATGGGCACCATGCATTAAAAATGGAAACAAAAAATGGGAATGACCTGTTAAACCAGATGCTGTAGTTTCACTGCTTACAATTTATTGCAAGGCTACAGTATGTCCTGGCATAACCAACAATGGTGTTGTTGGTTCAGCTGGTGATAGATGCACAAGACAGCAGAAAAAGACAGAATAGAATACCAAATAAATAAAGGAAACCATGGAATATATTGCTAACAAAGAAGCAGCTGAAGTTGAAGATTAGGTTGATCAATTAAAACAGAATAGAAGGGATAACAGGGAAAAAGTCAGAGACAAGAGAAGTGCACAGGAAGAAATGCATAAAGTTTGTGGCCAAAATAAGAAAAATAATAGGACCACACAAATGGATAAATCTGCAAAAAACAAAAAAAAAAAAATAAAGGGAAGAAGAAATGGTAACTTGTGTAGTGAGGATAAGCTAGCAACTCAGTGTAGGCATAATAAATTGTACATCCTTGATAAGAGAGAGGAGGAAAATAGAACAATCACTGCTCCTTCTATTGTATTTCTTAAGGGAGTTCCAAAATGGAAAAATGAAAATAATGAAACATTAAAGGTTATTCTCTAATTCATGGGAGGTATAGGTAAAAAATAGGATGGAATGATACAGAGACAATTTATAGATATCAAACAAATTAATATGGGGGAAAATGCATCACTGTAAACAACAAGATACGTTAATTGCTTCTGGCAGTTCAAACAGAATTCAGTAAACTTGGAGTTAATAGAAGTGCAGACATGGATCTTTTGACTGAAGAAAAGGATAGGGGGTTTGAGGGAAAAACAAAATGGATGTCAGTTCTGATAATCTGCTTAAGTAGGGGTACAAACAAAAACAAGCATCTGTCAGTGCCGAATGTTGGCTTGCTGGCATCAGCACTGGTAGACCAGGAGTTAGAGATGCATAATAGGAATGGCAGTGAAGTATTGAACTAACGCCATCCCTGCAGAAACTTAAAGGCATTGGGGGGGTGCCTTTGGGTTGTCAGCCATGACGCTGAAAGCCATTCCACCTCACCCCACCCTGCAGACAGCAACAGGTGTCACAATGTGCCTTGGGGTCTTCAGCCCTTACGCTCACCCCATTCCATAGAAATAAGCTGAGATGGGTGCAGTATGGAGAATGGGGTGAGCGTTCGGGCGAAGACTCCAAAGCACACCTTGATGCCTGTCAGTGGCTGTAGGGTGGGGGTAGAATGCCATGAGCATTACAGCCGATGAACCCACGTCACACCCCTGATGCCTGTCAGTCTCTATGGGGGGCATTACAATTGGCAACCTTAACTCCCCAAGTGTATTTTAACAACAAATTTTCAAAATGGGCTTTTTGGGATCCCACCTCGTGATCAGTAGCATTGTCATTTTGTTACTCTGTCCTGAAAGGTGATTTTGCACAGCAGCTATATCATTTGTGTGGATCAGCAGTGTTTGTTCTTGAATCTGGAGCTGGATTCTACATTCTGTACCATCAGTTTTCTACCAGCCTGATTGTTTCTGGAGGTCCGGTGGCCCATCCCACCCCCGCCCCTGACTCATCACTTCCTTTATATCCATAGCCTGTGACATCATACAGTACCAGCTAACTTCATACAGTACTGTTAGCCATCATATTTTAGTACACAACACGGCCCCACACCACACACTGACATAAATCTTGATACATTACACCACTAAAGTCTATCGACAGTACAGAGCTGTAAAGTAAACAGTAAATAAGAAGGAAAGAAACAAAAGGGGCAGACAAGTGGGCTGGGAAAGGAGCATTTCTGTTGCTAGCAGGTAGCATGGAAACATCTGCAAAGGAGCTGTGACACTTTGGATTTCTTCCTGAGCTAAATTGCTTCTGTGCAAAGGTACTGTGGCATATTTTTCTTTCCAGAGCTAAATTTTTGCTGTGCTAAGGTGCTGGACATATTTTTTGGGACTGCTCAGAACTTCAGAACTATGGCACTGTGGCATTCTTGGAGCAGAACTGGGGTACTGTGGTATAATTGGGACTTCTTTGGTGCTCATAATCCTTAAAAACTAAGCTCCTGTGACATTTATGGGGCTTCTATGGTTATAAATGGTTCTGTAAAACCAGGGGAAAATCGTGGGAATTTTTTTTTTAAATCTAAAGCTCAAGTACTGTTTTTAGGGCACTGTTTATAAGAGTATATCTGGGTTTGGGATCTAGAAAGCTCAAAGCAATGTGTTTTTAGGGTACTGTTTATTTGGTTCTGCAGTAGACAGAACTCGAAAGTTGCTTTGGGACCTGAAATCCTAGCCACAGGAGTTTCAGGGTCTGGAATCTAAAGTCACAGGGGCTGAATACTGATATTTCGAGTGTGTGTGGGGGGGGATTTTCACACTAGAGCCTGAAAACTAAAGCTTGAGATAAGCCATAGTGAAAATGGAGTGGTGTACAAACTGGAGGGGTCAATGGAGCAGGGTAGGGGTAGGTCCAAGACATGGTCCCCAGGCTACAATGGCTGCAGGCATCTTTGGGAGGATGGTGAGGTGCACTGGTTGTGGGTAGGCCATGGTACTGGATATAGTTTGGAAAGCGGGGTTGCATAATATGTAGGCAGCTTGCACAGCTGAGGGAGAAGGTGAGATGGCTGAGATGGATGCTAAACTGTTAAAGAGAGAGGGGCATAATGGAGGACAAGAGGGGCTCTGCTGGTTGAGCAATAGAGATTAGAGGGGGGCTGTGGGGGGACAAGGATCGGTTAAAAGGGGAGCTATAAGGGGACAAGGAGCAAATACAGAAATAGGCAGGGGAGGATGCCATGGGGAGTGGAGGAAAACAAGGGAGTATAGAAGCAGGGTAGAAGGGTTAGAGGATGGCTCTAGTGGGGCTACAGGAATCTCAGAGAGAGGCAACAAAGGGACACAAAGAAACCAGAGGAATGGCAGAAGGTTGAGTATAAGGTTCAAAGCCAGTACAGAGGGCAAGGGAAGAGAAAGCAAGGGGTGGAGCCCCAGCCAGTTGGATACAGGTAGTGGGCTTGGAGCAGAAAACAGATATGCTCCACTAGGGGCACTAAATGAGGGAGAAAAAAAGGAAAGTGGAGTTGAGGGTATCCAGGGACATAGGAGAAGCAAGCACGAAGGAAGATTGGAAAGAGGAATGCCCTTTCAGGAAAGAACAAGGAGAGTAGTAAACATAGGGCTAGGGGTGCAGGGGTGAACACCCTCTAGAAAGAGCAAACCGAAGGGAGACAGGGAGCTCAGGTTCATAAGAGCCAGGGCTAGATGGGGCTGGGAAAGGGAAAGTTCTCTGGGGAATTCAAGCAAAGGCACGGCTATGGGCAAATCAAAGGGGAAGGAAAAAGCTTGCGGATGGTGGGGCAGAGGTTGGCAGCCTAGCAGTAAATGCATGCGGGGAGCATGGAGCTAGGGGAGCACAGGAGGAAGACAGTACAATGGGAGATGAAACTGGCAAAGGGGATAGTGAGAATAGGGTGGGAAATTAAATGGAAGGGGTTGGGAGATTGATAGAAGGGAAATGCAAACAGATTGTGATGGAAAACAGGGTCCTACTTGTTGGGGAAGCTATCATAAAAGGAATTAGATGGGATGGGGGCAAGAGTAACACAGCATGGGTTAAGTGTCTGACAGGCATGACGGAGGCAGAGGTCATTCACTATGTCCCCTCAAGGGGGAAACAGCAGGATGAGAAAACACACCTGATGTTCCACCTGGGAACAAATGACCTGGCTTGAAAAAGCCTGTTGGAGGTGCAGGCAAGATTTAGAGCACTTGCTAGATACTGCAGCAGTCTGGGGTTCAAATCAGTGGCTTTCTTTGAGATGTTGCCAGTACCAAAAGCAAGTACTGATAGGAGGCTGAGGATTAAGAAGTTCAATGTGTGGCTCTTGGGGTGGTGCAAGCAAATGGGGTATGGGTTAGTAGGGGACTGGGGATCCACATGGGGGGATGAGAGCCTATTTGCTCCAGACAGACACCACCTGAATAGGGAGGGGGCGGCAGTGCTAAAAAGCAAATTAGGAGAGTTCATAGAAGAAGCCTACAATTTAAACCAGATTGGGGGGAGGATGGGAAAAATCCATACCAAAAGGCAGGAGAAATGGGGGGGCTACCAGCCTCCCCTCCAGGATAGTGCTAAAAAACTGGGCATGAGGGAAAATAGAGAAGGGGATGGAGAGAGAACCTGGTGGAAGGGCTTAGCAGCCAACGCCAGGAGCTAGCAAATAAGATGGTGGACTTGAAGGCCATCATGAGGAGACGAAGGACTAGATATGGTAGCCATAAGCGAGACCTGGTGGACAGAGCTGCATACCTGGGAAATGACTATCCCATGTTACAGACTGTTCAGAAAGGATTGGGAGGGTAAGAAGGGGGAAGGAGTTGCTTTATACATCGGGGAAGGAATAAGTGTAACTGAAGGACAAAAGGAGGACGGGAAGACTGAGCTATTGTGGGTAATGATAGGCAGGAGGACGGGAGAATCTTTGTGACTGGGGGTGGTATACAGGCCACCTACGCAAGGGGAGGAGGGTGATCATCAGTTAATTCAGGCAGTCACAAGGTTGGCCCTTAAAGGAGAGCTACTGCTGGTAGGGGACCTAAACCTCCCAGATGTAGACTGGGAAATCCCGGATGCAGCATAGTCAAGGAGCAGGGAGATACAGCTGCGCTTCAGGGGTATTCCTTCAGCATAGTCAGGAGCCGACAAGGGCAGCAACCTCCTGGATGTGGTCCTGACAAATGGGAGAGTGTGGAGGAGGTGCAGGTGGGAGAAGCCTTGGGCAGCAGTGACCACAGCACAGCAATGTTCAGGAGTAGGGCAGGGAGGAGACAAGTAATACCAGTACTGCAGTCATGGACTTCAGACACACAGACTTTGACAAGATGAGAAGGATAGTAAGGGAGACAGTGGAGGGTACAGAGAATACAGGGGCAGTGGAGAAGTTATGGCAAGCTATCAAGGGAAGGGTACTGGAAGCTGCAGAAATGTGCATAAAAAAGGTTAGGAAGAGTGGGAGGAAACCACTTTGGTTTACAAAGGAGGTTGCGGGGGCAGTCAGGGAAAGGAGGAGGGCTTTCAGAAAATTTAAGAGGACACTCAGCGAGGAAGATAAAGAAGAGTATAAGGAAAAGAGGAGTATGGCAGGGAAGAAGATCACAAGGGCAAAAGCGGATACTGAGAAAATAGCGAAAAAGGCCAAAAGGGGGATAAAACCTTTTTCAGATATGTGAGGGAGAAGAGAAGGGCAAGGCAGGGGATTACTAGGCTGAGGGGGGAAGGAGACATAACACTGGAAAGGGACTGTGAAAAAGCAGTTATTAAATAAATACTTTAGCTCGGTATTCGTGGAGGAGGATGGTAGGGGACCTGAGCTAAAGTTGAATGGGAAGGAGGGCAAATGGGTGGATGTGAGCCCATTCACTGTGTATAGGGATAGGGCAGAGCTAGATAGATTGAGGGTGTGTGGACAAGGCAATGGAGTCTGACTGGTTACACCCCACAGTGATCAGGGAATTGAAGGAGGAGTTGGCCGCACCCTTGGCAAGGCTCTTCAACTTGTCCCTGGATGTGGGGAGAGTGCCAGAGGACTGGAAGAGGGGCAGACACAGTGCCTTTACACAAGGGCGGTAGTAAGGAGGTGAAGGGGAACTACCGACCCATCAGCCTCAGGTCAGTCGTGGGGAAGGTAATGGAGGCATTAATCAAGGAGAGGGTGGTAGATTACCTGGAGGAGAGTGGCTTGCAGGACAGCAGACAGCATGGCTTTATGACGGAGAAGTCTTGCCAGACAAACCTAATTCAGTTCTTTGATTGGGTGACTCAGGTGATTGACATGGGGGGGCAGTGGATGTGGCCTTTCTGGACTTCAGTAAGGCCTTTGACACTGTCTCCCATAGGAGGCTGGTGAGCAGGATGGAAAGCCTGGGGTTAGGTGGGAAAATAACAAGCTGGGTGGAGGCCTGGCTCTCAGGAAGAACTCTGAGGGTGGTGCTAAACTGGGTGCACTCCAGAACAGCGATGGTGAAGAGTGGAGTGCCACAGGGGTCAGTTTTGGGTCCGCTTCTCTTCAATTACATCAGAGATATTGCTGAGGATTTGAAGGGGAGGGTGTGCCCATTTGCTGATGATACAAAAATATGCAATAGGGTGGAGACCCCGGGGGGGGCTGGAGGACATTAGGGAGAACTTAAACATGCTTGAAAAATGGTCTGGGACATGGCAGCTGAAATTTAATGACAAGAAGTGTGCTGTGATGCACTTGGGGAGTAGGAACAGAAGAACAGGGTACACCCTAGGTGGGAAGGAAATTAAAGTAACAGAACAGGAGAGGGATCTGGGGATCATAGTCTCCTTAAACCTTAAGGTAGGAATCCAATGTAGCAGGGCATCGGGAAAGGCCAATGGAATGTTGGCATGCATAGGCAGGGGAATTACTAGCAGAAAGAAGGAGGTAATAATGCCCTTTACAAAGCCATGGTGAGGCCACACCTGGAGTATGGGTTCAGTTCTGGAGGCCACATCTCCGCAAGTATATAGATGCACTGGAGAGGGTTCAGAGAAGGGCAACCAAGATGGTGCAGGGTATGCAGGAAAAGTCATATGAGCAGAGATGTAAGGAGCTGTATCGGTACATGCTTGAGACAAGGAGGAAAAGGAGAGACATGATTGAAACATTTAAACGTGTAAAGGGCTCAATAAAGTGGGAGAAGAGGGTTTACTTAAGAGGAAGGAGGGTTCAAAACTAGAGGCACGGCCTCAGACTGCAAGGAAAAGATACAGGGGCAATGTGAGGGGCATTTCTTCATGGAGAGGTGGTGGAGCCCTGGAACAGACTACCAGATGGAGTGGTGGAGGCTAAATCAGTGGAAGAATTCAAGAGGGCATGGGCCAAGCATATGGGGCTGAGTATCGGGGCAGGGGCTGGCAGAGAGGGAGATGTAGGCGGGGAGCGGCAGACTAGGTGGGATGGCATGGTCCTTTTCTGCTGTCCAACTTCGTGATTCAGTGCCACAGGTGTGGAAGCATATTTGGGCAGGATGTGAAAAATGACAGCTGTACTGTTCATGAGGAGGTGTGGAAAAATGGCAATGTGGAAAATCTGGAGTGAAAATATTAAAATTTGTGAAGTTATGCGGCGTGTGTAGAAACTACGCAACATACGCCTGTAACATGGTCATTTTGAGGAATTTTTCACCAATTTTAACATGGTCTTTTGGGACATCCCTCATGAAGAGTGGCACTGTGATTTTGTTAATTCATCCCAAAAGTTGATTTTGTTCAGCGACTGTACCGTTCTGCACCACAGGTGAGAAAACACATTTTTGGCAGGATGTGAAAAGTGACAGCTGTACTGTTCATAAGGAGGTGTTAAGAAATGGCAATGTTGAAAATGTGGAGTGAAAATATTAAAAACTGGCAACATTACGAGCATGTGTAGAAAATACATAACACACGTCTGTAATGCGGTCATTTTTCGGAATTTTTTTACCAAATTTTCAACAAGGGCTTTTTGGGACCCCACCTCATGAACAGTGGTACTGTCATTTTGTTAATCTGTCCCGAAAGGTCATTCCATGCGGTGACAGTGAAATCACCTTTCGGGACAGAGAAATGAAATGACAGGTATATGTTCATGAGGTGGGGTCCCAAGAACCCCATGTTGAAAATTTGGGGCTAAAATTCCTAAAAATGGCTGAGATATCAACCTAAGTTGAAACCCCTCACTGAGTCCCATTATACAGCACTTACCCGATTCCTCAGTTTGTAGTTCAGCTTTGAAGAGTGCAGATGCATCCCTGTCCACAGAACATCACTGCTCCCAACATCTGGAGGGTAAGTGTGGGTGAGGGGGGGAGTGCGGGAGGTGGGAGTGCAGAGGGAGGGTTGGGGAGGGGGACTGGAGAGATGATGCTGGATGGTTTTCTTTTCAGTTTAACAAACAAAAAGACTCCTGGGGACCATTTTCTTCATAGGGTAAAAAAATAAAAACTTTGGGACACACTGGGATGAGCTCCCAGTGTGCCACATGAGTTTGGGGGTCATGATGCCGATGGGGATTGGGCACCCCATTGCTAAGTTTGGGGGGACATGATGCCGACAGGGTTGGCACCTAGTCAACAAAGTTGAGCTTGGGAGGTGCGGGACATCTGACACTGGAAGTGGGCATCCTGATGTGGGAAAATAAAAGAAAATGTCTGGGCACACTGGGGTGGGCTCCCAGTGTGCCACAATGTGGCTGGGGGGGTATACATGTCAACACAGGGATTGTGCACCCCTGATGTCGGCTCCGCGGGAGTGTGTGGATGGTGACAGGAGCCACCATTGTGGAAAGCCATGCCAGTGGCTGTTTTTTTTATTTACTGAAATGTTTCACCAGGAATAGTACACAAGAAACTGCTGCTAACTCCGCCATGTGCATTACTGTGCACTGTAATGTGCATGGCTGAAGTCTTGTCATCTGCCGCTGCAGTGAGGAAACTGCACCTCATTGGAGCAGCAGATTTCTTTCAACTGCATGGCTCTCTTTGAAACTGCTGTCATCGCCAGCATGTTCACTGATTGTGGCTGAGGACACACCAACTAAAGCATCCCCTGCATTGGCCACAGTGCTGACACACCTCTGAAATGTACTACTACGACAAGATGTTGCTTGCACATGCACAAGCCAACATAAAAAGGAATAACTAAAACGTACATACATCAATCAAAAGAAAATAACTGCATTCATTAAGCCTATAGAACTGGAACATTCATTACAGGAAGACAGCACATACATGTTAAGAAGGGACAGACAAAATATTATAGGGTGAAAAAATGGGCTAAAAATAAACAGCAGTGTGATTCTGGAGTCAGATATTGATGCAGATGGTGAGCAAAGTATTAGCTTTGAAGGTGATGGCGTTAGCCTCATCGAAGCGCATCACTAAGGAGCACTAGTACTGTTTTATACACGCTGAAGGACAATCTGCCAATAGCAGACCTTTATTAAATGTTATAAGCAGGAATGTTGCGGTGTTATGTCCAGATCCCAAGATAAAGAATGGTTAAAAACTGAGACACTATGATATAATTGGTACTGCAAGAAACTTGGCTTTATAACAAAGCATTCTGCCTGGGGATTATACCAGCTTAGACTTTCCTGCTGTTCACATACACAAACATGGTAGAGCTAGAAGGCCTTCCAACAATGGTTTAAATTCTTAATGCTTTGAAAGTATTAAACTGCCCTATGGTTTCCCATATTTCCTATGTGTTGCTGTAAGGATGTAGTGAAATTTTGAAATGATTGTTGTAAATGTATATATTTCCCAAGGAATTCCTCATCTATTTTCAGTCCATTGTTATTATTTAAAACCATCATTGATCAAATATAAATAGATTTTCCAGAATGTTCAGTGAAAGTTCTAAGAGATTTTAACTCTAGAACACGTACCAAAATGGAAATAAATACTCAAGATTGGAATGTGGATGACACTTATGGAATAACATTAAGACAAGCTATAGACACAAAGGTGAATAGCGAGGTCTAAAACTCCTTGATATCACAAATAAAACATTCCTATGGGTACTTTATGGAAGCACCCTGGTGACAGAAAAGGAGTCATAACATTTCCGTCACTATTCGGTGGTAGTACTCTGGATTTATGTTTTATGGATATTTTTTTTCAATACATACAGTCACTAAATTTACCATTTTGGAGGAATGGGATAGCAATCATATTCACCTGGAACTTTCCATAATCTCAAATTTTGATCTTTTTAATTCTCATATAAATCATATCCAGGAAAAGGATGCTAAGCAGCATATGATTATTCACCCCCCTGCCAAAAAAAGGATTAGATGGGTCCCATATAGTGACATAGTAACAGAAAGATTAACGCACTACTAGAAACATATTTAAAGGACACGCTGGATAAGGCAGCTCAAGAATGACAGGCCACACAGTTAACATAATATTAGGTAAGGAAACAAATATGGATATATTGAATTTCTATGAAAGTATTACCACATTCCTGAAGGCCAGTTTAACTAGAGAAGATTTACTTTTTTTATTTGAGATTATCAGAAAGACCTTTGAGTTAAAGACTCATTTACAAAGGTTCCACGTCATACATATAGAGCAGGGACAATACATGTTTTACAGGATGTTAGCATATAACAAGATCATGCACAGTAATGGAAAAACAATTTTTCTTTCTACACATGGTGGTACATTTGTTTCAGAGGGTGAGCTACCCTTCTAGGGTAGGTATGATTTAACACAAAAGTCGCACAGCCATAGAGAGTAGAGAGTTACCAAGGAGGCTGCTTGTCAAAGGAACTTTTGACGGTTGGGCCATTATGCTATAGGGGTCAGAGAAGTTGGGGAGTCAACAGGGGAGGGTCAGCTGCAGTCACATAGGTTTGAGACTTGCAGGTGATTCCTTAGTCTGGTTTTAGAAGGGCCGAGCCTGGTTTCTTCCATGATTTCGCTGGGAAGGGCATTCGTCCAGGAAGGGGCTTTGTAGCAGAAAGTTCACTGGAATTGGGAGGTCCGCCATGTGGTACCCATAGTAGCGGTCTGTTCGAGCTGCTAGTTGTTCTGCCAGGTGATGTTGTGAGGATAATTTGGCTTAGGGCAGGGGGAGGCCAAGAACAATTGTTTTGGTCATGAGGCAGGTGTAATACCTAATTCTATTGTCAAGGTTTAGCCAGTCTGCTGTGCTGTAGAGGAGCATGTGTGTGTGGGGCGGTCACATCCTAAGATGAGCTGGCAGGCTTTGTTAAGCACCAGCCGGAGATGATTAAGGGCTGTGGAGGCTGCTGCACTGTAGATGAGGATACCGTAGTCCAGCAGGGAGAGGATAGAGGAGTTTATGGTGGGTTGCAGTGCTTCAGGGGCGAGGCAGTGTTTGTATCGGTAGAGAACTCCTAGTCTGGAGCTAAGGGCATTAGATAGGTGTTGGATATGTAGGTTAAAGTTGAGAGCAGGGTCAAGTGTGATCCCTAGGTATTTAAAGCTGCTTACCTGTTCTAGGGGTGTCAGTTTAGAGGTGAGAAACTTGGGGCAGAGGTTTTGAGGGGGTTCTCTGGATGAGAGAAAATCATGACTTTTGTTTTATTGTAATTTATTGTAAGACGTTGGGTGGTGAGCCATTGTTCGATGTCTCGGAATGACTGTTGGAGAGTTTCGTGGAGTTTGGAGGGTGCGGGTCAGAGGCGTACAGGATGGCATCGTCCACATACAATAGCAGGTTACCAGTGCAGGCAGATGGGAGGAGTTAAGGTATAGACTGAAAAGTAAGGGGCCCAGTATGGGCCTTGTGGGACACCGGGTGGATAGGGAGGCAGGGGATGGGACAGTGCCAACCTTGACCCTCTTGACCCTTTCGTTCCATCCAAGAGGTAGCTGGTAAATCAGTTCATGGCATCCTTGGAGACGCCTGTGTAGGCCAGAGTGTTTAGTAGAAGGGTATGGTTGCGATGTTGAATGCCTTGGATAGGTCAACAAAGATGGCTCAGAGAGGTGGCCGTGGTCCAAGGCAGAGTGTACATGGGAGGTAAATTCAAGAAGGGCGGTGGTGGTACTATGACCCTTTCAGAAGCCATGTTGCTGGGTGGTTAGCAGGTGATATTTATTGAAGTGAGCTGTAAGTTGGTCGATATGATAAGCTGTGCAATTACATTGCCTAAAAAGTCTTTGTTTCGTAAGAAGTGTAAGGGGAAAAAAGGAAATGCTTAAACATTTTGGATCATAAATGTAACAGTACAAATCTTTTACAATATAAGTTGGCATTCATTAATATGAGAAGAGAATACAAGTCACTATTAAGTGCTAAAAGGAGCATGTGTCACCAACAGCTATGGCACCAGCTTCAGTCTGCAGTTGTTACTAAGGATGCTACATCTTTTGGGGACCTTATTACCTTTGAAACAGACAATAAAAGGGGAAATACAGCATCATCTGTTGATGAAGATACTTGGGTTCGATACTTTTCAAATATATACAAAGTTAGTAAAAATTAAAATTGTGTAGCTAACCTGACTACTACTTTTAGCCCCTATAATGATATCAACATAAGCTGGATATTTTTTTTAATTAAATCAACTTTTATTTTTCAAAATACAAACATCAACAGAGTGAATATAGCATGAAAATTATCCAGACAGAACCACACAACCCCGCCCTTCCCCTAAGAGCCCTCCTTCCCACCTCTGGAGTGTGCGGTCGACCCAGTGATAAAGTATTAGAGAAGTAACAAGTCCCATGGAATTTTTGTATAAAGGGGGAGCCCAAGGAGCCTCAGGGAAAGTTAATTCAGGTATAAGGCGTAAAGCTTGCCCCATTTTTTTGTTGAAAAGATGTAGACTGTGATGAAAGTTAACAATCAGGCACTCCGTCTGAAGACAGAAAGGGAGTTCATGTAATCATTTACGGTATGAAATGGATGATTGGTCTAGCCAGTGCTTATGGACCAATTTTTTAACCACCATGGAGATAAATGCAATATGGTATCTCCTCTCCTTAACCACAGTCTGGGTGTAGTCCCCTATGATGTATATTTCTGGAGTGAAGAGACCTTCCAAACCCAGAAGGGGATCAGCACGGGTTTCAATCAAGCCCCATGGGGTGAAACCTTCTCACAAGACCAAAGGATATGTAAATTATTGCCCTCTGCCTTGCCACATCTAGTGCAGGCAGAAGAAGGGAGACAATCCATCTTAGCCAGTTTGACAGGTGTATAGTACTTGTTGTTTAAACCATGGTATTGTGTGTCTTAACCTATCCTCATTAGTATAAATACACAGATCCTTCCAAATACAAACCCAGCTGAGTGTGACATCCAGCATCAGGACCTCCCAGGCCTTAGAGCCCGCAGGGTGAGTGGGATGAAGCATAGTAAGAAGAAGGTGAATAAAGCATGGAAGTCCATTGGGATCGAATTGCCAAATCCTGTATCTGAACCAACAGGCTGTCTAAACCTGAGGGCACTGGAGTGGGGCCAAAGTGTTGTAATAGCACATGTCTTAATTGAAAAATCTTAAAAATGTGAGGCTGACCCAGTTGGAACTTCACCAGAATCTCTGAAGAGGAAAGAAGAGAGTCCTGAGAATAGAAATCTGATACACTAACCCCATGTAATTGAAGAAACCTACCGGGAGAGAGAGAATACTATATCCAATTTTAATATTTGGGTTAGAAAGTATAGGCTAAGAAGTATCTTTAGGAGGTAAAATTTTTGGTTATTCTGGCTACCCTGCTTGACTCTCTTTCTCTGAAGACTCATCAGCAGTGAGAATGTTTTATTTCTTTTGACAAGAATTTGCTCTGCCTATGTGAGTGATAGGCTGGGGGATTGTACTATCTTGCTATCCCGGATTGCAAACTGAACACGTTTATTTAAGTTTCTATTTTTTACTGGATTTTTTATCATTTGACAGGCAGCAAGAGTGCCTGTACCTTTTGCTAGTTCCCCAAGGGTCGTAAGAGGGTCTGTGGACTGGAAACATTTACATTTTAATATTATTTTTACAGACAGTGAGAGTGCCTGTATGTGGTTCAGCCCCCGAGGCAGTGAGAGGGCCCGGGGAGCTGTACATTTTCATTTGAAGACCTTTGTTACCTGTATTTGGCTTGTTTTTGTATTTGAATTGTATTTATTATTTTAGTATTTCAGTACTTATCCGTGACTGCAAATCCATTTCTGCCTAAGACATTGAATTACTTATATTTTGAATTTAGCATTAAGGGGGTTAATTGAGGGTTTTTCTTTAGGTGGGATTTAGGAATTTTTGGGTTATTTATTTTCTTAATAAGTGTTGTGGGCTTATGATTTTGCTGAGTTTTATCTTATTTTGTTTTAGTTGTATGTTTGCAGGTTAGCTATGCTGATGATACTCAGCTCTACCTCTCTTTTGCACCCGACTAGGATGGAGCTCTCTCAGTCTTTAGTAACTGCCTCAAAGAAATCCAGGAGTGGATGGACTCGAGTTGGTTGAAGTTGAACTTGGAAAAAACAGAGATGTTGGTAGTGGATCCGTCATGCCGGATAGGGGGGCCGGGGGTTGGTTCACCCTCTGGACTTTATCTTGGGGGTGTTTCACTCCCAACCTCTGAACAGGTGCGTAACCTGGGGATAATTTTTGATGAAGGATTGACTCACAGGTGTCTACCATCGTCAAGTACTCTTTTTACCATCTGAGGAATATCTCCAGGATTAGGCACCCTGTTCCATCTGGCGATCTTCTAATACTGGTCCATGCCTTTGTGTCCTCACATCTGGACTATTGCAATTCCCTTTATCTAGGGCTTCCTGGAGTGGAAATCCACCACCTGCAGCTGGTGCAGAATGTGCAGCCTGGCTTTTGACTGGCACCTCCCAGTCCAGCAATACTTTGCCGATGCTGCGCGGACTGCACTGGCTGCCAGTGCAGTGGTGGATCACCTTTAAAGTTGGTCTCCTGACTTTTAAAGCCCTATATGGACTTGGCCTGGACTACCTGAAAGAGCTCCTGGTCCTTTATTGCCCTGGGCGATTGCTCCGCTCAGCTGGCGAGGGGTTGCTAGAAATCCTGAGGGTGTGTTTGAAATCTTCTGGGGCCTGTACATTTATGCATGCGGCCCCTACCCTCTGGAATTCTCTACCCTGTCAGCTACGGGAGTGTGCAACCATGGAGGGATTTACAAAGGCCCTGAAAACATATTTATGGACTCAAGCATTTTGAGTTTGATTTTATTTGTCTGTCTGTGCTAGCTGTTTTAACATTAAGATTTGAAATGTCTGACGTGTTTTTAAATTTTGTAAGGAGCCTTGGTTTTTGAAAGGCACCATAGAAATAAAGTTTTATTATTATTTATTATTTAATTAACAAGTATGCAGTACAAAAAGGAAAAACCCTTTATTGCTCTATTGGATCTTCATGTATCATTCGATAATGTGAACTGCACCTTTTATGGTCACTGCTGGAGCAGTGGCATTTAGATAATAAGCTACTTAACATTTTAAAAATGGTTCATGAAAATAACATAGCAAAGGTTAGAGGTGGAACAGATGCCAGCCTTTCAAGAAGCATTACCATAAATTGTGGTGTAAAGCAGAGTTATATCCTTGCCCCATATTTGTTTAGTCTATATTTGGAGTCATTGTCTATAGAACTAAGTACAGTTGATACATTCCCACCAATAATTGACCAAGAAAGGATTCAAATTGTGATGTACACAGATGACATTGTCTTGTGCTGTCTTCCCAGTTTAAAAAGAGCTATTATACAATAGCAAGGAAAATACTGGATTTTGATTGGCTGGCTGGCACCCTCTAGCCATGGTAAGTTCCATCATTACCCCATTGAAAAAGGTGCCAGTCGCCAGTCAGCCATATCAAAAACTCCCCCTCAAATCACTCTGACCACCACAAAAGTAGGACTCAGAAAGACAGCAATGGACAGCAGAGAATACTGAAGTGTTCAAACACAAGCCGAGTCGGAACAATTCAACAGTCAACAAATCCTGCCTAAAGCTACCGTACCTATAAGAAAAAAAAAAAGTAGTGTCCTTACAACTGTGTTTAAAAAACAAACAAACAAAAAAACTTTACCTACATAATCTTTTAATTTCCCGGTCCCAGGAGAGCCAAAGATGGCTACCGCTATGGCAGTCACAGAAGAGTCCCACACTTTACGTTTGCAGCCATTCCAGCTCTAAACTCTAAGTCCTCAGAGCCTATCCTCATCTTAGCTAAATCTTTTCATACCCTCCAGCCATTTCTGTGCAACAGAAAAAAAAAGAAATTCCCAAGCGTCATGATGATTCGTTCTCGTTACCACAAAGTTAAACCCGGAAGCACAAATCGAAATGGCAGTCCGTTAGCGCTTGCTACACACAGACTGCCGGCAGCAAGCTCTCTCAAAAACAAACAAAGCTGCAGCTTAAAGCAGACTGCCTGTCCCATAGTATAAAAAAAAGAACCTAGGAATCACAGCCCTCTGTATAAAAATATATATAACATATCTAACCCTCTACATACAGGGCTACATTACAGTATACAGAGAACAACATATCAGCCCTAGCAACCAAGGACTGTTTTGTCCAGCGAATGACAAATAAAATAAAAATTAATATAAATACAAAAAATATATATTTATCTTTTCTATCTAAAAGGGGAACATTGTATACTCACAATATTCCACTAAAAGGGTGTGGGAGTAATGCTAGGATTTACCCACTTCTGGTGTAACTTACTCACTCGGCCTGTGGCCTCGTGACGAGCACACCAAGCATGAAGTAAATCCAGTATTCCACACCCTATCATGTATATTAGCTTAATTAATGGATCCTTCAGCATTTAGAATTTTTGTTTAATAAACAGTGTAAAATCTAAAATAATGACTTTTGGCTCTAAGTTGCATACAAATACTACATGGAGGTTTAATAAAATTAATTAGAAGGGGTGCAAGAATACACATATTTGGGAATCTCATTAAACTCTAAAACATCTGGAAGAAACATATGTTGGAAACCAAACAGAAAGCCAGTCAAACCATGAAATAGATGCTTACAGTAGGTTTGCAAATCTCTTTGATGGAAATTCATATAGGCGCTGGATGCAGCATATAAGGCCAAAATGCAAAATATGATGCTGTAAGGAGCTGAGACTTAGGTTTCTAGTAACGTTAAAGACGCTGTACTATCCAGAATTATTTTTAAATGAATAATGAACCTTCCAGTTGATTGTCCTACAGCCTTATTAAATGTAGAATTTAATCTACTTTCATTAAAGATAATGCCACAAAGTAGAATAATACATTTCTTTAAGAAAATAATCAAAGCTGAAGAAACATCAATTTTGGCTGATTACTGGAAGAATGCACAGAAGAACATTTCTAAAATTAATCCTAATTGGTTTGTCAAGTTATATGATTTGCTAAGAATACATGGTTTGCTGGACATCAGAGAGTTTATACTACTGGTCATATTGATACTTACTTCAGGAAGCACTCTGAGAATAAATGATGCCTTTCTTCAAGAGTAATGGAAAACAATAGAGATGGTAACATTGCCAAATTGCATAGGGAAATGAAAGTGTTTAAGTGTAAAGAAAAATATCTCCAGTTCTGTGAACATGTTAATCATAAATTGGCTTACTGTAAATTTAGAATGGGAATTTTGTGCAGAAATTCAGATAGGCACAAGCTCTGGAGGTTACAAAATAATTTGGATGTTTGTAAATGTAATAACATATCTTGATTGACTGTGAACCATTTATTATTTGATTGTGATAACTTAATAGAGGATTGTAAAGTTTGGTTACTTGTATTATAGACCAAAATTTAAAAATTAGATAAAGATGGCAGGAAAAGACTCTTGAACTGCATGCTGTTTTGTGACTATGAACTGCATATGTATACTGTAGCAAATTTTGTACTGAAAGCAATTTATAACAAAATAATAGGATTATTAACATTTTCGTACTATAGGGGTACTTTCAACTTTTAAACTCTCATATGTAGTGATGGATGTTTTTTACATACCTTTTCAATAAAAAATTGACTTGACTTGAATAGGTGAAAGGTCTATCTTTCACTCTATCTGCAGTTAAAAATCCTGCTAGAACAGGAGGTAAAGAAACTGTTTAAGAAAATGCCCATAGAAAAGGTCCCTACCTCACAGTGGGAAAATGGCCTCTTCTCAAGGCAGTTCCTGACAGGGAAGAAAAATAGGGATTGGCAGCCCATTCTGCATTTAACAATCCTGAGCAGGCACATAAAAAAAGGAAAACATTCAAGATGGTAACTCTGGGAACAGTTATACCATCTATGCTGAAAGGGGAGTGGTTAGGAATCACTGGACCTGAAAGATGCATAATTTCAGATCCCTGTAAGACACTCCCACAGAAAATACCTAATAGTCAGACTAGGGAAAGAGCAATATCAGTTTACCACATTGCTGTTTGGTGTAAGCTCAGCTCAAGGGTGTTCTTAAAGTACCACGTAGCAGTAGATGCTTTCTTAAGAAGAAACAGGATATCAGTGTATCCCTACCTGACCGACTGGCTAGTCATAGGAAGGACAAAACAGGAGACACTAAGCTACATTACAGTGGTAAAACACCTTGGAAAGTCTAGGTTTTCTTCTGAATATAGAAAATCCCAGCAGGAACCCAGACAAGTGCTGATGTTCATATGAGCTGAGTTAGACACCACTAAGGGAAAAGCATTCTTGTCACAGGCAAGAGTGGAAAGTCTGTTGTCCTCTGCAAGATCCTCTAGGCCAGGTGAGCCAAGGCCAGCAAGAGACTTCTTGCAGTCATTAGGGCACATGTCAGCAGCAACAACTGTAGTACCATGGTCCCATCTACAGATGAGAGATGTACAGTACCATTTAAAAAGGCACTGGCCTTAAAGCTCAAATCCACTGAGCCAGCCAGTACCAGTCACAACTTGCACAGGGTCACAACCCCGCAAACAAAAACAGTGAAGCAAACAGTGCTGCAGGCAAAATGCCATGTATGCAAATAAGGTTGGTAAAAACACCGACTGACACAAAAAGCACCCACGCCAGATGACTTAATGGAAAGAATATAGACTTTTTGTTTTTGCAGGGGGCCTCGGCCCCCATGCCTCTCACAACCCCAGAATTATTATAATCAACTCCGAGGGGGTGTGGACCTCAGGGATAAGGAGAAACTCAGAAGGAGGGAAACTTTGCTTGTGAGCCGTAAAAAAAATAAATACTATCAGGAGACAGGGAACCAGACCCTGGTCCCCAGGTCTCCACTGCTCCAGGTGCTTGTGCCTTAGCCACTCCACCATGGGAGCAGCTTGACCAGGCACAGTATCTGAGGTTTCTTCAGCCCTTCCTTCACTCTGCAGTCAGCGACAGGGGTGATGGTAATTCACTACCGCTATTATACCTGTCACTCTAAATGGTTTCATGCTTTACACAGTGCAGTTCTTGCCTCGCTATTCTTCCAGCGGCATATTGTTCTGGTACCATCACAACCAGACTGGTCAGGGCTCTAGAGTGGTTGAAAGAGGTTGACAATCTCATGGAAGGAGTCTCATTCCAGCAACTGTCCACAACCTTTACTCTGACAACACATGTCTGTACTTGGATGGGGAATATCTGGGAGATCAAATGACATCTGATGTGTGGTCCCCACAAGAGCAGCAAAGCACGTAAATCTGCTGGAGCTCAGGGCAATTCTCCTGTCCCTACAGTACTTCTCAGACTTGGTCCAAAATCTGTCAGTTTTGTTCAGAACAGACAATACCATGGCAATGTACTGCATAAACAAGATAGCTGGTGCCAGATCCACAAAACTCTGCAAAGAGGCAATGAGGATTTGGAATCTGGCATACTCCCGTACAGAAATCACTGCTGTATATCTGCCAGGAAAGGACAATGTTCTGGTAGACACACTAAGCAGGATAAGTCAGGAGAAGGAGGTCACGTAATGGCAGCTTGAGTGGACGCACCTGCTGTAAGCTCCCAACCCCTCTGCCAACTTTTTAAATATTTTACCTATTTCTGGCTCTACTATTTGGCGAATCTGTTTCTTTGATCTCCGATTCATCTTTTGGAGTGGCTCTTTCTTCATTGCAGCAATGGACGCTGACATGAAATCCCTGCTTCTTCAGCATATGCTACTGTCGACTCCGGAGCAGGAGAAAACAAGTAAAAGGACAAAACAACAGGCCGCTGCAACTCAACGTACTTCTTCCTCTGCAACTATTCTCATGGAAGATACATTTATGGAAGAGATGTGCCCTCTTAAAAGCTCTATGCAATTGCTTACTGAGGAACTTTAATGAATGCACTATTCCTTTGATTCCTTGGCCCACTGGATAGGTGACTCAGAAGCCCAGACTTCATCCTTGGAGGACTGGCAACAACAGGTGGTCGTGCTCAGGCAATGGGTGAGGAAAATGGAGGACTGCCTGTAGGATTTTGCATTGGGCCTTCCCGAGGGGGCAGACGGCCATCAAGCTATAACTTTTATTCAAAAACTTTGAGAAAATTGCTGGACCATCTCCATATGCCCCGATTTATGTGTTAGAGAGGGTGCACGGCTCACTACGCCTCATGCGCTCGCCTGGATCACCCCCCATGCCCAGTCATTTGTAAACTCCTTAATTTTCTAGACCAGCAACATATATTATCCAAAGTGCGGGATGTGAAGTCCTATGGGAAGGGCAACGCATACGTATAGTGCAAGATCTTCCTTTTTCTGTGCAGCAGCGGAAGGCCGTGTTCCATCCCCATAGTCAGTAAGCTTGTAGCGGCAAGTATTAAATTTAGGGTTCTGTACCCCTCCACCCTTTAGGTCTTACATGAGGGCAGCTGGCAGAGTTTTGACACACCAGATAAAGTGGCAACTGAGCTAAAGAAGCTTAATCCAGGGCTCTTTAAATGAGGACCTCAGTTTCTCCCAAGCTTTCTGTTTTGGCGTCAGTCCCTCTATCTCTGTTGAAGTTTCTTTTCTGCCTTGGTTCTGCTGTACTTTGGGTTACTTATTGCTTCTTTTCTTGGGTGCTGCTCCTGTTACTTCGCTTTTGTGCTGCAGTTGGGTCTGGACTCTGTTACATGATCTTTCGGAGGTAAGAAATCTGCACCATTTGGCTTAGACCAGCAGCTTCAACATTCCAGTTGGATTAAACGATTCTGCCTTTGTAATGGTCTGCAGATGCATTTCTACTGCATTATCCTGATCAGGGATCCATCATTTGGAAACCAGTGCCTTTGGTTATTTCTGGATGGTGGGAGGCACCTTTTTTGGAACTGTTTATATTATGGACTGGGCCATTCGGTGTCCTTGCCCTTAGTTAAAGGCAGTTTCCTTTGTTTTGTGGACATCTGCTGTACTAGGGTCCTGAGCTCTGGGACAACCTGGACTTTGACGTTGTTTGGTTTTTGTTTTGGGAACTGTTAAGCTGCATCTTCTAGTTCCCTTTATCCCAACTTCTTTACGGTAGCCTGGGCATTTAAGGACATACAGTATGTACAGTATCTCAGTGTACTACTACATAAGGACAATTTGCCCAATTATCGGCATGGACCTTCGGATTGTGCTGTCCACGTCATGTGATGTTATTTTTTGCCGCTAGCTGCATTTTCCTTGTTACAGTTCTTGTTTGCTAGATGCCGTGTATGTTTTACTTGCTTCGAGTACTGTTCCCATTTTTGCACACTGTGTGATTAGGTTTACTTATTGCATGTTATTTACAATGTTGGTTTTGGTGGGGGCAGCAGGATCTTACCCAACATGGGCTGGGTAGTATTTGGAGGTCAGTCTTTAGGACCAGGGTATTGGAGTTGGTTGTTTTGTTTGTTTATTTCATATAGGGGGAAAGGTGAGGGGAGGGCTTGACTGTAATTTTCCCAATGGGCCCTCAGATACCAGCCCATACTATCAAATTTCCTTTAATATGACTGGACTGTGTGGCTGTGGGCTTCTCTTGTTTTTCTTTGAGTGGGCCATGACGATTTGTCTAGGGCAATGTGGTGAGTTCATTGCCTCTCATCTTAGATGTCTTAGGAGCCAAATGTATTCAAATGTGGGGGAGGGAGGGAGTTTGGGGGGAACTCTCCCAAAGCACCTTCACTGGGGTGTTCTTATACATATGTTTTATTTTACTGCTCTCCTTTTGAATGTGTACTAGCTACAAATTTGTTTCTGTAACATCAAAGGGGCTCAAAATAGGAAACCCATTTGAGACAGGAGGACCTAGTGTGGTTTCACAGGTGTTGGGTGGCTCAAGTTTAAGGGGTGAGTGTTCATTCGAAGAGGGGAGGTGTGGCTATCATCTTGGTGAGGGGTACGTCCTTCCTACTCACCTGGGAATGCTGGGATCAGGAGAGTCAGAATATTTTATTGCAGGGCCATCTAGGTACTTGTGAAGTACTTTTGGGTTCCGTTTACAGTCTTAATATTGATTCCCCTTCCTTTTCACTGACCTTATGTCCTGCCACCTTCCCTCGGTTACTTGTAATTCTGGAAATGGACTGGAATCTCATTTATAAAGATGATTTGGATAGATCCGGCTCTACCAGGTGGGGTCTGTCTCTGGGTCAGATGAATTCAGCAATTATTAGACCATGGGGGTCTGTTAGACTCGTGGAGGTTTTACATCCTCAGGATCGGCAATACACTTTTTTTTCTTCTGCACATGGGACCTCTTCTAGCATCGATTCTTTTTATTGAGCAGTAGCTCTTTGGTGGCCTAGTACCCTCCACTCCAAGATACTCCTAAAGTTCTTTCTGATCATGCTCCCATTGAGTTAATTCAGATTTTAAATGAGGGAAGAGAGGGACGGAATGTGATGACTTAACCCCAGCTTTTAAAAGATCCAACCCTGGTTCAGCATTTAAGTGAATTTCTCCTTAATATATTAGAAATCAACAGAGGTCCATGTCCAGACTTGATTGGTTGTGGGGGTGCTCAAAACCACCATACGATGGGAGTGCATTAAGCTGTCCTCCGAGCATAGGAAACTCCTTATCCATGATGAAGACTGGCTTTTGTCTTACATCAGACGTCTGGAGCAGAAATATCTTTGGACTCACCATCAAAGTCTGGCACCAACTTGATGCCCTCCATTTAAAATATGCTATCCGGAATCTGATGAGCGGGCTGGTTGGCTCTTGGCTTGGAGGCTGAAGCAGTTGGATGGGCCAAGGGTAGTCCCACACTTGAGACCTAGTCCTGGGAAAGATATTCTAACCTGGCTTCAAGATATTGTTGAGGCATTTGGTGATTTTTTTCAGAAGCCTCTATGAGGCAATCCCCTCATCCCCTTAAGATTGGGTGTCGATTTTGACCTATATAGACGGATCTCTCCCGTGCCTCTCATCTTCCCAGCAAGAATTTTTAGCAGAGCCAGTTAAGCTCTCTGAGGTTCAGGCCATAGTTTACCCTTCCCTAGATAAAGTACTTGTCCCAGATGGTTTTTGCAATAATTTTTACACTTTTATTTGGATGAAATATCACCCTTCCTCACCCAACTATTCAATTTTATCTTAACTGACAGATTGGAGGATTATTCCTTTAATCAAGCCTGGAAAACTCTCCTCTGGAAGCTGGGCAAGTATGAACTAGTGCTGGCTAGCTACCAGCCAATTTCTCTTCTGAACTCCGATATTAAGATTTTGGACAAGGTCCTGGCAGGCAGATTAAAATTGGTTTGTATCGTTAATCTCACCTGTACAGGTTGGTTTCATGGCTGGTTGTCTATCTAGTGACCCCTGAGGAAGCTCCTGTACCTGATCTCTGTGTCCATGGGAGAGCAGGACTGCTGTGGTCTTGGTCTCCTGGACACAGAGAAACTTTGATCATGTTTCATGGCCTTTTCTGTTTGAGGTTTGTGTACATTTGGTATTCTCCCCAATTTCTGTTCATGGTTCCGAGTTTATATACCAAACCTACAGCAAGAATCTATTGTAATGGTCTTTCTTCTGCCTTTTCCAGCTGGGATGAGGCACGAGACAAAGCTGCCCCTTTTCCCTCTTTTGTTTAATTCATATTTTGAGCCCTTCTTTTATGATTACAAACCTCCACTCTATTAAAGGTATATTAGTCGGCAGAGGTGGGGTGGGGTTAGTGGTACAAAATTTTAGCCTATGCAGATGATTTACTTCTGCACATTGAAGACCCAGTCTTCTCCATTCCCCGCAGCATTGGTCAAGATTGAGAAATTTTGTAAGATAGCTGGTTACAAGTTAAATCTCGACAAGACTCAGGTTATGCCTCTCAACATATTTGCCTCTAAGCAGGACATCGTTGAGTTAGGCCTGCCCTGGGAGCCTAAAGCTCTTAAATATTTGGGTATCTATTTGCCACCTCACCTCTCGGACCTGGTGTCCTTAAACTTTCCACCCCTTCTGCATGCCATTAAAACTGACGTGGCGAGATGGGCTTCCCTTCCCATGACTTTCTGGGGTTGTTTTAATGCCCTTAAGATGAACATCCTACCTCAGCTACTTTATCCTTTGGGGATGCTAGGGGTTTTCCTTCTGAAAGCTTGGTTTACCACTTTGAGACGCCTCATGAATCATTTTCTTTGGAGAGAAGGTGCAGTCCATTGTGCATATTCTAAACTTACCATTCCAAGAGAAAGTGACTTGCCTCTCCTAGATTTTACCTCTATTATCTGGCATTGCATAATGCTAAATTCCTGCAGTGAGGTACTGCTCGGGGTGGTTTGGATGACAAGGATTACACTCCTCTCTGGTTATGAATTGAGACCCGTTTCTACAAGAAGGCAGGTATTAATATGGCTAGCCTTCCGTACACTAAATTTTCTAGTTTACCAATGACCCTGAGATGCCCCCAGTTTGTGGTTCCTTAAAGCTGGAATTCAATTGGAACAATATCTTTGCATGTATTGGTCCTGGTCCCTGTCCCAACCTGTAATGGCAAACCCAAACATTCGGATCGATGGTCATCAGATTCCTGTCTCCTTTTGTCCCAGATTAAGTACCATGTCTGTCTCCTCTTTAGTGGAACAAAGTAAAATTTTACCTCATGGGCAATTGCAAGACCTTTTCTCTATTCCTCTTTTTCATACTTTTAAGTATTTGCAACTGGTTAACGCTCTTACTTCAGTTTTTGGTCATGCTCAGTAGGTTTCAACCGATAGTGAATTTATATCTCTGCTTACTTCCTTGGCTGCCCAACCCCATCCAATAGCTGGTTTATATGCTTATTTACAAACAGTAGACCCTACCTCTTTAACTGGTCTTTGGTTCTACCGGCAACAGGTTTTTGAGTGGCAACATGATTCTGGACACTGGCATTCTATCTAGCAGAATCTTTATAAGTTTATGAACAGGGACCATTATAGATGGACCCAGTTTCACATATTGCATGATCTATATTATACCCCTTTAAATTGTTTAAGATAGGCGGTCGGCTACCTGCTCTGCTCCCATTGTGGACTTGCAACAGGGCACTTATACCATATGTTGTGGGATTTCCCCACGGTAGTTCTCTTCTGGTCCAAAATTAAGGCCTCACTTGATCCGCTTTTGGGCCTGGAGGATTCTTCACTTCTGAAATCTGTTTGGTGAGGATTATCCACCCTTCCTGTTTGGTCATTGCAAAAGCCCATATCATGTTGATTTCAGTGGTGCAAAGTTAGCATCCTCCACCACTGGCGTGATGGTCCTTGCCCACCATGTTGAGAATGATATAATGAGATCATGCATGCTCTTTTGGTCGAAAAACAGATTGCCAGATTACATCACCAGCTATACCTCTTTCACAAAGAAGGAGCCATTGTATACTCTCTTATCTATTTGGACAGTACAAGAGTAAGTCCAATCAGGCAGGAGCTACCCTTAAATACTTGGATTGGGCCCTATTACTTCTTTTGCTAGTATCGGGTTGTGCCATGTTGCTCCATGAGGGTGGGGGGATGGGGAGGATGAGGGAGTGATTTTGCGTGATGAACATGTTTTACATGATTTCGCCTGCATCCTAATTTTAGGATGGGGAGAATTCTTAATGGGGATGTTTATGTTTTTGCTGTATTTCCATTATTCCTGTATTGTATGGTGTTGGGTTTGGATTGAAAATTCAATAAACTTTAAATTGATAAAAGGATAAGACAGGGAAACCACTAGTGTTCCTAGACTATGAGGTGGTTCTAATCTTATTCCGAGATGGGATACACCAGAGGTAGACTTGTTCGCCTCACATGAGAATCACAAGTTACCACTGTTCTGCTGCTGGTCACCCCAGAAGGAGACTCCACCACAGGATGCACTGCCTTTATTCATTCCCTGTAATTTACAGAGTTTTTTGGAAATTGAGGAAGGAGTTTGCAACAATGCTTCTGGTGGCACCAGATTGGGCGAGACAGTCATGTTACTCTCTCCTACTGTCCCTATCAAATAAGAACCCCAGCTATCTTCCTCTGAGGCATTACTTCTTGAGTATGTCTTATGGCAGGATGAAATTCCTAAACCTCAGAACACTAAGGCTGAGGCTTGATTCTTGAAGACAATGAATAGTCAAGCATAAACCTTGTATTAAATATCTTGAAAGTGTCAAGAAAGCAATTCACAAGAAAACCATATTCCTCAAAATAAAAAGGTGTTCTATCTGGTGCTCAAGTAAGGGTGCATCTTCCCTTGAAGCTGATTTTCCTTTGGTTCTGGATTACTTGAGACATCTCCACATAAGAGGATTGAGGATTTAATCATTGAAGGTCCACTTCAGAGTAGTATCAGCTTTTCTATCTACACAAAAGCCAAAATATTTAGCTTCATACCCTGTGTTCAAGAGATTCTTCAAATACCTCCTTCACCTACAGGCCCAAGTTAAGGAACCTATACCTTCCTGGGATTTGAATATCTGCTTAGCGCACCTGGTACAGGCACCTTTTGAGCCAATGGCCTCCGTTAATCTAAAATTTGTAACATGAAAAACTCTCTTCCTCATTGCCATGATCTCTGCTAAATAAGTCAATGAGCTCCAAACCCTGTGCACAGAACCTAACTACATTATCATGCACAGGGACAAAGTTGTCCTTGAGAAAAATAAAATTCCTTGCAAAAGCAGTGTCAGAATTTCACCTTAGTCAGTCACTGTACCTGTGCTATTCCCATCACATTTTAGCCCCCAAAAAAGGATTCCACCAAGTCACTTGGACAGCTTGGTTGTCAAAATCCCTGGCACTGATGAGCAAAACTTCAACTGTCAAAGTTTCGCCTGTCAGAAAATCACTGCCCCCTGCACCCCCTGATTTTTTAATAATCAGCTCTGAGGTGGAGCTGATTTGAATGGGGTGAAACACAGCAAAATGGATCCATTATACAGTGGGACCATTACAGTGACAATCTCAAATTTGTTGCTATAATGGTCATTGCTGTAATTTTTTTGCTGTTTCGCCAGTATATGAAAAAAAAGTGCACAGGTTGGATGTTACGAGAGCCCTTAGCTACTGTCTTGACAGAACAAGGGAGATAAGCTCAAACAACGGCCAGCTGTTTGTCGTCTATGGGGCAAGTACAAATCTGCTGCAGAAAAGACAGTTTCAAAGTGGTTGGTCTCTTGCATAAAATTCTGCTATGAAAAGCAAATAAGCAACCCCCTCCCCCAGTCTTAGAGCATTCCACAAGGTCTACTACAGTTTCAGTATCAGTCTTGAGAGACATTCCTTTGGCAGACATCTGAAAAGCAGCTACTGAAGCTAGAAAAGTGTACAAATTTTCACAAAGCACTACTCTCTGGATATACTCTCCAGAAGAGATTAAAGGTTTGGGACAGCAGTCTTTCAGAATCTTTTTTTTTTTCTAAATAAGTTCCAGACTTCCCATCCTCCTGAAGTACTGCTACTAAGTCTGCAGTTTTTGTATGGCACCACTATTAGACTCATGTTGTTAGAAGAAAACTGACCATAGTAATGATGTCTCTTCTAATGGATCCGGTAGTGAGTCAGTACAATGTCATCCCTACCTCCCCTTCTAGAACCTACCCAGAAAAAGGGTCATAAACTGAATTTGGTTTTAAGTACTCTTTTTCTGTCAGATCATTCAAGTGTGTTAACACAGTTCATAGTTTAAGTAGATATTGTGTCATAATTTTTAGTATGGTTACGTAAAAGCTTTTTAAAAGCAGCAGTACTAGATAAAAAAAACTGGATCATTTGCAAAGGTTTATTTCCTGTGCTCTGTTGAGCACTTACCTGGTAATCTTTCTTGTTTTTGCTGTACTATCACCCGTAATTTGCTCAATTTTCTTTGTTTTTGTTTACATTTCTCCCACCTGCCATGTTGAATTGGAACCCTCTGCTGCCAACCGCACATGCGCAAGACTCGTAGCACTACATGGGGATAGTAGGAACATGCAACACACAGTCCCACAGAAATAAGCTAAAGACATGATGCAATGTGAGGGGAGAGTTCAGCTGCAAATTAGGCACCAGCCATACTTACTGTGGATCCACAACAATGGAAATAAATTTTAAATATCTTAAAAACTAAAGATCGACAGAAATAAAATATTTACAGATACAGAAACCTGAACTATGGCTGCATGCTTCCAGCAAGAAAACATAATTTTGATAATGACTTCCTGATTATCTAGTACTGCTGCTTTAAGTCTGCTTATTTTTTTGCTTATTAGCTTGTTATAGGCATGGTAGTTTTAGTTAGTTAGTACGGTACCTTCTGCTCTTCTGCAC
This sequence comes from Neoceratodus forsteri, assembly GCA_016271365.2. Lineage (NCBI taxonomy): Eukaryota > Metazoa > Chordata > Ceratodontiformes > Ceratodontidae > Neoceratodus > Neoceratodus forsteri. The sequence continues at coordinate 881,227,627 of CM028136.1, forward strand.
AAATCTGATGTTAGAACACTAGAGGAGTATCAGCACACAACAACATTGGAATAGAGTTCTGACTCCACAGCACCATTCCAAATCCCCTAAGCAACATCTCAGCATGTAAATGATGCAGTTTTTATACAGGTTTACTACTGGACTCATTAGAAGAAACATCATTACTACAGTGAATAATTATTTCTTCCTGCACCAGAGCCCACAGTATGCCAGATAAGAGATACAGTATGGTGATTCAGATCGCTAATTGGCTAAGTTCACATGCGTGATTTATACTAAACAGAACTGAGTCAAACATGATTCTTGGCTACAGTATTGAAATAAACAGAGGAGGCATAATCAAGTAATGGAAGCAACTGACCCACTGCTATCACTAGATGAGTATCAGATGTAATCAATAGTTTTGTTCTGTAGGAAATACCCAGTTTCTGATTAAGATTTTTCCAAACATACAGTAAGAAATGTGCCGAGAAGATCAAGAGAATATAAGAACACCCATGTACTCAAATTGAGAAACATGTTGCAGAGAAAGTACCACCAGTTTAAAAACCTTGAAGATTAAAGCTGGATCATCTTAATTTACATAAATTAGGTTTTGATCTACATATCCCCATTTTGTACTTGTTGCAATGTGAGAAGTCAGTAAGGAGAGCCAGGGGATACTGGGATGCATAGGAAGGGCATCACAAGTAGAAAAAGGAAGTGGTTATCCCTCTGTACAGACAGTTGGTGAGACCCCATCTGGAGTACTGTGTGCAGTTTTGGAGCCCTCATCTACACAAGGACATAGACAGAATGGAAGCAGTCCGGAGGAGGGCAACTAAAATGGTGCAGGGTCTGCATCAGAAATCATATGAAGAGAGACTGAGAGAGCTTAATATGTATACCCTTGATGAAATGAGGACAGGGGACATGATAGAAACGTTCATGTACCTCAAGGGAATCAACAAAGTCCAGGAGGGTAGCATCTTTCAGAAAAAGAGATGTGTAAGAACAAGGGGACACAATCTAAAGATAGAGGGGGGACGCTCGGGGTAATGTGAGGAAATCTTTTTTCATGGAGAGAGTGGTGGATGCATGGAATTGTCTTCCTGGGGAGGTTGTTGGGGCTAAAACAGTGGGGGAATTCAAACATGCATGGGACAGACACAAGGCAATTGTAGTGGGGGGTAGCAGGAAGTAGGCTGTTGGTTAACTAGAATCTGCAGCTTATTCAGTAGGTAGGGAAATGGGCAGACTGGGTGGGCCAAGTGGTCCTTATCTGCCGTCAAAGTCTATGTTTCTATGTTGTATTAATTACAATTGATTATCAAAAGCCTATTATACACAGGGCAAAAATCCACATTCACTGTAAGAAAAATGTCCATTAAACATTTCAACAAACCTAAAAGCTCACTGTGCTGGCATGAAAGGGGTAAATGGGGTTTGGAATTAATGCATGCAGACAACAGCAAAGAGGCTACACGAAAGCACTGGGGGACTCCCTTGAAACTAATTAAGTATCAGACTGAGTATTGCCGAAACACTTTTGTTGAGATAACCCCAAATAAGTAATTTTGAAACCAAAATGCTGGATTATCAAACACCCAGTTGAAGTATTTTAGGCAAAAGAATGTTATGACCAACCATGTCAACTGACCTGGTTAAGTCCACAAACACAGCCCCAGATAAGCTTCCCTTATCCATGCAGTAGGTATAAGGACATGGTCTGTGAACCTGACAAAGACAGTGCTGATGCCATGATGCTTCCTAAAACTGTGGGGTTGGCAGCAATCAATTATACTTAGATCTACTATGTTATAATTAAGGTGGATAAATACCAGTTTATCCAGTAACTTCCTTGGAGGTAACAATATAGTAATGGGACAAAAATTATCAATAAGAGAAAGTCCCACATTAAAAAAACAAAACAAAAGCCACTCTAACTAATTTCTGCATAGAAGGAAAGGATGAAGTAACTAAAGAAAGATTAAATTCTTTTGTAAGGGTCCCTGAGCCTCTGACATTACACAGAAACACAGAAATTAATAAAAAATTAAGGGAGGGAGACACTGACAGACACAAAACAGGAAAGGGATCGGAGGGGGTGATCATTACAGAGGACCTAAAGGCTGCACAACAGTGTGACAAGGCAGTGGGGAAGGCTAACCGGATGTTAGGATGCATTGGCAGGGGCATCGCCAGCAGAAGGCGGGAGGTAATAATACCCCTGTACAGATCACTGGTGAGACCACACCTAGAATACTTTGTCCAATTCTGGATGCCTTGTCTTCAAAAGGACATGACCAGGGTGGAGGCGGTTCAAAGAAGAGCAACCAAAATGCTACAGGGAATACATCACAAGACCTGAGAAGAAAGGCTTAGGGAATTAAACATATACTCCCTGGAGGATAGAAGATTGAGGGGGGATATGATAGAAATGTACAAATACCTCACAGGGAAAAATAAGGTACAGGAAGGCAGCCTTTTTCAAATGAAAAGATGCTCAAGGATGAGAGGTCACGCTATGAAACTGGAGGAGGGAGGTTCAGAGGAAATGTGAGGATGCACTTCTTCACTAAAAGAGTGGTACATGAGTGGAACAGCCTGCTGGTAGAGGTGGAGGGATCAGAAACAGTTGCAGGATTCAAGAAGGCATGGGATAGGTACAGGGAGATCTTGGAAGTAAAAAGGGGGGGGGCAGAGGAACTGGAGGCAGAGTAGGGTCATGATAGGATAAAAGAGATAATATGGCAGACTGGGTGGGCCATGAGGCCCTTATCTGCTGATACCTTCTATGTTTCTAAATTGTCAACAGAAAAGGTCCCTTTAGCCCAAGTCTGCTCATCTGTGTTGATTGTGAAGACCGTAACAGCCTTTCACTTCTCCTTTCCTCCCTCCCCTTTATCCCTTGTGTTTAACAGCCCCATGTGTCTGTCCTATCCATGTTTGAGCCTCTACATCGATTTGGCACGGACTACCTCTCTTAGTAGACTATTCCATCCCTTCATCAATCTCTGTGAAGAAATGCTTTCCAATGTCACTCTTAAATCTCCCCCCTTCCCTCGTTCAGCTCCGTTGAGTTTCCTCTGGTGTTTGTGTTCCCACTTAGTGTGAAAACACTGTTACCTACTTCACTAAACCTATTGAGGTATTTATGTCTCAGTCATGTGCCCCTTCTCTCTCTCCTCGCTTCCAGTGTGTACTTGTTGAGATTCTCCGACCTCTCCATGTAAGTCCTTTCCTGCTGACCTTGGATATCTCTGGTTACCCTTCTTTATACTGCCTCCACCCTGCCCCTGTATATCTTAAGTGTGGATTCCAGAGCTGCACACAGTAGTCCAGGTGAAGAGTCAGGTATTAGTTGCTGCCAAGTTTAAAGGAACTCTATTGGCTGAACAAAAACTTAGCGTAGCATCCAATCAGAAAAGTATATGCTAATTAAGAGGTCTATAAAAAGATCCTGCCAACTACTGGAGACCTATAAATACACTCTACTAATGCAAGACAGACATGCTATATCCCTTTTGTGTCTGCCTAACTTTGGTTATCTTCTTAAAGGCACACTCTACATTTCTTCTCTAAAGTTACACAAGGTGTTCTTATAGGAGTATCACACTGTTGATGGGTTTATTGATTTTTAAATCTCTGCTGATTTAATTAAGCCACTTCTGATTTATGCAGCAGCTTTTAACAAAAAACAAACCTTTTGATGAATTCCACCTAACATTTTACACCCTGGCTTGACAAACTGAAATGAACAAATGTTAAAGGGAAACGTCCCCCTACAAGCAGGCCCCACCTCAGTGTGAAGCAGGGCCCAATTAGCACCTTAACAAACAGTTATAATTTTGACCTTACTGTGCCATCTGCAATTTAAAAATGTATCTGGTTAATCCTGCTCCATCCCCGCCAGCATTTTACAATGGAGAATACTTACCGGTGCACCCTCAACCACCTGCAGCTGTCCACAACAGAGTAATGTGTCGTGTGGGGAGTAGCCAGGATGCATCCATAGGAATACTGTACTGTCGGAGCTTTTAATAGCTCCGGTTTGGAACCTATGGGTCTCTGTGCTATACTGAGCCGAGGTATAGACTGGCAGTCACCCCCGCACCATCCCACCTATTTTCTCCTGAACTTGATAAAATTGCCTTAATCTAAGATGTACTTTACATTCTAATCCTTTCTGTAATTTTGCTACCCCACTTATGTCCTTGCTTAAATACTTTCTTCCACTTTGGTTTTCTCTGCAAATCTATTCTCTTTTTTCCTTAAACTCTGAATTAATGAATTGTAATGGATTCAGATAATGAAAATTATGATATGTATGTTTTCTGAACTTTGCTGAAAATGCCATTTTGATTTCCCAATATGTGGAATTTTGCACTTGTGTTTGCTAATGCTGTACTGTTTCTTTTTTAACTTTGTATTTATTGCATTTAAAAATACAATAACAAGTTACATCCCAATGTCAGACATCTCAGTATAAATTAGGAACCATCAAATGGAAAAGATCTAAGTAGCCTAGACATTCAAGGTCAGGAATATGAGGGAAAAAGGAATAGCTATAAAGTATTTTATAATGAATAGTTGCACCCTACAGAAATTGGGTGATCAGTCCATACAAAAAGGTTAGTCCAATGATAGCAGTTCCTCAACATCAGACATTGATATGACCCTTTCCCAAAGATGTAGAAATCCAAACATTGGTAGTGTTCAACACAGGCCCCTCAATAACCAAGGAGCACCTTGTTGAAACAACAATTTGCTTCAACACTACAACCCAGAAGAAATAAAGCAGTATATATAGATATGTAAATACTGCCCAATTTAGAAGTAGCCTTCTCTCAGAACAATATGCATGCACTACAGAACTGATTAATTAGAGGCTAAATAGTGTCTCTAAAGGAGAAACCATGGCCAGTCCAGCACCTCTCATGTTGCCACCTCAGACTCATCCAAGCTCTGGTCCTCTTCCTGGTCCCATGGGCTGCCTCGAACTCCCACTGGATGTGCTCAACTTGTTTCTCGGCTTCTGCCAGGGCCGTAATCTGGAAAGTGTGGACCCCCATAAAAGCTCCACAAATGGACCAGCATCAAAAGTGAAGGAACCTCCACAAGACTTCTCTGTTTAGCTTGCACCCCATCAAACTGTTTACAGCAAGCCTGAGTGGCATAAAACATGTCCGGGAATAAATGCACCGTATGCCCATCACAGTTTAATTGTTCAGTACTGCAAGCTCCTTGCAACAGCTGATCTCTGGTAGCCACACCATCCGTGATGCAGAGCACAGTCTGGGGAAGGTCCCGTTGAGCTTCTGCAGATCGTGGGGATATGCGGTAAGCTCGTAAAAAGTGTGCCACCCAGTCCTGACCAAGTTGTAGGGCCCCAGGGAGCCAATCCTTCAAGAAAGTAACAAGATCAGGATCATCTTTCCCCTCTGGTAGTCCCACAATTCTGATGTTGGGCACATTCGCATTCCAGTGCCTCCAATCTGTGCGGAGCTGGGAGTTCTCCTGAGTCAGTTTTGTGGTTGCGAAAGGGGTTGAGTAGCTTGAGCCTCCACCGTAGCTGCTGTTTTAGTCACCAACTCTATTTTAATCTCCTGTCCCCCAATCCTCTGCAGTATGGTCTTGACCTTAATGTCAATGGCCTGCATCAACAATTGTAAGGCCTTCCATTGGGGCTCTGCTCCATTAGTGGTGGCTGAGGATGTAAAGGCCTGTTGTTCTGTTGATGAAGGTGGTTTTGAACTACCTGGTCCTCCCTTTTTGTTTCTCCCCATCACCTCAAAATACACTAAATTGCTCCCCGTAAGATGCTCTTCCAAGTACTACTAAGGCTGGGTTGAATTTTTGACTTGTATTTTTAAACTGCAATATGCTGTTGGTTTTCTTCTTTTTTTTATAATTGTGAATGCTGGCTTGGATACTAGTATTTTGCTTAAGGGTATCTGAAACCCAAAATGCAATCAGTTGTGTATTATTGGCTTATGTATCATGTGACACATGACATCATGTGCTCTGGGGCTATTTGAGCCTGGTTTTCACAAACCAGAAACTACCCCCTTAGGAAGATCTGTTGGTTGAAGCACAGGGGTTTCTGCTTTAGTTCACTGCAGTATCTGGCATTTATTGGCACAATAAATAGTGGAAGCTTTTACTTACAAACTTTCGTGTGCCACCTGTTCTTGTTTGGTGAGTGCAATCTTCCTACCTTAATTAGTGTGAACTACAGTGGGTTGTGGTTATTACACTATAATTAGATTTTTACACATTTTCTTAAAACGATCTACATAAAGGAATTGTCTTTCATATGCCCCTACTTTAACAAATATGATGAGTTTCTCAATGGCTGAGAACTTATGTATTTACAAAATAGTGTCCTGGAATATTAAAGGATGCCATAGTACTATGAAGCACACTAAGGTCCTGTCATATCTAAAATCCTTGACAACTGACTTTACATTTCTTCAAGAAACACTTTAACCAAAGAGATGTCTTTTTTTATGTGCCTCCCCTCCTCCCTGGTTGCCCACTCTTTCAGGTCCACCAGGCCCTTCCTGACTGCCTACCCATCCCCACACCAGCCACTTACCTCATATTGTGACTCCCCCAGGTAACCCAGTGTATCCCTTCACCAGACAGGTCCCCCTCCTACAAGGGGGAAGGCACTGGTGGGGCTACAGCGCACTCTATACCTGGCCCTGGGTGTTGCTGAGGTGTGCGGTCATGGGTTCAGCAGCATCAGAGGGCTGGAGACCATCATCTGGCCAAACAGGAGCATTTTCTCTGTTTTTCTTGGGGGAGTGATGTCCTGACATCAAGGCTGACACTGACATCTGCCACTCCCCTTGTGCACTGAGCCCGACGTTCTGCTGTGTCCCCAGCCTCTGCCAGGGGTCAGCAGGTGCCAGTGCACATCCCCACCTCCCCAGAGAAGAGCTGTTCCCGGATGCTTCATCCTTCTCCCCGGCCAACCCTCCAGCGACCAAGTCCGTTCCCAACCTGGGTGCCGCGTACAGATGGAAATCAACCGCTGCACCAATGGGCGGCCTAAAGAGATGTCTTTAATCTGAAAAAATAATGGGTAAGTAATGTTTTTATACAGTAGCTCTTTCTCCTCAAAAAGTAGAAGGCATCTGCTGCATCCTAACCCACAAAATGATTCCTTTAGCTGTTGAATCAGTCACATCAGATCCGGAGGGGAAATTTGTGATGGCTAAAGGTTCAACTGATGGACATAAAACACTGTTAGTTAATGTTTATGCTCCTAATAATGATTGCCCAGACTTTTTTGTTTTGCAAAATTAGCTGATCAGATAATAGCTTCAGTCGTCTCTACATCATATTGGCCAGAAAGATGAATACTGTGATAGACAATTTCTTAGACAGATCCAATGGGCTTGTTGCCAGACCCTGCAAATCCTCCCTGACCCTAAAAAATCCTATGCTCCGAATTTGGTCAAAATGATTCATGGAGAGTTTTAAGCCCAAAAGGGAGTGATTATACTTTTATGTCTAATGTTATGCACCAGTACAGTGGACTAGACTATATCATTGTCTCAAACTCCATACTACACAGCCTGTCAACAGCAACTATTGGGAATACTGTAATCTCAGCTCATGCCCTGGTTTCAGTATGTTTGGTACTAGGTATTACTGTTAAGGGAGACATGATGTGGAGATTCAGTTCCTCATTACTTAAGGATACTGAATTTGTGAAATGGTTAGAGGCAGAAATTAACCTGTTTTTGAACTTCATGATAATGGGGAAGTCAGTGATAGTATATTATGGGATGACTTAAAGGTATACATGAGGGGCTGAATGATTTCTTTTTCAAGCTATAGAAAGAAATCTAAATTGAAAAAGATAGCTGATATGGAACAACTATAGAAACAAAAAGAACATTTTAAAAGACCAAGGGCCAGATATTCAAAACTTTAAGCTGGGCAAAATCGTTTGCACAGTTTAGCAGCGGGATTAGTCGTGGTCTGCTATATTCAAAAGGACAAATAGCGGGCAAACTGCATTAGTGCCGGCAAAATTATAATGTATGCAAGGCAGGCAAACTGACATGAATACAGGCGCAATGCTATATTCAGCGACTAGCGCCGCTAAGTAGTTTGTGACAACTAGCGTAACACTTAACGTAGTATTACACGCCAGGGAAAGCTTGTCTTAACCTGGAGTAATCTGCTTTGTGTGACTCATGGCTTTGCGCTGGTGTTTCATGGGTTTAGCATGGGTTTTGTGCTACCCTAACAAATAAATATGACACATAGATAAAGCCAAACATAGAGGAAGCATGCTGCTAACTGATGGCATCACAATGATGCCATCATCTGCCACTAGTCCCAGCCATGCCAGGCAGTAAGTGGTGACCCTGCCACCAGTGGACAGCACTGCAGTGTGGCCATACAGCACACACCTGCGGACCGCACTTCTGTGGATACCAACAGATGCCAGCACACACATGCAGCACTGTGGGCATGGAGGATGTTGAGGGGAGCATGTATGGGTGGCGAGGCTGTGCTACAGACCAGGTGTGGCCACAAGGCTGGGACACATCATGCAGTGTACATGGGCCAGTATTGGGAATACCCCAACACCATTGTGCCTTTTGGATAATATATGCCCCCCCTGGCCACATACCGCACAGCTGTATAAACTGCCATAGCACACAAAGCCAGAAATGTACATGTCACTGTGAGCATCCATGCTACAGATGCAGCATCTGTGGGTCACACAACAGCGTAACAATAATGTCCAGTGTCAGTAAACACCCGCAGGTTGGGCCTCTCACTGTGTATAGTGCAGTCATCATCACTGCCCTACACACCATAGGCATTGCTGTGTCCACACACTACTGGCCCCCTTGCTACTGTAGTTTCTGCTGTGCACTGTAGCATGCCCTACAGTGTGACAGTTGCATGCAGCATCACCACCACCTATGCCTATGCTGTCTTGTCCCCTGGGGTGCAATATGCTATGCTATGCTGTACTGTTTACATGTAGCCTGCAGCTATCATCGTGCACTGCCAGACTGACCTACAGGTGGAGCTGCGGTTGGACCTGGTCAGCCCCTGTACTTCAGACTGACCTACAGGTGGCTCTGTGGGACCCTGCAGTAACGCTGGGCAAACTGCATGCAAATCAGGGTATAATGAGATACTAATCCGGTTGTTTGCCAGAGACTACCTAAGTAGGCTCATTTGCATGGCACTTTTGAATACGGCACATTTTAGCTCCGGGCAAACGTGTTTGCACCGGGCTAACTGCTTAGCTCCGCGCTAATGCCGCGCTAATGTGTTAGCGCGGTGCTAACAGTACGGGGAATATTATACCATTTTGATCACTGTTTTTTCACATCTGCTGCTTCCTGCAGCTGTACTGAGTCCATGCATTTGCTGGCACACACATTGGCCACGTAGTTCGTCTGTACCTGCCCTCACATTGCTGTGCACTGTGTTGTTGTTGTGGTTGCACTTCCTGGTTGCTTTATTCAGTGCTGTCTTATTCCAGGGCTATGTTTGCCCTGCACTCCCAACCAGTTTGTATGGCCTCATTACCATGCTATATTCGGAAGCTTGCCCTGGGTTATTCCTTTTGAATATAGCTTGCTCTGTGCTCCGGGCTAAGTTTGCCCGCCAGGCAGTGCTAATTTTGCCCCGGAGCAAAGTTTTGAATATCTGGCCCCAAATGTAATGATTTGACCCTTAAACAAGAAATAGTGGGTCTAAAATACTCTGTTAATTGTGTATACCAGCAGAAAGCTGAGTTTGCCATATTTAGGCCTAAACAAAACTATTGGGAGTCAGGTGAAAGCCAAAAAAAGTCAGAAGCCACTAAAATTGTGGTTATTAGGGATAAAAAGGTCAAGTTCAAGTTTATTGCAGGGAAATACTCCATTGAGCAGGCTCATTCACAAAGAGGTCCCAGTACATAAAAGGGACAAGTTACACAATTTACACAAGTTACACAAGCACAGATGACATTGACAACAGGACACATTGAAATATCTACAAAAAAATGAAAGAAAAAAGAAATATAAACAACAATGCAGTGCCTGAGGGCTTGCGTACAATAGATATAGTGCAAGGAAGCAGAGGTAAATTCTTCTTCAGATATAGAGCACATTGACAACATGGAACAATATTAACATATCTAAATATATATCACTATGCAGTGCCTGAGGACTTGTGTACATTGAATATAGTGCAAGGAAGCAGAGAGGAAATTCTTCTTCAAGGCAGACTTGTGCACAATAAATACAGTGCAAGGAAGCAGAGAGGTGAATTATTCTTCAAAGGAGAGAGACTGGGCAGGAATGAGGGGATAAGGGTAAATGAGGCCTAGGGTGACCTGGTTTGAGGGGTAGAGGAAGGGAAAGAAAGAAAGAAAGAAAGACAGGGGCCTGGGGGAACCAAGGGTCATGGAAAGGAGAGAAAAAGGTGACAGATATTACCCTTAATGGTAGAGCTGGTAGCAGAGGATCCTAATTCCTGGGACAGTGACAGGCTACTGGGAAGAGTTCCCCTCTGCTATCTAAGAATATCCCCTCTAGGTTTGAGGAATTCTTTAAAGAACTTTACAGTTTCAAAATGGCTTTTAATAAAACTTCTTTCTCACAATTTATGGTTGAACAATAAAATCCCTGCACTAGATAATAATGGCAAATTAGCATTAGACAAACCATTTACTAAACTGAAATCCTTAAAGTAATTACATATCTTATGACTGGGAAGGCATATGGTCTGGATGGGCTTTCCTCTGAATTTTACAAAGCACTTATGTCCACTCTGGTACCCAAGTTGCTAAGAGTATTTTCTGAGGCTCACAAGGCTAAATCTCCTCCCCCCTCATTAAAGGAAGTTGTTATTTCAATGCTTTCCAATGAAGACAAGGACCCATCATACGGTGATAACTATTGCTCGATATGATTAATAAATGTTGACTGCAAAACTCTGGCAAAGGTATTGGCTAACAGGTTGGAAGGTATTCTTACCAAACGTATACACCCAGATCTGGTGGGCTTTATTAAATGTGTACACCCAGATCTGGTGGACTTTATTAAATGCAGGTACAGTTCTGATAACCTCAGAAACGCCCTGCACATAATTCATGCTGCTCAGCAAAATAAGGCTAGAGGGAGCTTGTTATCACTTGATTCCTGTAAGGCCTTTGATAGTCCTGAGTGAAAATACTTACACTTTATTCTGGATAAATTTAACATTGGTTCTTATTTTAGCAGATGGATACAGACATTATACTCTGGGGCTTTAGTGAAAGTAAAAATTAATGGATCTCTATTTAACGGTTCTATGTCATAATGGCAATTGCGGAATAGAGATTGTTGATTGGGCAAGTATACATCGCCGAAAATGAATTTTGGCTATGTACACTCGCAGCAACTAGAAAACCGGTGACTGGTTTTCTATGTTATGTGGGAGGCTGTACCCCAAACACACCCCTACTTAAGGATTCTCAACTCCAGGAGGGGGTGCATGCTGGGGGCGTGTAAAACAAAAAAATGAAACCCCTACCACACACAAAAATGATCATGCCCAGAACAGACCCAGCACCCTCCCAACCCCAGCCTGCCACCTACCCACCATGCTACACAGCCAGCCCAGCAGCCAACCACCACACTACGCCCCACATACCTTCCCTCCCCTTCTGCCCCATCACACGACATGGTCCCTCCTCCCCCGTGCGCATGTATAAATAGCGACATCCTGTTGCTGTACTCACCTACCCCTGTATCTGGTCGCTTCTCTGCCCAGGTAGCCCAGAATACAGGTGCCATGATGAGTCATCCTTTTGAAAGTGCTCAATCGCAGTCACCTGTTCACTGGATACCCTATCTAACCCCTTCTTATTGCTCAGCGGTAGAAGACAGGGATGTTCTCTCTCCCCATCATCCCAGCAGCAGCATCAACTAGGAGCAGATTTATCCTGGACTCCCTTCAGGATGCCTTCCTCAAGCAAGTGGTCATGGAACCAACTCGGCAGAAGGCAATACTGGACCTAGTGCTCACAAACAGGGGCAGTGTGATGGGGGTAACAGTGGGGGAGCACCTGGGGAACAGTGACCACCAGTCATTGTGGTTTGAAATCACAGAAGGAGCAGAACCAAACCACACAAAAACACATATCCTGGATTTTAGGGGGGCAGACTTTGGGAAAATGGGGAGATGCTTGAAAGAGGCATTAAGGGAAATGGGGCAGGAATCAAGGGTTGAGGAACAGTGGCCAGTATTTAAAATGGGGATTACAAGAGCAACAGAATTGAAGTATGCATTAAGCAGGCTAGCAAGGGGAAAAGGAAGAGGAGGCCATTATGGTTTTCCAAGGAAGTAGTGGAGAAAGTGAAAGCCAAAAAGATTGCATTCAGGCAATACAAAAAAAAAAGGCAGAAGGGGATAGGGAGAAGTACCAGGAGAAGCAAAGGGAGGTAGGGAGGTCAGTAAGGGAAGCCAACGCTCAGACAGAAGAGCACATTGCAAAATCAGTGGGTAGAGGGGACAAAACCTTTTACAGGTACATAAGTGAAAAAAGAAAGGCAAAGGGAGGGATAGTGAGACTGAAGGGGGATGATGGGGGCCGCATGGAGGATGACAACAGTAAAGCTGACATACTGAACAGGTACTTCTGCTCAGTCTTTACTGAGGAAGATGAGGGTAATGGGTCTGAAGGGAGTACAAGGAGTGGGAATGATGCAGAAATGCACGCAAGTCCCTTTACACAAGAAAGGGTCCTGAAGGAACTGGAAGTAATAAGAGTTGATAAAGCAATGGGGCCAGATGGGGTGCACCCCAGGGTCCTTAAAGAACTAAGAGAGGTGGTGGCTGACCCTCTTCCAATCCTGTTTAGCCGATCACTGGAAACAGGGGAGGCACCCAAAGACTGGAGGACAGCAGATGTAGTCCCCTTATGCAAAAGTGGGAACAAAGAGGAGGCGGGGAACTACAGACCAGTCAGCCTCACCTTGGTAGTGGGGAAGATCATGGAAGCACTACTGAAGGAGCAATTGGTGGAACATCTGGTTGTCAATGGACTACAGGACCCAAGACAGCATGGTTTCACCGGGAGGTCATGCCAGATCAACTCGTTGAATATTTTCGACTGGGTGACTAGGGAGGTGGATTAGGGAGGGCAGTGGACATGGCCTATCAGGACTTCAGCAAGGCCTTTGACATGGTGCCACATAGAAGACTATTACACAAACTGGGGAATATGGGTGTGAGCAGGACAATAGTGTGGTGGGTAGGTAACTGGCTGGGCGGCAGGACACAGAGGGTGGTGATAAATGGCTGTCACTCCACAGAGGGAAGACTGACCAATGGGGTACCACAGGGAACAGTGCTGGGACCGGTTCTATTCAACATCTTCTTCAGTGACATTGAGCAGGACCTAGAAGGCAGAATTTCCCTGTTTGCTGATGACACAAAGCTCCATAACAGAGTAGACACACCAGAGGGTGTAGTCAAAATGAGAAGGGACCTGCAGAAACTTGAAGAATGGTCAGGGGTTTGGCAGTTGAAATTCAATGCAAAGAAGTGCAAGATAATGCATATGGGGCACAAAAACCCTGGCACAATATATCAGTTGGGGGGTGAGGATATAGAATACACCAAGCAGGAAAGGGATCTTGGGGTTGTCATCTCTGATGACCTCAAGGTAGGGAAACAGTGTGACAAGGCAGCAGGTAAAGCAAATAGGATGCTGGGATGCATAGGCAGGGGCATCACCAGCAGGAAAAGGGAGGTCATAATTCCACTATACAAGACACTAGAGAGGCCCCACCTGGAGTACAGTGTACAGTTCTGGAGACCTTACTTATGTAAGGACATAGACAGGGTAGAAAAGTTCAGAGGAGGGCAACAAAGATGGTACATGGATTGCATCACAAGTCCTATAAGGACAGGTTGAAGGAACTGAATATATACGCCCTGGAGGAGAGGAGGGGAAAGAGGGATATGATAGAGACATACACGTATCTTACAGGGAGGTACAGGGTGCAGGAATATACTATTTTAAGTGAAAAAGATGTTCCAGGACTAGAGGGTATGGGATGACGTTGGAGGGATGATGATTCAGAGGAAATGTGAGGAAGAATTTCTTCACAGAATGGGTGGTGGACAAGTGGAACACCCTGCCAGAGGAAGTGGTGGGGCTGAAACAGTCACAGGATTTAAGAATGCATGGGATAGACCTAAAGATCCTGGAGGTCAGAGTTAAGAGGCAACAGACTTCTAGGAAAACATAATGTGAACTTACAAGCTCAAATGGGCAGACTGGGTGGGCTGTAGGCCATTAATACCGACACTGTCTATGTATCTATGTATGTATCTATGTATCATAGAAACATAGAAACATATCATCCTTCATTTTGGCTTTGAACCTCCTGCTAATTAAGATTAGGGCCTCTCAGGACATAGGTTATACAATTTGGGTCCCATTTTAAACTTATAATCACATCAATGGCATTTACTCTTCCTGGATAAGCCCTCACTCCCTCAACTCTTTACTCAATATTATTGATAGATTGTTTAATTTCTGGATACAAAATTAATCTGGTTCAAAACAGAAGTCCTATCATTGTCAACTGATCTGGACACTAAACTACTGGGGGATAAAGGGATTAAAATACAGAAAGAAAGCCTTAAATATATAGGCATCCTATTGGTCAAAGACCTAAAGCAAATTCCATATAAAACTTTAATGGTACAACTAATAAAGAAATTGATTTCCAGAGGTGGAATTCTCATATGTTTCCACGATGGGTAAAATTCAGACTCCAAATATGATTATTGCACCAAAATGTATTTCCCATTAGAAATCACTGAATGAATTTTCACTCATATTTATAAGAAAATAAATATGTTTTTTGTGGATAAGAAACCAGCTAGTTTCACTAGCTAGATTACAAACACCTAGAATTAAAGAGGGATTTTCACTCCCTGACTTCTGCACTCAGCATTTAGCCTTTGCTATATTACAGACCATGAGAGGGTTGTACTATAGGTAACATCTACCAGCCTACCTAGATATTTAATCCCCCACCCAGTACTGGGTAATCTATGAGGATGTGGTAAACAATTATTAAGAACATGGATTGAAATCCTAGTTGGTCACCCCTTTGCCCTGTGTGAGAAAATACATTGATTCAAATTGATGTCAAAAGTTCAAAGTAGGATATTTAGAGACAAAAATGAATTTATACAACAGGAGATTTGTTAGATCCATGCTAAATGCAGTGACATCATTCTCAGATTTAGCAAAGTGATATTCTCTTTCCGGGACAGAATTTCATAACTACTTACATTTGAGAGACATACTCAGAACCCTACTAGGACAAGTCTTTCATTTTCTGATGAGAATGTATTGGATAAGATCTTCCTAAGTACATATCCCAGTAAGATAATTTACAAATTATTAATGGGAGAGGGGGAGAAATGACATGAAGAACTAAAGGAAAAATGGGAACGTGAACTAAGTTTGACTATATCTGGAAAAAACAAGCATTTGTCAATGCCGAATGTTGCTTGCTTCTATGTGCTGTTTAGGTATTTGGAAGTCATTGGAGTGCAAATATTGAAAATTTGCGAACTTACGAGCGTGCGTAGGAACTGCGCAATGCACGCTCGTAAAACAGTCATTTTTAGGAATTTTTTCACCAAATTTTCAACATAGCCATTTTAATACCTCTGCTCACGAATAGTGTCACTGTGATTTTGTTAATGTGTCCCATACATTGAGTTTGCACACCGACTGCGCCATTGTGAGCTACATGGGCGGAAACACGTTTTGGGCAGGATGTGAAAAATGACAGCTGTACTGCTCATAAGGAGGTGTGGTAAAATGGCAATGTTGAAAATCTGGAGTGGAAATATTGAAAATTCGCAAACCTACGAGTGTGCGTAGGAACTGCGCAACACACGCTCGTAAAACATTTTTAGTAATTTTTTCACCAAATTTTCAACATAGCCATTTTAAGACCTCTGCTAATGAACAGTGTCGTGGTGATTTTCTTAATGTGTCCCATACATTGATTTCGCATACCGACTGTGCCATTGTGTGCTACGTGGGCGGAAACACGTTTTGGGCAGGATGTGAAAAATGACAGCTGTACTGCTCATAAGGAGGTGTGGTAAAATGGTAATGTTGAAAATCTGGAGTGAAAATATTGAAAATTTGCGAACTTACGAGCCTGCATACGAACTGCGCAACGCACGCTCGTAAAGCAGTCATTTTTAGGAATTTTTTCACCAAATTTTCAACATAGCCATTTTAATACCTCTGCTCATGAACAGTGTCACTGTGATTTTCTTAATTTGTCCCTACATTGATTTCGCACACCGACTGCGCCATTCTGCGATACATGGGCAGAAACACATTTTGGGTGAGATGTGAAAAATGACAGCTGTACTGCTCATAAGAAGGTGTTGTAAAATGGCAATGTTGAAAATCTGGAGTGAAAATATTGAAATTTCACGAACTTATGAGCCTGCGTAGGAACTGCGCAACGCATGCTTGTAAAAGTCATTTTTTGGAATTTTGGCACCAAATTTTCAACATGGGGATTTTGGGACCCCTTCAGTGACTGCAAAATCACTCTTCAGGCCTGAATACCGCCATGACAGTGACATCATTCATGAGAAAGGGTCCCAAAAACCCCATGTTGAAAATTTGGTGCAAAAATTCCCCAAAATGCCTGAGATATGTAACAAAGTTGAAACCCCCATCTAGCCCATTATACAGTTTACGGCATTTCCTCAGTTTGTGGTCAGCTTTGAAGAGTGCAGGCGTGTTCCTGGTCCACGAAGATCGTCGGCGCGAGTCTGGAGGTAAGTATGGGGTGAGGGGTGTGGGGAGGCTGGGTGCGCAGTGGGTGGAGTGCGGGTTGTGGGAGGGGGGTCAGGAGATGCACCGGGACCGTTTTGTCTTACAGGTAAAAAAAGACATCGTGGGACCGCTTGCCACACTGGGGTGGGCTTCCAGCATGGCACAAGGACGTTGGGGGCATTCAGCCGATGAGGATTGGGCACCCCCGGGCCATGGAATTTATTGCCACGCTGGGGTGGGCTCCTGGCATGGCACAGGGCCAGGGCGTAGAGCCAATGAGGATTGGGCACCCCATCGGCAAAGGACTCTTGACTGCTTGCCACGCTGGGGTGGGCTCCCAGCGTGGCACCACTGGGGACGCAGCCTAGCCGGGGATTGGGCACCCGTCGGCTCACACAGTGCGCAAGGGGCACGACGGCTCGTGTGGGGGGGAGCTTCGCGTGAGCAGCTGATATCTTATCGGTGCTCACTGAGCGTAACTCCCCTCAACTGTATGCCACTGCATTTTGAGGTGTGTCATACACAGCTCCAAAATGCATTGGCTTCTGAGAACCACGCCTGCCAGCACACTGACTGAATTGGAGGAGGAGATGACACACCTCCGAAATCTCCTATGATGGCACTATGTTTCTTGCACATGCGTGCAAGCAACATAAAATGGGATGATAGCTAGAATGTAACACTTATTTCCATCAAAGAAGCCAAGGTAGTTTAGTTCAGTATAAAATTGTTCAGATATGATATTATACCCCAGATAGGCTCTTCAGTCTTGGTTCATCCAAGACAATTTAACTTGAAATGTAAAACTGAAAGGGGTACCATATCTCATTTAATCTGGTCCTGTAGACATACAAAACTGGAGAAGAGGCCTGGTTAGCATCCCAACAGACATTAAACAACAGTTTCAAAAGTAGTGCCAGTTTTATAATGTTGGGCCTAAGTTCCAGACTTTCCTATCTTTCCACTAACCAGAAAAGATGGCTCACATGGCATGTATCCCACCAAAATGTACTATAGGGGCACTGGGAACAATCAACTCCACCTTCTTTTGTAGACTACATAAAGGACTTAGCCACTAGGGCACCTCTGAAAAATGTGCCCATAAAACACATGGCTGAGTGGATAAACTCTATGAGATATGAAACACTTTCTTAATTTCATCCCGTGGAAGAGTCCAAATCAAAAGATGTTATTCATAAGATTGATTAAAATTAACCCATTGAGGTTCTTGGTAATAGTGTAACTCGATTTACACCACCCTCTCCTGCAGC
The DNA here is from genome assembly GCA_016271365.2 of Neoceratodus forsteri. Lineage (NCBI taxonomy): Eukaryota > Metazoa > Chordata > Ceratodontiformes > Ceratodontidae > Neoceratodus > Neoceratodus forsteri. Next base: position 881,245,732 of record CM028136.1, read on the forward strand.
TTTTTCCTTATGTTTATATGCTAAGTCATAGAGTCTTGATCTTATTGTATACAGCTTTTCATGAAATGTACATAATTTTCTTTATATGCAATGTTTTAGTTTTATTTTTACCTTATTGTCTGGACTTATGAATTAGTTGTGGATCTGTAAAATCAATAACATTTGAATTACAAAAAAGAGTTGGACACATTTTGTGATATTAGTTGGGATTGTGTTCCAGGTGCTAGCTGCTGATTATACGAATGTCAATACTATACAGTGATGATGCTACATTTGGAGAGATGAACCACTCTGAATAACATTCCTGAGGTTGTGACTTGGGTCAGGACTAGTTAGGAGACTCACTGAATAACTTGGCACATTCTGTTTATAGCACATACAGTGTCAGCCATCCTAATCTGCCACTTTACTACAAAATAGTTTACCACATCAAGGCACTGCATAACAGCACTTCCCTGTTACCAAACTATAAGTTATGGTACCACATTAGCTGAAGTGTTACCTTATTGTGCTAGCTAAGCACACTATAGGTAACACTATTACTGTCCAACATTTCCACATTCTGACAGAATAGAATCCTAAAGGATTTCTGAAAATTCTGCCGAATTCAGTGGAATTCTGTCAGTAGTTGAATTTTAAAACTTTGAAAGCAAAACTTTTTTGTGGATTAGTAATCCATGGTTTACATAAACCATGGATTCCTTTTCCACATCCTGCAAATCAAATAAAATAAGAGGGGACTGTGTATTACAAGGTATTACAAGGCTATAATACCATCGAGAGGTTCCAACATGTCAGCAGAACCCCAATATGGTATTATAGCCAGTGTGCACATCCCTGTTTTATTATTTTTAATATGAACACAAGCTTATATAATTAAATTTAAGCCCATTTGTGCACTTTAAACTTAGCCATGATGTGGCTTTTATCTGGTGACTCCTGGTGGCTCCTGCTGCTGCCCACCCCTGCACCTGAATATAAAGCCCCATGGGGCATTTTAACAAAGACCCACAGGCATGGCTTTACTGAATGACTTTGAGCCATTTTGCATTCTGCACTTGTGTTATCCCTGGTGACGACCGGCTTGTATTGTACACGATGGTTATAGTAAAGTCAGCTTGCGGGCACCTGTGGATGGTGTATGTGTGCAGCACAAGGGAAGCAGGATTCTCATACCACTGTCTTAGGAAAGCTAGCCATAGTATTATCAGATTTTGTAATATCATTGATGAATATCCAAAAATAGTATTATGGAGATCTCATAATATCATCGATGGATTTCTTCGATAGTATTATGAGAAATGTTATTGTATAACTTTCAGTATTATTACTGGGGATATCCATACATTACATTACTGTATGTTTATGTGATTCATGGAAAGTTATTCCATGGTTTAAATATCAAGGTAGGGTTGTGTGGTGTTTGGCCACACAAAAGCAGGAGAGAAACAAAAAGAGAATCTTTTAGCTGGGAAAAGATAATACCTTTATTGGGTTAATGAAAAGTGAAAGATACACATTTTTAGGGCCAAAACCTTGAAAGTGTGCATCTTTCACTTTTCATTAGCCTAATAAAGATATTACCTTACACCAGCAGAATCTTTTTCTTTTTCTCATGGTTTACATAAAAATGCTTTTCAGAATTAAGTGAAATACAAAAAGAAAATACTTTCATTTTTGAAGCAGAATTGCCCTTCTGCTAGCAGAGCTCCACATTCCACCCAGCTCTAGGTAAAAATTCAGCCACTGTGATACCTTGAGGATACTGCAGAAAGGGGGGATGCTTTTATGTAGTATCTTAATGTGGTAAACTGCTCCATGTTAAAGTTCAAGATTAGGATTTGTTGCCTGTAACTGTATACATAAGTGACATCCATTGCCTGCCTATTCAATTGGCTAGTGGCAGCCAGCCATATCTATTTATGGCATCATAGTAATGCAACTCTAGTGGGACTTCTCTGTGATTTTAGGGCAAATCTAAACACCTTGTTACACAGTATATTCACTGGCTCCCATTTACTCTCCAGGCAAATCTCTGTGGGCTAAGCCATCTTTCTGGTATTTTTTTCCTAAGCTCTGGTCCTCTCTTCCCATGTCTGTCCACTCAGCCTCATCCTTCTCATCCCTCAGATCCTTTTTTTGTGACTTTACTACCCCCTCTTGCAACTATTCCTGTTGCCTGACCCCAGTGTTTCCCTTTACCCTGTGTTGTTGATGCCCGGCTGTGAACAATTTCTTACCCTCCAGGCTAAAGTGTGCCTAAATCAGTCATATCTAGTCTTATTTTGCTCCAGAACCTATCTTCTACACTGGCTTTGATAGCCCTTGCACTTTAGCAGTCTGGGTGGTGGTAATCTGCTATTATACCATGGGTGGGAGAATCTGCAGCTCTCATTGGCTGACTGGCACCTTTCTGCCATGGTAAATGCTAAGATAACCCACCCAAGAAGGTGCCAGTTAGCCATATCAGCAATCCCAACTGTATAAAATTACTCTGATCTGCCATCTTTACTCCTTGCTAAACTGCAGCTGGAGATTCAAAAGCACTGTAAATATTAACTCGCAGAGCCCGACAGTCCCAAAACCCTATCTAAATACAAAAAACAATTTGAGCCCCCGAAATAAGTGTAAATGGTGAACATACCTCTATCAACATCTGGTAAAGCTCCTCCTGTCAGCCCTCTAGACACTGTCACAAATGCAGACATTGAGCCTTCCGTCATGTTGCAGATGTCCCCCCCAACTCCAATCAGTCCTAAGCGGCAGCAAACTTTACAAAAAAAAAAAAGAAAGAGAGAGGTATTCCCCGATGTCTCACTGATATCGTTTCCTGACCGCACAGTGAACCCGGAAGTACAAAGTCACTGAGCATAGCCCATTAGTGCTCGCACACGTAGTCACACACAAGCGAACAGCAAGTCAACATTTGACTGTGCCTGTATGTCACCTTTAAACACAACAAAATACAAAAAAGAAACAAAGAAGTATGATTTAGTTGTAAATGGGATTGGAAATCCGATTAAACGCTCCCACCTATTTCAGCTTTTCAAAAAAGAAAGGCCGGAGATCATTTTACTACCGGAAACACACATGTCCTCGGACGAACATAAAAAATTCCAGCGTTATGGGTATACTGTAGCAACTGAATCAGCCTACAAAGGTGGGAAAAGAAGAGGGGTGATGATATTGCTGTCTCAGGGAGTGTCTTTTGAAAAACTAATTGAGATCTTTGATCCAGAGGCGCTATGCACAGTGGCGGGCATGCTGTACTCAAGACCCGTTACCCTGGCATCAGTGTATTCCCACCCCCCGGTTCAAGAAAACCACTTGCAGTGACATTTTTTGCTGATTTATTGTTGCTAATGGAGGGACAACTGTTAATGGGGGGGTTGACCTGAACATTATTTTAAACCCCTCTTTGGATGCAGCCATTCCACTGGCCCACAGAATGAATGCACTCCAAAATACACTAAACAAACCATTTCTTCTTTGGGTCTAGTGGGTGCCTGGAGACACTTCTTTCCTAAATCACAAGAATATATCCATCTGGCCCCACACTCCAGGGGTGGGGCCGACTAGATTATATTATCCTAGAGTAGAACATTTAGACTCCATTTGTGATGTGTGGCATGAGGCCACCTTCCTCTCACACACGCACCCCTATACATTAAAATGGAATTGGGGCACAATATGAGCAAACTAATTAGCGCCTAAATCTTGCACACCTTAGAGAGCCCGAATTCCTAAAATTGACTCAGGAGGCTATACCCAGAATTAAACAAGACAACACACAACAGAATGTCGCCCCCACAATCCTGTGGGATACTTTAAAAGTAGTTCTAAGGGGGGAGATTAAACGATTCTTGGCTAGGAAAAAAAGACAAAGGGAAAAAGCATTTAAGGACTTACAGGAGGAGCTAGTACACTTGCAGCACTGGCCAGACCAGAATAACCCCATAATCGACAAGGCCTAAAATTACAAAACAAAAGTTGCAAAAATAATGGATCAGTCCACAGAACAAAACTGTTTTACCTAAAGCTAAGATATCATGAAGGGGACCCAAAGTTTCAAGAAATTTAGCACGAAACTGAGAGAACAAAGATCCAGAGCAAATATAACAAGCATGATAGACCCTAAAACAGGAGACTAGCAAGAGAGCTCAGGAAATTACAGCAGTTTTATCATGATCTATACACTAAAGAACAGGAAATGCCTCTGGATACGCTCAAATCCTGTTTAGAAGTTTATCTATACCACGTATTAGCCTACAACAGGCAGAGGCCTTACTGGCACCAACTGGAGAAGGAGAACTACTCCAAGTACTCAAAAGGCCCAGACCCTCAAGGCACCAGGCCCAGATGGGTATCCCTCAGACTTGTATAATAAATTTAAGAAGCTTCTCCCCCCCATATTGACCCCAGCCCTACATACTGTCCAAGGAGGAGAACCCCCCCCACATGGCAATATGCAACCATATCTGCCATACCCAAACCCCAGAAGAACCTTAAATACCCCTCCTCATATCGTCCCATCTCAATGCTAAATTATGACTACAAGTTGTTTATGTCTGCCATGGCTTCTAGAATAGACCACTTACTCCCAGCCATTATAGACCCAGATCAAGTGGGCTTTATTAAGGGCAGACAGGCTCATGATGCTATACGGTGGACCCATCTATTAGTAGATTATGCCATAGAAGAAAAATCCTTTAGTGTTATTAGGGCTAGATGCTAGAAGGCATTTGATAGGGTCAGCTGGCCATTCCGAACAATTTCCAAACAATAACAAAATATATATGCTTCCCCCAAAGCAAATGTTAAGGTGGATGGGGCCCTCTCAGACATATTCCAACTCTCCAGGGGAACACGACAGGGATGCCCAATGTCCCCAGTGTTATTTGCTTTATATCTTGAACCCCTGGCCATAGCTATCAGATCCACACATGGAATAGAGGGCATCCCTATGGGGGGTCATCAGCAGAAGATTTCACTCTTTGCGGACGACATCCTATTAGCAATCATAGAACCTGAACTATCAATCCCGGAGATCTGGGAACAATTACAAAAATTTGGTAATATAGCTGGGTATAAAATAAAGTAAAAACTTGAGGTATTAACCTATAATTACCCCCCCCCCATCCATCTTAAAAAAGACTTTCCCTTCAAGTGGCATAGGCAAGAGATGAGATATCTGGGAATAAAGCTTACAAGAAACTCCATTCATGCAAACTGCTAAACTTAGAACCTCTAACCCTAAAATTAGTGGAAGACTTGTCCCGATGGTTCCACCTTCCTTTACGATTTTTGAGTAGAATAGACACAATCAAGCAGAACGTATTTCTTCGCATACTGTTTTTCCTCCAGACACTACCTTTTACCCCAGCTAAAACATATTTCCAGGGGTGGGACAGAATGATTTCTTGCTTTGTTTGGGTGGAAAGCCTCCTAGAATTAGATACTCTGTTCTGCAGCTGTCTAGAAAAGGTGACGCAACCTCCTGACCTCAGAAAATATGCGATGGCGACACAGTTAAAAGGTGGTCTTAAATTGGATAAACATAAAATATGATGTCCATTGGAAAAATTAGAATTAACATGGGAGACTAATTTAATAAACAGGAGCTCCTCTTGGGACCCCTCTCAAGTGTCGAGTAGTAACATATTACCCAAAATTCACCAAGGAACCCCTAAAAATATGGCTTAAGGTCAGCAACGATTATCTAACATTTCCAGAAAAAATGCTCCTGGTAACACCGAACCATAAATGCAGACCTTAAGGCAGGTCCCTTGGGCCCATATTTGGCTCAGTGGCAGTGGAATGGGATTTACTATATCTTCCAGCTAGTGGGCAGGACTGGACTCCTTCCCTTTGTTTCCCTACAAGGGGAATACTACTTACCCCATAAGTATTTTATTTCTTACCTACACCTTAAGTCTCACCTTTTGCCATTTGAAGAGTCGCTTGCGGCATTGATCGGGAGTTCCTCCCAAATTTTATAGCTTATACAAGTCCACATTAGGGGAACTACCTCGGAACACTTAATTAGTAAAATATACAAGGCCTTAAATGAAAGACAGGGAGACTAGACTGACTCGATCAGGCTCAGATGAGCAAAGGAATTGCAAGTATTAATAACTGAGTCAGCCTGAAGCGACTCAGCACTACCTTAAAATCTTTTCCTCCCATATTGGATGGAATACATGTGGAAACTCTGGACTCGTTTTTCGTTCCCTGCCATATTGGGTAGCATGGGAGAACTGGGGAAGGAAAGTGCTGGAGGGGCTGCAGGGACAACTAAGCAAACCAGAGTCACGTCCTCTAGTCCTGCCGAAAGATAACCAAGTTTTGGATGGAGGTCCTTGAGGAGCTGAGGCAATATATGACACTGCTGACCTATTCACACCTACCTATGTCTAGACCTTTATTAAACCAGAAGGACTGTGAATTTACAAAAAATATTAAAACAAATTTCTAAATTTATAATAGTAGCCCACAAAATTATCACCAGATTGTGGTTTAGAAATAAAATACCCAGTAAAGAAGCCTGGTTAACCCTGTCTAGGGAGATATATGCCCTTGAGCAATTCTCAGCCAAAATGACAGATAAAGTAGAAAAGTTTGATACTCTATGGTGAAAATGGGTATCCTACCAGCTAGACCACGATGCTGAGTTTGTCCCTTAAGACATTAACTGATTTTACAGACCATTCTCCCTCTACCAGGAATGTGACCTGGACCCTAACCAGAGGAATTACCTAAACCCCAGTATCACTAGAACATGTAAGGGAAGGGGAGGGGGCCTCACCACACCATGTCATAATTTATTCAAATAGCTTGGAGATTGTGTTTTAAACAAAGTAATAATTATATCTTGGAAACCGATGTAATAAGCTGTTAAATTATCTTCTTTCACCATACCTGCTAATGCCCATATGTGACGATTGTATATAATTAACTTGTATTAATTTGTGATGTAATGCTGCCTGTAGAGTTTTGAACTCAGTATATTAAATAAAGGACTAAATTTTAAAAAAAAGTATGATTTAGTTATGAGGCTGAGAGGAGAGGATTAAAAACTGAAGCCTCATTTGGGGGGGTAGAGTACCATACCTAGTAACAGGGAACTATTTTTCTCATGCAACAATTAATTCTACAAAATTAATTCAAGAGTCCAAAATGTAATTTTTTTGTACTTTTAGGTACAAAAGGTAAAATAGCCCATTAATATAATCACAGTAAACCATGACAGGTTGTAGGTTATGCTGAGATTTACCATGGCTGGGCAGTTGACCACTCAGCCTGCGACCTCGTGGCCAAACCATGCCAGTTGTGGTAAATCCCAGCAACCCACACCCTGTCAGGGTTTATTGCTTAACTATCTGGCATTGTTCACAGTACTGTATTGCACTTGTACCTTAATTTGCATTGTTATTCATCTTTATGTGTTACCCTATCTGCCTGTAAATCTTGATTGCACACTGCTATATATTTTGCTTATTTTTATCGTTGTTTTATTACTACTGTGCCTTACATTATGTGTTTCCACGTGCACATCCTGTATTGTATTCTCCCCTTCCCCATCCCACCAGGACACACCTGGAAATAAGCTGTTAGCAGCTCAGTATGTCTTTCCTGGTGAAACGTTTGAAATAAATACTCTGTCAGTTTTGCGAACATATTTAGATCCTGCATGCCTATAACCTAGAGTTCCATATTCAGGTCTGGGCCCCAGCACCTGAGTAGCGAATGTCTCTCTTGTTCCCTCATGGAAACGCTGCCTGTGCCTCCTTAGTGCTTCCAGTGCTGCAGGTAGTCTTTCTAACAAAATCATCCATGTGATCTGTGGACTTCAGAGACTGGTCAACCCCAGAAACCTCAACACTTGTATTTCTGCACTTGTTGTAAAACTGCTGAGGATATTTTTTTTTATGAATGGAATACGTGCTGCAATGTGTTTGAAAATTATTGGTGCCTTTTTCAGATTTTCCTCTTTGAAGTAAGGTGGTTCTCTAAAACTACAATTGTTATAAGAAATGTGCTTAATTTTAGCATGTTCTTTTTTTCTTCTTTTCCTTTGCTGTTAGTATACTAAATATTTTACATTTTGCAGTGCTTATTTCACTGCCTTTTAAAAAGAATCCAGCTGCAGCAACTGCACTCACAATTGCTGTTTTTAGCATCACAACCTTTTGTCACGATATGCACTAATGTCATAAGCAAAGGCACTAATTAGATCAGTTGGAGACAGTCAAAATCTTCTTTTTTGGCTTTTGGGCAGACTAACAACAAGATGTGTTAAAACTCTGGAACAGAAAAAATATGAACATGGAACAAATATATTCTGTGTTAAATTGCAACCACTGAAATATGTTTATGAAGGTACACACTGTAGTGTGGAACTGCTCTTCGCATTTTCCTTTCGGAAAGACCAGAGGACACTCAGTGTCATTGAAGGAGAACAAGTCTAATGTAAATTGAAGAGGATCTTCTTTGCAGAATGAGTAGCGTACACTTGCAACAGACTGCCAGAGTATGTAGTATCAGTTGATATTGTAGTGGCTCCAGCTTGAGACCTGACAAGTGTTTCCAAAATAAACAGGGTGGTATGGTTTTCTCACTGAGCTACCAGAAGGGAGGGAGGGAAGGAAGCACTCAATGGATTAATGGTCTTTTTTCCGCTTTAAAACTATATATGTGTATATAATATAGAAATAGCAAGGAAAGGTGTGTATCCCACAGTCCTAATGGCATTAATTCACTGGAGCATTACTCTAGTCATTTGTTCTGTTCCCACAAGCCTTAATCAGATTTATAGTCATGCAGCACTCCTTTTGTTCTCTTTTGGAAATAAATAAAAATTACAGTATGTCCCTATATCTGTCTTAGTTCCATGTGTACAGCATTGCCTGGATATTCAAACTCAGCCAGGCTGTGGCGCAAGCATGGACACAGCTCAACTTGCTGCGCGGGGGTGTGACCTGGGCCATATTCAAGGAGCTGCGCCATGGCTCAGCAGCTTTGAATATCACACCCTGGCCACCCCCAGTGTGCATGGCGCAGTGGCACTGCACCAGCGCAAGTGGCCAGAGTGGAGCATGGAGATGCGCTAGTGCAAGTGCCATTGCGCCATTCACAGCACCCGCAATATTCAAAAGGTGACATGCAAATGGGGCCATAATTTATACAAGGCGCACATGGGGCCATTTGCATGTCATTATGGCCCCATTTGCATCCCATTTGCATGCAGGTGTGCCGATCCCCGACGACTTGCGCCTGGCATCCTGCCAGGCAGCAGCCGTCGAGGACGCCTCTGCAGCCCAATCGTGGACATCTGTCTAAATAAAGAAGATTTATTTCACTATCCTGGTGGTCCAGTGGACTGCTGCTTGCCCAATCATGGGCATCTGTCTAATAAAGAAGATTTATTTCACTATCCCTGGTGGTCCAGTGGACCGCTGCTCACCGATCGCGGGCATCTGTCTAATAAAGAAGATTTATTTCACTATCCCCAGTGGTCCAGTGGACGCTGCTCCCTATTATGGGCATCTGTCTAATAAAGAAGATTCATTTCACTATCCTTGGTGGTCCAGTGGACTGCACTCTGCTTGATTGCGGGCATCTGTAGTAATAAAGTACCCCCACCCGTCCAATATCCCTGGTGGTCTAGTGGTACCCTCCCCACCCGCCCACTGAGCCCCACCACCCCTCCCCCGGTCAGCCGCGGCGGCAGCACCCACCGCCTGCTGCCCCACCCACCGACGGCAGCTCGGTAGGGCTGCGCCATGTGGTTCTGGCGTGAGCCAATGGGCGTGCAGCCATCTCCCTACACATTCCAGATATGTGATTCATTCACATCTGGAATGTGTAGTATGGTAGGTTGCATGCACATTGGCTCATGCTGTGAACCAATGGTGTGCAGCCCTACTGCACTGTCAGTTGGCGGGCGGCGGGGTGGCAGACAGGTGGGGTGTTGCTCCGCCGACTGCCGGGGAATGGTGGCGAGGCTCAGTGGGAGAGGGGTACCACCAGACCACCAGGGATATTGGATGAGGGGTTCTTTTATTACTACAGATGCCCGCAATTGGGCAGAGTGCGGTCCACTGGACCACCAGGGATAGTGAAATAAATCTCCTTTTATTAGACAGATGCCCACAATCGGGCAAGCAGCAGTCCACTGGACCACCAGGGATAGTGAAATAGATCTTCTTTTATTAGACAGATACCCGCGATCAGGCAGAGTGTGGTCCACTGGACCACCAGGGATATTGGATGATGTCTTATTTTACAAATGCCCGTGATCGGGCATGGGGGGGTGCCGCCAGGTGCAGCCGGAACTCGGGTGGCCACCCACAGGTGGCAGCTGCAGTGTTGTGCCCTGCAAGGCAGCAGCTCACCTGTGGGTGGCCATCAGTTGTTCCTTTTTTTTTTGGCTTAACTTTGTGCTGGCACAGGTAGGGGTTGAACATGCATGGCTCTGCACATCCTGGGCTGAATATCGGGCTGTGCAGGTTATGCATGGGCACGCCCCCCCCACCTGTCCAGGGAGATTGCAGTTGCTCAGAATCGACTGGCTCAGCTGTTTTGAACTGTAGATAGACTGTGCAACCCAGCCTGTCTGCAAGTTCGGAAAGCTTTTTTGCAAATAGAGTGCGATGAGCTCGCTCGATACTTTGCAACTAAGGTGGCTGACATCAGGCGGATGTTTTGCCAACTTAAACCAGGCAGCTATTTACTTACTTACACTTACATACACACAAAACAATATAATAAGTACAGCAAGCCAAAGCTTTATTATAACAAAATATAATACAAAAGGTTATACATTATTGATTTAATAAAGCATCATCCAAGCCCTCTTTCAATGGCTGGGAAGCCCTTGTCAGCCTGGCTAGGAGTTTTGAACGGGAACTGGCCCCACAGCGATCGTTTACCCTGCAGGAGGCTTTTAACCAGGCGTTTGGAAAGTTTTATTTTATATGTTTTATTTGGTATTTAGAAATGCTAAACCATTATGTTTTAAGCACTGGCCAGGTGCCCAGAACATTACGAGTTTAGCATGACAAACACCACTTATTTTATAATAAATAGTTGGCATTTGTTAGATTATTATGCCTAAGCACTGGCCAGGTGTCCAGAACATTATGAGCCAAACAATGCCAGAGATTTTTACAACATTTTGTATGCGACCTTTAAGTTAGCAAAATACACTGTCTGAAGCAAAACATAATAATGAGGCTATTTAAAGAGCAAAACACTAATTAAATGAAGCAGCATGTAAAATGGAGTTACACAATACAAAATGGAGTATGAAATGACATACATTACATGAAATAGCATACAAAATGGAGTAACAATAATTAACATATTATACTATTACTACATTTGTTTTTTTGATTATTGTGAATCGATTTGTATGATATTGGTACCATAGCAAAATTACTACGAATATAACATGATAAGTAACAAGTTTAAATAAGCAAGATAATTGTTACTACAGCAATGATTATGATAGGATGTATTAGAATATTTAACACTTTTGTAGCTGATGGAGACCATTTTGTAAACATATTTTATTAATAATGAGTAGTCTCTTGTTGAATTTTGGAACTTAAATTAATTATTTTATTTTTAACTATTGTAGTTTGCACCTGACTTTGCACTAATGATTTATTTTTATTGCCAAATGAGCCTGCATTACATTTGTTTTTTGAATTATTTGTTTAATTTTATTTAACGAGATATTTAATTTTGATTGATTTAAAATATTGGGCTGTCAATACAAAATAAGCTTTTGCTCATTATTAGGGACCTGTGCATTTTACTGTGGTGGATGACATTATAATTTAATGATTACTAGGAATTTATGATTTGAACACATTTTTTACACATATTTATTATTACTTATTAAATTACTTTGGGCCTTATTTTTTGCATTATAGAATACATATGTTGCATTGTGCATTTTGTTTAATTAATAAATTGCGAAATATTTTTGCTACTCCCATTCCCATACCTGTGAAGCATTAAATAACTGCAAGAACTTAAAATTATAATTTAAAGTTAATTTTTGGGATAAGAAAACAGTTGGCATCCATTAAGCTTGTAAGTTAATTAAGCTAAATACATTAATTTTTACTGCCTGAAGCCTTTTAGTCAGTGTTTTTATATTAACACTATTTAAAATTTTTATGCCTGCCCCTGCTCCATCTAATAGCGTATTATACCAAGCTCTTTTATATTTGCATTTTTTACTAAACATAAACGTTATGTTAAAATGGATTACATTTTTTTGATACCGCTGCGCTACTGATGTACATGTGGATGGAACCTTAACTATACTATTATTGCTAATTACAGGATGATTTTTTAACACTGTAATGTGATCTGCCAAGTAGTTTTATTAGTTATTGCAGTAGCATTTATGCAGAATAACGTGTCTATGTTAATTAAAGTAATACTTGCATTGAAAATGTTTGTTTGATTTATGCAGCAATTAAGTCTATGTTGTACAGTTACCATGCAACTATTTGGTAAGTTGCAGCATTTAATAGCAGTCTTATTTTGCAAAGAGATTTTATCTGTTTTGTAGGCATATTGTCCTGAGCCACCAGTTGTCATCCAGAGATTGACCCTGGTGAAAATGTCATGTTTAGTACCACACACTTCTGTCGGATGGGCAGCTAAAGTTCCCTGGGTTTTATTTTGGTATTATTTTTTAACTTTAGGTTTTACAACCAGTGTTATTACAGTTAACCCTTTGAATTTTTTTTTTAGGGGTAACTAGCTCTGCTAAATGGACCATAAGACACACCAGCATTTTTTTTTAAAATCCATTGCTGGACCTAGAAAGACACAAATTTTATTATTTTTGAAGATAACATTTATGTGCAGGCACGTATTTTTATTTTTTTTTTTGATTTGATAACTAACACTGTGTTGTCTCGTCCGGTGGCTATCACCTTAGCTGGTTCAGGAGGGCCATTTGGGTTTGTAACCCATATTTTGGCACCATTGTTAAAACCTTTTGTAGATCTAAAACCTTTATCCCCCCTTGCTGTTAAGAGTGTGGGGCTTGTCCCTTTATAGGGTCATTTTGTTAACTGGAATAATTAACAATTGAGCCACTGTGTCATACTGTTGAATTAACAGATTTTGTTTTTACTATTTAACAAAATTACTTTTACTTTTTGGTAATTACAATTAATACACCCTTTCAAAATTGTATTTTTGAGGGCTAGTTCTGATTTAGGTGCTATTTAACAAAATGTCTCGGTGGAATTTGTATTTCAATACTAGTTTTTATTACTTGAATGTTTCTGCTGTTTATTTTGTATTCTTGAAGGGCATGTAAATTAAGTCCAGCAGCTTCTGGGGTTGCCCTGCAAGAGACAGAGCTTTTAGTGTAATTTTTAATATAACACTGTTTTGTAGTTGAGTAAGCCTGCACTTGAAATTAGGAGTTATTATTTGCATTAAGGGGTCTCAGATTCTCCAATTGGTCTATTATTTAAAATCTGTAATGCTTTATGCAAATTTTTTTTTTTTTTGTAGGCTCTCCCCACAATTGTCCTTTTACAATATGAGGATTGGTCTTTGTTGCCCATGTTGGCATATAGGACACTGAGCAATAACAGTTTTAACCAATCCAATGTTAGGGGTACACCCTACTATATGCCCACCTGTAAGTGGCTTTTCTCCCAAATGTTCACATTTTGATGTGCCCATTTGCCAGCCCTGATAACTGCTGACTTTGAGTTTTTAATATTTACTGGAAGAATTTTAGCTTTTTATCTGCAATAGAATTATACCATTGTTCTAGTGTATCTGAAGCACAATGAGCATCAACATGAAATACAGTGGTCTGAGTATTTTGCACCATAGTCCATATTTTCTGCCACAGTTTTTTTTTTTATATTTTTTTGAATAAATTTTTTACTTATCTTTAGCCCAAGTGGGCAGCCAGGTTGTTAAACCATTGGCTACAGACCATGAATTAGTATAAATATGACATGTACCTTGCAACCTTTGTGGGTATTACACTGGAAGGGAGGAAGGGTAGCTTACCCCCCTCCCTCCAAGCTCCTACTGGTGGAAGACACAGCTCGAGGTGCAAGAGACAGCTCGAATACTGTAGCAATAAAAAGGTTAGCTGTGAAACACAGACAAACAACAAAAACAAACACACATTAGTTTAAAAATAAAACAAGATTATTTTTATAGGATAAAAGAAGCCAAGCGTCCCTGGGTTCCCTTATCCTAAGCATGACAAAATGTCCAGATTGATGGTAATACCGTACGTACGTATCTTTGTAGATGGTAAACTCTCAAAAACAGCTGTAATAGTCTTTTTTTTAAAATTGTAAAAGTTTGTTCCTCTTCACTTAGAATACTAGTTTTGCAATAAAAAAGTCAAATTACATGGTTTACTCTTGGTGTGCTTTTATGAAAACATACATTTTGTGTGAAAAGTTGTGCTTTAGGCATGGAATACACATCAAGTTTGAACTGGTAGTAACATAAAATGTTGAAACACAAGAAGGTCAAATATCGTGCAAAAGGTCACAGTGTGCATGCAAGGGTCATTTAAACCCAGCCATTCCTGTAGTGTCCTTGAACACCACCAATATTAAAATATCTTTAAATAACAATAGAGTACACGATGAAACTGCTGGCCAAGACAGTACACACACATACACATACACAAAAAGAAATACTTAACACAAAATAAGACTGACATTGTTTTACACCAATTTGCTGAGGTAATGCCCATAGTTCCATTAGAAAACTGTACATGGTTTAGATATATGTGCTGCCTCCTGCCTGTCTTGTAACACTGACAATTTTTAAACCAACACATTTATACATATTGCCATGCCAAATCTTTTTAGAACAAAACACTGTTTAAACACATCATCTGTAAGTGGACACATCTCGTATAACATGATTACACCTTTTGGCACATAACTAAAATATGGCACTCTGCCATTTTGCAAAAGTTTTGGTTTTAACTAGAAGTATGATCAAGCCATTTATAGCTGTTAACACATTACATTTTACCTAGCAGTGGCTTGGTACGTTGCTTGCAAACTACAACTCTTTCTGCACATTGCAATCTATATGACGTCATAATTTTTTACCATCAACACTACCTGCTCCAAGCAAACAAAAGTTTTTTACTGACCCTATCTAGGCAGCACAAATGTTTTATTAAAAACAAAGCCAATTAAAACAGTCAGCTATGAGGCAAAGAAGCTTCCTCTCTCTTTCTTTTTTTTTCTGTAACCTGTTGTGCACTGAAGGCAGTCAATCCTATCTCGCAACCTTGACAACAGAACATAATTACAGAACACAGATATAAGCTAGAAAATATGCATGAGAAAGACGGAGCATTACCTTGTTTAGTATACGTATTACAGAAATAAAACAGACAGACATAAAACAACTTTAAATAAACAATTTAGACTTACCCGGTGCCAAGGTATTTTTCTTCTTCTTTTCCGATATACTAGTCTGAGTAAGAAAACTGACTGCAGGACCTTCATGATAATTTTTAAACACTGCAGCTATTAACCCTTTTAAAGGTTTTAACCCTTTCAAAGGTTTTCTTTTAGCCATTTAGTAACCTGCCAAACCAAGTCTTTTCAGAGCTCTGGTTTGCAGTTTAAAACAAAACAAACAAAAATCTTTAACAGTACAAGGGTGAGATCCATCTGGTAGAGGTCCCAGTACTTGGGTTTAGGATTAAATGTTTCAGCCTCTATAGGAGGCAAGGGAACTTGAAATTGATACAGAAAAACTTGAAACTACACAGATAGGCAACATGGGGGGATGATTTTCAAATCATCCCGTTTGTAATCACCTACATGAGTACATCCACAGTAGTTTGTTTTTTTTTTAGATGTTGCTTATTTAACTTTCTTAACCAGCGCTGCTTTTCTCTAAAGCAGCCTGAACTATGAAAGCCATTATTGGCTCTAACAGTATATACTTGCAGCAAGCACAAATTACAAGTACAAAGGCAGTTGCCCTTGCTTGTTTAAACCTTAATACAGCTTAAAAAAAGAACTCATCCTTTTCCTAAAATAGACATTTTATTTTTGAATCCTGCCGACTACATAAAAATGTTCTGCCAACTCAAACCAGGCAGCTATTTACTCACTCACACTCACATACACACAATAACAATACAATAAGTACAGCAAGCCAAAGCTTTATTATAACAAAATATAATACAAAAGGTTATACATCACCGATTCAATAAAGCATCATCCAAGCCCTCTTCCAATGGCTGGGAAGCCCCCTTGTCAGCCTGACTAGGAGTCTCTTGAACCGGGAACTGGCCCCACAGCGATGCGTCCACCCTGCAGGAGAGGCTTCTAACCAGGCGTCTGGAAAGTCCCATTTTATATGTTTTATCTGGTATTTAGAAATGCTAAACCATCATGTCCTAAGCACTGGCCAGGTGCCCAGAACATCACGAAGTTCAGCATGACAACACCACTTATTCTCATAATAAATAGTTGGCATTCATTAGATCATCATGCCCTAAGCACTGGCCAGGTGTCCAGAACATCATGAGCCAAACAATGCCAGAGATTCTCACAACATCTTGTATGCGACCTTCAAGTCAGCAAAATACACTGTCTGAAGCAAAACATAATAACTAAAGAGCAAAACACCAATTAAATGAAGCAGCATGTAAAATGGAGTCACACAATACAAAATGGAGTATGAAATGACATACATTACATGAAATAGCATACAAAATGGAGTAACAATAATCAACATATTATACTATCACTACAGCGGACTTGTGTCTGACAACTTCTAAGGGTGATGTTGTAGTAGTGTGCGAGAACACAGTGCCTCAATTCTCTTGGAGTTCCTTTTGTCGACCTGAGTTTGTGGATATTATGAGGTTCATCCATAGTGTGTGCCCCACAAGCTGTAGCTTGGACCCTGGACCGACTACCCTAATTTTGGGTTGTGTTGATATCATTGGTCCAGGTTTGGCACAAATAGTCTGATGCTCCTTGGACTCAGGTGAGTTTCCTAGCTCGCTGAAAGAGGCGGTGGTGACACCTCTCTTGAAGAAAGCTTCCTTAGACTCAGACTGTTTTCAAGCTACAGACCCATCTCTAACCTTCCCTTTATTGGGAAGGTTATTGAAAAGGTTGTAGCTGCCCAATTGATGACCATTTAACCATCCATAGTATCTACGAATCCTTCCAGTCTGGTTTCTGTAAAGACATAGCACCAGACTGCGCTGGTTCGGGTGCTTAATGATCTTCTGAGGGAGGATCAAAAGAGACATTCCATCTTGGTTCTCCTTGATCTTTCTTCAGCTTTTGACACTGTGGATCACGTGGTGTTGTTAGCACGCCTGAGGCAAATCTGTGGAATGTCGGGAACCGTTTTGCAATGGTTCACTTTATTCCTTACTGGGAGATCACAAAGAGTTGTGTCGGGGATTTTTTCCTCTGGCCCAGTCTCTTTGTTGTGTGGAGTGCCTCAGGGTTCTGTGCTGTCACCCATGTTATTTGCAGTGTATATGCTGCCCCTCGGAAACATTATAAGACAGTATGGGCTGAGGTGTCACTGCTATGCAGATGATACCCAGCTATACCTGTCTTTCGCACCCGACCAGGATGGAGCTCTCTCGGTGTTTAACAACTGTCTGGGGGAAATCCAAGACTGGATGGATTCTAGTTGGTTAAAGCTGAACTCGGAGAAGACTGAGGTTTTGGTGGTGGACCTGGGTGGTCAGATTGAGAGGTCATATACCGGCGCGCCTTCTGGAATTTTTCTTGGCGGCGTGTCACTACCGACCTCTGAACGGATGCGTAACCTTGGGGTGATCCTTGACGAGAGGCTGACTTTTCAATCTCAGGTGTCAGCCATCATCAGGACTTCCTTTTACCATCTTAGGAATATTGCCAGGGTTAAGCACCTTGTTCCGTCTAACTCCTTGCCAACGTTGGTCCACGCCTTTGTGTCCTCGTGCCTAGACTACTGCAACATCCTTTACTTTGGGCTTTCTGGGGTTGAAATCCACCTACAGCTGGTGCAGAACGCTGCAGCCCGGGTTTTGACTGGGACAAGTAGGTCCTGTCATATTACCCCGGTGCTGCGCAAACTGCACTGGCTTCCTATATGGTGGCGGATCACCTTTAAAGTAATTTTATTGACTTTTAAAGCCCTTCACAATCAGGGTCCATCCTATCTGAAAGACTTACTGGTTCCTTACTGCCCTGGCCGATCGCTCCGCTCGGCGAACATGGGGTTGTTGGAGATTCCAAGAGGGAGTTTAAAATCTTCTGGCAGAAGAGCATTTTCTCATGCTGCACCCACTCTTTGGAATTCTCTACCATGCCGATTACGAGTGTGCACCTCCGTGGAGATATTTAAGAAAGAATTAAAATCTTATTTATGGAAAATGGCCTTTTTGGAGAGTTAAGTTAGTTGTAATATGACTGGAATTTTATTGTAATTTATTATGTTTTATGATGTAGTTTTATATGTCTTCATGTTTTGTATTGAAATTTGAATTTATGATATCAACTTGTTCAGCGCCTTGATATATTGAAAGGCGCTATATAAATAAAATTATTATTACCTGTGCCTGCATACATTACTGATGAGCTCCGGCACATCGGGATTTGTGCCGTGCACTTTTCCCTTTTGAATATCACGCCGGGGCGCATCAGTGGGTTGCGCATGGTGCAACAGTGTTGTGTCATGCGCAACCCTTTTGAATGTCTGGGCCCATATGTACTGCAGCTAATCAAATGGAAAATCTTCATTATCTCAGAGCCTACCAGACTCTGGCTGATGTTTGTTCAACTTCATTATATGGTGTCTGTGCTAGAAATGCTCTAGTCTGGTGAATAGGGAAGCTACTTTATAATGAATTTGATGTGAAACACTCTCCTCTAGGGTTGAAATTGGAAAGTTGACTTTTCATCCACCATTGCCAATGTTGTTCATGGACAATCTATTTTTCAGTGATGATGAAACCAGATGCAAAGTATGTTATCTTCTTCATCATCTTTTGCTCGTGATGATGGCATCTATCTGGTGAGTATTCTGTTTTGTTTTTTTCTCCTAGATACTAATGAGTTTCTAAATATTGATTACGAATGTAGGCCCATTTTCAAAGATTAGTGCGCTAACCCGAAAAGTGCCAATTGCTGGGGTGTGGTCATATTCAAAGGTCAACTATGCACGGCGACTCCTAAGAGCCAAGATGACTGGTCAGCTAATGAGTGCATACTGTCTACTGTACGCACTCAGTGACAATTCAATCAGTGGCTGGCCATGACAATGTGAGGAGGGTTATGCCAGTCATCAGCTCAGGTTGAGTGGTGGAAGCAGGCTGGTGGGTCACTACTTGCTGGGTTGGGGGCAGGGGGCCACTAGACTACCAGGGCAATGGATTTTGTAGTTAGGGCTGTGATTGAAGAACAGGAAGGGGAGAGGGACCACAAGACCACCAGGTTTTATGTTATTTGTAGTAGTAGTAAAAAGTTTATTGTGGGCAAATTGCCATTACAATCTGGACAAAACAACATATATATAGCATGAAATATAAAATCCAACATCATGAAACAGACTTTGTTATATAATTTATATAATAAATAGAATAAAGTATGGGGTGTTGTGTGTAACGAAAAGTTTACATGCACCCGAGCAGTTAGACGCTACATAAACCCTGAGAGTGAAGCTCGAGGGGTTTGTGCAAAGCATCTAACATTGAGCATGTGTAAACTTCAAGTTACACACAACATTCTATATTTATTTTACATAATTGCTGGGTCTTCCTTTTGGCCACAGCAATTATATAAAATAGCAGACATTCCCATGGCTGCGCTTTAAGTTTGGTTTCCACTGTTGAGTCAGTCGACAGATTTTCTTTTCTCCAGCTTTTAAATTTTGTTAAAATATATTTTGCTAGCCCATATTTGGACAAAATATTTCTTTTTTTGGTTTTAAAGTGACTTACTGACGTGTTTCTCTGGTGGCTGGGTTGTGGGCGAGAAGGAAGTGATGATCCAGGAAGGGAGCCACTGCAGTGGGTGCATGAGCAGAGCAAGGGGACCATGTATGTGTTTGCTGTTATAAACACTCCTTTATAATGGCAAATTACAGCACAGTCTCCTTATGGTAAAAGGGGAGACCCATTAATAATATAAATCATTATACAATACCATAAATAATCCTACATATGTATTAGAAAGTACAATATTTTATGAATTGAACAGTTGATATTCTCAGTCATCCGGTCGCCCATGAGGTATACAGTTGAAGCCGCTTAAATGGGATGCCTCCATGGACACGCTTTTGTCCCATTTAAGCGCTGTCCCCTTTAAGAGAAGTTGCTTAATTTTAATGTAGTGCAGAGCCTCCTAATATGCTGCTAAGCACTACAGTGCTGACTTTCATTTTAAAAAGAGGTTTTGTAAACCTTAGTGCTGTTCAGTACCTTTGGTTACTCTACCTGTTGATGTTGTCCGGTATCTGGTGTCAGTGATCTCTGCAAGAGAGGAGGAGTAAACACTCACAGCGCCGTTATTTTTTATTCTGAGCCTTACACTCTCTCTCTCTTTCTCGCATGTCGGCGCTCTCAGTGAATTAAATGATTAAATGTATGACTTGGAGAGACAGAGAGAGAGGCAGTTCTGATTTCTTGTGTCAGCAGTCTGCAATCAGGAGTTCGAGCTGCAGCACAGGTACATTTTAAATTTTTAGAACTGCGATCAGCAATCTGGGTACACAAGTCTGAGTGGTTGGAGGTCCTGCTTCTCTCTCTCTCTCTCTCTCTGGTAGACCAGCATATAGGTGAACATGAGAGAGAGAGAGATAGACGCAGTTCTGTTTTCTGGTGACAGCAGTAAGAGTTACAGGCACTGCAATTGGAAGTTCACTCTGCGGCACAAGTAAATTTTTATTTTTCGAACTGTTATTTGTGATCACATCTGGGTACATACAGTGGCGTGAAAAAGTATTTGCCCCCTTCCTGATTTTCTCTATTATTGCATATTTGTCACACTGGATGTTTTCAGGTCTTTAGAGAAAATGTAATATTAGATAAAGGGAACCTGAGTGAACAAATAACACTTGTTTTTTTTTTTAATTTCACTTATTTAATGAAAAAAAGTTAACCAACACCAACTGGCATTGTGTGAAAAAGTAATTGCCCCCTTACACTTAATAACTGGTTACGCCACATTTAGCTGCAATGACTGCAACCAAACACTTCCTATAATTCAATATCAGTCTTTTCACATTGCTGTGGAGGAATTTTAACCCACTCTTCCTCGCAGAACTGCTTTTAATTCAGTAACATTTGGTAGGTTTTCAAGCATTAACTGCTCATTTCAGGTCCTGCCACAGCATCTCTATTGGTTTAAGTCTGGACTTTGACTAGGCCACCCAAAACTTTAATTTTACTTCTTTTAGCCATTCTGATGTGGACTTGCTTTTGTGTTTTGGATCATTGTCTTGCTGCATGACCTAACCACGCTTCAGCTTCAGCTGATGGAAGGATGACCGGACATTCTCTAAGAATTTTCTGGTACAGAGCAGAATTCATGGTTCCTTTAATTATGGCAAGTCATCCAGGTCCTTAGGACAGTACATCCCACACCATCACACTACCACCACCATGTTTGACTGTTGGTATGGTGTTCTTACTGTGGAATGCTGTGTTTGCTTTACGTGAGACATTATGGGATCCATGTCATCCAAAAGTTCCACTTTGGACTCATCTGTCCATAGAACATTTTCCCAAAAGGCTTGTGGATCATCCAGGTGCTTTTGCAAATGAGAGACGAGCATTTATGTTCTTCTTGGTTAGCAGTGGTTTCTCATTGTTACCTCACATGAAGCTTCATTTTTGCCCAGTCTCTTTCTGATTGTGGAGTCATGAACACTGACCTTAGCTGAGGCAAGAGAAGCCTGCAGTTCTTGGATGTTGTTTTAGATCCTTGAGACTTCCTGAATGATTTTACGCTGTGCCCTTGGAGTATTTTTGGCAAGCAGCCCACTCCTGGGAAGATTCACTACTGTTCCAAGTGTTCTCCATTTGGAGATTATGGCTCTCACTGTGGTTCGATGGAGTCTCAGAGCCTTAGAAATAGCTTTGTAACCCTTTCCAGACTGATATAGGGCAACAAATTTTTTTCTGATCTTTTCAGGAACTTCCTTTGATCATGGCATAATGTGCTTGTTGAATCTTTGTGCTGGCAACGTGACTCTGATGGTAAGGGTCAAAATAAGTAAGATTTATATTGAGCAGAGCTGGCTGTAATCAAGCCTGGCTGTGTTCAATCAGCTGACTCTAATTATCCCTTTAATTGGGTTGATTTAACTAGGGGGCAATTACTTTTTCACACAGTGCCAGTTGGTGTTGGTTAACTTTTTTCATTAAATGAATGAAATAAGTAAAAAAAAAAAGTGTTATTTGTTCACTCAGGTTCCCTTTATCTAATATTATATTTTGTCTAAAGACCTGAAAACATCCAGTGTGACAAATATGCAATAATAGAGAAAATCAGGAAGGGGGCAAATACTTTTTCACGCCACTGTAAGTCCGAGTAGCTGGAGGGATAGGGAAGGGTGGCTATGAGCTAAGCTCCCTTCAGCTAACAGCCATGATTAGCTAACAGCCAATAACTGCCACGATTAACATCTAATTAGGTGTTGCCAGGTTTTACTGAGGTGCTAAATGGGGATGTGTGAAGATGAAACCAGATAAGTAGTGTGTTGTCTTACGTCATCACCTTTCTGCTTTGATGATGACATATCTGGTGAGTTTTTCTGCGTTTTTTTTCTCCTTCCAATACTCATGAGTTTTCTAAATATTGATTATGGATGTAGGGCCCCATTTTCAAGGGTTAGGTGCAGCACAAACCAGGTTTGTGCTGTCTAACCCAGAATAGTGTCAGCTGCCAGGGAGTGGTCATATTTAAAGCCACGTATGTACAGCATTATTCCGACAGCCATGATAACTGGTCAACTAATGAGCGTGTACGTCTACTGTACATGCTCAGTGACAGTTTAGTCATCTGCTGGCCATGGCAGTGTGAGGGTTGTGCTAGTCGGAGGCTAGGTTGGGTGGGGGGTGGATGGTGGGTAATTACTTGTTGGGGTGGGAAGGACCATTAGACTACCAGGGCAATGGGTTTTGTAGCCGGACCCGCTCCTGCCCCTCCCTCCTCCAAACCCCTACACCTGCCTCCATGCTCTCCTTATCCCCTGTTACCCTGCCTCTACCCTTCAAGCTCTCCTGGCCCCAAACCTCACCAAAGGCTCTGATGGCCTTGACCCCAGGTTCCTGGTTATTTCTCTGCTCCTGCCAGCCTTCCCACCTCCCTGTTACTAAACCTCTCCTTTAGACTGCCACCGTGGCCTCTGTCTGAAACATGCTGTTGTCCTCCTCTCCTGAAGGGTGGCGACCCTCCTCCTGGTAACCATCGTCCTATCTCCTACTCACCAACCTTAGCCAAGCTACAGGAACACTTAGCACTCAAACAACTCTCTCTGTTTTTCTTTGACTCCACTTTTTTCACCCCCTTCCAGTCTGGCTTCAGGAAATCCCACTCTACCACCACCTCATTCCTAAGATTAACTGACACTATCTCTTCAGGCTTTGACAATGAGCACATTACCTCAGCTATCTTTGTAGACCTAGCTAAAGCCTTTTGACACTGTTTCTCACCCCCCCTCCTCCTTCACAGCCTTTCAGCTGCTGGTCTATCCCCGTCTGCTACAGGATGATTCAGTGCCTACCTGTCCGGCAGGTCACAATCAGTAAGAATTGCTGATGCTATCTCTTCTCCCCCACCTATAACCACTGAGTCCCTCAAGGCACTGTGTTAGGCCCCATTCTGTTCTCCATATTTTAAATGACCTCCACTGGGTTTGCACTGCATCCAGCATCCACATGTCTACGGATGATACAGTATTTACCTCTGGCAATACTGTTGCTGATGTCACTACCAGGCTCCAGTCCGACTTTACCAAAGTTCAACTCTGGTTTAGGTCTCATCAACTCTCTTTCTTAATGCCAAGAAGATGGTCTCCATGTCCTTTGGCGCAAGGCAAAGACTCGCAGGCTAACTCACTCCCTTCCTTCCACACCCTCGATGGGACTGCTCGAGGACTCCTCCTCTTTCAGGTATCTCGCATCTGGCTGGACAGACACTTGACTTCTCTGTACATATTGATGCCGTTCTGAAAAAATAAGGCCTAAGCTTGGGGCATTTAACAGAAACCACAACTGCATCTCTGCTTGCCACCAGGCGTGAGCTGGTACAGAAGATGATCATGCCCATTTTATCACTGCGACATAGTCTACTACGATGCTCCACAGTCCCACCTATCCAGACTGGACTCCTCTTTAACTCCTTCTGTCATTTTGCCTTGATGCCTCCTCACCCATCACTGTGACCTCTATCACTCTCTCAACCTACTTCCTCTACACTACGGCTGCAGCTTCATGGTGCTAAATTCATCTCTAAATTCTGGCTTGGATCTCTCCCTCTATATCTCCTCCTCTCTTGGCACGCCTACCTTCTCCTTCTATTCCTGAGATCCCATGCTGACACTGGCACCCTCTCACTCCCCTGCAAAACCACTACCTCTGGCCAAAAAGCCTTCTCCTACCACCTGCCTAAAATGTGGAATGCTCTCCCTCCACAAATCCATCACTCCTCCTCCCTCTGTTCCCTTACCACTGCGTTGCACAACTACCTCACACCCTCTTGCACCTGCTCCTGACCCCCCTTCCATTTCTGTTACCCTTTCTGTTTTTCTCTCCCTCTTCTTCTCTTCTTTCTCACCCCCACCACTTGCACTTATACTTATAGACTAGCTCTTAAATAGAGGTGACCAGTTCCTATGTGTTCACCCTGCTGCATATTGCACTAGTGTACTGTCTGTATTTTATGCATTGTGAACCTTGTTTCCTATTGCTCGTTACCTGTACTGATTCTATTTGTATGCTGCTCCCAAGTTCTGCTTGCATAGAAACTCTACAACAACCTATATTGTCTCATGTGCCATGTTCCTGTTTTATAACTGTATGTATAATTACACCATCTGTATGTATTTACCTGAACTTGTACTCTGTATGTCCCTTTTCCCATTCTCTCAGGACGTATTGTGAGACGAGCATTAAGTTGCTCAGTGTGTCTTTCCTGGTGAAACAATTCAATAAATAAATAAAAATAAAACAGGAAGGGGAGAGTGACCATGAGACCACAAGGTCTTATATTATTTGTATTTTACCAGGGGATCGGGCTGGGGAGGGCCCACTGGACCACCAACAATTTGTTCTATTATACTTGGACAGGGATCAGGGCTGAAGAGGGTCCACTGGAGCACCAACAATGTATTTTATTTTACTTTTATTTGGATGGGGATCAGGACATGGGAGGGGCAGCTGGACCACCAGTTCATGCAGATGAGCCCATAGTGGGCATGCAAATGGCCTCTTAGCACCCTGCATGCCAAATGGGCTCATCTGCATGTTTGGGCTGAATACCACCCATAGGGGCCACAGCGCTTACCAGTGCGTGTTGTGCTGTACCCTATGGGCATTCTTTGGCCCAGTGCTCTGGTAGTGCGGCACAAAACATGGTGACTGCTTTCCATGTGCCGCACTACCAAGGCCCAATTTTCAGACAGATAGCGCGGTCAGTTTGGATCACACTATCTGTTTGAACATGGTGCCAGAGCCGTCCAGCCCTATTTTATCATGCAGCGCACCTATTTGCACACACAGCGGATGGCTCTAAAAATGGGTTCCATAGTGCATTTATGCAATGAGGTTTCATGTACTGTTCTGACATCGGGAGGTCACTCCATTTCTAGATGGTTGCTAAGGACTCATTAACAGTAGTCATGAAAAAAAACATAATATTAGAACAAACTAAGTTTCATAGTGAAGTTCAAGTCATTAGGCTGTTTAGCCCTTAGTGACTGGCCACAAATCAGTGGTAGTGTGTTACCTGATCCTTACCCATGTGACTGTCTATAATTCTATCTTAAACTGGGCCATTGATTTACTATGTACCACACTGCCTGGCAGTGAGTTCCAGGGTCCAGCCATCCTTTGGCTGAACCACTGTGCTCTTTTGTTGGTTTTGCAAATCTCTCCTTTCAGCTGCCTTCCATGTGATCTTGTATCTTTGCAACTATCACTTCTGTATAGTCTGGATGTTACCCATAGGCTTTCATTGTTAAAGGCTTTATACACATAACATAAATCACCCCTCAGTTTTCTACAGGTGACTGAGTACAGGTCCAGTGTATGAAATCTGTCTTGTATGTCATATCATGTAGTCCTTTAACTTTGTTAATCATCCTCCATTGAACACCTACTATAAGTTTTATACTACCTATATTATATACAGAAATTACCAGCATACTATTCTAAATGTGGCTTAATCAATGCTGTGTATAACAGAATCAGTACCTCTCTTTCTACTCTAACTCCCTCAACATACAGTACATCCCATCATTCTGTTCCGTTTCTTGACCATTTCCCTGACATGATGGTCAAATGTCTGGTTGTCAGAGGTATAGACCCTAAATCTTTCTCCAACACTGTAGTTGACATGTTTATATTGTTCAGTGTATGCTGTGCCTTAATATTGTTGCAACCTATGTTCATTACTATCTGTGTTAAAATCAAGGCCATGTTTTACTGCCCAGCTGTTTCATTTATCCAGTTCTTTCTGTAGACCTTGTGCTGCTTCTGCATTATTGATTATGGCCCCAGTCTTAGAATTGTCAGCAGATTTACATATCCTTGCCTTATCGGACGGCTGCATGATTGAAATCAGAATATTGAATAAAATCGGACCCAATACAAACTCCTGTGGCACCCCACTTGTCACACCCATCCAGTCAGAAGTGTGGCCTCTGATAGTCACCCTCTGGTATCTATCCCTCAACCAAGAGTGGACCCATGCAATAATGTAAGGATGGAAGTCATATAGAATTAACCAATTTTCTCATGGTGAAGCACCGAATCGAATGCCTTTAGAATAATCTAAGGAATTAACATCCACTGAGTCCCCTATCCATTGCTCCACTTACTGACTCAAAAAACTGCAACAGGTTTGTTAGACAGTATCTTCCCTGACTAAAGCCATGCTGTGTGATGTCTATATGGTCCCTCTCATCTATGTACTACAGGATATTATCTTTGATAAATCCCTCCAGCATCTTGCCCAGCATGGAAGTCAGACTAATAGGTCTAAAATTCTTTACATTACTCTTGTCACCCTTTTTGTGAATTGGCATCACATTAACCATTTGCCACTCAGCAATCATGTTACCGTCTGAAAGAGATTTGTTAAATAACCTACATAAAAGCCCTTCTAATTCTTTTGCAAGTTCTCTTAGGAGCCTCGGATGCAATCCATCAGGACCTGGTGATTTGGTAATGTATAAATGTCTTAATTTATGATAAACTTCATCAGCTGTGATTTCTGTAATATGCCCTGCCCCTTAATGTCTATTATTTACTACGTTACTGACGTCTTTGGGCTTAAGTTACTCGCAAAAAACTTATTAAAAACATCCACCATCTGTGTTTCGTCTCCTTTTATTTTTCCTATTGTGTTCTGTTGTCCCTTCAGGCTCCCTATATAGTTAAAGAAATTCTTTTTTTTGTCCAAGGTTGATATTGCCATTTGAATTTCTTGGCTTTTTTTATTTCTTACAATCCCATGTTAGTTTTTTACACTTTTCCCATTTTTCAGTTCATTGTTGCAGCTTGAATTTCCTATAGGCCTTCCTTTTTCTCCTTATATTTTTCTTTATTCTATTAGTTAACCATTTTGGTATCCTCCTATTAGAGTTATAGTTTCTTATTTCAGGTACAAACTCCTTAATACAGTAATCAATCTTTCATTTAATCTTGCTCCACATTCCTTCCAAATTATCTCCTGCAGATCATTTTCCCAATCCCACTTCTTTAATACTAGTCTCATCTTTTTATAGTTAGCCTTGTTGTAACTTCTCAGTTTAGTTACCCCCACCCCCAAATATGTCTCATATTCACCATTGAACTTAAATTTGACCATATTATGGTCACTGTTAACCTGCGGTTCCAATATTTTGAACTGATCTATTCTGTCTTTTGAGTTAGTTAGTACTAGGTCCAGGATTTATTGTTTCGCGTGGGTTCTCTAACCATTCGTTCAAGGTTTTCTGACTTATTACATCTAGGAACTTCCTCTCTTGTGGTACTGCAGATGTTTGTGTTACCCACTTTATGTTAGGATAGTTAAAATCTCCTAGTCGTATATAATTATTCTCTATGTCCAGCTCATCCATTTGCTTCAGAAATGGACTGTTCTTCCTTGTCTTAATTAGGTGACCTGTATATAACACCTAATGTCATTTTTGTGCCATTCATGCAAACATCCACCCAAGTACTTTCATCTAGATCTGCAAGTCCTCGGACTCTATTGTTCTCTGTTGCCTTTATACCATTGTGCACATACAGTGCCACTCCGCCACCTTTCCTAATTACCCCGTCCCTATGAAAAACCTGAAAACCCTGCACATTGATTTCCCCGTCATCTTTCTTAAACCAGGTCTCAGTTACAACACAAATATGTATGTCTTCTTGTTTCACTATAATATTTAACTCCTCTAGTTTATTTTTTAAGCTCCTGGCATTCACTACCAAGAGGTTAAACTGTGTTTCTAACTTCCTTTTGTGTAACTCCACATTTATCATTAGAAAGCTGACTTGGCTCTTTGCCTGTGTACTGGTTCATCTCAATCAGATTATCCCCCCCCCCAATTACTTAGTTTAAACATTTGTTTATAATATTATTGAACACACTATCCAATAAGATACTTCTGCTGCGATTGAGCTGTAGACCATTCCTACAAAACATGGTTTGCTTACTACCTTTTATAGTTCCCAAGTTTTAATTAAGGTAATGCCTTTTGTAGCACCATTTTCTGAGCTCATTATCTCTACCTTCTGCTTTTGGGACCAGGAGTATCTCTAACAATCATGGTCACAATTACCACCAGTCAAGTATTTATATATCTCCTGATATAGAGTCACGATCTCCAGTTCAGTATAGAATCTCAGATCATTCGTCCCTGCATGTATTACAGCCAACTGTTTTCCTGTAGATGGTTTAATTATTTTGGGTAACAGTTCTCACACATCTTTCAGGCCACCGCCTGGCAGTGACACGCTCACACCCTGCTCTTTCCTATTTAGGGTTGTAATGGTGTTGGTATATTTTATAATAGAATCACCTATGATGGAAAAGTCTGGCCCGAGTTTCACCTCTTTCCACCTCCATGCTCTCCTCCATTCGCCTACTATGTACTGCATTCCGGTTATTTATGCTGTTACTATCCGTGACTAATTCCAGTAACTCATTGGCCTCATTCTGAACATCAGTCATTAACGATATTAATGGGCAACATCTGTTTCTTATACTGATATTATATCACGGAGCTTCCTCATCCTGCTCTCTGTCCTCACTCTCCCTGCTAGTACTTGCTCACTCTGCAGTTGAGCAACAGCAATTTGTATGTCTCTTTTATCTACCGATTGTATTTCTACTACAATATTATTTCCATTTTGTATCTGTATATCTAATCCTTCCTTGCAGAGTGTCTCTTTCTGTATACCATTATCTGTATCCGGTTCCAACAGGTCCGTACCAATAGTTGAATTAAATAACATCACCCGCCTTCCCTTTCTGAACATAACATGTCACAGGTTACTGTCCATCCCCTCGAATTCCTCACTACCACGCTATCTTTTATTACTTAGTGCAGGAGTCTTGATTTCATTATCTTTTCTTACACTTTCCCTTGCTGAGTCCTTTTCTTCAGTAGTTGTAACAGACATTTTATCTGCAATTCAAGCCCTATAATTTTTGCCCTCAGTTCTTTTAATTTGTTACACTGTGTACAAATAGTCTGTATCTGTGGATGGAGTGTGGAGACGTGCAGTCAAGGTGCCAATGTGCTCAATGATTGGTGGAGTTTCACTGTTTTGGAAAAAGTGAGGAGAAAATGGCAGCGACTCTAAGCGAGAAGTCTGTGGTTGAATCGGGGAGAAGACACGGTAGTACTGAGCTACACTATGTTTCTTTTGGGGTTTTTTTTGCCCAAAATTTTCAGAAATAGTTGCAGTTTATTTACGTTTTGTTTTATAAGTTGGAGCATGACAAGAGTGGGGCTACTAGGACAACAGCATGGAGAGGACAACAGCATGGAGTGGGACTGCAGTTGGCAAGGATGGTTTAAAAGAGGTATAGCAGCTCTTTTTAAATGTTTTAATCGTTGGAGGTTAGGAAAGCTAACTTGTAATAGCGCAAGGTAAAAGTTTGTTTTTTGGAGGCTTTGTTAGGAAATTGAAAGCTCCATGTCAGAAAGTAACTGCTGAGTGTCAATGAGGTAATGTATGGTTTGCCATTCATCATTTCTGTGACAGCTTCTGAGCACAAAGTACTGAGGTAAAGTGTTATTTGAAATGTGGATTCAGTAGTGCTTTTTTTTTGTTGTTTGTTCAAGGAGAACCTGCAAATAATGATCTGTGGTAGAGCTGAGTGGAACGAGGGAGAAAAGTAGTTTAAATTGAGCAAGTGGGACCTGAGGGTCAGCAGCTGTAGCATGCAGAGGGAGGTAGTTTGAGAATTGTGGATAGAGAGGTAGTGTTGACATGTAAGGAATTTAAAAAATATATAAAAATATGTTTTGAGCAGTTTGGGTGATTAATTGTAATTTGGTAAAAGCTGGAGGGGCTGGCTGGCTGTGCTGTTGCTCTGGAGGTGGTATCTCACGTCAGAGTGCTAACTGTAGGTGAAGCTGTTTTTGTTTTGTTTTATTTAAGGCTGGGGCATTAGGAAGTAGTCCGGCACTGTATGTATAAATGGTCACTGTAAGTATTAAATTATGTATACATACAGTGACTCAGATAAATGGGTTTATCAAACTGGATATTGTCCACACTTATTGCGTATATATATATATATATATATATATATATATATATATATATAATATATGAATGATGTGCAACCCCCTTACTGGAAATATTGTCGATATTTTTTGTTCTAGTGCCAATTGACCCAATAACATCATGAGTGGCACTCAAACAAAAAATATCGACAATATTTCTAGCAGGGGGTTTTGTATTCCATTTATGCCATACTTCCAAAAAGTGGAAAAAAAGTAATTTCTTGCCATTTTTTGCCAATTATAAAAAAATCTAAAAGATATCTATAAATGAAACACCACTCATTTTGTAGATATTTTTGTCCTTATCAGTGTCTGTGCTTAAACTACAATGCTGTCATTTTTATTTTAAAGTTATATGCATTTGTTTGTTGCAAAACATGGGTTTGAATTTTCTGCTGTGTTTTGCTAATTGTAAAAAATGCATGGGGCCGGATATTCAAACTGGCCCAAAATGTGCGCAATAGCAGGAGCAAGCACAAGTCCATTGCACACATGCAAAATAGACGTGATATTCAAACATGGAGCAAGTCAAATTTGCCAACCAGCCAACGTCTGTATATCGCACAACCTGCGCCATAGCGCAACCAGGAAGGGGAAGCTGAGCACATATGATGCACCATAGCGCAACAAGGTCAGCCAGCCCAGCTGAGCAGTCCAGAGGCACCATAGTGCAAGCAGAGAGCCCCCCAGCAGCAGAGCAATGGAACTGCACAACCAGGGAGGTAGGCAGGGGCCCATGACCCATGCCACAGATGGCCACAGGAACACACTGCAGAACTAACAATACACTCCCACACCCTAAGCACAGCATCACTGGGGGAGGGACGGAATAACCACCGGCCCATGGGGACAAGCCAACAAAGCACAGCTGGGCCATGGTGCCCCAACACACCTACTGGCAAGCTGAGACTGCCACACAAAGGTGGCGGACAACCCAAGTGCACAACAGCACCCCCCTGTGCACAGCACACCCTGCACTGGTACCCCAAGACACCACCCATGAGCAGTGACTGTCACTGCAGGAATCCCCATGCACCCCCCCACCACACTGCAACCTTGTGTACCACAGAACCATACAAGCCAGACCCACCAGGAGCACCCAGTGGTGGGTGGCAGCACACGGCCAGACCAGCTGAAAGCCACTACTACACCAGAGACACCTCCTCACGCACACACACACACACACATACCCAGGACAATACCACCCCAGATGCCATGCACACCACTGCAACTGAGCACCTATAGCCAGCTGCAAATCAGAGACCACCACAGTATTCATAACAAAATAGATTTATATAATGAAAATATTAACAAGAACAACAGGAACAGACAGAACTATGTACAACTATATACAAGACAAGGGTGGGGGTACGGGTACAAGGTAGGGGTGGGTAAGGGGCAGGGGTGAACAACTGGGTGAGGGAAGGCAGGGTGTGAGGGATGGGTAAAGGGGGTAGGTGAGGGGCAGCTACTGCCCACCAGGCCGCTCATCAGCTGGTTGCTGCTGGTCCCGGGGCCTCCTCCTGCGCCTGACTCCTCTGCACTGCATGTCCCTCAGGATCTCGAGGGACTCCATCAAGACGTCCAGCAGACGGTGGACTGCCCGGTCTATCCTCCACAGGATCTGGACACTTAGGACAAGGGATCAGAATCAATGGCTGTGACTGTCCACAACCCTGAAGCCCACCCAACATGCATGGCATACAGCCAAGTGCCCCGCTCCTGTGATGGAGTGCACCCACCCACAGTGACCGTGCACAAGACAAGCCCAACCAGGCAGCAACAGCCATGTTTGCTACTGCACACACACACCACCCATGTCCAGCACAGCACAACCAAGGCTGTACAGTGACGTGGCTATGCGATGGGAAGTTAGTGCCACAGCCATGTGCCCAGTGCATGCATGGACCACCATTGATGCACTCCCAGACATGCAGTGCCACTGGACAGTGCTGATTGTCACATGTCATGTGCATGGCAGTGTTGTCCGTGGATGGTGGCCATGCCCTGCCCCCCCACAGCATGCAATAGCATCCATGATGTCATGACACTCACCCTCATCATACTGCTGCTGCTGCTGCCGTGGCTCGACACCACCACCACCTCATACAGCCACCACTGCCACCCCTTGCTGTGCTTCAGCCTGGGTCCGCCTCCGCTCCGCCACGCCTGTGGGAAACAAAAGGTGAGAAACACATCAGTGAAATCCAAAAGCAGACAGCCCCCTGCCCCAATGAGTGTGCCTGCCCACACAGCCAGACCCATACATCACACACCTGTAAACACTGCCACAGCCAACCATAGACCAACCCTCCCCCATGTGCTGGTCACAATACACAGTGTTACCCATGCGGACAATACAGGTGCATAGGCGGCTCACCCGACCCGGCCTAGGCACCACACCCCTCAGGCATGTGAGCGTAGGCGCGCCAGTAGTGCCTGCTCCCTCCTCCGTGGGTCACCCGTGCGGTGCCTGCACTTCTCCGCTGAGTGCCGCCGGCCAGTGGCCTCCTCCAGTGCAGTGGCCGCCTGCTGCCACACATGTGTGCGGGCCATGTTCAGGGGTTCATCCCCAAACAGTGGGCTATGGTGAGGCTCCACTATGGCCACCAGGTTGGCAAGCTCCAATGCACTCCACTGTGGTGCTCTCCTGCGTGCCATCCCTGCATATATATAGTAGGCAATATGGTGCTCCATGGCGTGTCAACCCCAGGTGGAAATGTTGCACAATACAACTCTGTTAGTCCCTATCACGCTGTTAAGTATAACACCGCCAGTCCCTATTGCTCTGTTACCGAACAGCGATGAAGCTGCAGACATGCCATGTACAGCACCAAGGGGGCAAAGGTCGGGCACAAGGTCATGGGTCTCTGGCGCAAGGCCACGCACAGCGCCATCGGACATCTACACATCCAGCGCGATTGGTCCCTGCATGCCATTGCCACAGTGGACTATTGCGCAGTTGTGCCACAGCGCCATGCGGTGACCGGCGCTGTAGCGCCACTGGCACAATGGTGACCGTGTCCTGAATTGCCGATCTCGCACAGCACGTCATCAGCGCAGCAGACGCCTGTGTAAGCTACCTGGGCATGCGCAGTGTGGTGTACTACGGAGTCACAGAACTGCGCCATTGGCTCAGCTGGCTCAACTGTATTGCACAAAGCGCAACAGCGTGATATTCAGCCGTCATATGCAAATCATCCGATCAGCCATTCAATGGTGCAGTGGCGCGATTTGCATCTCATTAAAGTTGCTCCAGTCCTAATTTGCATGCATTGCGCTATAAATGTGTGACACTGATCTGCAGTGGCCGTATTCGGTTACTGCAGCTGATAGGTGAGTTGCATGCATTGTGCTGTTCTGGACCATGGCCCCAGAGAATTGCTGTGTACTGCACAGTCACAGGTGACCACTCACCCATACAGGCTGTGAAATGACCGAGCGGGACTGGGTGGGGAGGATGATGGTGGGTGGAAGAGGAGGCCCAACTTTACCAAGGCGGAGACAGAGGCACTGTTTGAGGCCTACCTGGCTGAGGAGCCACTTCAGTGGGACGGGCGGGCACCTCAGGCCCATGCTGCTGCATGGAAGGGGTGGCATGTGCCATCAACCTGCACGGCAACTACCAGCACTCTGTGCACGAGTGTAAAAAGAAGATGGGGACCGACAGGAGGAGGGTGAAGGAGAAGGTTGCAGCCATCAGGGTGGCACGTGCTGCTACAGGCGATGGACAGCCGGAGGTGGTGCAGCTGACCCCGTTGGAGGACATGCTCACTGCAAGCATGCAGTGCAGCGCCATTGAGGGTGTGCCTGGAGGTGGCTTCCAGACAGGTGGTAGCCCATCACTGCATGGTATGTCATGGTGGGGGGGGAAGGTAGTTCACATGCACTAACGTGTCCTTCCTTTCTGTTGCAGATCCTGTGTGTCTGCAGGGGTCAGCAGTGGAAGGCCTGTCCACTGTGGACAGCCACACGGAGTTGGAGGAGGGACCATCCACCTCCGCAGATTGCTGGCCTGCACTGTGGCAGTGTGCACGGCCATCTACCTTCACTGATGTTGAGACAGGTGTGGGGAGTGCCCTTCCTGTGTCCCAGCGGTCTGGCATGCAAGCATGCCAGCACGCTGTGGCTGTGGCTGTGGCACAGACCTGCAACATCAATGATGCACTGACCACTATGGGCATTGACATGTGTGTGTCACAGAATGGACACACAGCAGGCCAGCTCACGCCCATGGATCTAGCTGGTTCCGACGTGTGTGCCAGCATGTCAGCACAGTCCCAGGCTGTGCCTGTCAGCACCGGTGGGGTAGCACCGGTGGCTGTGCAGGTCACTGGCACTGTTGCGGCCACAGCAGGGGAACCACTGATCCCATGGGCACAGCAGGTGGAGGGGCAGCAGCAGCAGTCACCCACTGGGACTGGGGGTACAGGGCTCAGTGGTGATGTAGGTGCACCGCCTGTGGACATGCCCATATCTGGTCCTGGTGAGCAGCGCCCACCCTCAAGGGGTGCTGTACATCAGGCCCTTCCAGACTCTGAGGGACAGGTTGCCGATGTGGCAGACGACCTCTTTGATGAGCACACCCGCCTGCTGCAGGCATCAGTACAGCAGCAGATGCGGGTGGCAACATCCGTGGAGGCACTGTGTGTGGCCCTGGAGTGGGTCGAGGAGTGACACAGCAGGAACACTGAGAGGATCCTGTTCCGGATTGACCATATGTGGGTGGATGTGACCACTGCCATTGACAGGCTGACACAGGCAGTGGTCAGTGCCATGGCCACATTGGGCACACAGTCAGGTGCCCCTGTGCCGCTCACACCACGCAGTACGCTATCCACTCCCCATTCCCGGCGTCATGCGACACCCACCCTGTCAACGCCGGGTTCAGCTGTGGGCATCCTGAGCATCCCTGGTGCAGGTATGTTCAGTATGCTGCAGACCCCTGTGCGGACAAGGTCACATTCGCGCAGTGGGACTGCTGGTGGTCCATCGGTGCCACCCCATGAGGCCCATGCTCAGCCTGCCAGTGCTGCTGGGTCTCGGCCGGGCCGCCCATGCATCCGAGGTGGCCTTGGCACTGTGCCACATGACTGAGCTGTCTCACAGTGCGGCCCTGTCTGGTGCTGCCCTGTGTGCACGTGGCTGGTGGGCAGTGCACCAGTGGGTGCCCTGCCCTACACATTGACACATGGACCACCTGCACACCCTCTTGACTGCTGTCCATAGGTGCATGTGCATGATGATGCCTGCATTGCACTGTACACCAAGGTGCAAGGGTGCCCAGCATCTGACACACATACATGGACAGTACAGGCGGTGGTGGTGGCCTGTGGACATGTGTGTTTCTCATGTCTGTTCCTGCTCTGCTGTGCACCTGACCCATGTGCACTTTGTGCCTGTGTGTGTGTGTGTGTGTCTGTCCTAGTGGCGTGTGACTGTTCACCCCTCCCTGGTTGTGTGTTTGTGCTTCTGTACCCTGCCACTTCCCTCGCCGTCATGCACCTCTGGTGTGTTTCCCTGTGTGTATGTGGATTGTGCCCTAGACACTGTTGGTTGCACATGGCCCCATGACTTACCTGTGTTGTGCGAAGTGCTCCTCTGTGATGGTGTCCCGGTGCAGCTGGGTCAGCCGGATCAGTCGGGGGTCACGCCGTCCAAGGGGGAGCTGCTCATCCCCATCATCACCAGCGTCACCAGCGTCCCCATCACTGTCCCCCTCCTCGACCTGTACGGCTGTCCCACAGTCTTTGGCCATGTTGTGCAGGATACAACAGGCCAGGAATATCCCACAGGCCTTTGAGGGGCTGTACTGTAGGGCACCGCTGGAGGTGTCTAGGCATCAGAAGCGTGCCTTCAGCATCCCAAACACCCGCTCGATGATGTTGCGTGTGGTGGCATGTGCCTCATTGAAGCGTTGCTGCGATGGGGTTGTGGGCCGCCAGTAGGGTGTGAGCAGCCAGGGACGGAGTGGGTATCCACTGTCACCTGTGTGGAGATAGTGGAGGTTAGTGTCATGTTCAGGCTCATATTGCTCATAACCCTGTGTGCCACTCCCATGGCACCTGTGGCTTACCCACCCTTGCCCCCGCTTTGCCAATCCTACATACATACTCACCCACTAGATGTCCTGTGGGGATGTCCCCACTCTCAAATTGATGGCACAGTGCTGACTGGTACCATATGAATGAATCGTGTGCTCCGCCAGGGTGCGTGGCACAGACATTGATGAAGCGCCCACTGGCATCACACACCACCTGGCAGTTGACACTGGAAAACCCCTTCCGATTGCGATAGGCAGCCCCATCAGGGCCAGGTGGTGTGCAAATGGCCACCTGAGTGCAGTCTATTGCCCCTAGCATGCCAGGCATACTTGCTACCCTGTGGAACTCCTGTATGTTTGCTGTACGCTCTGCCGCGGTGCTGTGGAAATGGATGTACTCTGCAGCATGTGGCAGCAGTGCGCTGAGGTGGGTGAAGATGCATGATGTGGCTGACTGTGTTATGCCTGTGGTGTCCTCTGTTGGCCTCTGGAAGGTACCCGTGGTGAGCAAGCACATCAGGCTGTTACCTTTGTCTCAGTGACAGGCGTGACTCTGTCGTGAGGGTGCCTGCATCACATCACTGCACAGCTCACAGAGCCACCTCAGAATTGCCCTGTTCAGGCGGTACTGGCCCACAATCTCTACATCTGAATACAGCTCAAAGCTGATGCAGGCACGGTACTGCCTGTTGGGGCATACCGGCGACGGGCCCTTCCACGGCCACGTCCCCCTGCAGCATGCCTTCTCACCCCCCTCATTACAGCTTCCATGAGGAAGCTGGCACTGTCCATCTCTCTGGCTTGTGCCCCCGGCTGTTGTTGATCTGTTACCCCCACTGTCCTGACTGCTACCTCCACTGCACCGGGTACATCTACTGGCTTCTGCATTCTGTTGCCCCACACACCTTCACTTGCCCCTATTCTGTCCAGTGCACTCCCTGGCCTGCACTGTTTCCTGCTGTGGCCTGCTCTGTCTGCCTGCCTCATGTGAATTCCCTGCCGCGTTCTTGCGCCTCTTCCTTGAGCCTTTTTATTTTGGCTCATTTCCGCCGTGGCGCAATTTCCGCCTGATCCACTGTTGCGCATTGCGCAAGCCTTTGAATATCGCATTGCGCACTTT
This sequence comes from Neoceratodus forsteri, assembly GCA_016271365.2. Classification (NCBI taxonomy): domain Eukaryota; kingdom Metazoa; phylum Chordata; order Ceratodontiformes; family Ceratodontidae; genus Neoceratodus; species Neoceratodus forsteri. The sequence continues at coordinate 881,283,912 of CM028136.1, forward strand.
ATGCATGGTTACACCCTCTTCGGTTGCGCATACCTTCATTTGCATTGCGCTGTTGCTCAGCATGTTTTCTGTGGTGCAACTGCCTCCTGCTGAATATTGCACTATGGCGCAATTTCGGACTTGCGCTGGCGCAACCCTATTGCGCATGGCGCAACCCTTTTGAATATCTGGCCCATGGTATCTATAAATGAAACACCACTCGTTTATTTTTGTGCTGAACAAATTTTATGCTCACAGTACCATGTTATCATTTTTTGTTTTAGTTATTTACATTTGTTTGTTGCAAAATGTGAAAAAATTTAGTTTTCTGCTGATTTTTGTGCAATTATAAAACAACTTAAAGGCATCTATAAATGAAACACTGCTCATTTTGTAGATATTATTTGCACTGTACAAATTTCGTGCTCAAAGTACCATGCTATCATTTTTTGTTTTAAAGCTATTTACATTTGTTTCCCAAAAGGTTCACAAAATTGAATTTTTTGCTGCTTTTTTTCCAACTATAACAAAAATTAAAAACTAGCCAAAAATGAAACACCACTCAGTTTGTAGATATTTTGTGCTAAACAACTTTCATGCTCACAGTACCATGTTTTCATTTTTTTAAAGTTATTCAGATTTGAATATAGTTAGTACTATTACTGAGGTTGAATATGCAAATGAGTTCAGAATGAGCCAATGCCGACCTAGTATAGGTGTAGGAGTACAGTATATTTGGACCTACAGTTAACATATTTTTGATATTTTCACTGTAGATCCCTAGCAAGCAAAAATACCACTGATATTTGGCTAGAAATATACTCACAGGTATGGTATATATATATATATATATAAATCACACATGCCCCCATAATGCAATGCATCATGGGCTGCATATGCAAATCACCACAGAATGTTAAGCTGCCCAACTTTAAGCAGAATTGCATGGTGCCGAAAGGCCTCTCACACAGTTTGCAAAGGGTGCTAACAGAAGACATAGACACGTGTTTCATCCTACCAGGACTCATCAGTATGCCTCATCTGTTTGACACCCCAGTGGACTGGACCAGCTACCCTATAGGCAGTGTGCCTCGGATATATAGTGGTGAACCCATTAAAATAAAAACTATTTAAAAGACAAAGAACCTCTGTGCGCAAACACTGAGGCAAGGGTTACCCCAAAGGGCATTTGCTTGGAAGCCAAGTTTCAAGAAAATACAAAATCACACATGCCCCCATAATGCAATGCATCATGGGCTGCATATGCAAATCACCACAGAATGTTAAGCTGTCCAACTTTAAGCAGAATTGCATGGTGCCGAAAGGCCTCTCACACAGTTTGCAAAGGGTGCTAACAGAAGACATAGACACGTGTTTCATCCTACCAGGACTCATCAGTATGCCTCATCTGTTTGACACCCCAGTGGCCTGGACCAGCTACCCTATAGGCAGTGTGCCTCGGATATATAGTGGTGAACCCATTAAAATAAAAAACTATTTAAAAGACAAAGAACCTCTGTGCGCAAACACTGAGGCAAGGGTTACCCCAAAGGGCATTTGGCTGGGAAGCCAAGTTTCAAGAAAATACAAAATCACACATGCCCCCATAATGCAATGCATCATGGGCTGCATATGCAAATCACCACAGAATGTTAAGCTGTCCAACTTTAAGCAGAATTGCATGGTGCCGGATAATTTGTTTTTTGCCTGTGCTGTACCCCCTCCAGTAGCTTGATGTCCCTTTTTAAGTAGGGGCACCAGTACTGCACGCAGTACTCCAAGTGCGGCCTCACCAAGTACCTGTACAAGGACAGGATGACTTCTTCTCACCTAGAAGTAAATCCCCTTGGGTCCCAGGGTGGTAGCCTGGGTAAAACATTGGCTGGACAACAGGACACAGAAGGTAATTGTAAATGGAGTCCACTCTGAAGAAAGAGGGGTTACTAGTGGGGTACCGCAGGGTTCAGTATTGGGTCCAGTCCTTTTTAATGTCTTCATAAGTGACCTTGCAGAGGGACTGGAAGGAAAAGTATGCCTCTTTGCAGATGACACAAAGATCTGCAACAGGGTTGATACACAAGGAGGCGTGGAAAGGATGAGAAGGGACTTGGCAAGGTTGAAGGAATGGTCAGAAATATGGCAGCTAGGATTCAATGCAAAGAAGTGCAAAATAATGCACCTGGGAAACAAGAACCCAAGGGAAGAATACACAATTGGGGGAAGAAGTAGTAACAACAACAAAAAAGGAAAGGGACCTGGGGGTAATCATATCAGATGACCTTAAGGTTAGCAAGCAATGTGAGAAGGCAGTAGGGAGGGCTGGGGTATACTGGGATGCATAGGGAGAGGCATCAGCAGCAGAAAACAGGAAGTTGTTATCCCTCTGTACAGACAGTTGGTGAGACCCCATCTGGAGTACTGTGTCCAGTTCTGGAGACCCCATCTCTGCAAGGACATAGACAGGATAGAGGCAGTCCAGAGGAGGGCAACTAAAATGGTGCAGGGTCTGCAAGAGAAGCCGTATGAGGAGAGACTAAAGGAGCTTAATATGTATACCCTTGAGGAAAGAAGGGGGGGGACATGATAGAAACTTTTAAGTACCTCAGTGGAATCAACAAAGTCCAAGAGGGTAGCATCTTTCAGAAAAAGAGACGTGCAAGAACAAGGGGACACAATTTAAAGATGGGGGTGGTGGTTCAGGGGCAATGTGAGGAAGTATTATTTCACAGAGAGGGTAGTGGATGCATGGAACAGCCTTCCTGAGGAGGTTGTGGGGTCTAAAACTGTGGGAGAATTCAAGAATGCATGGGACAGACATAAGGCAATTCTTGTGGGGGGTAGGAAGAAATAGGCTGTTGGTTAACTAGAATCTGCAGCCTATCCTGTAGTAGGAAATGGGCAGACTAGATGGGCCAAGCGGTCCTTATCTGCCGTCAAAGTCTATGTCTCTCTGTTTCTATGTTACCATTGCTCTTGAGGGCCTTTCTAAAGGCACTGGAGACAGTGAAGTTTGGATTACGTCCCTTGAGAAAAAATTGGGCCAGACAGACCCTGAAGTCATTGCTTTAATGTAAAAAACAACAAGATTGGAATCCAAAATTGAAGATCTTGAGGGACGGAGCTGATGCAATAATGCTGTTATTATTGGCTTCCCTGAAAAAGAAGAGGTCTCTGATGCCATTTTATTTACTCAAAAAAATAGTTCAAAAAATTGCTGGCCCATCACCATATGGCACAAACTATGCTACAGAACAGGCACATCGAGCGCTGTGCCCCATACCACCAGTCGGTGCCTCACCTCACCCAATTATCTTCAGGTTCCTAAATTTTCTGAAAAGACAGTACTTTCTCAACAAAGTATGAGAGCTGCAGGAGGTGATTTGGGATGGTCGCAAGCCGCGTATTGCCCAAGATTTGCCAGGATCAGTATGGCAGAGGACCACAGCTTTCCACCCTACAGTGACCAAACTTATCTCTGCCAGCATCAAATTTAAAATGGGGTACCCTGCCCTACTCCAAGTTATGTTATCGGGTACTTGGCGCACATTCGAGGAGCCTAAGAAAGCAATCATGGAACTTAAATCTGCTCTCCCAGATCTGTTCAGAGACAGTTGAAATAATGGTTTCCATTTATTGCTGGCTATATACATTGGTATGAGGGACTTGTACACCTACTATTTGCTCTGTCTACTTCAACTGTGGATCATGTTTTATTCTTGGTCCCTATTTCCTCCTGGGTTCCGCTTTTTAGTGTGGACAGTTCACTGTTTCTGGTATCTTGCATAGTGCCGACAGAGATCTCTTGGATTCATATTTTTCTCACTATTACTGAAGTCTGAAGATGTTGAGCCTTTTTTCTGGGGACTGTTGTAATTGCTGCAGGTTTTGCTCTCTCCTAAAAGAGAAGATTGGTCTGTTTGTGTTTTGTGCTACTTTTTTTTAACCATCTATTATAGACTAAACGAAAGACATTTTGGTACTTATTTTCCTTTTGCAGGGTCCAACAAGGAGATAGCTCCTGATTGCCACCTACTGGCAGACTTTTGTGTCATCTTCCTCAGCTCAAGCAGCAGCTTATCTTTTAATTTTGTTTGGACATATATTCCAGAGGGAACTGTTTCAGTTTAGCAATGTATGGACCCTTCCTTTTATTTCTACATTTATTTTCAATTGCGTTTTTAAAAAGCTCTATAAATGCTTATAAGGTCAGACTGACATTACCTTTTATTACTGTATACCTTGTCACTGATGTTTTTCTTTTTTAGAAACATGAAGTTGATGTCGGATAAGGACCGCAAGGCCCATCTAGTCTGCCCATTTCTTTTTCTGCTTTATGAATGTGCCATCAGCCTTTGCTCTGCCAATAGCCTATCTATTCATACTAATCTGTATTGCTCCCTTATGCCTATCCCATGCCTGTTTGAAGCCCTGCACTGTATTCATATCCACCACTTTGTGAGGTAGGCCATTCCATGCATCCACCACCCTTTCTGTGAAAAAGAACTTCCTCACATTACCCCTTAATTGGCCTCCCTCTAATCTCATGCTGTGTCCTCTTGTCCTGCTATTTTTCTTATATTTAAACATGTTAGACTCTTTCACCTTGTTAATGCCCTTAAGGTGTTTGAATGTTTCGATCATATCACCTCTCTCCCTCCTTTGCTCTAGGGTATACATATTGAGCTCTGTTAATCTGTCCTCACATGTCTTCTGATGCAGTCCCTGCACCATTTTGGTTGTCCTTCTCTGGACTGCCTCAATTTGGTTAATGTCCTTGTGAAGGTGTGGCCTCCAGTACTGCATGCAGTACTCCAGATGGGGCCTAACCAGTGTCTTGCAAAGAGGGATTATTTCATCCTTCTTCTGACTTGTGATACCCCTACTAATACACCTCAACATCCCTCTAGCCTTACCTACTGCTTTAGTGGTCTGCTTGGATGATTTCAGGTCATCGGCGCTGATGACACCTAAGTCTCTTTCTTCCCTTGTGACTGTCAGCAACTCCCCTCCCAGCCTATAGGTGGCTTCAGGGTTTCTCTTCCCTATGTGCATGATCTTGCACTTCTTTGCATTAAACTCCAGTATCACTCTTCCGACCATTTTGCTAGTTTATCCAGATCTCTGCCCATTCTGCCCACCCATCTGGATCATCTACTCTGTTGCAGATCTTGGTGTCATCTTCAAACAGACAAACCTTACCCTCCAGTCCATCTGCAATGTCACTGATGAAAATATTGAAGAGGACTGGCCCCAGGACTGATCCCTGAGGTACCCCACTTGTGACTTGCATCTCTTCTGACTGAATACCGTTTCCCACCACTCTCTGTTTTCTGCCCGTCAACAAGTTTGCCACCCAGTTGACCAACTTCTGACCCACCCCGAGCCTACCCAGCTTATTAATCAATCTTCTATGTGGAACCGTATCGAAAGCTTTGCTGAAGTCAAGGTAGGTGACATCATCTGCTCCCCCTTGGTCCACCACTCTGATTACCCAGTCAAAGAAATCTATGAGATTAGTTTGACAGGACCTTCCTTTGTAAACCCATGCTGTCTTGGATCCTGTGCTCCTATAGATTCCAGGTGTTGCACTATCCTTTCCTTAAGGAGTGCCTCAATAATCTTGCCCACTACTGAAGTAAGACTGACTGGTCTGTAGTTCCCTGCCTCCTCCCTGATACCACTCTTGTGGAGCGGGATCACATGAGCTCTTCTCCAGTCTTCTGGGACCTCTCCTGTCCCCAGAGACTCACTAAACAGTTCTGATAATGGCTCTGCTACTTCCACCCTTAGCTCCTTTAGTACCCTGGGATGTATGCCATCGGGTCCCATTGCCTTGTCCACCCTGAACTTATCGAGCTCTTGTAGGACCCTTTCTTTTGTGAAGGGACTAGTGCACACCTCCCTCCCCCATGTGTCCATGGTGCTGAGCTGTGGGCCCTGCTCTATTTTCTCCTCAGTAAATACTGAGCAGAAGTATCTATTTAGGATAGATGCTTTTACATGGTCCTCCTTCTCACATGCCCCCTTATCCCCTTTGATCTTAGAAATACCCCCTCTGGACATTCTCCTTTCACTAATGTTTCTATAGAAAGTCTTGTCACCTTATTTTACTGTTTGTGCTAGTGTTTCCTCGGTTTGGGCCTTTGTCTGCCTTACTACCTTCCCTGCTTCCCTTAGGGAAGTTTGGTATGCCTCCCTATCTTCATCCTGCTGCATTCCCTTATTTCCTGAAGGCCATCCTTTTGGCTCTGACCTTTTCTGCTACTGTTTTTGAGAACCAAAGTGGTTTCTTTCTTCTTTTGCACTTCCTTTTCTCTCTAACACAATGGTATGTTGCTACAAGTATTGCATCTTTAATGCTTGCCCACTTTGCCTGTACCCCCTCACCTGCATTTCTTTTTGCCAGGGCTAGCTTAACTCTGTTGGCCATCTTATCAAAGTCAGCTCCTCTGAAGTCCCATATTTTTGCCTTGGAATGGTTCTAGTGGCCAAATTGAACCATACCATGTGATGGTCAGTGACCCCCAGGTGACCTTCTACCTGGAGATCTGTGATCCTTTCCCTGTTCATCAGTACTAGATCTAGGATAGCCCTGTCTCTTGTGGGTTGTTGTACCAGTTGTTTGAGTCCCTTCCCCTGCAGGGAATCCACCATGTGTCTAGCTCTGGCAGATGTTCCTTCTGGTATTGACCACTCTGTATCTGGCATGTTTAAGTCTCTCATTATCAGAACCTCCCCTTTAGCTGTCATGTTTTGTATATCTTCTAACAGTAATGTGTCTATGTCCTCCCCCTTGGTTTTGTCTAGTGTCTGGGGACAAATACGTAGTTATGATTCTTTCTTCTCTGTTAGGAGGTTTAGCCATATAGAATTGGGAGCCCTTTCACCTTTCAAACATGGGGTTTTGGGGGGGAGTGGGAGGTATACGGGCACTAGGTGGGTGAGGCTGTTTCATCATGGACCATGATGGTTATTGTTTGGAGGGAGTGGGGTTTAGATATGGGGTTTTGTGTCAATGGGTATGGATCATTATTCCTTATGATGTTAAAAGAGGAGTGACATGGAGTGTGGGGAAGGCTGAATTTACTACCATATTATCCCATTATCTTTTTTACCATCAGTTTTTTCCCTGGGATTGTTCTGTTTGCTGCCTGATTGTCTCTTTCTGGGAGGGGGGAGGTGCCACTGGAGGAAGGGCTTCTTTTTGGTTAGTCATTATCTTTTCTCTGTCTGGGTATTTCCACCCTAAACCGAGTTTTCGTCACCAAATACTGCTTTGTTATGGCAATTTATAATTTCTGTACATGGAATATTAAAGGTGCCTAATCTACCGCTAAAAGAGCTAAAGTTTTGATACAACAACAAAAATTGCAAACTGTTGTAGCCTTCTTACAAGAAACTCAACTACTCCCATCCCATGTTCTCCTTTTTAGGTTATCCTGGGTGGGGCAGGCTTTTCGAGCAGGTCTTGACATGCGTAACAGGGGATGGCCATTCTTAATGACAGGAAAATCCCTTTCTGCCTTATTCAGGAAATAACAGATCCTCAAGGCCATTATGTTATTCTCCGTGCCCTCCTAGGTCACTTAGAGGTGATCTTGGGAGCTATATATGGCCCTACAACTGATGATCTGGCTTTCTTCACTACTCTTATGTCCATTTTAGCTCCCTGGATCTCTCTACCAATCATCCTTGGGGGGGTGATTGGAATATGGTCTTTTGCAATGACCTGGATAAAACTGGTAAAGCCTGACAGTTCTATCACCTGGACAATTGGCCCTCCAAGAGTTCATGGATTCAGTGGGTCTGGTAGACCCTTGGCAAGCCCTGTTTCCACATAGTCGAGAATATTCCTTCTATTCCTTCAGTCACAATTGCTTTTCTAGACTCGACTATTTCCTTACTGGGTTGACCATCTCCTGGGACTACCTCATGTTATTATTCAGACAAAGTCATTTCTGACCACCATCCTGTCCATGAATCAACTAAACCTTGCCACTTCGACAGGAAGAGACAAGGTTTGGATACTTAATAACCAGTTACTCAAATCAGAGGAATTATTACAACATCTCTGCTCTTTTTTCACTACTTTTATGGAACTTAACTCATCCTCAATGCCTCAGTTTGACCTGTTATAGGGGGCTTTGAAATGTGCCCTTTGGGGAGAGCTGATTCGCTTGGCCACTAAAGGAAAGAAGCAGCAGTCAGCTACCCTATCTTCTTTGTTAAACCGGATAAAAACCCCTGAGGCATACATTTCCCCAAATTCTTCCCTTTCAGAGTGGGAATCACTAGAAGGTCTCTGATTTTAGTAGAATACCTTAATAAGGAAGAAGGTGGAGCACCTTATATTGAGGTCCAAAGTTAGGTATTTTGATCAAGGGAAAAGGCTGGAAAATGACTAGCTATCTGATTACCTTCTCAAGTCATGGACATGATTGTCTCCTCAGTTTGTACAGATTCATGTTGTCTTCTCATCTCTCCCCTGAACATTTTTGATACCTTTAAAAACTTTTATCAACAATTATATGCCCTGCATTCTGCCCCTTTTTATCCTGATCAGTTTGAGACCTTTCTTCAAGGCATGCCACTTCCCCAATTAGATGACTCCCAAGTAGAATTTTTGCGAGCTCCTTTGTTGTTGGAAGAAATTTTTCAGGCAATTGATGCGCTCCCACAGATAAATGCCCCGGTCCGGATGGGTGCACTCCCAATATTTATAAGGCCTTCAAATCTCAAGTAGCTTCTATTCTTCTGGACACATTTAATTTTGTTTTCAAAGAAGGTCTATCAGATCCATCCCTTACTTCGGCCACTGCCACTGTTCTCCTCCAACCAGGTCGCGATCCCTTGCTTATCTCCAACTACAGGCCTATCTCTCTCATTAATGTGGATTTTAAAATTCTAGCTAAAGTGTTGGTTTGCAGGTTGGGACAGGTGTGGGAATCATTCATAAGTAGGGAGCAGATCAGTTTTGTGAAGGATGGACTGTCGACTGACCATCACAGGATGCTTTCTTATCTCATCTCGACATCCAGGGACTCCCCCGCTTCTGCAGTGCTGGTGTCCCTGGATGCCGAAAAGACCTTTGATAGGGTTTCATGGGATTATTTATTTACCCTATTACCTAAGTACCATATCCCTCAACAATTCATACAATGGATAAGAGTACTTTACTCTTCTCCATCAGCCTGTATACTTTGTAACGGAGTACTATCATCCCCGTTCTCTCTTCATCAGGGCACCAGGCAGGGATGCCCCCTCTCCCCAAATTTGTTTAATTTTTTTTGGAACCCTTGATCCACAAACTCAAACTTTCCCCTCAGGTTTGTGGAATTTCAGTCAGTGAATTGGATTACAAACCATCTGTATATGCTGACGATATATTATTGCACATTTCTTCACCTGCTACATCCATTGACTGCTGCCCTACAAATTATCTCTCAATTTGGATTGATTTCCAACTATAAATTAAACATTGCTAAAACTGAGGCCATTCCCTTTAACAGTAAAACTTTCAAAGCAGAAATTGAACACTTGGGCCTAACTTGGAGAAGAGATAAACTGAAATACCTGGGGATTTACCTTAGTACCTCACTGGTCAAGATGAAACAATACAATCTAGATGCCCTGGTATCCCGTATTAAGGTGGACTTGGACCACAGGGCCTCATTACCTCTCTCACTGTGGGGCTGACTTAATGTTATAAAAATGAATATTCTGCCCCATCTTCTCTACCTACTTCAGATGTGTAACTCTACCCTCCCTCAGACATGGTTCACCCAAGTGCACAGGATGCTTACCTCTTTTCTATGATTGGGTAAAACAGCCCACCAGGCCTTGTCAAAATTAATGCGAGTTGAGCAGGATGGTGGTTTACAAGGTCCCAATTTCTTTTTATACTACCTGGCCATACATCTAACAAGACTGTCTTATTTGGTGAGCCCATCACATAGGGATGTCTCTGCATCATATATACCCTGTTGGGTGGATAGAGAGCATTCCATATGCTCCACTAATGGTCTGGACATTTGGTCTCTCCCCTATCTTTCCAGGAAAAACCTTCTCCACTCCCTTCAAGATACACCCTTAGAGGCATCTCTCCACACTCATCTACAGCTGTGTTCACCTCAAGATTTGCCCATATAAGGACACTTCACAACTTTTATTTGGAAACCCTAATTTTGGAGAGCTGGCTAAATACTTACTAAGGGGTTTTGGCCGGACATAGGCATGGACACAGTTGCGGATCTCACTTCCCCCAAAAAACTGCTCCTCTTTAAAGGTGCCTGTATTTTATATAACTGGTTCTCCTCTCTATGTTTCCGATATTTCCAATTGTCTTACATGCCTCTTAAATATTTTGGCATGGGTCCATGGAATAGTCCCTTGGCTAGTTCAGTTTTCCCCTATTTTTATACGGCTCCTACCGCCCATCTTCTCTTATATTTCTACCAATCTTTACAGGAATATTTAACTGCTCAGGAAGGGCCTAGGTTTTATTGGCGGACCAGGTTCTTCTGGCTGCTAACTCCTCTAGAGATTGGTCAGTTATCTGGAATCACTTATATAAGTTTATTAAATGGGACAGATTCCACTTAATGCAATTCCAGATTCTTCATAATCTTTATTGTACCCTAGTTAAATTGCACAAGATGGGTCACTTATATACTGATTCTTATTCCAGATGTGGTAAAGAACAAGATATTTTACTTCACATCTTGTGGTCTTGCGAGACAGATACTCCTTTTGGGACTCCATTAGATTTCACCTTGACCTTCTCTTGGGATTGTCAGATGCCTTCCTCCATGAAATATGTATTCTGGGAGACTATAATGATACCTGATTGGCAACAAAAACCCATATGGCCTTGATTTCAGCAAGTGCAAAAAAGTTATTCTCTAGCATTGGTTGGACCGTTGGTCCCTCGGTATCTGGAATGGCATAAGGAGTTGTAGTTCGCTTCTGCGTTTAAATTCCTCATGCTGCTTACATGACTGGTAAAATCTCCTCATATAGCGAATATGGGAGCCATTATATACCATTTTAACAACATAAATGGTAACTTTCTGGCTCCTGATCTTTGTTGTCCAATGGGCACATTTCAGGTTATGAGTTTTAAGGCTTCTAATAAATTAAATTTTCCTCCAGTGGCAGAGGGAGGGAAGAAGGTGTGGGTGGTAGGAGGTCGGATGTGGGGATTTAATTGTTATTTGTTTGTTATTTGATTATTGTAAAATGATTGCTCCTGGATTTTGCTTCATCTTTCTTTTGCTTCCCACTGTATGTTCAGGTTGTGATTTATTTAATAAGGTTTATTCAATTTAAAAAAAGTCTGTTCAACTTGCTTAAAACTGTGTTTCTGACCGTTCTACCGAATTTACTTCAAACTGAATATTATATGATAAAAAAATAAACTGCAATCGATTGCTCTGCTTGGTACATTTCAGCACATTCATATGAATTTAGTTGGTAACTTGACTTTGCAATCAGTATCAATTCAGGAAGACTATTTACACATGCTCAAAGTCACTTTTAGCCCCACAGTCTTTCTTTACACAGGATTGCCTGTTTGCTGCATCCTCCATATACAACTCACAGTCCTGCTGCTTAGAAAAAATTACTGTTGCTAAACCCATTTATCACTGCTCACAGTCTATGCTCAGAATTTTCGTTTGTTGCACTTGTTCTAACAATGCACAGTCCTTCTTTGCACAAAAATCACACTGCTTTCACACAGGTTCAGTTTGTTTGTACAGTTAACTTGTTTTACTCACTGAATTCAGTAGCTGGCTCCCTCTGATGGAAAATTTTGGCCTGCTGCTGATCCTAGGAAGGCCTCTGGAGTGAAATGGACTGGTGGTCCTGATGATTGGAGCCACAAACTCCTCGATCACTCTTCAGTTGGTCGGACAATGGGTTGAGCCCGAAATTACACTGTATCAGTCTGTTTACTAAAGTTTAGAATGCTCATAGGCCCCTCGATGGTTGATCCTGGTTTAACCAGCTCACATGACACTCTTTCTCTCCTCCTTGAAAACTCTGCAGCATGTAGATGCTGGCCAGGGGGCGGGACTGGATGCAGCCCCACCAGTGACTCGATGCCATGCAAATTAGCCTCTCTCTCTCTCCTTGCTTGCTCTTCCTTCATGGCGATCACCGAGCAGGAGCACATTTAAACTGCAAACTGTAACTTTTTTTTCTCAGCTGCAATTTCAGTGGCAGGAACACTGTTTTAACCATTTTTACTAAGAATCATACTAAGAAACAGTAGGAAGCAGAAGGCTTAGAGGCCCATAATGCTTCAGATCTACTTATAGTATTTTAACAACTTACTAGATTTCATATAGCTATCAAGTCTATTTTTAAAGATATCCTTGTTGTCACTAACAATGACATTCAAGGGCAACATATTCCAAGGCTTTACAACCCTTTGTGAAAAAAGTCGGCCCTTTTTTTGTACTGCACTTGTTCCTAACAAGTTGCAGTGGATGACCGCTGGTGTAGACCCTGATCTGCTTTAGATCCAATCCACATTCTGCTGATAAGTGTTGATCATAAATGATGTCCCATGTAAGCAGGGGATCATCCCTTACTCTCCTATCTTCTAGGGACATCAAATAAAATTTGGAAGGTCTCAGAGTACAAGAGATTTGGAGGACTCAATATATTTCGTAACCCTTTCTCTGAACTTTCTCAATTCTAGCTATATCTTTCTTTTGATACGGACTCCATAACTGTGAAACAAAATCTAGGTGAGGTCTCACATATGCTCTATACGGAGGTAATAGGATATCTGGGTTTTCTGATATTCTATTGTGGCGAATTGCCCACCATATCTTATTAGCTTTACTAATAGTATTTGTGATATGGGAATCGAATGTCAAACATATGTCAATGGTACTCCCCAAATCTTTCGCTATCCTTACTTGCTAAAATACTATTGTATAGATAATATTGATTATTAGGATTGTTCTTCCCAAAATGCAGGATACTACACTTAGAAATATTGAAGTATAAATTCCATTTTATGGGCCAGGACTGTAATATCTTCAAATCTTTCTGAATAACTGTGTAATCAGCTGCACTCTTGCAGATGTTAGCAATTTTGCAATCTTCTGCATATTTAATAATCTTGCTTTGAATGTTTGTAGATAAATCTGATATAAAAACCTGGAAAATTAGTGGTGCCAGGACAGATCCCTGCAGTACACTGCTTTTCACATCTTTCCAAGTAGAAGCATGGCCATCTATTATAACTCTCTCTCCTATCAGTCAACAATTCATAATCCATCTGCTATATATCGGCTTAATATTGTAGAGTTGTAACTTTTGGATCAAGGCCCAGTGTGGTGCAGAATCAATGGCCCTTTTAAAGTCCAGAAGGATAACATCACTGGGATTACCTCTATCCAAATTTTCATTAATTAAGTTATAACAACTCACTAAGTTTGTTGTACAAGAACGGTCTTTCATAAACCCATGCTGGGTTTGATCAAATCCTGAAACTGCTGGAGTTAAATCATCTTTAATAATCCGTTCCAATATTTTACAAAAGATAGGTGTTAGACTAATGGGACAATAATTGTCCGGTGCACTTTTAGCTCCCTTTTTAAACAGGGGAATCACATTTGCATGTTTCCATCCTGATGAAATATTACCTGTGTTTAAGCTCTTATCAAAAAGTATTTTAAGTGACACACAGAGATGATCCTTCATTAATGTGATCAAGTCCCCAGAAATGCCATTAGGGCCAACAGAGGAGCCTTTTTTATAAGCTTTAAGTTTGTTTTAATAATTTCAAAAGGAATATCTACATTATGAATAGATTGATTGACTAAAGCAGTATTACTAGGATCATTATTATCAGAAGTAAAAACTTTATAAAACGGTGTATTGAAAAATTCAACCATATCTCTTGGGTGATTCTAAACCAAATCATCAGTAATAATTGGACCAACCCTGCATTCTTATTTTTTTAAGGAGTTAAACTAATTAAACATCAATTTGCAGTTTCCTTCCTGTGCTTGTACAGCCAGCGACCTCTCCATTTTAATTTTTGCCTTTTTAATCTCTTTTTTACAAAGTCTCTGTATTCTTCTAAATGCAAAAATGTTCTTTCACATTTATTTGCAAGGTATTTCTTGTAATGTTTATTTTTCTTTTTGATTAATTTCCGTAGTTTGAAGTTAAGCCATTTAGGCTGAAAGTTTAATTTCCTTTTATATACTTTAGGTATCAATTTGTTTGCAGCACCCTTAATAATGAGGTTAAAGATGTCCATGCTACATCAATGTTGTCCTGATTTAAATGAGTGGACCAGTAATATCTGCCAGATGGTTATTAAGTGCAGTAAAGTCTGTTTTCTGAAAAGCAAATACTCTGTTGCATTATTCAATTTCAAATAGGTATTATAAGATTTGAAGTTAATAGTGCAGTGGTCACTGTTACCCAAAGGGCCGATGCCAAACATTCATTGATATTAATTGAGTCACTTCCCAAAACAATGTCCAAAATATTGGAACCATGAGTTGAAGTGTACATGTTGGATTAAGTTCAGCTCTACACAAACATATAGGAAGTCTTTTGGACAAACTAGTCCTAGGAGTTATTTGTCCAATCAATGTCTCCTAGGTTAAGATTGCCCATAAAAAGAATGTTCCCCAAATCAGCAGCTGAAATCATCTCTGAGATGATATCATTTAATATCACCAGTTTAGAATCAGGTAGCCTGTAACAGAGTCCCAGAACTAAATTTATTTTATTATGGTACTTAATTTTTAGCCATACTGATTATATTGAAGATGAACTGTTTTTAATCTTGTTAGAAATATCAAATACTGTAAGAGATGAGGAAATAAAAAAGCAACACCACCTCCCCTACGATTTAACCTACTGTGATAAAATAGTGAATAACCAGGGATACATGCTTCCAAAGCCTGTTCACTGGACCACCAAGTTTCTGTGATGCCTTTGATGTCAGGTTTATCAGTACTTGCTCTTAGAACTAATTCATCCATTTTATTGCCCAAACTATGGGCATTCAGCATCAGGAACTTTATCTCATGGTTTTTTACCTGATTAATATTTAAGTTGGGCAATGGAGATAGTGAAGAGAAACATAGAAACATAGAAACATAGACTTTGATGGCAGATAAGGACCGCTTGGACCACCTAGTCTGCCCATTTCCCTACCTACAGGATAAGCTGCAGATCCTATTTAACCAACAGCCTATTTCTTCCTACTCCCCACAAAAATTGCCTTATGTCTGTCCCATGCATTCTTGAATTCTCCAACAGTTTTAGACCCCACAACCCCCTCAGGAAGGCTGTTCCATGCATCCACCACCCTCTCTGTGAAAAAATACTTCCTCACATTGCCCCTGAGCCATCCCCCCTCTATCTTTAAATTGTGTCCCCTTGTTCTTGCGCACCTTTTTTTTGAAAGATGCTACCCTCTTGGACTTTGTTGATTCCACTGAGGTACTTAAACATTTCTATCATGTCCCCCCTCTCCCTTCTTTCCTCAAGGGTATACATATTAAGCTCCTTTAATTCTCTCCCCATATGAGCTTCTCTTGCAGACCCTGCAACATTTAGTTGCCCCCTCTGAACTGCCTCCATCCTGTCTAAGTCCTTGTGGAGATGGGGTCTCCAGAACTGGATGCAGTACTCCAGATGGGTGTCTCTGTATCTGTCTGTACGGAGGATAACAACTTCCTGTTTTCTGCTAATGCCTCTCCTACTACATCCCAGTATCCCCAGCCTCCCTACTGCCTTCTCACATTTTTTGCAACACTCAAGGTCATCTGATATTAATACCCCAGATCCCTTTCCATTTTGTCATTGTTTTACCTCCCCCATTGTGTAATCTTTTCCTGGTTTTTGTTTCCACGGGATTATTTTGCACTTCATTGCATTGAATCCAAGCTGCCATACTTCTGACCATTTCTTCAACCTTGCCAAGTCCTTCTCATCCTTTTCCACACCTCATTGTTTTTCAACCCTGTTGCAGATCTTTGTGTCAATCTGCAAAGAGGCATACTTTTCCTTCCAGTCCTCAGCAATGTCACTTATAAGGCATTAAGGCAGGACTGGACCCAGTCTTGAACCTTGCGTACCCCACTAGTAACCCTCTTTCTTCAGAGTGGACTTCATTTACAATTAACTTCATTGTCCTGTTGTCCAGCTGATGTTTTACCCAGGCTACCACCTGGGACCCTCCCAGGCTGGCTAATTTGACTATTAATCTTTTTGGCTGTGGGACTGTGTCAAATGCCTTGCTAAAGTCTAGGTAGGCCATGTCACAGTACCTCCCTGGTCTACTACTTTTGGTCACCCAGTCAAAGAAATCAATTGATGGTTGTCTGACTTCCTTCCCACTGTGAATCCATGCTGCCTTGGGTCCTGTGCCTGTTGGCCTCTAGGTACTCAACAATTCTTTTCCTTCAGTAGTGATTCATCACTTTCCTACCACAGAGGTCAAACTGACAGGTCTGTATTTTTCTGCATCTGTCTTGGTCCACTTTTGTGAAGGAATCACCTGCCTTCCTCCGTCCTCAGGTACCACTATCCTCCCATGATTTGTTAAAAGAGGCACTCAGTTTTTGTTGTTTCCCCTTTTAACTAGTTTAGAATTAATTGAGGTACCCAGGAATGAAATGTTTTATATGGGCTGATTGCATCTTGCTGTCGATTTAAGTGCAAACCATCTTTATCAAATTCTGCAGGTTTACAAGTGAAATGTTTCAGTGATCAATAAAAACTAATTTACTTGAAGAACACCAATTAGTCAGTCTGGCATTATTTCTCTCATAGTGTGATTCTTCTCAATCTAGCCCTAGGAAAGGAAGAATGCCGGAAATGAAGACTATTACAGTTCATGGTTTAATCCTCATACCTAACTGAATTAGTTCAAAACAAATATCTTTTCTCATGTGTGTGACCCACACTTTTTGTTTTCCCTATGAATAATTACATTAGGCGGGCCTAGTAATAGAGAGTCCAACTAAGTGCAATGTCTTCAATTCTGGCACCCAGAAAATCAGAACACATAAACTTTATTATCAGAATTGGAATGTAAAATTCCAAGTATTCACTATTGAGTCACCAATAATTATGGTGAAAAGATTAGCTAGTTGAGTCATAGCAGAACGGTACTGAATCAATTTGTTCTTTAATAGATTGGGGAATATATTATTTGTAAAACAGTCCCTTTTCTTAAATTCTTACATTGGGGAGTACTCTATTGATACAGAAATGATATAATCAGGCTCATCTTCCCTTTTTTTTATTTTTCGTTTCAGAACTTCTTTCCATTTTCATCTTGTGAGTCAGAAATACAATTTATTTTTTTTTATTGAGTTAATTATTTTTGAAGGACAATTAACCTGGGATGTCATAGATGGTCCGTTACCAACTGTGATATTTTATTCTTGTTAGGATTTGCTGGTAAACCTATAGTCCATCCAGGGTTGGGAATTAGTATCATTACTGACATCAAGTTGCTTCTAAATTGTTTTGACTTGAACAGAGTCCTGAGCTAGCTGTGAGCTAGGGAGACTTATAATACGTTGTCCAAAGTTTTCCAGCTCTTTAATCTCTTTGGCAGCTTGTAGCAGTTCTCCTTGTTAGAGCTGCTATATTTTTCATAGTACCTAATTCTAAACAATTAGAACAACTTGTAGTGACAGGTAAATGCGTAATATTAGGCTCATTACATATCACATGCTTACAAGTAGAACGCGCTAATAAAACATGTCCTGTATAAAGAGTGTACATTTCAGTGAGAGAAATAACTGTGTTTCCTTTTGCTCAATTAAATGTCTAATTAGTCTCGGCTTAGGCTGCAAACTGTAAATCACGTATATACCACTTTGCTACACTAATAAAGGATAACCTGATATCCTGCTAGACACACTTGACTACGCACAGGGCCGCGCATTTCTCCTGGGTTCATCTTCGCACGCTCACCCACGGACCCTCTCTTCGCTCTTTACCGCGAGCGTTTTGTAGTTGGGATCCTGGAGTCACAGGTCACATGACAAGCAACCAGGTGTCCCTGACTACAAATAACTACACCAGGAAATAAAGAAGTTAAAATGAGTTTAGCCCCTAGTCCTTCTAATATCAGGAACTCGCGGAACTCTCTCCATTACTGATGCCTGGCTGGCCTGCTCCAGTCAAGACAGCAGCCCTTAAGCCTAGCTCTCAGTGCTGATATTACAGCTAGTTTCTCTACACTCTTTGCCTTTGTGGGATTTAAAATTCATTTTTCTGCCCTCTCCTGTAACTGTTACCTGTCACACAGCTTTTGGCTGTCTGACAGGTCAGTTACCAGCTTGGGCTATTGCACAACTACTCAGTTTGAAATTTTTACCACAGTTTCTGGACAATTTCTTTAGCGACTCCCCAATTTGCACACAAAGCACATGAAACATTCAGGGCACATATCTGAGTCTGTTCCCTAAGGTCCACAATACTTTTGGCACTTGAAAATTGAATTTTAAAAGTTCTGTAAGCACTTTTTGATGGAGAGACCAGGACACACATTTCAATGCTTTACTGTCCATTACAAGTTGAATCACACAAGCAGCACTCTGTTGTTTTTCTGTACTAGAATGCACACAAGCAGCACATTTGGATGGCATTTTCTGGGCAAAAATCCTCTTGTCCAAAGCTTCTTTTCTGTTTGCAGGCTACACCACTACCAGACAGAAAGATGCTGGACATACCCTCAGCAAAATCTCTGGTTCTGTCTCAAATTAAACATTACCAGATGAGCCCCCATTTTTTGTAACCACCCCACGCTACTTTACATAGTTAGCTACCCTGGCATCCACAACTGGGCACAGACTTCGAAACATTTAAACAATTGGTACCATCTCTAGCTTTGGGAATGTATACCAGGCTCTTTGCTCTGAGATCAAGGGTGGGTGTGCAAGAGGCAAGTATTCGATCTACAAGGGTATTTACAACAACCTCAGGTCCTGAGGAGAAAACTTTTCTTAGGGCTATGCTAGATCTAACTTCTGGAGAATTTGCCAATAAATCCACACACACAGGAAGCAAATAACGTAACTGTCAAACCATAGTTGGGTTCTAGGTGTAGCTTTATTCCCCAAAAATGTTCTCAAAGCAAGGGTGGATCTTGGTTTGCATATCCATGGCACTAGAAACTTGCAGAACAATAAAATGACTGTATCTGACGAAAACTCTTCATATTCTATATTTCATTGGACACTGAACATCTTGCACTTGTATTCCCATACAGCATAGGACATTTAACATTTCTTTCAGTGGCACTGGCCACAACTGAACACACATTTACTGACAGAACTCTTTCACCTTGTAATCCCATATTTCTTAGGACATTTCAATTTTTTCCAGTGGCACTGGCCACAACTGAACTACATTTGGCTGTCTTCTTTGCACCCGCTTCAGGGGTAAAACCCTCTTCAGACATTGGCCCTATGTCAAAAAGTCAACTGGGCCCTTACTGAATCTGCAGTTCCTGAACTGGTTATTCTAGATGAGGGGGTGCCACCTTGCTCCTAAATCCATACCCAGCCATTCTTTCAGATTTACACCCTTAAACATCTTGAACTCTCTTGGAAAATGCTTAATTGACTGAATTACATCCAGCATTTAAACACACTACACCTGGTAGTGGAAGAACTAAGTCCCTAAACAATGTGATATAGTCATACTTCTGGACATCACACATTTTCAGCTATCTTGAAATGAGAACAGTCTCAAACTTCTGAATTCACAGAAGCGTTGTGCATTTTCTTTTAGCCAGAGAACACAACAGCACAGGTACTTACTTTCTGCAGCAAACATTCAAATCCTTCTCACTGTTAAACATTTCAGTAGTTCAAACATCCTGGATCAAAGGGATTGCCCTTGATCCATCCATTAGTGTTTTTCACCTCAGGATGAAAATCGGAGATCCTGCTGTAGGCAGCAGTTCTTCACCACTTGTTGGCAATTGAGAATATCAGGACTAGGATGAGAGCAGGCCCTTCTGGAGCCCTCAGCTGAGCAGTTATCTCCTCGCACTTCGGCTGCTGACACACACTACTCCTCACACTGACTACTGTCTCAAGATTCTAAACTCCCTTCCTCACTGACTGTGGCTTGCCATGGGGGTTCCAAATGGGTCATCTCTTATCTCAGTTGAAGCAGTAAACAAAGAATGAGCAGGTGAAACCTATTTAACCAGTTGATCACTAGTTGCCTCTCCTGCCTAGCCCTGATACTGAAAGTTCTGTAACTCAGGGACTGGGTGGGTTAGCATTTAGTGATACCACCTCCACCCTGATTTACCTGTTCTGCCTCCCTCCCCTCCATCCTCTTCCTGTTTAAGTTGGTCCTTCCTTGTTGCAGAGGTCCAAGATCCTCTCTTGGTGACTTCACCTCCTTTGCCCCCCCCCTAGCTTCAGTTTTTGTTTTCTTGATAAATTTCCAATGTCTGCTTCATAACTGTAGGCCTTCCTTAATGAGTTCAGCCCATTCTCCTGTGTACAGATTGTATTATCCCACTTGTTGCTTACTTCCCACCAATCCATACCCCATGGACCCACACCATTCTTTCAGCCATTTATTGAAGTTCTTGATTCTGCTTCTACAGCTCAATCTTGTACTGGTAGGACTTCTGAGAAAACTATTGACCTTCCCCACCTTACTGTATAGATTCTCAGTTCTGAATCTGTCCTGCCTCCTTTATTATCCTCCTGTGGGTCATTCATGCCCAGATGCACCACAATGTTGTTTTTCCCTACCTTCCTCACACATCTGCTAATATGTACTGACACACTCTTTTCTGCCACTATCTTGCATGGCATGCCTCCACCCCCTAATGCTGCTTTTTCTGGTGCAGCTTCCCCGTCTTACACCCTTACTGACTCCCCAGAATGACCCTCCTGTATCAGTTCACCCACACATTTCCTGCTAATACCTGGCCCCAACATGGTCCCTCCCTCCACTCTCCTGCTTCTGTCCCCTGTGCCTTCCCTGTTCTTTTCCTGTCTCTGTCTCACTTTTGTCTTTTGTTATATGATTCCACTTTTGAACCATTCCTTATCTGCTCTGCCTCCTTTTTCTGGACCTGCTCTTCATCCTCCGCAACACCCCTTGCCACTGTTTCCGTGTCACCTAATGTGTCCTCCTTCTTTGTTTCCCTTCCCCCGTGCTATACTTTCCAGGACTGACTGCTGCTTCCCCTTCCCCTTTTCTACCTGCTCTTCCCCCTCAGTTCAGTTGTTCCACCTCCATCCTTCTGCCCTGCAATGCATCTACTACCTCTGGGCTACCACGTTTGCCTTCAAGAATCAGCTGTTTTCCTACTTACCCTTCAAATGTCCTCTTCCTCCCTTTCCTTCTCTGTGGCTTCCCTCACCTGCCTCTTTCTGCTCTTCTAGACAGGACGAAATGGAAATATTTTTCACTGTCAATCTCCATTGTCTAAGTACTACAACCACCCTTCCCTGTGACTTATATCCCCTCCTGCCCATGTTCTTGTCTTACACGGTTGACCCTCCAGTAAGCGTTCTTGCTGATTCCTGATTGTCTGCCTCTTATTTTCCTGCCTTGTGTACTGTTTGGTTTCCTGCTACAGTAACTCTGTTGAAGGTCCTTCCATTGAATTTTACCCCACCCTGTCCCCATCCACCCAGTTCCCTTCTGATCCATCTGTCCCCTAGCTGTCACGCCTGGTTCACACACCATGCAGCCCCTGCTGTCCATGAACCCCAGGAATATGGCGCCCCACATCCATTGCAACATACAACCTGTCTCTTCCCACCTGGTTGATGTCCAACACTCTCCCCTGCCCTTGCGGCTCTGTCCCACTCAATGATCCCCTCCACCTTGGGCACCCATCATGTCCATGCTGTAATAATCGCTCACCTTTAGGCCCTCACCCTTCCCAGCTTAACGCTCCTTCTGTCCCCTGCAGATGCTACCAAGATGCTACACTCCTGTCATGACACTCTGCAGGGTTATGCTACGATGGGTCGCTTGGCCCTGAGATATATACGGAGGCAGTAGGCCTATTGCCTAGCTGGGCCACATGGACCTATCCTCCTTTCTTCAGTCCTCTCTCAACCTCCTCATTCCTCTTCCTCCCCTCTCAGTTCCCTGTTCACAAACCCACAGTCAGTACATTAAACAGTAGCAGTAAAAGAATGAATGCTCTGACTCTTGCACTTGTGGTCTTTCTCCTCAACTTGGTGGTGGCTCTCTGGAGTCTGGATGCAACTATGGGCAGCACTTCCTTTTAATTCTGTCTGCAGCTGCCCTATTGGCCTAGCTGGCCGCTTGGTCCCCAGCATCCTCCTTTCATCAGTCTTACCTCAACCTCCCTATCTCTTCCTTCCATCTTGTCCCTGTTCACAAACCCCATAGTCAGCATATTAAAACAGCAGTAAAAGAATGCAGAAGCAGTGAAATGATTGAATGCTCTGACTTCCCTGCTTGTAGTCTTGCTCCTTTCGCTCCGGCGTCGGCTCTTAAGTTGGTGTGATAGTATTATGAAATGTTAAAACCTTGATCTGATTGGTTGAGATCTTTCAGGCCATTATCCCAGCACAATGGCCCATCTGAGTACCTCAGACAGAGACTGACTCTCACATTTCGGGCGCCCACTTCAGCTGACCATCACCGGCTATCCACCACATAGAGCAGATTGCACCTTTATTTATTATCATGTACCTGTCTTATAATGGGAGGAGATGGGGATGAACAAGTGGGTTTATTCATTACCCTTGCCAGAATGCAGATCACAGTCCTGTCCCTGCTAACTCCCCATTAAAAAAAAGCAGCTCATATTAAGGCCCCATGCTTCTCAACTACACTGTCTCCTTTCTCTCTTCCTATAGACTACAGTTGTTGTCACACTAACTCCTGTGCTCATTCAATGCTGCTTGTTGGCCACCTCTCTCTTCCTCAGAGGCAGTCTCTGTCCCTACAACTCCTGGGTTTTCAACTGTTGTTTGCTGGCTCTTTTTCTCTCTTCCTCCGAGTACAGTCACTATCCCACTAACTCCTGCCCATTGAGCTGTTGCGCAGCCACTTTCTCACTATCTCTGTCTCTTCTCTCTAGAATGCAGCAGCAGGAAGTCAGTGACAAGGGGTAGTCAGCACTACAGCCAGTGGGCAGGTATTACTTTTCCTGGTGCATTGTTGTTATATTTTTACATTTTTAAATTTGAAACATAGAGATGTTTAATTGTTTTTTTTTATTACTAATGTTGGACCTATTTTCATAATAAGGTACTCTAGGGGGTATGGTGGAAGTGACCACCCTTCTTGGGTGGTGGAAGCACTTGGCTTTGCCTTAATAGCTAACCCCCAGGCCATTATCCTGCTGACGGCCTCTTGTGTGCCTTAAAATCATATCTCACTGTATGTATTTGTTTTTATAACTTTGCAATTTTTTCATTTTACTCAAATTTTCAACATGGTCTCTTATCACCCTACCTGATAAACCCCTTAGGTGAGAATTTCATTCCTGGCCAACACCATTCTGTACCACAGGTGTGGAAAGTTTTTTTAGGTAGAATGAGAAATACAGCTGTAATGTTCATAGGTGGTAAAAATGGCTATGTTTAAAATTTGGAGTGAAATATATAAATTGGTGTTAATCTACATGTTGGAAAATTTCAATGAGTGCATGTACCGGTGTTTTCGGTATTTTGCTCCAGATTTTTAATGGGTTTTGGACTCCCACCTCCTGAACAGTGGCACTGTCATTTCATTACTGAGTTCAAAACATGATTTCCGCATGGCGTTTTCTACACTACAGGTGTGAAAACATGTCTTGGGCGGGATGAGAAAGATAGCTATACTGTTCTGAGGTGAGTAAAATAGGTGTATTAAAAATTTGGGTAGGGAAAATAAATGAAAATTGGCGAAGTATCCCACACACTTCGACCCCTTTTTCTTATCCCTCGCACCTCCTACCTATGCTGATCCTTCTGGTTATCCTCCTACAGTAGCGCCGGATTCAGTGATTATCCTTACAGGTAGCCCAAGATATTGCTGTAATGAGTCACTGTTTTGACAGTCGCCATTACAGTTGTTATTATCACTGATACTTTGTTCCCAAGGAGGTCCTCTGAACATGCTCTCTGTGGGGAACTTTGGGAGGAAGGGGTGCCAATGTTGTGTGGCAGCTGATGTCTATGTCATGGGCAGAACCTGTGATTGCTACAAAAAGTTTCTGTGGTCCTAGTGTCTGGCAGCTTAGTTCTATGGGTGGCCTGATGAAATATATTTTCTTGATCTAATGTTACTGTAAGCACATAATTGTTTTTAGCTACAGAAGCTTGGTAGAGGTGTGCAATTCTCCTGAGAGTGTGATGGGCAGGGGAGATTCTGAGATATACAGAGCACCCATCCCTCATTTACCCCAGTCCGCCTAAAGGGTAGTAGTAGTCTGGATGACCTAGCTGGAATTAGAAATCCTGGAAGAGATCCAACGTTCTATGATATAGAGGTCTTGAAAGACAAGAGAATCACGCAGTTTCAGATCCAGTTTAGGAAGCACACTTGGCAATTGTGGAAAATACTAAGGCCTCAGTAACAGAGGTGGGGATGAGGTTCAGTTCCACATCCTGCCAAAGAGGACAAGCAGGCAATGAATGAGTCATACTTGTCCTGGCCCAGGAGGGAGGTAGGGGGAGGCATGAGAGGACAGAGGAATGGAATGGAACCCAGGAACGCTGAGGAAGAAACTAGGATGGATGGGGGAGGGGTGAAGGGGGGAGGATGGGTGAGGGGAAGGAAGAAGAGGGGAGGTGGAGAGGGGTGGGAGAGGAGGAAGAGGTTGGAGGTAAGGGAAAGAAAGCAGAGGAGAAGAGCAGGAGCATGGTAATCAAGACTAAGAATTGAAATGAGTTTTTTCAGAAAGCAAAACACCTGTATGTAAGTGCCTGTATTCTATGTTTTGTTGATCTCCGGGTGGGTTCGAAAACAGTCACTTTGTTCTAGTGCACCTACTTGGTGTCAAAAAATGGCAGCTAAAACATCAGGCAAATGGTATTAAAACTATGCGTGGAGTCTAACAGAGATAATAAGAGGTTGAACTCTTGTGTGCACATTATCAATTACCTGGGTTGAAAAGTGTCATAGTAGACATCAGACAAAAAGCAACAGGCATGTCAAATGGTAAAAGTAGCCGAATAAAATATGCATTGTAATATTGAAGCAAAATCAGTTTGTCCAGATACAGCATATAAGCAATCCAAATAAGGACAGAATGAAAAGTGCGGTCAACAAAACCGTTACTGAAAAAAACTGAATAAGTATGCTACCTGAAGAGAGACAGAAACAGACCATTACCAAGTACCGAGAGCTCAGTTTCTCAGTCGGTAGGTAACTGGGTAATAATGGGGTACCCGCTGCTCAACTCAGTCAAAAAAAGCAAAATGCACTCTTTTCCCCCCCTACAGCCCAAGTATTACTTGCGGCCCCCAAGTGCAATGGTGAGGCAGGTGAGTGTGGAACCAATTGCTGTTAGCCACACTGTAATACAAATAACAAAGCACTATCATCCAACATACACAATAGTAGGTGAGCTACTGTACTTCAGGAATGTAGTCCAAATATGTTATATAATGTCTGCCAGAAACCAAAGTCCAATGATGAAAAAAAGACAAATTGGAAGAAATGATGAACTGTTGAGGCCTAATATATTGTTGTTACTGTAGATCAAGACTCTGGTACTACCTTTACATTTGTTTTTTTTTTAATGTATTGCTTTAATTTTTTTCTTGTTTTGCAAATCATTCTAGAGTTAACAGTTTGAGACTTTGAATAAATAATAAGATACCATTTGCAAAACAGACAGTAAGTATATGTTTGTTTAAGATCAAAAACCTTGTAAAGTGACTAGCATTTGTTGTGCCTTTTTATCTATTTCTTTTGTTTTGTGGTTGTTATTGTATTTTAAAATTGTTTGATTATTCTGTAAAACAATCTGTACTATTTTTGTCTCCCACCGGTGAGGGCTCCATGGTGTTGATGCCGTCAAGCTCCATCCCCTTTTTGGGGATCAGGCAGCATGTTGCCTGTTTCATGGTCCCGAATCATCCTGAGAACACTGCACAAGGACTAGAGTTCAGGTTGTAGACATAATGCATGTCTCAGTTGCTGCACAATGGCGTCCTCTCCTCCCCACCCGATTAGCCCCATGCGCCACCTATCCACAGGCAGCAGTAATAGTGGTAACAGCTTTCCCTTGAGTAGGAGAGCATCCTATGGGTTCCCAAACCTCCTCCCTGGCAGGCCCCCGATGATCCATGCCCTTCCCAAACCGGTCACCAGCATTGTGGGAAGAATGCTACTAGCAAAATTTTCTAATATCCAGAAAACATGTCAAAATATAATACTTAGACATGATTCAGTTTTATTTGACTTATTGCCCTATTTAATTCCCCACTTGTACCATATTCTACAATACCTTCCCTGTGGTTGAAGGGACTTACAATACATCATAGAGTTCTAAAATGGTACATATTATAACTGTATTTTGATAAATATCTGTTAAATTTACTACAAGGCTAGTAAGGATGGAAGGTAACGAATGTAGCCAGTATTTAACAAACTCTGTGGGCTGTAGGGCTGCAGGAGAGTGTGGGTCATCCTTATGTCTGAGGAGGCCTAAGTTACAACTGGCAATAAAGGTAATAGAAAGATAACATCAGACCTGGTATTAATTACTTACAATCATATTTTCAACAATGGTAGTAGATGAAAGTATTAAAAAAAACTTTATATAAACCGTAATTACAGTAAATATGAATTTGTATTGAAGTCCATTGCATGTTAGGTCAGTACTGAGGATATAAATGTTTTAGGTGTTCATCTATATATTCTTCTGAGAACATTTTCTCTTGCAGTGGATCCATTGGAACTATGTGATACAAAATATAAATGTCAGGCATATGTTCTAAAAACAATAAAAGCAGGACATTATTATATCAGATGCTCATTTAGTCAGTCATAAGTGGTAGCCATGAAAGTGTCTCAGTACTGAGGTATACAGTACCTAGAAATTTCTCAGTACTGAGGGTATACCTAGGGACTCTGAGGCAGAAATGAGGCAAAATCACATTACAGTCAGTACAAATTGCAACTTGAGTGCCTCAAGTGGTACCTCGAGGTAGGCAACTTTAAATAACTACCACTATAATACAATTAAAAATACACTTCTGTTGCAAAGTATGCCTGCCATCTTTATATAGGAAATACAGATTGTCTATGAAATCATTCACCTGGGCTATGAACCCCATGGTATAGATCCATTAGCTGGCATCTGATATAATAATACCCTTTTTATCTAATGTTTTAAAATAGATTCCTGATATTTGGCAATCATCGTACTGAAGTTCATTGGTTCCACATATCCAAAAATGTCTTGCAAGAAGTGATATATAAATGAATACCTGTCAGTTTTATCCAGTTGCTTCACTCAAGATCCACAAAATGTTTTATATGGTTTATATTTATGCCTTTTGGGTAGTTTAAACCAGGTTGATGTACTTTTCATTACCTTACTTGTCGGTAACGTTTACAAATGCCTCCTCGTATCCTGGTTAGTATTATTCATTATTTCAAATTTTTTATTTGTACACATACTGGTGCTGGATAATATAATAACGGACACAACAGTGCTACAAATATGCATAAGGAAAAACGCGATGTCGAATGAATTCCACAGACAGAGACAAAGTTACACGATGCTATGCAACAAATTACCCAGGTTGTCCATAGTACTAGGAAGAAGAAGAGCTGGGAAATTGAAAATGGTGGACGAGCTGCTCCGTAACAGAGGACTAACACGCAGCTGCTTGCCCATAATGGTGGTGGAGATCAGGATCATCATGGCAGTCAAAATTTTGTTTTCTCCCGTAAAGTAACTCCAGCTCAGGTTGATTATTTTGAATTATGGGGGCAAGTCCCCACAAAAAGTGTTTGGACTGGTAGCAGTCATCAGTGTAACTGTGACCACTACAGTGGCATTGCCTTTATTTACACGCATTGTTCCTGCCATATTCTGCAGGTGCTGTAGCCAGAGGTGCTGGCCCAATCCAGTGCTGTTCATGCATGCTATTCAGACCTAGCGACAAGATAATATAAGGGCATTCTGCATTAAGTTACAACTCTGACAAAACTCTGCTTCTGGGTGAAACATTAGTAGTTTCGCACAATATGGTATAACATCTTCCTTGATATTCATTACACTGCTGCACTTTTACTGTTTTAGTATTCAACTATGAATTCCATATGCTTTTCTATTAGCGGGTTAAGTTTACTGCTATGGAATAACACTGCTTTTATTTGATGAACAAGTAGCAAGTACACAAACACAATAGTACAATGAATGACGAGAACAATGCTACAATAGATAAATGCAGAAACAACTATGTTTCTTTCATCCTGTAGATGGGCTCCCATTGTCTGCTTACTTTTTCATTGACTGTTAGACGGGCTGGGCACCTAGTGTTAGAATGGAGGTTAGCACTGGGGTTTAGCTGTCATTGTTTATACTTTCATTTACTGTCTGACTCTAGGTTTAGGACTTGAGTCAGAATTGAGAAATCTGGTAACAACAGGGTTGAGCAGCAAGTCTACCTTTCATTTTAATCACCCTACACCATAATTGGACACAGTGTTGGGGACAACAAGTGGCACTGTGGCTTGGCTCCTGGTGACTGCCTATGCTGATCAAGTCACCCAAACAACATGCCCCATATCAGAACTGCATTGCCATTGCTTGCAAACTGCAGCACAAGGCCCTCTCCACAACCCAGCGTACATACCTTAAAGAGCAGTCTGGTTGGTAATGGAGAGTGTTGCCCAGCCAGCCACCCTGCCCAACCAGTAGCTGCAGCACAGGTCAGACCCTCATTCAAAGTACTTCCAACAGCAAAAATGGAAAAACTGCCTTCAGAACCAGGTGACAGGTTCTGACTGTATGCCCTTTTCATTAAGGTAAGTGGATGAGTTTATTTGAAAATGTCTCAGTACTATGGTGAGACTCAAAGAGATACATAGCCCTCAATATCACAGCTTGCCACTGTGGTAGCCAATCCATTGAGGACCATTTAGTAGTGGATACCCTGCTTAAGTCAGGATGGCCATTTCTTCTTATTCAGGTGATGGGGAGGCTTTGCTTCTCCTGCGGGAGAATAGCTTGCTTTTCTGGTGGGGCCCTGATTCTCCCATGGAGGTGGTGGGCAGAATTTTAAAAAAAAACTCTGCAAAACACTGGCCCAGATATTCAAAGGGTTGCACCATGAGCAGCAGGGTTGCGCGCCGCAAAATCCAAAACTGCGCCATTTGTCTGTGGTATTTCTATTTGTAGCTGTTTTGTGTCTGGTATGTAGCTTTCTTTGTGTCTCTGGTAGTTGTATTTGTGTGTCTCTCTGGTCATTATACTGAACATAAGAAGAAGCAAGTAGAAGAAGGCCATTTGGTCCTATCAAGTCTGCTCATGTTGCAAGGTCTACAGCTTGAGCTACTGTCCCTGCCCCTCTCCCCCACTCCCCATCCTCCTACCCATGATCCTTACCCTCCTCCATACCTGTCCCAGCCTCTCTTGAACTGCCCACTGTCTTCAATGAGATTACCTCTTCTGGCAGTGTATTTCAAGTGTCCACCACCCTCTCTGTGAAGAATGCTTCCTGACCTCCCCTCAAACCTCCCACCATCCACCTAAGACCTGTGCTCCCTCATGTTATGGTTGATATTCAGCTTAACGAGACTCTCCTTATCAACCTTATTTATCCTTTTCAAGTACTTGAAGGTCCCAATCATGTCCCCTCTCTTTCTTTCTTTCTCTCTCTCTCTCTCTCTCCTGTCTTCGAGGGAGTACATGTTTAGTGCCTTCAATCTCTCCTCGTATGCCTCACTCTGCTGACCAGCTATCATCTTTGTAGCCCTCTTCTGGACATTCTCCAGCAGGTTAATGTCCTTTTTGAGATGTGGGCACCAGTACTGAACTCCATACTCTAGATGCGGCCTTACCAGTGACCTGTACAAAGGCAGTATAACCTCCTGTCTCCTACTACCGATCCCCCTAGATATGCATCCCAGCATCTTGTTTGCCTTTGCTGCTACTTTCTTGCACTGTGTGGAGTGCTTCAGGTCACTAGTGATCATCACTCCCTGATCCTTCTCCTCCTCTGATGCAGATACTCAGACTCCACCTAGGTAGTACTCTGTCCTAGGATTCTTGGCTCCAATATGCATACTTTGCATTTCTTGGTATTGAAGCCAAGCTGCCAGATCCTGGACCAAATCCCTAGCTTTTCCAGAGCTTCCCGTAGGTACTGTATCCTTCAGCTGTGTCCACTCTCCCACAGAGCTTGGTGTCATCCGCCAATAGGCATATTTTGCCCTTAATGCCATCTCCAGTGTCATTGATGAAGACATTGAACAACACTGGCCCCAGCACTGAGCCCTGCAGGACCCCACTGATTACCTGTCTTGTGCCAGATAACTCTCCCCCACAACCACCCTCTGGGTTCTGTCTTTCAGCCAGTTTTCCAACCATCTGGCCATCTTTTCCCCAACCCCAAGATCCACCAACTTGCTGATCAACCTTTTGTGGGGCACAGAGTCAAAGGCCTTGCTTAAATCAAGATAGAGGATGTCTAGCGCTTCGCCCCTGTCTATTGTCTTAGTGATACAGTCAAAGAAGTCAATCAGATTTATTTGACAAGATCTCCTTACCATGAACCCATGCTGCCTCGCATCCTGGAGAACATGCTCCTCTAGATATTCCACCAACCTTTCCTTAAGTATGGTCTCCATGAGCTTGCCCACAATGGAGGTCAGATTGCCCAGTCTGTAATTCCCTGGGTCATCCTTGAGATCTGCATTTGTGGGTGGCACTATGTGCTGTTCTCCAGTCCTGCGGTACTATACCTGTCTCTAGTGAACTATTAAATAGGTCTGCCAGTGGCCCTGCCAGCTCCTCAGCCAGTTCCTTTAGTACCCTTGGATGTACTCCATCTGGGCCTAGTGATTTGTCCACCTTCAATGCCAGCAGTCCCTCCCTCACTGTATCCTCCTCTATCACTACATCTATGTTCCCCTCCCCGCTTGCTCCTCTTTTCCCTCCTGAAGGCACTGGTCCATCCTTCTCCCTGGTGAAGACAGACCATAAGTATTAATTTAGTATCTCTGCTTTTCCCCCATTATTCTCCACCCACTCCATCCCTTTCTTAAGCCTAACAATCCTTCCTTCTTGTCACTTTTCTCATATGCTGTAAAAAAGCCTTCTCCCCGTCTTAATTCCTTCAGCTATCTCCTTCTGTGCCTTTGCTTGCCTGACTTTCTTACTTGCCTCACTAGCCAACCTTAGGTAATTTTCCCTATCCACCTCTGTCTTGGTCTGCCTGAATTTTTTATAGGCCAACCTCTTTTCCTTACTCCCTGGGAAGCCCCAGAACTGAACCAGCTGGGCGCTTTGGCCCTTGTGTTCTTACCCCTGAGCCTAATGCACTCATCTGTAGCAACCAGTATTCCTTCCATAATGATGGACCACCTTTGGTCCACCCCTATATCTGCTCTGGATACCCACCATTGTATTTGTGTCCCTGAGTATTTGTACTTGTATGTTTCTGGTCATTGCTTTTGTGTTTCTGGTATTTGTGTGTCTCTCTAGTCGTTGTATTTGTGTCACTGATATTTGTACTTGTGCATCCTTGTTTTTGTATTTTTTTTTTTATTTATTTAACAAATCGGAAAGACCTTTGAGCCAAGGGCTCTTTTACAGAGGTTCCACGTCAAGTCACAAGAATAGCAAATTACAATGGTTTGGGCTGGCAGTATAGCCTAGAGGTTAGAGGAATGAGGTGTGAAGGAGCTTGTTACATCCAGCAGACAAGAGTAGAGTTTGATTCTCACAACCTCCACTTGCATACTATGTGACTCTGAGCAAGTCACTTAACTGCCCAGTGCTCCCAGTTCACTCTTGAAAACAGGAACTTGTGCCTAGTGGGCCTTACCCAGTTACCAAAGACTAAAATTATATTAAATTAAAATTAAGTAGTACAACATGAGGAAAGTAATTAAATAAACAAAATAACAATATGGCAAGATGAATATTGTGTTAAGTGCAGCCAGTGGCCTTGTCTGATGAGGGGGTGAAAGGTCTTACAAGGAGAGAAAGTACAGGGGTGAATTGGGGGGTGGAAGGAGCAAAATAAGAGCAAGGAGGGAGATTCCATAATTAAGCTTATGCAGGAGAGACCCACGGGGCGGGGGGTAGAGGGAGAGAACAAGGTGAGGAAACAGAGGAGAGAGTGGGGAAGTGGGAGTGGAGGGGTAAAGGAAAGGGGGATGAGGTAGGATGAAAAGAGGGCAGGAATGGGAAAGGGGTAAAGGAAGGGGGAATGAGGTAGGATGAAAAGAGGGCAGGAATGGGAAAGGGATAAGGGAGGAAGTGCTGTGAGTGGAATAGCACAGCAACAGCATAGAGCTACACAGGGGCAAATGGTAAAAGAGGGAGGTCCCAGTGCATTTAGCTGTCAGCAGAGATTAGGTATAGCAGTCGCAAGATGCTGTGAAAACTAGGAACTGATGCAGCTTAAGCTTAAATGGTCCCAAGGTTGCAGTCATCGCAATCTCAGGAGGAAGGGAATTAAATAAATTAGCAGCTCTAACTGTAATAGATTGCTGTCAGAGTGAGGTTTGACAGCGAGGGACAGTAAAAGTTTGAATCACAGAACTTCGTGTGCTCTGAGTGCCCTGGAAATGACGGAAAAGCTGAAGGGAGCCTGGTGGTAGGAGACCAAGATTTGCCTTCTTAGCCAGAAGGCAAGCTTGATATTCATTGCGATCCTGGAGTTGAAGCCAGTTTGCTTGTTAAGTAAAGGTCACAAGTGCAGCAATGACACGCTGCACCAGTTAGTAGACGGCATTCCTTATTCAGAGCTGTGGTGAGCCAATGTAGGGTTGTATCTGTGGTGGAAACCATAAATAACCAAACCATAGTCAATAATAGACACAATTGAACTTTGGATAGCCAATCTGAGAGCTTCATAGTAAGGCAATGTTTATGCCTGTGCAGAAGGCCTAGGCGAATGTTAACTAACTTGGCAAATATTCTCAACATGATTGAGTAGGAAAGCGCACTATTCAGAGTAACTCCTAGGTATTTAAAAGATTGAGTCAGATAAAGGATAACACCCGCACTGTTTTTAATCACCAATTGTTTGGCTTTGTGCTTGCTGTGGGTACCATGCAAGAGCATGACCTTAGTTTTTTTGCAGTTAAGCACCAACCTATGAGAGATGAACCAGAACTCAGCTTCAGTAAAACTTTTTTGAAGTTGGGCCTGAAGGAGGGTAGGGTCAGCAGTCTTTGAGAAAATTACTGCATCATCTGCGTAGAGGAGTACTGGTTCAGAACAGGATGCCGGAAGATTATTGAGGAAAATGCTAAATAGAAGGGGTCCCAGTATCGATCCTTGAGGAACCCCAGAGCAGACAGGCAGTTTAGCAGAAAGGGCAGACCCTATTCTCACCTGCTGTGTGCGGTTTGCTAGGTAGCTGGTGAACCACTTTAGGGCTTCTGAAGATATACCAAGCCCAGCAAGTTGATGTATCAGCAAATGGTGAATTGACCATGTCAAATGCTTTAGACAGGTCAATAAAGGTTGCAGCAGCAAGTTGACCCTGATCGAGAGTATAGTGAATGAAACCTGTGAATTCCAGTAGGGCTGTAGATGTGCTGTGCCCTTTCCAAAAACCATGTTGTTGGACACATTGTAGGTTTTATTTTTCCAGGTACTCCACAAACTGGTCAGCAACAATCCTTTCAAGTGCTTTGGACAGATGGGAAGAATAGATATTATTGTCTATGATTCCCAGGTAGTAATATGTTCCACTCTTAAAGCATTTGTCAATGCCAAATGTTTGCTTGCTGGCATTGGCAGTGGTAGTGTAGAAGTTACAGAGCTGCGTAATAGGAATGGCAGTGAAGTATTGAACTGAAGCCAACCCCACCACCACCCTGCAGAGAGTGACAGGCATTGGGGTGTGCGTTTGGGTCGTCAGGCATAATGGCCATGCCATTTCACCACACCCCACCCTGCAGACACTGACAAGTGTCACGGTGTTCCTTGGGGTCTTTGGCCCTTATGCGCACCCCATTCATTAGGAAATACGGTGAGATGGGTGCGATATAGGAGAATGGGGTGAACTTTGGGGCCGAAGAGTCCAAGGCATACCTCGATGCCTCTCACTGGCTGCAGGGTGTGGAATGGTATGAGCATTACAGGCAAGAATCCCAAGTCACACCCTGATGCCTGTCATTCTCTACAGGGTTGGGCGTTATGGTTGGAAACCCTAATACCTCAGGCATTCGTTGGTATTTTCACTCCAAATTTTCAACATGTTTTTTGTGACCCCACCTCATGAACAGGGGGAATATCAGTTTGTTAGCCGAAAGCTGCTTATGCACAGTGACTACGGCATTTAGCACCACAGGTGCAAAAACATTCCGAACAGGATG
Source organism: Neoceratodus forsteri (assembly GCA_016271365.2). Lineage (NCBI taxonomy): Eukaryota > Metazoa > Chordata > Ceratodontiformes > Ceratodontidae > Neoceratodus > Neoceratodus forsteri. Next base: position 881,318,421 of record CM028136.1, read on the forward strand.
TAAAAAATGACAGCTGTACTGTTCATGGGGAGGTGTAAAAAATGGCAATGTTGCAAATCTGCAGTAAAAATATTTAAAAAAATGGTGAAGTCACGAGCGTACATAGAAACTGTGCAACACACACCCGTAATATAATTAGGTTGGGGATTTTTTACAGCAGATTGTCAACTCAGGCATTTTGGTGCCTCCGATCATGAACAGTGTCACTGTGATTTTCTTTATCTGTGCGAACAATGATTTCCCACAGCGACCACGCATCTCTGCGCTGAAAGTGTGAAAACACACTTTGGGTGAGATGTGAAAAATGACAGCTGTACTACTCATAAGAAGGTGTGGTAAAATGGCAATATTGAAAATCTGGAGTGAAAATATTGAAAATTCGCGAACTTATGAGCCTGCATAGGAACTACGCAATGCGCGTTAAGTAAAACAGTCATTTTGGAATTTTTGCCAAATTTTCGACATGGGGTTTTGGGACCCTTCTCATGAATGATGTCACTGTCATGGTGTTATTCAGGCCTGAAGGGTGATTTCATGCAGTGACTGCGAAATCACCCTTTGGGCCGAATAAGCCATGACAGGGGTCCCAAAACCCCATGTTGAAAATTTGGTGCAAAAAATTCCAAAAATGCCTGAGATATACAATAAAGTTGAAAACCCCTATCTAGCCCATTATACAGCTTACCGCATTTCCTCAGTTCGCGGGTCGGCTTTGAAGAGTGCAGGCGTGTTCCCGGTCCACGAAGATCGTCGTCGCCGAGGTCCGAGGTAAGTATGGGGTGGGGGTGTGGGGAGGCAGGGTGCGCAGTGGGTGGGTGAGGGTTGTGGGGGGCTGGGAAAAGCACCGTGGGACCGTTTTATTTTGCAGGTTAAAAAAAAACGGCGTGGGGCGTTTGCCACGCTGGGGTGAACTTGCATGGCACAAGGAGCGGCTGGGAGGCCGTGGGAACCAGCGAGTTGGGCACCCCGTCGGCCATATGATCAGTTGCCCGCTGGGGTGGGTTCCCAGCGTGGCACCCAGTACTGGGGGTGAGGGCAGTGGAGCCGATGGGGATTGGGCACCCCGTCGGCTATTCTATCGGTTGCCACGCTGGGGTGGGCACCAGCGTGGCATGTGAAACTTTGGGGGGCGCAGCACAAGCCAGCGAGGATTGGGCACCCGTTGGCTATACGTGTGCGGGGAGGGCAGCACGCAGTATGGCAGGCAGTGTGTGTGTGTGTGTGTGTGTGTGTGTAGGGGGAGCTGTGCATGAGCAGGCGATATCTTATCGCTGCTCACTGAAGCGTAGCTCCCCCTTTCAACTGTATGCCACTGCATTTTGCAGCTTGTCATAGACAGCTCCAGCATGCATTGGCTTACAGGGGCCGCGCCTGCCAACACACTGACTGAATTGGAGGAGGAGGTGACACACCTCCGAAATCTCGGATGATGGCACTATGTTTCTTGCACATGCGTGCAAGCAAACATAAAAACTGGTGTAACCAGAGCAGATTTCCAGATCTGGGGGAATTTTGAAAGTTTGGGGAGCGAATGAGAAGCTTGGTGAGGGGGGGGATAGGACTTCATCTAGAGTAAGGGTAGGAAGTTTTAGGTCGAGGGAATCACTGTTTGTCCTAGTTCCTCCTAGAACTTTATGTAGGTATGTTTTGGTCTCATTTTCCGAGATAGCTTTGAAGTAGAAACATGGGTGGATAGAGGCCTCTTCTGATTTGGTGGACGTAGGAGCTGTGCTGGGTGGTTCAAAGAAATTTGGGGGCACAGTTTGTCTAAGATCTGTGAAGGATGAATTAAATGTGTTGGCAATTAACACAGGGTCATGGGTGATAGACCCATCAAGCGAAAAAGATGTTCCAGGACTAGAGGGCATGGGATGAAGTTGGAGGGAGGACGATTCAGAGGAAACATGAGAAAGAATTTCTTCACAGAACGGGTGGTGGACAAGTGGAACACCCTGCCAGAGGAAGTGGTGGGGGCTGAAACAATCACGGGATTTAAGAATGCATGGGATAGACATAAAGGAATTCTGGAAGTCAGGGGTAAGGTGCAACAGACTTCTAGGAAAACAAACTGAACTTACAAGCTCAAATGGGCAGACTGGGTGGGCCATAGGCCCTTATCTGCCGACACTGTCTATGTATCTATGTATCAACATTTAATATAGTTGGAGCCTGTTTGGATGCTTTCCCAGTGATTTCTGAAAGGTTTTCCCAGAATTTTTTCCCAGCAGCCCAGGTCTTGGCAGGGATGCCCTTATAGTAACGAGCTTTGTGCTCACGGATAGCCTTAGTTGCATTCCTGGTCATCTTATAGGCCTGTATGTCAGGCTGACTGCCAGAGGTCCTGGCCATATGCCAGAGGTGGTCACGATCTTTCATTTGAGCCAGAAGGTTAAAGAGATCCAGTGATTATCAAGTTCCCTGATCCTACGTGTCCTAAAAGGGGCGTGGATGTCACAGGCTTTATTGAAATGTTCAATGAAGTATTGTAGAGCTGAGTCAATATCAGGTGCGGTTTCAATGTAAGACCATTCTTGTTGTCGGAGGAGAGACTTTAGTGGCTGCAGATGGCCACAGAAGAGCACTCTACTTGTGATTGTTCTGGCAGGGGGCTTGATAAATTTGTTAGATCAATAACACTTGGTAGGAGAGTGATCACTGATAGTGTCAGACAATACTTCAGAATGGGAAATACTTCTCTGGAATTTGTATTTGCATGTCTCTCTTGTCATTTGTGTCTCTGGTATTTGTATTTGTGTGTCTCAGGTTGTTGTATTTGTGTCTCTGGTATTTGTATTTGTTTGCACGTCGTGTTTACTAAAATATATATTTTTATATGATAGACGTGTTTCTGTTGCTAATGATGGCGCAAGACCAAGAGCCTTGAGAATATCAATAAAGTACAGAAGGTAGATTTATCAATAAAATATGCATTCATTGAATGAGCAGCAGTAATCATATATGTGTTCTGCCAGTGAGCCATAGCTCAGGTTTAATGTTACTTTATGTGGTCCAACACAAATCCAAATATTTCAGAATCCTATGTGTATTTGTTTAAAGGGCATTTTTTTGTGTATTTGTCCAGAATATGATTTATTGCACAGCCCTACTATGTTATGTTACAGAGATAGGGCACTATCTATCAACAAATGGAGACCCTTTACTAGTGAGATACAGACTGTAAGGTGACCAATCAGAATCCAGCTTTCACAGAAATCTTTAAAAGTCAGCTTATTTATTTATTTATTTATTTAAGAGTTTTACCAGGAAGGCATACTGAGCAGTTTACCACTCGATTCCAGATGCGCCCTGGGGGAATGGGGATAGGCAGGATACAGTAATAGTAGCATTTACACACATATACATGTTCAGTTACAGTATAGGTTAGAGTAGTCAGAATCCTATATACAAATAGCAATTATACAGCCAGGAGGAAGGTAATGGAATGGCATGCACTGAATTACACATATGCTCCGCAACACACAGTGAGCAGGGTTTGACAAGATGGGAAGAAAACAGTGGAGACGATAAAAAACTGACAACAAGATTGCAAGAGATTCAGCGGGGCAGGAGGCAAGAACAAGTGGTAGTGAATTGAGTCTTAAGAAGAGATTTCCAGTGTGGAGTGTCTGTGGTGTGTCTAATGTTGGCCGACAGGGAGTTCCATAATTTGGGCATCCTGAAGCTGAAGACAGCTTGTCCAGACCTGGTGGACCTGTGTGGGATGTGAAGTAGCCGAGAATCAATGTTCCTGAGTGAGTAGGTTGGAGGGGGGAAGAACATTCAGAGAGGACGCCAGGTAGGAGGTGAGTGCCTCCGACCAGAATTTTGCAGCGGTTCTAGCACAGTGTTGCAATCTACAATTGTGGAGAGAGGGGAGATCCAGGGACTGGAAGAGGACAAAGTGATGGGTACTAGGAGGGCAGTCCAGGGAGAACCTGCAGAAGGAGTTGAAGAGAGGGTCTAGTCTGGACAGGGAGGTTTGAGGGGCTGCACAGTAGACTACATCACCATAGTCCATTATTGGGAGGATTATCTTTTGAACGATAGCCAGATGCGTCGGTAGGGGGATGCAACTTTTGTTGCAGTATAATGCGCCTAACATGGGGTGCAGCTTCTTGTGTATAGCATCAATATGTGCAGTGAAGTCAAGATGCTGGTCTAACCAGACCCCGAGGTATCTGTAGGAAGTGCAGACCTCTGGGGGGAGCCTTCTAATGTGTGGAACGTGGGGAGGCAGGAAGGTGGTACAATTTGGCTCGGGATCCGAAAGTGAGGGAAACAGTTTTTTTAGCATTTAGAAATAGTTGGCTTGCATGGAACCAATGTTAGATTGGAGTCAAAGTCCTCCTGCAGGCCAGCTGCCACGGCAGTGGGGGATGAACCAGAGGCAAACAGCACTGTGTCATCTGCATACATGTGGATAGATGTATGAGGGCAGGCAGCAGGCAGATCATTGAGAAAAATGGTGAAAAACAAAGGGCCAAGGACAGATCCTTGAGGGACCCCGCTGGCAACTGGGAGTGAGGTGGAGATAACTGAGCCAATACAGACAGACTGGGACCTACCTGCCAAGTATGACTGGAACCAGTTGGTGGCAGGCACAGTCAGTCCAGCCTGGGCGAGTTTAGACAGTAGCAGGGCATGAGAGACCGTATCGAAGGCCTTAGCCGGATCGATGAAGATTGCCGCAGTTATCTCCCCTTTATCCATGCCCGTGAGGATGGTGTTGGTGAGATGAAGGAGAGAGGTGGGGGCGGAGTGATTTTTTTCTAAACCCAGCCTGGTAGGGGGTGAAGAATGAGATGGAGTCGAGGTAGTGGGAGAGCTGGGCTAGTACAAGATGCTCCTGTATTTTGGCTAGGATGGGGAGCAGCGATACAGGACGGTAGTTGCATGGGGAGGAAGGGTCACCTCCTTTGGCGAGGGGAATGACTGTGGCTTGTTTCCATATAGTAGGGATGGACCCGAGTCTGAAGAACAAGTTATAGAGAGCAGCTAAAGGGTTGGCTATGGCTGGGGCAGAGAGAAGGAGCATTTTGGAGTCAAGGCCCGAGGGACATTTACCCTTGGTTGAATTTAGTGACTGAAGTATTTTTAGTACCTCAGCGGGTGTGACCGGGTGGAGCGAGAAATAGGCAGGTGAGGAGACAGCAGGGGGAACTGGGGAGGAGGGAGGGGTGAGAGGAGAGTAGAGAGGATGTAGTGTTGGTGAAATATGAGTTAAACTCAGTGGCTACAGTGCCTGGATCAGTGATGGTACTACCATCTATGTTGAGTGTAGGAGTAGGGGCTTGGGCCGGAGGGATGAGTAGGGATTTAATTGATTTCCAGAGTTGTGCTGGGTGAGAAAAGTTATTGTTGAAAGCAGACTTAAAATAATTAGATTTGGTCTGTCGTATGAGTCTTGTGCAGGCATTCCTTAGTGAGCGGAAGTATTGCAGAGCTGACTGAGTACCCATTGCCTTGAAGGTTTTCCAGGCTCAGTCCCTGGCTAGTAGTTGTTCCAAGAGGTTTGAGCCCCTATGACCTAAATCTTCAGACTGTTACATCCTAAAATTATTTCTTTTTTTTTAAAGATTTACCTTTGATCCATTTTTCTTTGGCCCTTCTTCCCTATTCCTCCCCCACCATATGCTAACGCCGCAGTGACATCTCAGAAACAAAGTACATTACGGCAGCAATTTACTGTTACCGTTGTAATGTACCCACAGGACCCCAGCACTGTTGTCGCTGGGTTTTGCGCCCCTTCCCAAATCAAGTCTGACTCAGAGTTGATAATCCTAATTTACTGGGGGTCCAGGCAGAGCCCTGTGCATGGGGGGTTCAGGGTGAATCCTGCAAAAACAAAGAGTTTACCCGACGGACTATGCTGACTTCAATTTGCGTCAACATAAATTTGTTTATTTTATTTATTTAGTTTCTGTTGACCGGTAAGTACATAGACAAATTCTGCCTATTTTCAGGCACAACCTGGGGAGGGGATACAGACAAATGCCAACTGACCTTGAACCAGATTAAGCTGTTGGTGGTATTTTTAGTGAATGGTGGAAATTTGGCCAGGACACCGGGAAAACTTCCCCTACTCTTTTCGAGAAGTGCCATGGGATCTTTAACATCCACCTGAACTACCACCAGAACAGGCAGATGGGACCTTGGTTTAACGTCTCAACCAAAAGATGGCACCTCAGGAGTGCAGCACCCCCTCATGCTGCACTACAGTGTCAGTATTGAGATTTAACCCAAGTGTCTGGTGTGGGGATGGAACCCACAGCCTCCTGAGCTCACAGCCTTAGAGGCGAGTGTGTTACCTGCTGAGCCACTGACACTGACAAATACCTTGCTCTAACGTCGGGTTGAGAAATAGTTGTCAGCTGAGGTCAGAGATCCCTCCCCACAATCAGGGCTGCATTCTTTGTCCAGTTGAAGATCAGCAAGCAGTTGACTTCTCAGCCGCACTAATGCTGCTCCTTGGTTGGCCAGTTGTGAGGTGCGAGAATGTCAGGTGGCACAAATCCTCCTCCCGAGAGTCGAGTCACTTCAATGGGCCAAGTCCCCAGCCAGCCTCAGTGCTAGATTCTGGAGATTCTTACAGGATCCCTGCTCTTCCCAGTGCTGCCAACCCCTGAAATGTTGTTGTTTAACAATGTGCTGTTCTGCCAATTCTGTTTTCATTTCATTCTGATAACCAATATTTCCATCAACCCATGGTGTGTGTTACTCAAGTTGCTCTAATTTGTTTCTGGAAAAGCAAGAATGTGATCCATGCAGCAATTACAAGCCAAATATGAATGTCATTCAATAAGCTTTTGTGACTCCGTAATTATCGACCATGTTGTGAAACACGACTCCAGCTTTACGGAGGTTCGCCTCAGTCAGTGTCAAAGCATCGGTTTGTAACTAAACAATTCCAGCATTGCAGGCATTGCTGCTGGGTGTTTTGGAGCCCAGGTTCAATATGGCACACAAGGGTCTGCAGTCCCCCAGTGACTTGCACATGAGAGTTTAAAAACAGTTCTGGAAGCTGGAAAAGCATTGTGTGGGGGTAAGAATAGAGGGGTATATAACAATAACTATCATGTATCCTTGTCTAAACAACTGCATTAGTATGGTATTACAATTTACATATATGTGCAGTGTTGTAAATGCTTGTACTCTTGCAACTTCATACCTGTTTATAAGAAGGGTTAGAACATTCTAGTACGTGCTAAAGACAAACACAAGAGTGTTATTATCTGGCCATAGTTATACTCCAGAATATGTTTGGGTTAGGCTCCAGGGTTTGCTACAGTAGCACTGTGCTATGTCTGTCTTCTGATACAGAAAAACATTATTCTAATTAAAAATAAAACAAAACACTTTTAAAAACATTTTAAGTAGGCCCCATGTTATAAGTGGAACAGTACACTTCGGAGATGTGTAATTATGTTCAGTGATCACACTTTTCTCCTCTGGCACTTGACATAAATGCCTCGTACCTAACCACACTCTTGAGGTGTGCAATTATTGAGCCATAATTACACGCCCTGGTGTGTCTTACCACATAAATATTTCCAACCCCCCCCAGTCACAAATGCAATGAGATTTCTGTAGGTCTCTCTGTTATCTTTAAAGGCTCATCAAAGGCAAATAACACTAAATAATAATAACACTAATAATAATAATGTATAATTCGCACTAAATGGGAAAGCACTATTTGTTAGTTTGGTAAAAATAGTATGCATTTTTTTAGCATTTTATATACAGTATATGTGTGTGTGTGTGTATATATATATATATATATATATATAATAATAATCCTTATTTATATTGCACCTTTCTAAAATCAAGGCGCATTACAATAAAATAACATCATATTAAAACATCATAGAAACATTAAAAGCAACAATAAAATCAACAGCATCAGTCCATGTCGATACCATCTCCGAATGCCTTTTTCCATAGAAAGGACTTTAGTCCTTGTTTAAAACCCCCCACAGTCATGCACTCTCTAATCCAACGGGGTAGAGAATTCCAGAGGGTCGGCGCCACGAGCATAAAAGCTCGGGCGCCGGAAGATTTTAAAACTACCCTCGGAATCTCTAGCAACCCCTCGTTGACTGAGCGGAGCGGTCGCTCCAGAAGGTAAGGAACCAGAAGATCTTTCAGGTAGTCAGGGCCCAAACCGTGTAAGGCTTTATATGTCAGTAAACCAACTTTAAAGGTGATCCGCCACTGAACCGGCAGCCAGTGCAGATCCCGCAGCACCGGTGTAATGTGGGAGGAACGAGGAATCCCCACTAACAACCGGACTGCTGAGTTCTGCACTAGCTGCAAGCAGTGGATATCAACCCCAGGAAGCCCAAAGTAAAGGGAGTTACAGTAGTCCAAATGCGAGGTCACAAAGGTGTGGATCAGCGTGGGCAGGTTGCTAGATGAAACAAGGTGCTTGATCCTAGCAATGTTCCTCAGATGGTAAAAGGATACCTTAACAACCGCCGACACCTGCGCACGCAATGTCAACCGATGTCAAGGATCACCCCGGTCATGCACCGTTCGAAGATAGGGAGCTCAACATCCCCCAAGAATACACCTGAGAGATGGTTTGCTCCCCCCCTCAATCTGGTGGCCGGGATCCACCACCATCACCTCCGTCTTCCCAGAATTCAACTTCAACCAGCTGGACCTCATCCAACCCTGGATCTCGCCGAGACAGTTGTTAAACACTGAGAGTGCTCTATTCTGGTCAGGTGCAAAGACAGATAGAGCTGGGTATCAGCGCATAGCAATGAAACTCCAGCCCATATCATCTTACAATGTTTCCGAGGAAGCATGTACACCGTAAACAACATGGGGACAGCACAGAGCCCTGAGGCACCCCACAGGACAGAGAGGTAGGATCGGTGGAAAATACACCCGACACCACCCTCTGAGTTCTACTTGTGAGGAAGGAGGTAAACCATCTGTGAACCAGACCTGACAGCCCACAGATGCATCTCAGGTGCTCAAGCAACACCCCATGGTCTATGGTGTCAAATGCTGCTGACAAATCCAATAGGGCCAAAATGGACCATTTTTTTCTGGTCTCTCACCATCAAGAGATCATTGAGGACCCGAAACAGTGTGGTCTCGGTGCTATGCCTCTTTCGAAAACCTGATTGAAGATGTTCGTAGATGTTATGGTGGACAAATGGTTCTCTAGCTGGGCAGCCACCACTTTTCAATTACCTTCCCACAAAGGAAGGTTTGAGATAGGTCTGTAGTTGGCTAGGAGTCTGGGTCCAGAGAAGCCTTCTTCAACACTGGTGTCACCACCGCTTCCTTCAGGAAGCAGGGATATTCATCGGAGTCTAAGGAGCACCAGACTATCCTAGCTAGAACCGGGATGATAACCTCCCCACAGCCCATAATCAGGGCTGTGGGGCCCGGATCTAAACTACAGCATGTGGTGTGCATACCCTGGACAATCCTCATAACAGCTTCAATTTCCAGCCTTTCGAAGGAGCTCCAGGAAAACGGGGGACTTACAACTGCAGGCTGGCCCACTGCAACTCCCATAGAGAGTGCTGCGCAGGTCTTGGCCCTGATGTCATCCACCTTATCTGCAAAGAACCGAGCAAGCTCCTCACACTGCATTTGTGAAAAGGCTCGATGAACTTGTAGACAGGCTGGGTTGCACAGCCTGTCTATAGTTCGAAAGAGCTGGGCTGGTCGGTTCTGTGCAGCAGCAATTTCTCCGGACAGGAATACTGCCTTCTTATGAGTAATTGCTGACTGATAGAGTTGATAATGCTCTAGAAGTCTAAGATGGTTGGCATCTAAGCTGGATTTCCACCAGCACCTCTCCAACCTGCATTCTAATCGCCGAATCTCCCTCAAGTCCCCATCAAACCATGGGGACCGAGGGCGAAGGAAGGGAGAGAGGGCGCACACGGGTGGGATCAATAGAATCCAGTGTAGTAGTAATGGCCTTATTATAGGCCAGAACCAAAACTTCAGGATTCAAGGTCATCACAGGAAATTCTGATAGATCCAGTACCGCAGTTAAGCCATCGGGAGTCACATCCCGTAAAGGGCAGTACTTGACCATCTCCACAGGTGTTGGCCTACGCAGAGGGGTGCAAAAATTGAATCTCACAGTGTGATGGTCAGACCATCTGACAGGTTTCACCCCCACATCGGAGGCCTCCATCCCCAGGAGGAAGACCAGGTGAAGGGAATGGCTGTGTTTATGAGTGGCAGAGGAAACCACCTGTGAGAGGCCCAATGAACACATCAATTGGAGGAAGTGCTGTCCAAATTGCGAGAGTTTGTCGTCGATCCAGGCATTAAACTCACCCAGCACCATCAACCTGGGCAACTCAAACACCAGGTCAATGACGAAGTCCACCACTTCCTTAAGGAATAGCTTCTCGTCACTGGGTGGATGATAGGCGAGCGCCATCCTATAGATCCAACCTGCCACTACGACGCATTCGAATGATCTGGTCTCCTCAACTGGGACACTAGTGAGATCCATTTCGGTCTTGAAACAGACCGCAACCCCCCCACCCCTGCGATCCAATCTCAGGCGGTGTATCACCGAATACCCGGCTGGAACTGCTGCCTCAAGTACGGTGCCAGCATTGCCATCCAGCAAGGTTCCGGTGATGCAAGTCAGGTCCGCTGTACCCACCAAGTCTGCTACAATGGCAGTCTTGTTCACAACGGACCTGGCATTGCATAACACCGCCCGGATTGGACAGAACTCCTGGGATGCCCCAACCACCTGCCCACCATTTACAGAGGTGGTGCCCTTGGGTATGGAGACCAAACAGGAAGGCCCACGTTCAGCACTCCTTTTAGCCTCAGGGTGTCTTCAAGACTTAACCATTCTGATGCGAGTGCCCCCTCATCCATCCTCCGTTGTTCATATCCCGCCTCCCAACCTCCTACGAGCAATTCCCAAGGCCCTGCAGCGTTGGTAAACAGAGAAAAGCAATGGGGGGGGAGAAAGGGTGGATGGCATGAAGAGCGGAGGATGAATAGCGCATGACCGGGGGATGGGATAGCAATATATATTACATTCCACTAACATGGAACAATGACACTAATTTCTAATCTCCCTGTAGTAGAAATAAATTCAAATCAAAATACGAACCTAAAGAATTAAATTAAAATAACTCGGAAAAAATAAGCCAAACAATAAATAAAACAAACATCAACAGGCTCAGGTCTAATTAACACAAATTAATCATCATACATCAAAAAAACCTAAGTTAACAATAAATAACTAATCGCAGTTATCTCTAAATCAGTACCTCAGAAACAAACCTAGCAGCTTATAAATCGCTAAAAATAAAAAAAATAAATAAGCAAAAACAACATCCAGTCCAAATGAGTTCAGATAATAGATTTTTGGACCGTGGAGCTCCCACCTTCCACGGCCAAATTGTCCATATGTAGACCCACGGTCTCTCACTCCTAGGGTCCAGCAACTGAAATAACACAGTTTAAAATTAAATCAAATTTACAGGGCGCTTACCAAACTTCAATCCTCCCAAGGGTTCTCACCACCTTGGTGAAGTAAATACAGGCAGGTGACCCTCCAAAGCAAAATAATAGGCTGCAGTAGGTAGATCCAGGTTCAGATTGATAAGAACACAGTACCGAGGTTCACAACCCTAAAAACCTTGTAGGTGCCGAGTGGATCGAGCCAGGGGCCAGGACACAAACACTAAAGACTTCAGCACCAACTCCGGAAGCCAGTCCTCTCCAAACCAAATGGGACCACCACTGCCGCAGGTAAATGCATAGGCTTAAAAAATGTTATTGAAAACCAGACGCCGAATTACGATACTTCGGCATTAAATGGTCTATCCATTGCCCCGGGACAAACCGAAATCAGATGTGCAATGAGCAAAAGCAAAATAAACACAAACACGACAGAATCGAAAATTAGTAAAAATAACTAAAACATGATTACACTGCACTACTACGAGGAGATAAAGTGCTAAAAAATAAAACTTCCAGAGCAGCAAAAAGCACTTAGAGACAGCAGCTCAGCACAGCTGCCATCTTGCTCATATATATATTATATTATTATATATATATGTATGTATTTTTTCATATGTATTTTCTTCCTTCTGGACAACCACAGGCAGGTACTTCCACCCCTGCTCTGCTGCCTATGTCTGTTACACCGCTCCCCCCCAGTACTGCTGAGCCCCATGTCCCCATGTATTTTCCCTATGTAGTGAGGCCAGGAAGGGGAGGGCCATCCTCCCCCCACCCAGGGCTCATCATCCAGACTGGGGCTTCCAGCGATCCAGGAGTGGATCGGGACGCCGGTCAGCAGGCAGGGCATCACTTAGCCTGTGGTTGCCTCCCTTTTCTATCCCTCCCCCTTTGCAGCTGTCAGTGCACATGCATGGAGGAGTACGCACCATGTAAGCACACTCTGTGCCACCCTAACTCCAGTGCTGCCCCCTGCCCTTCACCAGGAGGCAGCAAAGGAGCAGAACAACTTTCCCTCCCTCCCTGGGAGAGGAGAGTAGTCCGTTGGATGCTCGATCCTCTCCCTCCCCTGCCAACCCCCTGGCAACCTGAGCTCCTGAGCCCAGGTTGTTGGTGTGGCACATGGTGTTTTGTCCAGTGCCTCAACCCTCAGAGCCACCAGGCCATTCTGCATTAATATATTTTTGACATAATAAGATTCAGCATCTCTATATTTTGATTTCTGGCTGCTATTTTTAAAACAGCTTTTATTACTAGATTTAGAATTAATGACTCAAATCATTAAATATGACCATTAGAAACTTAAAAAACAAAAATGCCGTCCTCCATGGCTATACTTTGACTTTGCATGCTGGGTTAATTCTGCAGGTGCATAAGGAAAATGCTAGCGCACATGTTTGATGGTAAACGGCATGTTGCCACACCATCATGTTTAATTTATTCAAAGTGGGTGTAGCCAGAGAACAATTACTTTTAAAATTTTCAGAAACTCATATCTTTCTGCCCCGCCACCTAGAGGTCAGATATGATAGCCCCAAGGTCTCTTTGCTGCTTTATGACGGGGCAGTGCAACAATGCAGTCGGCAAGGCCAGTGGTATGCTGGGGTGTACTGTATATGTAGGGGAATCACCAGCGGAAGGAGAGAGGTGGTATCACCACTGTATCAATCATTGGTAAGACCCCACCTGGAGTACTGTGTCCATTTCAGGAGACCACATCTCAGGAAGGATATAGACAGGGTAGAGGCTGTCCAGAGAAGAGCAACTGAAATGGTGCAGGGGTTGTATCATAAGCTTATGAGGAGAGACTGAGGGATCTCAATATGTACACCCTGGAAGACAAGAGGGAGATGTGGGATATGATAGATACCTATAAGAAGACCAGTCCCAGCACTGATCTCCGAGGCATCCCACTAGTTTTTTTTTTATTTTCACCTTTGTTAACTGGATGAGACCCACTAGGCACAAGTGTCTGTTTTGACTTGGGAGCTTTGGGCAGGTTAAGTGACTTGCTCAAAGTCACACAGCGTGTAAGTTGAGGTTGTGGGAATTAAACCCAGGTCAGCTGAATGTACCAATCTCATTCACAGCTCATTGCTCTAACCTCTAGGCTATACTGCCAGCCACTCTCCCTTTCTTGGAGTGAACTTTGTTTACCACCACCTCTCTCACCTTTCCCCTAATCAATTTCTTACCGATTTTACCACCTTTGGACCCACTCCTAAGCTACCCAGCTTACTTACTAGTCTCCCATGTGGAATAGTGTTGAAAACCTTTCTGAAATCTAGATAGGCCACGTCCACCGCTCCACCCTGATCTAATTCCATGGTTACCCAGTCAAAGAAATATATCAAATTCATTTGACATGACCTTTCCCCAGGAATCCATGCTGCCTCAGGTCTTGTAACCCACTGGATTCAAGATATTCCATAATCCTTTCCTTCAGCAGTGATTCCATTAACTTTCTCACCACCGATGTCAGGCTGACTGGCCTATAATTGCCAGCCTTCTCCCTGCTATCACTTCTGCATAGTGGTACTACATCTGCCCTCCTCCAGTCCTCCGGAACCACTCTTGTTTCCAGTGAACTGTTAAATAGTACTGTCAGAGATAGAGCCACTACTTCCCTGAGCTCCCTCAATACCCTTGGATACACCCACTCTGACCCCATTGCTTTGTCCTTTTTTAGATTAGCAAGTTCCTTCAAGACACTCTTCTCCAAAAAGGGACTAGTGTCACCCCCCCAAAGCTCCTGTAACTTTTTTGTGGCCCCCTTCTGTTTCCTATGTGAACACTGAACATAAGTATTTGTTCAGGATGTCTGCCTTTTCAGGTCTGTCTCTGCACAGCCCCCCTTTCCCTTTTAACCTTACAATCCTCTCCTGGACTTCCTCTTTCACAGATGGACCTAAACAAATTCTGGTCAGAGCCAACATGGCTGCTGTGCATTAACCTGATGCAAAGTCGCTTTGACTTTTTTACAGAGGTCCTTCAAAAAACACGATGCTTTAATCAATATGTTCTTCTTTATCTGTTTTTGCTAAAGTGTGCTGTGATACATTTTAGGGGTGAAACTGTGGAGCTGTTTTTCCAGTATGCATAGATTTAAGTGCAACATCACCTGGTTGATCAGTGTTTTGGAGGGCTTGACCTCCGATGGTAAATCATGCATACATTAATGTGTGAACATTTTTATATTGTATGTGGGGCATTGAGGGAGGCAGATTTGCAATTATGTCTGAGGGAGTAGGTTTGTGTTGCTGCTTCTGCAAAGCTGTGGATATCTGGTACCCTGCTTTATATTCATCAGTGCTCATAGTGCTGGAATGGATGGCTGGAATCTTCTCAATATCAGATATCAGTGGGATGCAAAGAGTACCTGGACCATGAGCTAATGGTCTCACCTCAGGATTTTCTCGACTACAAGATGCATGTGGGGTAGTGAAAGTACACCTGTGATACTGGTGTGAGAGTGAGCAGGCAGGGGGGCAACATGGTGAGGGGATGGAGGGTGGAAAGACCCGACAGGAGCCGGGGAGCATAGGAGAGAAAGAGAGACAGAGAAAGGAAGCTCATGAATCAGCTCATGGTCTCATATCAGAATTTTCTTGGCTATAAGCAGTGTTTCGAGGAGTGAAAGCGAAAGCGGCACCGTGTATTTAGATGTACCAGGCTGATCTGATCCATTCCAGTGGTCTGGATTTTAACCCCTTTTGAGCATGGTTGAAAATCAGGCCATATGGACCAGACAAGATTGAAAAATCCAGACAGGCCTTGCTGACCTCACAGGCTGGACCAATCAAATCCATGCAACCTTAGCCCCAGATCGGCAGGTCCGGCTTTCACCCATACCCTACTGGCAATGCACTAAGACATATTTTGCTGAAAGATTACACAGGTTGACCACTAGCTCCATATCACATCAGAAAAAGAACATTTTCATGGACAGTGGTGGCTGCAGACCCTTTGCCATTATTAAAGATTGTTGGCTCCCTTCAATTAAAGGCACTTGCAACACTATTGCCTCAGTTTCACCCAGACAACTGTGTCTGACCCAGTATGCTAAAAAAGATAATTATTAAGCTGACTTGATCTTCAACAGAATATCAGTTCCAAAGACCCTGCTGCAGCTAAATTATGTCCTCAACCTGCAGTCATCTTTTCAGTTTTAGAAAACTTTGGTGAGACCTCACCTGGAATACTGTGTTCAGTTCTGGAGACCGCATCTCTGGAAGGACACTGACAGAATAGAGGCGGTCCAGAGGAGAGCAACTAAAATGGTGCTGGACCTGCATCAAAAGCCCTCTGAGGAGAGGCTAAAGGACCTCAATATGTATACCCTAGAGGAGAAAAGGGAGAGAGGGGATATGATAGAGACTTTCAAACACGTCCCGGTTGTAAACATAGTACAAGAGGAAAATATTTTCAGAAAAAAAAGGGGCTCAAGAACAAGGGGGACATGATATGAAGCTGGACGTGGGTAGATCAAGGGAAATGTTAGAAAGTACTTCTTCACAGAAAGAGTGGTGGATTCCTGGAACAGCCTTTCAGGAGAGGTGGTTGAAGCAAAAATTGTGATGGGCTTCAAGAATGCATGGGATAGGCATAAGGGAATTTTTTGTTAGTTCAGAATGGGGGAGGGTAAAGCCCCAGAGACTAAGTAGGGTCTGCAGTATTATAGCAGGTAGGGAATATGGGCAGACTGGGTGGGCCAAATGGACCTTATCTGCCGGCAATTTGTTTAACCTATGTAATCTATGTCATAGCTGCATGCTTCAGATATATTACTCTTTGTGGTCCTTATGTTTAAAACTTTTTGACACCAATCTTTTAAACTCGGTAATGCACATAGGGCATACAGTCTTAAAGAGAGATATACACACTTCTTGGGGGGTGGCGGACACTTGCCTGCACCCTGAGCCCAAACATCGGGAATGCACATATTTATTTATGGCCCCATGCCTTGTTGTGTTATCATTTACTTATACAACACCAGTTTATAAGGTGTGACTGAACCTATAAAAGGGGATTCAGTGGATATGAAGACAGCAGAGGCCTTCAAAATCACAAATGTCAGCTTACCAAGGAAATCACAGGGTACCCTGGTGTTGTGAAAACATTGGAACATAGAAAATTGTCAGCAGAAGAAAGCCAACTCGTCTATCCAGTCTGTCCTTTGCCCCACCTAATTGAATTCCCTACTTCCGCTCTTGTGTAGCGACATCATGTCAGCCACCGTCTAGTCGCTTGGGACCTTTCCTGTTTCTAGTGAGTTTCTAGTGAGCAGCTGAAGAGTTTTGTTACTACAGGTACTGCTGGCATTGCACCATTCTTTTAACGCAGGTGGAACCATCTGGGCCAGGATTTGCCACTTTTGGTAGAATTGAGGTGAATCCCTAAAGTAGAATATGTTTGCACAGCATATTGTTTGGTCCCCATTTATAAAGTGTGTGTGTGGGTGGGTGGGGAGCAGACCTGATGGCCCTTGAGTCCTTTGTGACCTTTAATTGTTTTGTTACTGCAGTATGTTACAATGGCTGTTTCAATTTATTGCAGATTAAGGGAGCTCTCTTGATCAATCAGAGCACTCTTTTCCCCTGTGCATGAGACGCGTCCATTTTGCAATGAGTCTCACACACAGGAGCCCTGGAACCAGACATGTTTGGGAGACTTTAAAAAACATTTAATGCATTATTGACTGATCTCGAGCAAGAATATATTAATAAAGCTACTGAGACCACTCGAGTCCTATAGTTGTAAGAGTAGTCTCCCAGTCTTACTGTACCAGAACCACTCACCTTTGGGTTGCCTGTTCTCGTACCTTAAGAACCTGCGCAAGTCTAGTAAGACTGCTGTTGTACTACATAAATAAACAAGCATTTGTCAATGCCGAACGTTCGCTTGCAGGTATTTGCAGTGGTGTTTGGCACGTGTGGTGCTTTACCCTAATGCCCTGTGCGATTGCTGGTATTTGCACAATAAATTTTCAGCATGACCTTTTTGTTACCCCCATTGTGCGCTACATAGGCGGAAACACGTTTTGGGCAGGATGTGAAAAATGACAGCTGTACTGCTCATAAGGAAGTGTGGTAAAATGGCAATGTTGAAAATCGTGTAGAAATATTGAAAATTCGCAAACCTATGAGTGTGCGTGGGAACTGTGCAAAGCACGCTCGTAAAACAGTCATTGTTAGGAG
Source organism: Neoceratodus forsteri (assembly GCA_016271365.2). Taxonomy (NCBI): domain Eukaryota; kingdom Metazoa; phylum Chordata; order Ceratodontiformes; family Ceratodontidae; genus Neoceratodus; species Neoceratodus forsteri. The sequence goes on from CM028136.1 coordinate 881,336,090, forward strand.
TTTTTTCACCAAATTTTCAACATTGGCATTTTAAAACCTCTGCTAATGAACAATGTCACTGTGATTGTCTTGCTGTGTCCCATACATTGATTTTGCACACCGACTGCGCCATTGTGCACTACATGGGCGGAAACATGTTTTGGGCAGGATGGGAAAAATGACAGCTGTACTGCTCATAAGGAGGTGTGGTAAAATGGCAATGCTGAAAATCTGGAGTGGAAATATTGAAAATTCACAAACCTACGAGCGTGCATAGGAACTGCGCAACGCACGTTCGTAAAACAGTCATTTTTAGGAATTTTGTCACCAATTTTCAACATAGCCATTTTAAGACCTCTGCTAATGAACAGTGTCACCATGATTTTCTTAATGTGTCCCTACATTGATTTTGCATACCCGACTTGCGTCATTGTCTCTATGTGGCGGTGACATGTTTTGGGTAGAATGAAAAATGACAGCTATACTGCTCATAAGGAGGTGTGGTAAAATGGCAATGTTGAAAATCTGGAGTAAAAATATTGAAAATTGCGAACTTACGAGCCTGGCGAGGAACCGCGCAATGCACGTTGCAAGAAACATGTTTTGTTTAGCAATTAACATAGGGTTTGGGACCTCTTCTCATGAATGATGTCACTGTCATGGCATTATTCAGACCCAAGGGTGATTTCACGCAGTGACTGCGAAATCACCCTTCGGGCCCGAATAACACCATGACAGTGACATCATTCATGAGAAGGGTCCCAAAAACCCCATGTTGAAAATTTGGCGCAAAAATTCCAAAAAATGCCTGAGATATGCAATAAAGTTGAAAACCCCCATTCTAGCCCATTATACAGCTTACCGGCATTTCCTCAGTTCGCGGTCGGCTTTGAAGAGTGCAGACGTGTCCCCGGTCCACCGAAGATCATCGCGCCGAGCTCCAGAGGTAAGTATGGGGTGAGAGGGGTGTGGGGAGGCTGGGTGCGCAGTGGGTGGGTGCGGGTTGTGGGAGGGGGTACTGGGAGAAGCGCCGTGGGACCATTTTTGCTTTACAGGTGGAAAAACAAAAAAAAGACTACGTGGGACATTTGCCATGCTGGGGTGGGCTCCCAGTGTGGCAGAAGGATGGCTGTGGGGACCGAGAAGCCGACGGGGGATTGGGCATCCCCGTCGGAAAACAACACGGGATGTTTGCCACGCTGGGGTGGGCTCCCAGCGTGGCTCCAAAGCTTTGGGGGGGGCGGCGTGATGCGGGGCGGCGTGATGTGGGGGTTGGCATGGTGTCTGTATGACAGCGGTGTTTTTTGAATCGAAGACCACCGCTGTCATACACAGCTCCCGCAACCATTGGTGCAGGACCGCCACGCCTGCTCAATGGAGCAGTGGATTGAAAGGGAGAGGCACATCTCCAAAGTGTGCTACTCTCCCAAAACGTTCCTTGCGCATGCGCGCAAGCGAATGTAAAAAAAGAGTAATCTGCATAAAACCACTGTTACAGCATAAGAGGTGGTCTCAGTGGCCCTACATACAAGGGGGCATCCTGTCTCTTTGGAAGTGGCTTTTTTAGTTGGTTTGCTTACTATGAAATTAGGCTGTGATGTCATGAACACAGCAGTTTGTGAGGTCAGTTCGAGGCAGTCATGAGTTTTTTGAAAGACAGTAAATCAATTGATATATTACCGAAACAGCAGCCCGATACAACAAGGAAGTGGGGGAAAAACTATAAAGCACTGAAGCAAAACTTAAATGTTGTGTAACTCCCAGGTGGCGCTGTCCCAAGGGCTACTACCCCTGCCTGCTTGACTACTGACAGGTTGAGGGGCTTAGGTTCTATGGCGGGTGCCTCCACCCAGAGGTCAGAGTTTGTAGTGGTTAGACTAGCTTGGTCACAGCCCTCTGGGACACTGAGACCCCCTTTTACTCCCCCCTAGTAGCTCACACAGTACACAGGAGTTACAGCCCCAATACCCCATGTATACACACTGTTCACTCATAAAGTACCACTTACCCTTGAGACCTATTCTGCAGCACGTCTCTGAGGACCCCCTTGTAAAATAAGGTTAAACACCATACACAGCAAAATAAAATACTGTTTCCATAAGTACCAACACCACAGACAGTATATAGTATAGCAACAACAAATCTGATTTATTTAGATGACAGTAACACAAGAGGGGGCAATCAGGCTAATTAGAAGAATTAAATCACAGTACTGTGCACACATACAGGGTCTGAAAAGTCACACTCTGGGTACCCAGGTTGGGGGGGGCTAGCCAGGTCCGTTGCCCTAGGTTGGCCGGTAGGTGCAGATGGACAGGGCCCTGTAGAAGAAAATATATGCACAACACCCAATTGTAATCCGAAGCTGGATGGCTCAGTCCATGAAGAAGTGAAACAACAATAATTAGATGACACACTTGTAATTGAAAACAGGCTGTAGGGGAATACCCTGATTTGTACTCACAATATCCAAGCTGAGAACCGGATGATGGATGTTCTTCTGGGTTGCCAGAACAACAGGGCATGGAGAAGGTCTCAGACTGGACCCCACTGCAGTAGATAGCAAATGGATTTAGTCCGAGACAAGCTGGGGTTTGCTTCCAGCTTCAACACACAGCACACAGCACAGGGGATTGGAAATAGCGATTCCCCACAAGCACTACGCACATTCATATGTAAAAGGAAAGTACTATACCAGGCAGACTGCTCCTAGATCCCGATCGCAATTACTGCAAAATACCCGGGAGCACACAAAGTAGCTTCAGTTCTGACAGATCGAGCACGATTCAGCAATTTCTCCAGTCTTCTACAGGGTGAGCTTGGTTTTCACTCTTCAGACTTCCTTCTTTCTCCTCACAAATTGGATTCAGTCCAAACTGGCATTTACAACGGCTGCAGACCGAGCCTCAGGGCCTCACATGCGCTTCCTGCGCAAAACTATACACCGCACAAGCACAGAGCTCCTTCTCTCTTCACTATCACAACTGATCTAATCTTTCCAGTCACACAGTGGGGCATTTCCTTTAGCTCCACACCATTCTGTTGGCTGGTTCGGCTGTCACTCACAATAAGACTCCCTCTGTTGGTGGAAAAAGGCGCCAAGTTTAAAACTACATTTCTCAGAGTCACTGCCCATACAATCCCCTTGTGGCTGGCTCAAAATTGAGAGTCCAAGTTCTGATTCGTCCACAGGCTTCATTTTAGGGCCTCCCTATCATCCTGATTGGTCCAAGTCAGCTATTCAGAACCAAAATGAAAGAGCTACACTGAAACAGTTTGTGCTGAAATGAAGACAGGTTAGACAAACTACATTTTCTCAGTCACTCTAAATGATTTATGGCAAACAGTTATATATTTCAACAAGGCTTCCTCTGCACATGCAGCAACGGCAGAAACGGAGCGAATTGACAGCAGCCCGGGTGGGATTCAGGCATTAGAACACACAGTCCCCCCATACAAACTAATTAAGTCTGCAAGCAGACAGCTCTTAACGAGACAGTACGTGGAGGCTCAAATAGCACTCACTTGGAACCACATTTAAACAGCTCAGATGCCGAACACTGCCCAGACTTGGAGCATTCAGGCAAGCTCCTGGAAGACTTTTGGGAACCCCCATTTACAGGGGGTTTCAGTTGTAAATATCCTAGTTTAAACCTTTTATTTTAGTAGCTTGCTGCTCTTGAAGCATGGTGCAGTTAAGTGACTCGCTCAGGTTCACAAAGTGAGTAAATGACAGCTGTGGGATTCAAATCCAGATTTCCAAGATCACAGCTCTGCACCCTTATCACTAGGCCAAACAATCTGACCCTTTAAACTAACATGCCTGCATTCTCATGTTTTTCATAAAAACCAATGCCTTCAGTGAATACCACAAACATTACAGCATCCAGCGATAGCTAGCTACATATGTGTAGCAACCTCACCCACAAGGTGCAAGACTATGACTGTCAGATGGTACCTGGGCAAAGTCTTTAAGGCATTTGGGTGACTGGTGATATGTTGGTTATACCGAAGTAAGATGTAAAGCAGTGCTGTGCCTGCACCTATGGGGATCCGTTTGACAGAGTGTGTCACAGAGGCCAATAGATACAGCCCCTGCACCCTCAGAGACAGGGAACCTCAGCGAATACACACAGACTCATAACTTATACTCTGAGCATGCAAAATGAACAACACAATGATGTCAAGGTACACCATAATCCAAATACAAGAGTGTTCACTGGGGGACAGGAACAGGCTCTAGATGGAGGACAGGAATGGATTAAAGATAAACAAGACAATAGTCACTCCCCCAAAATCCTATCAACCACTGATAAGTACCCACATAGTTTTTGCTTTCTCCCCTACTTTCACACCTGTACCCCAAAGTCCCTTGGGAGTTCCCAACACAGTCTATTAATGTGTGAGCACAAAAGGTGGTTGCAAGCCTGATGTTGGACTATGGTGCGGTACTGACGGAAGGCTGGTGGCTGAGGATCCCAATTTGTGTGCTTTAACACAGATGCAAATTGCTTCTGACTGTTGCAATTCTAAATTGAACTTTGTATGTAAGTCATGCAGGAATGATCATCAGTTAGTTAACTGGTCCTAGCTAGCAAAGAGTGGGGTATGCCTCAGTACTTATGATCTTAGCAGTTTCTTGCAGTAGCTGGCTCTGTCCGGATATCTCCTGTCAGTTAGCAAATGCAGGCGGGCTGCAAGTGAGGTAGACCCAGGCTTCGCCGTGGTGAGGCATAACAGCTGTGCTGGTTTCAACAGAGGTGTTAGTAAGCATAAGATACTATTAGGGCCCAGGGCAGGCCAGAGGTGTCATGGCCACCAAGGCCCCTAGAGGCTGTCAAACTTTTGGTGTTCCCTAGTGCAAAATAGCACATTTCTGCTACTTTTTCCTTGCTTTTCTTCCCCCACTTATACGTTACTTTGTGCCCTCTACTCCTCTGTTGGCTCCTTTTTCAGGTAAAGACATCATATTGTATATTAAAGTTCATAGACTCAATACCCTACAGTCCTCTTTAAAGTCATTATAAGTGACATTATAGATGAGCTGGAAGGGATGATCTGCCTCTTTGTGGGTGACACCAAAATCTACAATAGGGTGGACACTCCAGAAGGGGTGGATAGAATGAGTAGAGATCTGAGAAAAGAGTGTTTATGGGCATGGCAGCTGGGTTTCAATGCAAAAAAAGTGCAAATTCATGCATTTGAGGCACAGAAACCCAGAGCCAGAATACAAAATGAGAGAAAAGATATTGACGGTCATCAAAGAGGAAAATGACCTGGGAATAATCATATCTGTTGACCTCAGGGTGTCGAAGCACTGCATTAAGGCAGTGGTTGGGGTCAGTGGGATGGTAGGATGCATGGAGGGGTATCACCAGCAGAAGGAGGGAAATGGTGTTGCTCTGTATAGATCAGTGATGATCACCCCGCAAATATTGTGCCCATTTGGAGACAACACCTGAGGAAGGGCATAGAAAGAGAGGAGGTAGTAAGAGGAGGGCAATAAAATGGTGCAGGGTCTGCATCAGAAGCTCCACATGGAGAGTTTGTAGGACCCTCAAAATGTACACCCTGGAAGAGAGAAGACTGAGGGGGGATATAATAGTGTAACCCCCCCATTACCTGGGGTTACTAGAATCCTAGTAAGACCTAGTGGTAGGCAGGGAAGGCAGCTTGTGAAACTCCAGTTAAATGGATTTCACACTGTCTCACTCTGTTCTCAGTCTCAGCTGAGACTGAGGGATGACATCACCATAGAACTATCGCAGCTGCATGAGCCACATTGGAATCTGCAGAACGGAGTTAGATTAGAATGTTGGGAGCTTTTGAAGGCAGAGTGGTGTGAGCAGTCTAAGAGAGAGGAGCACAGCAGTCTGTGCACAGGCTCTTGGAGCCTAAGCTCTGATATAGAGCTACTTCTAGGGAAAGGTGTGTGTTTCTGCCTAAAGAGGAACACAATAAGCTGTTCTTGAAGTGGTGGAGACCGCTGATACTGGTCTCTGTGCCCCATCCCTGAGGGGATGGGGGTGGAAGGTTTGCCTGTTATTCCAGGGGCAACCTCCTGGTTTCGGCTAGGGAAGAAGCTGCTTTATTTTTTCCCAGATGTGTTGGGGCACACAAAGCTGTCAAGATTCGCCTGTGGGGCACCTGCAAAGAAAGGGTGAGTTCTGCTCTTGTCAAAGGGCCTGTGTTTCACCTGAACTGTGTTAAAGTGGGGATTGGACTGCTGAATTAGTGGGAGGCCTAGAGGAATAGGCTTAGCCAAAGTTAAAGTATGTTCAAGTCCAGCACAAGGGGAAAGCCAAGACATGTAGAGGAGATGTGCTATACGTTTACCCTTTAATCTACATTGCCAAGCTTTCAAAAGAGTTGTTTAATGTCTTGAAAACTGGCCGGGTATGGACTGTGGAAGCTGGAGGTGGGAGGCCCCCCCATTTTTAGTAACCAGGTCCATCTCTACGGATTGGCTCTGTGGATTTCTACTTTGCCTCAGGCACTTGGCCAGTACTGAGGGAAGTACCCAGATGTGGGATTGAAAGGACATTTCCCTTAAGGAGTCGAAGGCTGTAAGGTGGTTTGGGGAGCCACCAACAGAAAATTTGGTCCACTGCCATATGGACCGGGATCGAGTGGCCAGCAGGGGAGCCAGGCCGGGAAAAATCCAAATAGTGTGCAAGTCAGGCTGTGTACCCAAAGCAGCGTGCAAGTCCAGGCTGTGTGTCTGGTGGGTTCAGAGCCTGAGGGCTGAAATAGTGAAGAAGTGTTCTGTTACTCTTATCTGCATTACCAGGAATGTAGCCCCGTGGGGGTCCATCTATGCTTTGTTTGTTCAGTTTGGATGTGAATAAAAGCCACACTTTAGAATCCCATTCCTGGTTTTGGACATTACAGTTATTGCTTCCTGTGTTCGGATTTACTTGGGTGCCCCTGTGCAGAGTAGCCAAACCTAGGCCCCTGTGCCAAGTAACCTCATCCTCCCCGAACCCAGTCCCCACCAGGTACTGCTGTCAGCTTCTACAGCATACCACCTGTCATTTGCAAAAAGGCAGGGGTGTAGGGGTTACAAAATGGAGGCACCACTTTGGATTTTAATTTAGGGAGGAAAGGTGCTCAGGCAAGGGGCTAGCATTTTGGTTATCTGGCAGTGGGTAGCCCAAAAAAGCTGAAGCAAGTTAACTAGTGTGTTGCTGTGTGCTGTGGTTCATATGCTGCTGTTAAAATGCCAACTGTTTACCAAGGAGCAGTAAAGCTAAAAGAGTATGCCCTTGTCCTGCATCAAATATTTACAGTGTTTTTGCCAGCTTTCTAAAGAACTGTGTGTGATAGAGAAAAGTGTGGAAGACTAGGGGTAGCAACAGGAAAATAGTGCCCTGGACATTCGAAATGCTTTTTAAAGAACTGTGTATGATAAAGAAAAGTGTGGAAGACTAGGGATAGCAACAGGAAAATTGTGCCCTGGACATTGGAAATGCTTTTTAAAGAACTGCTGTAATAAAGAAAAGTGTGGAAGACTAGGGGTAGCAACAGGAAAATTGTGCCCTGGATGTTGAAAATGCTTTTGAGTAAACTGAGAGACTTATTGTGTGAATGGCCATGCTAAATGGCTGAAATGGGCTCCCGCCATGGAGTCAGTTCGGAAAAAAAAAAAGTGTTTTGCAGTTTAAATTTGCCTACTCGATGATCTCCGTGAAGAGAAGAGCACTCGTGAGGGAAAAGAGGCTCATTTGCATGGCGTTGTGTGATTGGTGTGGCTGCAATCAGTCCTGCCCCCCAGCCAGCTCTACAGTGACTGCCCCAGCATTCGAGAGGGAGTGTGAGTGTAGTGCGTGTACTGGCTTGGTGGAGGAGCATCATGGTGATTAAAAAGCGCTGTAAAACTTTTAAAAATAGACTTTGCTGTTTAAAATCGGGCTCAACCTGCATCTCAATCGACTGGATTGTAAGTGTGGTGATCGGAGAGACAATCGGCAGGACTGCCCACCCACTTCCTTTCTGAGGCCTCCAAGACTGGCTGCAGGCCGTTTTTCCATTGCAGCAAACAGCTACTGATAACAGTGAGTACAAACTGTAATAATTGCTCAAACAGTGATTTCTGCCAAAAGCCAGCTGAAGATGTGTGCAGCAGTGTAGTCGCTTTGCAAATAAAGACTGTGTCAAGTTTTTCCAGCTAGAGCAAGTCTGTTAAGCCATTGACTGTGAGCATAGTTATGGATTCAGTATCAGTTTAAAGTTTCAAAGCCAGTAGAGAGACTGTGAGTTGTAACAAAATAAGCAGCACTAGTTACAGGCAATCCTGTGCTTGAAATCCTGAGGCTTTAAGGGACTGTGAGCTAAACAAATGTTTTTATCAAGTGAAAAGTCTGTGGCAAATCATATAAATGAGTTAGAAAAAAAAGAACAATGCAAGTTTGTGCAGTTTTGAGTGAAGTTATCAGTAGTGTGTGTAAATCGGATGCGCAGTGGCTTGACCCAATTTCCGAATATTGATGCGCAGGAGTGCTGTCGCCGCCATTACAGGGTGGGGTAGTAATGTAAACACAGCAGCAGAGGAGCCATTTTAAAAGTAAAAGAAAGTGTTCAGTGAAGTGGGACTTTCAGTAACAGTGAGCATTTGTTTGTTTTTCTCTGCAGTCATGGCCTCAGGACCAGCCAGCTACCCGGATCATGCCCGGGCTGCAGTAACAGCAGAAGTAAATAAGTTAAGGGACATTGAAAGGTGTTATTATGGAGGACAACTGCCTTCTCATGTGGTGATTCCTGGATATCTAGTGCAAGTGTGTCAAATATGCTTAAGTTCTGGGTGCCTAGAGAAATACGGCTTGTATAAAGCGCCCAAGATTTATTTGGCTCCCACATGGACAAAAGTTCAGGAATCTGTAGTTGGCAGCACATAGCACCAGGTGGAGCCTGTTGAAGAAGGCCTCTCGGGGGAGTGTGGCACAAAGCTAGAGGGTACAGATTTGCAAACAGAACCATATGCTGATGTTTCGGATGCTGGATCGCAGAAGGATAATTCAGACAGAGCATCAGTAGACCCCTGGGGGGGCCTAGCCCAAGTCTCATAGGAGAAGATGAGATGAGGGAGGCCTTTGAATGGGAGGTGTCGACCTCCGCGCCTAGTGATGAGTGGATAGTCTCAGGAGTGAGGACGACTGCTCACTCCTGGGCACAGATTCTCAGTGAGGAAGAAGATGAGGGGGAACCTATGTGGCCTTGTGAAAGAGGAACGGTACACAGCCTCAAGCTCTTGCCTCAGAAGAATTCAAGGAAGAGAGTGGTGATGCCACTGCCCTGGCTGTGCAAGAAGAAGAAGTTAGGGATCCGTTTTTCATCTTGTTGAGAATGCGTACCTGGCAGAACCAGGACTGGCCACCCCCAAGCCAGGCCAGCGGTCTCAGGTTGACCAAAGCTAGTAAAGAGGAGAGACTGGTTTAAAGGAAGGCAAATGAAATCTATGGAATGTCCTTTCCTACCTTTCCTCGGAGAGTCTGGGAGGAGAGTGAGAACAGCAGGAAATCCTGGATCTGGGCCGAAGCAAAGAAATGTGTGCCTCCTGGTGCAAACAAGCATATCAGAAACAGACTGTTTCATGAAAAATACACCCAGTGAAAAAGAGGCAGGACACTGTTTATGGACACTGTTCGAATAGTGGATGGAGAGGGACGTGAAACCTTTCACAGTGTGAATTATGTGCGCCCAGATGGGGTAATAATTCAAGCTCCTGACCCCCGGTACTATTGGCCTCAATGCAAGGACCTCCCTGCAAATGTGCCCGTGCCTACCAGATGGAAAGCATAGCAGTGGTAGTCAGTGCTGCCACACCAGCCATTGCAGTGCCTTTGCTGATCCGCCAGTATGGACATCCAGGACTCAGGTGCCCCACATTCATCAGTTCTACAGTGTACTGGTCTTTCCAGAATCCATCGACTGGCCCACCAGATGACTTCAGATCCAGAGAGGACACCAGCCCAGCTGTATCCTGCTTCATTGCCTGGTAATCAGATGACGTCAGACCAGCTGTTTTCCTTTTTGTTCCTGTTCCAAGGTTCCATCTCCAGAGATGACATCAGCCCAGCAGTTTCCAGATGTGCCCTCCTGTAGTTTCTGGAAGATGTCCGCCCAGCTGTATCGGAAGAATGCTGCCAGGGAGAGTCTTCGGCAGAGGAGCAGGTCGGTGCCGATTTTTCATTCTACAAGGGGTTGGTAAGTCCAAACTTTTCTATCCTTATGACATTGCAGTACACACCCTACACTAACAGACTAAAGAATGTGTGAACTGTCCTCAAAGGCTCTCCCCTTTGGGACTTTGGCCTGCTAGAACTGTTCTTCACCGGGCTCCGGCCCAGGAGAGACTCTTTAATGGATTAGCCTTCATGCACTGTGGTCACTAGATGAGACTTTTAGGGCATTCCATCCCCCAAATGTGTATTGTAAATAATGTCATTGTTTTTCTACTGTTCTCTAGTGTATATACTGTTTTTCTACCTTTTCTAAAAAAATATATTTTTGGGATTCTCCAGTGTTTTGATGGTAGGGGTTAGGTAGACTGTGTATGCAGATTAGTAGTGTGTGTTGTCTTTCTTGTTCTTGCAGGTGGTCCTGAAGAAGATAGAAGAGAAGACAAGAAGAGGAGGAGGGGCTCATCGGAGTTCCTCACTAGTACTTTAGTGTGTAGTAATTTAAAGTACTGTTGTTGTTATTGTTGTTGTTACTGTAGTAACCCTTTCCTTCCACAGGTGTGGTTGTCGGGGTAGGAAGCAGTAATGTAAAGTAATAGATGATATTAGTTCTTGGTGTGTGGTTGCAGGGTGCCCAAGGTTGGGGAGGTCCCCGGGTTGTTTTTTTATTTTGGGGTGTTAAGTTAGAGGCAGACAGATTTTCCCTAGAGGGGCTAGGGGGGATAGACAGGCTGTGGTCCTGAACAGCCATAGGAACTGCAGTGCTGAGCTATTAGGGCTATGCTCTGGACAGTTTTACCACAGCCACTAGGCACCCATAGTTAGTGGGTAGAGAAGAGGCTGATATGTCAGCCTAAGGCCTCTAGGCCCTTAGTGTTGCCTGCCTGTGCTCGCACATGGTAAGAGGGGACCTGATCACCCCCCTCCACAGGTAGCACATAGGGTGGGATGGCCTAAGCCGGTTAAATAATGACTGCGGACAGTCATTTTCCTGGCCCATTACCTGGGGTTACTAGAATCCCAATAAGACCTAGTGGTAGGCAGGGAAGGCAGCTTGTGAAACTCCAGTTAAATGGATTTCACACTGTCTCACTCTGTTCTCAGTCTCAGCTGAGACTGCGGGATAACATCACCATAGAACTATTGCAGCTGCATGAGCCACATTGGAATCTGCAGAAGGGAGTTAGATTAGAATGTTGGGAGTTTTTGAAGGCAGAGTGGTGTGTGCAGTCCAAGAGAGAGGAACACGTAGTCTGTGCACAGGTCTTGGAGCCTAAGCTCTGATATAGAGCTACTTATAGGGAAAGGTGTGTGTTTCTGCCTAAAGAGGAATACAATAAGCTGTTCTTGAAGTGGTGGAGACCGCTGATACTGGTCTCTGTGCCCCATCCCTGAGGGGATGGGGTGGAAGGTTTGCCTATTATTCCAGGGGCAACCTCCTGGCTCCTGCTAGAGAAGAAGCTGCCTTATTTTTTCCCAGATGTGTTGGGGCACACGAAGCTGTCAAAATTCACCTGTGGGGCACCTGCAACCAAAGAGTGAGTTCTGCTCTTGTCAAAGGGCCTATGTTTCACCTGAACTGTGTTAAAGTGGGAATTGGACTGCTGAATTAGTGGGAGGCCTAGAGGAATAGGCTTAGCCAAAGTAAAAGTATGTTCAAGTCCAGCACAAGGGGAAAGTCAAGACATGTAGAGGAGATATGCTATACGTTTACTGTTTAATCTACATTGCCAAGCTTTCAAAAGAGTTGTTTAATGTCTTGAAAATGGCCGGGTATGGATTGTGGAAGCTGGAGGTGGGAGGCCCCCCATCTTTTGTAACCAGGTCCACCTCTACGGATTTGCTCTGTGGATTTCTACTTTGCCTCAGGCACTTTGCCAGTGCTGAGGGAAGTACCCAGACATGGGATTGAAAGGAAATTTCCCTTAAGGAGTCGAAGGCTCTAAGGTGGTTTGGGGAGCCACCAACAGAAAATTTGGTCCACTGCCATATAGACCGGGATCGAGTGGCTGGCAGGGGAGCCAGGCCGGGAAAAACCCAAATAGTGTACAAGTCGGGCTGTGTACCCAAAGCAGCATGCAAGTCCGGGCTGTGTGCCTGGTGGGTTCAGAGCCTGAGGGCTGAAATAGTGAAGAAGTGTTACTCTTATCTGCATTACCAGGAATGTAGCCCCATGGGGGTCCGTCTATGCTTTGTTTGTTCAGTTTGGATGTGAATAAAAGCCACACTTTAGAATCCCATTCCTGGTATTAAACATTACAGTTATTGCTTCCTGTGTTCGGATTTACTTGGGTGCCCCTGTGCAGAGTAGCCAAACCTAGGCCCCTTGTGCCGAGTAACCAAGTCCTCCCCAAACCCAGTCCCCACCAGGTACAGCTGTCAGCTTCTACAGCATACCACCTGTCATTTGCAAAAAGGCAGGGGTGTAGGGGGTATAATAGAGACATATAAATACCTCATGGGTAAATAAGGTGCAGGAGTGGAGCATTTTTCAGAGGAAAAGATGTACGAGAACAAGGGGATGTGAAATGAAGCGGAAGGGGTAAATTCAAGAGAGATGTGAGGAAGTACTTCTTTACTGAAAGAGTGGCAGGTGCCTGGAAAAGTCTTTCAGTGGAGGTGTTGGGCAAACTAGTGGTGGGCTTTGAGCATGGATGGGATAGGTACAAGGAATCTTAGTGGGAAGCAAAGTGTGGAGAGGAAGCTGGAAACCAAGTAGTTTCTATTGTGATAGCATAAGCAGGGTAAAATATGATCAGACTGGGTGGGCCAGTGGTTCTTATTTGCTGTCCAGTTCTGTGTTTCTATGTATCTCTAAAAGCTTAAAGGGGGCAGGAAATCTGTGTTAATTAGCAGTTGTTGGTAATGTTACTATTGACGGAAATGAAAGAATTGCCTGCAAATGAGCCATATTGAACTGTACCTAATAGTCTTCAGGTGAAGCTACCTCTGGCTGGAAGCTGCAACACTGGACTTAAGATTTGCAAGAAAGTGAGTTGTGCTCACAACAGAGGGAGGTGAACTTTACAATTTACAATTGTCTTTGGCTTGAAGCAGATTCCTTAGGAAAGTTAATATTCTTCAGGTGGAGGATACTTCTAACTGAAGGGTGAAATAAGGAACTTAGAATTATCAGAAAAGGCAGTCTTTCAATCAACAGAGGGAGGTGGCGCTGCTTTACTTTTGTTACAATTGTTAAGATTTTCAGTGCAGGAAGAGTTTAAACCCACAGAGGCTGAATACTGTTTTCTGTGTCTGCCCTTCTGCACAGCTGACATGTTTTGGGGTTGACTGTTTTCAAAGCACAAGTCACCAGGCTGTTTTGGGGCTGGGGAGGTTTAGCTGTGTCTGACTTGGATGTTTGGATTTTTCTCTGTTTGATTAGCAGGGTATTTTCTCTGTCAAATTGTCATGTAGGACATCTTGCTGACAGGAAGGCACTCATCGCAGCGGAGGTCAGAGCTTTTAGCTGATTGTTTTGTGAGGGCACAGTTTAGGCCCAAACCCTTCCCACCCCTCACCCCACCCACCCCTGGAAATAGTTCATTTATACCTGGGGTTCTGACATCATTTCCTCAAGAGGACAAGGTGCATATCACTGTCATATCCTCTCTAGCACACTGCACTGACAATATAAGCATAGACATTATATAAATACATATATTTCTATATAACACACCAATCACACGCACAAAAAAAAACAAACTAAACAAGGTAGACAGTTATGTGGGGAGAAGTACAGTGTAATGGCTGTGGGGCAGCAGTCTTCCAGGAGTCTTTCTGGAGGCTGAGATGCTGCCCTGTTTGCAGACAACTATCTGCCCTGAGGGAGGAAGTTGACCGTCTTCAGGCTGCACTAGACAGTAGCAAGGGAATCTCCCCCATCCAGGGAGCACCAGAGCCACCACCACTACCTCAGAGGTTGCAAAGAAAGCACAGCAGTTGGACCACAGTGGGCTCAGGGAGGGTAAGGGTGGTGGAACAGAGGCACACCCAATCAGTTGTTCCACTCCACAATCCATACACCATTCTGGGGAGCATAGTTCTCTATAGATGCACCCAGAGGAGACTAAGGTGGGTGCAGACAACTGTCACAAGGGAGGCCCTCAGGAAGGAGGCAGAGGGCACCACAGGAAAGGAAGCAGCTCCTGGTGGGGACCCAATTATTAGGGGATAGAACTGGGGGGAGAAGGGAAAACTGAAGCAAGGTGCCTGCCTGGTGCCATGGCTTGGAGGGACAGGAAGCGCATCCTTAGGATCATGAGAACAGTTGCACGAGAGTCTGAGCTGGGCGTCATTGTCCACCTAGGGACAAATGACTTGGCTCATCATGAGATTAGAGCAGTGCAGAAGGACTTTGTGGAGTTGGGGAGGGACTTAAGACAAGTAGCACACACAGTATCCTTCTCAGAGGTGCTGACTGTCAGTGGCATGGGTGAGGCGATGGTTCTTTGCACCATGCAGTTTAACGAATGGTTGAAAAACTGGTGTGGAGCACAGGGGTTTGGCTTCATTGGGGACTGGGGTTCCACCTGGAGGGACACCAGTCTATACTGGCAGGATGGTCTGCGTCTGTCCAGGAAGGAACAAGTCTTTGGGCAATCGGTTTAAATGCTTCATTGGCAAGCTTTTAAACTAGTCAAGGGGAGAGGCACTGATAAGCAGCAGGAAAATCCCAGCCTCCCCCTGCAAAACAGGGTACTAAATGAGAAAAAGACCAAGGTAAAAAGGTCAGTGGGGGATGCTGCTACAGAAGGTAAAGCCATCAAAAAATGGAGAGCAATGAGTACCAATGCCCGTAGTCTGGGTAACAAGCTTCCTGAATTAGTGGCCTTGATGGAGGAGGAACATCTGGATATTGTGGCAGTCACAGAAACATGGTACACACAGAACCATGACTAGGACGTAAACATACCAGGATACACTATTTATAGGTGGGACAGGGAGGGTAAAAGAGGAGGAGGAGTAGCTCTCTACATAACAGAAGGAATCAAAGCAACAGAACAAAAGGTAAACAGGAGGAGAAGAAGCACTGTGGGTCAATTTGGAGGCAGGCAATGGCACCACAATCCGCACAGGGTTAGAACAGACTCTCTCTCAGGGGGAGGAAATGGACAAGAAAATGATAGAAAGTATACTTAGAATGGCAGATAAAGGGGAGATATTGATGATGGGTGATCCGAATATGCCAGATGTTAACTGGAGTGCAGTTGCAGCAGCCACTTCTAAGAGTGGGGTTATTCTAGATGCCCTACAGGGGGCATACCTTAGACAACTAGTATTTGAACCCACTCGAGAGGGAGCAATCTTAGACCTGGTCCTCTCAAATGGAGATGGAGAGAGAATCATAGTTGTAGAAGTGGGTAGCCATCTGGGAACTAGCGACCATCGAACAGTATGGCTCACAATAAACACAGCAATAGAGTCAAGTCATACAAAGGCAAAAGTACTGGACTTCAGGAGGGCTGACTTTGCCAAAATGGGGGAGTGCCTAAGGAATGCATTAGCAAATGGGCAGGAAGGAGGGTTGGAAGAACAATGGGGAATAATAAAAACTGCCATCACAGAGGTAACAAGCCTTTGTGTGAAGCAAATAAACAAAACAAAATGATGTAAGAAACCACTATGGTTCTCAAAGGAGGTGGCAGTGAAGGTTCAAGAGAAAAAGAAAGCATTCAGAAAGTACAAGGAATCACAGAAGGAGCAGGACAGAGAATTGTATCAGTTAAAGCAAAAGGAAGCTGGGAAGGCAGTCAGAACAGCAAAGGCCCGAACTGAGGAAAAGATAGCCAACTCAGTTAAGAAGGGGAATAAACCTTTTTAGGTACATCAGTGAGCGAAGGAAGACTAAGGGAGGGATAGTGAGGCTTAATAAAGGGAGGGGTGGCAGAGGGTGACTTAAAAGGCAGAGATACAAAACAAATATTTTTGCTCAGTATTTACAAATGAAGAAGGGGATGTACCTAAAACAAACAATAGAAACACTTTGGATACAGAAGTTGATACCAGCCCATTTACAGAAGAAAGGGTTCTGAAAGAACTCTTATAACTAAAGGTGGACAAAACAATGGGGTCTGATGGGATTCATCCCAGAATTCTAAAAGAACTAAGGGTAGAACTAGTGATACCACTGACTACCCTCTTTAACAAATCATGGGAGGATGGGGTGGTACCTGAGGACTGGAGGAGGGCGATGTGATTCCCCTTCACAAAATGGGAGCAGGGCAGAAGGGAAACTACAGACCAGTTAGTTTAACCTCAGTGATAGGGAAAATGATGGAATCACTTCTGAAGGAAAGCATTGTCGAGTACCTAGAGGCCAGAGGGGCACAGGACCCAAGGCAGCATGGATTCACAGCAGGAAGGTCATGCCAGATGAACCTGATAGATTTCTTTGACTGGGTGACCAAAGTAGTAGATCAGGGAGGGGCTGTGGACATGGCCTACCTTGACTTTAGCAAGGCATTTGACTCAGTCCCACACAAAAGATTAATATACAAGTTGGCCAGCCTGGGAGTGGGTCCCAAGATGATAGCCTGGGTAAAGAATTGGCTGGAGAATAGGACACAGAGGGTAATAGTATATGGAGTCCACTCTGAAGAAAGGGGGGTTACTAGTGGGGTGCCGCAGGGTTCAGTATTAGGACCAGTCCTCTTCAATGTCTTTGTAAGTGACATTGCATAGGGTCTGGAAGGAAAAGTATGTCTCTTTGCAGATGACACAAAGATCTGCAACAGAGTTGATACACAAGGTGGGGTGGAAAGGATGAGAAGGAACTTGGCAAGGTTAGAGGAATGGTCAAATGTATGGCAGCTTAGATTTAATGCTAAGAAGTGCAAGGTAATGCACCTGGGAAACAAAAACCCAGGGGAAGTGTACACAATGTGGGGTGAGATATTGACAACAACAAAAATGGAAAGGGATCTGTGGGTAGTCATATCAGATGACTTAAAGGTGGGAAAGCAATGTAAGAGGCAGTAAGGAGGGTTGGGAGGATACTAGGATGCATGGAGAGGCATCACTAGTAGAAAACAGGAAGTTGTTATCCCTCTGTACAGGCAGCTGGTGAGACCCCATCTGGAGTACTGTGTGCAGTTCTGGAGACCCAATCTCCGCAAGGACATAGACAAGATGGAAGCTGTCCAGAGGAGGGCAACTAAAATGGTGCATGGTCTGCACCGGAAAACATATGAAGAGAGACTAAAGGAGCTTTATATGTGTAGCCTCGAGGAAAGGAGGGAGAGGGGGGACATGATAGAAATGTTCAAGTACCTCAAGGGAATCAACAAAGTCCAAGAGGGTAGAATCTTTCAAAAAAAGAGGTGTGCAAGAACAAGGGGGCACAATTTGAAGATGGGGAGGGCGGCTCAGAGGTAATGTGAGGAAGTATTTTTTCACAGAGAGGGTTGTGGATGCATGGAACGGCCTTCCGGAGGAAGTTGTGGAGTCAAAAACAGTGACTGAATATCGCATGCATAGGAAGCCATAAGGAAATTCTAGGGGTGGGGTAGAAAGAAGTAGGCTACTGGTTAACTAGGATCTGTAGCTTATCCATTAGGTAGGAAATGGGCAGACTGGGTTGGCCAAGTGGTCCTTATCTGCCATCAAATTCTATGTTTCTATGTTTCTATGTTACCTGAATAAACACTGATGTGAAAAATTATGTTTCAGTTGTTTCTTTTTATGGGCAGCATTCTGCACTGTTCCCGTCACGGAACAAGTAATTTGAGTTTTACTCTGTCATGGTTTGAGTACAGAATGCTAAACATGAGCAATCGTCCTATCAGAACCATGTTTGGAGTTCTGTGCTCAAACCATGACATAGTTAAAATTCCAGATCACCAGTTCCATGAAGAGAACTGAAACAGAATGTTGCCCATAAAAACAAAACAATACAAAATATAGTTTTTCACATCTCTTTTTTTGCAGGTGCAGTTACATATGGATAATTTAGGTTTAGGAATATAATTTCTACAAATGGGAATGTCATAAACAGCTGCAGATTAGAAATCATTTCCTATCCTCTTTAAATAAATAATTACAAAAAAATTAATTTTGAACGTTGTTATCTAAAAAGGATAGCTTTTTCACTTCTTGCTGTAGCTTTATTCTTGCTAAGAACTGACATGTCCACCATTGCATCTTGCTCTCTGAAGTTCAGTCTAGATTTGCATAACAGACATCAGCATACCTAGCATAATTTTTACAAAAATGCACTGAAGGTCTTGCCTTCTCTTGCCAGACTGACGTTGTTCGGAACACATTATACTGAATAGCATATGTGCTATACATCTCCAGATAATTAATTACTCCTAATGTACCCTCAAACCCTAGTTCTAGAGCTATACAATCACATGGGTGTAGTGTGCGTATGTTGTGGAACACGTATAAACAATGGAGAGAAATGAGTAAGTGTCTCAGCTGGGACTTGAACCCAGGCCGCCTGGAATACTGGTCCAATTGTGCTACCAGCTGTGCCACCAAGGCAACTGGAAACTGAGCTGTCCCACAGCACATTACTCTTTCCCCAAATGCACAACCTGGTGGCTGCAGAGATAATTACATTTATACAATCACATGGGTGCAGTGTGCATATATTGTGGAACACATGCAAACAATGGAGAGAAAGAAGTAAGTGCCTCAGCTGGGACTTGAACCCAGGCCGCCCAGAATACCAGTCTGATTGAGCTACCAGCTGCACCACCAAGGCAACTGGAAACTGGGCTGTCCCCAAGCACATCACTTTTCTACAAATGCACAACCCAGTGGCTGCTGGTAGTGCAATCAGAACAGTATTCTGGGCGGCCTTGGTTCAACTCCCAGCTGAGGCACTTACTTCTTTCTCTTCATTGTTTGCATGTGTTCCACAATATATGCACACCGCACCCATGTGATTGTATAAATGTAATTATCTGTGCAGCCACCAGGCTGTGCATTTGGAGAATGAATAATGTGCTTAGGGACAGCCCAGTTTCCAGTTGCTCCGGTGGCACCGCTGGAAGCGCAATCGGAATGGCATTCCGGGTGGCCTGGGTTCAAGTCCCAGCTGAGGCACTTACTTCTTTGTCTGCATGTGTTCCTAGTTCTAGATCATTCAGTTATGCTGCACCCAGTAGTGGAAACACTGTACATACTTTTTTAAGGAAAATGGATGCCGTCCATATTTTTAAAGCATCCCTACTTGATCATCTGAGGTCAGATCCCATTCCATAAATAACTCGATAGCAGGTTGATATGACATTTTCCTCCTCACGCTCTCACTTGGCTAAAGCACAAAATAAAGTACACTGTATTTGTGCGAGTACGGTGGCTGGTAAGGGACATGCTCGCTTGCACAAATACAGCTTAAAGTTTTTCTGTCTGTTGAAACCTTACACCGGTTAATATAAAAAATAATGCCTGTGTAAAGTTTTTTTTATGGTGATTTTTCACACACCCTCAGTGTGCTATAATCTCATAAATCCCTTAAACTTCACTCGTGGTTTATGGATTATCACACATCTCAGGTGTGTGAAAATCCTAATAACACACACCTGTAGAGGTATTCTCTGTGTGTTATTGTTGTGCATACCAGACATGTTTGAAAAGATATCTCCAGTAAGCCTTTCTTGGCTAATTATTTTAAATTAAAATTTATTTATTTTATTTATTTATTTGTTTGTTCTAGGATTACAAATACCTTTGAGCCGAGGCTCTTTTACAAAGGTTCCACGTCATTGGTACAATTGAGACAATCATAAGCAAAGATAACAGTTTATAAAATTAATATATTAAAATAATAAAAATTATTAATGATTTTAAAATCAAATAAAGCTACCCAGCTAATAACCAGCAAGTGGTGCAAAGCATACAGTAACTCTTGAATGTGCTTTTGTTTAGTGCAGCTTGTGTGTGTGCGTGTGTGTGGGGGGGGAGGGAGCTGGGAAGTTGCAAGAATCCCACAATATTATTCAGTACAAGTTTTGAGGTTTTTTTTTTTTTTACGGTTTATTTATATTTACCCAGGCTAATCCAACTGAGATGCAGTATCTGGCTTGCAGTGGGGTCCTGCTTATACACAGTTTTAAAGTGTCAGTAAGATGGTCTAAGGTACAGGGAAGGGAGGTCCAGTGACTTGCTTCACTTACAGTACCTAGGTGATCCAGTGGCTACAGTGAGACTTGGTGGTGGTTTTGAATTCAGTATTCTGACCACTAGACCACTCTGCCACTCCATTCACTGAGCTTTCTTTCAAAGTGGGATTTAAACATGCTGGTTTTGCTAAATCATGTCAGGAAGTAGAGTTGCTCGAAGACGTCCAAAATCTGATCCGGCTGTCAATATCGGATCATAGACTATACGAGTCTGAAATCTGATATTCAGCTGTACAAACAAAACGAGAACTCCTGCAACCCCCTTCCCAACATGTACACTCTCTCATCCTGAATTTCATAACCCCCCCCACCCAAACCAGCCTGTAACCCACAATCTCTGTCCTGCCCCCAAGCCCACTTAGAGAACATAAGCTCGAGTTTTCAGAGCCTCGAGAATGCTGCAAGTCCCCGGCGCATAGATCGTTTGGTGCATGGGGCTCGCGACATTCTCCTGGCTGGCAAGTGGGATTCTCACTCCCGAGTGCCAAATGCCCCATGTCGCAACTGTGCCCAATGTACTAAAATTGGGTGCAGTTGCGTCAAAGAAGATGGACACAGCTGCACCAAAAAACAGGGCCCTGCGTCACTCTTCGAAAATCGAGCTCCATATTATGGAATTATAATTGCCACTCCTTATAATAAAACAAAAGGCCCTCCTTGCTAAACCATGAACCTCCCCTTATCCTGGCACAAGTCACAAGTTTCTGACCCCCCCCCAATTCAGAAGAGGACCCCTCTATTGTAATAACACCTACAGGTGGCCAATCAGGTGTTGCTACTATAGGAAGATATCATTTCATTCATACATACCTCTGGAATGAAGATGGGCACAAGCTGTGTCACTGTGGGAATTGATCATCCAAGTCACCTGACTCAGATGATACAAAAATTGGAGTACTATGTGGGGAGTAGGGGTCTGTTTATTGAATCGGGGGATCGGGGAACTTGTGGCTTGTACTGGGGTAGTGTTTTTTGTGTGAAATAACAGTGCCAACTATAATTATATAGATTCTGTAAGTGTGCTTGGGAGGGAAGAAGGTGGTTGTGGGTTACAGGGTGGTTTGTGTGTGGGGGTGTACTTAAACATTGAGGTCGAGGGTGTTGTTTTATTTTGTATAGATACAGCGACAGATTCCAAATCATATAGGATTTTCATATCCATATCTGATTTGGAATCCTAATATCTAACATTTTCAGCAGCTTTATCCGATAATTGTAAATCCTGAATTTTGACGAAAATTGGAGAAATCCATTTTTTAAACTGTATACCCGAGCAACCCTAATCTGAAGTTTTCAACTGCTCTCCGTCTGTCTCCATTTGGGGATCAGTTGGTGATTGTGTACTTTGTCGGACCAGCGGCGGAGCTGCGCTTAATGAGTAACTGACAATGAGCAAACGTCATGTTGCGTGATCACGCGTAACAGTTAGCCCAAACTGGGTTGTAGGGGCACAGCCCTGATAAAAGGTTAAGTACATTGATTAAGTCTGCTATTGTGTTTGTTTTTACACTTTTCATGATGATTTATTTTATTTGTGGTGGTTGGTCAGTTGACACGCTGTCGCTACATATGCTTATATGCTGTTTATGTTTAGAGCGGTGCAAGTGCAATTCAGCTTTGGCGCTTACGCAACCTGGGTGGTCTGACTCTCTACACAATCGCCGATCAGTTTTCATTCACTGCCACTTCATACAGAATTCATTATACCAATCCCCTGCTTTCAGTAGCTGGTAGTTTCAGTGTGAGAGCATGCACACCACCTAGAGCCAGCATGCAGCTTGCAACTCTGCAGATATCTCTCGGGATTGGCTGTTTCTTCCAAGCAGCATGTGCTGTCCTCTGACCCCTACCCAGCACTTCTGGAGGCGGCAGCACAACAAAGTGGCACTCCCCGTGCATTCTCCTATTTGTTGTCATTTTAAAAAGCTATTTCCATCCCTCAGTGCACTGTTGGCTGTCATGAGCTGTACCTCCTGGTGCCTGCTGCTGCCCGTGTGACTGCGGGTGGTTTGGTGCCAGAGGAGCACTGTCAGGCACTCCTGAGGTTATGCTTCCAAGAGCGGAGCAGTTCCAGTGTTGTGGCTGCTGCGTAGCTTGGAGAGCTGCAGAAGAATAGTGTGCAGGCTTCTCAGGGTGCTGTCAACCCCGAATGTGGTCCATGGGGTCAGGAAAGCAAAGACCCCATGCAGCTCAGGGCTGCTGATGACTATGGTGTGATTCCACTACAAGAAATAAGCAGTGCTGGGATCTGAAATTTACTCCACGGCTCCACTTCCACAGTTCATGGGGTCAAGAAAGTGAAGAAGCTGCACGCTGCTCGCCAGCCATGGTGAGTAGGGCACTTACTGCCCAAAGATACAAAGCAAGTACCCAGTTCAGTCCCTGATCTCACAACTGCAATCCAGACCAGGACTGGGGCCTAGGAACAGTATGGAGGGGGAGTTACATCTGCCAAGTCAGAATCTTGTCTTCCTGTAAAAGAACTTACGTAATGATGAAGAATAAGTGGAAAAGAAATGCAAAACATACAAGCTCTCATGTCTGAACATCAGAATTTTCAAGATTTTCCCGAGGTGTCAGTATCTCTTTAAACCCAATTTCTGAGAAGGTCAATGCCTAATGCAATGCATAGAGAGTACAGGAAATACAACAGAATTTCATTCATGACTACCTTGCACAGTAGTTGGATGGCATTACTGTACTGTAGTCCATGTGGAATTCTCTCCAAGGTTAGGCTTTGTGTTCTGGTTGTCCACATTTCAGTTTTGACACGCTGCCATTTCTTTTTTTTTATTGTTTCTATTATAATTCTACCTGCCAGGCAGCCCTCGGCCCATATCCGCCTACCGCCTTGATGTTGCTAGCATATTTGTCTTCCAGTGATCACATACACTAAACAATGGAAATATAAAATTATTTCTGGTTATTGTCACTGTTGAGATGATTTATAGATCTTTAGTTATAAAATAATGTTGAAGTGTGATACTAAATTGTCCTACCTGAATAAAAGGTCACGTGGTGTAGCGACAAAACTGGGCAGACTGGATGGACCAATGGCCTTTTCATGTTGACATTGTCTATGTTTCTATGTTTATATGTAAACTGTGTTTTAATGACTGCCATTGCCCTGAGCTCTCAGAACCACAGAATTCCTCTGAAACAGATTGATGTCATTTTAGTCTCAGCAGAGTTTTCCTCCAGCTAAAAACAGGTAACATTGCACCTTGGTACATCAAAATTAATCCTGTCACTATAAATGGATATCATATTACTTTTTGTTTTAGATACTGTTTTTATGCCTTCTTTCCCTGATGTTGCCCCCTCTGCCAGGCTACCTCCCAGTCCCATCCACTCACTTCTCTGTCACTTACCTGGTCCCCCTGGGTATGGGGTCGATCCACAGAGGGTGTTCCTCTCGGCATAGGTCATTTTCTTTGTGGTGGATTCCCTTGAGAATATCAACAGCCATGACCTTCCTAGACCTGTCTACTGTGTGTATGAGGGGAAGGGGGACCAGAGGGTAGTTGGGAGCGATGGAGTCCAAGAGTGCCAGCATCATTCTACTGCATGTTGGGGCTTTGCCACCTACATGTTCCCATCTCTCAGGACGACAGTGGTAGTAGTGCCTAGTGCACATACGCACGTAGATGTGTGCCTGTGTATGGCACCTCCTGGCGTACTCACACAAACACTCAGCTCTGAATGCGCTGCCAACTGTGGTCACCCAGGTGGCAGTCTAACAGCGGAGCCTATGTCCTGTCTCCTGGGGGCAGGAGAACGTCCTCTGGTATGCTGAATCCTCCTCCCTTGTCTGGCTCCAATGATCCAGACTTGTTCCTAAACACGGATCGCTGGCATTATAAGCGGTAACTCTACACTGCACTGATGGGCCAGCTAACTTTATTACTTTTTAAAAGGAAACCTTTTCACAGAGTTATTGGTAGAAATACTTGGGACTTAGGGGTCTGATTCACAAAAGGAGCACCAGCCCTCTGCAAGTGTGGAGGGGCTTGCACAGTTTAGCGTGGCCCTTTTGCATATGTGCGGCACTGCATGGCTTCTACAAAACTGGATGCATACCCCCTCCACACCAGATCCCAATCTGCCCATGCTGCTATGCACACGGCCAGGTCGGGGTGGGCACATGGATAGGCACTGTGCAGTCTCACAGCTCTGAATCCACGCCAGGGAGGGTGCACAGTGGGCAGGGGCATTACACAATGGAGGAGTCTGCACTAACACCAGTTGGCCCAGTGCATAAGTTACTACTGCCCTCCCCAAACAATTTTGTGGCATGATCGACCCAGTCTCCAGTTTGCCCCAGTCCCCTGACCTAGCATGGAGGGCTGGGGCTATATATTTTTTTCTTATATCTATTGTTGTTCCCCTCCCAGCCATCCTTCAGGGATATGCTTTGTTATCAGGGAAATACCCTGTTCAGGCTCTATGGGCGGTCATGGATATGACCCAGAGTGTTTTTCTTCCCTGATTTCTTACCAAGTCAATCCTCGACTCCTGTGATGTGGGCCATGCCTCCATCTGCCTCAACTTCACAGTGTCCCTACTGCAAGACGCAAGCTCCCTGGCCCAACCAAAGGGGTTGCCATGGTGTTGGAACCCACCGTCACACCCCTCGCCGGTGATGGTGGAGTTCCAGCACCTCAACCCTCTGTGTGAACTACATACCTCAGCTGAGGCCATCCCCGATGCGGTGACCCAGCTCCACCCCCAAACCCGGTTGCTCAGGTGGCAGTGCAGCATGCTGCTGTAGGCCATTGGCGCTGCCCCTAGTTGTTTAATCATGTAAACGATATTTTGTGTTACAGAATCTACATTATGGTATACAGCAGTCCTTGGGGAACTGTCATATCTCACAATCTCCTGTTCCACGTAGAGCAGGGGATCTACTCTGACATTGGGCATTTGTTTGGTTGCTCCCTGTCCAGCCCTGCTCTACCCCTACATGCTCCTCTGGCCCCTGTGTGTAAGTAGTAGTAGTAAAATCTTTATTTTTATACAGGAAGATTTCACATTTACACCATTAGATCAAAAGGACCTGTTTTCAAAGTGATCCTGTTGTACAAATATAAAGAACCCCAGAGCAAATGCACTGGGTATGGATTATCCCGGAGGATATTGGCCTTACAGCCAAATTTTGAAGAAACACAAATTTCGCATACCCCAATAATGCAAAGCATCATGGTAAGCATATGCAAATGCCCATGAATTAATTTGGACTGGATCAATTTTAAGCAGAATTGCATGGTGCCAAAAGGCCTCACAATACAATCAGCACAGGCTGAGAACAGCAGACACAGACACGTGTTTCGTCCTCATTTGGTCTCATCAGTGTGCCATATCTGTATCTCAGCCCAGGGAGAGGGAGACAGCCACCCTATAGGGATCTTATTTGGTTGGGTCGTGGACTGCCCATGACCCAACCAAATAAGATCCCCTATAGGGTGGCTGGCTCCCTCTCCCTGGGCTGAGATACAGATATGGCACACTGATGAGTCCAAATGAGGAAGAAACATGCGTCTGTCTCTCCTGTTCTCAACCTGTGCTGTTATTCAAATGTTTCTCATCCACAGTTCACTTAAAACACATAAGATGTCAGCCCGGTGGTACTGAGGGTTGAGGCGCTGGACGCCACACCTCACACCACACCGGTGACCTGGGTTCGGGAATGAGCTTGGGGAGTCGGGGTCAGCAGGGGATGGAGAGGATCGAGCGCCTGAGGACTGCCTCCTCTCCTGGGAGGGTTCCAGGAGCCAGTGTCTTTTGTCACCCCGGTGGAGATTGGGGGTACTACAGGATCACTAGCCAGAGTCGTGAGGGGCGGGGTGTGGCGGGCGTCAGTAGGGCAGCCATCATAGATGTCATTGCACGTCGCCCCGGAAACAAAAAGCTGAAAATCCCTTCCACAGGGATAGGCGACGACACCACCGCTTGCTGCCATACTCTATCAGCTGGACTCCATCCACCCCTGGGCCGAGCCCAGTCCGCCTTCCAAATTGTGTAGATAGAGCGCCTGAGAGGAAAGGGCAGCCCTACCTTGGGGGCTCAGATCTGGGGATTGTTGGGCTGGTGCCAGGGGTTGGAGAGTTTCAGGCTCCGAGGTAGAGCGGTGAGGTTAGATGGATGCCTGAGAGAGTTCCCCATGAGTACGGTGCATAAACAAAGTTAAAAAAATAACACATAAGACATGCAAAATGTACAAAACAGAGGTACAATAAACTCTGTCCACATTTATAACATCTTTGTGAGTTATCTTTTAAAATCATGCTGTCAGTATAGCAATTAAAATGTAATAGCCTCCCTGAATCCATTTAACCCATGTTAATATTTAAGCCCCTATGTTCTACCAGATTATGTGTGCTGCATTCTGTGAGCAGATTAGGGAGACTGAGGCCTGCGGATTGTGCCACAAGTGTGGCAGTTCACGAGCGCAGAGCGCCACATGGCCTACCTTGGTGAATCATACTCTACGAACTAAAATGACAACATTAAAATATTGTGTGTGTGAGGGATCAGGATAGGAGCAGAAGTGTGAGAAGAAACATTATCATAAATGCATGGTAAGCCTGAGGAACTCTGTTTACCTTAAAGCAGCAGTGCAACAAAATGGGGCAAAAATGGACCCTACTCTTTTTCACTATAAAAGATTTCAGGCATCTTCCAGTTTTATTTGGCAGTACAATTTTCTAATTCAACCAACATTTGAGTATTTTATAAATGTTTTAATTTAATTTTTCTGAAGAAAAAGATGGTCACCGTGATTTTCCCAGAAATAGCATTGTAGACCTGGATAGGGTTAGGTTTGAAAAATAAAAAGATTCATGCTGTGCAGCATAGAAGGCAATAAGACAAGTACATTGACAGGTATGTTAATATTTTTTTAATCATAGCTGAAACTCAATTTTTTTAAAACATTTTTCATTGCACTGCTGCTTTAAACAATACAAATAAAACAGAGCCCACCCTGAGCACTGTGGTACCTAGATGCATGTCAGCCTAACAAGCACACAAAAGCATTGGCACTCTCAAACATGACTGCCATGTCTTTACCTCCCCCGTACAAAGTCAACCCTTGATAAAGCACTGACAGCATGTGCAAAACAGCATTCAGTGTTACTCAGGCTGCAGGGATTTTTGTATGTGCAAGAAATAACAGGTTTTTTATGTTGTCTCTGCCAGAATTCCTGAGTAAATAGATATTTTTTGCACTCTCACTTTCAAGTCATACACTGACTTTGTATGGGGGACAGAGACATGGTACTGGTGTTTGTGAGGGCCAATATTTTTGTGTGCTTGATTTAATTAAACACAATGGGCCAGATTTTCAGAGCCCTCGTAACTCCGGCAGCTACAGGGGAAAAGCTGACGCAAGTAGGCCTCCACTTGCAGAGCTGCAGTTTTCCCAGCAACTACAGTATTTTCAAATGTGGATCCAGTTTGCTACTGGCTCTACGATTTCTGGCAGCTTGCAGCCTTTTTTTTTGCGCAGCTGCAGGAAAATGGTACGCCCGTCGGGTCCAGGCGTAAAATCCCCCACAGCTGCACTGGTTGAAAGTACGAATCTCCACAACTGCGAAGATTTCGTCCTGCAGCAGTGGCTGCGGGTTGAGACTTAGTCCCTGATGGGTAGAAAATTCCTTTTGCTATTTCACGCCTCAAGTAAAATAAAACCATCTATATTTTAAATTTCTAATAATCTTTAACAATCCTTCTTCGTGTTAGTAGGCTCTCACAAGGCATGTTTACATAGTAACACATTAAATAAAGGTTGGAAGGGACTCTAGCGCGATCATCTCTGCCCCCAACCCTATATAAGCAGAGATAAAAAAGTTCTGTGCTAACATGTACTCATATTGGGAGTCCATACCCACCCTACTGCCCAGAGTAGCCTGTGATGCCCTTGGTAAGGAAAAATGTATCCAGGTTTATCCTGAAGTCCTATCTTTGTGGTCACTGTCTCCGCTGGGAGTGTGTTCCATAGGTTTACTACCCTGTAGGAGAAGTGCCTTCTAATGTTACCCCTAAATTTATCACCTCTGATGCAGTGTGTGCCCCCACATCCAGCTGAAGGACACCAGATCAAACATATCTGTCTACGCAGTCTTGTCAATACCCTTGAGTATTCAGATGACTAACATCATGTCATCATGTCATCTCCTTTTATCCAAGATAATAGCTTGGCAGAAGACACCAGGAGAAAGGACTGCTGTGTGACTGGACTTCTTGCTGGGACTAAAGTAGAAGAACTTTTGTACTTGGACCTTTAATTTAGGGTAAAAAAAAACTAACATACAAAACAAAACAAAAATGTGTGTTTGTCTGGGTTAACTGAACTGAATGGGTATCTGAACAGTTATCTAGGTGTAAATCTCAGGTGATTGAAAGGACTTAACTGCTGTGAAGTTTAAATTACTTGTAGAAAGATCTAGTAAGTAGGGGGAGTGGCTTAGCTAGAAGGAAGCTACATTTAAAGACTGCCTTAGAAAGATTCTGCTAATAGCTTGGCAGAAGACACCAGGAGAAAGGACTGCTGTGACTGGACTTCTGCTGGGACTATATTGCCCTCCTTCCTCCACCCCCCACCCAAAGCTAGTTCTATTTTTATAGGCACAGGATTTGACTGACAACAGGAACTTCCTGTTTGGGAGCAGGAAGTGAGTGATCACAGAACCACCAAAGACCCACCATCCTAGAAGGGCAGAGTAGCCTCCAGCCCCTTTAGCTGCTGGAGGTCTGCCTCTGAGCAAGTAAGTGGTCTACTGAGAAATATAGGATATTCTTGTCTCAGAACAGGACAATCAGGAGCTTAAAGGGCACACAGGCAGAAAGTAAGGAGAGAGAGAAAAAACAGAGGAAAGAGTAAGGATTGCAAACAGTTAAGGGCCAAAATAAGACATGATTGGAGTGGTGCAGTGCAGTGGCTGTGGAGCAGCAGTCTTCGGGAGACGTTCTGGAGGATGCGGTGTTGTCCCATCTGCAGGCACCTCTCTGGGCTAAGGGAGGAGGTTGCTCATCTCCAGGCTGAGTTGGCCAGGATTTGTGGGACCTCCTCTTCCATCCAGGAAGCACCAGTGCCACTGCCGTTGCCTCAGAGGTTGCCAAGAAAGAGGAGCGGTTGGACCACAGTGGGCTCAGGGAGGGTGAGGGTGGTGGAACAGAGGCATATCCCTCCAGTTGTACCTCTCCACAATTCCTATGCCATTCTGGCAAAATGTGGTTCCTCTATGGAGGCACCCGCAGTGGAGACCAAGGAGGATGCTGGGAACCTTCACAAAGGAGACCCACAGGATGGTGGCAGGGGACCCTGCAGGGGAAGGAAACAACTCCTGGTGGGGGACTCCATTGTTAGGAAGGTAGAACTGGGGAGGAAGGGAGAGGGAGGTGCAGTGCCTGCTTCGCCATGGCTTGAGGGACAGGGAGCGAATCCTCAGGATTGCCGGAGCAGCTGCACAGGGAGGGAGCTGGATGTCATTGTCCACCTAGGGACAAATGACCTGGCTAGAAAGGGATTAGAGAAGTGCAGGAAGAGTTTGGAATTGGGAGGGGCTTAGTCAAGTAGCACGCACGGTAACCTCTCGGAGGTGCTGCCCATCTATGGCATAGGAGAGGCTAGTGTGTTCCGCACCATGGGATTCAATCAGTGGTTGAAAAACTGGTGTGGAGCTCAGGGATTTGGCTTCATTGGGGACTGGGGGTCCACCTGGAGTGATGCAAGCCTATACTGGCATGATGGGCTGCATCTGTCCGGGAGGGGAACCAGGATCCTAGGTGATAGATTTAAATGCTTCATTGGCAAGCTTTTAAACTAGCCAAGGGGGGAGGCCCTGAAAAGGAGCAGGGAGACCCTAGCCCCCCCCAAATAATCATGGTAGTAAGTGTGGCAAACACCAACATAGAGGTGTCAATAGGGAGAAGGGCAGGGGTAAATGGAGAAAGTGACAAAGGCAAGAAGGACAGGGATGGGGCAAAAGGGAGTAAGACCATCAGGAAATGGAGGGTAATGAGTACCAATGCCTGTAGTCTGGGCAACAAGCTCCCTGAGCTGGTGGCCTTGATGGAAGAGGGATGCCTGGATATCGTAGCAGTCACAGAAACATGGTACACAGAGAACCATGACTGGGATGTTAACATACCAGGGTACATAACCTACAGGAGAGACAGGCAGGGGAGAAGAGGGAGAGGAGTAGCTCTCTATGTAAAGGAAGGGATAAAAGCAACTGAACAAAAGAGTAAACAGGGAGGAGAGGAGGCACTGTGGGTCACCTTGGAGACTGGAAAGGGCACCAGAATCTGCACAGGGGGTTGTGTACAGACCCCCATGTCATGTGGAGGGAATGGACAAGGATATGTTAGAAGGCATTCTTAGAATGGCAGAGAAAGGGGAGATACTGTTGATGGGAGACCTGAATATGCCAGATGTTAACTGGAGCACATTTGCTGCAGCCACATCCAAGAGCAGGGCCATTCTTGATGCCCTACAGGTGGCAGGCATTAGACAGCTAGTTTCAGAACCCACTCATGAGGGAGCAATCTTAGACCTCATACTCTCAAATGGGGGCAGTGAGAGGATCTCAGATCTAGAAGTGGGTTGCCATCTGGGGACAAGTGACCATCAAACAGTGTGGTTCACGTTAAACTCAGCTACAGAGTCAAGCCAGCCACACAAAGTGAGGGTACTGGACTTAGGAGGGCTGACTTTGGCAAGATGGGAGAGTGCCTCAGAAAGCACTAGCAAACAGGCTAGAAGGAGGTGGAGCAACAATGGGAATCATCAAAACTGCCATCACAGAGGCAACAAGCTTTGTGTGAAGCAAATAAACAAATCAAAATGAAATAAAAAGCCACTATGGTTCTCCAAAAGAGGTGGCTATGAAAATCAGGAAGAAAAGATAGCATTCGGAAGTATAAGAAAACACAGAAGGAGCAGGACAGAGAGCTGTACTAGTTAAGGCAGAAGGAAGCAGGGAGGGAAGTCAGAATAGCAAAGGCCCAAACTGAGGAAAAGATAGCCAACTCAGTTAAGAAGGGGGATAAAACCTTTTATAGGTGCATCAGAGAGCGTAGAAAGACAAAGGGAGGAATAGTGAGGCTGAATAGAATGAACGGTGGGTGGGCAGAGGGGGACAGTGAAAAAGCAGGGATACTGAATGAATATTTCTGCTCAGTATTCACAAAAGAGGAGGGGGAAGTCCCTAATCCAATTAACAGAAGCACTCTTGATAGCGGGGTCGATCCCAGTCCTTTCGTAGAAGAAAGGGTTCTGCAAGAACTCCTAAAACTGAAGGTGGACAAAGCAATGGGTCCTGATGGAATTCAGCCCAGAATTCTAAAAGAATTAAGAGAGGAACTAGTGAAACCACTGGCTACTCTTTTTAATAAATCATGGGAGGATGGTGTGGTACCCGAGGACTGGAGGAAGGCGGATGTGATTCCCCTTCACAAAAGTGGGAGCAAAACAGAGTCAGGAAACTACAGACCTGTCAATCTGACCTCTGTGGTAGGAGAAGTGATGGAGTCACTTCTGAAGGAAAGAATAGTTGAGTACCTAGAGGCCAGTGGAGCACAGGACCCAAGGCAGCATGGGTTCACAGCGGAAGGTCATGTCAGACGATCTAATAGATTTCTTTGACTGGGTGACAATAGTAGTAGACCAGGAGGGGCTGTGGACATGGCCTACCTAGACTTTAGCAAGGCATTTGACACAGTCCCACACAAAGATTAATAGTTAAATTAACCAGCCTGGGAGTGGGTCCCAGGGGTAGCCTGGGTAAAACATTGGCTACACAACAGGACACAGAAGGTAATTGTAAATGGAGTCCACTTTGAAGAAAGAGGGGTTACTAGTGGGGTACCGCAGGGTTCAGTATTGGGTCCAGTTCTTTTTAATGTCTTCATCAGTGACATTGCAGAGGGACTGGAAGGAAAAGTATGCCTTTTTGCAGATGACACAAAGATCTGCAACAGGGTTGATACACAAGGAGGCGTAGAAATGATGAAAAGGGACTTGGCAAGGTTGGAGGAATGGTCAGAAGTATGGCAGCTAGGATTCAATGCAAAGAAGTGCAAAATAATGCACCTGGGAAACAAGAACCCAGGGAAGAATACACAATGGTGGGAGGTAGTAACAACAACAAAAGAAAGGGACCTGGGGGTAATCATATCAGATGACCTTAAGGTTGTAAGCAATGTGAGAAGGCAGTAGGAGGGCTGGGGTATACTGGGATGCATAGGAGAGGCATCAGCAGCGAAAACAGGAAGTTGTTATCCTCTGTACAGACAGTTGGTGAGACCCCATTTGGAGTACTGTGTCCAGTTCTGGAGACCCCATCTCTGCAAGGACATAGACAGGATAGAGGTAGTCCAGAGGAGGCAACTAAAATGGTGCAGGGTCTGCAAGAGAAGCCATATGAGGAGAGACTAAAGGAGCTTAATATGTATACCTTTGAGGTAAGAAGGAGGGGGACATGATAGAAACTTTAAGTACCTCAGTGGAATCAACAAAGTCCAAGAGGTAGCATCTTTCAGAAAAGAGACTTGCAAGAACAAGGGGACACAATTTAAAGATAGAAGGAGGGCGGTTCAGGGAAATGTGAGAAGTATTATTTCACAGATAGGGTAGTGGATGCATGGAACAGCCTTCCTGAGGAGGTTGTGGGGTCTAAAACTGTGGGAGAATTCAAGAATGCATGGGACAGACATAAGGCAATTCTTGTGGGGTGACGGAAGAAATAGGCTGTTGGTTAACTAGGATCTGTGGCCTATCCTGTAGGTAGGGAAATGGGCAGACTAGATGGGCCAAGCGGTCCTTATCTGCCGTCAAAGTCTATGTTTCTATGAACATATTAAGGGCAACCAGCCCCTCCTCATGACTTTTATCCTTCATGCATCTGATCATTTTGACAACTCTGTGCTGTATCCCCTTGGTCGCCTCAATATCTTTATGTATTAAGGATCTCAGAACTGCATGTAATACTCCAGGTGAAG
Organism: Neoceratodus forsteri; assembly: GCA_016271365.2. NCBI lineage: Eukaryota > Metazoa > Chordata > Ceratodontiformes > Ceratodontidae > Neoceratodus > Neoceratodus forsteri. The sequence continues at coordinate 881,369,382 of CM028136.1, forward strand.
CCTGCCCAGGCTCTTGTACAATGGATGGATTACTTTCCCTGCTGTACAGGTCAAACCCTTTTGATGCACCCTAGTGTTATGCTGCCCTACTTGACAGTGGCTGCACGCTACTTGATCGTGCTTTAGCATCTTGTCTCTTGTGGCCCCCAGGTCCTTTCCTCTTCCAGTGCTGCAAGATGAGCCCCAAACTGCATATGGATTCTACCTCAGTTGCCTGGCTTGTTCAGGTCCTCCTGAAGTTTCTCCTCAGCTTCAAGAAAGTCCATCATCCTGGCCAGCCTAGAGTCAGCAGAAAACGTAATCAGCCTGCTTGAGACCCTGGCTTCCAGATCCTTTATGAAAATGTTAAACAGCAGTGGCCCCAGTACTGATCCTTGAGGGATGCCACTGAGTATTCCCCCTATCTGGAGTAGTGCCTGGCCACTACAACCCTCTGTTTCCTGCTCCAGTGCCCGTTAACAATCCACCTTGTGTATGCTTTCTGTATACCACACTGGTGTGCTGTACTTTGCCCAAAAGCTTGTCATCCACCACAGTTTCGAAAGCATTAAAAAGTCCAGATTTACAACATCTGCACCCTGCCCTTGTCCACCTTTCTGTTCACCCTTCAATGAAGATGATCAGGTTTTTGGGAGCCTAATCTGCCCCTCATAAAGCTATTCAGGTGTGTGTGTGGGGGAGGAGAGAACTTTGGCCTCAGTCAGGTGTTCCATTATTCTACCCTTAATAATGGCTTCAGGTTTTGCCAGCACTGAAGTCAAGCTGACTGGCTTGTAGTTGCCTGGGTCCAACCTTTCTTGAAGATAAGAGCAATACTGACCACTTTCAACTCCTCCAGTATTACACCTATCTGTAGAGTCTTATGGAAGACTACTGCTTGTGGCCCTGTTAGTTGTTCCCCTAGCCTCACTATGATCCTGGGGCATATCCCATCTGCTGCTTGGGACTTAACCTGTCTTCATCCTCACCAGATAGTCAGCTACCAGGGTGGACATTGTACCCACAGGCTACATCATGGCTACCCCTGATGCTACAGCTTCTCTCAATAAGGTATCACGGTTCTTCTTTGCTCAGGATTTGATGCTTTTGGTCCCTGATGAGTTGAGGGGAGGCACTTTTTTCCACTTTTCTCTTATTGTTTACAAGAATGCAGACCTCCACGGCTGTTTCAAGCATCCTTGTCAATGAATCATGGGGCACTTTGTTGAGGCTGAGGTTCTTGCCCCCCCAGCATGATTTTATGGGGGACAGATCAAGGGCTGGTAGTATAGCCTAGAGTTAAAAGTTACAAGCCGTCAATAAGCTTAGTACATCCAGCAGACCCAGGTTTGATTCCCATAACCTCCACTTGAATACTGTGTGACCCTGAGCAAGTCACCTAACCACTCCAATGCTCCTGGATCACACCCAAAAATAAGCACTAGTGCCTACTGGGGCTTAGCTGGTTACCAAAGAATTAAAAAAAAAAAACCACGTGCTCTGCATTACCAGCCATATGCAATTGCTCCAGACCCTGCAAAAAAGTTTCTTCATCTTGACAAAGTCTGCTTTTCTGAAGATCTCGGTCCTAGTGGCTGAGGCATGTCTAGTCTTCCCTGTCATCAGGAAGAAAGTCACCCTGTTGTGCTCATTGTGTCCCATTGGTTGCTTTGATGGTTGCATTGTAAATTACCTCATCCTTACAGCTTTAGACTAATGTCCAGGGTGGCCTACCAGACCTGGTCCTCTGTTGGACATACTGCTCTAAGAAGCAGTCTTTGAAGGTGAACAGGAACTCTGTCTCGGCCCCGTGATTAGCCCTCTTTAGATGCCAGTCATATGCCCTGGAGATTGAAGTCCCCCATAATCACCACTGGATCAAATTTTGGCTGCTCTTGTTATTTTTTCCAACCAGTCTGGTATGGTGCTCTAATGAGTTGTTTGGGGGCCTGTAGACCACCCCCAGAATTATTCTTTTGCCTCCCATTTCCCCATATTCAACCCAGTCAGGCACATTTTACCTCCCTTTTGCCCACCTTGTCCTCCACAATAACTCCCTCACTCCCAAAGAATGCCACCCAACCAATTCTGCTGTCAGGCTAACCCTTTCAGAATAGTCTGTAATCTGTATCTCCCTATCCTGGAGTCCCAGTCATTTTATTCCTCTACCAGGTCTCTATGAGTGCTACCACGTCCTGGCCTCTGAAGTGCATCATATACATGAGTTCGCCCATTTTGTTGGGTGAGCTACTCATACTGGCCTGCACACCAGTAAGGTTAGCTACCCCTTCAGGCTGCCTCACACTGCCCCCAGCCCATTTCCGTTCATTGGTTGTATTGCCTGCCTGCTGCCACCTGTAGCCCCCTCTCTGTTCCTAGTTTAAAAGCTCCCCCACCACGCTATTCTCACTGCCGGCACATCAGCCTCCATTTTGTTTAGCTGGAGTCCATCCCCATGGTATATTTTTATTTTATGTAACAATTTTTGGCTGGCAAAGACACTTTGAGACAAAACTCATTCTGAAGTACAATCCAGAAGCACAAGGAGGATAAGAGACTTGCTCACACACTATGCAAGTGGAGTTTGAGAGAATCAAACCTAGGTCTAACAGATGTGCCAAACTTGTTCGCAGCTCATTGCTGTAACCTCTAGGTTTCCCATCCCAAAAGATTGCATAGATACATAAAGGGTAAAAGACAGGAAAAGATTATGAATCCATCAAGTCTGCCCTGTTGTTGCTTCATAGATTAACTCAACCTTAGGGAGATCTCCCCACCCCATGATTCCCTTTTGTTTCTAATTACCTCCTTTACTGCATCCCATTGAGTTTTAAACCCAGAGATAGTCCTGGCATTAATCATCTCACTGCATAGATTCTTCCACCTATTCCCAGTGAATAAGTATTTTCTGAAGTCCTTCTTGAATGTTCCCTTTACTGTTATGTCCCTAGGTGGTTGTGCTTTTCCTTAGCTCAAATAACTCCAAGGCCCCCTCCCTCCCATAAGCCAGTGAGCCTCACCTTAGTGATGGAGCAATTAATGGAAATGCTGATAACAGAAAGGTTGGTAGAGTGTCTTGAATCCAGTGGCTGCAAGGCCAAAGGCAGCATGGATTCACAGGGGGAGGTCATGCCAGACAAACTTGATTGATTTCCTTGACTGGATGACCAGGGAAATCAATCAGGAGGGCAGTGGATGTGGTTTATTCCAACTTTAGCAAGGCCTATAACACTGTGCAACACAGGAGACTGATTAAGAAATTGAGCAGCCCAGGGGTGGGATCTGAAGGGCTGAATATGGTTAGAAACTGATTAATGGATAGATGACAGAATGTGGTGGTTAATGGCACTTATTCTAATGATGGCACCATGGCCAGCGGGGTGCTGCATGGTTCAATACTGGGATTGGTCCTCTTCACTGTCTTCATAAGTGACACTGCAGATAAAATGGGAGGGCTTGCAGATGATACCAAAATCTGTAATAGCGTGGACAGTAAGGAAGGAGTTGAAAGAATACATAGGGATCTTGCAAAACGTGAGGAACTGTCAAGTACATTGCTGCTGGGGTTCAATGACAAAACGTGCAGAATCTTACACCTAGGACCTAGAATCCCAGTAACTGAGTATAGGATGGGGTAGAGGTACTATCAGTCACTAAGCAGGAAAGGGACCTTGGGATTATCATATCTGAGGACCTCAAAGTGGCAGGGCAGTGTGATAAAACAGTGAGTAGGGCCAGTGCGATAATGGAATGCATTGGGAGAGGTATCTCCAGCAGAATGAGCGAGGTGGTGTTGCCATTGTACCACTCACTGATGAGACCCCACCTGGAGTATTGCATCCAGTTCTGGAGGTCACACCTCAGAAAGGACATAGACAGAGTGCAGGAATTCCAAAGCAGGGCAACCAAAATGGTGCAGGGGTTGCACCAAAAACTGTACGAGGAAAAAACTGATGGATCCCAACATATACACCCTGAAGGAGAGGAGAGCAGGAGGGGACGTGATGGAGACCTACAAGCACCTCATGGGGGTGAACAGGGTGCAGGAGGGTAGTCTTTTTGATTGAGGAAGAGCACCAGACCAGAAAGTGTGCAATGAAGCTGGGGGGGGGGGGTTAAGAGGGCTATGAGAAAGTGCTACTTCACTAAGAGTGGTAGATGACTGGAGTAGACTGCTGACAGAAATAGTTGAGGTGAAAACAGTAAGGGGCTTCAAGCATACTTTGAATAGACATAGGGGAATATTAGTAAAAAGGCAAGGTGAAACAAAAGTCAATGGAGACCAGTTAGGGTCTGCAAAGACAAAATAGGCAGGGACCATCTGGGCAGACTGGATGAGCCAAGCAATCCTTTTCTGCTGGAAAATTGTTTCCTTGTTTCTATTATGTCCCTGTTCACCAGTGTACAAGAAACCTAGACCTGGAGATGCTGGGATGTTTACTGGGTGGAAAGGAGGGAAAATGGTCCCTTAGAGTAGGGGGATGTGCTGCCTTTTAAACGGTTTGGGGTTACTCAAATTAAGCTGCTATAACTCTACTCTATGTTTGTGAAACATGGAAAGAGAGCATTAAGGTCATAATGAAATCAAAGACCAGGGAGCTGTTTCAGAATTGTTCTCTTCATTCTTTGTTAGTGATATTTGTTATGAAATTTAACTGTATACTCATGCAAATCATGCAATGACAGGGGCAGACTAGATGGGCCTGGCGGTCCTTATCTGCTGACAATTTCCCTGTTTCTGTGTTATTGCTGTAACACCGCAGGGCTCTGAGGTTAATGTATGCTCAACACAGAGGATCATGTATACAGTTTTTTACTGCTGTGTTAAAGGGGGACAGCACTTAACATGAAAGTCTTTTTCCGGTAGAAGCTTTTTTTGTAAACATTAGTTCCAATAAATTATTGTTCCATCTATACAAGCCTTTTAGTAACCACAGTTGCTGTTTCTGATTTACACTCTGGTATTAAGCACCATTTTGGAACTGTGTGATGTAGTTTATGTCTCTCTCAACCCAGAGTTCTATAATAGAACATGGGTGCATTGTTACAATGGGAGAGCTGAGCAGGGACATAACCTACATCATGCAGTTCTAAAATGGTACTTACTACCCATGTGTAAAGCAAAAACATCTACTGAGTTAACAAAAAGCATGTAGAGATGGAGCAGTAGCTGAACTGGAATTAGTATTTAACAAGCATTTGTCAATGCCGAATGTTGGCTTACTGGCATTGACTTTGGTAGTGCAGGAGTTAGAGAGATGCATAAGAGGAATGGCACAGATATATTGAATTGACACCAACCCAACCCCCACCCCCATCCTACAGAGACTGGCAGGTGTTGGGGGTGTGCCTTTAGGTCATCAGGCATAACACTCATTCCATTTCACCTCACCCTACCCTGCAGATACTAACTGGTGTCACGGTGTGCCTTGGGGTCTTCGGGCCTTATATTCATCCCATCCCATAAGGAAATATGCCGAGATAGGTGCGGTGTAGGAGAATGGGGTGAACGTTGGGGCCGAAGACCCCAAGGCACACCTCAATGCCTGTCACTGGGTGCAGGGTGGGGGTGGAATGGTGTGAGCATTACAGGCGATGATCCCAAGTCACACCCCCAACTCCTGTCAGTCTCTACAGAGTAGGGCATTACGGATGGAAACCCTAATGCCCTGGCAGTTTGTTGGTATTTTTGCTCCAGATTTTTAAAATGGGATTTTTGTGACCCCACCTCATGAACAGTGGCACTATCATTTTGTTACTCAGTCCTGAAAGGTGGTTTTGCACAGTGACTGTGCCATTTGGCGCCACAGGGGTGAAAACACATTTCTGGCAGGATGTGAAAAATGACAGCTGTACTGTTCATGAGGTAGTATGAAAAAATGGCAGTGTTGAAAATCTGGAGTTAAAATATAAACAATTGGCGAAGTTACGAACATGCATAGACACTACACAATGCACGCCTGTAACACAATAATTTTTTTGAATTTGTTCACCAGATTTTTAACTTGGGCATTTTTGAACCTCTCCTCATGAACAGTGGCACTGTGATTGTGTTAATCTGTCCTGAAAATTGATTTCCCACAGCGACCGTGCCATTCTGCGCCACTGGTGTGAAAACATGCTTCCAGAAGGATGTGAAAAATGACAGCTATACTGTTCATAAGGAGGTATGAAAAAATGGCAATGTTGAAAATCTGGAGAGAAATTATAAAAAAAATCAGCAAAGTTAGGAGCATGTGTAGAAACTGCACAACACACACTTGTAATGCAGCCATTTTTGGAATTTTTCACCAAATTTGCAACATGGATTTTGGGATCTCCCCTCATGAACAGTGGCACTGTTGTTTCATTAATCGGTCCCAAAAGGTGATTCCATGCAGCAACCGCAAAATCACCTTTCGGGACAGAGAAACTAAATGACAGTGACATGTTCATGAGGTGGGGTTCCAAGAACCCCATGTTGAAAATTTTGGGCCACAATTCCAAAAAATGTCAAAGATATCAGCCTAGGTTGAAACCCCCCATTGCCTCCCATTATAAAGCTTACCGTCATTTCTTCAGTTCGCAGTTTAGCTTTGAAGAGTGCAGACGTGTCCTGGTTCAGACAAGATCATGGCTCCCGACCTCCAGATGGTAAGTATGGGTGAGCGGGAGTGCGGGGAGGTGGGTGCACAGAGGGAGAGTGGGGATGGGGAAGGGGGACGAGGGACAACAGTGTACCATTTTCTTGTTTGCAGGAAAAAAAAGACCGTGAGGGAAGGTTTTCTTCATTTACAGGTTACTCACACACAAAAAAAAGGCACACTGGGGTGGGACACAGTGTTCCACAATTCTGGGGGGGTATGCCGACACAGGGATTGGGCACCCCGATGTCGGCAAGGTGTACAGATTGGGGGGTGCACATCTGGCACCAGGAGTGGGCATCCTGGTGTTGGAAAGGAAAGGGGAAACTGTTTAACTAGGAAAGACACACTAAGAGAGGGATGCCAACATGAGGATTGGGCACCCGATGTCAGCTTTTCGGGAGTATGTGGCGGGTGGCAGTGAGTGGCAGAAGCCACCATGTTACAGTGTGCCACATAATGTGGGGGGGAACATGCCAACATGGGGATTGGGCACCTCGATGTCGACTTTTCAGGAGGGTGTGGCGGTAGCAGGAGCCACCATGTAAATTACCCAAATGTAATTTAAAACAAAAATGAACTCATGATGTAAAGTGAGTTTATAGGGATGCCAGGAGGGCATCTTATGGATAGAAGAGTGTCTTCTCTTGTATCTGTCGGTCACCAGAACTACTCACCTTCGGTTTGCAGTTCTTGTACCCTAAGAACATGTGAGGACACTCTTACATCTATAAAAGGCCATCCTAGCATCCAGCTATAAACTGACAGTAAATGCAGCTTGGAGAGACATGCAGAAACCAGACAGTGAGTATAAACAAGGCTAGTGTTTATAAATAACCTCCCTCGTGCAATTAGCCAACTTATCCCTTAATGCATGAGATTAGTTTAATTACACATGGGAGGCAATGTATAAATAACCACATCCCCATGGTCACCAGCAGAACTTGGGAGGAACACTTGGTCTTTAACTGGTTGAGATCCGTTCAGGTGTTTCTTTCTGGCTAATTGTTCTTGCGTTTGCTTTCCAACTTTTCATGCATCAAGCAATCTATGCACTTCTGTCCAGTGGGATTTAGAAAAAGAAAAGAATGGATGAAAGCTGAAGCATCGTTATCCTGATAGCTATCATTTTTTACTGCTTTAAACTTTGAGGGCCTCCTGTCATGAAAGATGGATTGTGAAAGGAATGTTTTAGTATGTGCTATGTGCCGCTATAAAGGATTTATGTGCTTAAGAACTGTATGAATTTTCTCTTGAGTGCAAGCACCAAAGATACTTTTGGATATAGTTAGAGGGAGCATTTTTTTATTCTAGTCTTCACTGGCCCTGTCATCCAACTCGATGTCCCTGCAGTTCCCCTCACCCCACAGTGAGGCACCCCCTGGCCTATCCATGATCCAGCACATGAGGCAGGAATTGTCAGGGATCTTGACAGGCCTCCAGGTGTGGATGGATGCAGAGATTTGGCCTTCCTTGTATTAGCCCCTGTTTGCTGCCTCACCATGCTAAAACTTCATGGGGGCAGGACAGGGTACGATCTTGTGGAGTCCACTGTGCATCCAATATCTCAGTTCCACCAAAGGAGGAACTGAAATATCAGTGAGCCCCCCCCACTTAGTGTGCTAGTTAATGACCAAATGTTCAAAGTTGTTTGGAGGAGTCTTGCATGTACTGCATCAAGAAATCAAGGAACATTTCTGGGGGTAGACTAAGACTCAATACTCCTGTAATGTTTGAACATTTTTATTTATTTTTAGTAGTCAAATTTGCCACCAATAGTCTATGGCCAACGTTTTGTGGCTAATGGGGCCACTTCCTTAGATCCATCGGTGGTCTAGAAGTATATGAATTTTTTGGTGCTAATACACCTAGTAGGTGAGGCTGTAGGCTTGTTATCCTCAATATATATATTTTATTCTTTGTTAACCACGTAAGGCCCACTAGGCACAAGTGCTTTTTTTCAGGGGCAACCCAGGAGCTTTGGGTTGGTTAAGTGACCTGCTCAAAGTCACACAGTATGCGAGTGGAAGTTATGGGAATCAAACCCAGGTCTGCCAGATGTACCAAGCTCATTCACAGCTTGTTACCCTAACCTCTAGGCTATACTGCCAGCCCAGTATATATGGTGGGCTTGCCAAGCCATGTCAGATTCAGTGCCTGTGTTTGACTGGAGGTATCTTCATGTTAAGTAATGTAGTGCTTCTGACTGCCCACTTACAACTTCACCCTTTGAGTCTTAGTCTGTCCCACGGTAATTTTCCTAGCTCACTGAAGGGACCGACCCACAGGAGTGATGGGGCAGGACAGCATCTGGGAAGGCCCTTTGCGAGCGATTCTCAATATCAGGTTGGAAGTTGGGTACCAGCCAAGGCAGGGCTGCCTCCCCTGGGTGGGGGGAGGGGATAAGTGATAAACTCAAAAGTAGTCACAATGGGCCAAATATTTAAAAGATGATCTGTTACTCATGCCATCATGCTGCCGAGAGGGAACTTTGAAGCCAAACTGCAACAGGCTAAATTTCAAACTTTATTTTTGGCAAAAACCCACCTTTAACCCACCTTAATACCTATCCCCAGTTTCTGCCTTCCTACCATGACCCCCCCGGCAGGGTTCTTAACATCCTGAAGGGGGAAATCAGGAAATGGTTACCCCTTCTCCTCATATTCAGTTTTTGCCTCTCCCCCTCTCTTCTCCACCTGCTCTTCTGGGTCACCAGTGTGCACAACCAAACCCCATCCTTTTTACTCCAACAGCACTTGTATACTACCTCGAGCCTGCTCCTGGTACACTCATGCACTATAAATGGTTCTATCGCATTATTACTGTTTTGTACGTTCATATGTTCTTTTGTACAATTTTGGACATGTATTGTAATTCACCCAATGTTCCCCTACTGTTTATTGTACAATACCTTGTGTTCCAACTGTTGCACAATCTTACAATGTTATATTGTTTGTACTACCCACACACTATTGTAACTGATCATCCTTCACAACCATATGTAACCCCTCCCCACAGGTCGCAGCATGAGATAAGCAACTTGTTGTTCAGTGTGCCCTCTCGGTGAAACATTTCAATAAATAAATAAATAAAATTATAAGAACTTTTCCCTGTTATAGGGAGCAGGTAAAGCAAATAGGATGCTGGGATGCATAGGCAGGGGGCATCACCAGCAGGAAAAGGGAGGTCATAATTCCACTATACAAGACGCTAGTGAGGCCTCACCTGGAGTACGGTGTACGGTTCTGGAGACCTTACTTACGTAAGGACATAGACAGGGTAGAGAAGGTTCAGATAAGGGCAACAAAGATGGTACATGGATTGCATCACAAGTCCTATGAGGACAGGTTGAAAGAACTGAATATGTACTCCTTGGAGGAGAGGAGGGAGAGAGGGGATATAATAGAGACATACAAGTATCTTACAGGAAGGAACAGGGTGCAGGAAGACACTATTTTTAAGCAAAAAAGATGTTCCAGGACTAGAGGGCATGGGATGAAGTTGCAGGGAGGATGATTCAGAGGAAACGTGAGGAAGAATTTCTTCACAGATCGGGTGATGGACAAGTGGAACACCCTGCCAGAGGAAGTGGTGGGGGCTGAATCAATCACGGGATTTAAGAATGCATAGGATAGACATAAAGGAATTCTGGAGGTCTGGGTTAAGGGGGCAACAGACTTCTAGGAAAACATAAAGTAAACTTACAAGCTCAAATGGGCAGACTGGGTGGGCCGTAGGCTCTTATCTGCCAACACTATATATGTATCTATGTAAATAAAAAGCTTACCACTGTCAGATTTACAACAATTATATTTAGCTTTAGTATTTTCTGTTTTGTTTACTTTCTCCTGTTCTTTCTCTGATAAGTGTTTCAGACAATGCAATACTTATTTCACAGAGTCTTCAAATGGCCTCTTGTCCCCAACTGACCTCTAATGTCTTTGCTTGTTTTGCCACAGTCTGTGTTCATGGTACGCACTATGAAGCCACTATGATATGAACAAAGCAATTATGAGATCAGTTGGGAACAGTCAAATTCTTTTTTTACAAATGTTTTGTATAGTCTACCAAGATGTGCTGTAAACCCTTGAAATGAAAACTAAAAATTAATAAAATGTATTCTCTAGTAAACTAGACTGCCATCACAGAGGCAACAAGCCTTTGTGTGAAGCAAATAAACAAAACTAAACGATGTAAGAAACCACTATGGTTCTCAAAGGAAGTGGCAGTGAAGGTTCAAGAGAAAAAGAAAGCTTTCAGGAAGTACAAGGAATCGCAGAAGGAGCAGGACAGAGAACTGTATCAGTTAAAGCAAAAGGAAGCTGGGAAGGCAGTCAGAACACAAAGGCCCAAACCGAGAAAAGATAGCCAACTCAGTTAAGAAGGGGATAAACCTTTTATAGGTACATCAGGGAGCGAAGGAAGACCAAGGGAGGATAGTGAGGCTTAATAAAGGGGAGGGTGGGCAGAGGAGACTGTGAAAAGGCAGAGATACTTAACAAATATTTTTGCTCAGTATTTACAAAGGAAGAGGGGTACCTAGAACAAACAGTAGAAACACACTGGATACAGAAGTTGATACCAGCCCATTTACAGAAGAAAGGGTTCTGAAAGAACTCTTAAAACTGAAGGTGGACAAAGCAATGGGGCCTGATGGGATTCATCCCAGAATTCTAAAAGAACTAAGGGTAGAATTAGTGACACCACTGACTACCCTGTTTAACAAATCATGGGAGGATGGGGTGGTACCCGAGGACTGGAGGAGGGCAGATGTGATTCCCCTTCACAAAAGTGGGAGCAAGGCAGAAGCAGGAAACTACAGACCTGTTAGTTTAACCTCAGTGGTAGGGAAAATGATGAAATCACTTCTGAAAGAAAGAATTGTCAAGTATCTAGAGGCCAGAGGGGCACAGGACCCAAGGCGGCATGGATTCACAGCAGGAAGGTCATGCCAGACAAATCTGATAGATTTCTTTGACTGGGTGACCAAAGTAGTAGATCAGGGAGGGGCTGTGGACATGGCCCACCTTGACTTTAGCAAGGCATTTGACACAGTCTCACACAAAAGATTAATATACAAGTTAGCTAGCCTTGGAGTGGGTCCCAAGATGACAGCCTGGGTAAAAAATTGGCTGGAAAATAGGACACAGAGAGTAATAGTAAATGGAGTCCACTCTGATGAAAGGGGGGTTACTAGTGGGGTACCGCAGGGTTCAGTATTAGGACCAGTCCTCTTCAATGTCTTTATAAGCGACATTGCAGAGGGACTGGAAGGAAAAGTATGTCTCTTTGCAGATGACACAAAGATCTGCAACAGAGTTGATGCACAAGGTGGGGTGGAAAGGATGAAAAGGGACTTGGCAAGGTTAGAAGAATGGTCAAATGTATGGCAGCTTAGATTCAATGCTAAGAAGTGCAAGGTAATGCACCTGGGAAACAAAAACCCAGGGGAAGAGTACACATTGGGGGTGAGATACTAACAACAAAATGGAAAGGGACCTGGGGGTAGTCATATCAGATTACCTAAAGGTGGGCAAGCAATGTGAGAGGGCAGCAATGAGGGCTGTGGGGATATTGGGATGCATAGGGAGGCATCACCAGTAGAAAGAAGTTATTATCCTCTGTACAGACAGCTGGTCAGACCCCATCTGGAGTACTGCGTGCAGTTCTGGAGACCCAGTCTTCGCAAAGACATAGACAGGATGGAAGCTGTCCAGAGGAGGGCAACTAAAATGGTGCAGGGTCTGCACGGGAGACATATGAAGAGAGACTAAAGAAGCTTAATATGTATAGCCTCGAGGAAAGGAGGAGAGGGGACATGATAGAAACTTTCAAGTACCTCAAGGGAATCAACAAAGTCCAAGAGGGTAGCATCTTTCAAAAAGAGGTGTGCAAGAACAAGGGGCACAATTTGAAGATAGAGGGGCGGCTCAGAGGTAATTTAAGTATTTTTCACAGAGAGGGTTGTGGATGCATGGGCAGCCTTCCGGAGGAGGTCGTGGAGTCAAAAACAGTGGTGGAATTCAAGCATGCATGGGACAGTCATAAGGCAATTCTAGGGGATGGGGGTAGGAAAAAGTAGGCTGCTGGTTAACTAGGATCTGCAGCTTATCCAGTAGGCAGGGAAATGGGCAGACTGGGTGGGCCAAGCGGTCCTTATCTGCCGTCAAATTCTATGTTTCTATGTTTCAATGTAACTACGATGGCTGAAACATGTTTATGACTATACAGAGCATGCTGAAGCCTGAAGCTGCTTTTTAAGGGGATGCATTAAAAACGTACCTCAGAGTCCCCCCAGCTGCCATCTTAGAGAAATCGGCCCCACGGATTACTGGGTTGTGCCTAAAAAGAGGCATTTTATTGTTTCGTGCACCTCCAGTACCTGGTCAACAAAAACAAAATAAATAAAGACAGTTTAAATAATGGGTGATTCCTTTTGGCCAAATCTTAAATCCATTCCCAGCAAAATACTCAGTGCAAATTAATCTATTTTTGCATTACAGTTTGGCACAAAATGTTTTTGTGCAAAACATCGGTGCAATATAGATTTATTGCTCAGCAGTTTAGCACTAAACTAAGAGTTTTTGCAAAACAATTGGTGTAAATACGAATTTTTGCAGAAACAATTGATGCAGAGTGGAGCTTTTGCACTAAAAATGCTAGAGTTAGCATACAAATTAAAAATGCCAGATCTCTTTTTTTAGCTTAAAAAATAACTAATTCCATTTTTGGTTTTCACTGAAAATGTTAAGGCCTGTGCTATGCTGACTGGCATCACACTTTAAAAAAATTGTTTTGTTTTGTGTTTCTGTGTGGGAATTTAGTGCTTGTTAAAGGCACTGGATTGACATCACTGGAACTTTAAGTCCTCACACTTTTTCATGCATGAAGTTGCTTTTTAAAACAGTATTCCAGCCCAGCATTTTTGGCATGGAGGATGCTGGTTAATGTCTTGTAGCTGCACCCTGTGACATACTGTATACACGGCAACACATCCAGCTTCACATGTATTCCACACCAATCAATCAATCAATCAATATCTTTATTTATCCAGGCGGACACCATTGAGCAAGCTCTTTTACAAGGTGGACCTGCAACATATATGCAGTAATACATTAAGAAATTGGTACATTCAGGAGCACAGATTAATTACAGTAACACATTTGCACAGTGGATACATTTAAGGGATCACAGGTCAACTACAGTGGTTGGAAAGCATATCATTTGACAGAGTAGGAACTCTGGACCTTACAAAATCAGTGGGTGCCCTGTCGTTCGTAAGGGATAGCGGCCAACCAAAATAGTGCAAGTGCTTAGTTTAGTATCGAGCAAGAGGGTACCTGCTGGGAATAATCGATCTTGGTGATGGACAAGAGTGGGAATTAGAGTTGAGGTCACTGGAGGAGACTGGAAGTGCTAAGAAAAAATAATTTTTTAGTGGTAAGGGCTATTAGGTATGTGCATAGCAGCTGCATTTTTCAGTGATGACATGACGATAAAGCTTTTTAAATGTGTCAAGGCTAATAGGGGATCTTAGTTTTAAGGATTTTTGGAGCTTGTTCCAGAGTGAAGGGAGCGTGAAGCTTATAGTGGCTCTCCTGAAGTGAGTGTGCACCCTAGGGGTTCGCAGGGAAATTATGGAACAGCTTCTAAGGGCATAGCTTCCAGCAGCGATAGGGGTTAGGCAATCAGCAATATACTGGGGGAGTTTGCCTATAGTAGATCTAAACATCCAGAGGGTCGCGTTCATGCCACGCCTGTATTGTAATGAGCTCCAGCCTACAGCCACATATAGGAAGCAATGATGAGTGGTACGAGGAAGGTCTGAGATGAAGCGAAAGGCACTGTGGTACAGTGTATCCAGTTTCCTGAGGTAGGAGGCAGAGCAGCTGCTATAAATGAGGTCAGCATAGTCAATTTTTGAGAGGAACGTTGATTGGACTAGTAGCCTCTTGGCTTCAGTGGTTAGCAGCCGTCTTATCCTGTAGAAACGGCCAAGTCTTCATCTTAGCTTTCTCAGTAGGTCATCCAGATGGTCCATAAAGGAGAGTTTGTGGTCAGTCCAGACACCCAAATATTTGAATTTCATGACATATTCGAGTTTTTCTCCCAGAATCGTGGAGATGGGGGTGTACCAGTTGCTGCTGGATAGGAGAGGTGATATACAGGTGAGAGTAACATGCCTTTGGTTTTCTTTGCATTGAGAAGTAACTTTCTTCTAAGAAGTTGCCATTGCAGAAGGTCGAAGTCTTTTTGAAGATCAGCGCTTACAGATTCTGGAGTAGGGCAGCTTAGGTAGAGCACTGTGTCATCTGCAAACAGATGGATGCTTGCCTGTTTAACGTCAGAGTCTATATTATTGATATAGATGGCAAATAGTAGTGGTCCCAGGATGGAGCCTTGGGGGACCCCCCATAAAAGAAGAGTGGGTGAGGAAGGCTCACCTTCAGCCTTTACCTGTTGGTACCTGTCGGACAGGTAGTTGCGAAACCAGCTTAATGAGTTGGGGTCCAATCCTAGTGATTCTAGTGAGGAGAGGAGAATGTAGTGGTCTACCGTGTCAAACGCTTTACTTAGATCAAGGAATACAGCACAGATGTACTTCTTGCAATCTGAATCTTGTTGCCAGTCATTTGTTAACTTGGCTAATGCTGAGATTGTACTATGCTTCGATCTGAACCCAGATTGGAGGGGGTTTAAAAATGTTGTATTGTCAATAAAGGATCTCAGCTGGGAGTTCACGATTTTTTCCAAGAGTTTCGAGAGGGTGGGGAGAAGGGAGATCGGCCTATAATTGTTTAGGTCACAGGGATCTCCAGATTTGAATACGGGATAACATGAGCAGTTTTCCATATTTAGGGTAGTGTTCCTTGGGATAGTGACAAGTTAAATAGGTGCTTAATTGGGGGTGCAAGAACGTGGTAAGCTAGTTTTAGAAAATAGGGCTCTATGCTGTCTGTGCCGGCACCTTTCTTAAAGTCCAATTGTAGAAGTAGATTTTCCACCTCCTTAAGAGAGACAGGGAGGAAGGAAAAAGTCTGGCATGTGGGACCAGATTTAATAGGTTGAACACCAGGGAGGGGATGCAGTTTACTTGCAGGAGAATTGTCGAAAGCTAAACCTGCCGTGGCGAAATGAGAGTTAAATGCTTGCAGTATCTCAGTTTTATCATTTAGTACTGTATTGCCTGAAAGGATCTTGGGGGGAAGCATAGTTTGCGACATGTGCCTGGACACTTATTTCAGTGTGGCCCAGAATTTGGATAGCTGATTTGATGTTTTGTTAAGTTCAGTACGGAAGAAGCTAGCTTTGGTCGCTCTGATCATCTTGGTGCGGCTGTTCCAGGCTATTCTGAATAAGCACCAGTCTTCTTCCTTTTGAGATTTGCAAGCCTTTTTCCATAATTTATCTCTAGAAAGAAGGGCAGCCTTGAGTTCTGCCAAGAAGCATCGACATCTTTTGACTTTTAAGCACACTTTCATCACTGTAACACCCCTGCCCAACTCCTCTGGACATCTCCATTTACCTGCCAAATTACTTGTAAGACACGTTCCTTAGTTGATTTGTTTACACTAGAGATAGCAGAATGGTATATTTAGGAAAAAGTGCCCACCGCCAGCTGGAAACCAGCATGGGGAAAAGCCAGCTCAAAGATCGCATCAAATATCAAACATGCCTGATGGCCAAGAAAATAACCCTAGGCCTCCTACCACCTGGAATTCAAGGTCTTCTCAGACCCTCTCTTAATGCCTACCATACTCGTGGCTCTGAATCCCAGCTCTTTCTGGTCCCGCGCTGCCATACCTCCCAGGGACAAAGATTGTTTGCCTGCAGAGCCCCTCTTTAGATGAATGACCTCAACTGTGACATCTCCTCCGAATCCAAATAGGGCCCTTTCAAATACAAGCTACAGTGACTACTCTCTGCCACTCGCTCCTGTGACTGTTTCCGCTAAACCCTTTTTGGCAATCTAAAACCCTAGCACTTAATTACTGTTAAATCTCCATAGCACCATCTCTGACATCCCCCCCCCCGCTACCCCACCCCCTTCACCTTTCCTCCCCTCTACCTAACGCCCCCCCACCGTCTGTCCTGACAAGGCCTGTTGGCTGATTTCAGCTTACCTTATGACTTTACCAGTAACTGACAAAGCTTGTTTTGGCTGATTTTAATTACTATTTGCATTCCTGTGCATGAAACTGCTTAGTGTTACTCGTTTCTAATTTTTAAGTCACTGTGAATGTCAACTATTGCTTTCTTTTCTTATTTACAATACCCTGTTTAGTCTGTAAACCTGTTCATCTCCTTTCTCTATGTATTCTGTTTTGCCATACTTTTTGTTCTGTTAACCTGTTGTATTATGCTGCTGACGTGAAACCTTTGTAAAAGAGCTGTAAGCTCAAAGGCATTTGTGATACGAGATCTAAAGAAAAAAAAAGAAAAAAGGTGTGGGATTTCAGTAAAGCATAGGGACTGCTAGGGGTTAGTATGAGAGGAAAAGCATGGGTTGAAGGAATGGAGGGTTCAAGCCACACAGAAACATAGAAACATAGAAATTGTCAGCAGATAAGCATTGCCAGGCCCATCCAGTCCACTTGAGAGCCCTACACTAGTTTGTGACCTAAATAGTCAATGACTTTTACCCCACCTTCCCTACTCTAAGGTACCCTTATGCATGTCCTATGCATGTTTAAAATCCTCCACTGTGCTCGCCCCACCACCTCCTGTGGCAGTCTGTTCCATGTGTCCACTACCCTCTCCATGAAGACAAAACTTCCTCACATTTCCCCGCAGCCTGCCACCTTCTAATTTCAAATCACGTCCCCTTGTTCTTGTGCATCTCTTATATTGGAAGATGACTCCCCCCTGCACCTTGTTTATGCCCTTAAGGTACTTGAATGTTTCTATCATGTCCTGCCGATCCCTCCTCTCCTCCAGTGAGTACATGTCGAGGTCCTTTAGTCTCTCCTCATTTGTTTTCTGGTGCAAGCCCTGTACCATCTTCATCGCCCTTCTCTGGACCACCCCCACCCTGTTAAAGTCCTTACAAATGCGCGGCCTCCAGAATTGCACAGAGTTCTCTAGGTGAGGCTTCATTAGCATTTTGTACAATGGCATCACTACCTCCCACCCTCTGTTAGGGATACCTCTGCTTATGCACCCCAACATGCCACTGGCCCTCCCTGCAGCCTTTGTACTCTGCTTAGACACCTTTAGGTAATCAGAAATGATAACCCCCAGGTCCCTTTCTTCCTTGGTGATTTTAAACAACTTCCCCCCATCCTGTAGCTCTCCCCAGGGTTCCCTCTTCCCAGGTGCATTATTTTGCACTTCTTGGAACTGAACCTCAGTTGCCACACCTCAGACCATTTTTCAGGCTTCCCCAGGTCCCTCCTCATTCTCTCCACCCATCTGGAGTATCCACCCCATTGCAGATCTTGGCAGCATCTGGAAACAGGCAGACCATTCTCTTCAGTCCTACCGCAATGTCGCTAATAAAGACATTAAACAGGACTGGCCCAAGGATTGATCCCTGCAGTACCCTACTGGTCACCCCCTCTCCCTTAATTGGATCCTATTTACCACCACTGTCTGCTTCCTATCCATTAACCAGTTCCTAACCCAGTTTACCACCTTGTGCCCCATGCCCAGACTACTCATTTTGTTGTGCAGCCTTTTATGTGGGACAGTGTCAAAGGCTTTGCTGAAATCGAGGTAGGTGACGTCTCCTGCCCCCCCCTCGATTTACCTGCCTTCTCACCCAGTCAAAAAAATTTATCAGATTCATCTGACATGACCTTCCTGTTGTGAATCCATATTGCCTCGGAACCTGGACACTGTTGGTTTCCAAGTGTGCCACTATTCTTTCTTTAAGCAGTACCTTCATGATCGTGCCCACTACTGAGGTGAGGTTGACCGGCCTATAGTTCCCTGCCTCCTTCCTACTACCACTTTTGTGTAGAGGGACTACATGTACCCTCTTCCAGTCCTCTGGAACCATTCCTGTGTTGAGTGACTTGGTGAACAATGCTACCAGAGGTGCTGCTAGCTCTCTTCACAGCTCCCTTAATATCCTTGGGTGTATGCCATCTGGCCCCATTGCTTTGTCCACTGTCAGTTTTGTGAGCTCCTTCAGAACTCTCTCTCTCCACTGTGAATGGATTTGTGCTTACCTCCCCTTCCCCTGTCCTTCGTGCCTGTTACCCAGCTGTGGTCCCTAACCCTCCCCGTCTTTAGTGAATACAGAACAGAAGTATTTGTTCAGTATTTTTGTTTTTTACCAGGCAAGACACACTAAGCTGAAAGCTTGTTTACAGGTGCAACCTAGGAGCACAAGGAAGTTAAGTGACTTGTACATGGTCACACAGTATGTAAGTGGGGGCTGTGGGATTCAAACCCTGGTCTCCAGGTTTTCAGCTCAGAGCCTCAAACCACTGCGCAATACTGCCTCCTATATTTCTGCCTTTTCCATGTCTCCCTCCTTACACTCCCCTGTATCGACTTTTGGCCCTTATCTTGTCTGCCACCTCTCTCAAGAACCACAGTGGTTTCCTCCACAGATAAAGGAAAAGGGGGACATTTAAAACAATACAAAAGAAGCCAAAGGGAGGAGGATCTGTAGGATAGTCAGAAATACAAAGGCCAATGCAGAGTTAAGAACTGCAGAGAGGGTACTGCTGCGGGACAAGATGTTCTTCCAGTACATTTGGGAGAAATATAAAGTTAAGGAGGGAATAGTGTGGCTGAAGAAGTGGGAGGAATTGGAGGAAGGCAGACAGAGGAAAGGTGAGATACTGAACCAATATTTTTTTTTAGTGTTCACCAAACAGGAGATGGGCCACTACTGAACTGCGGGGAGAGAAAATGAAGGGGAAGGAGAGGGACTGTAACAGCCACAGTTGAATCATAGAAGAAAGTGGGCTGGAGGTGCTGAGGTGGCTAAGAGCGAACAAGTCAATAGGGCCAGATGGGATGCATCCTGGAATGCTCAAGGAACTTGCAAAGCTATTAACTGCACCGCTGGCAGATATTTTCAACTGGTTTCTAGATACCAGAATAATCCCCAGAGATTGAAGGACTGCCAGTGTGGTCCCTCTGCACAAAAGCTGAAGAAAGGACAAGCCAGAAAACCATAGACCAGTCAGCCTGACGTCTATAGTAGGAAAAGTACTAGAAGCTATATTGAGAGAAAAACTGGTAGACGTTCATGAGGTAAATGGGTTCAAGTTCAAGTTCAAGTTTATTGCAGGAAAACTCCATTGAGCAAGCTCATTCACAAGGAGGTCCTGTGACATAAACACTTAAAGTACAAACACAGATAGGTAATAACAGTATATACATGAAATGCACGTTACATGGTACAGGCTGGATATACATACAAGGGTACCACATAGGGTGACCGCAGGTGGTTAACATTGATATGAGACAGGGAAGTGACTTACAGGTTGCATACTGATAAATGAAACATGATGACTGGTGTGTGCAATACATATATTTTGGCAGCTAGAACAAACAACAGTCTACAACTGATATGGGGGGAGGAGTGATTTGATAGAGTAGCAGTGGAGCGTAAGCATAGATAAAGCCAGGAGTAGAAGGGGAAGGGAAAGCAGTTAATATGACAAATCAGTTATACCTTACCAGTGGATAAATATGGCACACATGGGGAAGGAAAAGACTTAATGACAGTTACAGGTGTCTTATTTTGGCTGAACTTAGCGATTTGTAGAAGTTTATTGAAACTGTGCTAGTTAGTTTCAGTATGGTTTGTAATTGGTTCCAAATGGAGGGAAGGGCATATGCAATAGCACGTTTACCAAAGGAAGTCCACGTCCTTGGTATGTCAAGCATAATAAAGTCAGATTTTCTTAACGAGTATGCACTATGTGAGATACTAATAAGGAAAGAGAGATAGCTTGGCAATTTCTGCAGGAGCAGTTTAAGAGTCCATAGCCCAGCATGGAGCAGGCGTCTAGTAGTAAGGGATGTCCAACCAACAGCTGCATATAAGTCACAGTGGTGCGAACGGTAAGGGGAGTTGGTAATGAACCGTAATGCATGGTGATAAAGGATGTCCAGTTTACTTAGATTTGCAAGAGTGGTGGAGGAATAGATTACATAGCCATAGTCGAGTAGGGGGGAGAAAAGTGGCCTGTACAAGCTTGTTTCGAGTTTCAAGGGGGAAAAGGGGCCTATTTCTGTAGAAGAAACCTAACCTTGCTTTTAACCTTCTAGAGACATCTTGACGTGGTCATTGAAAGATAATTTATTGTCGATCCAGATACCTAGATATTTAAATTTGGTTACAACTTCCAGAGGCTCGTTTAGCGTGGTGACAATTAAGTCTTGGGCAAGGGTATTGGGGGGGCCTGTGACAGCACTGCGGGAGAATATCATCGCTTTAGTCTTCTTAGCATTGAGCAGAAGCTTTGCCTTTATTAGATTATGCTCAAGTTGTGCGAAGTCCGCTTGAAGCACTCCCTTGACTTCAGATAATGATGAGCCAGAAGTATACAACACAGTATCATCTGCAAAAAAGTGCAGATTGGACGTAGATATGTTAGCATCTAAGTCATTAATGTACGGAGAAAACAAGATAGGGCCTAAGATGGATCCTTGGGGGACTCCTCTTGCAACTGGCAAAGCAGCAGAAAAAAAGCCTTCTGCCTTTACTTTTTGCAATCTTCCAGTCAGGTAGCTAGAGAACCACTGGGTGGTATGGTATGTGGCACCCAACTTTGCAAGGCAATTGACTAATAGTTTGTGATCAACAGTATCAAAAGCTTTGCTGAGGTCCAAAAAGACCGCACCAGTTACCTTCTTAGCATCTATAGCAGAGATCCAATCATTGGTTACTTTTGCTAGTGCAGTGATTGTGCTATGATTAGCCCAGAAGCCAGATTGAGCTGGGTTAATGAGAGAGAAGGTTTCCAAGTGAGATTTTAACTGAATATGGATCAGTTTTTCGAGAACTTTAGAAAGGATAGGCAATATGGAGATAGGCCTATAGTTGTTTACATCGCATGGGTCACCAGATTTAAATAGAGGGAGGATATGTGCTGATTTCCAGCAGAAAGGCACAGTAGCAGATGTAATGGAAAGATTGAAGATGTGGAGAATTGAGGCAGTGAGATGGGCGTAGCCTGACCTTAGGGAAAAAGGGTTCCAAGCCATCGTCCCCTGCGCTTTTTTTGGTGTCTAAGTTAAGAAGAGAATCTTCTACTTCTTTATAAGGGTTGCAGGACAATAGGCAGTGTGGGTTTACCAGCAGGCGGTCATGCCAGACAAATCAGATAAAGTTATTCAGCTGGGTGACCAGGGCAGCCAACAGAGGACAGGCAGTTGACATTCTGTAACCTGGACCTCAGTAAGGTCTTTGATTCAGTCCCCCACAGGAGACTGATCAAGAAACTGAGGAACCTTGGGTAGAGGAAAAGATATTAACATTTGTTAAAAGCTGGCTGAGGGAAGGACGTAGAGAGTAGTGGTAAATTGGGTGTTCTCAGATATTACAGAGGTAAAAGGTGGGGTACCACAGGGCTCAGTCCTGGGGCCAGTCCTTTTAAATACTGTATATTAATTTGCGATGTAAAGGTGTTCAGGGCAAGATCTGCCTCTTTGTAGATGACACTAAGATCTGTACAAGGGTGGCTAATGAGGATATTGGTAGACTATAAAAATGGTTCCAGATCTGGCAGCTGAGCTTTAATGCAAGGTGTAATGCATTTGGATTAAAAAAACAACAATGCAGCACTTGATGGGGGAACTTGAGTCGAAAAGCACAATAGAGGAAGGGATCCCAGAGTGAAAAATATCAGACAATTTGAAATCCATGGTGCAGTGCAACAAAGCAGGAGAGAAGGCAAACAGGATACTGGGCCAAAACCAGAGAAAACAATACTCAGAGGACACTTGTAGGTCAGCACCTCATCACTGTCCACATAGATAAAGAACTCCACTCCAGATGTAGATGGATAAAAGCCTTTTAATTCAAAATAGGCAGGCCAGCCAGCAAAGCAAGGTACATGGTGCCCCTCCCCACAGAGCTGAACATTTTCACGTCACAATTACACTTTTTTAAGGCTGCAAAGACATATTCGTCCAAAGCACAAACACAGGCATACAGGGGAATTCACTATAACTGGCGGAGGGAAATGCAGGAAGGATGTCTGCAAGCGTTTTTTCACAGAAGGGGTGGCGGACAAGTGAAATGAACTATCAGAGGAAGTAGTAATGGCCACAACAGTGTGTGTGCGTGGGGGGTGGGGGGGTCAAACTGGAGTGCAACAAGCACAAGGCCATAATAAGAGAGTTATGGGACAAAGGGTGAAGAAAAGGGAGGGCCACTAGGGAGAACTTAGCAGAAATAGGTAAGGCAGGCAAACTGAAGGGGCCAGTGGGACTCTTTCTGTCATCATGTTCTATGTTTCTATGTTTCCAAATTTATTTTAAGCCAAACTAAACACCAAGGGAAATGTTATTTCTGTGCAGAATTAAAAAAAAAACAACAAAGTGAACAGCAAATGAACCAGGAAATAAACCACAATATGGTGAAAACAGAAAGGAAGGACCATTCCCCCCTCCCCTGATGTGCACTTCAAATCAAATGTATTTGTGTACTGGAGGGTATGTGAGCAAAAATGCCTGTTTTCACAAACATCCAGTTTAAAAGAACAAAAGAACCAGTAACAAAAAAGAAAAAGCACAAAACTTACAGAGGCAGAAAGTAACAAGTTTGAATGTTCAAGGCAGTGCTATTAAGTATGGAAACAAACTCTAAGGAGCAATCGAGTACAGTACATAATTACAGTGAACACAACAGCAACGGTGGAGTGACTGGATAACTACAGAAAAGCCATGAATAAACATGGCAATAAATGTTCACTTTAATATCTAGGATGTCCCCTGGTTGTCAGTGCATGCTCAGGGGCGAGTCCATTTCTTCAGCAGTGCTGGCTCACTCAAGCAATAAGCTTGACAGCATGAGAGAAGAAGGGTGAAGTTACTAAAAAAAAAGAACTTTGGAAAAAACCTCAAACCAAGAGCACGTTCAGTTTTATTTTTGTATAATCTTTTTATTAAAAGTTTTGCATATTTTATGTACCTGTACAATAACTGTTACAGGAAGGCTTCGGCCTCAACCTGTAAGTTTTGTAAGCTCCATGTTACAACAAATGTTTTGCATATAAACAACAACAATCAACGCAAAACAACAATAACAAAAAAAAAAAGTTTCTCAAACATTTCGTTCATAGGTGCACAATATTCCTTTAAAAATAACATCACATTCACAGCTGATTTTATTCTGTTCGGGTATGACTAAGTACATGGATGTTCCCTTCAAATAGAGGGTGGGATATGGGCTGTCCCCTCAGAAGAGCAAGCCCTCTTCACCCCTGGGAGTTTCATCATCCACACTAGGTGCTTACCCCTCCAATCCTTCCTGCAATAATCTGGGCTTCCGCTGCTGTCAAGGAAGCCAGATAAGGTGCCCAAGTACAGAGAAAACTTTTTCCCCCTACCCCTGACCGTAAGCATAAATTTTTCTAGTGCCAGGGTTTGTATAGAGAGGGTGTGCCACTGATTCAACGTGGGGGATGTGTTCGACACCCATGTGTTTTGGATACAATGTCAGGCCAATATTAAGAGAACCCTAGCCCATCTAGGGAGCGGCACCCACTCTTTCCCATCAAGTTTCTCCAACCCAAACAGACATAGGAGAAGGTCCAACTGAAATCTTTTTCATGTCCAGCATAACCACTTTCCAGAAATCTTGCAGGACTGGGCAGGTCCAAAAACAATGATAATATGACCCCACATCTACCACAGTTAGAAGATACCATTGGATGGAATTTATGCACTATTCAAGGTGGGCAGTAAACGCTTTCAGTTTTAAGTGCTGTTATCAGTAGGTACAGAAGTCCGGTAGATACCGATAACTGTGTGAGATTTTGTGAGTGTGTTGGAGGGTAGGCTACTTACTGTAGTAAAAGAAAGGCCAGAGTGGTGGAAGGGAGAAAACAGCAGTTTACTAGATGCAGTGGTGCACCCACCATGTCTAGTTGTAGCATGCTAGGGTGCTGTTTTTGTAGTTCCAGTTTGGTTTTCTTTTCCTCTTTTTCCAAATCTACATTTTTTTTTTTTTGGGGCCTCCCACACACCCCAACCGGCCACTCCTTCAGAGCGCCAGCGCCTTCCTGCCTCCCTCTGACCTCCTGCCACCTACTCCCAGCCCCAATTGCAGCCTACCTTGGGTAGCCCAGCGTATCCCTATGCCAGGAGTGTCCCTCTCTTCCGGGGGGAATGGCCGACTTTGCATCCCAGGTGCACCACGGCTGGATCCGGGCTGGCTCCAGGGCTTTGGGTGGAGGGGCCTAGGCGCTCGTCATCTAGTTGGACGGGGCATCATTTTCCATTTTTCCATGCCCCAGCTACCACAGTTCTCAGCCTTGTATAAGCATGCAGGGTATTCCTGGGGCGAGGGCATGCTGTGGGCGTGTCGAGGCAGCATGTCCCCAAGCTTGCCACCAATCCACCCACAGGTCCCCAGACAGATTCCACCCCCTGGGAGGGAAGCATCCAATTGACGTTTATAGAACCCTTCCCTTGCTGGTCTCCGCTCCTGGTACCCGGGCTCGGGGTGCGAACCCAGGTCGCCAGTGTGCCAAGCGAACCTCTTTCACTCGGCGCCATGGAGCCAGCCACAAATCTACATATTTAATACTTTTTAGTGATACGGCCCAGGCAGTGAATAACTACAGGGTGGGCAGTGAGTGCCTCACCCTGCATATTTGTGCTAGAAGGCTAATTTTTTGAGCTACTAGCGCAGTACATTAGAGATACTCAGCAGGCTACTAGTGGGTGGGCAACCTGTGCCTTGCCCTGCGTTTTTGTGCTATAGGGCTAATTATTTGAGTCACTAGTACAGTACATTAGAGATACTCAGACTAGTTTTGGGTGCCTCACCTAGAACTATGACACAATAGGGCTAACTGTTTCCCAGTTTCCCAAGTGTTGCATATAATATGGGGGGGGAGGAGCAGGCTACTAGTGGGTGGGCAACCGGTGCCTTGCCCTGCGTTTTTGTGCTATAGGGCTAATTATTTGAGTCACTAGTGCAGTACATTAGGAATGACCAGTTCTGGGTGCCTCAGCCTGCTCTATAATGCTGGAGAGCTACTTTTTGCAGTTTCCCAAGAGTTACATGCATTATGGAGGGGATGCACACAGAACTACAGTTACTCCCAATACTACAATATGGAATCAAATCAAATAAAGGCTGTTGTAATGTAAACATTACAACTCTTCTTCAAAAAGCAGGTCTTGCTCAGCCATAGTGCTCTGCAGAAAGCAGCACAGAGGAGCCATTATGGTCATCTGCTTCTAACAGTAAATCAGAAAAAGTCCTAAAACCATCAAGTCATGCAGCAGCAAGGGGCACATTACTTCAGCACACCCCTTCCTTTGCACCATTGTATGTTCTGACAGTCAGAAAGAACATCAGCAGTGGGGTTCTCCTACTTTCGGTTGTCAGGAATGACAGTTCAAGTGTAACATGAAGACTGTACACAAATGAAATAAGTAGAGGCAGGAGATGCCACAGTCTTGGTACCTCTGCCATGTGGCATTACTTACAAAGATCCCATGGACTGACAAGGCATGATACAGTGCATACATAGCAGGGGGATGTGGCGGAGGAGGCAGTTATGGATCCATTTGATTCAATTCGTGGTAGGAAAGTGGAGGATGAGAAAGAGAGGGGCATAAAGCAAGATGGATGGGTTCATGGTGCCAGTTGGTTATCTGGCATTAGACAGTTTCTCTTTCAGCAGCCCACATCCGGCAAATAGGTACATCGGGACAGCAGCCGCACTCAGGTGGCGTCAGTAATACTCCCCAGTCACCATTTCAGAAACCCAAAAGCAGTAATAAGTGGCAATTGACTTGGCTCACTCAGAAAACTAGCATATCTACCATAGCCACCCATGGGTGACTCAGATGACAAAGAGTGTAACAGAACAGCTAGGATGAGAGTTTCTGCCATAGATTCTTGTAGAGAGAGTGAGGATTTCTAGGTATCATAGGTGAATACAGAGCAGAGAAGACAATTTGTCCATGATGCTCACCTTGTTTAATATTTGTACCTGTAATTCCAGTACCTACGCAGTATTCATCCAATTTGGTCTTAAATGTGGTCATATCCCTGCTACCCACTACGTGGGGTGGTAATGAATTCCAAAATGTTACCACTCGTTGAGTATACCAATGTGGTCTCCTATTACTACAACAATGATCACCCCTTAGCTGTAGCGTGTGCAATCATTTGTCATATACTAGCTGTGTCAGCCTGAGTCCCAGACAGTCCCATAAATCATCATTGGTCAGAGCATTATCTCTTAGGCTATGCAGAGCCCAGGCACAATCTGCCACAACACACATTTTTTCTACTGAGGCTACCCCTCTAATGCATGAGACAATAAAGTACATAGAAACATAGAATTTGAGGGCAGATAAGAACTGCTTGGCCCACCTAGTCTGCCCATTGGGCAGTAGATGGTTAGCGAGTGTCTTGCACAGACTGAGGGGTGCATAGTCCATCTTACCACTAATATGTGGAACAGTGCCCATGTGGTGGATTATATTGGTGTCACTGTCCACTGGGTAGTTTTCCTCAGTGTCGGTAGCAACAGTAGTAGTGCAGCAGCCAGTCCAGACAGATTCTGAAGTCAGCCATCCTGTTTTGTTGCTCCTTTGGTAAGACATAGTTCAGGCTATCTGGTGGAAGAACTGGGACACAAGATTGGCAGGTGGCTAACTTTGAAGGAGTTGGAGGTGGGGTTTGAGTTGTCAGACAATACAATCAAAATACTCAAGGCCCTGAGCAAGTTTTTATGCATTATACGCTTGGCCTGTTCCTGAACCTGGTAGTGGCTATGTTTCTCAAAGACTAGAAACAAGTTACTACCATGGTCAGCCTTGTAAAAAACAAATTGTGGGCAACTTCAGTTACTCATCAAAAGCATGTGGCCTGTTGTCTGCATCATTGCACCGTCTAAAACAAGTTTATGTTCTGCCTCAAGGTCATACAGTTGCCTGTCTAGGGAGAGCTGCTCTTGCAACTTCTTAAAGTTGGGGTTGAAGCTAATCATTTGCTCTGTGATTACTGATTTGAGACCATCTCACCAATTCCCTTCTGAGGTATTCCTTTTGGGGTTAAGGGCTATATAGTCCTGGCAGCAGGCTTCTACCATGGCCCTGTAGTAAGGACTGATCAGCAGTGAGATATTTAGTCTCCAGAATGGTGTTTTCATTACTGATGCCAAGGCTAGGTTGAGTGTTACTGGCACGTAATCTGATAAGGTGATACTCTTGATCTTGCAAGAGTCAGCTATATGTGCCTAAGATGAGGATATTAAGTAGGAATCTATGTGTGAGAACGCATTGTGTTGAGGTGATCATCAAGTGTAGTTCTGCAGCTTTGGGTGAATAAACTACCATATTCCTATTAGCCCCAGTTCTTGCATCAGCCATCTAAGGCAGGTACTAACCCTGGTAGAGGAAACTCCTGACATCCTCGATCTGTACAGGTGATGCTGAAGCACCCCATTAAAGTCACCACCCACCGGGAATAAGTCACTCAGTGGTGGGGCCAGGACAACAGTCAATTTTTGAAAAAAGTGCTTTTCTCATTCTTCTGGTTTGGGGTGTAAACGTTTATCAGGGTACAGGGTACAATACGTAAAGTGCCCTCAACACGCATACACAATTGCCCTCTGGGTCCTCAGTTACCTCTTTGACCTTGTGCATGCATGATCGATGCACTAGTATTGTCACACCTTTGCAGTGAGGGTGTGTGACATATGATGAGGAAAAGACAGCACCCACCCAGGCTTGTTTGCGCTTAGCATGCTCGTGCTACATCAAGTGCATTTCCTGTAATAAAGCTGCCCTTAGCCCTAGTCCCTTTAACTCCTGGAGGACTCTATTCTGCTTGACTGGGCTACTCAGGCCCCAGACATTATAAGTCACTAGTCATTCCTCAGCCATGGCCAAAGAGGGGAGTCACAGTCGTCTCATGGGAGAGTGGTATATATACTCCCCTCCACATGGCAGCAATTCTCCAAACACCTAGGAACATAGAAACAGGAAGTTTAAAAAAATTATGTTCAAACACTGGGTTTCACTGACAGCTGAGATGGTGACAGAGCCATCAGGTGGAGCCAGCAACAGACTGTCTGTGCACACATGTGATGCCATATGAGCCACCCACCTGCACCAAACCTCCTGGTAGCTCGAGTTCTGCACCCATCCTCCATACTGGAGAAACAAATCTCAGTGTTCCCGATCCCCCACCCCCGTGATCAGGCATGTGAGTACCCTGAACCGGGGATGGGTCACTGCCAAATCCCCCCTTGAAAAAGAAGCCAGATATCCTCCATTGGACACCCCCTCAAAGAGGATGCCACGATATAGCACCCCACTAGTTAAGGTGTACAGGAAGCACTCCTAGCTAACCCCTATACAACTTTGTATACATGGCATAAAATGAGCAGCACCACCACCAAGATATTGTGCCTCATTTTTCAAACTTCCTATCCACTGCCTTTGTCAAAGGGAGCACACTTATGAGAGGGGGATGGGGACACAGCACAAGGTGGCAACAATGCAGAAATGAGGATATAAGTTCCATTGGTAAGCAAAGTGACGCTCTCCCCAACCAGACCCCAGCTGGAAACAAGCCCCGTTGGGAGCATCTTTTAACAATAACCACCCAAACAGTCATGGGATATACCCTCAGGTGCAAAAGGGCTTAAGGGGCCCTGATGTTCCAGGAGGGGCTGCGGTCACCAGTCCGCACCACTCATCCTGGTTCCACCATCCACCTCAACTAGGCCCACTCATATTTTAGTCAATAAATGGCTGCTTGCCACAGATCACAGCCCAGTCACAAGCCTCGAGGTCTATTTCAGCTGCAGCCAGGATTACTCGGAGGGGAGAGCAGCTGATTAAATTTACGCAGCCTGCTTCTGCACTTCTGTTACCATAGCTTCAAGCCATATCTGGTCATACACTCAAATGCGTTCACACACACAGTGTGCTGGGAGCCCTTCCCCCCCTCTGTGTTATGTGGTTTTCTCTACTACCCCCTGCCACACTCTACACCAGTGAGGGAGCTCAAAAACTCATGCTATTGAACCATGCAGATTAATATCTTCCTGTCCCCCACTCTAGGAGCAATAGGCAGAGCCTGCCATAAATAACATTATGATGAAGGGTGATGAGCCATTTTAACACTACACCCAGCTCATCTGCAAGCCCAGCAGCCCCACACACTTTAGGTTAATGATATTATACCACCATCAATGTCAGTGGCTCAGTAGGTAGCACACTCACCTCTGAGGCCGGGAGATCAGAGAGCTGTGGGTTCAGTTCCTGCATCTGGCACTTGGGTTAATATCCCAGTACTGACACTGTAGTGCAGCATGAGAGGGGTGCTGCACTTCTGAGGTGCCGTCTTTCAGATGAGACATTAAACTGAGGTCCCATCTGCCTGGATTGGTGGTAGTTCAGGTTGATGTTAAAGATCCCGTGGCACTTATCGAAAACAGTAGGGGAGATTTTTATTGAAATACATCAGAAACACATCAAAGATAATCCAAACCAACAATGATACATGCTTATCAAAAGGGAAAAAAAAAACAGAAAAAGAAATTTACAAAACTCAAAACAAATTCAGGTCAAATTATGCAAATAATCTCTTATTTATATTTAATAAAATAAGTGAAACCCTTACACCATTGTAGCACCTGACGTGCAGAGTGTTTTAAGCAATCTGATTTATAAATATCTTGAAGTTCTTTACAAACTAATATGCTCAAACATTCAAAAGACATCCTATTCTGATGTAGCATCCATTGGCAATGAGCCTGCCACAGATAAAATCTAAGGCAGCAGAAAAACTCTATTAAAGTGTCTGGATGGAACTGAGATCATCCTTGTCCATATTTCCCCACCACCAGTATATCGTACGTCAGAAAACGGAGCCAATTTAATTTCCATTTGATTGCTAAATAATTCCATAAAGCAACTGCATAAGAACAGTGTAATAAGAAATGCTCCATAGTTTCCATCTGCGCTATACATTCCACATAGGGACAGTTTTGTTCTGTAATGCTTTTATGTTTAGCGTTACCCCTTATATTCAACCTCCCATAGACTGTAAGCCACAAGTTCTCCCACATTTTCTGAGGAATTCTTAAAAAACTGTTAACTGGTGGAGAATGTAATAATTATCTGCTGAGGGACAATTCTTAAAACAGGGTTCCTTAGGATAATTTCTATCAATGATATCTTGATATAGAGATTTTGTGGAAAGTGTGATGGGACCATTTTTCATGGTACCCCATTTATATAATTTTTGAGCAGCTGGCAAAAAATAGAGAGGAATATTAAGACATTGGTGTATTTTTGGTGCTATTTGTAGCCATGACTTAAAATATACAACTAGGCCTTTTGTCATCCAAGCCTTTGAAATATTGTCCTTGCTGTGTAGTATAGTGCCAACCGAATGCTTGAAAAACAAAGCATGGAGGAAAACAATCGGTTCTATCATGTTGAGACCCCCCTTTTTGAGATCCAAATAGGTATAATTGCATTTAATGGGATTTAATTTTGAGCCCCATAACATTTGAAAGCATAGCCTGTAGATCCTTGTTTCCAATTTGATGGGTAATGGATATATTACTGCTACATACTGTAATCCTGGTAAAATAAACTTGTTTAATATAGCAATTCACTTAATTTTGGAATATGTCCACTGTCTCCATCTGTTCACCTTCTGTTCTGCTTTGATAATAGCTTTTTCCCAATTTTGTTCAGGTAAATTATGTGGTCCAAAAGTGATCCTCAATATTTCTAAAGGAGTGGAAGACATAGACAGTCCATACCAGATGGAATCAGGATGGACATTAGGCCCAATAAAAAGACTTTTACTCTTCCCCATATTCAATTTGGCATTCAAAACCTTCTGATAAAGTGCAATTTCTTGTAAAAAAAGATTAATTTGCCCAGAATCTGAAAAAAAAGGACAGATATCATCAGCATAAGCTTGAATGCATAAAGCATGAGGGATGCCGAGCCCAGTAATTCCAGTCCATTTCAGAGATGCTACAGCTGAATGGAGTAAAGGATCAAGGGAAAAACTATACAGCAAAGGGCTCAAAGGGCATCCTTGTCGGACTCCAGAATGTACTGTGAATTTTTGTCCGATCACACCTTTTAAAAGAGGTCGGACTGTAAAAAAAATAATATAATAACTGCAATTGAGATATAAAAAGTGATGGAATTTTGTACGCCTTTAATACTGCAAACAAATATTTATATAAAACTCTATCAAAAGCTTTTTCCTGATCTACTGTTACCACACAACCGGACACTCCTGAAATATTACAATGATAAATGATATCTCTTATGGTCCCTAAGGCTTGTTGAATATTTTTATCAAGTAAACTGCAATACTAAACTGGAGATAGTGCCCTGGAGGCATATGCTTTTAAGTGAGTATTTAACATATGTGCCAGTATTTTATAATCAGTGTTCATCAGAACTATAGGTCTCCAATTATTTATTTGAGTATGGTCCCCTTTTTTATAAAGATAAAATAGAAGTCCTTCAGAAAACTCAGGATATATAATGTTATTAGTAAACCAATAATTGTAAGTAATAAATAACAAGTCTACCAATTGTAAAATAAATTGTTTATAGAAAGAGTGAGGGATACCATCCAAACCTGGAGCAGGATGAAGCCGTAATACTTTAATAGTTTGTGTAATTTCTATTTTAGTGATTGGAGATTGTAAATTTTGAACTTCTATTGGGAAATTCAGGATCTCCACTGACCTTAAAAACTTATTTATGTCGGAGGATAAAATATTACTGACTGATTCAAGAGAACCATAATGTCTCCAAATTTCAGTCTCTGTCTACTAAAGAAGTTACTGTTCTGCCATCTGGGGTAGTTAAAGACTCCAAAGAGCCTGTATGTTTTAAATCTTTACAGGCTTCATAGGGGTCACCTATAGACGAGGATTTTGTGCTATGATTCAGAAGAGACTGAAGTGATCTTGCTTTAGTAGATTCAAAAACTTTCATGGCATCCTTTACTGTGGAAATCTGACTAGAGTAATCATGATTGGATGAATTTGATAAAGTAATTAATTTATGCAACTGTTGCCTGAGGGATAAATAGTGCAGGAATGCAGCATTTCCTATTTTTTTCCATATTTAGAAAATCACTTTTTATGTCAGCTTTGGTGTCCATCCACCATTCACCTTTATCAGTATATAGACATTCAACCAACAACCTAGCATGAAACAAAACTGTTACTGGCTGAATAACCACTGGATCATTTAACATAGAGTCATTAAGCTTCCATCTGCCACAAAGAGTAGATTTTGGAACAGAATGATGCATAGAAAACAACAATAACAAATGGTCTGAAAAAGTAACTGGAATCATAGTTAAAGAACCTTTAGGAACATTTGCTGATATGAAGATATAATCAATGGTCGAGGACTAATTGTTCCGTGTATAAGTAAACTTAGGGCCTTTAGTATTTAGTAAATGACAATTGAATAACCCAGCTGAAGAAATCATCTGAGATAATGCATGGGAATCACAATATATTTTTTTTGTATCTCCTTTTTTTCGCTTGTCCCCTGTAACCAAGGGACAATTAAAATCACCACACAGAAATATTTTATAGTGTGTAACTAAAAAAGGTTGGCTTGCTCTTAAGAGATTTATTCTTTCTGCCTTTATTTGGGCAGCATAAACAAATAAAATGACAGTCCATATTATTCCATAGACCATCTAAAATCAAAGCTCTCCCTGGTATCAAATCATATAATTTACAGAGAGAAAAACTGAGCGAATGAAAAAGGACCCCAACCCCATCAGCCACATTCTGGCCGAAAGACCAGTAGGATGGACCCCAGACCCATTCCCTCTTAAAAGAATGAATCTGATCTGCAGCATGCATCCAGGTTTCCTGAATTAAACAAACATCTATGGCTTTATCATGTAAAAATTGAAACACAACCCTTTGTTTTTCATAGTTTAACAAACTATGAACATTGAAGGAGCAGACTAAACCACCAGTCATTCAAAATTCCATTAGAAAGAGTACCTAGGTCTTTTTCCTCTTTTCTTTTTTTTTCCCTTTATAATCACCATCTACATTTTTTTTCTGACTTTGGTCATTAAAGGATTTTTGGGAATCGGAATCCCCCACTTCCATTTCAGAGTCTCCCCAAAGGGTAAACAAGGCAGCATATGAATTTTTAGATTCCACTGGGGTGGGGGGATCTGAGGGAATGGATTTAGAAAATCTAGAAGATCTTCTACAAGGCAAGGGGTCCAAAAAAGGTACACTAGTACCATCTTTTGGAGGAATGTGCATATCCAAATAACAAACTGGAATGAGCATACAGTATCTGGTTTCATGATTTGTTGTACTGGAGCCTGGTTCAAAACCTCTTGTGATTCTAAATCAATAGAAATCACTAAGGGATCTATGGATGGAGTTTGGGGATGTAGAGAAGAAGGGGGGGTCAGGAAGATCCTTGTGGGGGATTAGAGAGAACAAAGAGGGGGTGGGGTGGGGGTTTTTGAGAAATATCATTTGAGGTACTGGGGCCGGGCTGAGTAGGGTCCACCAAATCTTGCACTTGCTGGATGAGAAGCTCAGGGCTAATACAGTTTGCTTTGTTACAGGCTGCCCAAGGGCAGTCACTGAAGACATGCCCATATTCCTCGCAAAGGTCACAATGAGTATGGTTAGCACATTGCATAATGCTGTGACCAATTTCCTCACAGTTGTTGCAATGGGGTTTGTCACAAGTGCTTGAAAGTTGAGTGCAAGAACCACACCTATAGCAGGCCTGAGGTTGACCTGCATAAAAACAGACCCCACGGTCTCTGCCCAAAAGGAGGGAGTTTGGAATATGCTCTATTCCTGTTTCACCCTGCCGTAATTTTACCTTGTACTTCCTCAGTCCAGAAAAGCTCTCCATACAAAATGGCTTCTGGTGAACTGAGCATTTCACATTTCTGTAATAACCAGTATGTGATATCTTCGACATGAACTCCTTCGTTACGAAACACAACGGTCACATACTTAATTAAAGATTTAGTCAGAGGTATAACTACAAAAGGGGTCGGAGATGTCTTGACTTGCCCATACCTCTCCCAGAACAAATCTAGTACATAAGCTGTTCAAAAACTGTCATAATTATCCTCTCCTGAAATATTGATAAAAGCATAAACTTCCTTTGGAGAGAAATGTAGAGAACCCTTTAATAAAATTTTCTCCACATGATATCTATCAGGTCAGTTTTCCAACCCCCCTTATATCTTATCCACACTGCGTTCCTGTGGGGAGCAGCCACTTGTTTAGTATTAGAAAAAAGCTCAGACTGTAAGGGTTTAGATTCTCGTGACTAGTCTGACAACAAAAGGGTGGGGTTTCTCTCCAACCCCCTGTGCCCCGGGTATCAAAGGTGGAAAAGAGTCAGTAGAGACTGTTTTAGAGCTGTCCCGAATTGGTTCTGAGGCAGGGGACACAATTGTAGTATGAGAGTCATAATGAGCAGGGGTGTTTGATACAGGTCTGGAAGAAACCCCAGGCTTCCATTCTGCTGTGGCTTGGGAGAAAGAAATATCTCATGCGGGGTCTGGAATCCATATCCCTTTTGTGGATCTAGTCCATCCTGCCCCTGAAAGGGCTTTTTGCGGTGTCCATGAAGTCACCTCAGAAATATTCTCCCCAGGGCCAGAGATCGTGGTTTTATCAAAAAGGGAGGCCACCTGGTGAGCCTTATCAATGGATTTTAAATTCTTCATCTCTAGTACAACACTCTCAGATTTTTTGTTCCCAAAGAAAAAGTCTGTAGCATTCTGTTGTGTGTGTTTGACCTGGTTTGGTAGATTATTGCCGTCCCTTGTTCTGCAGGGTTTGGTTGTCTAAAAACAAACCCTACTGTCTTTGAAAGTGTAAAGTCCGGGGGAACCACTGTAGGGGATTTTTCATGTGGGACCCCAACGACTGAGCCATGCACCTTTTGCTCCACAGA
Organism: Neoceratodus forsteri; assembly: GCA_016271365.2. Taxonomy (NCBI): domain Eukaryota; kingdom Metazoa; phylum Chordata; order Ceratodontiformes; family Ceratodontidae; genus Neoceratodus; species Neoceratodus forsteri. The sequence goes on from CM028136.1 coordinate 881,405,117, forward strand.
GTGAGCTGATGTATTCACCTGCAAGTCAGACTCTAAGCCATCGCTTGTTTTCTTTGACACCCAGGCCGTTGCTACAGAAACCTCCTGGCTCATTATTGGCAGCTGCGCTTGAGCTGTCAGCGGCCTGGAAAAGACCAGGAGCTGCGTTTCAGCCTGTGAGTTAACTTGAGCATTTTTAGACCCAGACACGGTCTCAAGATCAGAAAGGGGCACTAGTAAACCCAAGTCTTCAGGCATTTGGCAGACACCATTAAAGGTGCTGTAACTGCCAGCCTTGGAAATAGACACATCAGAGCAGGTATTTACTGGTGCAGTCGGAGGCTTAGAATGAATCAGTAGCCGTGATTCAGCTTGTGAACAACTTTGAACGTTTTTTTCATGCACTGTACCATAAACAGAAAGGAGAACTGGTGGACTAGAAACTTTAGGCTTTTGGCACTCACCACTAAAGGTGTTTTTACTGCCAGCCTTAGAGAAAGCATTTGAAAACTCACCCAGCCCCGCTGTAGTAGATTCAGGAGCAGCTGTGCCGTCTGCTAGTTTGACAGACCTGAAATTCGGGTTGACAGAAGCTGCTCCAGACTGTAAAATATTTAGTTTTTCTTCCAAACGTTGTTTTTCCAGCAAATGAAGCTCCTCTTCAACTAATACAAGCTGAAAAAGTTTTTGTTGTCTTGATTCCAAGTTACCTGCTGCATCTTTTTCAATATCTAAACCAGGTTCCACACATAATCCTTCTGCAGACATATAAATATCCATACTATTTCCTTCAGAGATAGTAGTACTTTCACCCAAATTTTCATCTTCAGCCCCTGTTGAATTCAGACCAGGAGAGGAGGCCTGCTTTCCTGTCTGCAGCACTTCCACACCATCATCCATGGGTGCCGCCATCTTGGTCCCACAGGAAAATGGGACCCCCTGCTCACAGGAAGCAGAGTAGGGAAAATTTTTATTGCAAAAAACCAAAAACACAGGATAACAAACAGTGCTAACCACACAGGTAAAGAAATATTTCAAACAGTAACTGAAACCTAAAGAATCTATAAAAAACTTCTCAGCAATTGCTACAAGAAAAACACATTAAGACAAAAAAATAAAAGGGAAAATACAGTAAAATACCCAACCATAAAGGAAATCCTGCAATAGAAGTTCAGGCACACCCCTTGGAAAAAGAAACTGTAAAGGAAAACCCATAAAATCAAAAGAAATCTAAAACCTTACAAAACTGTTATAAAACATGACAGTTATATATAGATAGCTAGAAAAAAAAGAAAAACAAGCTTCAACCCACCCAAAATACATGTTTCCAAAGAAACTCACCAACGGAGGTCCCCAGTGTATTCATTTCAGAAGCATATATTACATCCAGGTCCTGCTGAATATGAAAAAAAAATTATTGTATAGTATAAATCTTATTCTGTAAAATTCTCAAACATCTTGCTTGCCAAATATGCCATTTAACGCAAGCCAGAAGAACATATATCGTACTTTTATGCCATTTACACTATTCCTGTCGGGATTGGCCCAATATCAGGGTATTATATGTTATAGATTCAAACAAAGGCTCACCCAACCAATGCGCCAGTGCAGACCAAAAGGAGGCAATGTGTGTGCACTCAAAATATAAATGCCGTATCGTCTCTAATTGCCCTTGACAGGAAACTTCTGGACAAACTCTCTCACTTATTTGTTTGTGCTTCTGGTTAGCTTTAACATTCAGTTTCTGATGTGAGCACAACCAAACCACATCATGCATTTTCTCCGGTATTCTTGGCTCTATCATACTGGCTAGCAAAATGGCCGTATCGATATCTGTAGAAACTAAAAAGAGGGGTTCCTCAAAATAACAAGTAGCAACAATATGATTGTAAAAGGACCTTCTCTCGTGGGACACAAACCAACTCAATTCGATCTTCCATAAACTAATATATTTAAGTGTATGTTGTACATAAATAGGAAGTCGCCTGTCCACTGGATGCTATTTTCCTCTACCCCATGCAGCTAAAAAAGGGGATCCCCACAGAGACATACACATGGTACCAACAGCAGTGTTTTCTAACAAAAGAGGTCGAATAGAGGTATAAAAAAAATTCCCAAAAAATGCACAATTGGATGTAACATACCCAAGCCACCCTCTTGCCAGGGTCTGTATGTATGTGCTCTCTTCACCGGATTCAAATGACTACCCCATAATAACTGAAAAAAAGGTCCCATAATTTTAGCATGCATCACACAAAGCAGAGGAAAAATACCAGACAGATAAAGAAAAAGAGGGGCTATGTAGGATTTCAACAGGAAAACACACTTCTTACGTGTCATCTTCCATGCTTGCCATTTCTTAACTTTAGGTAGAGCTGTATCATAAATACCTTCCCAATTACTCTGTACAGCTTCTGGAGAACCAAAAAAACCCCCCAAAAATGTCACTTTATTAGAAATTACTGGTATGTCAAATATGTGCACGCTAGGAGCTGAACCTAAGGGAAACAAAAAAACATTTAGACATGTTGATTCTAATACCAGTACTCAATCGGACAGAATGTAAGAAAGACAATAAATTCCTCCCTGATTCTACATCCACAATAGGGAAAAAGCAATTGTCAGCATAAGCTAATATCTTGGAAAAACAGAAATTCTCAGTAGACACAATCGCCTGTACGCGCACGTCTCTATCACTATATCGCAATAAAGGGTCCAACCCAAATACAAATAAAAGAGGACTCAAAGGGCAGCCTTGTCTAACTCCAATCTGATAAGGGACCGGAACCCCCAAAAACCCATTAACCAAGGGTGTTACCATAGCAGTGCAGTATAGAGTTTTTAGCAAATTTAAAAAAACAGATGGTATACCATAGAAGGTTAAAACACCCCAAAGATAGTCATATCTTAGAGAATCAAAAGCTTTTTCCAAATCCAGTGCTAACAAATAACCATTTATCTGGTGTTTTGAACCAAGCTCCAATAATTCCCTAATAAAACTCAAATTTTGAGAAATATTCCTTCCTAAAACTGCATAGGTCTGAGTAGTAACCAATAATTTTTTTGAAACAACCAGTAGTCGGTTATTCAGAATACTAGTCAAAATTTTATAATCAGTGGTCAGGAGATACAAAGGCCTCCAATTCTGCAATTCTGTAGGGTCTCCTTTTTTATAAACAAAGAAAAGGACCCCATTCCCCATACTAAGAGAAACTCTTTTTTCTTGCCAAACAGCCTGATAAACAAGCAACAGCCATGATGCCAGTGTTTCTGCATATGTTTCATAAAACAGGTTTGGCAAACCATCCCCACCAGGCTTAGAAGTAGAGGACAAATGACTAATGGCCTGCGTAATTTCGACTAAGGAAAAAGGGGCCTGAAAGGCATCAATGTCTAGGTCCAAAAGCAATGGAATGTCCAAATTATGTAAAAAGGAAACAGGGGATGCTGAGCCTAGAGAAGAAAAGGTATTTTCCACATGTTCTTGCACCATGTTCCTAATCTGGCCAGTATTGTCAACTAATATTCCGTCAGGTGATTTTAAAGAAGTCATACATAATGGGGGAAAAGTATGACTTGCTAAATCAAGAGGGTTAACCTGCTCTTTAGTTCCCGTAGTTAAATATTTCTGTCGTAACCAATTTTTTTTTTCTCTATCCTGAAGAAAAGCTATTATTTGGTCCTTGAGAGCAAGAAATTGCTGCCTCTGTTCTCCTTGCGAGGAAAAAGCCTGTGATAAAAAAGCCAGATATCTGGCTCTATACCCCAAATAATTTAAATAGGCATCTCGTGCCCTACACCTAGAAAATTGCAAAAACAGACATTTCAAATCCCTTTTTGTGTCCTCCCACCAATCCAGAGGGCTGTCATATAAAAAGGAGATATCAGACCTTAGGAAAAAAAAAAATTCCAACTGAGCAGTAAGTGTAACATCTTGCAAGAGGGACGTATTTAACTTCCAAAAACCCCTGCCTAAAAGAAGATGTTGATAATTGCCAAGCGTAAGTTTAACTATTAAATGATCAGAAGTTTCCAAAGGCTCTGTTGTAATAGAGCAACATGAAAGCCTCTGAGATACAAACTAAAAATCTATTCTGGTAGAGAGTGTTCCTTTATAAAAAGTGTGTGCTGGCATTTGGTGAAGTAGGTCATAGGAGTTAACCAAATTATTTGTGCTTAAAACATTCAATAATGCATTTGTATCACAAAATAATTTTTCCGTTGTTCGTCCCCAATCTTTATCTGTTAAACCACAATTGAAATCACCCCCCCCCACACCACCAACTTCGAGGTATGTAAGTATGGGGAAAGCCGATTAAATAGTGCTGCTCTATCAGCTTTGGACTGGGGGGGCATAGATATTCAAAAGTCGATAAATGCACTGAGAAATAACAATATCCATAAGCATCACTCTTCCAGGAACTATATCTAAGAATTTTAACATTTTAATGGTTAAGTTTGAAGAAAACAGAATCCCTAAGCCATCACAAACAGCTTCCCCTAATGACCAGAAGGAAACACCCCAGTGCCAGTCCTGACTAGCCGCTCTAGCACAAGCCAGAGAGCTTAACCTGATATCTTGTAAAAAAATAATGGAATTAGGGTAGGTACTAAGACTGGCAAAGGTGGTTCTTCTCCGTAAAGGAGACTTTATACTGTTAACATTAACAGCAAGTAAAGAAATATGCATTGCCAGGGAAGATTAGATGTCAGGGAAACCCAAAGCACACAAAAAAGACAAACGTCACTTCCGTTTTTTCCGCTTTTTTGGTTTAGGCTTACCCTTAACCTCAAGAACCTGGACATGATGAGGGAGCGAGGAGGTAATTGACAAAACATCCGAATCCACCTCCTCTTCTTCACCGTCTGGTTCTTGTAAAGGAGCAAAAGGGTTCACAATGGCAGATTCTATTATTTCAGGACAAAAAGGAGAAGACCCTACGGTCATCCTAGAGGCCTTTGACCTGGTGACACGTTGAAAAGGAATATCCGATGAAGCTCCAGGAGGAGACTTACACAAGGGTTCCTAAATAATACTAGTCTCCACAATCGGTTGGAAAACCGAGACTGTCTGTTCCAAACCCTGTTTCTCCTCTGTCTCCTTCAGTGGCAAAGGGTCAAGAACCACAAATTCAGTCTGCCTTAGTTCATCAGTAGAGGGAGGAACCTGAGCACTGACTTCCATACCATCAGTGATTGGGACAGAAGAGACCTCACCCTCATGCATAAGTGGAACTGAGTCCGGAGCTGCAGCCTGATCCGCATTATGAACTAACATATCCTGCAACCTTTGTCGTTCTCTTTGCGCATTTGCAACAAAAACATCCTGTCCCGTCCGACGGGTTGCATCAGCATGATTATGCGATGCCCAAGAACAGGTATGGAACGTATGTCCCTTTTCGTCACATAAATTGCATGTCATAGGGTTTCTACAATGGGCACCTATATGCCCCAGTTCCCCACATAAGCCACATTTTTGCTGACCACAGATATTACTTAAATGACCCAAAGCCCCACATTTACAACAGGCCCTGGGCTGGTCTGGGTAAAAAAGCACTCCTCTATCTCGACCTAAAAAAAAACAATTTGGTAAATGTTTAGTCTGGCCATTTTCAACCCGTAAGTCAATTTGATATCTCCAACCCCCTGTCCATAGATGCTCTTCATCAAGAATGGGTTCTGGGGGGCTTTTAACCAGGCAGTGCTGTTTCAACCAATACGTAATGTCAGCAACATTCACTCCTTCGTTCCAAAATAAAATAGTGATTTTCTTTGAAACAGGTTTAGTTAAAGGGGTTGCCAAATAAGGTTTCCATAAAGGCGTATGTTTCAAAACTAGGTACTGCTTCCAAAATCTGTTTAAACCTGGCGGGTGTTTGAAACTGACATCAAAGACTGTATCCCCTGGCATATGGATCAGAGAATAAATCTCGTAGGTGTAAAACCTCATACTGTGTTTTAAAAGTTCACGACCAATAAAAAGTCTATTGGGGATCTCCTCTTGTGTTCCCCGGTATTTCAACCTAACAGCATTACATCGTGTAGCAGGTTCATTACCAAGTCCAAAGGTGGCTGGAAAGAGGCGTTCAGCAATATTACCTTGCCACACAGATGGATTCACAGCCTTATCAAGCACAGTTTTATGCACTGGAGCAGGGGAAGTAGTACCAGCCTGAGGTACCACATTTGGAGGGGGGGGGTCAGGTGACAATCTTACATCACCCTCTTCCATATCTCTAATATGCTCCATCATATCAGGACTAGGAATTTTAGATAAGGAATCAGAGAAAAGAGCTGGTATTTGACCTAGAGGTAAGCTGGGAACACTAGGAGATACAGGAGCAGAAAAAGATAGTGAAGCCTCAAGAGGCTTTAAGTTTGCATTACAGGATTTCCCATCTGGAGACCTGACCCAACCCGCAGCTTCCAATGCAGTGGCCACCCATGGAGGAGAATCAGGAGTTTCTAAAGACTCCCCCGGTAAAGAGCCCAGTTCCAAAGAAGAGGGAAGGGGGGGATTCTGGTCTATGCAATAGAGAGGATTCCCCGTCTGCATCATGAGGAAAAACAGTCAAGGCAGTCAGCCCTGCTACCTGAGACTGAGCACTTAGAGGCCGTAACTCAGGAATGCTGGACTGACATGCAGCAGGGAACGAGGGATCTGCAGCGTCAGCTGCAGGAATTGCTTTAACAAAATCCATCCCCACATCAACAGAGGACTCACCCCGCAAAGTCCTAGAAATAGCCAGTGAAGAAAACAGCTCGTCAGAGGGAACACACTCCGGAGTTCCAGCATCCATTACCCTGTGGTCTGGTGCCTGCAGAGACTCTCCCTACGTCATTTCCGGTTCCTGTAGGTGCGCATCCGAATTCCTGGACTGCCATTGCTCCAACGCCCTCACCAGGACCTTCTGTCTTGCTAAATATTGCCGTTCCATATCCACCAACATTAAATCTATCTCTGCTTCACCATGTGGAACATCGATGTCCAAAACCGTTTCCATTTCCATGTTCACGACCGAAACCTCTGCCTTCACAGCACCTCCGACTGAGGTAGGTTCCATATTGCAGCACAGTATAAGAAGTAAAGTAGAATAAAAGCCAAGGAGGAGAGCCTCTCCTCTGCTCTCCAGACGTCCTGCACCATTGGTGTCTGCAAGTCCACTGAGCCAAATGACGATCAACAGCGCCCTCCACAGTAGAGGAATTTCCCCGGTGTCCTGGCCAAATTTCCCTCATTCATTAAAAATACCACCGACAGCTTAATCTGGTTCAAGGTCAGCTGGCATTCATCTGTATCCCACTCCCCCGGGTCATGCCTGAAAATAGGCAGGATTTGTCTAGTGCACTTACCCGGTCAACAAAAACTAAATAAATAAATCGTTCCATCCCATATCAGACATGAATTGGTTTACGTAACTTTTTCCAACCCCCAAACAAGTAAAATAAGGAATAAAGACAAGCCCCACAAAAAGACTGAACTCATTAAGCATGTTGTCAGTCCTCAACGTTCTTCCACCCCCACACACATGCTGATGAGAAAAGTTGAAAAAAAAGGTCATTTTAACCAGTGCAACCAAACCATGTCTGCCTTGGTTTACCACTGTCCTTCTGAAACTGAGATGGAGGGTGTATGTTAGAATACTTCAGTGTAAGACACACAATCCATGCACTGTGAGCAGAGTCTCATCTCTCCAGTTCAATACAGGTCAATGTTGGACACTGATGGCCCAGGCGATCCTCCCCTGGATTGTTCCTTTGGAGGTGGGGTGGCTTCAGAGAGTTGTGGGCAGCCCCATTTGCAGTCTTTAGAAATTTGGTGCCAGGCTAATGTAACCTGCAGGGCCTCCAAGGTAGGGTCCAGTGCAGAGAATAACTCTGGGGGTATGCCAAGTTTCCCGAGCAGGGGTTTTATCTTGGCCAAAATACAGAAAAAATGCACCCCATCTGCCATGTGTATCTTGAACAAAGCCAGGAAAGTATCTGCATCTTAATCTCTTTTGTTGCTAGGTACTTTTGAATAGCCAGCAAAGCACATCATTTACATAGGGTTAGGGGAAGTGTCATCATACTCAAAAAAAGAGCCTAGTGTCACCAAATAGTACCTCTTTCTTATTTCATGACCATTGTAAAAGCTGTTTTTTGTTCTGTAGTCCAGGAACTTGAGAACCACAGAGTGAGGCACGCTTTTGGAGTAGATGGCCAGGGTTCCAGGGCTCTGTGGGATCTCACAATATTAAGGGGCTCCTTGATAGGCCACAATAACACTTCCTGTAAGGATTCCATGCGGCCAGCCCAGTAGTGTGGAGGGCTGAGGCACTGGGCACCTTACCTCCTGCCACACTAGCGACCCAAGTTCAGGAACAAGCTTGGGTTGCCGGGGGTGGTCCGAGGGGGGGGGGATCCAGCATTAGAAGGACTTCTCTCCTCTCCTCTCCCAGGGTGGAGAAGTCTATTTGCCTATCCCTAGACTGCCACCAGGTGGAGGTCTGTTGGCAGTGTAGCTAAGGCACCAAAGTAGAGTGGTACCGCAAGTGCCTGATGCATGAGTGCCTCCACGTGCATGCATGCATACGAGCACTGCAGCAGGGACAGGAACCAGAACATTTAAAAAGTGATGGCAGGAGTTTCATGCTGCTACAGGGGGACTCCAGGTCCAATCTGGATTTTGAATTGGAGGGAGGATGGCCCTCCCTCATTTGGCCCCCACCACAGAGGGAAAATCTGTAGAAGAAAAACTCAAAGACCAGGTGAGTCCCTAGGGGAAGTAGTTGCTGACTGGAGGAGGTGTAGGCAGGGCTGACCAGCTGGCCCAGCCATCAGGGTGCAGAAAAACCTCTATGGAAAAAAGAAGGACCATAGCAAGGGCCCCATCTCAACAGTCTCCATACCCTCAAGCAATCCATAGATTCTGATGTTGTTGTGCCAGGAGTGGAGTTCCAGATCATCTAACTTCTCAGCTCCCACTCCCAGCAATATAAAAATCTGAGTGTTGTGTCATGCTGGTCAGTAACAGTCATTGCCTCTGTGAGTCCCTCCTTGAGGCCCAAGGGGCACTGCTTCGCCTCACCTAGGTACTTTGATGTTTCCCCAGTTGCCTTCTCTATGCGATCCATTGAGGAACCCAGTTTTTTAGTTCATAATAAGTCGCTGGGACATGATGGTAAATTGCTCATCTCCTTCATCCTCGCTCACAAGGCTGACTTCCTCCAATGTCACAGAGGTGAAGCGGCTATGACAGTGGGTGTTGTGACCTTTCATAGAGCTTGGCGGTTTAGCAGAGTCCATTGTAAGTCTTTCAACTTTGATTTGTTAGGTATTACAGTTAGAAGAACTCCCTCAGGGTTTGACCATCGAGAACTGGAAGATTAGGATGGATTTCAATGGTTTTAATCACTGAGGGGGAGAGCTGGCTCACCTTATAACCACATCAGGGGAGGGTGGAACAGCAAGTCAGCTCTGTTTTTTTTACCTTACTTTTATTGTGTGTCTCAGGCATTTGTACTTGTGTCTCTGTCCATGGTATTTGTATTTGAGTATCTCTCTCTGGTGTTTGTATCTGTGTCTCCATCTCTAGTATTTGTATTTCTGTCTCTCGTATTTGTAATTACTGTATGTCTCTAGTATTTGCATTTCTGTGTCTTTGGTATTTTTATTTGTATTTGTGTCTTTGTATCTAATATTTATATTTTGTAGTTTTATTCATGTCTCTGGTATTTATATTTCTGTCGCTAGTATTTGTATGTGTGCCTCTGGTGTGTATCTGGCATTTGTAATCTCTGTCTCTGATATTTGTGTTTCTGGGGTGTTTCTGATATTTGCATTTGTGTCTCTGATATTTCTGTTCATGCATCTGGTATGCATATTTGCTTCTCTGGAATTTATATTTGTTTTTCTGGTATCTGTATTTGTGTCTCTGTAATTGTATTTGCATTTGTGTCTCTGGCTCGGATATTTGTATGTGTGTCTTTGGTATGTGTATTTGGGTCTCACTGGTATCTGTAAGTTTGTCTCTGGTATTTGTGTTTGTGTGTCTCTGGTATTTGTATCTCTAGTGGTGGTATTGGTACTTGTATTTGTACTTGTACTTGTATTTGTATTTCTGTCTCTGCAATTTGTATTTGTGACTCTGGTATTTGTGTTTGCATTTATACCTCTGTCTCTGGTATTTGTATGTGTGTCTCTGGGGTGGCTCCTATATATGTATTTGTGTCTCTGTCTCTGATACTTGTATTTGTGTCTCTGGTATCTGTATTTGTAGTTGCATGTGTATCTCTGGTATTAGTGTTTGCATTCATACCTCTGTCTATGGTATTTGTATTTGTATGTATGTCTCTTGGGTGGTTCCTATATATGTATTTGTGTCTCTGTCTCTGATATTTGTATTTGTATCTCTGGCATTTATATTTCTGTCTTTGGTATTTGTATTTGTGTCTCTGCAATTGTATTTGTGCTCTGTCTCTGGTATTTGTGTCTCTGGTATTTTTGTGTGTCTTAATTTCTCTATGGGATTTGTAATTGTGTCTAGGCTGTTTGTATTTGTGTGTGTCTCTGGTAATCCGTACTTATGTCTCCGATACTTGTAGTTGTATTTTTTTTTCCAACTGTTTAACCAATTGGCAAGCTCCGTTGAAACAGTTCCCATTACTGACGTCAGCTAGACCACAAAAAGATGGTCTAGCAAGCGTCACATGCCCCAAAGGATAGAAATCCCTTTAGACTGTTACCAGTCCAGTGCACCACATCTTTGGCACACCTGAAGCTTGCAGCAATCTCGGGCATTCGAATATCCAACCCGCTGTCTCTGGTAATTCCATTTGTGTGGCAATCTTGCGCATTTGAAGATCCAGTCTTCTGTTTCTGGTATTTGTGTTTGTATCTCTGGCATTTGTACTCGTGTCTCTAGTATTTGTGTCTCTGTCTCTGGTTTTTGTATTTGTGTCTCTCGTATTTGTATATGTGTCTCTGTCTGGCATTGGTACTGTATTTGTAGTTGTATTTTTCACTCCGGTATGTGTATTTGTAGCTGTGTTTGTGTCTCTGGTATTTGTGTTTGTAGCTGTATTTGTGTCGTTGGTACTTGTCTTTGTAGCTGTATTTATGTCTGTGGTATTTCTATTTGTAGCTGTTTTGTGTCTGGTATGTAGCTTTCTTTGTGTCTCTGGTAGTTGTATTTGTGTGTCTCTCTGGTCATTATACGAACATAAGAAGAAGCAAGTAGAAGAAGGCCATTTGGTCTATCAAGTCTGCTCATGTTGCAAGGTCTACAGCTTGAGCTACTGTCCCTGCCCCCTCTCCCCACTCCTCCCATCCTCCCTACCCATGATCCTTACCCTCCTCCATACCTGTCCCAGCCTCTCTTGAACTGCCCACTGTCTTCAATGAGATTACCTCTTCTGGCAGTGTATTTCAAGTGTCCACCACCCTCTCTGTGAAGAATGCTTCCTGACCTCCCTCCTAAACCTCCCACCATCCAGCTTAAGACTGTGCTCCCTCATGTTATGGTTGCCATTCAGCTTAACGAGACTCTCCTTATCAACCTTATTTATCCTTTTCAAGTACTTGAAGGTCCCAATCATGTCCCCTCTCTTTCTTTCTCTTTCTTTCTCTTTCTTTTTCTCTCTCTCTCCTGTCTTGGAGGGAGTACATGTTTAGTGCCTTCAACCTCTCCTCATATGCCTCACTCTGCTGACCAGCTATCATCTTTGTAGCCCTCTTCTGGACATTCTCCAGCAAGTTAATGTCCTTTTTGGGATGTGGGCACCAGTACTGAACTCCATACTCTAGATGCAGCCTTACCAGTGACCTGTACAAAGGCAGTATAACCTCCTGTCTCCTACTACTGATCCCCCTAGATATGCATCCCAGCATCTTGTTTGCCTTTGTTGCTACTTTCTTGCACCGTGTGGAGTGCTTCAGGTCACTAGTGATCATCACTCCCTGATTCTTCTCCTCCTCTGATGCAGATACTCAGACTCCACCTAGGTAGTACTCTGTCCTAGAATTCTTGGCTCCAATATGCATACTTTGCATTTCTTGGTATTGAAGCCAAGCTGCCAGATCCTGGACCAAATCCCTAGCTTTTCCAGAGCTTCCAATAGGTACTGTATCCTTCAGCTGTGTCCACTCTCCCACAGAGCTTGGTGTCATCCACCAATAGGCACATTTTGCCCTTAATGCCATCTTCAGTGTCATTGATGAAGACATTGAACAACACTGGCCCCAGCACTGAGCCCTGCAGGACCCCACTGATTACCTGTCTTGTGCCAGATAACTCTCCCCCACAACCACCCTCTGGGTTCTGTCTTTCAGCCAGTTTTCTAACCGTCTGGCCATCTTTTCTCCAACCCCAAGATCCACCAACTTGCTGATCAACCTTTTGTGGGGCACAGAGTCAAAGGCCTTGCTTAAATCAAGATAGAGGATGTCTACCGCTTCGCCCCTGTCTACTGTCTTAGTGATACAGTCAAAGAAGTCAATCAAAATTTTTTTGACATGATCTCCTTACCATGAACCCATGCTGCCTCGCATCCTGGAGAACATGGTCCTCTAGATATTCCACCAACCTTTCCTTAAGTATGATCTCCATGAGCTTGCCCACAATGGAGGTCAGATTGCCTGGTCTGTAATTCCCTGGGTCATCCTTGAGACTGCATTTGTGGAGTGGCACTACATGTGCTGTTCTCCAGTCCTGTGGTACTATACCTGTCTCTAGTGAACTATTAAATAGGTCTGCCAGTGGCCCTGCCAGCTCCTCAGCCAGTTCCTTTAGTACCCTTGGATGTACTCCATCTGGGCCTAGTGATTTGTCCACCTTCAATGCCAGCAGTCCCTCCCTCACTGTATCCCCCTCTATCACTACATCTATGTTCCCCTCCCCGCTTGCTCCTCTTTTCCCTCCTGAAGGCACTGGTCCATCCTTCTCCCTAGTGAAGACAGCACATAAGTATTAATTTAGTATCTCTGCTTTTCCCCCATTATTCTCCACCCACTCCATCCCTTTCTTAAGCCTAACAATCCCTTCCTTCTTGTCACTTTTCTCACTTATATAGCAAAAGAAAGCCTTCTCCCCGTCTTAATTCCTTCAGCTATCTGCAGCTCCTTCTGTGCCTTTGCTTGCCTGACTTTCTTACTTGTCTCACTAGCCAACCTTAGGTAATTTTCCCTATCCACCTCTGTCTTGGTCTGCCTGAATTTTTTATAGGCCAACCTCTTTTCCCTTACTGCCTGGGAAGCCCCAGAACTGAACCAGCTGGGCGCTTTGGCCCTTGTGTTCTTACCCCTGAGCCTAATGCACTCATCTGTAGCAACCAGTATTCCTTCCATAATGATGGACCACCTTTGGTCCACCCCTATATCTGCTCTGATACCCACCATTGTATTTGTGTCCCTGGTATTTGTACTTGTATGTTTCTGGTCATTGCTTTTGTGTTTCTGGTATTTGTGTGTCTTTCTAGTCATTGTATTTGTGTCCCTGGTATTTGTACTTGTATGTCTCTGGTCATTGCTTTTGTGTTTCTGGTATTTGTGTGTCTCTCTAGTCATTGTATTTGTGTCACTGATATTTGTACTTGTGCATCCTTGTTTTTGTATTTTTTTTTTATTTATTTAACAAATCGGAAAGACCTTTGAGCCAAGGGCTCTTTTACAGAGGTTCCACGTCAAGTCACAAGAATAGCAAATTACAATGGTTCGGGCTGGCAGTATAGCCTAGAGGTTAGAGGAATGAGGTGTGAAGGAGCTTGATACATCCAGCAGACAAGAGCAGAGTTTGATTCTCACAACCTCCACTTGCATACTATGTGACTCTGAGCAAGTCACTTAACAGCCCAGTGCTCCCAGTTCACTCTTGAAAACAGGAACTTGTGCCTAGTGGGCCTTACCCAGTTACCAAAGACTAAAATTATATTAAATTAAAATTAAGTAGTACAACATGAGAAAAGTAATTAAATAAGCAAAATAACAATATGGCAAGATGAAAATTGTGTTAAGTGCAGCCAGTGGCCTTGTCTGATGAGGGGGTGAAAGGGCTTACAAGGAGAGAAAGTACAGGGGTGAATTGGGGGGTGGAAGGAGCAAAATAAGAGCAAGGAGGGAGATTCCATAATTAAGCTTATGCAGGAGAGACCCACGGGGTGGGGGGTAGAGGGAGAGAACAAGGTGAGGAAACAGAGGAGAGTGGGGAAGTGGGAGTGGAGGGGTAAAGGAAGGGGGGATGAGGTAGGATGAAAAGAGGGCAGGAATGGGAAAGGGGTAAAGGAAGGGGGAATGAGGTAGGATGAAAAGAGGGCAGGAATGGGAAAGGGATAAGGGAGGAAGTGCTGTGAGTGGAATAGCACAGCAACAGCATAGGGCTACACAGGGGCAAATGGTAAAAGAGGGAGGTCCCAGTGCATTTAGCTGTCAGCAGAGATTAGGTATAGCAGTCGCAAGATGCTGTGGAAACTAGGAACTGATGCAGCTTCCGCTTAAATGGTCCCAAGGTTGCAGTCATCGCAATCTCAGGAGGAAGGGAATTAAATAAATTAGCAGCTCTAACTGTAATAGATTGCTGTCAGAGCGAGGTTTGACAGCGAGGGACAGTAAAAGTTTGAATCACAGAACTTCATGTGCTCTGAGTGCCCTGGAAATGACGGAAAAGCTGAAGGGAGCCTGGTGGTAGGAGACCAAGATTTGCCTTCTTAGCCAGAAGGCAAGCTTGATATTCATTGCGATCCTGGAGTTGAAGCCAGTTTGCTTGCTCGTAAAGGTCACAAGTGTGAGTACGATACGTTACACCAGTTAGTAGACGGCATTCCTTATTCAGAGCTGTGGTGAGCCAATGTAGGGTTGTGTCTGTGGTGGAACCATAAATGACCAAACCATAGTCAATAATAGACACAATTGAACTTTGGATAGCCAATCTGAGAGCTTCAGTAGTAAGGCAGTGTTTATGCCTGTGCAGAAGGCCTAGGCGAATGTTAACTACCTTGGCAACATTCTCAACATGATTGGAGTAGGAAAGCGTACTATCCAGAGTAACTCCTAGGTATTTAAAAGATTGAGTCAGATCAAGGATAACACCCACTGTTTTTAATCACCAATTGTTTGGCTTTGTGCTTGCTGTGGGTACCATGCAAGAGCATGACCTTAGTTTTTTTACAGTTAAGCACCAACCTATGAGAGATGAACCAGAACTCAGCTTCAGTAAAACTTTTTTGAAGTTGGGCCTGAAGGAGGGTAGGATCAGCAGTCTTTGAGAAAATTACCACATCATCTGCGTAGAGGAGTACTGGTTCAGAACAGGATGCCGGAAGATTATTTAGGAAAATGCTAAATAGAAGGGGTCCCAGTATCGATCCTTGAGGAACCCCAGAGCAGACAGGCAGTTTAGCAGAAAGGGCAGACCCTATTCTCACCTGCTGTGTGCGGTTTGCTAGGTAGCTGGTGAACCACTTTAGGGCTTCTGAAGATATACCAAGCCCAGCAAGTTGATGTATCAGCAAATGGTGATTGACCATGTCAAATGCTTTAGACAGGTCAATAAAGGTTGCAGCAGCAAGTTGACCCTGATCAAGAGGTATAGTGAATGAAACCTGTGAATTCCAGTAGGGCTGTAGATGTGCTGTGCCCTTTCCAAAAACCATGTTGTTGGACACATTGTAGGTTTTATTTTTCCAGGTACTCCACAAACTGGTCAGCAACAATCCTTTCAAGTGCTTTGGACAGCGGGGGAAGAATAGATATTGGCCTATGATTCCCAGGTAGTAATATGTTCCCACTCTTAACAAGCATTTGTCAATGCCAAATGTTTGCTTGCTGGCATTGGCAGTGGTAGTGTAGAAGTTACAGAGCTGCGTAATAGGAATGGCAGTGAAGTATTGAACTGAAGCCAACCCCACCATCACCCTGCAGAGAGTGACAGGCATTGGGGTGTGCATTTGGGTCATCAGGCATAATGGCCACGCCATTTCACCACACCCCACCCTGCAGACACTGACAAGTGTCACGGTGTTCCTTGGGGTCTTTGGCCCTTATGCGCACCCCCCATTTCATTAAGAAATACGGTGATATGGGTGTGATATAGGAGAATGGGGTGAACTTTGGGGCTGAAGAGTCCAAGGCATACCTCGTTGCCTCTCACTGGCTGCAGGGTGTGGAATGGTATGAGCATTACAGGCAAGAATCCCAAGTCACACCCCTGATGCCTGTCATTCTCTACAGGGTTGGGTGTTATGGTTGGAAACCCTAATACCTCAGGCATTCATTGGTATTTTCACTCCAAATTTTCAAAATGTTTTTTTTGTGACCCCACCTCATGAACAGGGGGAATATCAGTTTATTAGCCGAAAGCTGCTTATGCACAGCGACTATGGCATTTAGCACCACAGGTGCAAAAACATTCCGAACAGGATGTAAAAAACGACACCTGTACTGTTCATGGGGAGGTGTAAAAAATGGCAATGTTGCAAATCTGCAGTAAAAATATAAAAAAAAATGGTGAAGTCACGAGCATACATAGAAACTGTGCAACGCACACCCGTAATATAATTAGGTTGGGGAATTTTTTACAGCAGATTGTCAACTCAGGCATTTTGGTGCCTCCGATCATGAACAGTGTCACTGTGATTTTCTTAATTTGTCCGGTACATTGATCTCACACACCGACTGCGCCATTGTGCGCTACATGGGCGGAAACACATTTTGGGTGAGATGTGAAAAATGAAAGCTGTACTACTCATAAGAAGGTGTGGTAAAATGGCAATGTTGAAAATCTGGAGTGAAAATATTGAAAATTGGTGAACTTACGAGCATGCGTAGGAACTGCGCAATGCATGCTTGTAAAACAGTAATTTTTAGGAATTTTTTCACCAAATTTTCAAAATAGCCATTTTAAGACCTCTGCTCATGAACAGAGTCACTGTGATTTTCTTAATTTGTCCTGTACATTGATTTCGCACACCGACTGTGCCATTGTGCACTACATGGGTGGAAACACATTTTGGGTGAGATGTGAAAAATGACAGCTGTACTACTCATAAGAAGGTGTGGTAAAATGGCAATATTGAAAATCTGGAGTGAAAATATTGAAAATTCGCGAACTTATGAGCCTGCATAGGAACTGCGCAATGCACGTTCGTAAAACAGTCATTTTTTGGAATTTTTGCACCAAATTTTCGACATGGGGTTTTGGGACCCTTCTCATGAATGATGTCACTGTCATGGTGTTATTCAGGCCTGAAGGGTGATTTCATGCAGTGACTGCGAAATCACCCTTTGGGCCCGAATAACGCCATGACAGTGACATCATTCATGAGAAGGGGTCCCAAAAACCCCATGTTGAAAATTTGGTGCAAAAATT
Organism: Neoceratodus forsteri; assembly: GCA_016271365.2. Classification (NCBI taxonomy): domain Eukaryota; kingdom Metazoa; phylum Chordata; order Ceratodontiformes; family Ceratodontidae; genus Neoceratodus; species Neoceratodus forsteri. The sequence goes on from CM028136.1 coordinate 881,422,437, forward strand.
CCAAAAAATGCCTGAGATATACAATAAAGTTGAAAACCCCCTATCTAGCCCATTATACAGCTTACCGGCATTTCCTCAGTTCGTGGTCGGCTTTGAAGAGTGCAGACGTGTTCCCGGTCCACCGAAGATCATCGCGCCGAGGTCGGAGGTAAGTGGGGGTGTGGGGAGGCAGGGTGCGCAGTGGGTGGGTGAGGGTTGTGGGGGGCTGGGAAAAGCACCGTGGGACCGTTTTATTTTGCAGGTTAAAAAAAAAAAGACGACGTGGGACGTTTGCCACGCTGGGGTGGGCTTCCAGCATGGCACAAGGGCGGCTGGAGGGGCCGTGGAGCCAGCGAGATTGGGCACCCCGTCGGCCATATGATCAGTTGCCCGCTGGGGTGGGTTCCCAGCGTGGCACCCAGCTGGGGGTGAGGGCAGTGGAGCCGATGGGATTGGGCACCCCGTCGGCTATTCTATCGGTTCCACGCTGGGGTAGGCACCAGCGTGGCATGTGAAACTTTGGGGGGCACAGCACAAGCCAGCGAGGATTGGGCACCCGTTGGCTACTATGTGTACCGGGAGGGCAGCACGCAGTATGCGTGCGTTTGTGTGTGTGTGTGTAGAGGGAGCTGCGCATGAGCAGGCGATATCTTATCGCTGCTCACTGAAGCGTAGCTCCCCCTTTCAACTGTATGCCACTGCATTTTGCAGCTTGTCATAGACAGCTCCAGCATGCATTGGCTTACAGGGGCCGCGCCTGCCAACACCCTGACTGAATTGGAGGAGGAGGTGACACACCTCCGAAATCTCGGATGATGGCACTATGTTTCTTGCACATGCGTGCAAGCAAACATAAAAACTGGTGTAACCAGAGCAGATTTCCAGATCTGGGGGAATTTTGAAAGTTTGGGGAGCGAATGAGAAGCTTGGTGAGGGGGGGGATAGGACTTCATCTAGAGTAAGGGTAGGAAGTTTTAGGTCGGGGAATCACTGTTTGTCCTAGTTCCTCCTAGAACTTTATGTAGGTATGTTTTGGTCTCATTTTCCGAGATAGCTTTGAAGTAGAAACATGGGTGGATAGAGGCCTCTTCTGATTTGGTGGACGTAGGAGTTGTGCTGGGTGGTTCAAAGAAATTTGGGGGCAGAGTTTGTCTAAGATCTGTGAAGGATGAATTAAATGTGTTGGCAATTAACAATGGGGTCATGGGTGATAGACCCATCAAGCGAAAAAGATGTTCCAGGACTAGAGGGCATGGGATGAAGTTGGAGGGAGGACGATTCAGAGGAAACATGAGAAAGAATTTCTTCACAGAACGGGTGGTGGACAAGTGGAACACCCTGCCAGAGGAAGTGGTGGGGGCTGAAACAATCACGGGATTTAAGAATGCATGGGATAGACATAAAGGAATTCTGGAAGTCAGGGGTAAGGTGCAACAGACTTCTAGGAAAACAAACTGAACTTACAAGCTCAAACGGGCAGACTGGGTGGGCCATAGGCCCTTATCTGCCGACACTGTCTATGTATCTATGTATCAACATTTAATATAGTTGGAGCCTGTTTGGATGCTTTCCCAGTGATTTCTGAAAGGTTTTCCCAGAATTTTTTCCCAGCAGCCCAGGTCTTGGCAGGGATGCCCTTATGGTAACGCGCTTTGTGCTCACGGATAGCCTTAGTTGCATTCCTGGTCATCTTATAGGCCTGTATGTCAGGCTGACTGCCAGAGGTGGTCACGATCTTTCATTTGAGCCAGAAGGTTAAAGAGATCCAGGGATTATCAAGTTCCCTGATCCTACGTGTCCTAAAAGGGGCGTCGATGTCACAGGCTTTATTGAAATGTTCAATGAAGTATTGTAGAGCTGAGTCAATATCAGGTGCGGTTTCAATGTAAGACCATTCTTGTTGTCGGAGGAGAGACTTTAGTGGCTGCAGATGGCCACAGAAGAGCACTCTACTTGTGATTGTTCTGGCAGGGGGCTTGATAAATTTGTTAGATCAATAACACTTGGTAGGAGAGTGATCACTGATAGTGTCAGACAATACTTCAGAATGGGAAATACTTCTCTGGAATTTTTATTTGCGTGTCTCTCTTGTCATTTGTGTCTCTGGTATTTGTATTTGTGTGTCTCAGGTTGTTGTATTTGTGTCTCTGGTATTTGTATTTGTTTGCAAGTCGTGTTTACTAAAATATATATTTTTATATGATAGACGTGTTTCTGTTGCTAATGATGGCGCAAGACCAAGAGCCTTGAGAATATCAATAAAGTACAGAAGGTAGATTTATCAATAAAATATGCATTCATTGAATGAGCAGCAGTAATCATATATGTGTCTGCCAGTGAGCCATAGCTCAGGTTTAATGTTACTTTATGTGGTCCAACACAAATCCAAATATTTCAGAATCCTATGTGTATTTGTTTAAAGGGCATTTTTTTGTGTATTTGTCCAGAATATGATTTATTGCACAGCCCTACTATGTTATGTTACAGAGATAGGGCACTATCTATCAAGCACAAATGGAGACCCTTTACTAGTGAGATACAGACTGTAAGGTGACCAATCAGAATCCAGCTTTCACAGAAATCTTTAAAAGTCAGCTTATTTATTTATTTATTTATTTATTTAAGAGTTTTACCAGGAAGGCATACTGAGCAGTTTACCACTCGATTCCAGATGTGCCCTGGGGAATGGGGATAGGCAGGATACAGTAATAGTAACATTTACACATATACATGTTCAGTTACAGTATAGGTTAGAGTAGTCAGAATCCTATATACAAATAGCAATTATACAGCCAGGAGGAAGGTAATGGAATGGCATGCACTGAATTACACATATGCTCTGCAACACACAGTGAGCAGGGTTTGACAAGATGGGAAGAAAACAGTGGAGACGATAAAAAACTGACAACAAGATTGCAAGAGATTCAGCGGGGCAGGAGGCAAGAACAAGTGGTAGTGAATTGAGTCTTAAGAAGAGATTTCCAGTGTGGAGTGTCTGTGGTGTGTCTAATGTTGGCCGACAGGGAGTTCCATAATTTGGGCATCCTGAAGCTGAAGACAGCTTGTCCAGACCTGGTGGACCTGTGTGGGATGTGAAGTAGCCGAGAATCAATGTTCCTGAGTGAGTAGGTTGGAGGAAGAACATTCAGAGAGGGCGCCAGGTAGGAGGTGAGTGCCTCCGACCAGAATTTGCAGCGGTTCTAGCACAGTGTTGCAATCTACAATTGTGGAGAGAGGGGAGATCCAGGGACTGGAAGAGGACAAAGTGATGGGTACTAGGAGGGCAGTCCAGGGAGAACCTGCAGAAGGAGTTGAAGAGAGGGTCTAGTCTGGACAGGGAGGTTTGAGGGGCTGCACAGTAGACTACATCACCATAGTCCATTATTGGGAGGATTATCTTTTGAGCGATAGCCAGATCGTCGGTAGGGGATGCAACTTTGTTGCAGTATAATCGCCCTAACATGGGGTGCAGCTTCTGTGTATAGCATCAATATGTGCAGTGAAGTCAAGATGCTGGTCTAACCAGACCCCGAGGTATCTGTAGGAAGTGCAGACCTCTGGGGGGAGCCTTCTAATGTGTGGAACGTGGGGAGGCAGGAAGGTGGTACAATTTGGCTCGGGATCCGAAAGTGAGGGAAACAGTTTTTTTAGCGTTTAGAAATAGTTGGCTTGCATGGAACCAATGTTAGACGGAGTCAAAGTCCTCCTGCAGGCCAGCTGCCACGGCAGTGGGGGATGAACCAGAGGCAAACAGCACTGTGTCATCTGCATACATGTGGATAGATGTATGAGGGCAGGCAGCAGGCAGATCATTGAGAAAAATGGTGAAAAACAAAGGGCCAAGGACAGATCCTTGAGGGACCCCGCTGGCAACTGGGAGTGAGGTGGAGATAACTGAGCCAATACAGACAGACTGGGACCTACCTGCCAAGTATGACTGGAACCAGTTGGTGGCAGGGACAGTCAGTCCAGCCTGGGCGAGTTTAGACAGTAGCAGGGCATGAGAGACCGTATCGAAGGCCTTAGCTGGATCGATGAAGATTGCCGCAGTTATCTCCCCTTTATCCATGCCCGTGAGGATGGTGTTGGTGAGATGAAGGAGGAGGTGAGGCGGAGTGATTTTTCTAAACCCAGCCTGGTAGGGGGTGAAGAATGAGATGGAGTCGAGGTAGTGGGAGAGCTGGGCTAGTACAAGATGCTCCTGTATTTTGGCTAGGATGAGGAGCAGCGATACAGGACAGTAGTTGCATGGGAGGAAGGGTCACCTCCTTTGGCGAGGGGAATGACTGTGGCTTGTTTCCATATAGTAGGATGGACCGAGTCTGAAGAACAAGTTATAGAGAGCAGCTAGAGGGTTGGCTATGGCTGGGGCAGAGAGAAGGAGCATTTTGGAGTCAAGGCCCGAGGGGCATTTACCCTTGGTTGGATTTAGTGACTGAAGTATTTTTAGTACCTCAGCGGGTGTGACCGGGTGGAGCGAGAAATAGGCAGGTGAGGAGACAGCAGGGGGAACTGGGGGAGGGAGGGGTGAGAGGAGAGTAGAGAGGATGTAGTGTTGGTGAAATATGAGTTAAACTCAGTGGCTACAGTGCCTGGATCAGAGATGGTACTACCATCTATGTTGAGTGTAGGAGTAGGGGCTTGGGCCGGAGGGATGAGTAGGGATTTAATTGATTTCCAGAGTTGTGCTGGGTGAGAAAAGTTATTGTTGAAAGCAGACTTAAAATAATTAGATTTGGTCTGTCGTATGAGTCTTGTGCAGGCATTCCTTAGTGAGCGGAAGTATTGCAGAGCCGACTGAGTACCCATTGCCTTGAAGGTTTTCCAGGCTCAGTCCCTGGCTAGTAGTTGTTCCAAGAGGTTTGAGCCCCTATGACCTAAATCTTCAGACTGTTACATCCTAAAATTATTTCTTTTTTTTAAAGATTTACCTTTGATCCATTTTTCTTTGGCCCCTCTTCCCTATTCCTCCCCCACCATATGCCAACGCCTCAGCGACATTTCAGAAACAAAGTACATTACGGCAGCAATTTACTGTTACCATTGTAATGTACCCACAGGACCCCAGCACTGTTGTCTCTGGGTTTCGCCCTCCCCAAATCAAGTCTGACTCAGAGTTGATAATCCTAATTTACTGGGGGGGGTCCAGGGCAGAGCCCTGTGCATGGGGGTTCAGGGGTGAATCCTCCTGAAAAAAACAAAGAGTTTACCCGACGGACTATGCCGACTTCAATTTGCGGTCAACATAAATTTGTTTATTTTATTTATTTAGTTTCTGTTGACCGGGTAAGTGCACTAGACAAATTCTGCCTATTTTCAGGCACAACCTGGGGAAGGGGGATACAGACAAATGCCAACTGACCTTGAACCAGATTAAGCTGTTGGTGGTATTTTTAGTGAATGGTGGAAATTTGGCCAGGACACCGGGAAAACTTCCCCTACTCTTTTCGAGAAGTGCCATGGGATCTTTAACATCCACCTGAACTACCACCAGAACAGGCAGATGGGACCTTGGTTTAACGTCTCAACCAAAAGATGGCACCTCAGGAGTGCAGCACCCCCTCATGCTGCACTACAGTGTCAGTATTGAGATTTAACCCAAGTGTCTGGTGTGGGGATGGAACCCACAGCCTCCTGAGCTCACAGCCTTAGAGGCGAGTGTGTTACCTGCTGAGCCACTGACACTGACAAATACCTTGCTCTAACGTCGGGTTGAGAAATAGTTGTCACTGTGAGGTCGTAGATCCCTCCCCCACAATCAGGGCTGCATTCTTTGTCCAGTTGAAGATCAGCAAGCAGTTGACTTCTCAGCCGCACCAATGCTGCTCCTTGGTTGGCCAGTTGTGAGTGCGAGAATGTCAGGTGGCACAAATCCTCCTTCCCCGAGAGTCGAGTCACTTCGCAATGGGCCGAGTCCCCAGCCAGCCTCAGTGCTAGATTCTGGAGATTCTTACAGGATCCCTGCTCTTCCCAGTGCTGGCAACCCCTGAAATGTTGTTGTTTAACAATGTGCTGTTCTGCCAATTCTGTTTTCATTTCATTCTGATAACCAATATTTCCATCAACCCATGGTGTGTGTTACTCAAGTTGCTCTAATTTGTTTCTGGAGAAAAGCAAGAATGTGATCCATGCAGCAATTACAAGCCAAATATGAATGTCATTCAATAAGCTTTTGTGACTCCGTAATTATCGACCATGTTGTGAAACACGACTCCAGCTTTAACGGAGGTTCGCACTCAGTCAGTGTCAAAGCATCGGTTTGTAACTAAACAATTCCAGCATTGCAAGCATTGCTGCTGGGTGTTTTGGAGCCCAGGTAGTCAATATGGCACACAAGGGTCTGCAGTCCCCCCCCCCAGTGACTTGCACATGAGAGTTTAAAAAACAGTTCTGGAAGCTGGAAAAGCATTGTGTGGGGGGTAAGAATAGGAGGCGGTATATAACAATAACTATCATGTATCCTTGTCTAAACAACTGCATTAGTATGGTATTACAATTTACATATATGTGCAGTGTTGTAAATGCTTGTACTCTTGCAACTTCATACCTGTTTATAAGAAGGGTTAGAACATTCTAGGTACGGCTAAAAGACAAACACAAGAGTGTTATTATCTGGCCATAGTTATACTCCAGAATATGTTTGGGTTAGGCTCCAGGGTTTGCTACAGTAGCACTGTGCTATGTCTGTCTTCTGATACAGAAAAACATTATTCTAATTAAAAATAAAACAAAACACTTTTAAAAACATTTTAAGTAGGCCCCATGTTATAAGTGGAACAGTACACTTCGGAGATGTGTAATTATGTTCAGTGATCACACTTTTCTCCTCTGGCACTTGACATAAATGCCTCGTACCTAACCACACTCTTGAGGTGTGCAATTATCGAGCCATAATTACACGCCCTGGTGTGTCTTACCACATAAATATTTCCAACCCCCCAGTCACAAATGCAATGAGATTTCTGTAGGTCTCTCTGTTATCTTTAAAGGCTCATCAAAGGCGAATAACACTAAATAATAAGAACACTAATAATAATAATAATGTGTAATTCGCACTAAATGGGAAAGCACTATTTGTTAGTTGGTAAAAATAGTATGCATTTTTTTAGCATTTTATATACAGTATATGTGTGTGTGTGTGTGTGTGTATATATATATATATATATATATATAATATTATTTATATTGCACCTTTCTAAAATCAAGGCGCATTACAATAAAATAACATCATATTAAAACATCATAGAAACATTAAAAGCAACAATAAAATCAACAGCATCAGTCCATGTCGATACCATCTCCGAATGCCTTTTTCCATAGAAAGGACTTTAGTCCTTGTTTAAAACCCCCCACAGTCATGCACTCTCTAATCCAACGGGGTAGAGAATTCCAGAGGTCGGCCGAGCATAAAGCTCGGGCGCCGGAGATTTAAACTACCTCGGAATCTCTAGCACCCCTCGATTGGCTGATGAGGCAGAGTCGCTCCAGAAGGTAAGGAACCAGAAGATCTTTCAGGTAGTCAGGGCCCAAACCGTGTAAGGCTTTATATGTCAGTAAACCAACTTTAAAGGTGATCCGCCACTGAACGGCAGCCAGTGCAGATCCCAAGCACGTGTAATGGGAGGAACGAGGAACCCCCACTAACAACCGGACTGCTGAGTTCTGCACTAGCTGCAAGCAGTGGATATCAACCCCAGGAAGCCCAAAGTAAAGGGAGTTACAGTAGTCCAAATGCGAGGTCACAAAGGTGTGGATCAGCGTGGGCAGGTCGCTAGATGAAACAAGGTGCTTGATCCTAGCAATGTTCCTCAGATGGTAAAAGGATACCTTAACAACCGCCGATACCTGTGCACGCAATGTCAACCGATCGTCAAGGATCACCCCTCGGTCATGCACCCGTTCGAAGATAGGGAGCTCAACATCCCCCAAGAATACACCTGAGAGATGGTTTGCTCCCCACCCCTCAATCTGGTGGCCGGGATCCACCACCATCACCTCCGTCTTCCCAGAATTCAACTTCAACCAGCTGGACCTCATCCAACCCTGGATCTCGCCGAGACAGTTGTTAAACACTGAGAGTGCTCTATTCTGGTCAGGTGCAAAAGACAGATAGAGCTGGGTATCAGCGGCATAGCAATGAAACTCCAGCCCATATCATCTTACAATGTTTCCGAGGGGAAGCATGTGCACCGCAAACAACATGGGGGACAGCACAGAGCCCTGAGGCACCCCACAGGACAGAGAGGTAGGATCGGTGGAAAATACCCCCGACACCACCCTCTGAGTTCTACTTGTGAGGAAGGAGGTAAACCATCTGTGAACCAGACCTGACAGCCCACAGATGCATCTCAGGTGCTCAAGCAACACCCCATGGTCTATGGTGTCAAATGCTGCTGACAAATCCAATAGGGCCAAAATGGACCATTTTTTTCTGGTCTCTCACCATCAAGAGATCATTGAGGACCCGAAACAGTGTGGTCTCGGTGCTATGCCTCTTTCGAAAACCTGATTGAAGATGTTCGTAGATGTTATGGCTGGACAAATGGTTCTCTAGCTGGGCAGCCACCACTTTCTCAATTACCTTCCCCACAAAGGGAAGGTTTGAGATAGGTCTGTAGTTGGCTAGGGAGTCTGGGTCCAGAGAAGCCTTCTTCAACACTGGTGTCACCACCGCTTCCTTCAGGAAGCAGGGATATTCATCGGAGTCTAAGGAGCACCAGACTATCCTAGCTAGAACCGGGATGATAACCTCCCCACAGCCCATAATCAGGGCTGTGGGGCCCGGATCTAAACTACAGCATGTGGTGTGCATACCCTGGACAATCCTCATAACAGCTTCAATTTCCAGCCTTGAAGGAGCTCCAGGAAAGCGGGGACTTACAACCGCAGGCTGGCCACTGCAACTCCCATAGAGTGCTGCGCAGGTCTTGGCCCTGATGTCATCCACCTTATCTGCAAAGAACCGAGCAAGCTCCTCACACTGCATTTGTGAAAAGGCTCGATGAACTTGTAGACAGGCTGGGTTGCACAGCCTGTCTATAGTTCGAAAGAGCTGGGCTGGTCGGTTCTGTGCAGCAGCAATTTCTCCGGACAGGAATACTGCCTTCTTATGAGTAATTGCTGACTGATAGAGTTGATAATGCTCTAGAAGTCTAAGATGGTTGGCATCTAAGCTGGATTTCCACCAGCACCTCTCCAACCTGCATTCTAATCTCCGCATCTCCCTCAAGTCCCCATCAAACCATGGGGACCGAGGGCGAAGGAAGGGAGAGAGGCGCACAGGTGGGATCAATAGAATCCAGTGTAGTAGTAATGGCCTTATTATGAGCCAGAACCAAAACTTCAGGATTCAAGGTCATCACAGGAAATTCTGATAGATCCAGTACCGCAGTTAAGCCATCGAGTCACATCCCGTAAAGGGCAGTACTTGACCATCTCCACAGGTGTTGGCCTACGCAGAGGGGTGCAAAGATTGAATCTCACAGTGTGATGGTCAGACCATCTGACAGGTTTCACCCCCACATCGGAGGCCTCCATCCCCAGGAGGAAGACCAGGTGAAGGGAATGGCTTTGTTTATGAGTGGCAGAGGAAACCACCTGTGAGAGGCCCAATGAACACATCAATTGGAGGAAGTGCTGTCCAAATTGCGAGAGTTTGTCGTCGATCCAGGCATTAAACTCACCCAGCACCATCAACCTGGGCAACTCAAACACCAGGTCAATGACGAAGTCCACCACTTCCTTAAGGAATAGCTTCTCGTCACTGGGTGGACGATAGACGAGCGCCATCCTATAGATCCAACCTGCCACTACGACGCATTCGAATGATTTGGTCTCCTCAACTGAGACACTAGTGAGATCCATTTCGGTCTTGAAACAGACCGCCCCTCCACCCTGCGATCCAATCTCGGGCGGTGTATCACGAATACCCGGCTGGAACTGCTGCCTCAAATGCAGTGCCAGCATTGCCATCCAGCCAGGTTCTGGTGATGCAAGTCAGGTCCGCTTGTACCACCAAGTCTGCTACAATGGCAGTCTTGTTACATGGACCTGGCATTTCATAACACCGCCCGGATTGGACAGAACTCCTGGGATGCCCCAACCACCTGCCCACCATTTACAGAGGTGGTGCCCTTGGGTATGGAGACCAAACAGGAAGGCCCATGTTCAGCACTCCTTTTCGCCTCAGGGTGTCTTCTAGACTTAACCATTCCGATGCGAGTGCCCCCCTCATCCATCCTCCGTTGTTCATATCCCCGCCCCTCCCCAACCTCCTACGAGCAATTCCCAAGGCCCTGCAGCGTTGGTAAACAGAGAAAAGCAATGGGGGGGGAGAAAGGGTGGATGGCATGAAGAGCGGAGGATGAATAACGCATGACCGGGGGATGGGATAGCAATATATATTACATTCCACTAACATGGAACAATGACACTAATTTCTAATCTCCCTGTAGTAGAAATAAATTCAAATCAAAATACGAACCTAAAGAATTAAATTAAAATAACTCGGAAAAATGAAGCCAAACAATAAATAAAACAAACATCAACAGGCTCAGGTCTAATTAACACAAATTAATCATCATACATCAAAAAAGCCTAAGTTAACAATAAATAACTAATCACAGTTATCTCTAAATCAGTACCTCAGTAACAAACCTAGCAGCTTATAAACCGCTAAAAATAAAAAAAATAAATAAGCAATAACAACATCCAGTCCAAATGAGTTCGGATAATAGATTTTTGGACCGTGGAGCTCCCACCTTCCACGGCCAAATTGTCCATATGTAGACCCACGGTCTCTCACTCCTAGGGTCCAGCAACTGAAATAACACAGTTTAAAATTAAATCAAATTTACAGGGGTGCTCTACCAAAATTCAATCTTCCCAAGGGTTCTCACCACCTTGGTGAAATAAATAGAGGCAGGTGACCCTCCAAAGCAAAATAATAGGCTGCAGTAGGTAGATCCAGGTTCAGATTGATAAGAACACAGTACCAGGGTTCACAACCCTTAAAACCTTGTAGGTGCCGAAGTGGATCGAGCCAGGGGCCAGGACACAAACACTAAAGACTTCGGCACCAACTCCGGAAGCCAGTCCTCTCCAAACCAAATGGGACCACCACTGCCGCAGGTAAATGCATAGGCTTAAAAAATGTTATTGAAAACCAGACGCCGAATTACGATACTTCGGCATTAAATGGTCTATCCACTGCCCCGGGACAAACCGAAATCAGATGTGCAATGAGCAAAAGCAAAATAAACACAAACACGACAGAATCGAAAATTAGTAAAAATAACTAAAACATGATTACACTGTGCTACTACGAGGAGATAAAGTGCTAAAAAATAAAACTTCCAGAGCAGCAAAAAGCACTTAGAGACAGCAGCTCAGCACAGCCGCCATCTTGCTCATATATATATTATGTTATTACATATATATGTATGTATTTTTTTTTTCATATGTATTTTCTTCCTTCTGGACAACCACAGGCAGGTACTTCCACCCCTGCTCTGCTGCCTATGTCTGTTCACCACTCCCCCCCAGTACTGCTGAGCCCCATGTCCCCCATGTATTTTCCCTATGTAGTGAGGCCAGGAAGGGGAGAGCCATCCTCCTCCCACCCAGGGCTCATCATCCAGACTGGGGCTTCCAGCGATCCAGGAGTGGATCGGGACACCGGACAGCAGGCAGGGCATCACTTAGCCTGTGGTTGCCTCCCTTTTCCATCCTCCCCCTTTGCAGCTGTCAGTGCACATGCATGGAGGCGTACGCGCCATGTAAGCACACTCTGTGCCACCCTAACTCCAGTGCTGCCCCTGCCCTTCACCAGGAGGCAGCAAAGGAGCAGAACAACTTTCCCTCCCTCCCTGGGAGAGGAGAGTAGTCTGTTGGATGCTCGATCCTCTCCCTCCCCTGCCAACCCCCTGGCAACCTGAGCTCCTGAGCCCAGGTTGTTGGTGTAGCACATGGTGTTTTGTCCAGTGTCTCAACCCTCAGAGCCACCAGGCCATTCTGCATTAATATATTTTTGACATAATAAGATTCAGCATCTCTATATTTTGATTTCTGGCTGCTATTTTAAAACAGCTTTTATTACTAGATTTAGAATTAATGACTCAAATCATTAAATATGACCATTAGAAACTTAAAAAACAAAAATGCCGTCCTCCACGGCTATACTTTGACTTTGCATGCTGGGTTAATTCTGCAGGTGCATAAGGAAAATGCTAGTGCACATGTTTGATGGTAAACGGCATGTTGCCACACCATCATGTTTAATTTATTCAAAGTGGGTGTAGCCAGAGAAGAATTACTTTTAACATTTTCAGAAACTCTTATCTTTCTGCCCCGCCACCTAGAGGTCAGATATGATAGCCCCAAGGTCTCTTTGCTGCTTTATGACGGGGCAGTGCAACAATGCAGTCGGCAGGGCCAGTGGTATGCTGGGGTGTACTGTATATGTAGGGGAATCACCAGCGGAAGGAGAGAGGTGGTATCACCACTGTATCAATCATTGGTAAGACCCCACCTGGAGTACTGTGTCCATTTCAGGAGACCACATCTCAGGAAGGATATAGACAGGGTAGAGGCTGTCCAGAGAGAGCAACTGAAATGGTGCAGGGGTTGTATCATAAGCTTATGAGGAGAGACTGAGGATCTCAATATGTACACCCTGGAAGACAAGAGGAGATGTGGATATGATAGATACCTATAAAAAGACCAGTCCCAGCACTGATCTCCGAGGCATCCCACTAGTTTTTTTTTTTTTTATTTTCACCTTTGTTAACTGGATGAGACCCACTAGGCACAAGTGTCTGTTTTGACTTGGGAGCTTTGGGCAGGTTAAGTGACTTGCTCAAAGTCACACAGCGTGTAAGTTGAGGTTGTGGGAATTAAACCCAGGTCAGCTGAATGTACCAATCTCATTCACAGCTCATTGCTCTAACCTCTAGGTTATACTGCCAGCCACTCTCCCTTTCTTGGAGTGAACTCTGTTTACCACCCTCTCTCACCTATGCCCTAATCAATTTCTTACCGATTTTCACCTTTGGACCACTCCTAAGCTACCCAGCTTACTAGTCTCCCATGTGGAATAGTGTTGAAAACCTTTCTGAAATCTAGATAGGCCACGTCCACCGCTCCACCCTGATCTAATTCCGTGGTTACCCAGTCAAAGAAATATATCAAATTCATTTGACATGACCTTCCCCCAGGAATCCATGCTGCCTCAGGTCTTGTAACCCACTGGATTCAAGATATTCCATAATCCTTTCCTTCAGCAGTGATTCCATTAACTTTCTCACCATCGATGTCAGGCTGACTGGCCTATAATTGCCAGCCTTCTCCCTGCTATCACTTCTGCATAGTGGTACTACATCTGCCCTCCTCCAGTCCTCCGGAACCACTCTTGTTTCCAGTGAACTGTTAAATAGTACTGTCAGAGATAGAGCCACTACTTCCCTGAGCTCCCTCAATACCCTTGGATACCCACCTCTGCCCCATTGCTTTGTCCTTTTTAGATTAGCAAGTTCCTTCAAGACACTCTTCTCCAAAAGGACTAGTGTCACCCCCCCAAAGCTCCTGTAACTTTTTTGTGGCCCACCCCTTCTGTTTCCTATGTGAACACTGAACATAAGTATTTGCTCAGGATGTCTGCCTTTTTCAGGTCTGTCTCTGCACAGCCTCCCCTTTCCCCTTTTAACCTTACAATCCCTCTCCTGGACTTCCTCTTTTCACAGATGGACCTAAACAAATTCTGGTCAGAGCCAACATGGCTGCTGTGCATTAACCTGATGCAAAGTCGCTTTGACTTTTTTACAGAGGTCCTTCAAAAAACATGATGCTTTAATCAATATGATGTTCTTTATCTGTTTTTGCTAAAGTGTGCTGTGATACATTTTAGGGGTGAAACTGTGGAACTGTTTTTCCAGTATGCATAGATTTAAGTGCAACATCACCTGGTTGATCAGTGTTTTGGAGGGCTTGACCGCCGATGGTAAATCATGCATACATCAATGTGTGAACATTTTCATATTGTATGTGGGGCATTGAGGGAGGCAGATTTGCAATTATGTCTGAGGGAGTAGGTTTGTGTTGCTGCTACTGCAAAGCTGTGGATATCTGGTACCCTGCTTTATATTCATCAGTGCTCATAGTGCTGGAATGGATGGCTGGAATCTTCTCAATATCAGATATCAGTGGGATGCAAAGAGTACCTGGACCATGAGCTAATGGTCTCTCCTCAGGATTTTCTCGACTACAAGATGCATGTGGGGTAGTGAAAGTACACCTGTGATACTGGTGTGAGAGTGAGCAGGCAGGGGGGCAACATGGTGAGGGGATGGAGGGTGGAAAGACCCGACAGGAGCCGGGGAGCATAGGAGAGAAAGAGAGACAGAGAAAGGAAGCTCATGAATCAGCTCATAGTCTCATCTCAGAATTTTCTTGGCTACAAGCAGTGTTTCGAGGAGTGAAATGAAAGCTGCACTGTATTTAGATGTACCAGGCTGATCTGATCCATTCCAGTGGTCTGGATTTTAACCCCTTTTGAGCATGGTTGAAAATCAGGCCATATGGACCAGACAAGATTGAAAAATCCAGACAGGCCTTGCTGACCTCACAGGCTGGACCAATCAAATCCATGCAACCTTAGCCCCAGATCGGCAGGTCCGGCTTTCACCCATACCCTACTGGCAATGCTCTAAGACATATTTTGCTGAAAGAGTACACAGGTTGACCACTAGCTCCATATCACATCAGAAAAAGAACATTTTCATGGACAGTGGTGGCTCCAGACCCTTTGCCATTATTCAATCAATCAATCAATCAATCAAAATCTTTATTTAATCAGGCGAACATCATTGCGCATAGCTCATTTACAAGATGGACCTGAGTGGTCAAGAAGTGCAAGTGTTATTACATTGACAAGGGTATCATAAACAGTAATACAATGACAGGGGTAACAAAAAACAGTAATACAATGACATAAGTGCTAGTGTATAACAGTATACATATGTACAAGGCATTAACACTTTTAATCTGTGAGACAGTAGGCAGTTGGCACATCAGAATTAATATGTAGATTATAGGACCTAGCAGGCATTTTGAGGGTGAATCTTGAGACTGGGAACGGGAGTTTTAGCATATAGGAACACTGAGCAGAAAGGGGTGGGTGGGTAGGGCTGAATTAGGCCTTGTGGAAGCAGTTGCAGTGTTCTGGGAATAGGGTGGTGAATAATCTTTGAAGGATATTAAGGGTGGGAGGATATTTAGCTTCATGGTTTTTGGACTGAGTTCCAAACATTTGCTAGTGAGTAGCTGATAGCAGCCCTCCCAAGCTTGGTGCAGGCATTGGGGACCTTAAGAATGATGATTTTGCTGATCCTTAGGTTGTATGGCCTAGAAGTAATTTGAGTAAAACAGTCCGAGATGTAGGTAGGTAGCTTGCCTGATAAGGCTTTGAATATCAAATTGCAGCATTCCTATTTCTTCTGTGTTGTAATGATGACCAGTTAACTGCCTTATAAAGGGAGCAATGGTGGGTGCTGAAGGGAAGGTCAGTAATGAATCTGATGGACCTGTGGTATAGGGCGTCCAGTTTATTTAAGAGGGGGAGTGAACAATGTCCATACAGAAAGTCAGCATAGTCAATGAGGGATAGGAATGAAGCCTGGATTAATTTTTTTTGGGAGTCTCTGTTGAGGTAGTGCTTTATTCTAAAAAATAAGCCAAGCCTTTGTCTCAGTTTCTTTAGTAGCTCCTCAATATGGATAGAATAGTCAAGTTTGTTATCAATCCAGACACCAAGATATTTGAAGTTATCAACGAATTCCAGCTTCTCTCCAAGTAAGGTGATTAGTTGTAGGGTGGTAGATGATGGGGTAGTGGCAGAGCAACTTTGTGAGGAAAAGAACATAGTTTTTGTTTTTTGGCATTTAGAAGTAGTTTTTATCCAGTAAGTTGTGTTGTAGGATGGAGAATTCAGATTGTAGCAGTTCACAGGCTTTAGATAATGAAGGATTGCTAACATATAGTACAGTATCATCAGCAAACAGATGGATGTTTGATTGAGGAGGTTAGCATCAATATTATTAATATAGATGGCAAAGAGGATGGGGCCAAGAATAGAGCCTTCAGGTACACCTCTTAACAGTGGTTTTAAAGAGGATAGGTAGTTTCCATTTTTACCAGTTGTGATCTGTCTGATAGATAACACTTGAACCAGTTGAGTGAAGGGAATCCAACCCTAGTGAGCCAAGGGAGGTGATCAGTGATTCATGATCCACTGTGTCAAATGCTTTGCTCAAATCCAGGAACACAAGCACAGGTACTATTCTTCTTGTCCATAGCAATCTGCCAGTCGTTGGTTACTTTGGCTAGGGCTGAAATGGTGCTGTGCCTTGATCTAAATCCTGATTGTGCTGTGTTTGGGAGGTTATTGTTATCCAGGTAGACCCTTAATTGTGAGTTTACTAACTTTCGAGCATCTTGGACAGAACTGATAGGATGGAAATGGGCCTGTAATTATTGAGATCCATGGGATCACCAGATTTGAGTAAAGGAACTACTTGAGCTGTTTTCCAAATGGAGGAATGGATCCAGTGGTGAGGGAAAGATTGAAGAGATGAGTGAGGGGGCAGATAAGACTTAAGATGCAATCTTGAGGAAGTAGGGGTCCAGGAGTCTGTACCTGCACTTTTGAAGTATCTAAATTGGAGAGGAGATCTTCCACTTCTTTCAAGGATATTGGGTTGAAGGAGAAGGTTGATGTAGCCTTTTGGTCCACGGTGGATTGAAGATTCAAGGAAGATCTCAGGAGATTTGCAGGTGAAGAGTCAAATGCTAGTCCAGCTGTGGTGAAGTGGTCATTGAAGGTATTTAGAATTTCTTGTTTATCCGTAATTTCTGTGTTATTTAGTAGCAGTTTGCAGGTTAAGGCAGGAGAGAGTTTTGGCCCAAGATACCCTTTATAGTTCCCCAGAGCCTGGTTGGTTATTATAGGAGGCATCCAATTCAGCTCTATAATAGGCAGCTTTGGCAGATCTTATTTGTGTTGTACATGAATTCCTTCCTTTTCTGAAATTTAGCCAGTCTATGGAGTCCTTAGTTTTTCTTGCCTTTTTCCACAGTTTGTCTCTGGCTAGCAAGGCTGTTTTAAGATCAGTGGTGAACCAGGGGCAGGACCTTGCTTTAGTTCTGATATTGGTGAATGGTGCATGAATATTTAGAGCATTAGTGATAATGTCCTTTAAGATCTGGAGAGCTGTTTCCACTGAGGTTGTAAGGTAGAAATCTTGCCAATATATTGTGTTACTCAGGTCATGGAGGTAACCTGGTATGTTGAACTTCTTTTTTGACCTTTTGAGGACAAATTCAGCAGGGTTGGATGGTTTGGGTGAAGATCTTATGCCAGCTATGGGACAATGGTCACTTACATCATTCAGTAATACTCCTGCATGAGTATATAAGTGAGGCTTATTTACCAACATAATATCCAGGAGTGAGCTGTTGCTAGAATTTTTTAGGTTAACCCTGGTTGGGTCTTTTATTAGCTGTGTAAAGCCATAGGTGTCACAGAAGGTTACCAATGGAGCAGATGCTTTAGATAGCCAGTTTAAATTCAAATCACCAAGGATGATGGTATCTTCAGGGCCTAGATTGGTTATTGACCCTAGGTGAGACAGTAATTTGAGGCCTGCTGAAGGGGCCTATAGCAGCCAATCAATTTAAATGGAGACAAGTTTGGAAGGGATATTTTGATTGATAAACATTCAAATTCCTTTGGTTCGGATGTGATGATGAGGCAGGTAGCAGAGATGGTGTCCTTAATGTATATGGCCACCCCACCACCCCCTGGAAGGGCGATCTGCTCTGAAGAGCTGATTGTTGGTAAGGTTTACAACACTGTCTTTGGTCGATGGTCTGAGCCAAGATTCAGTGATGACCAGAAAGTCAGGCAGGGTATGTGTCACCCAGGCCTGTATTACGGAAAATTTTTTTAAAAGGCTGCAGGCATTGATGTGTAGGAAGCTTAGGCCATTTATAGAGGATAGATCAGCAGGGGAAAAAATACTTTCAATGGGGCCAGGATTTATTTCAATGGTACCAAAACAGATCAGAAGGTAGAAGATTAATTTGAGGAGGGCACCAAGGGACAAGGATAGTGAGTGGACAGAGCGTTTCCTCCTAATCCTGGGTGCCTGCTGTGAGCTGAGTGATGGTCCTGATATATAGATGCAAAATTTTTCATAGCATAATATTTTAATGGACAGGCATAGTGGGTTAATAAAAAGCCATGATACAAGTAAGGTGCCAGGGCTGTGCTGAATTGTTAGGGTGGCCTTATGTGGGATATCCCAGAGGTTGCATTGCAAACGTGGTTCGGGGTGAATAAGGAATCCGTGGTTGGCCCTTGTGGATGGTAGAAATGGGCAGGTTGTATTAACTGAGTTATTTATCTTGACACTGGGTATAGCATTGATATCATAAGGGATTGGGTGAGATACAAGGCTCAGGAGCAAAAGGAGCAAAGTAGCATTGTGGAGGTTAGGTATGGGTTAAGGGAGGAAGGAAGGGATGTGGGCGTGGATTAAGAAATGGCGGAGAAAGTGTATAAAGGAATCAACCAAGAGGGGAGGGGGCGGGCAAAATGTTGCGGCTTTGCTCTGACCTTCTGCCTGCTTCTCCCGGCCTCCTGGAACCCTTGGTCGGCTGCACAGATGCCGCCGACCCGCTGGCGTCTCGGAGCCCCTCCGCTCTTTGGATCTCGAGGGCTGCGCCTTCTACAAGGTGG
The DNA here is from genome assembly GCA_016271365.2 of Neoceratodus forsteri. Classification (NCBI taxonomy): domain Eukaryota; kingdom Metazoa; phylum Chordata; order Ceratodontiformes; family Ceratodontidae; genus Neoceratodus; species Neoceratodus forsteri. The sequence goes on from CM028136.1 coordinate 881,441,209, forward strand.
GGGACAGAGGAGAAGGCAGTCAGTAAAGTACTTTTATTGCAGTAATCTGCAACAAGGTGCTAAAACTTGAGATCTGCACAACAATAGACTGGGAGGGTATGGGGGGGTTAGGCGCCTAAACGTCTAGCTTAGCAATTAAAGATTGTTGGCTCCCCTCAATTAAAGGCACTTGCAACACTATTGTCTCAGTTTCACCCAGACAACTGTGTCTGACCCAGTATGCCAAAAAAGATAATTATTAAGCTGACTTGATCTTCAACAGAATATGAGTTCCAAAGACCCTGCTGCAGCTAAATTATGTCCTCAACCTGCAGTCATCTTTTCAGTTTTTAGCCTGAGACAATCCTGGCACATGGGTATAGATCAGGTAAGCACAGGTATCATCGCTGCTACCACCTAACAAGCAAGGTCAAGACATCACACCACACCAGCGTGTCACACAACTTCAAACCTGCAATAGTAAACTGTGTGTAAAGTGTAACTATACAGTCTTACTTAAGAAATAAGCAATGCGGGTGAGCTATACCTACTGAGGCCACCCCATAATCTTGGAGCTTTCAGTGTGTAGAGCAGTGCTGTGTGTGTGTGTGTGTGTGTGTGTATATCTGTGTGTGTGTGTCTCATGCTCTCTGCTTCCATCATTGCCATGGCTGCAAATACACAAATTCTGGTGAGAGCCAACACGGTTGCTATACCTTAACTTGATGCAAAGTCAGCTTTCATGCAAATGTGTCTCAGGGAGTAGGTTTGTGTTGCTGCTGCTGCTGTAAGGTTGAGGATATCTGATGCCCTGCTTTATATTCATTAGTGCTCATAGCGCTGGAATGGATGGCTGGAATCTACTTGGTATCAGATATCAATGGGATACAAAGAGTAACTGGGCCATGAGCTCATGGTCTCACTGCAGAATTTTCTCAGCTTCAAGCTGCATGGGGGGAGTGAAAGCTGAAAGCTGCACCGTGGCTTTAGATGTACACTAGCAATGCCGGTGTGAGAGCAAGTGGGTGGGGGATGGAGGATGGAAAGACTAGGTAGGATCCAGGGGATAGGAGAGAAAGCAAGTCAGAGAGGGGAAGCACATGAATCAGCTCATGGTCTCATCTCAGAATGTTCTTGGTTTTAAGCTGCATGGGGGAAGTGAAACTGAAAGCCGCACTGTAGCTTTAGATGTACACTAGCGATGCTGGTGTGAGAGTGGTTGGGGAGGTGGACAGGGCAGGGAGACAGATGATGGAAAGACTCGGCAGGAGTCGGGGGTTAGGACAGAGAGAGGAAGCACATTGATTCATGTGTACTGTATGTGCTGCAACTCCACTACACAGAGGAGCAACATTATGTGATATATGTGGCTGCAATTTTCAAAGACACAAAGCACATTTGCTGGAGCTGGAAGGATACTGCTTTCTTCAACTGCGAGCTGTGTGAGAAATTCTATATTGCACTTGATATCTGCAACAAACGTGCACTTTTGCTTAATTCTGTGGGAGGTGAAAATAACTACCCTTGGTAATTGCTTTTTATTCACATATTTATTTAGGGTTTAACCAAGAAGGGGCTTGTAAACTCTGCTTATCTTGTTAGTAACTTCAGAAGGATTTAAATACTGCATTTGGGTAGGTCCTTGAGGTAGCTAGATTGTCTACTAGGATTTGCTGACAGTTAAACTATTTTTAAATTTCAGGTGGCTGAGCAGTTGAAAAGAAACTTGCAAACTCTGCTTATCTTGGAAGTAACCTCATAAGTGTTTAAATACTTCATTCTGGTTGTCCCTTGGGGTAGCTGGATTGACTACTAGGCTTTTGGGACTGAAACTATTTTTAAATAATTTACTGGTGCGTAGGAGTTTGTGATAGTTAAACTCTTTTTAAACAGAGCTACTGGGGTTAAGGAGTGGTCACAGAAAAACCTGCAGTGTGAAACAGGAAAAGATGGTCTTTCAAGCAACAGAGGGTGGTGGATTAAGGTTTACGTTTGTTTGTTACAATTCTTAAGATTTTCAGTGCAGGAAGAGTTTAAAGCACAGCTGACTTATTTTGGGGTGGACAGCTCTCAGAGCACAAACCACCAGGCCTGTTTTGGGGCTGGGAAGGTTTACCTGTGTCTGACTTGGATGTGTGGATTTTCTCTGATTGATTAGCGAGGTGTTCTCTATCAAATTGTTGTGTAGGGCATCTTCCTGACAGGAAGGCACTCATTGCAGCAGTGGGTCAGAGCTTCCTAGCTGATTGTTTTGCGAGGGCACAGTTAGGCCCAACGCTTCCCACCCTCACCCACCCACCCCTGGAAATAGTTCCTTTATACCTGGGGTTCTGACATCATTTCCTCAAGAGTGCAAGTGCATGTCATCGTCATATCTCTCTAGCACACTGCACTGACAATATAAGCATAAACATTGTATAATATAAATATATATTTCTACATTACAAACCAATCACACAAAAAAAAAAAATGTGGGAGTAGTCAATGTAATGGCTGTGGGGCAGCAGTCTTCCGGGAGTCTTTCTGGAGGCTGAGATGTTGCCCTATTTGCAGACAACTGTCTGCCCTGAGGGGAGGAAGCTGCCCGTCTTCAGGCCACACTGGACAGTAGTACGGGACCTTCCCCAGGCCACAATGGACAGTAGGAAGGAACCTCCCCATCCAGGGAGCACCAGAACCACCACCACTACCTCAGAAGTTGCAAAGAAAGCACAGCAGTTGGACCACAGTGGCCTAGGGAGGATGAGGATGGTGAAACAGAGGCACACCCAGTCAGATGTTACACACCACAATCCATACGCATTCTGGGGAGCATAGCCCCCTATAGATACACCCACAGAGGAGACTAAGGAGGCTGAGGACAACTGTCACAAGGGAGGCCCACAGGAAGAGGCAGAGGACACCACAAGGAAAGGAAGCAGCTCCTGGTGGGGACTCAATTATTAGGGATAGAACTGGGAGGAGCTGGAAATCTGAAGTAAGGTGCCTGCCTGGTGCCATGGCTTGGAGGACAGGAAGCGATCCTCAGGATCACTACAACAAGCTGCAAGGGATTCTGAGCTGGACGTAATTGTCCACCTAGGGACAAATGACTTGGCTCATCATGAGGTTAGAGCAGTGCAGGAGGACATTGCAGAGTTGGGGAGGGGTCTAAGACAAGTAGCAAACACAGTATCCTTCTCAGAGGTGCTGCCTGTCAAAGGCATGGGGGAGGCGAGGGTAATTGGCACCATGCAGTTTAATGAATGGTTGAAAAAATGGTGCAGAGCACAGGGGTTTGGCTTCATTGGGGACTGGGGTTCCACCTGGAGGGACACCAGCCTATACTGGCAGGATGGTCTGCATCTGTCCAGGAAGGGAACAAGTCTTTTGAGCAATCGGTTTAAATGCTTCATTGGCAAGCTTTTAAACTAGTCAATGGGGGAGGCACTGACAAGCAGCAGAAAAATCCCAGCCTCTCCCAGCAAAACAGGGTACTAAATGAGAAAAAGACCAAGGTAGAACGGTCAGTGGGGGATGCTGCAACAGAAGGTAAGGCCATGAAAAAATGGAGAGCAATGAGTACCAATGCCCGTAGTCTAGGTAACAAGCTTCCTGAATTAGTGGCCTTGATGGAGGAAGAACATCTGGATATCGTGGCAGTCACAGAAACATGGTACACACAAAACCATGACTGGGACGTAAACATACCAGGATACACTATCTACAGGAGGGACAGGGAGGGTAAAAGAGGGGAGGAGTAGTTCTTACATAAGGAAGGAATAAAAGCAACAGAACAAAAGGGTAAACAGGGAGGAGAAGAAGCACTGTGGGTAAATTTGGAGACAGGCAATGGCACCACAATCCACACAGGGGTTGTATACAGACCCCCTTCTCAGGGGGAGGAAATGGACAAGGACATGATAGAAAGTATACTTAGAATGGCAGAAAAAGGGGAGATATTGCTGATGGGTGATCTGAATATGCCAGATGTTAACTGGAGCGCAGTTGCAGCTGCCACTTCGAAGAGTGCAGTTATTCTAGATGCCCTACAGGGGGCATGCCTTAGACAACTAGTACTGGAGCTCACTCGAGAGGGAGCAATATTAGACTTGATACTCTCAAATGGAGATGGACAGAGGATCACAGATGTAGAAGTGGGTAGCCATCTGGGAACTAGCGACCATCGAACAGTATGGTTCACAATAAACACAGCAATAGAGTCAAGCCATACAAAGACAAAAGTACTGGACTTTAGGAGGGCTGACTTTGCCAAATGGGTGAGTGTCTAAGGAATGCACTAGCAAATGGGTGGGAAGGAGGGTGGAAGAACAATGGGGAATAATAAAACTGCCATCACAGAGTAACTGAGCCTTTGTGTGAAGCAAATAAACAAAACAAGATGATGTAGAAACCACTATGGTTCTCAAAGGAAGTGGCAGTGAAGGTTCAAGAGAAAAGAAAGCATTCAGGAAGTACAAGAATCTAGCAGGCGAGGACAGAGAACTGTATCAGTTAAAGCAAAGGAGGCTGGAGGCAGTCAGAACAGCAAAGGCCCAAACTGAGGAAAAGATAGCCAACTCAGTTAAGAAGGGAATAAAACCTTTATAGGTACATCAGGAGCAAAGGAAGACCAAGGAGGGATAGTGAGGCTTAATAAAGGGGAGGGAGGGTGGGCAGAGGAGAATGTGAAAAGGCAGAGATACTAAACAAATATTTTTGCTCAGTATTTACAAAGGAAGAGGGGGAGGTACATAAAACAAACAGTAGTAACACTCTGGATACAGAAGTTGATACCAGCCCATTTACAGAAGAAAGGGTTCTGAAAGAACTCTTAAAACTGAAGGTGGACAAAGCAATGGGGCCTGATGGGATTCATCCCAGAATTCTAAAAGAACTAAGGGTAGAACTAGTGACACCACTGACTACCCTCTTTAACAAATCATGGGAGGATGGGGTGGTACCCGAGGGCTGGAGGAGGGCAGATGTGATTCCCCTTCACAAAAGTGGGAGCAAGGCAGAAGCAGGAAACTATAGACCTGTTAGTTTAACCTCAGTGATAGGGAAAATGATGGAATCACTTCTAAAGGAAAGAATTGTCGAGTACCTAGAGGCCAGAGGGGCACAAGACCCTAGGCAGCATGGATTCACAGCGGGAAGGTCATGCCAGACGAATCTGATAGATTTCTTTGACTGGGTGACCAAAGTAGTAGATCAGGGAGGGGCTGTGGACATGGCCTACCTAGACTTTAGCAAGGCATTTGACACAGTCCCACACAAAAGATTAATATACAAGTTAGCCAGCCTGGGAGTGGGTCCCAAGATGACAGCCTGGGTAAAGAATTGGCTGGAGAATAGGACACATAGAGTAATAGTAAATGGAGTCCACTCAGAAGAAAGGAGGGTTACTAGTAGGGTACCGCAGGGTTCAGTATTAGGACCAGTCCTCTTCAATGTCTTTATAGCGACATTGCAGAAGGACTGGAAGGAAAAGTATGTCTCTTTGCAGATGACACTAAGATCTGCAACAGAGTTGATGCACAGGGTGGGGTGGAAAGGATGAGAAGGACTTGGCAAGGTTAGAGGAATGGTCAAATGTATGGCAGCTTAGATTCAATGCTAAGAAGTGCAAGGTAATGCACCTGGGAAACAAAACCCAGGGAAGAATACACAATGGGGGTGAGATACTAACAACAACAAAAATGGAAAGGACCTGGGGGTAGTCATATCAGATGACCTAAAGGTGGGCAAGCAATGTGAGAAGGCAGCAAGGGGCTGGGGATACTGGGATGCATAGGAGAGGCATCACCAGTAGAAAACAGGAAGTTATTATCCTCTGTACAGACAGCTGGTGAGACCCCATCTGGAGTACTGTGTGCAGTTCTGGAGACCCAATCTCCATAAGACATAGACAGGATGGAAGCTGTCCAGAGGAGGGCACTAAAATGGTGCAGGGTCTGCACCGGAGGACATATGAAGAGAGACTTAAGGAGCTTAATATGTATAGCCTCGAGGAAAGGAGGGAGAGGGGGACATGATAGAAACTTTCAAGTACCTCAAGGGAATCAACAAAGTCAAGAGGTAGCATCTTTCAAAAAAGGTGTGCAAGAACAAGAGGCACAATTTGAAGATAGAGGCGGCTCAGAGGTAATTTAAGGAAGTATTTTTCACAGAGAGGTTTGGATGCATGGAATGGCCTTCCGGAGGAGGTTGTGGAGTCAAAATCAGTGGTGGAATTCAAGCATGCATGGGATAGTCATAAGGCAATTCTGGGGGGTGGGGGTAGAAAGAAGTAGGCTGCTGGTTAACTAGGATCTGCAGCTTATCCAGTAGGTAGGGAAATGGGCAGACTGGGTGGGCCAAGCGGTCCTTATCTGCCGTCAAATTCTGTTTCTATGTTTCTATGTTTCTATGTGGTGCGTTTGGGGTCAGGTCACACCCATTTCAGACACCCCTCTCCTCCTCTGTTAGCAAGACATTAGCACAACTCTCGCTATTCAGCCATAAAAATGTCTTGTTTCCTTCTGTTACTACCTGGGCTATTATCTCTTCAGTTTTGTGCCTCCACGCTCCTTACTGTTTTCTCTAATTCCCTCTGTTTCCTCTCATACACCTCCCTATTCCCCTCCCTCTGCATCTCCTTATGCCTTCTGATTGCTACCCTTTTAAATCTTTACCCTTTCAGACACCTGTTTCAAGAATCACAGTGGTCTCTTTTTCCTCTTGCTTTTGCTCACTTGCTTGATGCAGAGGTTTGTCACCTTCAGTGTGCCCCTTTTAGCTTTGCCCACTGTTCCTCCACCCAGGTCATCCGCCTACCAGGTCAACCCTGAGGCATTCACCTATCTTTATAAAATCTGCCTCATAGAAGACCAGGACCCTCATCCTTGTGTGGATCGATTCTGCAGCCATGCTTATACTGAACCACACTGTACAGTGATCACTGGTCCCCAGATGGCCTCCCACCTTGATGTCTGCAACACTGTCCCTGTTACTGAGTACCATGTCCAGTACTGCCCCATCATGAGTGGATTCACTGACTAGTTGCCTGAAAAATAGGTCCTGCAGGTAGTCCAGGATATTTCTGCTTCTATCGGAAGCTTCAGCTAGGAGGCTCCAATCTGCCTTCAGCAGATTAAAGTTCCCCATCAGCAGCACCTCCCAGTTTTCTGCCATCTTTCCAAAGGCTTCCACTAGCACCTTATCTAATTCCTCTACTATTTTAAAGTTGGATATTTGCCATCTTATGCATATCATGTTATTCCTTTATAGTGTTAGAATTTTGCAAACTCAATGTAAACCCCCCCCCCACAACTTTGGGGGCTTACCTGGACTGCTTGTGCCTTCCTCCCCTCTGGAGCTCCTGCTGCTGCTCCTGACCTAAAAGCTGTTGCTAGTGCTGCCACAGCCAGCTCTCGCTTGCTTAACCATGTGTGCGGCATGGAGAGACAGCCCAGCCATTCAGCGGCTTCATCTTCAGCACCTTCTGTGCCCTCTGCTTCGTGGCAGCAGCTGCATTTTCCTCAGCCCTGGCCCCCAAATCTGGCTGAAGGGACCAGGAGCCAACAGGGACACATCTTTTGTGCCCCCTGCACCCACCATTAGAAAGCCACCACAACAGCAAGAGTGCATGCTACAAGGGTTCCTTCCCAGTGCTCCTAGTTCCACAGACTCTGCCAGCACACCTAACTGTGGTCCTGATGCTCACAAGGTCACCACCAACCAACCAGACAGCAGCCCGTAATATCTCCAAAAGTACAAAACATATCCTCTTGAAATATGGGAGCTTAAGAGACCCTGGGACTGGAAAGGGGTGAACTAAATTTCACAGTCCTAGGGACTGAAACAGCTGAGATACAAGTCTCTAAAAATGGCCATTTTTAATGAAACACCAATGCAACTCTAATATACTGGTGCTTCCGCACCTGTTTATATCAATGTGACCAGCGTTGCTTTGGTTTCTGGCATCAGTCAATCAATCAATCAGTCAATCAATCAATCAAAATTTTTATTTAACCAGGCGAACATCATTGAGCAATGCTTGTTTTTGAGATGGACCTGGACAGAACACATAATCATAATCTACACAAGGATTACAACAACAGCCATAAAGGAAGTAATAGAGCCAGAAGCAGTTATCATGAAAACTGATAACAGTAGCCAGGCATATACAATAGTAATTACAAACATAAAGAAGTCACAGCAATCAATATAATATGTACACATTAACCTGGAGGATACCAGAGGAAAGAAGAATAGATCATGGATGTAGTATAAGGGTAATAAGATGATATTGATGGGGGAAGGGAGGAGGAAGGAGGAAGCAGAGGGAAGGAAGTAGAGGAGATGAAGGAGGAAGGGCACATAGTAATCCGCAGAATATCAGGGACCGATGTCATAGCCAAATGGATTACATACAGACTCTATGTTGGGGGTAGTAGGGGAGGTCCTTCTTAGCTGAAGGTTACAAACATGGGATAAGGTTACAGTAACCTATGACAGTGGTAACTGGAAGGATGGGATAAGAGGGAACGTGAAATGTAGTTAGGGAAGGGGGGGAGAGGCTGTAATAGGGCAGCATGTAGCAGGTGACATGGTTGATCATGGCAACAGCTGTCATGGAGCAACTAACAGAACAAAAGGAAGTTTTGTTTTCCTTTTGTTCTGGTATTTGACTGGCACATCGCCCGTGAAGTGATCTTCTGAACCTCACAGTGGCAGAAACCAATACAACACTGGCCTCAACTGTATATTAATATTAACTGCAGTGGAATAACATATTTTTCCCAGTAGTGAGTGTTCAGACCAATAACTCATGAGTTTCAAAGCCACGAGTTAGATATGAGGGTATTACTACTACTTGTGTGAAGATTTAATTTTTTGTTCTACTTTGCCTAATTCTATACTTGATATACAGCATACCACACCATTGATAATGTTCATTAGTGTTTTACCTTGTTTCTGGTTACAACTGACTTTGTTTCCATTGTTCTCTAAGGTAAGGGAGATTACGAGCAGAGTAGTACTGTACCCTGTCCTTTTCAATTTTTTCATACGTGACATAGGGGATGGAATAATGGTGAGTCCCACACAGTCTATACTGTTCCCCTTACTGGTGCACTAGTACCCCCAAAGTGCCTTGGGAGCTCACAAATGGTCTATTAATGTGTGCATGCACAGAGTGTGCAGCTGCAGGCCCACTGTTGGACCACAGTGTAGTGCTAAATGAAGACTGGTAGTTGAGGATCCCAAACAAAATATATTTAAACTGATGTTAGTTGCTCCTGGCTATTTCAATTCTAGAAAAGGGCTTTGATGACAGTTGCACATGAATGCCCGCAGTTCTTTTAACTGGTTCAAGATAACGGAACAATTGGTGGTGTATTGACCTGGTACACACAGCCTTTAAGTTTCTATGGTTGCTGGCTCTGGTGGGACATCTCCTTTTGAGTTGCAAGATGTTGGCGGTGCTACAAGTGTGGAAGACCCAACACACCTCGGGGGGGGTGTGAGGTGTGCGGGCCATGCTGGTCTCCAAGTCCTTTGAAATCCTCTTCACCCCATGGGGGGCTTACATTCACCCACCCTGAGGGGTAACCAATCATCATTCAGAGCCTTCAGTGACTTAAGCCCAGGACAAGTCCTGGCAGCACACAAATATCAGGGCAGGTGCTTTGGTGTAGTTCCAGACTGAAACAAAAATCTTTGCAAAGAGTTTTAAGCAGCTTCTCTGAACCCAGTCACTGACTGCTCAAATCACTCACACATCTCCTGTCTTCAGTCTCCCAGACTGTCCGAGACACATCTGAGCTTTTTTCACATGTACTCACCGTCTGTTTCCATCCGAGGGTCGATTCTCGTTGGCTGACTTCTCGTACATAATTCATTATACTAATCCCCCTGCTCTGAGTGGCTGGCAATTTGACATGGGAAGCATATACATAAAGTCCTCTATAACGTGAGCCAGCTTACATCTCGAAGCTCTGCAGAGCTAAGCTTAGGATTGGCTTTTTCTTCCAGGCAACATGTGCTGTCCTCTGACCCCTACCCTCCAGTCCTGGGGCCAGAAGCACAAAAAAACATGCCATATAGTCTCTTACATGTTGTGATTTTAAAAGTTGTTTCCATCCCATGGCTCATCTTCCAGCCATTAGGATTGGTTCCTCCCATTCCCTGCTGCTATCTTGTGGGTGACTCAATGGCAGAAGAGCCCTGTCAGGTGCTTCTGAATGTTGTGCTCTATGTAAGAGCAGTTTTCTTGTTGCAACTGCAGTTGCATTTGCTGTGCAGCTTTGAGACCACTAAATGAATAGTGGAGTAATGTTGTTGTGCTTTCTGACCACAAAGGCAGTCTGAGGGGTGGGCTGAGCAAACTCCCTGTATAGCACGGGCTGCAGATGTCTTTGGCACAGCTGCACTAAAGAAAAGAAGCTGCAGGCCAGAATTAGCTACCTGGCCCAGCTACCTCAGTCCACAGGGACCAGCAAGTGAAGACCTGATGCTGCTCACTGGCTGTGATAAGGAGGCAGTTGCAAACCCAAAGAAAAGAAGAAAGGGTACAGTCCAGCCCTGATCCTGCAGTTGCAGTCTGGACCAGGCTGGAGTTGAAGGAGAATGCAGAGGGGGGCAGCAAGGGGCCAAAAATAAGCCTCCTTTGGGAGGGAGTTACATCGCCCCTCACTGAAATCTTAATCCTTGGCATACTCATCAAGACTTGAAAAACACAAAACATGAAAAACACAAACATAACAGCCTGTCTAATACACCTGCATCCTATTCAAGAGATGATATTATGCAATAGAGCATGGGGCACACATTTGTAATTACTGTATTTCCCCTGGGGTATACTCACAGTTCTCAAATATATGTAATATGAAGGGAGACTGGAGGATCTCAATATGTATTCCCTGGAGGAAAGGAGGGGGGGGGATATGCTAGAAACTATCAAATACCTCAAGGGTGTAAATAAGGTACAAGAGGGTAGCATCTTTCCAAAAAAAAGTTGTTCAAGAGCAAGGGGCCATGATATGAAAATAGATGGGGGTAGACTTAAGGGTAACATGAGGAAGTATTTTTTCACAGAAAGGGTGGTGGATCCATGGAACAGCCTCCTGGCAGAGGTTGTAGGGGCAAAAATGGTAGGGGGATTCAAAAACACATGGGGCAGACATAAAGGAACTCTAGTGATGGAAAGAGAGGGTAAGCTGCAGATCATTTAGGATCTGCGGTATATGAAATAGGTAGGAAAAATGGGCAAACTAGGTTAGCCAAGCGGTCCTTATCTGCCATCAAATTCTGTTTCTATGTTTCTAAAGATGATCTGGGGGTAGCATGAAGGGGGGTAACCATGGGTTAGGCAGCAATAGGGTTATTTTATGTACTGCAATTTTGGGAAGGCTGGTGGAGACACAAGGGGCTTCATATGTGCACTCCACAGGATTCTTTATTTTTCATTCAGATTGACAAGGTCCAAGATGCTCTTCTCTAATAACTTGAAAAGGGTCACTGAGGGTTCTGCATCTGCCACATGAATGGGTTCACATGGCCCTGGTATCTTAATGTCCTCTGGTGGTGCTTCAACAGTGTCCTCCATGATAGGGGCAGGATACATGACCCAAGGTCAGGGGGTAAAAAAGGTGCTTCAACAGGACTTAAAGTCCTTGGTTGGTAACACTACTTTCTTTCTGTGCAGGTGGGTGCAAGTTCAAGGAGAGTAGAGCTTGCCTGAATCCTGGGATATAAGGACACACAAATTCATCGTCCTCATCAGAGCTGTTGTAGATCACATCAAGTTGTATCTCAGTATTTGCAACTGGTAGTTCAGTCTAAGCTGCAGGGGTCCTCCTTTTCAGTGTCTCATGCCTACCCAGAGGAACTTTCTCCAGCATCCACTGAGCTTGATCTCTACCTCCCGCTGTGGTGCTGCAGCTACTCTCCTCACTCTGACTGATGAAGCCCCCGGATCTGAACCCTCATGGGGAAGGGCCTCTCTATCCTCCCAGGGCACTCTATCTAGAGTGTAGAGTGCTGGCTGGAGTGACTGGGCACAGAGAGAGCTGAGCGCTCAACATTGGGAGTGTGGAACAGGAGGTGGTGCATTTGCCTATCCTCCGGGGGGGGGCTCTGCTTACTGTTTTCCCCGGAGCTCGGTCGTGCCATGGCATCAGGGCACTGAGTGCTAATGCCCACCGCAGCTCTGCCCTTTGCTATTGCATGGCACTGCAATCCTGGCCATCCTCCAACCACCACCAGAGGCCGCTCTTGTGCAATGCATCTTCAGAGCCCTCCCCAGGGAAGAGAGAGCAGTCCTCTGGATGCTCGATCTCTTCCTTCCCCTGCCAACCCCTGGCGGCCCGAATCCGTTCCTGAACCCGGGTCGCCGGCGTATCACAGTGTGGCATTCAGTGCCTCAACCCTCAGTGCCACTGGGCTGATTCCCTGTACAGCATCTTACATACAGTGTTTCCATTCTCCAGCCATAGACAGTACACCAGCACAATGACATATGGTTTTCTAGTGGTCAGCTGTTTTGTTTACCTGGGACTCCAAGATTTCTCAGCAGGATTCTGTATCCAGGCAGTTGAGCTTTCTCTTTTACTCATTTATTAAATAAGGTCTTGTTGGTCATATTAGCTTTTCCTTCTGCTTCCTTGGCCACCCTATAGGGTTCAGTTAGTCATCTTAATCTTTTGGCGTACTCTAGATAAGTCTCTGGTAGGGTGCCAACAGCAGAGATGCTGAAACGTAGGTTAACTAACAGTCTGGCATCACATGCAAACATGAGTTAATAGAGGGAGAATGCTGTGGACTCATTTTTGGTGAAGTTATATGTGTGGACCAGAAAAGAACAGTTACTCACCATAACGGTAGATCTGTGAGAGAATCTCCTCCATTGAGCCGCATCTCTGGAACTGTAAGCTGTTGGCATAAGAACCACTTGGAAATTTTTGCTAGCCAGGGCCGCCCATAATGATGTGCAATATCGGATCCTATATAATCGTGGCTGGCCCAATTGCTCTTCAGTTCCCCACTGGAGATAAATTCGGAGGAACCACAAGACCAAGCCAGTACCAGGCATACAAGGAGAAGCATGGGACTGGAAATAATGTATACATACACGGTGTACTTCTGGATCCCGTCAACCATGATGAGCTGACAGGGGAGGACCAGTTGACGGGATATCCATTATTTTTACTGGGAGTGACAGCAGTAAGCATTTGAATAGTTCAGAGAATGACCCCAGTACAACCTGGGAGTTGACAGCACCCTTTAAAGGGCCCAGGACTACTGATGCGGAAGGGTAGAACCTGACAAGGGGGCTGCCTACCATCCATAGTAGGTACAGCAGAGCCAGAGCCACACTCCAACCTTGGTGTCTCATTGACAGCTGGGGGGGCTGTATTCATCACCGCTGGAATGGACAAGGGCTTACCCCCTTTAATGGAGACCTCAACCTCATTGTCAAAGCAGGAACTTTATCCTTATGCTTGTGCTGATGGCCAGTAAAGGAGGACTTTGACGATGACAGCTTATCCTTGTCTTTGTCCTTAGTTCTCCTCATCTGCGGCAATGACAGTGTCACTGAATGCCAGGGAGTACCCTTCCCCAAGGGTGGTCAAGTGAGATGGAGAAGCTGATTTGGAGCCTCCAGCCTTGGTAGTTGCTTCCATGGTGTTGATAGCGAAGAAGATTTCTAAAGCCATCTTGTGGCATCTTCTTGTGGCCTAGATGAATCCCAAGGCCAAAACAGCAAACACAAACCGTGTGAATGTCATCCTTGTAGATCTTGTAGCCACAGGTACAAAACCAAAATAAAGGTTCTTTCAATGGCTGCATAAAAGGACAACACTGATAGGTTAAAGTAAAGCAGTTAAAATAATAAAGTTGAAAAAAACACAGTGTTATTTCTCTGCAGGTCCAAATGATGGGTTACAGTAGGAGAAGGAGCTGAGGAGCAATGGGTCCACCCATGATTTTATAGGTGCTGATGTTACAAGTCATTGTGGATGGCCCCCAGCTGGCAAAAGCTTCCAAGTGGTCCTGACATTGACAGCTTACTGTTCCAAAAGTGCGACTCAATGGAGGAGATATCTTCAATAAAGATCTACACTTGTGGCTCCATTTAGATTCATCGGCTGTGTCCAAAGTTCCAAGTATGTTCAAGAGTGTCTGACAAAACCTCTCAGGCTGAGAGTCACCTTTTGGATGATAGGGTATGGTTGAGACTTTTCAGTATCCATCAATGCAGTTATCTGATGAGGTGACCATCAAAGTCCCTTCTTTGTTCAGATCTGAAGCACTTTGAGGAGCTATAATGCATGAACTGTAACAGATTTGGCTCTGTTCTTGCTATCGGGTCTTAGGTGGGGGTAGCCCTGTGTGTAACGGGTGCAGTGATAGTAACCACCAAGATGTTGCTGATTCCCTTCTTGTCTAGCTCCAGAGATAGTAAGTCCATGCAGACAAGAGCCAATGATCCATTGCTCATGATACTGACTAAAGGCATCACCCTTTTTGGCAGAATCTTGCAGGTGATGCACCAGCTACACACTGCGATGCTTTTCAACTTCCATTGCTAGCCAGCATCAGTAGAATCAGTCTTTGACAAGGTCCAGTGATTTGTCATAGCCCAGAATACCCATATCAGGACACATGGTGAAAATAACGGCACTGCATGTTCTCTATTCACTAAAAGTATTGTAAAATCTATACATTCAGGGGAAGTTCCACAAGAATGGAAAACTGCTCATGTAGTGTGAGTCTTTAAAAATAAAAGCTCAAACACTTGCCCTGTAATTAGATGTCCATTAGTCTAACTTCAATTAGATGTAAATTACTAGAAAGGTTAGTAAAAGATATGATTCTTTCCAAGTCGGAAGTTCTGGACTTAGATCAACATGGTTGTACAAAGGGAAGGAGTTGCACAACCAGTCTCATTTGTTTTTTATGAGAAGATAAATAGTGCTCTGGATCAAAATATTCTGTGTGATATCATATACCTTGACTTCAGCAATTTTGATTTGGTGCCACACTGGGCCATAATCACTAAATTGAACAATGCAAAAAAAAAAGAAATATATTCACTGGACTTCAGAGTTGTTAAATAACAGAACTCAACAGTATTAATCAACGGGCATCTATCTAACCTAGGTAAAGTCTCCAGCAGGGTATTACAGAGCTTAGTATTAGGCCCCATCATATTTCAAATCTTTATATCTGATTTAACACATCAGTTAAACTGTTGGTCAGCAAAATATGCCAACGATTCAAAAATCTGTGGACCCTGTGAAACAGCTACACAAGTGAGGTATATCCAGAGTGACCTAGATAGTGTTGGAAAATGGTCAAAAATGGAGAAGGTGTTTTAACTTGGATAAATGTAAGGTTATACACCTAGAAAATAAAAATAACAATAATAGTCTGCGTGGACTCACTCTAACAATGACTATTAAAGAAAAAGATCTTGGCGTTAATATTATAAATGATCTGGTTTGTACTAGTCAGACAAATGTGGCTATAGCTAGAACTAATAAAATCATTTGGGCTATTAAAAGACGTATTAGATCAGGGAATAAGAATGTTCTGTTACCCCTCTATGGGGCATATGCCAGACCCCATCTGGATTATGCTTCTCAACTTTGGTGTCCATATGAAAAAGAGATACAGCCCAATTAGAAAAAGTGCAGAGAAATTTCACCAAACACATTTCCGAGTTTA
The DNA here is from genome assembly GCA_016271365.2 of Neoceratodus forsteri. Classification (NCBI taxonomy): domain Eukaryota; kingdom Metazoa; phylum Chordata; order Ceratodontiformes; family Ceratodontidae; genus Neoceratodus; species Neoceratodus forsteri. The sequence goes on from CM028136.1 coordinate 881,456,884, forward strand.
AGGTTAAGACTTGTCAAGAACATTTGAAACAATTAAACTTAATGCCACATTGAAATTAGGAGACTAAGAGGGGACTTGCTTCATATGTTTGATATTGTTCATCACCCATATTTATTATCAGAACTAGGAATCAGCTTCAAACATGACACAGTATCCACCACAGGGCATCCATTACAAATTGTTGGTAAAACATTCAGGACATTAAAAAAAAAATGTCTTCACCGCATATATTGCAAACCCATGGAATGCCCTGACAGTCAAGCTACTAATAAGTAAAACCAAGTCAGAATTTAACAAAGTTGACAAGCTTATCTTGAATGGTAGAATAATAAAATATTACAATTAGTAGTTTATTAAAGGAGCAAATATGCGCAACATTGCCTTCAGCCTCTTCCTCCTCACCCTCTCTTAGTACGAACTGCAGTATATCATCATGTAGGGTTCTGAAGATCATTTTTCTTGACTTGATGAGCAGAGCCAATTGCTTTCTGGGGAACAGGGTTCCTGTACAAAAGTCCATTTCTCATTACCAGCTTACCCCATTTCCAGACGAGAAGTGGCATGTCAGGATAGGAAATAGTTGGTATGACCCACACACCAGGTGGTCTTTTCTTGGTTTACTTTATAGCAGTTGCTAGCCCCTTTTCCAAGATTGTGATGGCATTCTTCATATTGGGGTCCATCCTCTGAGCTAGTTGCATTTTTATTCAGCTGAGATGTGGCAGAGAGGTGTTATGCAGGGTGGTCAAATGGACACACCCAACTGGGTTGGTGGGGCTAGACTGATCATCTGGCACTAGCAGTTGACAAGTGGATCATGCCTCATCCTCAGAAATGTAAATGCAGGGCTTCTCTGTGGGGGGGGGGTATGATGTGAAGGTCTGGACAAGGCATCTACATCAGTATTGTTCCTTCCAGGGTGGTACTGCAGTCGTACGTGGCAGGATGACATGGCTACGATCCAGTTATGGTCGGGTGTCATCCAACTTGGCTATCATAAAGACACATGTCAGTGGGTTGTTGTCTGTTAGCATGACAAACTTGGCTCCATACAGATAGTCATGGAACTGGTCCACCAAAGCTCATTTCAAGGTGAGAAATTCCAGTTTATAGACTGGGTAGTTCTTCTCTGACACACTCAGGCTTCAACTGGCATGTGCTATGGGTTTCATACCATTCTCATGCTCCTGGTATAGCACAACTTGAAGCCATTCATTCTGCGTCAATATGGACGGTGTATGGCTTGGTGTAGATATGTAACTGTGGGAAAGAGTCCTGGGTGCCCACAAACTCTGTCCCATCTTGCTTCAATTACGTTTTCATTAAAAAATAAATAAACTGGAATTAAATAATGAGATTTCTTTGGTGGAAACCTCCCATTCCCACATCCCGGCTATGCCCTGTGGGTAAATGAGCAAAAGCCAATACGAGGGCCTTTGTTAATTACTGAGTAATCTCTCTGAATGACTGTTTGCATTTTTCAGTATATCCACTTTCCAGATGGTTCACTGACCTTGTAATATTTGGTTATAGGTATGTCCATACCTGTGTGCTCCTTTCTTTTCTGTGTGGAATACAGTCAGGTCAGATTGCTTAAGGGCATCACTATAGAGGAATAACCTTTCATACATTGTCAGTAGTAGCCACAAAATCCCAACAATGACTGCAAGACTTTCCAGTTGGTTAGCCAAGGACAGGCAGTGAGGGCTTCTGCTTTACTTAGATCTGTGCTGTTTCCTCTGTCTGAAACAATATGTCCCACATACTTAAACAAAGAAACATAGAAATCTGATGGCAGAAAAGGACCCCATTGGCGCATCCAGTATGCCCTTATTTTTCATGGCTATTTGGCAGAACTGGCACTTACCCAGAAAAGGCTCAAGGTCGTATCACGCCAGTTAGTCCAAAATCTTTATTAGTCTGGCCTCATGTTCTTCAAGAGTCCACCCGAACACTATGAGGTCATCCAAGTAAACTAGCACTTCGAGGAGGTTCTTGTCAGGTGGGGCTGCCCCAGGCTTAACATTTCAAGGGAAATTATTTTCAGTTTGCTGCTCTGCTGCTTGCTGCCTAGTAGGCCAGCCCTTCATTTTAACATGTTATTGACAGATTTAGGGTATGCAGAGTATGTACTTGAGTATCCTGGAAGCAACCTTGAGGACAGGCATTGAAATGTTTCCGGAACATCAGAGAGTCCTTGTGGCACTCTCTCAAACTGGTAAGACATCAGAGAGCAGGTAAAAGTAGTCTTCTCTTTATCCTATTACTATCTTGTAGTATCTGCTGTATTAGTCCGGCACAGAGAATCCCTTCATCCCAGTAAGGCTGTCCAAGGGGTCCTGCACCTGATGCATGGTGTACTACTCAGGTACAGTCTTCTGATTCAGTAACCATAAATTTATATACATTCTTATGGCACCAATATTCTTATGAGCCCCCACTGTTGGTGAAGCATAGGGGCTCAGAAACTGTTTAGTAGTCCCTGCAGCAAGGATTTTCTGCAGGTCTTGCTGGATATCTTCATTATCAACTAGTGCCAGTCTTCTGGATCGCTCCCTAAAGGCTCTCTCATCATATAGACAAATCAAGTGTTCTTCACCATGGTCACACTCCACTTGTGGCGAGAGAAGACCTCTGATCATTCTAGTGTCATTGCATATGCTTCATCCACTGGAGGAGGGATGGGAGACTGTCGAAGGTCAGACTTACTCATCATCTTCCCATAAAGGGGTCGTCCCTTGATGCAATGGGGCCACCATGGCATCAGCAGTATACAAGCTGGCGAGCATGGTGCCAGGGTATACAATCAGTTCCTTATGTGTTTCTTTCTTTACTTTGAGTGGGCTTGTCTTTACTAGGGCTTTATTACCAGGCTATCCTCCACATTGTACCAGCAATCCTCCAGGCAGGCTGTTTACCAGGGATTACAGAACAGTTATGTGATTGGGAGGACAGGACAGCACACATTATGGGAAAGGGGAACATTGTTTAACCAGGAGTAGCACACTAGGCCGAAGCTTGTTTCCAGGTGCGACCTGGGAGCACAAGGAAGTTAAGTGACTTGCTCAGGATCACATTGTATGCACCTAGGGGGCTGTGGGATTCAAATCCAGGTCTCCAGATCTGCAGTTCAGATCCTTAACCCACTGCGCTATACTGCCTCCTATGCCCTAAAATATTTTGGTTCCACATCAATTTGATTATAAATCCTTTTCCTAAATAGACAGTTAAAAATTGGGTATTGGTTAGAAAGCATTAAGTGACCCTTTTTCTTATTACAAATAGCTTTAATGATAAATGTACCATTTTTATAGAAAAATAGACAAAGACGGCAGAAAAAGGCTGATCCAGTCTGCCCCTATCACCCTGTCATAACACCAGGATCTATTGTCTCTGTGGGGTCTTCGCTTTAATATTCCCCCTTTTGTTATCTGTGTTACTGCCTCTCACTTCCCACTGAGTAGCTAATATCTCCTTGACTCTAACCCAGTCATTTTTCAAGCCATTTATGGTTTTAGTACTGGCCAACTCTGCCAGCAGACCATTCCATGACTCAGCAACTCTTTCAGTAAAGTAATACTCCTCACATCCACTGTAAACCTTCCGCTCGTGACCCCTTGTCCTATCTTCTCTGTTTCTGGTAAACAGCTCCACACAATCTATTCAATTATTTTCAGGAACTTGAATGTCTCTGTTATATTCCTCTTTCTCTTCTTGTTTCGAGTGACTACATGCTCAGTGCCTTTAGCGGATCCTCATAGGATCTGCCCTCTTGGACCTGAATCATATTGGCCATCCTATGTTGTACCGTCCCTAGCATGTCCCTTTCTGTTTTATTTCTCTCTTTTTTTGCAATAATAGTTTATTAAAACAAATTTCTTTTTTGTTTTAAATTACAAACAATATAACATAAAATACATGCATTTGTTACCTTGTACATTGATACCCGATGCATTTTTTCTACAGCAGGAACAACAACACCTGTCACATAGACTGTTCCTTTACAAAATGCTGAAAAAATAAAAATACACAACATACATGCATCCACTAAGATAACATACAATAAAAACAAAATGTTTAAAACAAACTAAAACTACCTGGTCCGCACTTGTGTCAAATAATTCCCTGTCTGTCTGATTACCTATACTTTGTACTCTTTACAAACCTGATCCGCCCAATGGGCAATGTAGTTGCCAGTGTGTAGGGGGTATTACAGTGACCTCCTTGCTAAATTTGTGTCTCTGCCTTGGCAGCGCAGTTGACTATAATTTGAAATAACAATTTTGAATTTTTCCCATTAAGGCCTGGAGGGGTGATTCCCAGGATGAAATGTCTAAAAGACCTGGGAATTGATGTCTCAAAAATCTCATTTAAGGCCTTGGAGACCACCTCCCAGAAATCATCTAGTTTGGGGCACAAGTGTGATGGGCTTGTGTGTCACAGCCTTGTCAACATCTATCAGTAAAGGAGGTTCCAAAATGTTTTGTAATCACTAGAGATCTAGAAGAAACGTGTTACCATTTTGCACCTGTGTTCTCTCCAGTCCCTGTCCATTTTTAGGTGGGGACTCTAGAACTTGGCACAGTGCTATGGGTGTGGTCTCACCAGTAACCTATACAGTAGTAACAGTACCTCCTGCCTTCTACTGTCTGTGAGAGGGTCAGTAGGTGACCTATCACAGGTAAGGATCGGGTTAGAGCCTGCGGGGATGTGCAAATAGTGATGACACCTACCTGGACATCAATAAATCAATAAATAAAATAAACAAATTTCACCTATGTAACTTCTTTTAGTCCCCCGAATGAAGGGCCCACCAAATTGGACTCACAGTAAACACACCCTCCTATTCTGTCTGTCTCCAGGATGCAGGATGTGCATACCAGCAAGCAGAGCCAGGATGGAGTTGGGTGACTTGATCTAGGCACCTGTCTCTGATTAAAAAGGGGATTCAGTTTAAAGCAGCACCACCACGGCAAGGCCGTCCTTTCTGGTGCCAGAATGTGGACAGTCCTGTAAATGATAGACAGACAGACAGACTTCTCTGCTTTCTCTTTCCCTTAGTTTCACCCTGGCTGGCTATCCAGTAATGATTTCTGCTTCTTTTCTTTTCCTTTCTCCCCCTCCCAGGGCAGCAATAGGTCCAAGCCCTCAGATCCCAGGGAAGTGGGTCTGGTAGGACGGCTATAATGTGTAGTGACCTCCTTGCTGGGAGTTCATATAGAAAATAAAATGTCTTCCTACTGGGAGACATCTCAGAATGGTGCCCCAGAAAACAAAGGGTTGTTTTCTGATTGTTTGTATCCCTGCCTGCCTTTGCTTTAGCAGAAGGGATATCGGAGAGACAGTTCAGCTCCGCTGCTCGGAGCTTTTTTGAAATAAACAGGGGTTTGTTGAGGGAGCTGAGAAGCTCTACATAAAGGAGCACTTTCAAAATATTTTATGTAATTTTCTCCCTGCTCCACCTTAACAACAGCAGAGTGTTGAGTGAACAGGAGAGAAAGCATGCAAGGAGCCCAGCACTCCTAGCTGGCAGACAGCCAGATATGCCAAAGTCGTAGGCGAGCAAGGGAAATGCTGAGCCCTGAGAAAACAAAGACAGCCTTCACTTCAAAATGGATCAGGGGATCAGGATTAAAACATATATATAGTTTAAATGAAGGAGCTTATTTAATAAAATACAGTTTCTCCCCCCCCCCACCCCTGGACTACAAGCACTGCAGCCAGCAGGGAAAGAGTGTAATATGGAGTCATGTGCTCCACACTTCCTGGACTAGCACTGCAGAATGATCCCAGGAACTTTCTAGAATTCAAAAAACATGGTGTTTCCTCAGGCCAGCAGGGATGGCTGAGCCCTGTGGTTGAAAAGGGTCCAGTATGCAAGGACAAACTAGTCTTATAAGGCCTGGTGCTGCCTGTGGTGTCCCTTCCACATGGAACTCATGGCTGCCTCGGAGTATAAAAGACTGTAGGCCAAGTCAGGCAAATGTAAATAAGAGTAACTGTATAACATCACAGTTTAAGCACAAGCACACACTAGGTGATACTGAGGAAATTGTTGTTGTAATGTAACCTTGGCACCGGGTATCTGAAGGGCTACACTACCCTGCCCTGTAGAACTAACCAAGGTTGAGGGGTCTGGATCCTTACTTTAATTTTAAACTGGTTCTTTCCCAAGATATAACATTTTTTTTTATTTTAATCTTTGGTAACCGGGTAAGGCCCACTAGGCATAAGTGCTTGTTTTCAGGGACAACCTGGGAGCACTGGGGAGGTTGAGTGAATTGCTCAGAGTCGCACAGTATGCAAGTGGAGGTTGTGGGAATCAAACCCAGGTCTGCTGGATGTACCAAGCTCATTCACAGCTCATTACTCTAACCTCTAGGCTATATTGCACAGTGCCTCCACCCAAAGCATACTTTATGTGGGCTAGATTAAACCTGAACAACCCTCTGGGATGCTGTACCCACCCAAAATACCATAATGCCACCCCAAGCATGACCCATTATTCAAAACCCCACATTTAAAACATTTTGTAATTAATGACTCATTACTAATAATATGCTCACAAGACAGGATTTTGCAAAACATCAAACAACAATTTATTTACATGGGGAAGGGCTAGGCAGGGTGAAATGGAGTAGAGGTTAAGCTATTTATTTAATTTATATTGCTTTGATTTGATAATTGGTTTGATTGGCTTTGATTGGCATCAATCACAGTGAGCATTCAACACTTTATCTTTAAGCATCAATCACAGTAGCACCCACCAACCTCTGAGGCAGCCAGATCCCTGGCTATCTATCTGGCTAGCTGCAATCAGAAAGTTAACACAGTTCGCGGAAAACAGTAGCAAATACCCACACTGGTACCAGTCCCCAAACTGTACCAAGACCCCGCAATCTTATACATTAACCTGGGTACCCCAGTAACTAAAGTTCTTAAGGTGCAGGCCTGTTGTTCGGTACAGCTGTTGTTGTCTGGCTAGATGGGGCCCTTAAAGAAACAAGAAGATTATCTTTAAATTGTACCTTTGAACACACACTAGCTGTAGCTTGCAGAACTTGGCAACTCTGAACTATTTACAAGTCCCTCTTTCTTGGTACAGGGCAGGACACTGCATTACTTACAGTTTGGCAGTCATCATTTGGTCCGTACAAGGCAGGATTAAAGGAGAAGACTCCTGTATATGTATGATTTGGATATGTCTGATGTATTTATTATACATTACATCAAGTACTGTACATATGTCAATAAGAGATCAGCCATTTCTTCTGTTGCAACACATATCTAGAGTTTGAGGCTCTGACACAAGGTAGTAAAATGTCAAGCAAGCCTCCATTTACATGCAAGTGAGTCACTTGTAATACAGCCCCTCCCATTCCTTGATGTCACTGCAGCAACAGTGCAGAACAAAACATAAGGGTATCAATGTTGTCTATCCTGATTTTAGTTTAAGTTTGCAATGGCTTAAGACAGTTCTGTCATGCAACTCATACAGGGAGTGGTACTTGTAGCCTTAATACTGCATGTGTAGAGCAAATAATACATCTAATAGTATTTCATTCACATGAAATAAAAGCTGTTCCTGTGTACTGCTCATTTCTCTCTGTGAGACAGTTGTAACATGTAACCTAATAGTCTTCAGGTGAAGTTACCTCTGGCTGGAAGCTGCAACACAGGACTTAAGATTTGCAAGAAAGTGAGTTGTGCTCACAACAGAGGGAGGTAAACCTTACAATTTACAATTGTCTTTGGTTTGAAGCAGATTCCTTAGGAAAGTTAATATTCTTCAGGTGGAGGATACTTCTAACTGAAGGGTGAAATAAGGAACTTAGAATTATCAGAAAAGGCAGTCTTTCAATCAACAGAGGGAGGTGGAGCTTGCTTTACTTTTGTTACAATTGTTAAGATTTTACTGTTTTCTGTGTTTCTGTCCTTCTGGACAGCTGACGTGTTTTGGGGCTGACTGCTATCAGAGCACAAGTCACCAGGCTGTTTTGGGGCTGGGGAGGTTTACCTGTGTCCGACTTGGATGTTTGGATTTTCTCTGTTTGATTAGCAGGGTATTTCTCTGTCAAATTGTCGGTATGGCATCTTGCTGACAGGAAGGCACTCATTGCAGCGGTAGGTCAGAGCTTTTAGCTGATTGTTTTGTGAGGGCACAGTTTAGGCCAAACCCTTCCCACTCCTCACCCCACCCACCCTAGAAATAGTTCATTTATACCTGGGGTTCTGACATCATTCCTCAAGAGGGCAAAGTGCATATCACTGTCATATCCTCTCTAGCCCACTGCACTGACAATATAAGCATACACATTATATAAATACATATATTTCTATATAACACACCAATCACACACACACACACACAAAAAAAAAACTAAACAAGGTAGACAGTTATTTGGGGAGTAGTACAATGTAATGGCTGTGGGGCAGCAGTCTTCTGGGAGTCTTTCTGGAGGCTGAGATGCTGCCCTGTTTGCAGACAACTATCTGCCCTGAGGGAGGAAGTTGCCCATCTTCAGGCCGCACTGGACAGTAGCAAGGGAACCTCCCCCACCCAGGGAGCACCAGAGCCACCACCACTACCTCAGAGGTTGCAAAGAAAGCACAGCAGTTGGACCACAGTGGGCTCAGGAAGGGTAAGAGTGGTGGAACAGAGGCACACCCAGTCAGTTGTTCCACTCCACAATCCATACATCATTCTGGGGGAGCATAGTTCCCCTATGGATGCACCCGCAGAGGAGACTAAGGATGGTGCAGAAAACTGTCACAAGGGAGGCCCTCAGGAAGGAGGCAGAGGGCACCACAGGGAAAGGAAGCAGCTCCTGGTGGGGACTCAATTATTAGGGGGATAGAACTGGGGGGAGCAGGGAAAACTGAAGTAAGGTGCCTGCCTGGTGCCATGGCTTGGAGGGACAGGAAGCGCATCCTTAGGATCACGAGAACAGTTGCACGGGACTCTGAGCTGGACATCATTGTCCACCTAGGGACAAATGACTTGGCTCATCATGAGATTAGAGCAGTGCAGAAGGACTTTGTAGAGTTGGGAAGGGGCTTAATACAAGTAGCACACACAGTATCCTTCTCAGAAGTGCTGTCTGTTAGTAGCATGGGTGAGGCGAGGGTACTTTGCACCATGCAGTTTAAAGAATGGTTGAAAAAATGGTGTGGAGCAGAGGGGTTTACTTCATTGGGGACTGGGGTTTCACCTGGAGGGACACCAGCCTATACTGGCAGGATGGTCTGCATCTGTCCAGGAAGGGAACAAGTCTTTTGGGCAATCGGTTTAAATGCTTCATTGGCAAGCTTTTAAACTAGTCAAGAGGGGAGGCACTGATAAGCAGCAGGGAAATCCCAGCATCCCCCTACAAAACAGGGTACTAAATGAGAAAAAGACCAAGGTAGAAAGGTCAGTGGGGGATGCTGCTACAGAAGGTAAAGCCATCAAAAAATGGAGAGCAATGAGTACCAATACCCGTAGTCTGGGTAACAAGCTTCCTGAATTAGTGGCCTTGATGGAGGAGGAACATCTGGATATCGTGGCAGTCACAGGAATATGGTGCACACAGAACCATGACTGGGATGTAAACATACCAGGATACACTATCTACAGGAGGGACAGGGAGGGTAAAAGAGGAGGAGGAGGAGTAGCTCTCTACATAAGAGAAGGAATCAAAGCAACAGAACAAAAGGGTAAACAGGGAGAAGAAGAAGCACTGTGGGTCAATTTGGAGGCAGGCAATGGCACCACAATCCGCACAGGGGTTGTATACAGACCCCCCTCTCAGGGGGAGGAAATAGACAAGGAAATGATAGAAAGTATACTTAGAATGGCAGATAAAGGGAGGTATTGGCTGATGGGTGATCTGAATATGCCAGATGTTAACTGGAGTGCAGTTGCAGAAGCTACCAAGAGTGGGTTATTCTAGATGCCCTACAGGGGCATACCTTAGACAACTAGTATTGGAACCCACTCAAGAGGGAGCAATCTTAGACCTGGTCCTCTCAAATGGAAATGTAGAGAGGATCAAAGATGTAGAAGTGGGTAGCCATCTGGGAACTAGCGACCTTGAACAGTATGGTTCACAATAAACACAGCAATAAAGTCAGCCATACAAAGGCAAAAGTACTGGACTTCAGGAGGGCTGACTTTGCTAAAATGGTGAGTGCCTAAGGAATGCACTAGCAAATGGGCAGGAAGGAGGGAGGAAGAACAATGGGAATAATAAAACTGCCATCACAGAGGTAACAAGCCTTTGTGTGAAGCAAATAAACAAAACAAAACGATGTAAGAAACCACTATGGTTCTCAAAGGAGGTGGCAGTGAAGGTTCAAGAAAAAGAAAGCATTCAGAAAGTACAAGGAATCACAGAAGGAGCAGGACAGAAAATTGTATCAGTTAAAGCAAAAGGAAGCTGGGAAGGCAGTCAGAACAGCAAAGGCCGAACTGAGGAAAAGATAGCCAACTCAGTTAAGAAGGGGGATAAAACCTTTTAGGTAAATCAGGGAGCGAGAAGAACTAAGGGAGGGACAGTGAGGCTTAATAAAGGGAGGTGGGCAGAGGGTGACTGTGAAAAGGCAGAGATACTAAACAAATATTTTTGCTCAGTATTTACAAATGAAGAGGGGGAGGTACCTAAAACAAACAATAGAAACACTCTGGATACAGAAGCTGACACCAGCCCATTTACAGAAGAAAGGGTTCTGAAAGAACTCTTAAAACTGAAGGTGGACAAAGCAATGGGGCCTGATGGGATTCATCCCAGAATTCTAAAAGAACTAAGGGTAGAACTAGTGACACCACTGACTACCCTCTTTAACAAATCATGGGAGGATGGAGTGGTACCTGAGGACTGGAAGAGGGCAGATGTGATTCCCCTTCACAAAAGTGGGAGCAGGGCAGAAGTGGGAAATTACAGACCAGTTAGTTTAACCTCAGTGATAGGGAAAATGATAGAATCACTTCTGAAGGAAAGAATTGTCGAGTACCTAGAGGCCAGAGGGCACAGGACCCAAGCAGCATGGATTCACAGCAGGAAGGTCATGCCAGATGAATCTAATAGATTTCTTTGACTGGGTGACCAAAGTAGTAGATCAGGGAGGGGCTGTGGACATTGCCTACCTAGACTTTAGCAAGGCATTTTACTCAGTCCCACACAAAAGATTAATATACAAGTTAGCCAGCCTGGGAGTGGGTCCCAAGATGATAGCCTGGGTAAAGAATTGGCTGGAGAATAGGACACAGAGGGTAATAGTAAATGGAGTCCACTCTGAAGAAAGGGGGTTACTAGTGGGGCATGCAGGGTTCAGAGTAGACCAGTCCTCTTCAGTGTCTTTGTGTTTGCATTGCAGAAGGACTGGAAGGAAAGTATGTCTCTTTGCAGATGACACAAAGATCTGCAACAGAGTTGATGCACAAGGTGGGGTGGAAAGGATGAGAAGGGACTTGGCAAGGTTAGAGGAATGGTCAAATGTATGGCAGCTTAGTTTTAATTCCAAGAAGTGCAAGGTAATGCACCTGAGAAACAAAAACCCAGGGGAAGAGTACACAAGGACCTGGGGGTAGTCATATCAGATGACTTAAAGGTGGGCAAGCAATGTGAGAGAGCAGTAAGTAGGGCTGGGGGGATACTGGGATGCATAGGGAGAGGCATAACCAGTAGAAAACAGTAAGTTGTTATCCCTCTGTACAGACAGCTCGTGAGACCCCATCTGGAGTTCCGTGTGCAGTTCTGGAGACCCAATCTCCGCAAGGACAGAGACAAGATGGAAGCTGTCCAGAAGAGGGCAACTAAAATGGTGCAGGGTCTGCACCAGAAGACATAAGAAGAGAGACTAAAGGAGCTTAATATGTATAGCCTCGAGGAAAGGAGGGAGAGGGGACATGATAGAAACATTCAAGTACCTCGAGGGAATCAACAAAGTCCAAGAGGGTAGCATCTTTCAAAAAAAGAGGTGTGCAAGAACAAGGGGGCACAATTTGAAGATAGAGGGGGCAGCTCAGAGGTAATGTAAGGAAGTATTTTTTCACAGACAGGGTTGTGGATGCTTGGAATAGCCTTCCGGAGGAGGTTGTGGAGTCAAAAACAGTGATTGAATTCAAGCATGCTTGGGACAGCCATAAGGCAATTCTAGGGGGTGCGGGAAGAAAGAAGTCGGCTGCTGGTTAACTAGGATCTGCATTTTATCCATTAGGTAGGGAAATGGGCAGACTGGGTGGGTCAAGCGGTCTTTATCTGCTGTCAAATTCTATGTTTCTATGTGGAAAGCAGTAGACTAAATCAGTTAATCAACCAATCAATCAATCGAGCAATCAATCAGTCACTCTGTAGTGAACCAGGTGAACACCCTTGAGATGATTCATTTACAAGGTAGGCTTGAGCAGTTTCCCAAAGGATCACACAAGTTTGAATTCCTCCTTTGCACAAATTATACACTCCCCTTTCAGCAGCCTGAAAGTGGAAATCTAGATCACTTACTTTATAAAGTGTATTGTTTTACATTTCAAATGCTCCTTACATCTGGGTTCTGACTGGAAATACCAAGACACAGAATGCATATGACATGGGAGGAATGAGCTACAAACACTGAGACTGATTAGTTTCTTTACCTACAACAGCTGAAGTGTAGCATCTGATTTGTGAGGGACATCCTACTTCAAATGCTGGCACTACAAAGGGGGGGGGGCTGCCACAGCTTGTTTTCAGTACCTTAAAAGTGAAGTGCTGTAGCTCTCACATCACTGCTAATGATTTATAATGGGAATGAGGGCACTGTTAAAGTCATGGACCTGAGGTGCCATCACAGTTCCCAAGGAGGTTAGGGGAACTTGTTAAGGGTTAGAGAGTAAGGGACTTTAGTAGGATTTGAACCAGAGTTTCCCAGTTCTTGTGCCTGTGCTTTAACCACTATATTACTCTTTTTACATATGCTGCAGCTGATGTCCTGGTAACCTATTCCTTGTTATAGCTGAACTCTTTATTGCCTTACATCAGCCATCCAATCACTGACTGCCTAGTTACAAAAAGAAAGGGGTATTTTTGCAAGATTGTGTCTCACTGCTGGTGTCAATCAAAACAGAGAATGTTAACACACAGAACATAATAAAACAGCTATATAATACCACTTAAGACTCTTGTGGTACCCAGAGTCATTTATTGGGTAAACTGTTTTTGCTAACAGAAACATTAGCACAGCTCATACAGGCACTTCCTTATAGGCATACTGTATATACATGTCAAATCAGTGCTGAATCACACTCATATGGTGCTAGTCCCTATTAGACCTGCACTTCAGGATGTGCACAACACTTAAACAGTTCCCCCATTACTCAAGTGGGGGACTAAACATTGTGGGTTCTGTTTACTGGTGGAATAGCATTTAGTGCAGCACCATTATCTGTTGCTCTGATGACATCATCCTCCAGCAGCATTGATGGTAAAATGGAGGACAAACACATTGATAACTTCTGGGGGCTGTATATTTTTACGTTAGCTTTCGCACATGCACAAGGAACATCTTGGGAGAATAGGACACTTTGGAGGTGTGACTGTCCTGTGCAATCCACTGCTCCGTTGAGCAGGCATAGCAGTCCTGCAGCAATGGATGCGGGTACTGTGTATGACAGCAGTGGTCTTCACTTCAAAGAAAACCACCGCTGCGATCAGTGCAGGCAGCACCTCTGTATGAGCTGCCGAAACTGTTATAGCCGACGGGGGTGCCCAATCCCCTGTCGGCTTGAAGTCTGCACGCCCCCCCCAAAGCTTTGGTGCCATGCTGGGAGCCCATCCCAGCGTGGCAAATCTTGTTTTGGCCGACGGGGGTGCCCAGTCCCCCGTCGGCTCCACGCCCCCCAGCCGTCCTTCTGCCACGCTGGGAGCCCACCCCAGCGTGGCAAATGTCCCGTCATCTTTTTTTTTTTAAACCTGTAAATTAAAACGGTCCCACGGCGCTTCTCCCTGCCCCTCCCACAACCCGCACCCACCCACTGCACCCTGCCTCCCACACCCCCTCACCCCATACTTACCTCCGAGTCCGCGCGACGATCTTCGGTGGACCGGGAACATGTCTGCACTCTTCAAAGCCGACCGCGAATTGAGGAAATGCTGGTAAGCTGTATAATGGGCTAGATAGGGTTTTTTCAACTTTGTTGCATATCTCAGGCATTTTTTGGAATTTTTGCATCAAATTTTCAACATGGGGTTTTTGGGACCCCTTCTCATGAATGCTGTCACTGTAATGGCGTTATTCGGGCCCGAAGGGTGATTTAGCAGTCACAGTGTGAAATCACCTTTACGGAATGATTAACGAAATGACACTGCCAGTATTCATAAGGTGGGCTCTCAAAAAGCCTATTTTAAAAATTTGGTGGAAAAATTCCTAAAAATGACCGTTTTATGAGCGTACTTTGCACAGTTCCAACGCACGCTCGTAAGTTTGTGAATTTTCAATATTTTCACTCCAGATTTTCAACATTGCCATTTTACCACACCTCCTCATGAGCAGTACAGCTGTCATTTTTCACATCTTGCCCAAAACGTGTTTCGCCCATGTAGCGCACAATGGCACAGTCGGTGTGCAAACTCAATGTATGGGACACATTAAGAAAATCACAGTTTCACTGTTCATGAGCAGAGATCTTAAAATGGCTATGTTGAAAATTTGGTGAAAAAATTCCTAAAAATGACTGTTTTTCGAGCATGCATTGCGCAGTTCCTACGCACGCTCGTAAGTTCATGAATTTTCAATATTTTCACTCCAGATTTTCAACATTGCCATTTTACCACACCTCCTTATGAGCAGTATAGTTGTCATTTTCACATCCTGCCCAAAACGTATTACCTATGTAGCTATTAATGGCGCAGTCGGTGTACGTAAATCAATGTATGGGACACATTAAGAAAATCACAGTGACACTGTTCATGAGCAGAGGTCTTAAAATGGCTATGTTGAAAATCTGGTGAAAAAATCCCAAAATTACTGTTTTACTTACGTGTGCTAAGAGTTCCTACGCATCAGTAAGTTCCAGAATTTTCAATATTTGCACTCAATGACTTCCAAATACCTAAACAGCACATAGAAGCAAGCAACATTCGGCACTGACAAATGCTTGTTTTACTTATATTTTAATACTCCTCTCTGGTGCAGCCAATATCCTCCACGTCTTGCCCTCCCCCAACGCCTAATGCACTTACCCTCTGCCTTTCAACTCTGAGCTTTCCTGTGGCAGAGTATGGCCAACCTGAAAAGCACCTGTAGAAGAGGGGTTTGGGGGGGTGGGAGGAGAGAGAGGAAGAGGGAGATATATATATGTATATTCAGGGATGTCCGAGACTTTGCCTTAGCATGTTTCTGTCCCTCCTACAATTTGTTTCTGTGACTGAACAGTGGGTAACAGAGTTACAGACTTGCTCTTCTGCAGACAAAGTATTTTACACCAATACTGTTATGCTGCCTGCTTCAGGCAATAGAACCACTTGTGAAACTGTCTCCCTCATTTTACTTCTTTGTCACTGATTTTTTTAAGCCATGTCCAAGTGCCAAATACCACTGCAAATACCTGCAAGTGACCGTTCGGCATTGACAAATGCTTGTTATTTATAATCTAGATTTGGACAGCAATAGGACTGCTGGCAACTAGAGGAGGAACACAACAGTTACACATAAGGAGTTGGGAAAATATGGGTGTGAAACTATGGGATACTTCCCCTTTAAGTGCTTTCAGCAGGTGGGCTTTGTCTACAGAGGTTAAAGGGTACCTAAACAAGCAGTTTTTTAAAACTGCAAACTCCAAAATCTGGCTTCATTGTGAGGTAAAGTAAAGGCTGCTGTTTACACTTATACTAAAACTACATTTATGTAAATAACATTAATGCAGTTTCATAGCTTTTGAAAAATGTAACCATCAGCCTTTCACTTTCAAAAAACAGCCTTGGTTTCTCCCTAAGATGTCTGCCAAGTGTGTTAAGTGATGAGTCATGATGACATCATAGGATCCAGAGACAGAGATCCACATATGTTTCTATAGTGTGAACTAGTTCTTCTTTCCCTCTTTATTTTGAATTGTTGCACCAGAATGATCAACACCATGTATTACCTCGTGGATTATTTTGAGTAGTATACATGTTAGGCTATGCTTTTGTTCATTTTGTTTACTTTAAATTGCAGAAAATATTTTGCAATCCAGCTGACTTTTTGTTTGGCAAACTGCATTACAGTACAACACTTCAAATACCTGATGATCTAATGGTTATATGATGCACTGAACTTTTTTTTGTTAACCAGGAGAGACACACTAAGCTGAAAGCTTGTTTTACAGCTGTGGCCTGGGAGCACAAGGAAGTTTAGTGACTAGCTCAGGGTGGCACAGCAATGTACCGGTCTTGTTCAGTTCCAAAGCTCATGCTGTCTTGTTAATCCACAGATAAGGCTTTCTTTTTCCATATGAACCCCCTGCACCTAGCCTGCCTTCTGGTGAACACCCCGCCATCCATACCCTGTCCTTAGTATTGCCTGGGCTGCATACGAGCTTGCGGTCTCACAATGAGAATTATCACACCTTAGATTGTAATCTTGTACCTCAGAGAGTTGTGCACACCTATACTGATACGCATCATCAGCTGGCACTGTTAAAAATGCCTCCCAAATCACTCTCCAGTCCACATTCTCAGTGTTTGACTTCGGCTCCCATAGTAAACATTGAGTGGATCACCACCCTTCTGCACAGTGAAGGTAATATGTACAGTTACCTGTTGTGTTTTTTCCCCACCTTATTAACCAACAACTATGTCTTCCTGGAGGGCCAAGCAATAAGCATCATGACCCACCAGAAAAACTGCTGTTCATGCCCTCATAAGGACTGCACTTACAATGGATAACAATATTATTAGCAGGAGGGGCATACTAATACCTTGAGCAAATCCACCTGATTTCAAGTGTCAGTCTACTCTTTTGCCTGTGATCTGCAGAACCCCGCAGGACAGTTCCCAGCAATTCTTTTCCAGTACTTTTCTGTGCTCTGCTCCACAATGCGAGTTGGCTGGTTACCACCCTTCCAAATCTTGAATGAGCTATACACAACTCCCTCAATACTGTCCTAACAAACGTCACCCCCCCACCCAAGGGTAGTCTCCCTACACTGAATTCAAGTAACAGTTTAGGTGCAGCCCTGCCACTCTGAGTATTTGTCATTGCTGGCAACTCTCATCCACAGTCAGAAAGTGATCACGATGCTGGCAGCCCCACATTTCAGATCTCACAGTGATCTGCTCAGCGTCCTCCTTCATGTCTTCAACTAACCTGAATATAGCTGTACCCTGCTGGAATGTCCTCTTCAGTCCCTCTCTGGCAATCATTCTTCTCACCTGCTCCCCACAACAAAAACTGGTGAGTTCACTACCCTTCTGCATCATGAATGTGGTTAGTACAGTCTCCCGTGTTATATTTATATATTAATAATAATAAACATGATCTTCTGGTAGCCAGGCTGATAGCAGCATGGCACAAGTGGAAAACTAAGCTTTCCTACCCATATGAGATCTAAGCCACCTATGATTAGGAACTATTAAATGACGTGCATACTGATGTGCATGCACACCCATCATTTAATAGTGCGTAATCAAAGGTGGCCTAGATCTTTTAAGGATAGGAACACCCATCATTCCCCTTGTTCCCTATTGCTATCAGCCTGACTTACTGGAAAGATATGTTTATATCTGATATGTCAAAATAAAACAGGAACTGTACTACTTATAGAAACATAGAATTTGACGGCAGATAAGGACCGCTTGGCCCACCCAGTCTGCCCATTTTCCCTACCTAATGGATAAGCTGCAGATCCTAGTTAACCAACAGCCTACTTCTTCCTACCCCACCCCCTAGAATTGCCTTATGACTGTCCCATGCATGCTTGAATTCTACCATTGTTTTTGACTCCACAACCACCTCCGGAAGGCTGCTCTGTGCATCCACAACCCTCTCTGTGAAAAAATACTTCCTTATGTAACCCCTCACCCCTGCCTTTTTAGAAAAATGACAGGTGGCATGCTGTTGAAGCTGACAGCAGTACCTGGTGGGGACCTGGGTTCGGGGAGGATGAGGTTACTCGGCACAGGGGGACCTAGGTTTGACTACTCTGCACAGGGGGCACCCAAGTAAATCCGAACACAGGAAGCAATAACTGTAATGTCCAGTACCAGGAATGGGATTCTTCAGTGTGGCTTTTATTCACATACTAGCTGAACAAACAAAGCATAGACAGACCCCCATGAGGCTACATTTCCTGGTAATGCAGATTAGTGACTACAGAACACTTATTCACCATTTTCAGCCCTCAGGCTCTGGACCCACCAGGCACTCAGCCCGGACTTGCATGCAGCTTTGGGTACACTGCCCGACTTGTACACACTTGGGGTTTTCCCTACGGTCCATTGAAAGAATGAACCAATTATCCTATCGTGGCTCCCCATACCACTTGAGTCGGCGACTCCTAGAGAGAATTTTTTCCTTACTTGTTGTGACTCTCCAACTCCTAAAGAGAATTTTTCCTACCTGTTGTGGCTCCCCACACCACTTAGAGTCTGTGACTCCTAGAGGGATTTTCCCTTTTGCAACCCCACGTCTGGGTACTTCCTCCATCACTGGCCAAGTGCATGAAGCAAAGTAGCAACCACAGCAGAAATCCATAGAGGTGGACCTGGTCACTAAAGATGGGGGATTTGCCCACCTCCAGCTCCCACAGCCCATACCCGGCCATTTCCTTGGAAACTGGAACCATTCCTTTGTTGAACTTCTAAATGTAGATTAAAAGGTAGATGATCTGGTGCATCTCCTCTACATATTACTTGAATCACACAACACTCTAGCATTTGACACTACTTTACTTGTTTGGCCCATTTCTCTAGGCTTCCCAAAATGTAGTGCAATCCCTAGATTTTCACACATGTCCCAGGGTGAAGAAAACATTTTGCCCTCCTAGTCAGAGCAGACACTCACCCTGTAGTTGCAGGTGCCCCACAGGTGACTCACAAATCTTCCATCTTTCAAAATAAATGCTGAACTAAACAGGCAGCTTTTCTTCCACTTGGCAGAATTAAGGGGATTGCCCCAGGAATCTGCTAGGGATCTTTACATCCCTCCCTGGAGGCAGGGGGCACTGAGACCCGAACAGCAGTCTCCACCACTTAAGCACACCCTTCACTTACTCAAGACAAACTGGACACTGACTACTACTACTCTTTGAAAACCCCCAACGTTCGATCTAACTCCCTTTGCTGCAGATTCCAATGTGGCTTATGCAGTTGCGAAAGTTCTATTGGTGATGTCATCCCTCAGTCTCAGCTGAGACTGAGAACAGAGTGAGAGTGTGAAACCCATTTAACTGGAGTTTCACAAGCTGCCTTCCCTGCCTACCACTAGGTCTTACTGGGATTCTAGTAACCCCGGATAACAAGGGGGTTACACTCGCCCTTGACCAGGAAAATGACTGTCCGCAGTCATTATTTACCCAGCCTTAGGCCATCCCACCCTATGTGCTACCTGCGGAGGGAGGTGATCAGGCCCCCTCTTACCATGTGCAAGCACAGGCAGACAACACTAAGGGCCTAGAGGCCTGTAGCTGACATATCAGCCTCTACACTATCCACTTGCTATGGACACCTAGTGGCTCTGGTAGAACTATCCAGAGCATAGCCCTGATAGATCAGCACTGCGGTCCCTGATGCAGGTCAGGGCCACAGCCTGTCCATCCCCCCTAACCCTCTAGGGAAAACCTATCTGCCTTTAACCTAATACCCCCAAAACAAAAACAACCCGGGGACCTCCCCGACCTTGGGCAACCTGCAACCACACACCAAGAAAATACCACATTACTGCCTCCTCCCTACCCCCACAACCACACCTGTGGAAGTAAAGGGTTAATACAGCAATAACAATAACAACACAGTATTTTAAATTTCTAAACACACTAAAGCACTGATGAGGAACTCCAATGAGCCCCTCCTCCTCTTCTTGTCTTCTCTTCTGTCTTCCCAGGAACACCTGTAAGAAAAAGAAAGACAACACACGCTCCAATCTGCATACACAGTCTACCTAAAACCCCTATGATCAAAACACTGAATAATCCCCAAAAGATTTTTTTTTTTTTAGAAAAAAGGTAGAAAAACAGTATTTACATTAGATAACAATGACATTATTTACAATACACATTTGGGGGGATGGAGTGCCCTAAAAGTCCCAACTAGTAACCACAATGCCCGAAGGCTAGTCCAATAAAGAGTCTCTCCTGGGCCGGAGCCCAGTGAAACACAGTTCTAACAGGCCAAAGTCCCGAAGGGGAGAGTCTTTGAGGACAGTTCACATTTTGAAGTCTTTTCAGTTACTATTGCTATCAAAATATTCTGTGATATCATACCTTGGATTTCAGTATTTTGATTTGGTGCCACACTGGGCCATAATTACTAAATTGAACAATGCAAAAAAAAAGAAATATTCACTGATTTTGAGTTTTAAATAACAGAACTCGCCAGTATTAATAATCCGGGCATCTATTAACCTAGGTAAAGTCTCCAGCAGGTATTACAGAGTTTAGTATTAGCCCCACATATTTCAAATCTTTATCTGATTAACACATCATAAACTGTTGGTCAGCAAAATATGCCAACGATTCAAAAAATCTGTGGACCTGTGAAACAGCTACATAAGGAGGTATACCAGAGTGACCTAGATAGTGTTGGAAATGTCAAAATGGAGAAGGTGTTTAATTGGATAAACAAGGTTACACCTAGAAAATAAAAATAATAATATTCATGTGACTCACTTAACAATGACTATTAAAGAAAAGATCTTGCGTTATTATAAATGATCTGGTTTGTACTAGTTGGACAAATGTGGCTATAGTTAGAACTACAAAATCATTTGGGCTATTAAAATTATAGATCAGGAATAAGAATGTTCTGTTACTCCTCTATGGGGCATATGTGACCCCATCTGGATTATGCTTCAACTTTGGTGTCCATATAAAAAGAGATACAGCCTAATTAGAAAAGGCAGAGAACTTCACCAAACATTCGAGTTTAAGGAGGACTTGTCAAGAACATTTGAAACAATTAACTAATGCCACATTGAAATTAGGAGACTAAGAGGATTTGTTTTATGTTTGATATTGTTCATCACCTATTTATTATCAGAACTAGAATCAGCTTCAACATGACAGTATCCACCAGGGCATCCATTATAAATTGTTGGTAAAACATCAGACATTAAAAAATGTCTTCACCGCATATATTGCAAACCCCATGGAATGCCCTGACAGTCAAGCTACTTAATAAAAACCAAGTCAGAATTTAATAAAGTTGATGTTTATCTTGAATGGTAGAATAATAAATATTACAATTAGTAGTTTGTTAGCGATCAAATATGCAACATTGCCTTCAGCCTCTTCCTCTCACCCCTTAGTAGTAACTGCAGTATATCATCATGTAGGGTCTTAAGATCATTTTTCTTGACTGATGAGTAGAGCTAATTGCTTTGGGGAACAGGGTTTGCAATAAAAGTCCATTTCTATTACAGCTTACCCCATTTCAGACGAGAAGTGAGGTCAGATAGAAATATTGGTATGACCACAATTGGTGGTCTTTCTTGTTTACTTTATAGCAGTTGCAGTCTCTTTTCCAAGATTGATGCATTCTTCATATTGGGGTCCATCTCTGAGCTAGTTGCATTTTATTCAGCTGAGGATGGGCAGAGAGGTGTTATGGGTGGTTGAATGGACACACCCAACTGGGTTGGTGGGGCTGACTGATCATCTGGCACCAGCAGTTGACAAGTGGATCATGCCTCATCCTCAGAAATGTAAATGCAGGCTTCTGTGGGGATGTGAAGGTCTGACAAGGCATCTATATCAGTTATTGTTCTTCCAGGTGGTATTGCAAGTGGTCGCTGGCAGGATGACATGGCTACGATCCAGTTATGGTCGTGTCATCCAACTTGGCATATCATAAAGACACATGTCAGTGGGTTGTTGTCTGTTAGCTTGACAAACTTGGCTCCATACAGATAGTCATGGAACTGGTCCACCAAAGCTCATTTCAAGGTGAGAAATTCCAGTTTATAGACTGGGTAGTTCTTCTCTGACACACTCAGGCTCAACTGGCATGTGTTATGGTTTCATACCATTCCCATGCTCCTGGTATAGTACAACTTGTAGCCATTCATTCTACGGCTAATATGGACGTGTGTATGGTTTTGGTAGATATGTGAGGAAAGAGTCCTGGTGCCATGCAAACTCTGTCCCATCTTTGCTTCAATTCGCTTTCATTAAAAATAAATAAACTGGAATTAAATAATGAGATTTCTTGGTGGAAACCCTCCATTCCTACATCCTGCTATGCCCTGTGGGTAAATGAGCAAAGCCAACACGAGGGCCTTGTTAATTACTGAGTAATCTCTCTGAATGACTGTTTGTATTTTGCGTATATCCACTTTCCAGATGGTTCACTGACCTTGTAATATTTGGTTATAGTATTCCATACCTGTGTGCTCCTTTTCTTTCTGTGTGGAATACAGTCAGTCAGATTGGTTATGGGTACTACCATAGAGGAATAACCTTTCATGTCATTGTCAGTAGCCACAAAATCCCAACAATGACTGCAAGACTTTCCAGTTGGTTATTCAAGACAGGGCAGAGGGCTTCTGCTTTACTTAGATCTGTGCTGTTTCCTCTGTCTGGAAAACAATATGTCCCATACTTAAACAAAGAAACATAGAAATCGATGGCAGAAAAGGACCCCATTGGCGTATCCAGTATGCCCTTATTTTTCATGGTTATTTGGCAGAACTGGCACTTACCCAGAAAAGGCTCAAGGTCGTATCACTCCAGTTAGTCCAAATCTTTATTAGTCTGGCCTCATGTTCTTCAAGAGTCCACCCAACACTATGTGAGGTCATCCAAGTAAACTAGCACTCGAGGAGGTTTTGTCAGGTGGGTTCCCCAGGCTTAACATTTCAAGGAAATTATTTTCAGTTTTGTTGCTCTGCTTGCTGCCTAGTAGGCCAGCCCTTCATTTTAACATGTTATTGACAGATTTAGGGTATGCAGAGTATGTACTTGAGTATCCTGAAGCAACCTTTGAGGACAGGCATTGAAATGTTTCGAACATCAGAGAGTCCTTGTGGCACTCTCTCAAACTGGTAAGACATCAGAGAGCAGGTAAAAGTAGTCTTCTTTATCCTATTACTATCTTGTAGTATCTGCTGTATTAGTCCGGACAGAGAATCCTTCATCCCAGTAAGGCTGTCCAAGGGTCCTGCACCTGATGCATGGTGTACTACTCAGGTACAGTCTTCTGATTCAGTAACCATAAATTTATATACATTCTTATGGCAATTAATATTCTTAATGAGCCCCTACTGTTGGTGAAGCATAGGGGTCAGGAAACTGTTTAGTAGTCCCTGCAGCAAGGATTTTCTGCAGGTCTTGCTGGATATCTTCATTATCAACTAGTGCCAGTCTTCTGGATCGCTCCCTCAAAGGCTCTCTCTCATCATATAGACAAATCAAGTGTTCTTCACCATGGTCACACTCTACTGTGGCAGAGAAGACCTCTGATCATTCTAGTGTCATTGCATATGCTTCATCCACTGGAGGAGGGATGGAGACTGTCGCAGTCAGACTTACTCATCATCTTCCCATAAAGGCTCATCCCTTGATGCAATGGGGCCTGCATGGCATCAGCAGTATATAGCGTTAGGCGAGCATGGTGCCAGGGTATACAATCAGTTCCCTTATGTGTTTCTTTCTTACTTTGAGTGGGCTTGTCTTTACTAGGGCTTTATTACCAGGCTATCTCTCCATTGTACCAGCAATCCTCCAGGCAGGCTGTTTACCAGGGATTACAGAACAGTTATGTGATTGGGAGGACAGGACAGCACACATTTTGGGAAAGGGGAACATTGTTTGACCAGGAGTACACTAAGTTTAAGTTTGTTTCCAGGTGCGACCTGGGAGCCCAAGGAAGTTAAGTGACTTGCTCAGGATCACATTGTATGCACCTTAGGGGCTGTGGGATTCAACCAGGTCTCCAGATCTGCAGTTCAGATCCTCAACCTACTGCGCTTATACTGCCTCCTATGCCCTAAAATATTTTGGTTCCACATCAATTTGATTATAAACTTTTCCTAAATAGACAGTTAAAAATTGGGTATTTAGAAAGCATTATGACCCTTTTTCTATTACAAATAGTTTTAATGATAAATGTACCATTTTATAGAAAAATAGACAAAGACTGCAGAAAAGGCTGATCCAGTCTGCCCCTATCACCCTGTCATAACACCAGGATCTATTGTCTCTGTGGGGTCTTCGCTTAATATTCCCCTTTGTTATCTGTGTTACTGCCTCTCACTTCCCACTGAGTAGCTAATATCTCCTTGACTCTAACCAGTCATTTTCAAGCCATTTATGGTTTTAGTACTGGCCAACTCTGCCAGCAGAGACCATTCCATGACTCAGCAACTCTTTCAGTAAAGTAATACTCCTCACATCCACTGTAAACCTTCCGCTCGGACCCCTTGTCCTATCTTCTCTGTTTCTGGTAAACAGCTCCACACAATCTATTCAATTATTTTCAGAACTTGAATGTCTCTGTTATATTCCTCTTTCTCTTCTTGTTTCGAGTGACTACATGCTCAGTGCCTTTAGCGGATCCTCTCAGGATCTGGCCTCTTGGACCTGAATCATATTGGCCATCCTATGTTGTACCGTCCCTAGTATGTCCCTTTCTGTTTTATTTCTCTTTTTGCATAATAGTTTATTAAAACAAATTTCTTTTTGTTTTAAATTACAAACAATATAACATAAAATACATGCATTTGTTACCTTGTACATTGATACCCGATGCATTTTTTACAGCAGGAACAAACAACACCTGTCACATAGACTGTTCCTTTACAAAATGCTGAAAAATAAAATACACAACATACATGCATCCACTAAGATAACATACAATAAAACAAAATGTTTAAAACAAACTAAAACTACCTGGTCCGCACTTGTGTCAAATAATTCCTGTCTGTCTGATTACTATTACTTTGTACTTTTACAAACCTGATCGGCCTAATGGGCAATGTAGGCTAGCAGTGTGGAGAATATTACAGTGACCTCCTTGCTAAATTTGTGTCTCTGCCTTGGCAGCGCAGTTGACTATAATTTGAAATAACAATTTTGAATTTTTCCCATTAAGGCCTGAAGGGGTGATTCCCAGGATGAAATGTCTAAAAGACCTGGGAATTGATGTCTCAAAAATCTCATTTAAGGCCTTGGAGACCACCTCCCAGAAATCATCTAGTTTGGGGCACAAGTGTGATGGGCTTGTGTGTCACAGCCTTGTCAACATCTATCAGTAAAGGAGGTTCCAAAATGTTTTGTAATCACTAGAGATCTAGAAGAAACGTGTTACCATTTTGCACCTGTGTTCTCTCCAGTCCCTGTCCATTTTTAGTGGGGACTCTAGAACTTGCACAGTGCTATGGGTGTGGTCTCACCAGTAACCTATACAGTAGTAACAGTCCTGCTTCTACTGTCTGTGAGAGGTCAGTAGGTGACCTATCACAGGTAAGGATCGGTTAGAGCTGCGGGTGTGCAAATAGTGATGACACCTACCTGGACATCAATAAATCAATAAATAAAATAAACAAATTTCACCTATGTAACTTCTTTTAGTCCTCTCGAATGAAGGCCCACCAAATTGACTCACAGTAACACACCTCCATTCTGTCTGTCTCCAGGATGCAGGATGCATACCAGCAAGCAGAGCCAGGATGGAGTTGGGTGACTTGATCAGGCACCTGTCTCTGATTAAAAGGGATCCAGTTTAAGCAGCACCACCACGGCAAGGTCAGTCCTTCTGGTGCCAGAATGGGACAGTCCTGTAGATGATAGACAGACAGACAGACTTCTGCTTTCTCTCCTTAGTTTCACCCCTGGCTGGCTATCCAGTAATGATTTCTGCTTCTTTTCTTTCTTTCTCCCTCTCCCCAGGGCACAATAGGTCCAAGCCCCTGATCCCAGGGAAGTGGGTCTGGTAGACGGCTATAATGTGTAGTGACCTCCTTGCTGGGAGTTCATATAGAAAATAAAATGTCTTCCTACTGGGAGACATCTCAGAAGGAGCCTCAGAAACAAAGGGTTGTTTTCGATTGTTTGTATCCCTGCCTGCCTTTGCTTTGCAGAAGGATATCGAGACAGGTTCAGCCTGCTGTTCGGAGCTTTTTGAAATAAACAGGGTTTGTTGAGGAGCTGAGAAGCTCTACATAAAGGAGCACTTTCAAAATATTTTATGTAATTTTCCCTGCTCCACCTTAACAACAGCAGAGTGTTGAGTGAACAGGAGAGAAAGCATGCAAGGAGCCCAGCACTCCTAGCTGGCAGACAGCCAGATATGCCAAAGTCGTAGGCGAGCAAGGAAATGCTGAGCCCTGAGAAAACAAAGACAGCTTCACTTCAAAATGGATCAGGATGGATTAAAAACATATATATAGTTTAAATGAAGGAGTTTATTTAATAAAATACAGTTTTCCCCCACCCCACCCCTGACTACAAGCACTGCAGCCAGCAGGAAAGAGTAATATGGAGTCATGTGTCTACACTTCCTGGACTAGCACTGCAGAATGATCCCAGGAACTTCTAGAATTCAAAATATGGTGTTTCCTCAGGCCAGTAGGGATGGCTGAGCCCTGTGGTTGAAAAAGGGTTCAGTATGCAAGGACAAACTAGTCTTATAAGGCCTCAATGCCTGTGGTGTCCTTCCACATGGAACTCTATGGCTTCCTGGAGTATAAAAAAGATCAGAGGCTGTTGTCAGGCAAATGTAAATAAGAGTAACTGTATAACATCTCAGTTAAGCACAAGCACACACTAGGTGATACTGAGGAAATTGTTGTTGTAATGTAACCTTGGCACCGGGTATCTGAAGGGCTACACTACCCCTGCCTGTAGAACTAACCAAGGTTGAGGGGTCTGGATCCTTACTTTAATTTTAAACTGGTTCTTTCTCAAGATATAACATTTTTTTATTTTAATCTTTGGTAACTTGGTAAGGCCCACTAGGCATAAGTGCTTGTTTTCAGGGACAACCTGGGAGCACTGGGGAGGTTGAGTGAATTGCTCAGAGTCGCACAGTATGCAAGTGGAGGTTGTGGGAATCAAACCCAGGTCTGCTGGATATACCAAGCTCATTCACAGCTCATTACTCTAACCTCTAGGCTATATTGCACAGTGCCTCCACCCAAAGCATACTTTATGTGGGCTAGATTAAACCTGGAACAACCCTCTGGGATGCTGTACCCACCCAAAATACCATAATGCCACCCCAAGCATGACCCATTATTCAAAACCCCACATTTAAAACATTTTGTAATTAATGACTGGCTACTAATAATATGCTCACAAGACAGGATTTTGCAAAAACATCAAACAACAATTTATTTACATGGGGAAGGGCTAGGCAGGGTGAAATGGAGTAGAGGTTAAGCTATTTACGAATTTATATTGCTTTGATTTGATAATTGGTTTGATTGGCTTTGATTGGCATCAATCACAGTGAGCATTCAACACTTTATCTTTAAGCATCAATCACAGTAGCACCCACCAACCTCTGAGGCAGCCAGATCCCTGGCTATCTATCTGGCTAGCTGCAATCAGAAAGTTAACACAGTTCACGGAAAACAGTAGCAAATACCCACACTGGTACCAGTCCCCAAACTGTACCAAGACCCCGCAATCTTATACATTAACCTGGGTACCCCAGTAACTAAAGTTCTTAAGGTGCAGGCCTGTTGTTCGGTACAGCTGTTGTTGTCTGGCTAGATGGGGCCCTTAAAGAAACAAGAAGATTATCTTTAAATTGTACCTTTGAACACACACTAGCTGTAGCTTGCAGAACTTGGCAACTCTGAACTATTTACAAGTCCCTCTTCTTGGTACAGGGCAGGACACCTGCATTACTTACAGTTTGGCAGTCATCATTTGGTCCGTACAAGGCAGGATTAAAGGAGAAGACTCTGTATATGTATGATTTGGATATGTCTGATGTATTTATTATACATTACATCAAGTACTGTACATATGTCAATAAGAGATCAGCCATTTCTTCTGTTGCAACACATATCTAGAGTTTGAGGCTCTGACACAAGGTAGTAAAATGTCAAGCAAGCCTCCATTTACATGCAAGTGAGTCACTTGTAATACAGCCCCTCCCATTCCTTGATGTCACTGCAGCAACAGTGCAGAACAAAACATAAGGGTATCAATGTTGTCTATCCTGATTTTAGTTTAAGTTTGCAATGGCTTAAGACAGTTCTGTCATGCAACTCATACAGGGAGTGGTGCTTGTAGCCTTAATACTGCATGTGTAGAGCAAATAATACATCTAATAGTATTTCATTCACATGAAATAAAAGCTGTTCCTGTGTACTGCTCATTTCTCTCTGTGAGACAGTTGTAACATGTAACCTAATAGTCTTCAGGTGAAGTTACCTCTGGCTGGAAGCTGCAACACAGGACTTAAGATTTGCAAGAAAGTGATTTGTGCTCACAACAGAGGGAGGTAAACCTTACAATTTACAATTGTCTTTGGTTTGAAGCAGATTCCTTAGGAAAGTTAATATTCTTCAGGTGGAGGATACTTCTAACTGAAGGGTGAAATAAGGAACTTAGAATTATCAGAAAAGGCAGTCTTTCAATCAACAGAGGGAGGTGGAGCTTGCTTTACTTTTGTTACAATTGTTAAGATTTTACTGTTTTCTGTGTTTCTGTCCTTCTGGACAGCTGACGTGTTTTGGGGCTGACTGCTATCAGAGCACAAGTCACCAGGCTGTTTTGGGGCTGGGGAGGTTTACCTGTGTCCGACTTGGATGTTTGGATTTTTCTCTGTTTGATTAGCAGGGTATTTTCTCTGTCAAATTGTCGTGTATGGCATCTTGCTGACAGGAAGGCACTCATTGCAGCGGTAGGTCAGAGCTTTTAGCTGATTGTTTTGTGAGGGCACAGTTTAGGCCCAAACCCTTCCCACTCCTCACCCCACCCACCCCTAGAAATAGTTCATTTATACCTGGGGTTCTGACATCATTTCCTCAAGAGGGCAAAGTGCATATCACTGTCATATCCTCTCTAGCCCACTGCACTGACAATATAAGCATACACATTATATAAATACATATATTTCTATATAACACACCAATCACACACACACACACACAAAAAAAAACTAAACAAGGTAGACAGTTATTTGGGGAGTAGTACAATGTAATGGCTGTGGGGCAGCAGTCTTCTGGGAGTCTTTCTGGAGGCTGAGATGCTGCCCTGTTTGCAGACAACTATCTGCCCTGAGGGAGGAAGTTGCCCATCTTCAGGCCGCACTGGACAGTAGCAAGGGAACCTCCCCCACCCAGGGAGCACCAGAGCCACCACCACTACCTCAGAGGTTGCAAAGAAAGCACAGCAGTTGGACCACAGTGGGCTCAGGAAGGGTAAGAGTGGTGGAACAGAGGCACACCCAGTCAGTTGTTCCACTCCACAATCCATACATCATTCTGGGGAGCATAGTTCCCTATGGATGCACCCGCAGAGGAGACACTAAGGATGGTGCAGAAAACTGTCACAAGGGAGGCCTCAGGAAGGAGGCAGAGGCACCACAGGAAAGGAAGCAGCTCCTGGTGGGGACTCAATTATTAGGGGATAGAACTGGGGAGCAGGAAAACTGAAGTAAGGTGCCTGCCTGGTGCCATGGCTTGGAGGGACAGGAGCGATCCTTAGGATCACGAGAACAGTTGCACGGGACTCTGAGTTGGACATCATTGTCCACCTAGGGACAAATGACTTGGCTCATCATGAGATTAGAGCAGTGCAGAAGGACTTTGTAGAGTTGGGAGGGCTTAATACAAGTAGCACACACAGTATCCTTCTCAGAAGTGCTGTCTGTTAGTAGCATGGGTGAGGCGAGGGTACTTTGCACCATGCAGTTTAAAGAATGGTTGAAAAATGGTGTGAGCAGAGGGGTTTCTTCATTGGGGACTGGGGTTTCACCTGAGGGACACCAGCCTATACTGGCAGGATGGTCTGCATCTGTCCAGGAAGGAACAAGTCTTTTGGGCAATCGGTTTAAATGCTTCATTGGCAAGCTTTAAACTAGTCAAGAGGGAGGCACTGATAAGCAGCAGGGAAATCCCAGCATCCCCCTACAAAACAGGGTACTAAATGAGAAAAAGACCAAGGTAGAAAGGTCAGTGGGGGATGCTGCTACAGAAGGTAAAGCCATCAAAAAATGGAGAGCAATGAGTACCAATACCCGTAGTCTGGGTAACAAGCTTCCTGAATTAGTGGCCTTGATGGAGGAGGAACATCTGGATATCGTGGCAGTCACAGAAATATGGTGCACACAGAACCATGACTGGGATGTAAACATACCAGGATACACTATCTACAGGAGGGACAGGGAGGGTAAAAGAGGAGGAGGAGTAGCTCTCTACATAAGAGAAGGAATCAAAGCAACAGAACAAAAGGGTAAACAGGGAGAAGAAGAAGCACTGTGGGTCAATTTGGAGGCAGGCAATGGCACCACAATCCGCACAGGGGTTGTATACAGACCCCTCTCAGGGGAGGAAATGGACAAGGAAATGATAGAAAGTATACTTAGAATGGCAGATAAAGGGGAGGTATTGCCGATGGGTGATCTGAATATGCCAGATGTTAACTGGAGTGCAGTTGCAGAAGCCACCTCGAAGAGTGGGGTTATTCTAGATGCCCTACAGGGGGCATACCTTAGACAACTAGTATTGGAACCCACTCAAGAGGGAGCAATCTTAGACCTGGTCCTCTCAAATGGAAATGTAGAGAGGATCAAAGATGTAGAAGTGGGTAGCCATCTGGGAACTAGCGACCTTCGAACAGTATGGTTCACAATAAACACAGCAATAAAGTCAAGCCATACAAAGGCAAAAGTACTGGACTTCAGGAGGGCTGACTTTGCCAAAATGGGTGAGTGCCTAAGGAATGCACTAGCAAATGGGCAGGAAGGAGGAGTGGAAGAACAATGGGGAATAATAAAAACTGCCATCACAGAGGTAACAAGCCTTTGTGTGAAGCAAATAAACAAAACAAAACGATGTAAGAAACCACTATGGTTCTCAAAGGAGGTGGCAGTGAAGGTTCAAGAGAAAAAAGAAAGCATTCAGAAAGTACAAGGAATCACAGAAGGAGCAGGACAGAAAATTGTATCAGTTAAAGCAAAAGGAAGCTGGGAAGGCAGTCAGAACAGCAAAGGCCCGAACTGAGGAAAAGATAGCCAACTCAGTTAAGAAGGGGGATAAAACCTTTTTTAGGTAAATCAGGGAGCGAAGGAAGACTAAGGGAGGGACAGTGAGGCTTAATAAAGGGGAGGGGGTGGGCAGAGGGTGACTGTGAAAAGGCAGAGATACTAAACAAATATTTTTGCTCAGTATTTACAAATGAAGAGGGGGAGGTACCTAAAACAAACAATAGAAACACTCTGGATACAGAAGCTGACACCAGCCCATTTACAGAAGAAAGGGTTCTGAAAGAACTCTTAAAACTGAAGGTGGACAAAGCAATGGGGCCTGATGGGATTCATCCCAGAATTCTAAAAGAACTAAGGGTAGAACTAGTGACACCACTGACTACCCTCTTTAACAAATCATGGGAGGATGGAGTGGTACCTGAGGACTGGAAGAGGGCCGATGTGATTCCCCTTCACAAAAGTGGGAGCAGGGCAGAAGTGGGAAATTACAGACCAGTTAGTTTAACCTCAGTGATAGGGAAAATGATAGAATCACTTCTGAAGGAAAGAATTGTCGAGTACCTAGAGGCCAGAGGGGCACAGGACCCAAGGCAGCATGGATTCACAGCAGGAAGGTCATGCCAGATGAATCTAATAGATTTCTTTGACTGGGTGACCAAAGTAGTAGATCAGGGAGGGGCTGTGGACATTGCCTACCTAGACTTTAGCAAGGCATTTTACCCAGTCCCACACAAAGATTAATATACAAGTTAGCCAGCCTGGGAGTGGGTCCCAAGATGATAGCCTGGGTAAAGAATTGGCTGGAGAATAGGACACAGAGGGTAATAGTAAATGGAGTCCACTCTGAAGAAAGGGGTTACTAGTGGGTGCCGCAGGGTTCAGATTAGGACCAGTCCTCTTCAGTGTCTTTGTAAGTGACATTGCAGAGGGACTGGAAGGAAAAGTATGTCTCTTTGCAGATGACACAAAGATCTGCAACAGAGTTGATGCACAAGGTGGGGTGGAAAGGATGAGAAGGGACTTGGCAAGGTTAGAGGAATGGTCAAATGTATGGCAGCTTAGTTTTAATTCCAAGAAGTGCAAGGTAATGCACCTGAGAAACAAAACCCAGGGAAGAGTACACAAGGACCTGGGGTAGTCATCATCAGATGACTTAAGGTGGGCAAAATGTAGAGAGCAGTAAGTAGGCTGGGGGATACTGGATGCATAGGGAGAGGCATAACCAGTAGAAAACAGTAAGTTGTTATCCCTCTGTACAGACAGCTCGTGAGACCCCATCTGGAGTTCCGTGTGCAGTTCTGGAGACCCAATCTCCGCAAGGACAGAGACAAGATGGAAGCTGTCCAGAAGAGGGCAACTAAAATGGTGCAGGGTCTGCACCAGAAGACATAAGAAGAGAGACTAAAGGAGCTTAATATGTATAGCCTCGAGGAAAGGAGGGAGAGGGGGGACATGATAGAAACATTCAAGTACCTCGAGGGAATCAACAAAGTCCAAGAGGGTAGCATCTTTCAAAAAAAGAGGTGTGCAAGAACAAGGGGGCACAATTTGAAGATAGAGGGGGGGCAGCTCAGAGGTAATGTAAGGAAGTATTTTTTTCACAGACAGGGTTGTGGATGCTTGGAATAGCCTTCCGGAGGAGGTTGTGGAGTCAAAAACAGTGATTGAATTCAAGCATGCTTGGGACAGCCATAAGGCAATTCTAGGGGGTGCGGGAAGAAAGAAGTCGGCTGCTGGTTAACTAGGATCTGCATTTTATCCATTAGGTAGGGAAATGGGCAGACTGGGTGGGTCAAGCGGTCTTTATCTGCTGTCAAATTCTATGTTTCTATGTGGAAAGCAGTAGACTAAATCAGTTAATCAACCAATCAATCAATCGAGCAATCAATCAGTCACTCTGTAGTGAACCAGGTGAACACCCTTGAGATGATTCATTTACAAGGTAGGCTTGAGCAGTTTCCCAAAGGATCACACAAGTTTGAATTCCTCCTTTGCACAAATTATACACTCCCCTTTCAGCAGCCTGAAAGTGGAAATCTAGATCACTTACTTTATAAAGTGTATTGTTTTACATTTCAAATGCTCTTACATCTGGGTTCTGACTGGAAATACCAAGACACAGAATGCATATGACATGGGAGGAATGAGCTACAAACACTGAGACTGATTAGGTTTCTTACCTACAACAGCTGAAGTGTAGCATCTGATTTGTGAGGGACATCCTACTTCAAATGCTGGCACTACAAAGGGGCTGCCACAGCTTGTTTTCAGTACCTTAAAAGTGAAGTGCTGTAGCTCTCACATCACTGCTAATGATTTATAATGGGAATGAGGGCACTGTTAAAGTCATGGACCTGAGGTGCCATCACAGTTCCCAAGGAGGTTAGGGGAACTTGTTAAGGGTTAGAGAGTAAGGGACTTTAGTAGGATTTGAACCAGAGTTTCCCAGTTCTTGTGCCTGTGCTTTAACCACTATATTACTCTTTTTACATATGCTGCAGCTGATGTCCTGGTAACCTATTCCTTGTTATAGCTGAACTCTTTATTGCCTTACATCAGCCATCCAATCACTGACTGCCTAGTTACAAAAAGAAAGGGGTATTTTTGCAAGATTGTGTCTCACTGCTGGTGTCAATCAAAACAGAGAATGTTAACACACAGAACATAATAAAACAGCTATATAATACCACTTAAGACTCTTGTGGTACCCAGAGTCATTTATTGGGTAAACTGTTTTTGCTAACAGAAACATTAGCACAGCTCATACAGGCACTTCCTTATAGGCATACTGTATATACATGTCAAATCAGTGCTGAATCACACTCATATGGTGCTAGTCCCTATTAGACCTGCACTTCAGGATGTGCACAACACTTAAACAGTTCCCCCATTACTCAAGTGGGGGACTAAACATTGTGGGTTCTGTTTACTGGTGGAATAGCATTTAGTGCAGCACCATTATCTGTTGCTCTGATGACATCATCCTCCAGCAGCATTGATGGTAAAATGGAGGACAAACACATTGATAACTTCTGGGGGCTGTATATTTTTACGTTAGCTTGCGCACATGCACAAGGAACATCTTGGGAGAATAGGACACTTTGGAGGTGTGACTGTCCTATGCAATCCACTGCTCCGTTGAGCAGGCATAGCAGTCCTGCAGCAATGGATGCGGGTACTGTGTATGACAGCAGTGGTCTTCACTTCAAAGAAAACCACCGCTGCGATCAGTGCTGGCAGCGCCTCTGTATGAGCTGCCGAAACTGTTATAGCCGACGGGGGTGCCCAATCCCCTGTCGGCTTGAAGTCTGCACGCCCAAGCTTTGGTGCCATGCTGGGAGCCCATCCCAGCGTGGCAAATCTTGTTTGGCCGACGGGGTGCCCAGTCCCCGTCGGCTCCATCGCCCCAGCCGCCTTCTGCCACGCTGGGAGCCCACCCCAGCGTGGCAAATGTCCCGCCATCTTTTTTTTTTTAAACCTGTAAATTAAAACGGTCCCACGCGCTTCTCCCTGCCCCTCCCACAACCCGCACCCGCCCACTGCGCACCCTGCCTCCCACACCCCCTCACCCCATACTTACCTCCGAGTCCGCAGCGACGATCTTCAGTGGACCGGAACATGTCTGCACTCTTCAAAGCCG
Source organism: Neoceratodus forsteri (assembly GCA_016271365.2). Taxonomy (NCBI): domain Eukaryota; kingdom Metazoa; phylum Chordata; order Ceratodontiformes; family Ceratodontidae; genus Neoceratodus; species Neoceratodus forsteri. Next base: position 881,491,834 of record CM028136.1, read on the forward strand.
ACCGTGAATTGAGGAAATGCTGGTAAGCTGTATAATGGGCTAGATAGGGTTTTTTCAACTTTGTTGCATATCTCAGGCATTTTTTGGAATTTTTGCATCAAATTTTCAACATGGGGTTTTTGGGACCCCTTCTCATGAATGCTGTCACTGTAATGGCGTTATTCGGGCCCGAAGGGTGATTTCGCAGTCACAGTGTGAAATCACCTTTACGGAATGATTAACGAAATGACACTGCCAGTATTCATAAGGTGGGCTCTCAAAAAGCCTATTTTAAAAATTTGGTGGAAAAATTCCTAAAAATGACCGTTTTATGAGCGTACTTTGCACAGTTCCAACGCACGCTCGTAAGTTTGTGAATTTTCAATATTTTCACTCCAGATTTTCAACATTGCCATTTTACCACACCTCCTCATGAGCAGTACAGCTGTCATTTTTCACATCTGCCCAAAACGTGTTTACGCCCATGTAGCGCACAATGGCACAGTCGGTGTGCAAACTCAATGTATGGGACACATTAAGAAAATCACAGTTTCACTGTTCATGAGCAGAGATCTTAAAATGGCTATGTTGAAAATTTGGTGAAAAAATTCCTAAAAATGACTGTTTTTCGAGCATGCATTGCGCAGTTCCTACGCACGCTCGTAAGTTCATGAATTTTCAATATTTTCACTCCAGATTTTCAACATTGCCATTTTACCACACCTCCTTATGAGCAGTACAGCTGTCATTTTTCACATCCTGCCCAAAACGTATTTCCGTTATCTATGTAGCGCACAATGGCGCAGTCGGTGTACGAAATCAATGTATGGGACATTAAGAAAATCACAGTGACACTGTTCATGAGCAGAGGTCTTAAAATGGCTATGTTGAAAATCTGGTGAAAAATCCCTAAAATTACTGTTTTACTAAGCGTATGCTAAGAGTTCCCACGCTCAGAAGTTCACATGAATTTCAATATTTGCACTCAATGACTTCCAAATACCTAAACAGCACATAGAAGCAAGCAACATTCGGCACTGACAAATGCTTGTTTTACTTATATTTTAATACTCCTCTCTGGTGCAGCCAATATCTCCACGCCTTGCCCTCCCCCAAACGCCTAATGCACTTACCCTCTGCCTTTCAACTCTGAGCTTTCCTGTGGCAGAGTATGGCAGACTTGAAAAGCACCTGTAGAAGAGGGGTTTGGGGGGTGGAGGAGAGAGAGGAGGAAGAGGAGATATATATATGTATATTCAGGGATGTCCGAGACTTTGCTTTAGCATGTTTCTGTCCCTCCTACAATTTGTTTCTGTGACTGAACAGTGGGTAACAGAGTTACAGACTTGCTCTTCTGCAGACAAAGTATTTTACACCAATACTGTTATGCTGCCTGCTTCAGCAATAGAACCACTTGTGAAACTGTCTCCCTCATTTTACTTCTTTGTCACTGATTTTTAAGCCATGTCCAAGTGCCAAATACCACTGCAAATACCTGCAAGTGACCGTTCGGCATTGACAAATGTCTTGTTATTTATAATCTAGATTTGGACAGCAATAGGACTGCTGGCAACTAGAGGAGGAACACAACAGTTACACATAAGGAGTTGGGAAAATATGGGTGTGAAACTATGGGATACTTCCCTTTAAGTGCTTTCAGCAGGTGGGCTTTGTCTACAGAGGTTAAAGGGTACTAAACAAGCAGTTTTTTAAACTGCAAACCCAAAATCTGGTTTCATTGTGAGGTAAAGTAAAGCTGCTGTTTACACTTATACTAAAACTACATTTATGTAAATAACATTAATGCAGTTTCATAGCTTTGAAAAAGTAACCATCAGCCTTTCACTTTCAAAAACAGCCTTGGTTTCTCCCTAAGATGTCTGCCAAGTGTGTTAAGTGATGAGTCATGATGACATCATAGGATCCAGAGACAGAATCCACATATGTTTCTATAGTGTGAACTAGTTCTTCTTTCCTCTTTATTTTGAATTGTTGCACCAGAATGATCAACACCATGTATTACCTCGTGGATTATTTTGAGTAGTATACATGTTAGGCTATGCTTTTGTTCATTTTGTTTACTTTAAATTGCAGAAAATATTTTGCAATCCAGCTGACTTTTTGTTTGGCAAACTGCATTACAGTACAACACTTCAAATACCTGATGATCTAATGGTTATATGATGCACTGAACTTTTTTTTGTTAACCAGGAGAGACACACTAAGCTGAAAGCTTGTTTACAGCTGTGGCCTGGGAGCACAAGGAAGTTTAGTGACTAGCTCAGGGTGGCACAGCAATGTACCGGTCTTGTTCAGTTCCAAAGCTCATGCTGTCTTGTTAATCCACAGATAAGGCTTTCTTTTTCCATATGAACCCCCTGCACCTAGCCTGCCTTCTGGTGAACACCCCGCCATCCATACCCTGTCCTTAGTATTGCCTGGGCTGCATACTGAGCTTTGGTCTCACAATGAGAATTATCACACCTTAGATTGTAATCTTGTACTCAGAGAGTTGTGCACACCTATACTGATACGCATCATCAGCTGGCACTGTTAAAATGCCTCCCAAATCACTCTCCAGTCCACATTCTCAGTGTTTGACTTCGGCTCCCATAGTAAACATTGAGTGGATCACCACCCTTCTGCACAGTGAAGGTAATATGTACAGTTACCTGTTGTGTTTTTTCCCCACCTTATTAACCAACAACTATGTCTTCCTGGAGGGCCAAGCAATAAGCATCATGACCCACCAGAAAAACTGCTGTTCATGCCCTCATAAGGACTGCACTTACAATGGATAACAATATTATTAGCAGGAGGGGCATACTAATACCTTTAGCAAATCCACCTGATTTCGTGTCAGTCTACTCTTTTGCCTGTGATCTGCAGAACCCCTGCAGGACAGTTCCCAGCAATTCTTTTCCAGTACTTTTCTGTGCTCTGCTCCACAATGCGAGTTGGCTGGTTACCACCCTTCCAAATCTTGAATGAGCTACACAACTCCCTCAATACTGTCCTAACAAACGTCACCCCCACCCAAGGGTAGTCTCCCACACTGAATTCAAGTAACAGTTTAGGTGCAGCCCTGCCACTCTGAGTATTTGTCATTGCTGGCTACTCTCATCCACAGTCAGGAAGTGATCACGATGCTGGCAGCCCCACATTTCAGATCTCACAGTGATCTGCTCAGTGTCCTCCTTCATGTCTTCAACTAACCTGAATATAGCTGTACCCTGCTGGAATGTCCTCTTCAGTCCCTCTCTGGCAATCATTCTTCTCACCTGCTCCCCACAACAAAAACTGGTGAGTTCACTACCCTTCTGCATCATGAATGTGGTTAGTACAGTCTCCCGTTATATTTATATATTAATAATAATAAACATGATCTTCTGGTAGCCAGGCTGATAGCAGCATGGCACAAGTGGAAAACTAAGCTTTCTCACCATATGAGATCTTAAGCCACCTATGATTAGGAACTATTAAATGACGTGCATAAGATGTGCATGCACACCCATCATTTAATAGTGCGTAATCAAAGGTGGCCTAGATCTTTTAAGGATAGGAACACCCATCATTCCCCTTGTTCCCTATTGCTATCAGCCTGACTTACTGGAAAGATATGTTTATATCTGATATGTCAAAATAAAACAGGAACTGTACTACTTATAGAAACATAGAATTTGACGGCAGATAAGGACCGCTTGGCCCACCCAGTCTGCCCATTTTCCCTACCTAATGGATAAGCTGCAGATCCTAGTTAACCAACAGCCTACTTCTTCCTACCCCACCCCCTAGAATTGCCTTATGACTGTCCCATGCATGCTTGAATTCTACCATTGTTTTTGACTCCACAACCACCTCCGGAAGGCTGCTCTGTGCATCCACAACCCTCTCTGTGAAAAAATACTTCCTTATGTAACCCCTCACCCCTGCCTTTTTAGCAAAATGACAGGTGGCATGCTGTTGAAGCTGACAGCAGTACCTGGTGGGGACCTGGGTTCGGGGAGGATGAGGTTACTCGGCACAGGGGGACCTAGGTTTGACTACTCTGCACAGGGGCACCCAAGTAAATCCGAACACAGGAAGCAATAACTGTAATGTCCAGTACCAGGAATGGGATTCTTCAGTGTGGCTTTTATTCACATACTAGCTGAACAAACAAAGCATAGACAGACCCCATGAGGCTACATTTCTGGTAATGCAGATTAGTGACTACAGAACACTTATTCACCATTTTCAGCCCTCAGGCTCTGGACCCACCAGGCACTCAGCCCGGACTTGCATGCAGCTTTGGGTACACTGCCCGACTTGTACACACTTGGGGTTTCCCTACGGTCCATTGAAAGAATGAACCATTATCCTATCGTGGCTCCCCTACCACTTGAGTCGGCGACTCCTAGAGAAATTTTTCTTACTTGTTGTGACTCTCCAACTCCTAAAGAGAATTTTTCCTACCTGTTGTGGCTCCCCACACCACTTAGAGTCTGTGACTCCTAGAGGGATTTTCCCTTTTGCAACCCCACGTCTGGGTACTTCCTCCATCACTGGCCAAGTGCATGAAGCAAAGTAGCAACCACAGCAGAAATCCATAGAGGTGGACCTGGTCACTAAAGATGGGGGATTTGCCCACCTCCAGCTCCCACAGCCCATACCCGGCCATTTCCCTTGGAAAACTGAACCATTCCTTTGCTGAACTTCTAAATGTAGATTAAAGGATAGATGATCTGGTGCATCTCCTCTACATATTACTTGAATCACAACACTCTAGCATTTGACACTACTTTACTTGTTTGGCCCATTTCTCTAGGCTTCCCAAAATGTAGTGCAATCCCTAGATTTTCACACATGTCCCAGGGTGAAAACATTTTGCCCTCCTAGTCAGAGCAGACACTACTCCTGTAGTTGCAGGTGCCCCACAGGTGACTCACAAATCTTCCATCTTTCAAAATAAATGCTGAACTAAACAGGCAGCTTTTCTTCCACTTGGCAGAATTAAGGGGATTGCCCCAGGAATCTGCTAGGGATCTTTACATCCCCCTGGAGGCAGGGGGCACTGAGACCCGAACAGCAGTCTCCACCACTTAAGCACACCCTTCACTTACTCAAGACAAACTGGACACTGACTACTACTACTCTTTGAAAACCCCAACGTTCGATCTAACTCCCTTTGCTGCAGATTCCAATGTGGCTTATGCAGTTGCGAAAGTTCTATTGGTGATGTCATCCCTCAGTCTCAGCTGAGACTGAGAACAGAGTGAGACAGTGTGAAACCCATTTAACTGGAGTTTCACAAGCTGCCTTCCCTGCCTACCACTAGGTCTTACTGGGATTCTAGTAACCCCGGATAACAAGGGGGTTACACTCGCCCTTGACCAGGAAAATGACTGTCCGCAGTCATTATTTACCCAGCCTTAGGCCATCCCACCCTATGTGCTACCTTCGGAGGGAGGTGATCAGGCCCCCTCTTACCATGTGCAAGCACAGGCAGACAACACTAAGGGCCTAGAGGCCTGTAGCTGACATATCAGCCTCTACACTATCCACTTGCTATGGACACCTAGTGGCTCTGGTAGAACTATCCAGAGCATAGCCCTGATAGATCAGCACTGCGGTCCCTGATGCAGGTCAGGGCCACAGCCTGTCCATCCCCCCTAACCCTCTAGGGAAAACCTATCTGCCTTTAACCTAATACCCCCAAAACAAAAACAACCCGGGGACCTCCCCGACCTTGGGCAACCTGCAACCACACACCAAGAAAATACCACATTACTGCCTCCTCCCTACCCCCACAACCACACCTGTGGAAGTAAAGGGTTAATACAGCAATAACAATAACAACACAGTATTTTAAATTTCTAAACACACTAAAGCACTGATGAGGAACTCCAATGAGCCCCTCCTCCTCTTCTTGTCTTCTCTTCTGTCTTCCCAGGAACACCTGTAAGAAAAAGAAAGACAACACACGCTCCAATCTGCATACACAGTCTACCTAAAACCCCTATGATCAAAACACTGAATAATCCCCAAAAGATTTTTTTTTTTTTAGAAAAAAGGTAGAAAAACAGTATTTACATTAGATAACAATGACATTATTTACAATACACATTTGGGGGGATGGAGTGCCCTAAAAGTCCCAACTAGTAACCACAATGCCCGAAGGCTAGTCCAATAAAGAGTCTCTCCTGGGCCGGAGCCCAGTGAAACACAGTTCTAACAGGCCAAAGTCCCGAAGGGGAGAGTCTTTGAGGACAGTTCACACATTTTGAAGTCTGTTAGTATAGGGTGTATACTGCAATGTCATAAAGATAGAAAAGTTCGGACTTACCAGCCACTTGTAGTACAAAAAATTCGGCACCGATCTGCACCTTTGACGAAGACTCTCCCTGGCAGCATTTCTTCCGATACAGCTGGGTGGACATCTTCCGGGAACCACAGGAGGGCACATCTGGGAACAGCTGGGATGATGTCATCTCTGGAGATGGAACCTTAGAACAGGAACAAAAAGAAAACAGCTGGTCCGACGTCATCCGATTACCAGGCAATGAACAGGATACAGCTGGGCTGGTGTCCTCTCTGGATCTGAAGTCATCTGGTGGGCCAGTCGATGGTTTTCTGGAAAGGCCAGTACACTGTAGACTGATGAATGTGGGGCACCTGAGTCCTGGATATTCATATTGGCGGATCAATAAGACACTTCACAGTCTGGTGTGGCAGTATTGACTACCACTGCTCAGCTCTCCATTTTGTAGGCACGGGCACATTTGCTGAGAGGTCCTTGCACTGAGGCCAATAGTACCGGGGATCAGGGGCTTGAATTATTACCCTGTCTGGGCGTACATAACTCACACAGTGGGAGATTTCACGTCCCTCTCCGTCCACTATTCTCACTCTGTCCATAAACAGTGTCCTGCCTCTCTTCCACTGGGTATACTTTTCGTGGAACAGTCTATTCTTTACATACTTGTTGGCCCCAGGATGCACATTTTTCATTGCTTCATCCCAGATCCAGGATTTCCTGCAGTTCTCAATCTCCTCCCAGACTTTCCAAGGAAAGGTAGGAAAGGTCATACCATAGATCTCATTTGCCTTCCTACGAACCAGTCTCTCCTCTTTACTTGCTTTGGTCAACCTGAGTCCGCTGGCCTGGCTTGGGGGTGGCCAGTCCTGGTTCTGCCAACTACGCATCCTTAAGGACTTTAGAAACGGATCCCTGACTTCTTCCTCCTGTAAAGCCAGGGCAGTGGCATCACTACATGCTTCCATACATTCCTCTGAGGCAAGATCTTGAGGCTGTGTACCCGTTTCTTTTTCACAAAGCCACATAGGTTCCCCCTCATCTTCCTCTTCACTGAGGATCTGAGCCAAGGAGTGAGCAGTCGTTCTCACTCCCGAGACTATCCACTCAACACTAGGCGCGGAGGTTGACACCTCCCACTCAAAGGCCTCCCGCATCTCATCTTCGTCTAAGAGACTTGGGCTAGGCCCCCCACAGGGGTCGATTGATGCTTTATCCGAACTTTCTTTCTGGGATCCAGCATCCGAAACTTCAACTTCTGGTTCTGTCTCTAACTCTGCACCCTCTAGCTTTGTGCCACACTCCCCTAAGGGGCCTTCCTCCACAGGCTCCACCTGGTGCTGTGTGCTGCCAACTGCAGATTCCTGTACCTTTGTCCATGAGGGAGCCAAATGAATTTGAGGCGCTTTATACAAGCCATATTTTTCTAGGCATCCAGCACAGTGAGGAATCATGAAGACGTCCCTTCCAGCTCTCAAGCGTATTTGACATACATACACTGGTAAATTAGGAATCGCCACATGAGGAGGCAGTTGCCCTCCATAGCAACACTTTTCAATATCCCTCAGTCTATTTACTGCTGCTGTTACTGCAACCAGGGCATGATCCGGGTAACGAGCTGGTCCTGAGGCCATAACTGCAGAAAAACAAACAAAAGTTCACTGTAACTGAAAGTCCCACTTTACTGAACACACTCTTTAGTTGTAAAATGGCTCCTCTGCTGCTGTGTTTACTTTACTACTCCACCCTGTAATGGCGGCGGCAGCACTCCTGTGCATCAACATTCAGAATCTGGGTCAAGCCACTGCGCATCCGATTTACACAAACTACTGATAACTTTTGTTCAAACTGCACAACTTGCTCTGTTTTTGCTTTAAACACATTTACAGGATTTTCCACTGACTTTTTTACATGCTGGAAACATTTCTTTTATTACTGTCCCTTAAAGCTTCAGGTTTTTAGCACAGGATTGCCTGTATTACTAGTGCTGCATTTTGCTACAACCCACAGTCTCTCTCTGGCTGCAAACTTTAAACTGAGGCTGAATTTATTACTATGCACACAGTCAATGGCTTAACAGACTTGCACTTGCTGGCAGGACTTTACACAGTCGTTATTTGCAAAGCTACTACATTGCTGCACACACGTTTTATATGGCATATGGCTGAAAATCACTGTTTGAGCAGTTTTAAGGATGGTTACTTACTGTTATCAGTAGCAATTTGCTGCGATGGGGAAAAACGGCCTGCAGCCAGTTCTTGAAGGCCTCGGTACACAAACGGGTGGGCAGTCCTACCGATCGTCTTTTTTACCACCACTTCTGCAATTCTGATGATCGATTAGCGGGTTGAGCCCGATTTTAAACTAAATAGTCTATTTTTAAACTGTTTACAACTCTTTGAACACTCCGCGATGCTCCTCCACTGCCAGTACACGCACTCCACTCTCACTCCCTCTCGAATGCTGGGGCAGTCTCTGTAGAGCTGCCTGAGGGCCGGGACTGATTGCAGCCTGACCAACCACACGACGCCATGCAAATGAGCCTCTTCTTCCTCGCGAGGGCTTTTCTCCTCACGGCGATCGTTGAGCAGGCAAATTTAAACTGCAGAATCCAACTTTTTTTTTTTCAACTGACTCCACGGCGGGAGCCCATTTCAACCATTTAACATAGCCATTAATCCTGCAGTCTCTCAATTCATTCAGAAAGCATTTACAACATCCAGGGCACAATTTTTCTGTTGCTACCCCGGTCTTCCACACTTTTCTTTACAACAGTTCATTTTAAAAGCATTTCAAACGTCCAGGGCACAATTTTCTTGTTGCTACCCCTAGTCTTCCACACTTTTCTTCACAACAGTTCATTTTAAAAGCATTTCAAACATCCAGGGCACAATGTTCCTGTTGCTACCCCTAGTCTTCCACACTTTTCTTCACAACAGTTCATTTTTAAAAGCATTTTAAATGCTGTAAACTATTTGATTCAGGACAAGGGCACACTCTTTGGCTTTACTGCTCCTTGGTAAAACAGTTGGCAATTTTAAACAGCAACACAAGATCCACAGCACACAGCAACACACTAGGGAAATTGCTTCAGCTTTTTTGGGCTACCCACTGCCAGATAGCCAAAACACTAGCCCCCTTGCCCAAGCACCTTCCTTCCCAAAACAAAATCCAAAGCGGTGCCTCCATTTTTGTAACCCCTCACCCCTGCCTTTTTGCCAAAACAACAGGTGGCATGCTGTTGAAGCTGACAGCAGTACCTGGTGGGGACTGGGTTCGGGGAGGATGAGGTTACTCGGCACAGGGGAGCCTAGGTTTGGCTACCCTGGTCAGGGGCACCCAAGTAAATCCAAACACAGGAAGCAATAACTGTAATGTCCAGAACCAGGAATGGGATTCTTCAGTGTGGCTTTTATTCACATACTAGCTGAACAAACAAAGCATAGACGGACCCCCATGGGGCTATATTTCCTGGTAATGCAGATTAGAGACTACAGAACACTTATTCACCATTTTCAGCCCTCAGGCTCTGGATCTACCAGGCACTCAGCCCGGACTTGCACACAGCTTTGGGTACACACCCTGACTTGACACACTTGGGGTTTTCCCCACGGTCCATTGGAAGAATGAACCAATTATCCTATCGTGGCTCCCCACACCACTTAGAGTCAGCGACTCCTAGAGAGAATTTTTTCCTTACTTGTGACTCCCCAACTCCTAGAGAGAATTTTTCCTACCTGTTGTGGCTTCCCACATCACTTAGAGTCTGCGACTCCTAGAGAGATTTTCCCTTTTGCAACCCCACATCTGGGTACTTCCTCCATCACTGGCCAAGTGCATGAGGCAAAGTAGCAACCACAGCAGAAATCTGTAGAGGTGGACCTGGTCACTAAAGATGGGGGGTTCACCCACCTCCAGCTCCCACAGGCCATACCTGGCCATTTCCCTTGGAAAACTGAACCATTCCTTTGCTGAACTTCTAAATGTAGATTAAAAGGTAGATGATCTGGTGCATCTCCTCTACATATTACTTGAATCACACAACACTCTAGCATTTGACACTACTTTACTTGTTTGGCCCATTTCTCTAGGCTTCCCAAAATGTAGTGCAATCCCTAGATTTTCACACATGTCCCAGGTTGAAGAAAACATTTTGCCCTCTTAGTCAGAGCAGACACTCACCCTTTAGTTGCAGGTGCCCCACAGGCGACTCACAAATCTTCCATCTTTCAAAATAAATGGTGAACTAAACAGGCAGCTTTTCTTCCACTTGGCAGAATTAAGGGGATTGCCCCAGGAATCTGCTAGGGATCTTTACATCCCCCCCCAGAGGGAGGGGGCACTGAGACCCGAACAGCAGTCCCCACCACTTAAGCACACCCTTCACTTACTCAAGACAAACTGGACACTGACTACTACTACTCTTTGAAAGCTCCCAACGTTCGATGTAACTCCCTTTGCTGCAGATTCCAATGTGGCTTATGCAGTTGTGAAATTTCTATTGGTGATGTCATCCCTCAGTCTCAGCTGAGACTGAGAACAGAGTGAGACAGTGTGAAACCCATTTAACTGGAGTTTCACAAGCTGCCTTCCCTGCCTACCACTAGGTCTTACTGGGATTCTAGTAACCCCGGATAACAAGGGGGTTACACTTACATTACCTCTGAGCCACCCCCCCATCTTCAGATTGTGCCCCCTTGTTCTTGCACACCTCTTTTTCTGAAAGATGCTACCCTCTTGGACTTTGTTGATTCCCTTGAGGTATTGAAAGTTTCTATCATGTCCCCCCTCTCCCTCCTTTCCTCGAGGCTATACATATTAAGCTCCTTAAGTCTTTCTTCATATACTTGCATTTATGATGCAGAAGGGTGATGAGCTCACCAGTTTTTGGTGTGAGGAGAAATAGTGAAGAATGAATACCAGAAGGGGACTGAGAAGGCCACTCTTGCAAGGTACTGCTATATTCAGGGAAGGGGCAGACAGAAGAGAGAAATATGAGCAGACTACTGTGAGAAATAAGATGTGGGACTGCCAGCACCTTGATCACTACCTGACCCCATTGTCCTGTCCAACGTTCCCCTTCCCATAAACCAGTTCTTGCAATTGTCCAAGGCTGTGTGTGGATATTAATGTATGAAACAGCTGACACTACATGGTCAGTCACTTCACTACCAGTCTAGTATTTTTCTTGTAAAACACTTTGGGATACAAAGTGTATGAAAACCATTATATAAATGCTTGCTCTTATTATTATTATTTCCCTTGGAAAAAGAAGACAAGACAAGCATATATTTGAGTTTTGAGAAAGTATGAACCTACCATTGGACTGCACAAGAACTTTGCTACAAAAAAGTGATGTCTCTAAGGGGTGGTAAAGGGTGTGGCTTCAACATCCCCCCCCCCACAAAGTAACATAATTGCTTGCTGCTGCATTTCACTTTGTTGAAGAAGTCTGATTTATTGATTGTACAAATGTTTACATTCAAGCTACGGATTACATTTGTAGGTTCTGTCAAAAACGTACTAGAAAAGAATAATAGGAGAAAATATAAAGGTTTAATAAAAATGTTAAAAAGTGCATATTAAGCATGCACACCACCCTAGCACCCCCATTATAACATCCTGGATCTACCATAACTACTAGACCACCAGGTTATTCAAGATTTGTACTGCACTGTGGTTTGCTGCAGAGAAAGTCGATTGGATTAAAACACATTTTCGGCATGTTAAAGTAAACAAAATGAACAGAACCATTGCCTAACATGTGTATTATACAAAATAATGCACATGGTTTTGACCATTTGGGTGAAACAATTCTATGCAAAGGGAGAAAAGAACTAGTTAGCAGCATAGAGAGCACCATATGTCTTTCTGACTTTGGCTCCAATGATGTCATCACATAACACATTTGGTGGCCATTTTAGGAAGCAGGTAAGAAATTTTTTTTGAAATTGGAAGGCTGATTTTTACAATTTTCAAATGCTCTGGAACCACATTTAGGTAAATTATGTAAATGTAGTTTTAGAATTAATGAATACAGCAGCCTTTCCTTTAGTCACCTACAGAGTCAGATTTTTGAATAGTTTGTTGCCAAAATGTTGTTTAGGTATCCTTTAAGATGCTAGCAAAGGCTTACAGTCTGCTGCCCAAACCTGACTGCAGAGATCTTACTGTGTTTGCAGGTGGAATGACACTTTAACTTCTTTCAACATTGCCCATCTCTGGGCCGAAATCACTCTCTGGAAAGACCAGGCTGGGATCGGGGGCATTCACGTCTCAACCCCACATCCAGACTACGCCCCTCGGGGAAGATGCATATGGTAGCGCCCTAGGTGGCACACTACCAGGCTGTGTCCCAAGTCTAATCCATGATGGTTGCATGGCATTCAGCACATTTATAAATCAGCACACATCTATCTCAGTTACTTCAACCACTGTCCAGCATGGTCGCCATAGTCCTCTTAGCTTTCAGATACTTGGATGGATGCTTGCTCCCTAAGGCTAGAGTGACCTGATTTCTCACAGTCCTTATCAGACTAATGTACTTTCACAACACTGTACTTTGACTTGGTACTTCAAAACAGTTACTGCAGCTTCTCTCAAGCATGTTTCACAAAGTCTCAGTTCCTTGTGGCTTTGCTGGAGTTCACAGCTCCCACTGGACATCATGACCATTAAACAAGTCCCTCTTGGCAGTGCTGGCATTAGCAACTCCAATGGACAAACACTGGACCTCCCAGGCAATGTCAGGAGGAGATCTGACCTCTGAGTACTCCCCTACCATTCCTATAGGCAATTATCAAATCAGACACATTTACTGTATATACTTAAACGTGACCCTTCTCTGGTCACTTGGCAAATGTCCACCCTTCCTGTGCTTTGGGTTAAATGCAGGGTGCAGACAGACAGTCACAATTAGCATGCTCTGGGCTTCATTGCCCCTCAAAAGTTCTTACACTTGCACTTGTCAGAAGCAGTTTACTCACTCAGCTCACTTGCAGGAATGGCTTTCTTTTCTCTGAGGCGTCAGGCTTTCTTCAGCACTTTCACTGCTCGGGTAGAACGTACATGCAGCTTTCTCACAGCTGAAGGTTCAGGTTCACTCACGTTTTCCCAAAACATGGAAAGGTGCTAGCCAGCCCTGGAGGACAATTTATGGCCACCCCCCAGGCTAGTGACTTCTGTTGCCTGCAGCCACTTGTCTCTTTTGGCAGAAGAAAGCCCCCTCCCCTGTGGAGGGGCTTGCACTGGATTGCTAGGCCCATTCTTGAGCAAAGGGCCTGAGCCCCCACCCTTGTGGGGGGCTCCCACTCAAACTACCTGAACAGCCTGGAAAACACTGTCTTTTATGGAGTCCCTCTGTAGCTCCTGATTGGTTGAGGCTGCTTGGGTGTCCCAATATGATTGGCTGAACGTGCTTGTCAGTCCATAAAATGAATATTCATTAACCTCACTCGCACAATAGGCTCCCTGTTTTGGCACCTGAAATAGGTCCCTGCAGCTTCCTCATAAGCCTTTTGTAATGTCCCATGAGCGTTAGGCAAAAGCCCCACAAGTTCTGGTTGAAATCCCAGCTTTCCAATTTGCTGCTGCTGCACAATCACAGCTGTTAACACACACAGTCCCTTGGCAGAGTACCACGGTCCCAAATTTAAAGTTCTGGCACAGCCAGGATAAGTACTTTATTTGTTTGCTTGTCCCACTGTTTTGTAGCCACAACTGTGCCCTTTCAAACGTTGCCCAGATCAAGGATTTTGCCTTAGTCCTTAGCCTGTCACTGCTGCCACAATTAAGTGCCCCCAGGCAGCAGACAGGCAGTTTACCTGAGTCCCAATGTTTTAACTCGGAAAAAGCCAGAAATCATTTTTATTTTGGTCATATTCCCCTTTGTTTAGAAGCCCCTTTAATGTCCACCATTATTTACAAATCTTTATGCCTCTTGATAGTGCCAATATTGTAGATCCTCTTGTACTAGGATGGGCTTATTAATATTCATAGGCTTGGGGGCTCTCCTCATTAATATTTATGAGCCCTGATCTGTAGCACTTCGTGGCACTCCTTATTTTCAAAAAGAAGAGGGTTCTTCTGGCCCTTGCTGATGTCACCGGTCCACACACTGCCCCAAACAAGGACCAGGACTGCTGGACTATCTCCCGAATGACCGCAAAGTCGGTGGTCGGGAGATCAAAGGTGCAGCTTGTGCATGCGCGATCGCCACTGAGCACTGGAGTACTATAGCAAGCAACAGTGGATCGTGGTCCAGCTCCTGAGCCCAAAATGGGCTAAAATTACACTGGGACTGCTCAGGAAAACCTGGGGCACACATAAGGACCTGTGCCAGAGTGGGGAGAACGAGACAACCTTCAGGGACGCCGGCAGGCACCGGGAGATGCTTCAAGGAATGGGAGCATGGGAGAAACAGGCACTTAGGTAAGCCCCCATTTGGGAGGGGGGTTACAGTAACATATGTTTAAATGTCGTTTGTGTGATTTAATATTCTGCCCTGAGTTTCCATTGTTTTTGTATGAAATAAAGTAGAAACCTTACCTTAAAGGGAGCCCTGCTTCACAGAAGCCAGATGGCCATAAAATGAGGCCTTTTATATCTGTTTGTTGGAAGTAACATACAGTAGATCATGTGTCCCAGAGGAGAGGTGTATATAAGCCCTGTGGAATTGAAGCTAGTCTGTTTTTGGTCTGGGTAAGGGAAAGACCTCACTGCTGAAGAGGAGTCTGAAGCGCTCAAGAGAAACAGATTTGAAGCTGAGACCTGGTTGATTAGTGCCAGAGAGATTAAGGGATTCCTGCTGATTTACCTGGTTAGTCTAGTTCAGTAGTTCTCACACACTGTCATAGTGAGCCTCCCCCAAGACCTGGAAAAGAACTTGAGCCCCCCCAATATAGAAATAATTTTGGGCCTCCCCATAGTTTGAACAATTATTGTACTTTGCACAGTAAACAGGGAATACAGTGACACTCCTTTGAGTAGTTGAGTTTATTCTCATTTTATTATACTTATTATTCTCCATCTGTATAACCCCCTCTCCATGTCAGCCTACTCATTTTACACTTCTGGGGTTTGGACCCTATTTACTGCACCCCTCATTGCTATACCTCCATGCGTCAGATTGCTTTCTTTGTCAGTTTTACCTTGTTTTTAAACACCTTCTCGGGGACCGTTTTGCTTTGTCCTGCTCTTGCTCCTAGTACCTCTCAACCTAGCCTCTGCATTTGTGCTTTTCTGCAGCAAGTATAATGGGTCAATTGTTACCTTGTACCTATTAATTTGTATTATTTTGCATTTTGTTTTGCATACTTTCCAAGAACTGTACTGCCTCCATTCAGTTTTCCCCCATGTCATACCAGGAAACAAGTGTTTGTTGAGTGCGACTTTCCTGGTCACTCATTTTGTACATAAATTCACATGCCATTATTTACTTTCGTTTGTTGCATCTTATCACACAAAGCATCAAAAACCTGACATTTAAATGTAGTACATTTTAAGGCTTGCTTGAGCCTCCCTTGGAACAGGTTGGGGCCTCCCCGGGAGGCTTGCCTCACCATTTGAGAAACCCTGGTCTAGTTAACCTGATCTGTTCTTACAAAGAACTGCCTGCATTATCTGTAAAGTGGTCTCAAAGACTTGCCTTTTTAAGAAAAATTGACACTGTTGAATAAACCCATGATGGTTGCTTGTTAAGGCTGACACTTGACATTTGATTTCCTTTTGCAAACCTACTGCTCTCCCACACTGTCAAACCCTCTCCCGATGCACCCCATCGTCCTGTTAGCTTTGCTGAAGACCTTCTTACATTGGCTGGTTCATTTAAGGGAATCACTAATGAAGACTCCTAGGTCCATTTCATCTGATGTTGTGTCCAGCTTAACCCCCCCAATCCAATATTCTGTTCTGGGGGTTTTGTACCCTATGTGCATAACTTTGTACTTTTTGGCATTGCATTTCAGCTGCCAGACTTTGTATCAATTTTACAGCCTTGGCAGGTCTCTGCAACTCCCTTATGTATATTAATACTGCTGCCGAGACCACTATTACACTTATAAGAGTGGTCTCTCATGTGTAGCTCCCTCCTTGGAGGGGGCTTACCTGGACGCTGTTGATGCTGTCCCTGAAGGTTGCTGCCCATGTCTTTATTTGCTCTGGCCTCAGGACTGCCACTGGAAAGGGGCCAGAGGGAGCAACAAGAAAAACTGCCGCACTTGCACACTGAAATGCATGCCCAAAGGAGCTGCGGCTCCAGCATGAACGTTTCAGCATTGGAAGCACCCACCCTCCAAGAGTTGCATCAGCAGCTGCCACCACATCTCCCTAGTGTGCTCCAGCTCTGGACACTTCAGGCAGTATCGGGGGGCTTGGAGGCACTGAGGGGAGAGATAGAAGGTGTGGGACATTTGGTGCACTGCACCTTTAAGAGAGCAACTTCCTGCCATCAGAGTGTAAAGCAATGTAAGAGGAGGGGAGCAAAGAACAGAGCTCCCAATGGGGAGCAGGGGAGGCAAATCCACTCCAGCCCACCACTGGAAAGTCAGGCACAGTTGTGCCTATCAACCAGGAACAGCACACAGTGAAGAGGCAATCTAATATGAGTGAAAAATAAAGACGTTTGTGAGCCCAGAGCTCCATCACAGAAAAGGGCCACCATTTTGGTGACCTACAACCCATAATGTAGCAACTCAGAGGACAGCAACACTAGAGCAATGGCTTATGGAAAGATATGTAGAAGATTGCTCCCAATTAGACTGGCACACTTTTTGAGCCAATCAGAGGGCAGGACAAGGCAGGAGGACTGACGGACAGCCATTTCTGCCCAATTCCAAGTGGAAGAAAAGGAGAGAAGTCTGGGAGCCCTCCAGAGGAGGGAGGGAGGGAGGTGGGGCAGTCTTGGTGAGACTCTGAAGAGTTTGGACCTGCTGTTTGTGGGTCAGAGCTTTGGCCTATCCAGGCCCAGTTCAGTGTGTGACCCCCCAGTTGGCTGTGGTGACTGAGTCTAACCTCTGCCTGGTGACTGTAACTTGGCACACTTGGTTGAGGGGGTTGGGTTTGTTTGTTCTCCTGAAGTAGTTGGGGGATCCCAAATTAGTAAATTGCATGGTGCCTCCACCCAGGGAAAATGAGTGAGCCAGATGTTGTGTGTAGTACTGCCATCTGGGATGTAGTATGTACCCACCATTCTACACTGGACAAGATCACCCCTGGGAATCACCAATAGCTGTTACCCCTATCAAATAAGAATTCAGTCAGCATGTACAAACTGAAAACCCACAAAGTGCCAAAATTCAGCCAATGAAACAGAACTTCATTTTCTGACACAGCCTGGGGTAACTGGAAATGGAAAGTAGTGGTCTTGTCCAGTGCAAGGAGGTGGGTAGGTACTGCATCCCAGAGGGCAGTACTACACACAACATCTGGCCCACTTATATTCTCTGGGTGGAGGCATCATGCAATTTACTAATTTGGGACAAACGCCCCCACTATTTCAGGAGAAGAAACAAACCCAACCCACTCAACCAAGTGTGCTGAGCTACA
The DNA here is from genome assembly GCA_016271365.2 of Neoceratodus forsteri. Lineage (NCBI taxonomy): Eukaryota > Metazoa > Chordata > Ceratodontiformes > Ceratodontidae > Neoceratodus > Neoceratodus forsteri. The sequence continues at coordinate 881,509,652 of CM028136.1, forward strand.
GTCATTAGGCATGAATATGGACCCAGTCGCCACAGCCAACTGGGGGTCACACATTGGAGGCATCACTGGGATGGATAGAATGCTGGACCAAGTCATTAGGAGGTTTTATTGGCCCAGATTGAGTTCAGAGATGGAGAACTATTGCAAACAGTGTATGAGATGCATCCAGCAGAAAAGTACAGCCCTCTCGAGCAGCTCCTTTGGTAAACATTACAAGAAGTGCCCCATGGACTTAGAGTGTATTGACTTTTTGAGTTTAGAACTAGATCAAAAGAATATAACTAACATCCTGGTGGTGACTGACCACTTCTCCCAGTATTCCCTAACCTTTCCAGCCAAAGACCAAAGGGCCACCACTGTTGCCAAGATTCTGGTTGAAAAATATTTTGTTCATTATGGACTTCCCAAGAGAATCTAGTCAGACTAGGGTTGGGATTTTGAATGCTGACTCATCAAAGAATTGCTGTCTTTAATGGCACACTTTTCCTTTCTCATTTCCATCCTTGATTTAAAAATATGTATACCTTGCAGGGGTTAAACTGCACTGAGAGAAAGTGGTATTTCTGTCTTTGATGGGAATTAGGAAATCCAGAACTACTCCTTACCACCCCCAAGGACCCTCAACCCAAAAGATTTAATAGGACTCTGTTAGATATGTTGGGCAGATTGGATCCTCACCAGAAAGCAAACTGGAGTTAGCAAGTGAGTATGCTGCCCCATGCCTATAATTGCACTCGCAATGATGCCATGTGGCAATCCCTATATTTGCTTATGTTTGGAAGAGAGGTCCAACTGCCAGTAGACCTTGCATTTGGAGTGTCATCCGATGGAGACAACTTAAAAACTTACACCAGAGCTGGCCCAATGGCACTGAGGGTTGAGGCGCTGGATACCACATCTTGCGCTATGCTGGCAACCCGGGTTTGGGAACGACTTCGGGTCACCAGGGTGCTGGCAAGGGGAGGAGGAGGGGAGCAGGATCGAGCTTTGACTCTCCTCTCCCGGGTAAGGGGTGTGGTCACCCGTCCATAGTCCCGCTGCCACTGAATGGAGGTTCAGTGCTGGCACAGGTGGTTAACGGCGTGACTGAAAGGGAGGGGCATACCGAATGGCGTGGACATGCGTACTTCCACACTCACGCGTTGTGTTGGGGACGTATGGATGTAGGGGTCAGGAGAAAACCCATAAAAACCCAAAAATTACATATGAAAAAAAAAACTTAACACCAAATATGTCCAAAGACTGAAACAGCAGTAGGATGATACTTACCGACTGGCCGCAGAATTGTCTAACAAAATAAATTTGGAAAATAAAATCGGGTATGACAATTTTTTATTTTTTTTATTTTAGTCTTTGGTAACCAGGTAAGGCCCCCTAGGCACAAGTGCCTGTTTTCAGGAGTGACCTGGGAGCACTGGTCGGTTAAGTGACTTGCTCAGAGTCACACAGTATGTAAGTGGAGGCTGTGAGTATCAAACTCAGGTCTGGTCTGCTAGATGTATCAAGCTCATTCACACTTCGTTCTTCTAACCTCTAGGCTATACTGCCAGCCACAAATGTATCAGAGCCCATGAGTTACTTCCTTGGGACAGAGTTTTGGTCTGGAACTTTGGGTTGCCTGGGAAGCACAAGATTGCAGATCAGTGAGGCAGCATCTCCTATGTGGTTACTGAAAAACTTGTGGACTTGCCAGTGTACAGCATTTGCTCAGAAGGGGAGCCTCAGAGAAGTAAAACATTGCACTTCAATCATTTACTTCCCATTGGACAACTAGATGTTCCAGAGCTAGAAACAGTCCCCGTGCATCCTCAAAGAGTGAAAACCAGGGGTTCTCACAGATACAACAACCAGACTACTCAGCCTGACCCCTCAATGGATAATAGTCTACCTGGGCCTCCTGGACAGCCTACATCAGACCCAGGTCCCAATGACCTAGACTCTTCTGATGAGGAGGGGGACCGTGTGCAGTATTATTCCACAGTGGACATTCCCCAACTGTTGAACAATTCTAATGAGTAGTGGATGCCAAATATTCCATCCACGTCACTAAACCCTGAAGCAGAATCTTTTGAACCATGACCTGGGCTGGAGCATGTGGAGGGTCCTATAGTGACTGACCAGGAACCAGACATTGTACTTGAACCAGATTTTGCATAAGAGTCCCATGTGCCTCCCAGAGAAGAGGGTTATACAACCTCAGTTGCTTTTGAATCCAAAGAAGTCCCATTGAGGCAGCCAGAAAGGCCTATCAAGCCCCCCTTGAAACTCAGTTATGATTCTCCTGGTGCCCCCACTGATCTGCCTCTTAATGAAGTGCACTGTGGAATCTGACACTCCCCACTCACTACCCTATATTGTATTCAGTAACTCTGAAGTGTAATGTGGGGAAGCAGTATAGTGCAGTGGTTTAAGGCTCTGAGCTGCAAATCTGGTGACATCCAGTAGACCAGATCTGGGTTTGAATCCCACAGCTTCCACTTGCATACTGTGTGACCCTGAGCAAGTCACTTAACTTCCCTGTGCTTCCAGGTCGCACCTGTAAAAAAGCTTTCAGCTTAGTGTGCTAGTCCTGGTTAAGCAACTAACAAAAAAAAAAAAAATTTCTGGACATGCTGATATGACAGGAACCGACGGCCTATCTAGAACTGCTGAAGGAAAGTTACTTATATTTATGTTTATTATGTTAGTTGAGATTTGAGGCTAACGTAGCTAGGAAGCATTTATCTAGATAGAACTGTTAGTGTGTTGCTGCCTATTTGAGTTTTCTTTCAGATATGCACTGGATGGAACTGGTGGAATTGCCAGGATGACAACTTGTGACCCAGGGGAGAGTGTAGCCCCCTCCTGGGAGGGAGCTTACCTGGATGCTGTTAGTGCCACCCCTGAAGGTTGCCACCTGTGTCTTTACTTGCTCTGGCCCTGGGACTGCTACTGGAAACGGGGCCGGAGGAGTAACAAGCAAAACTGCCACACTTGTGCACCACAGTGTGCGCCCATAGGAGCTGCGGGCTCCAGCACAAATGTTTTGGTGCTGGAAATGGCTGCCCTCCAGGAGCCACATTAGTGGCCGCCACCACATCCACCCTAGTGTACTCTAGCCCCAGGGACTTCAGGCAATATCTGGGTGGTTCAGAGACATGGGGGGAGGGGAGACAGAAGGAGTGGGACATTTGGCAGGCTGCGCCTTTAGGAGAGCAGCTACCTACCGTCATAGTCTGCAGCAATGCAGAGGGAGGGCAGAGAATGGAGCTCTCAGCAGGGAGCAGGGGAGGCAAATCTACTCCAGCCCACCACTGGAAAGTTGGGCACAGTTGTGCCTATCAACCAGGGACAGCACACAGTGAAGGGGCAATCTAAAGTTAGTAAAAAATAAAGACATTTGGGAGCCCAGGGCTCCATCAAAGAAAAGGGCCACAATTTTGATGACCTATGACCTGTAAAGCAACAAATCAGAGGGCAGCAACACTAAAGTAATGGCTTCTAGGAGGATATGCAGAAGGTTCTTACAATTGGACTGGTGCACTTTTTAAGCCAATCAGAGGACAGGACAGGGCAAGAGGACTGGCGGACAGACCTATTTGCCCAAATACAAGTGGAAGAAAAGGAGAGAAGTCTGGGAGCCCTCCAGAGGAGAGGGGCAGTCTTGGTGAGACTCTGAAGAATTTGGACCTGCTGTTTGTGGGTTGGGGCTTTGGCCTATCTCGGTCCAGTTCAGAAAAGCCTTTTCCAGGGTTTTAAAATGTAACCCTTAGGTGGCGCTATCCCAAGGGCTACTACCCCTGCCTGTTTGGCTACTGACAGGTTGAGAGGCCTAGGTTCTATGGTGGGTGACTCCACCCAGAGGTCAGGGTTGATAGTAGTTAAGCTAACTTGAGCACAGCCCTCTGGGACACTGTGACTCCCTTTGATCCCACTAGTGGCCCACACAGTACATGGGAGTTACCTTCCCAATACCCCACAAATACACACTTCTTACACATACAGTAACACTTACCCTCAGGACTGATGTCTTGCAGCACGTCTCTGAGGGCCCCCTGTAAAACAAGGTTAGGCAATATACACAAACACAATGCAATGCTTTTCCTACATGTACTGACAGCACATAGTTCAATAACAACAAATCTGATTTATTATAGGGGGAAGTAACAAGGAGGGGGCAATCAGGTTGATTTGGTTTGGAAATATTCAAATCACAGTACTGTGCATGCATATAGGGTCCAAAATGTCACTCTCTGGGTACTCAGGATGGTGGGGGGCTAGCCAGGGTTGATGCAGCTGGTTGGGGCCCTTAGATGGAAAAAACACATGCACACACAAATTGTAATCTGGAGCCCTGGGGCTTAGTTTGTGAAGAAATGAAACAGCAATAATCAGATGACACACTTGTAATCGATAAAAGGCTGCAGGGAGATACCCAGATTTGTACTCACTATACCAAACTGAAAGCTGGATGAAGGATGTTCTAGCTGGATTGCCAGAAAACCAAGGTATAGAGACAAGATCCTTGTGGCTGGACCCAACTGCAGTTGATAGCAAGCGGATTTAGTCCGACTCAAGCTGGGATCTGTTTCCAGCTTTAGCACACAGCTCACAGAAAAGGGGGAAATAACATTGCGATCCCCCACAAGCACTATGCACATTTATATGTAAAAGGAAAGTACTATACCAGGCAGCTACTCCTCGAACCCGATCGCAAACACTTGCAAATTACTCGGGAGCACACACAGCATCAGCAGTCCCCGAAAGGCTGATCGCACTTCAGCAAATCTTTGGTCTTCTACGGGCAAGTCTGGTTCTATGCACTGCTTCCTTCTCTTCAAAACTCTGATTCAGTCCGAACTGGCACTTACAAATGGCTGCAGACCAACTTCAGGGCCTCCCACGAGCTTCCCGAGTGAACTGCACACTGCATCAGAAGCAGGGCTCCTTCTCTCTTCACTGTCACTACTGATCTGAGCTTTCCAGTAACAGAGCAGGGCATTTCCTTTTTGTTCCTCCCAGTTCGGTTGGCTGGTTCGGCTGTCACTCACAATAGGGCGCTCTCTGTTGGTGCAAAAAGGCGCCAAGGTCCAAGCTACATTTCCCAGAGGCACTGGCCATACAGTACATAGGTGGCTGGCTCCACAATGAGAGTCCAAGTTCTGATTTGCCAGCAGCAGGCTCCATTTTAAAGGTCCCCCCACACTGATTGATCCAGTTCAGCAGTTCAAAACCAGAATGGAGGGCTAGGCAAAAACAGTTCAGATTGCAAAGAAAAGCAGGTTAGACAAACTGTATTTTCATTATTACTCTAAACAATTCCTGGCAGATTGTTACACCTTTTGAAAGAGCTCCCTCTGCGCATTTAGCGAAGGCAGAAATGGAGCGAGTTGACAGCAGCCTGGGTGGGACTCGGGCATTGAAACACACAATCCACCTTCTAAATTAATTACGTCTGCAAAGCAGACAGCTCTTAAAGAGACAGTACGTGGAGGCTCACATAGCACTCACTTGGAACCACATTTAAACAGCTTAGATGCTGAACACCTCCAGGCTTGGAGCATTCCTGCAAGCTCCTGGAAGACTTCTGGGAACCCCCATTTGCAGGGGGGTTACAAAAGCATCCATGGGGAAAGAGACAGTGTATCCAGTATATGTTTCTTTAATACCTGAGAAATGCAAGGCCTGTGAGACTGCGATAGTAAGATTTGAAGTTTAAGATCTGCACCTCCCTCGAGCTGCTGCGGAGCCTGGTAAGGGGCAAGCTAGCCCTTACCAAGTGGGGTGGATCGGGGAAGGGGGAATCATAGACAAGTGCCCAGAGTACAGAGGTACTTTTGATCCTGAGGGGAGCTGGACTGTGGGGTCAATCCTGGGGATTTGGACTTCTCAGGAACCATGAAACCACTGCGTTGGTGCTCCAAAAGTTGAAAAAGAAGAGTCAGAAGGGCTACACTGTTGTGCCTTGCCCGAGTGAAGAAATCTTGAGTGCTGCTTTAACTGTTGCCTTGTGCTGGTCCCTTCTACAGATGTTCTTCTGAATCCATGGGTCACATGAGTGCCGGCACTGCTGGCTGAGTTTTTCCAGTTCTCAGTTGGATTACAATTATTAACTTTTGCATTACAGTTATTGTCATTTGGATTACAAATATTTGCCTTTGAATGGACTATTTATTTACTTGCAGTGCAAGTGTTAAAATGTTGTGCTAGCACCTATAGCCTGTGTGGGGGCGGGCGGGGGAGTTAACGTGCAAGCTTGCTAAAATTTTGTCAATGTGCACCACCAAAAGATCCCGGGCAACATAACATCCAGGCCTGCATTGGTACTCTGATATATTTCTTGTGTATCCAGAGACTAACTGATAGTAGTGTTTACATTTATATCTATAGTTCTACTTCTGGTACCAGTCATAGAGTATTTTACATCCTGTGTAATTTATTTAACTTAGTGGGCCCCTTGATTGGGCTTGTGCGTTGTGAATGGGTTACTTATCGGGGGGGGGGATGTTCAATGGTAATATGCAAGTACTTAACCCATTTTTCCATTTCCAGCTGCCCCAGGCTATGTCAGAAAATAAAGTACTGATTCATTGGTTGAATTTTATCACTGGGTGGTTTTCAATTTGTACATGCTGGCTGAATTCTTATTTGGTAAGGGTAAGAGCTGGTTTTGTCCAGTGTATAGTGGTGGGTAGATACTGCATCCCAGATCTACACACAACATCTGGCCCACTTATTTTCTCTGGGTGGTGGCACCATGCAATTTACTAATTTGGGATGAACCCCCTACTACTTAAGGAGAACAAACAAACCCAACACCTTCAACCAAGTGTGCTGACCGACAGTCGCCATGGAGGGATGTAGACCCAATCGCTGCAGCCAACTGGGGTGTTCTCACACACACATCCTTAGGGTATGAGAACTGCGAGTGAGCAGTTCTGATACCCTAACAATGTGAGACCACTCTTACAACCATAAAAGTAGTCTGGACAATGGTATTAATATATTATTGATCAAGTTCAATCAGTTTTATATTAATTTTAAAAAAATCGTAACCAAACATGCCGATTTCCAGGGCAGCTGCGCATGTGACATTCTGCACAGAATAAGAGTGTTTGTTCTGTTTAATTACTGATGTTGCATTGTATTGTCTGTTGGTTTGTATTCTGTACTGTAGATTCCGGGTCCGACCTGAAAAAGGACCTCTGGTCTAGTGTCCCTACGCGGTTAACAAATTTAAGTAAATAATACATGATGTTACCTACAAGTACCTGAAGATATCTGTTCTGCATAGTGTAAATCCAACTTGCATCTGCTGAAAGAGCTTTATTGTTCCATTCTGCAGGAACTGAGAGAATCTAGAAAGCCCAGCCTTTTCCATCTGTGAAAGGTCTAATCTGTCCTAGGGGGTGTAAACTCTATGCATCTATCAATAGGGGTAAAACATGTAATTGACTCTGTAATTTGTAATTCTTGGTGTACGTTTTCTTAGTTTCTACAAAGTTGTTTAACCCATTGGGTGTGTTAGAATGGCTGCTTATTTTCTCTAAGGGGGCATCCAGAATTTTCAGAAGGTGGATGACCTGGTTGACATTCCTTTCCACTGTGACCCAAACACTCTCCGAGCTTTCTTTTATATGGTCTATCCATAGTCTATCCAGGGCAACATTTGTGCCATTTGATAGTAAACCTTCAAACTGGGCAGTCCCCCCCCCCAAGTCTCCTGGGTCTCTGCATGTCTACCCATTTATTCCCCCATATAAAGTAGTGTGTGGCCTTGTTTATTTTTTGCCAGACTATTCTGGGGATCTTGAGTGGTAATGTCTGGAATAAGAATAAAAACCTTGGTAGTATGTTTATACGAATGGAATTCACCTTTCCCAGGAGGGTTGAAGGGAGGATTTCCCATCTTTTAAGATCTATTAGTACCTCCGCTATGAGCTTACCATAATTTGCGTGATGTAGATTTATTAAGTCCACTGGGATGTGTATCCCAGGACACCTAATTTGGGAAGTAACTCATTTAAATAGGATCAGATTTCTTAGTGTGCGCATTAGTGTACCATGTATCAGGATGACCACTTTTCCTGAGTTGATTTTGAACCCAGAAGCTTCACTATACTGTTACAGGATCTGGTGCAGCTTAGGAAAGGTTTGAACCGGGTTCCAAAGATACAGCATGGTATCATCGGCATATGAAGAGATCCTGTTTTCTTCACACACACCCCACTACCCCCTCTTGTTGTTGGTCTGCCCTGACCATTGCTGCCAGTGGTTCTGTGCCGAGTGCAAGTAATAGTAGGGAGAGGGGGCAGCCTTAGTTAGTTCCCCTGCTGATTGAGAGTGGGTCTGAGACTGTCCCATGCACTTCTATCCTGGCTGTGGGGATTGTGTACATACATTGCAGCCATGTGTAAACCCTTTCTTTGAAGCCAGATTTGGTCAGTGTGTCAAATAAGAAGCTCCAACTCAGGTTACCGAATGCTTTTTCACTATCGACTGGCTATTTGCTGTCCTTTAGCCTGCTTCCTCTCTTGGAAAATATTAAGGCATCTTCTGATGTTGTCAGAGAAGTGCCTATCTGGCACAACTCCAGACTGGTCAGGGTGTACTAATTTTTGCAAAATGTTATTAATTTGGATGGGCAGTACCATTGTTAAAATTGTTGCGTCTACATTCAGTGAGGAAACTGGACAGTAAGAATCACATTAATCTACTGGTTTGCCAGGTTTTGCAGTCATGGTGATGAACATTGATTGCCAGGAGTCTGAGGTCAGTTATATCTTCCTTAGAATTAAATGGTCTGGTCAATAATAGTGCCAGTTGCCGTATGAAAACCTTGAAAATTCTACGTTAAACCCATCTCTGCCTTGGAATTTTCCCAATTTCTTGTCTAACATGGCCCTTTTCACCTCTACCACTGTAATAGGACTGTCAATCATTTGTTTGTCTTCATCTGTTAAGGTCAGTAAGTCCACCCTATCCAGAAAGTCCTGTGTCTTATGATGTTCTGCCTGGGCTCTCCCTTCTTCCTGATATAGCAGTCTGTAATATTCCTTAAAGTAGTTAGCCACTTCCTTAGCTGTGTAACCCACTCTCCAGAGTCCTCATGGTGGTTTTATTTATTTATTTTTTTAGACTCTGTTTATGCTCCTACCTGCCGGGGCATCTCTCTGGAATCATCGCTTGGCATTGGTGCACCTAACCTCCTGCCTGAACCGTTCCGCTTAACTACTGCATTGGGTTCAGGATTCATGCCACTCTGCTCCCCTCAGAGTGGCCCAGAATCCCCAGCGGGGTTGTCGGGTTTCTCCAGCCTACATTGGGCATGTGGGCCCAGGCCACTGGTGGTTCCGTCGCCTCCCCAAAGATAGGGATTTTGCTTTATGTCCTTCTTCCCACTCCCCCGGAGCTCAGATGTGCAATGACATCTGGAGATGTCTGCCACAGCTCCGCCCTTCTAAGCTGAGCCCAATGTGCGCACACCCCTCCTGTCTCTACTGGGGGTCGCTGTTGCACTGGGCATTCCCTTGGATCCTTCCCCAGAGAGAGGTGAGCAGTCTACGGACACTCAATCCTCTCTCCCCTGCCGACCCCCGATGACCAAGTCTGGTTCCCAAAACTGGGTCACCGGCGTGGCGCGAGGTGTGACGTCCAGTGCCTTAACCGTCAGCGCCACTGGGCCGGCAGTTTTATTTTTTTAACATAACAGTTGACCTGCACATTATGGAGACAGAAGGCTAATAGGCGATCAGCCCTATTTCCAGACTTAAAATATTTTTGGTTGAGATACCTCATTGTGCCCTCTGTTTTATTTTCTGATCAATAAATGCTTGCAGCTCCTGCCATACCTGATTCAGCTGGTCTCTTACCTCTGGAGTTATTTTATTTTTATGTTGCTCCTCTAGTTCTTTAGCTTCTAGTTAACACTGTTTCTCTTGTACATACCCCAGTAATGCAAAGCATCATGGGAAACATATGCAAATGCACATGAATTAATTTGGACTGGCTCAGCTTTAAGCAGAATTGCATGGTGCCAGCAGGCTTCACAATACAATCAGCAAAGACTGCGAACAGCAGACACAGACACATGTTTGTCTGCTGTTCTCAGCCTTTGCTGATTGTATTGTGAGGCCTACTGGCACCATGCTATTCTGCTTAAAGTTGAGCCAGTCCAAATTAATTCATGGGCATTTGCATATGTTTCCCATGATGCTTTGCATTATTAAAGTATGTGCAATTTGTGTTTTCTTTAAAATTTGCCTGTATGGCCAATATCCTCTGGGATCACCCTTGTCCCAGTGCATTTGTTCTAGGGTCCTTTGTTGTTCTTTTACTTTTTCTCTTGTTGCTGTTTGCTTATTCTTGAGGCAAAGGGTATATTATTATACCCCTATGTTTTGCCTTTATTTATTTATTTCAAAGGTTTCACCAGAAAAGACCTACTGACCTGCTAACAGCTCATTTCCAGATGTGTCCTGGGGTAAGGGGATATGATAAGTCATATACAGCAAATACAATATATTAATATATATAATCAAAAACTTGAAGGCAAAACAGTACAACAGACGTGTGTAGTAGCTATTAAGCTGAATAATAAGTAGACAAAATTGTGAATAGTTTAGGCAAGGCATCTACTCTTACAAGTACATAACAGAGAACAGGTAATGAGGGAAACAGACTGCTATGACAAAACTAGTGGGAAGGGAGGAAGGAAGAGGGTCGTGCATAGTTGTAGGAAGGACAGCCTTTAATGCATTCCATAACTATTTTACCTTTTCTTCTGCCCCCGTGGTCCCAAAGATAGCATGTTATTGTGTTAAACTCTTCTTTAATTAATAAGGAGGTGTTCATTCTCCAAAAGGTTGCTGTGATGCAATCACCCAATTTTATGGCGACTGAGGCTGTTGCATAGTCGGTATCACATTGGGGTGAATAGTGCATGTGGTGTACTTATGGGGATCTATTTGCTTCCTAGGAATAAGTCTATCCTAGAGTATGATTTATGCATATTTGAATAAAATGTATAATCTTCCCTACCAGGATTATGCTCTCTCATAGGAATCATAGGAATAATGTTGAGTTTTCAAGCGTATGCCATACTTGACTAGTCCATTTTCATTGGACATCGTACCCACAAATGTACCTACCAAGAAATGATTTAAACATATCCATCATTTGACTCCCTTCAATATACTCAGGTAATGAGTTCCACGTAGTTACCACCTTTTGATTTAACCAACATCCTCATTTAAGGGTTCTGAAATTTTCTCCCCTGAGTTGGTACTCATGTCTTAAGTCTCTGGTAATATATTTATGCTGTAATCCTGTATAGTCCATTAAATCCTCATCTTTAAAGGCGTTATACACCAGACAGAGATCACCTCTAGTCCAGCTGTACTCAAGCGTGTAAAGACCCAGTTCTCTTAGTCTTTCACCATATGATAAATACTTCAGACTAGTTATCCTTTTAAATGTCCTATGTTGGACTGCCTCCAAAAGGGAGGCATCCCTTTGTTTGTATGGTGCCCAGAACTGACGGCAATACTCCAGGTGGGGCCTGACCAATGCACCATACAAAGGCATTATCACATTCCTATCCCGGCTTTTTACATGTCTGAAAACACATCCCAGCATTCTATTTCCCAGCTCACCACCTCTTCAGTACAGTCACAAAATGTTAGTGTGGTGTTTATAATCACACCTAAATCATTTTCCCTATCGGTTGTATCAAGTTCAGCACCATTCATAATATATAGGATAGTGCATGGGGAACAGTTGACAACAGGGCTATTCTTTCACCGAGTTGGTACTATGACAACGGATTACCTCGAGAGCGCAGCTCGAGAGGTAATCCATCGTCATAGTGCCAACGAGGTGAAAGATGCCCTGTTGTCAACTGTTCCCCATGCACTTTTCTTTATAGTGTATGGTGGAACATCGTTTTTTTGGAAAAAAAATCACTACAGCATGTTACTGCTTCAAAACATTTTTACTGAGTTACTAGAACGAAAAAATAACTTTACATTTTGAACGTGTTCACGCTTGACATTTTAACTGTTTAAGAACTTTACATTTTGAAAGTTTTAATGCTAAACATTAGTACTGCCACTGATATTGCGGCTTTCGCTATGTGTCCTGTCTATGGAGTGAGCCCTAACTGTCAAATGCTGCTCAAGGACACAGTGTGTGATGTTCGCAGTGCAGTAGAAATAATTATTCGGCTGCACTGCAAACGTCACTAGTGTGTGACTACAAGGTTTCGACAACGATGGATTTCAGTGGAGAACGACGTTCCACCATACACTATATATTTATGTATTCTATTGATCCTACCTAGGTGCATGACTTTAAACTTCTTCTCATTAAAGGACAATTTGTGTTCCTTGGCCCATGCTCTGATTTTATTCAGTTCTGCCTGCAGTTGGTGATTAGCCTTTTCATTTTCTATGATAGTTCCAAGTTTTGTCATCCACAAACTTACATATCCAAGTTGCAGTAGATGTAGACATGGAGGGCACAAATATATTAAAAAGGGTTGGTCCCAGCACCGAACCCTGGGGGAACTCCACTAGTGACATAAATCAGTACAACTTCCTTTAACCAGCAAGGACAACTCAACTCATTACCCCATGTGTTGACAGCCTATCTCCCCCCCGAACCCTCATCTCCTCTATCCTCCAGCACTCCCCTCCTACTACATATAGCATGCTCTGGATGCTGACTGCCCTATCTCCCCCTTTCCTGACTTCTCCACTATTATACTATATCATAATTGGCCACTGCACGCTGTAACTTGCAGCCTTGATATCTGTACTTGCTGCTTTACTACGATTTAACTTTTTCCTTCCATCCCTATCTTGATTATTTGCTCCTCTCTGTGCTCATACACTGCTTCTCAAGCTGTCTGATGGCTGCAAATCCTCTCTCATGTAACTGCTATGTGCCTGCATTTATGTTTTCACCAAATGAATGGACTGATCTACTTATTATGTACTACGACTGCATGTTAGGGTGTATATTCCCTGTGTACTTGCATTTTGTTTTTCACTGATTGTATTGACTGATCTACTTACTATGTTTTTTAAACCCATGTTGGAGTGTATCCCCTTGTGTTCATGTATTTCTACTGCTGCCTGTAACTGTATTACTGTTGTTTGTTGCCTGGGTCATTACTGAAAAAGGTCCTCTGGACTAGTGCACTTACCCGGTTACCAAAGACATAAATAAATAAATTAATTTATTACTGTAGGTTTCACCTGATGAGTGGTCCATTGGCCACAGAATTGAAATCACCACCAATGATGGTGGTGCCTTCAGAGAGGGTTACCATTTTTCCAAATAGCTTGGTGAAAAATGCTGAGGTGTCTGTACTGGGGGCGCACAGATTAATGAGGTATAATTTGTGTCCAAAAATCTCACCAGAATCTATAACAAGTCTACCATTTTCTAAAACATCCCTCCTGAAAAGGAGGGCACATCTGCCCTTTTGCCTCAGTTGTGGGATGTTGCTATTACCTTTCTCAGCAAGCTCTATGCAATTTTTGATGTTCTAAGTCAGAAAGCCTAGTTTCCTGAATGAATGCTATGTCTCACTGAAGTCAATTCAGCTGAGTCAACTTAACTTTCAAGGGGTTAAGTCCCGATTCAGTACTCTTATAATTGCTAAGTGATAGGCCAGTGCTGGCCCACATGGTCCCCAGTACTGTTCCTTTAGTGACACTGGCTACTCATGCATAGTGTGTGGGTCGGTGGAAGACACAATGCTGGGAAACACCAGAGGCTCCCCAGGGTATTACAGAGGAGCCCACCCATCCTATTCATCTGTTCCCTGTGAACTTTGCTGTGTCTCCTGGCCCCATGGCCCCCGTCCAGCTGTGCATAGCAATACTCAGGTTCATTTCCTTATAATCCATAATCTGTTATTGGTAGTATCTGCTATTCCCTGGAAATAAGGCTGTGGAGATAGCGGTCCTACAGGGTCAACCCGGATCAGGTCTCCCCACTGGCGAGCCCTCCAGTAATTAAAATCTGTTGCATATTCTGCTGGAGTGCTCCTTAGTGGTATGAAATCTTTAGCACTGGCCACTTAATCCCATTGTATCATCATAGGAGGAATCCCCAAGAACCCCTGGTAGGTGAAAAACACAGCAGAACAGCCATGAGCAGTTTTATGTGACTAAACTCAGCAGAACAGTGAGCCATCGCTGTCTACCTTCCATGGGGTGGACTAAGCCAGAGTGGACAGGACCCCACACCCTGACTCTTCCCCCTGAGAAAGGCAGGGACCCCATTCCCCCCCCCCAGCATCCTCCCTCTTTGATTATCTTAAAAATAAAACAGTTAGGATTGCAAAATTTTCCTTGCTGGAAATCCCCAGGCCCCAGCAGCAAGCACTACAATGACTCTTATTGTAACATGACTGTTCCTTACCTAGTCTTTCCTCCTCCCATCCCTCCCCCTCTCCCACCCCACCTTCCACCTTATAACCCTCCCTCACTCCCCTCGGGTACACATCAACATTTAAAATTAATGAAGAGAATTTCATCTCCTCTTTCAACTATCCATATTATTAAAGTAGTTAAATTGTTAGCAAGGTATGCAGAGGGGCCCATACTTCATTATTATAATGTAATCTATCTGACATCTGGGCTATAATTTTTTCAGCCAGTAAGGCAAAGAGAATTTCTTTAATCCACTCAGTCCTGGAGGGTACTACCTGGTTGAGCCAATATCGTAAAATAATTTTTTTTTGCACACAAAGATATCATAGCCATATGTTTACATTGTTTCCCAAGTAGTACTGACCCATAGTTACCCAAAATACAAATTTCAGGTGTAAATGCATCAGAAAGGCCCAACAGGGGTCCAAATTATCTTTAATATTTGTCCAGAAAGGTACTACCTTGTTACATTCCCATAATATATGTAATAAGTTACCGGGCACTTCCCCACATCTAGTGCATAGATTTGAAGCAAGTAGCCCCATTTTACATAATTTCACCGGGGTATAATATAAGTCATGAATGACAAAAAATTGTAATAATCTCTATCTATCCCACCTCACATCTTGGTATAAATGCTGCCAAATCTTATCCCAAGACCTCTCCTCGGGAGCAGAAATAGGCAACACTTGGTCCCACACATATCGTGGGTGACATTTTTGTAACTCCAGATGGTCTCTCAAGAGATGATAAAAGTAAGATATAAGTTTTGATGTAGGGGGTGATGAGATATTTTGTAGTATAGGTCCAGATAGATACTGGTTCCAGGGCCCCAACCCAAAGTGTGAATGAAGCATATGGGACAATTGAAGATATTTAAAGACAAATTCAGCCGGTGCTTGATATTTATTCCTTACCTCTTGGAATGTCAATAAGCGTTGATCACTTAATAGATCAATCACTTTAACTTTATAATTAAAAGGCCAGAATTTTTTATTTAAAGGTTTATGACCAATCTTAAAATTGGGATTTCTGAGAACTGGTTGTGAGGTGTCTTTCTATTTGGAATTTGGCATTTATCCTATTAAAAACCCAAAGAGTGGTCCCAATGGATGTACAATATAAAGTTCTAGGAATATGCTTAGATGTTACATAGTTGAGAGTACCTATATCCATTCCCTGGGAGGCACACAGTGCATTTTCTATTTGAAGCCATTGTGGAACATAGCTGTGATAGTCCTCAATCAACATCCCTTGACTCCATTTAAGTATTACCGAACATGTGATTGCATAATAATAAAGGAGGAAATCTGGTAACTGCAGACCACCATTTACTTTACTACACTACACTGGAGCTTTGCTATCGCTCTTCTCGGTTTTTGTTTACCCCAAATAAAGTTTGCTATTATACAATTCACCTGGAGAAACCAGGATTTAGGGAGAAACAAGTTGGTCATATAAAGGGGATATAATAACCGGGGAAGCACATTCATTTTTTATTATATTACATTAATCTTTCCCCACAAAGAGAGAGGAAGTGTAACCCAGCGATTAAGATCCTTACTAATTTGGGATAGGGTTTTGTCTAAATTGTATTGTTTCATTCGTGAGCTATCGGTATCAGAGATTTATCCCCAAATATTTCATATTATCTTTAACCCATCTTAAACCTACTTGGGATACCTCCGAGGAGTAAGTGTATTTATTTAAAGGCATCACCTCCGTTTTAGCTATATTAAGCTTATAATTTGAAAATTTTCCAAATTGTTCAATAACAGTTAAAGCCAATTTTATTCAAGTAGAGGGGTGTGAGATATGAAGTAGGATGTCATCCGCATAGACTGACAATTTGTATTGATGAGGTCCAACCGTAATACCTTGTATTGAAGGGGAGATATTAATATAGCGAATGAGTGGTTCTAGATAAAAATTAAATGAAAAGGGGAAAAGGGGGCAATCCTGTCTAGTACCTTGATTCAGAACTATAGTACTAGAGAGCATTCCATTACAGAGAACACGAGCTGTCGGTCGGGTGTATAAAACCTTTACCCATTGAATAAACTGTTGAGGGATACGATATTTAGGCATGAGATAAAACAAGTAGTCCCATGACACCCGATCAAAAGCCTTTTCTGCATCCAGGAACACCAGGGCAGCAGGCACTGAAGAGTCCCTGGATGCAGAAATAAGGTGGCTGAGCTCCCGCATATGGTCCGAGGAATGCCTATCAGCCACAAATCCTACCTACTCTGAGCTTATTAGACATTGCCACACTTTCGCCAGTCTGTTGGCTAGAATCTTTGCCATTATTTTTATATCAACATTTATCAAAGAAACAGGTCTGTACTTAATAACAAAAAGAGGATCTTTCCCCGGTTTAGGGAGAACTACCACTGTGGTCTCTGTAAGGGAATAATCCGAAACACCATATTTATAAATAGAATTATAAGTGTGTAGAAGAATAGGGGCTAATTGCCTTTTATAGGCTTTGTAGAATTCTGCTGTATATCCATCCAGTCCCGGAGTTTTGTTCAGTGGTAGTGCATCAATAGCTGAGCATATTTCTGACACCAATAAAGGAGTTTTTAGATATTCCACTTGATGGTTATCTAGAAAAGAAAGTGTTACTTTTTGTAGAAAATGTTCCACTTCTATAGAATTAAATGGAGTACTGGACCGGAAGTACAGACCGGAGTAGTACTGCTGAAAACAACACAGAATATCTTGAGGGGAGGTAACTATGAGACCGGATGCATTGTAAATAGAAGGAATTATTCTCTCTGCAGCTTGAGCCCTTAAATGAAGAGCAAGTAGTTTGCTCGCTTTATCTCCCTGATCGAAGTACCGGACCTTAGAACTTTGTAGAAGATATTCAGCTTTATCTGTCAGTAGAGAATTAAAACGATCCCTAAGAATTTCCAAGTTGGTAAGGGAAGTTTGTGTCGGGAAGGGAGGAAGTGATAACTCCACAGATCTTATCTCTTGAAGGAGACAAGACGTTACCTGTGCAGTTATTTTCTTTCTAGTGGTAGCTAATCTAATTATCTCACCCCTAAGAGTATATTTTAATGCTCCCCAAAGAATATCTAGTTTAGGCATGGACGGCACATTATTTTTAATAAATGTTAAGAGGACATTTTGGAGATGAGATTGAAGTTTTTTGGACTTTAACAACTGATGATTAAACCTCCATATTTTATTACGAACTGTATTGGGGCCCAGACCCCAGTGTAGCAAAGTAGGATGGTGATCTGAGATGACCTTGGCGAGATACAGACAAGATGTAACTAAGGAAAGATGCCCAATATCCATCAAAAAATAATCTATCCTAGAAAATGAATTATGGGGGATTGAATGGAAGGAATATTCTCTCTTAGAGGGAAAAAGGGCCCTCCAAGGATCAATTAAACCGAGAGTATCCATCAGTTCCCAGATGGCTAATTGTACCTGTGAAAGGGTGGAGATGCTAGCACTGGACCGGTCTAAAATATTGCAAAAAGCCAGGTTCCAGTCACCCCCAAGCAACATGGGATAATCTGACCACGATATCAAGTATTGCATAAGTCGAGTAAAAAACACAGGGTTATCTGTTGTTGGACCATAGATTGAACCAAGTACCAGTTCAGAATGACCAACTATGGCTTTAATTATAATGAACATGTGCTGCGCGTCTACTATTGTATCAAGTAAGCGAAAGGGTAGTCGGCGTGCTATGAGTATAGCTACACCACCACTACGAGAATTTGGTGCTGTTCCAAAAACTTGTCCCACCCAGATCCTTCTAAAAAGAAGTGTTTGGGAAGATGGCAAGTGGGTCTCTTGAAGAAACACTATATCTACTTCTAATTTTTGTAGATATAAAAGTATTTTTATTCTCTTTGCTGGAGATTGGGTGCCCCTCACATTCCAGGAACATATTTTATACACTGCCATATAAATTCGACCAGTTTAAAATTTTTTTCATGAAATAATTGACACCATTATAACATTCTCTCCCCAAATTAGACCATTTAAACCCAAGTGTGTGTACCCTTATCTCCCCCTTGTCCCTTCCCCCATAATACCATCCCCGCCCAATACATAAGCCCCACCAGTATATGAGGTCCTGAATATCAAAAACCCAATACTTCTCCCCACTTAACCCCCTACCCCCTGCTATCTTCCTTCCTTCCCTCTTTAGCCACAGCAAAATAATAAAAACCTTGTTTCAGCTGTAGTAACACTCCGCCAACCCTCAAGATTTGCCAGGTGAAGATGAACCCAAAGAAAATTAAAAACAGAAAATATGCATATATGTTAGCTGTATAATTAGCCATAGCAAAATAATAAAAGCCTTCTTTCAGCTGCAATAACGCTCTGTCAACACTCGAGGTTGGCCACATAAAAATGAGCACGACAAGAATTGAAATCAAAATATATATATATATATATATACATATATATATATTAGCTGTAGCAACCCCCCCCACCCTCTTATACAGCACATGATGCTTTGCAACCCGCTAACAACTGCCATTCGGCTCCCGCTCCATTAAACAGCCTAAAGACAGATTCAAGAAGCAAAAACCAAAAGGGAGGAACATCAGCAATTTCCTTGCCAGCAACTACTAGTAACACATCTACCCAAAATTAAGTAGTATGCCAGTATCATATGCTCCCAACAAAAATGAGCCGTTCCCCCCCCAGACATAACTAATGACATCTTCTTAGCCCTTATTTAGAAGATAGGCAATGGATCTCTTCTACATCGCCGCGTTAGTGTAGGTCCGAGTGAAATTTTTATCTCACCTCAACGAAATTAAAAATAAAAAGTGAAGAAAAAAGGAACCATGGAGTTGGTACTTTGGTATTGTGCTGCTCTCTGGTGGTCGTAGCGCAGCTTCACTATATCACCACTTTGTAAACGTTGCACTTTCAGACAGTAGTGAAACGTCCCATTACATTAGCCTCCTTTTTGGTTCAATAATCCTCAACAAGGAGGAAAAAGATCTGGAAGTAAAGATTGCAATGCTGTCAGGGCTTGTTGTGCTGATTCATAGTTATGCCAGGACCCAGAGACAAATACCACAAATCTTGATGAGTACTGGACTTTGTATTTTATACTTGCAGCTATAAGCTTGGATACCAGAGGATGATATTCTACCCTACATTGTCGGACTGTGGCAGGCAAATCCTGTGCAAAATGAAGTTGCTGACCTTCCCAAAGCACTTGCTGCAGATCTCTAGCCTTACCCAAAACATAAATTTTATCTAAGTAGCTAAAAAATTTTATTATTAGCAGTCGAGGTGGTCAGTCAGGGGCAGGTTTTGGTCTCAATGAGTAGTGTGCCCTCTCAATAATATAAGTGGTATTGTTAGGGGAGGTTCCCGCTATCTTGGTGAGCATTTTCTGCAGAAAAAGAATAGGTGCTGATCCCTCTGTTTCCTCCGGAAGGCCGAAGATAATAATATTGTTCCTTAGGCTTCGGCCTTCCAAATCCTCTAGTTTCCTTTCTATTTTATGGAATCGTTGCCTTAATAAGGTGATCTCTGGATCCGTTGTAGATTTCCATCCCTCTAATGACGATACTCGAGCAGCTGTATCCGCAATTACACTATTAGTGTCTGCCAATTCTCCATGTATATTTTTTAGCTCTGCAGTGATTTCCTGCAATGTTACTTTGAAGGGGTGCAGTTCTTCTAAAAAATGTTTTTCTGTGAGGGGTGGAGAGGCAGGTGCTGAAGCCAATGCTTGTGTCTTAGATGATGCCCCAATATGGCTTTTTGGCCTTTTCGGCCCTTTCTCCGGCAATTGCAGGGGAGTGTGAGAAGGGGGCGCCTGGCGCATCTCTGCTTCCATCAGGAACGTAGGCCTTGCTGTCTGACCTCCGTTAAGCTGCCACAACTCTTCTATTTTCAGAAGATCTTTTACTGCTGATCTTGTTTAAACCGCTCCAAGCACTGAAACGATTGATTAGTGAAGGAATAATATCTGATTAGATAGCTTTTTCCACCAGAATGGCTGTTTTCTGGGCAGGAGCTGATATGAGGTGCTGCTAGTCAGCCATGCACATCACGTGATCTCATGCCATGTGGATCTCTGGCACCACGTGTCAAGTGGAGTTTTCCTCACACTCCCTGATTATCGAGGATCGTAGAATCATAGAAGCTTGATGACAGAAAAGGACCATACCGGCTCATCTAGTTTGCCCTTTTTTTTCCCACTACACCTCCCCCTCCCTGCCAGCCCCACCCTCCCCCCGATACTCAGCCCCATATGCTTGTCCCATACCCTCTTGAATTCCTCCACCAATTTAGCCCCCCCCACTCTGTCTGGTAGTCTGTTCCAGGGCTCCACCACCCACTCCATGAAGAAATGCCCTCTCACAGTATGCACAGTAATAATGCTCAGTGAGAAAATGAAAGGGTTAAGTACAATATCGTGTAGTGGGAAGTAACCAGTATTTGGTAAGGTTAGTGTTCATGTCTTTGTGATTTGAGCTCCCATTGCTCTGATGTCTCCTGCTGAGATCATGCCACTGAGTGCTCAAAGTTCTCCCTCTAAGAGCTTCTGGTTATCAACTTGAAGATGCAGCGGGAGGGTGCTGGCTGTAAGATTAGCTTATTTGGAGTGGCCTGCCTGTGCCTGCCATGTTGGAGATATTGTGTTCCAAACTCTCCATCTCTAGGTCTGGGCTTTACAATCCCAGTTTCCCCAAGGTAGGAGTTAACTCTCCGAGGATTCAAACTGGGTGCAAGTGTCCCAGAATACACAGAGCCTTGCAGGATAGTTCTGCTGTATTTTTATTTGTTTTTGCTTGTCTTGTTTTATTATGCCCCTTGCTGCCCTGCGCTTTTCATTTCATAGGTCTGAGAAATCCTGATCAAAGTAAGGACGTTGCTCGTCCAATTGTGTGATGAGAAAAGGTATGCATGGTATTTTATGCATGCGAGTCAGTGGGGGGTGTTGAAAGAAAAATCGAAGATGTGATAAAACAGCAGGGTATAGACTGAAACTGCAACATGGTGAGGGAGACTAAAAGCATGAAGAACAGGATGGTGAAAAGAATGAAAAATGAGGTAGCATGATGGGTAACAAATAACACATTACAAATCTCAGTCAGAATGAAATAACACTGGGATGTCTGGGCAGGTGACAGATGATGGGGAAAAACATGATCAGGAGACATGGATGATACCTGATGTGAAGATCTTAATGCCATGGAAACAAGAAAATAAACATGGTTAGTGGACCATGGAGTGGAGACAAAATATATTTACAAATATTTACATACAATCCATCCTAAATGATGAAAGACAGTAAGTTTAGAACAGAGTCCTTGTTAGAATGACTGCAGAACTACAAAAATACAATGAGATCCAAATCCTTGTTCAGACCCTTGGGTTCCATGGACTCGAGCACATAAACCCACTTGCTTTCTTTCTGTAAACGTGTTTTAATTCTGCCCCTTCCTCTAGGCGGTATCCTTATGTGTTCTGTGGCACAGAATTTCAAACAGCTGGGATCACTGCTGTGATGATCCTTAAAATAATTTCTTAGGCTGACCGGTCAGTGCAGTGGTAGCGCTACCACTCGTGACACCAGCAACCTGGGTTCAGGAATGGCTCGAATTATCGGGCATTATTGAGCATCCCAGAGGACGCCGTCCTCCTCCAGGGTGGGAGGGTGCTGTCTCCCTCAACAATATTGCCATCTGGGTGACCACAGGTGGTAGTGTGGATGGAAGGGCAGTAGGGAGGGAGGCAATGTCTCTGACGCTGGTGTCCAGATGCATGCATGCATGCATGATATGGGTCTCCTGGGGTTAGTAGAAAACCATGGAAAATCAATTACTGAATCAATCAAAATCTTTATTTATCCAGGCGGGCACCATTGAGCAAGGCTCATTTGCAAGGTGGACCTGGTCATGAATACATCAAAGTACAGTACAGATTCAGGTATACAAAAAGCAATAATATACAAGGAAGAAAAAGTGTATACAGTGTATACAGTACAGTACAAGGTTGAAATAAATAAAATAAAACAGCATTATTTTACAATTGAAGAAGTCAGCAGATGTACAATCAACCATAGGCATACAGGGGTTATAAGCAGAGATATTTTGAGTGAGGCAGCCAGCAACTACACATATAAGGGAAAGAGGCTGTGTATGGGGTGGCAGGTTAGAGAGGTAAAGAAGAGGAAGGATATATTACCGATGAATGGGGTAAAAAATTGAGTTAAAACCTCAGAAAGTGACGATGGCTGTCGTGTACTTGTTTATTATGATAATGACAGAACAGGGGTATATAATTGGGACACTACTATGGATGGGTGGGACTTTAGCCAGGCTGGAGTGGACAGGGAAGGGTGGGTGCAACAAGAAGAGTTAATAGGGAAAGAGTGAGAGCCAGGGGTAGAAACATGGCGAGCGTCAGGATGGAAGAGGGTAGTTGCGGAATTAGTGGGCTAGTGGTGAGGAAAACATTTGCAAGGTGCTTTCATGTAGCGATCGTAGAGCGCCTTGAAGATATTCAGGCTAACAGGGCAGCTCAGCTTCAAGTTCCTTTGTAAACCATTCCACAATGTGGGTAAAGAGAAGCTTAGAGCAGCTTTGCCGAAATGAGTTTTGACCCTTGGAATTTGGAGGGCAATTAGGGAATAGCTCCTTAGAGTGTAGGTGCCTAACACACTCCGGGGAATACAATCTGAGACATATGAGGGGAGCTTGTTGGTCACCGCTCTGAAGGCCCATAGGGTGGCATTTCTATTCCTTCTATAGTGAAGGGAAGTCCAGCCTAACGATGAGTACAGGGAGCAGTGGTGTGTGGAAAGTGGAAGGCCAGTAATGAATCTGATAGCTCTGTGGTAGAGGGTGTCCAACTTAACCAGTGCAGAGGCAGTGCAGTGGCTGTAGATCAGGTCCGTGTAATCTATTAAAGGTAGGAAGGTAGCTTGAACCAGTTGAATCTTGGCCTCCTTTGTGAGTAGGTGGTTAATTCTGTAGAATAGTCCTAATCTTTGCCTTAGTTTCTTCTATAGTTCTTCGAGATGGTCGACGAAGGAAAGTTTATGATCGAGCCAAACTCCTAGATATTTGAATTTAGCTACATACTCTAGTGTTTCTCCAAGAACAGTGGTAATTTGTGGGATAGCTCCCCAGCAGGAATTGCCACATGCAAGGAGGGGGAGAAGAGCATGGCTTTTGTCTTTTTCGCATTGAGCAAAAGCTTTTTGTTTATGAGCTGGTATTGTAGAAGGTTAAATTCAGCTTGGAGGTCTTCACAGGCTGCTTCCAGCATGGGACGACTCAAGTACAGTACAGTTTCGTCCACAAATAAGTGGATGTTGGCTTTTTTGATGGGGTCATTGATGTTGTTAATGTAGACTGCAAAGAGGAGGGGACCAAGGATAGAGCCCTGGGCCACGCCCCTCAGCATAGGTTTTAATGGAGAAAGATCACATTCGGCTTTAACCTGCTGCTTCCGTTCTCTGAGGTAGTCTGCAAACCAGTACATAGATTTATGGTCCAGGCCTAAGGTGCTTAGGGAGGAAAGAAGCAGGCTGTGATCGACTGTGTCAAATGCATTACTAAGATCCAAGAAAACGGCACAGAAATGCTTCTTGTTGTCAAGGTCTAGGAGCCAATCATTGGTCACCTTAGCTATGGCTGTTATGGTGCTGTGCTTTGCTCTGAATGCAGACTGAACTGGGTTTAATAGACTTCTGGATTCTAAGTATACCCCTAGCTATACCCCTAAAGCCTCACTTAAAATATCGTAAAAAATAGTATATGCCCTTTTAACCGTTTTGGCTAGGAAGAATTCCTGCCATCGCAGGGAATGTTTCAAGTCATGGACATAAGCGAACAAATCAAAGTTGCGTTTGCACCTCTTGATAGAGAACTTTGCCACAAACTGTGGGTTGTGCATGGATCTAATGGTGGTGATTATACAATGATCGCTAATGTCTGAGAAAAATGTTCAGACATGAGAGGCGGTTTTTGCACTGAACATACCTGTGGAGCAACTCTTTGCAGCTGAGCCAGTGAGGAGGTTCAAGGCTGCAATCCGGTGTGGCAAGATTGTTCTGTAGCTTTCGTTTCTGTTTCTGGCCCTGCTCCACCAGTACAGAATGGAAGTGGGGGCAGGTGTTCAAGTCTTCCAACCTTAGTGGATGAGCATGGTTCGGCCTGAGAAACAGGCAGAAAAACCCTGGGGATGGTCCTCAGAAAGAGAGGTATCCCAGGTCCATTAGAGCAGAAGAGGAAGTAGAAAATATAATGTGTTTCCTCTTTAACAGAAAAGACAGCTGTTGTAGAACTCTAGTGGCTATGTAGTATAATTTGCAAATGAGAAAGTAGACACAGCTCAGGGCCCACCAACCCACGAGTCCCCCTCTACTGTGGAGGCCTTCTCCCTCCTGCCTGTCTCTCTAAAAGAGGTGGAAGATTTACTACTGCAACTGGACACCAGGAAGGGTGCAGGCTCCAACTTCATAATGCCATACTATCTGAAATGTTCCTACCATGTGCTTGCGGTGCCAATCACCCACCTATTCAACATGTCACTCTCCCAGGGTAGCCTCCCCCCTCAATGGAAAATAGCCCATGTCATCCCTCTATTAAAAGTAGGTGACCCCTGCGATCTAAATAATTACAGACTGAACTCCCTCCTCCCCATCCTGTCTAAATTACTAGAAAAAATAGTGTGTGGCCAGCTAGGGGTACACTTAGAATCCAGAAGCCTATTAAACCCTGTTCGGTCTGGATTCAGAGCAAAGCACAGCACCATAACAGCCATAGCTAAGGTGACCAATGATTGGCTCCTAGACCTTGACAACAGGAAGCATGTCTGTGCTGTTTTCTTGGGTCTTAGTAAGGCATTCGACACAGTCAATCACAGCCTGCTTCTTTCCTCCCTAAGCACCTTAGGCCTGGACCATAAATCTGCGTGCTGGTTTGCAGACTACCTCGGAGAACGGAAACAGCAGGTTAAAGCTGAAGGTGATCTTTCTCCATTAAAACCTATGCTGAGGGGCATGCCCCAGGGCTCTATCCTTGGTCCCCTTCTCCTTGTAGTCTACATTAACAACATCAATGACCCCATCAAAAAAGCCAACATCCATTTATTCGCGGACAACACTGTACTGTACTTGAGTCGTCCCACGCCGGAAGCAGCCTGTGAAGACCTCCAAGCTGGATTTAACCTTCTACAGTACCAGCTCATAAACAAAAAGCTTTGCTCAATGCAAAAGACAAAAGCCATGCTCTTCTCCTCCTGCATCAATCTGCTGGAGGAGCTATCTCCAAATTACGCTGTTCTTGGAGAAACACTAGAGTATGTAGCTAAATTCAAATATCTAGGAGTTTGGCTCAATCATAAACTTTCCTTCACCGACCATCTCGAAGAACTAGAGAAGAAACTAAGGCAAAGATTAGGACTATTCTAAAGAATTAACCACCTGCTCACAAAGGAGGCCAAGATTCAACTGGTTCAAGCTACCTTCCTATCTTTAATAGAGTACTCAGACCTGCTCTACAGCCACTGCACTGCCTCTGCACTGGTTAAGTTGGACACCCTCTACCACAGAGCTATCAGGTTCATTACTGGCCTTCCACTTTCTACACACCACTGCTCCCTGTACTCATCGTTGGGCTGGACTTCCCTTCACTATAGAAGGAATAGAAATGCCGCCCTATGGGCCTTCAGAGTGATGACCAACAAGCTCCCCTCATATGTCTCAGATTGTATTCCCTGGAGTGTGTTAGGCACCTATGCTCTAAGGAGCTATTCCCTAATTGCCCTCCAAGTTCCAAGGGTCAAAACTCATTTTGGCAAAGCTGCTCTAAGCTTCTCTTTACCCACATTGTGGAATGGTTTACAAAGGAACTTGAAGCTGAGCTGCCCTGTTAGCCTGAATATCTTCAAGGCGCTCTATGATTGCTACATGAAAGCACCTTGCAAATATTTTCCTCACCGCTAGCCCACTAATTCCGCAACTCCCCCTTTCCATTCTGACGCTGGCCATGTTTCTACCCCTGGCTCTCACTCTTTCCCTATTAACTCTTCCTGCTGCACTCACCCTTCCCTGTCCACTCCAGCCTGGCTAAAGTCCCACCCATCCATAGTAGTGTCCCAATTATCTACCCCTCCTCCGTCATTATCATAATAAACAAGTACACGACAGCCATCGTCACTTTCTGTGGTTTTAGCTCAATTTATTTCCCCAGTCATCGGTAATATATCCCTCCTCCTCTTTATCTCTCTAACCTGCCACCCCATACACAGCCTCTTTCCCTTATATGTGTAGTTGCTGGCTGCCTCACTCAAAAGATCTCTGCTTATAACCCCTGTATGCCTATGGTTGATTGTACATCTGCTGACTTCTTCAATTGTAAAATAATGCTGTTTTTTTTTTATTTATTTCAACCTTGTACTGTACTGTATATACTTTTTCTTCCTTGTATATTATTGCTTTTTGTATACCTGCTTTTGTACTGTGCTTTGATGTATTCATGACCAGGTCCACCTTGCAAATGAGCCTTGCTCAAAGGTGCCCTCCTGGATAAATAAAGATTTTGATTGATTGACTGATAATTAAAGAAGTGATTCCAATTAAAGAGAAAAGGGATTTCTCCATATCTGACACTAGGTGGAGCTACTCGAATAAGCGATTTTACCATTCATTATACAACAGTGTCAAATAAGTGACTCTATAGAAATTCATAGAGGAAAAACCAAAAAAGACTAAACTTCCAGCTAGGCAAGGCAATATTCCAAGCTGCAAGGCAACTCTGTTACAAGACCTTCCATGTAAATGATGACCTTAAAGCTGAAGGACAGCCAGGTGAAACAGAGAAAAACCTGAAAGATGATACGAAGGAGAGAGATACTGAGAAAGCAATAACAGTCCAAATAATAGTTACAATCTATATTATTATTGTTAACAATATTTACAACCGCATTAACATTGCAGGAGTTTTTTTTAGCTCAGATTACTACAATTCACAGTCGTTTTAGGAAAGGTTTAAGGTCCCATTTTTCATTTAGTGCAAAGGGCTTGACACTTCGTAGGATGTAGATCCACTTGCTCTCCCTCTGTAACAATAGATTAGATCTATCACTACCAATTTTAAGTGGTGGCACATGTTCCAGCCCTAAAAATCTCAAATCATCAGGTTTAGACCCGTGCATTTCGGTAAAGTGTACCCCAACAGGAGTGTCCTGTTTATCATTTACAATGGAGTGAACATGCTCTTGTATTCTCTGCTTCAGAGGTCTAATAGTTTTACCTACATACACCTGCTTACAGGTGCACCATAGTGCATACACCACATAGGGTACATCACAGGTAACAAGTTACCTGATCTCAGTCTTGATATTCTCAAACCTAGGGTGTATGAAACATTTAGCTGGCATGCCATATTAAAGGAATAATGCATGACAGGGTGGGTGTTATGCTGGGATAACATGCCACCTCGGGGGGTTGGGCCCGAGGCCAGTGGCCGAGGGCATCCAACACCTGAGAAGGGAAGTTATCCCAGCATAACACCCACCCTGGAGGGCATTATTCCTATTATACAATGGCTTGTTGTTTTATAATAAAAAAAATAATTTTTAAAGAATGTTTTTGTTAGTGTGGAAAAATATTTTTGTTTCTTAAGAGGAGATGCAAAAAAAGAGATCTGCCATAAAATCATCTGCTATATATAAGATAGTGCATGGGGAACAGTTGACAACAGGGCTATTCTTTCACCAAGTTGGCACTATTAGGACGGATTTCCTCCAGAGCACAGCTCAAGAGGTAATCAATCCGTCATATGCCAACGAAGTGAATACCCTGTTGTCAACTATTCTCTGCACTATAATTGTATGGTGGAAGGTCGTTTTTTGAGAAAAAAAAATCACTACAGCATGTTTCTACTTCCAAACATTTTTCCTGGGTTACTAGAAGGAAAAAAGAACTTTACATTTTGAACGTGTTCACCCTTGACATTTTAACTGTTTCAGAACTTTACATTTTGAAGTTTTAACGCTAAACATTAGTACTGCCGCCGACATTGCTGCTTTCGCTATGTGTCCATTCTATGGAGTGAGCCTTAACTGTCAAATGCTGTTCGAGAACACAGTTGTGACATTTGCAGTGCAGTAGAAAAATCGTTCTGCTGCACTGCCAACATCACTAGTGTGTGACTACAAGGTTTCGACAACGATGGATTTCGGTGGATAAGGACGTTCCACCATACACTATAATGATAACAGTAGACCTGTGAACAGCAGGGATGTTATGCCAGGATAACATCCCTGCTGTGATGGCCAACTGACCAATCAGAAGTCAGGATTATTTCTTGCCATTGTATAATTACAGATGTTGCACTGGTTACATTTATAGTAACTATTAGGGTGTTTTAGTAACCATGTAGTATAACTTCTGGTGGGCTTTTCAGTTCTACTGTGAACCAGTTTGTCCCTCAAATTATTGCCATGACTAAAGGATATTCTATGTCTGTGACCTACAGACATACCTATTTCACTTTATACCTATTTCATACCTATTACCTGCAATACACCTTATGTGGTGTATGCATTATGGTGCACCTGTAAACAGGTGTATGTAGGTAAAACTATTAGACCTGTGAAGCAGAGAATACAAGAGCATGTTCACTCCATTGTAAATGATAAACAGGACACACCTGTTGGGGTACACTTTACCCAAATGCACGGGGCTAAACCTGATGATTTGAAATTTTTAGGGCTGGAACATGTGCCACCACTTAAAAATGGTGGTGATAGATCTAATCTATTGTTACAGAGGGAGAGCAAGTGGATCTACATCCTACGAAGTGTCAAGCCCATTGGACTAAATGAGAAATGGGACCTTAAACCTTTTCTAAAATGACTGTGAATTGTATTAATCTGAACTAAAGAACTCCTGCAATGTTAATGCTCTTGTAAATATTGTTAATAATAATATAGATTGTAACTATTATTTGGACTGTTAATGCTTTCTCAGTATCTCTCTTCTTTGCATCTTCTTTCAGGTTTTTCTTCATTTCACCTGGCTGTCCTTCAGCTTTAAGGTCGTCATTTACATGGAAGGTCTTGTAACAGAGTTGCCTTGCAGTTTGGAATATTGCCTTGCCTAGCTGAAAGTTTAGTCTTTTTGGTTTTTTCTTCTATGAATTTCTATAGAGTCATTTATTTGACACTGTTGCATAATGAATGGTAAAATCGCTTATTAGAGCAGCTCCACCTAGTGTCAGATGTGGAGAAATCCCTTTTCTCTTTAATTGGAATCATTTCTTTAATTGTATCACGTTTGTAGTTTAATTGATTGGACCCAGTATATAAGGTCATCACTAGCCAGTTATTTCTCACCCCCTGATGAAGACTCATCCAGAGTACAAGCGCTGGGGAAAGTAAGCTCCTGTTTCTGTGGACCTTTGGTCCGATTTTGTCTAAATACATTTGGATTTGGATTTGAAGTCTGGACCTGAATTCTTTCCATTAACTAATTGAGTGCTGGTCTCAACACCCCTTGACTGTGTTTTGCGGGCTGGCTGCCTTATTCACTAGCACCACCTGAATTTGCCGATCGCAACACTACCTTGTTTGCTGTGTTTATGCCGTAAGTTAGACCAGCCCCTCCGCCTAACTTTGCACCATTGGGGACCCTTTAATGAGGCTAGACCAAACATTTGGTGCAAGCTGCCGTAATCGTGGGAAGTGAAGCAGCTGCACCAATAAACTAAAATTGGGCACAGTTGCATCAAGGAGTTTGGCGCAGTTACATCAAACATCAAGGTTAATATAGGGCTTGATGCAACCCTGCGTTAACCTTTGAAAATCAGGCCCACGATATTTAGTTACAAGCTATTGTATTGATCACCAGATTGCAGAGGTGTCAAACAACATTTCAGATTCAACAGCCCAGATGAGGGAGAAGGTTCAAGATTATTCAGTTTTACCAGGAAACAAGAATACTGTTTACGTGCAACAGAGAAAATCAAACCCAGTGAGTAGTATAAGCTTCCACTACTACTATAAACTACTACAACTAAAAGGGGACAGTATGGCAAAATGGCATACATTGTATGTTATTATTGTGAGTGTTATAAAACCAAATGTGGAAGTCAAATGTTTGGGAAACATCCTGATATACAATACTTTAAACTAGCCCCAGAACAAATCTTAATACCAGTATAGTGGACCTCACATCAATCCCATAATGTTTTGCAGGACAAGCAGATAAGAAGAAACCCATACCATACCATTCAAAAGGTTTTATGTTGAGCAGCACACACCTGAAAAGAAAAAAAATATGGTATATAAGCATATAGCAAGTTACTAAACAATAGTCTCTTTCAAATACATTTGTACCAATGCACTCTTGTTAGAAAAACATTACATTACTGACTGTCTTTTCAATCAATCAATCAAAATCTTTATTTTGCCAGGCAGAACATTATTGAGACAAGCTCATTTACAAGATGGGACTTTTTTGCTTTTCCTGGGAGAGGGTGCTGGGAAGGTATGTTCCTTGAACAATTCCTTTTAAGCTGATACCCTCAGTACAACAGTCCCAACTTCAGCTTGGTGTTTAACCAGTCCAGATGATA
This sequence comes from Neoceratodus forsteri, assembly GCA_016271365.2. NCBI lineage: Eukaryota > Metazoa > Chordata > Ceratodontiformes > Ceratodontidae > Neoceratodus > Neoceratodus forsteri. The sequence continues at coordinate 881,540,676 of CM028136.1, forward strand.
ACTGTCTATACAGTTCCTAGCAACAAATGCAGACACATTAGCCAGTTGATAAACCTGTAGCCCCCCAGATAAACTCTCACTCCCAGCCCTTTTATTTGCTTATGAAATATAGATGTTAATTAAGGAGTTTTGGTTGGCAAGGGCTGACAGTCTTTTGCAAACATTTGTTTTTACCTAGTCCATCGGGGGTGATGCTTGCTGGCATTCTCTCCTTTGATAGTCTGATCAGGTGTAGATGTTTGGAGCTGGTGGTAGTCCTGTTCCTGAATGACTTTTACATTGTGATTTAGAGGCATGGTAGATGGCTCAAGGTTCTACATATTGTTGTCTGTCTTCTGAGGTCATGTAATTCTCATTTGCTGCAGATACACGTGTTGCTCACAGATGGACATGATAATGGTATCAGATATTAAAAATACCATCTTGATGGTATTAGATGTTCGAAGTACCATAACTAATGGCATTTTATCAGATGTTGGGAATACCTTATTCTGATGGCATTGTTGTTGTGAAAACCATTCTCTCGCTCTCTCTCAATAAATTGTTGTATTTTTATACAGTACATTTATTTTTATACAATACATTTTACATACTAAACATTTTCTTTTCTCATACCATCAGACATTAAGACTGCTAAATTAAATTTTGCTTACATTTCAGCTAGAAACATTTGATAAGCATGTTTTTCACCAAAGTCAATGAAATATAGTTTGAATCTTTTCCTAATTCATTACATTTTAACATGCATTGGTTTTGTAACAAGAAACGTTAGGGCACTAGTTTTTCATTTATAAAATGGCTAACACATGTGACATGCTTGTTGATGCACATTCAGCAATGCTATATGCGTAATGATTTTAAACAGTGTTCAAAATGACACTAAATCTTACATTAGACTTAGGAAAACAATATACATATCCTTGGGTACAGATAATATGAGAAGCTAGCAGAAAACAACTATACAATCATTTCAACCTTAAAATGCCAGGCTGGCTTTGAGCAGATATAGAACAAAGTTGAAATAGTGTTACTTCCATTATCAGTAAATTAGGACTATAAATCTTTATTAAAACGTGACCTGAAAATATGTATCCTTGTATTGCCCACACTATACAGTGGCATTGAAAAATGATAACTTCTGACTGGCTAACAGGGTTTTTTCAGTGGGAGTAAATTCCAGCACAACTCACCACAAAGACTTAGCCACATCACAGATCAAAAGTAAAACATAATCACTACTACCTCACAGTGTTACAAATGAAAACATTTCACCCGCTGTCTTGTTTCTTGTTTAAAGCTGTCCCTGCCTAACAAAAACTATGCTGGCATCTTGAAATGAGCCACAAATAAAGAAAGTCTGAAAAGCAACTCTGGAATCTACAGTGCCTCAACACTGATCATGACTTTAGCTGATGGTCGCTCCCTTCTGCCTCCATTGTGGTGACTGCTGGCTCCTCTGACACGCCCTCCCTCCGTTCCTCATTCCCCTCATTGCAGTGACCACTGGCTCCACTGATGCTCGCTTGTTCCTACCTCTGTTGCTGTGATCGGCCACTGACTCCCTGGTCCATTGCAGCATAGGGCTCCCATGCTGCCTGATCACTCAGCCCAACTGCAAACACGAAAATGACAAAAAATCTCAGCTCCCGAATGAGCTGCATAGTCACTGGCATTCACTTGCTCTCCCAAGCCTCACACTCTTGCTCCCAGCCACTTGTCTCTCCTGCCATACATGTCATCTGCTGCTGCTCTCTCTTCTCTCTCACTTGAAAAAAAATAGCATTCTTGCAAGCATATGTGTGTCTTGGAGGTAATGCCTCTAAAATAACATTCTATGTAGAAACAGGGAACTATAACACACACAGGAAGGATATTACAAAATAAACTTGTTTTACAAATAAAACCATTTTAATATTTTTTAAACCTTTAAATTCCTACCAATTGTATAATTACAACAATCCACCCCAGTATGTGGGTTATGCTTGAATTTACCCACTTCTGGTGTGTTATAATCATAACCTGCGAGCTTTGTGACCAAACCAAATCAGGTATTAGTAAACCTTAGCATAAGCCACACCCTGTCATGGATTTTTGTTTAAACACATTCCTTTGTAAGGTGTTTCTTATTGTTTCAGAGAGTTGGAGTGTGAGCTATGGGCAACAGGATCACAAAGTGTAACTGAGTGGTTCTGGCTGCCCAAACCTCACACAAGACTCTTAAACCATTAGAGACATCCCACAGAGGATGTACTAACTTATTATATATCATTGAGGTTAGGTAGAGTGATTTATGGTACATCTGAAGTCCAGTTCTTTTCTATTTTAAATTTGACTCTCTTCTCCTCTAGCTCTGATACGTAATGCTCCATTTTTAATGTCCTAGCAACATGAGTCCAGTAGTGATGCCGTATAAAACTGCATCATCTTCATGCTGAGCTGTTGCCTTGGAAATTTGGAATGGTGCTTAGGAATCAGAACTGAAATCAAATATTGCTATGTGCTGATGCTCCCTCTAGTGTTCTAACATCAGATTTGTGGTCACCGCTGAAGAGAACAGTTGTCTCAGAGCCCTCTCAAGTCCATTGGCTAAGTCCTTTATTATTTTATTATTTAAAAAACTCCTAGCATTTTTTCAATTTAGTTCTTGATATTTGCATTAGTTAGAGAGGTTATTTTATAAAATGTATAATATTTAGTGGCATTATCCAGTTCCTGATAGGTACATGGAACTGGAGAATAGTCTTACTTTGTGATTCCTGCTTTAACATGGAAACACTTATTTTAGATAATAAACTTTAAAATAACCACCTATTTGGCACTTTTTATTTAGCAGCTTACAGTTTTGAAAACTAGGAAAAATAAAACTAGAAAACATAAAAAGAAAAGCAGCTGACTGCACCTTCCTCCCAAAGGTACCAGAAACCAGTAGTGGAACAGAGAGCTATGACCTCAGCAGAGGACATTACGAAAATGTATCAATTCTTTCAGGACTTTCAGGCCATGGGAGACCTTGCTACTATTACTGACCCCCGCCTCAGGCATTTTTTGAACCTGTGCAGGTGGAGGAGGAGGATGAAGGGGAGCCAATTGAACCAAACACAGCCCCTGAACAGGATTTTGATTCACTACCATGTATGAACAAGGATTTTCCTCATATTCCATTTTTGTAAGGCATATGGTTGATACTAAGACAACAGCAAAAAGTTTGGAACACCCAAATTCAGCTAATGGCATTGACAAGAAAATAGAAAAGCAGTTCCAAGTAAAGAAGCAGTGTGTAGAATTTCTATATTTCCACCTGACCATGAGGACTTGTGCAAGCAGCTTCATGTAAGACATCAATGGTGCCAGTAGCATCCATGCCACCAGAGAAAGATTCCAGAAAGCTGGATTATATGGCAAGGAAGGAGTACACTTCAGCGTCCCTCTTGTTAATGCAGGCTGCTTACATGGCATGCACTGCACAGTATCAAAAAGCCCTTAGATGTACTGTTCAGGTCCCAAATGAAAAGGCAGGTGGTGAAATTGGCAACGATCTAGCAGAAACTTCCAAATATGTACTGGAAGCCACAAAATATTAGTTTCATATGGCTGTAGAAGCATATGATACAGCTTCAAGGGTGTTAGCACATGCAATAGGTTTTGCTTGCCTCAGGGCAACCATCCTGTCAGAGGACACAAAAACAATGGCTATGGACTTACCCTTTGAGGGACATTCCCCTTTCAGGGATAAAGCAGAAGACTACATGAAAAGGTTTTAGAACAAAACAGCCTACAAAATCTGACTCAAAAGAAAGAGCTTCTGATTCATTGAGTCATATGGAAGGGAAGTAGGGCATGGCCTATTATCAAAGACCTTTTCCTACTATGACTTCCCTTTTCAGAGTTGTGCCCCAAAAAGCAGAGGCAAGAGAGTTGCAAGGTAAAGCATACACTATCTCCTAAACCACAGGAGAAACAAAACCATGACTAAGTACAAACTGCCATAGGACCTACCAGTGGGAGTCTGCCTAACTCATAACTTCCAGGAGTAAGAAACCATCACCACATACAAGCGGGTGTTGGAAGTGATGAGTCAGGGTTTATCTCTTCTGTTCACAGGCTTCCCAAAATAAATAGGCTAAATGGAATATACACTGCAATGTTGAATGTGCTGAGGAGTAGCAGTGCAGCAAATGAGTTTATGCTTTGCAATAACTTTCAAACAGTATGCCATTGTTGCCTACACTGATACCAATGACAAATATTTCTAAAAATATTGGTGCCTGAGCTGTTTTGTTGCAGAATTTTTGTTTTATCTTACCCTATTGATTTATTGCTCTTCTTGGCCATGTGGGTGTGAAACTGGGAGCTAGGAGAAAATTAAGACAGCCTGAGCTGTCCCAAGCTAAAACCAAGTTAGCCAGAGGAGGGGTTGGAGAAGCAACTGCCCAGTCACTATGCTCCCTCTTCAACTAGTGGCAGCTAGTCAGAGCCAGCATATTGGAAATGATGTTCTTTGGAGCCACAATTCCATGAGCCAGGGCCAGTGGAGTTGCCCAGAGGATGCCAGGGGAGTTGAGCAGTAGAGCAGTGATGGTCTGTTAGAGTTTTGTGAGGCTGTTGGGGACAGCTCAGGAGAAGCAACCTGGAGCTGGAGCTACCAATACATTGATCAATGCTCGAAGAGCTTTAAGAAAAAATAATCTGTGTGATACTAAGGGTTCTGAGAGTAGTAGATACCAGCACTGTTTACCTGTTTGGATAAAGTAGTTCTACCACTACTGAGAATAGTCCATATAGATAGAGCTGGAACAAATAAGTTGGATATGCAATTTTAAATGGGTATCTGTTTGAGGCCATCTCTTTTTTATTCAGTAGGCCAATGCCTTAGGTTATCAGATGATTTGTCTTGTAAACTATTGACCTGTGCTGGTATTTTTGTGGGGTTGGTGAGCCCTTAAAGATTTGCTAAGTGATGTGAAAGTGATTTTCTGGTTCTGTTTCAGGCCATCTATATACATGAATTGTTTATGAATTTTACAATAACAATATTTTTTCTTGGATTTTATACTCCTTTGGTGCCAAACAGTCTATTTGAAGGTGTATCATAAAACTAGCTGCAGTCATCTAGCACATCGATTCTTTGTAGCTCAAGTTTGAATGCTGGTTGAGTTGTGCCATAGTTGTCTGTCATAGCCTGCTTTTAAAAAAGTCTTTGACTAGTTTTCTACAAATTATAGAAATAATTACTTATACCTGCATCTTGGGAGCCCCTAAGACCTAATGCAAGGTAGTTTATGCAATTTATGTAAAGGAAGCCCACGTTCTAATTTTTCCAAGCTAACAATGAAACTCAATTTGTCTTTTACTAGACCTGTGAGCTTATTACATCTAACAATAATTTACTGTATTCTACAGTCTTCCATTTTTTTTTGTTTCCTTCTATCCTGAAAATTGTTTTGTAATTTTGATTCTGATTATAATGTGTACTGTGTGTAAATTAGAAACAATGGTGGCAAAGAAACTGTGATGCAAACTGAGCTCAAACCAACAATTAAGATCAGAGTTGCCTCTAAGAAAACAAGCATTTGTCAATGCCGAATGTTTGCTTGCTGGCATTGGTATTGGTAGTGTAGAAGTTACAGAGCTGCATAATAGGAATGGCAGTGAAGTATTGAACTGAAAGCCAACCACCACCACCCTGCAGAGAGTGACAGGCATTGGGGTGTGCCTTTGGGTCGTCAGGCATAACGACCACGCCATTTCACCACACACTACCCTGCAGACACTGACAAGTGTCACGGTGTGCCTTGGGGTCTTTGGCCCTTATGCGCACCCTATTCCATCAGGAAATACGGTGAGATGGGTGCGGTATTGGAGAATGGGGTGAAGTTTGGGCCCGAAGAGTCTGAGGCACACCTTGATGCCTCTCACTGGTTGCAGGGTGTGGGTGGGGGTGGAATGGTATGAGCATGACAGGCAAGAATCCCAAGTCACACCCCTGATGCCTGTCATTCTCTACAGGGTGGGCCGTTATGGTCGGAAACCCTAACGCCTCAGGCATTCGTTGGTATTTTCACTCCAAATTTTCAACATGTTTTTTGTGACCCCCACCTCATGAACAGTGGCAATATCAGTTTGTTAGCTGAAAACTGCTTTTGCACAGCGACTATGGCATTTGGCACCACAGGTGCAAAAACACATTCTGAACAGCATGTGAAAAATGACAGCGGTACTGTTCATGGGAGGTGTAAAAAATGGCAATGTTGAAAATCTGCTGTGAAAATCTTAAAAAAACTGGTGAAGTCACGAATGTGCGTAGAAACTGTGCAACGCACACCCGTAATGTAACTAGTTTGGGGATTTTTTTTACAGCAGATTGTTAACACAGGCATTTTGGGACCTCCGATCATGAACAGTGTCAGTGTGATTTTCTTTATCTGTCCCGAACAATGATTTCCCACAGCGACCACGCATTTCTGTGCTGAAAGTGTGAAAACACATTTCGCCATGTTGTGGAAAATGACAACTGTACTGTTCATAAGGAGATGTGGAAAATGCCACTGGTGAAAATCTGGACTGAAAATATACAGATTCATGAATTTACTAGGGTACATGGAAACTAAGCAATGCTCCTCATAACACAGTCATTTATGGAGTTTTGTCACCAAATTTTCAACATAGCCATTTTAAGACCTCATTTTAAGCCTGTGATTTTCTTACTCTGTCCCAAACATTGTTTTCGCACACTGACTGTACCATTGTGCGCTACATGTGCGGAAACACATTTTGGGTGAGATGTGAAAAAGTAGCTGTACTGCTCATAAGGAAGTGTGGTCAAATGGCACTGTTGAAAATCTGGTGTGCAAATATTCCAAATTCGCAAACTTGCCAGTGTGCGTAGGAACTGCGCAATGTGCGCTCCTCAAACAGTCATTTTTGGGAATTTTTTCACCAAATTTTCAACATAGCCATTTTAACACCTCTGCTCATGAACAGTGTCACTGTGACTTTCTTAACGTGTCCCATACATTGATTTCGCACACCCACTGCGCCATTGTCCGCTACATGGGCAGAAACATGTTGTGGGCGAGATGTGAAAAATGACAACTGTACTGCTCATAAGAAGGTGTGGTAAAATGGCAATGTTGAAAATCTGGAGTGAAAATATTGAAAATCTGCAAACTTACGAGCGTGCGTAGGAACTCTGCAACATGCGGCTCATAAAACGGTCATTTTAAGGAATTTTTTCACCAAATTTTCAACATAGCCATTTTAAGACCTCTGCTCATGAACAGTGTCACTGTGATTTTCTTAATGTGTCCCATACATTGATTTCACACACCGACTGCGCCATTGTGTGCTACATGGGCGCAAACACATTTTGGGTGAGATGTGAAAAATGACAGCTGTACTGCTCATAAGAAGGTGTGGTAAAATGGCAATGTTGAAAATCTGGAGTGAAAATATTGAAAATACGCAAACTTACGAGCGTGCGTAGGAACTGCACAACGCATGCTCATAAAACAGTCATTTTTAGGAATTTTTCCACCAAATTTTCAAAATAGGCTTTTTGAGAGCCCACCTTATGAACACTGGCAGTGTCATTTCATTAATCATTCTGGAAAGGTGATTTCACGCGGTGGCTGTGAAATCACCTTGACCGAGTAATGCCATGACAGTGCAAGAATTCATGAGGAGGGTCCCAAAACCCCATGTTGAAAATTTGGTGCAAAAATTCCTAAAAATGCCTGAGATATGCAGCAAAGTTGAAAAAACCCTATCTATCCCATTATACAGCTTACCGGCATTTCCTCAGTTCGTGGTGGGCTGTGAAGAGTGCAGACGTGTTCCCAGTCCACCGAAGATCATCGCGCCAGACTCCGGAGGTAAGTATGGGGTGAGGGGGGGTGTGGGGAAGTAGGGTGCGCAATGGGTGGGTGTGGGTTGTTGGGGGGCAGGGAGACTGCGAGCGACCGCTTTTTTCTTTACAGGTTTTTGTTTTAAAAGCGGCGGGGCGTTGCCATGCTGGGGTGGGCTCCCAGCGTGGCAGAAGGATGGCTGGGGCATGGAGCCGGCGGGGATTGGGCACCCCGTCGGCTCTGACGTAGCCACGCTGGGGTGGGCACCCAGCATGGCATATGAAGCTGTGTTTCGGGGAGCATAGCACACATCGGCTATACAGTGTGTGCATTGGGGGCAGCAGCAGCATGTGTGTGTGTGTGTGTGTGTGTGTGTGTGTGTGTGTGTGGGGAGACACATGAGCAGGCGATATCTGATCGCTGCTCACTGAAGCATAGCTACCCCTTTCAACTGTATGCCACTGCATTTTGGAGCTGTCACAGACAGCTCCAGCAGGCACTGGAGAACTGCAGTCGTGCCTGCAAACACACTGACTGAATTGGAAGAGGGCTGACACACCTCCGAAAACTCCAATGATGGCACTATGTTTCTTGCACATTTACTAAGTAAACCGAATTTTGGAGCTAAGAAAATCACAGGCTACTTTCTAACCCCTTAGGACACAATTAGATTTTCTGGGAGAAAATGAGATACTCTGTATCAGAGGAGCTATGATACATAAAAGTGCTTCCCCACAGATACATGAGGGCTACTCATTACCTAAAATTAAGTAGCACCCCCTACTATTAGAGATTAAGAATTTGGAAGCATCATTTGACTTTTAACCAAAGAACAATAATAACCAGGCTAATGCCAAAGAAATCAAATTGAGATGAGGAAAGAATCTAAATGCACAGCATGTTGGAAATAGTACTCAAGCCTGACTACAACAGGTGGTAGTAAAAGACAAGCATTTGTCATTGCTGAATGTTGATTGCATTGTTCTGCTGAGCTCACTCAGTGGACCTCTGTCAGTGGCTCAGTCTGTTTGTCCCGGTGCTGCAGACTGCTCTTTTGTACGGGGCAGCTGCCTGCGCTGGCACCTTGTTCTGCTGAGGAAGAAATCTGCAGCTGTCCTGACAGAGCTCCACTGAGGTGGCTCACTCCCCCTCTCTCACCTGCTCATTCTGTTTCTCCTGGCGCTGCAGGCTGCCCTTTTGTACTGGGCCCCTGCCTGTGTTGGTGTTTTTTTTCTGCCCACAAAGAAATCCACAGCTGTCCCGACAGAGCTCCATTGAGGTGGCTCACTCCCCCTCTCTCACTCACTCCTTCTGGTTCTCCCGAGCTGCAGGCTGCCCTTTTGTACTGGGCTCCTGCCTCTGTTGGCGCCTTTTTCTGCCCACAAATAAATCTGCAGCACTCCCGACAAAGCTCCGTTGAGCTCGCTCACTCCCCTTCTCTCACCCACTCATTCCATTTCTGCCGGCTCTGCAGGCTGCGCTTGTCTACTGGGCTCCTGCCTGCATTGCTGCCTTCTTATGCCCACAAAAAAACTTGCAGCAGTTACAGTACAGGTCTGCTGAGCTTGCTCACTCACTCATTCTGGTTTTCTTGCCAGTGCAGGGTGCCCTTTTGTACTGTGCCCCTGTGTGCATTGCTGCCTTTTTCTGCCCACAAACAAATCTGCAGCAGTCCCAACACAGCTCCATTGAGCTCACTGACTCCCCCTCCCTCACTCACTCATTCTATGTCTCCTGGCGCTGCAGGCTGCCCTTTTATACTGAGCTTCTGCCTGCATTGGTGGCTTTTTCTGGCCAGAAAGAAATCTGAAGGAGTCCGACACAGCTCCATTAAGCTCGCTCTCCCCTCTATCACTCACACATTCCGTTTCTACCGGCTCTGCAAGCTGGCCTTTTGTACTAGGCTCCTGCCTGTGTTGCTGCATTTTCTGCACACAAAGAAATCTGCAGCAGTCACAATAGAGCTCCGTTGAGCTCGCTCACTACCGCTCTGTCACTCACTCATTCTGTTTCTCTTGGTGCTGCAGACTGCGCTTTTGTATGGGGCTCCTGGCTGCATTGGCACCTTTGTCTGGCCACAAAGAAATCTGCAGCTGTCTCGAAAGAGCTCCGTTGAGGTCACTCGGTCTCCCTCTCTCATGTGCTCATTCTGTTTGTCCTGTTGCTGCAAGTTGCCCTTTTGTACGGGGCTCCTGCCTGCATTGGTACCTTTTTCTGCCCACAAAGAAATCCGCAGCAGTCCTGATAGAGCTCCATTGAGCTCACTAATTCCTCCTGTCTCACTCGCTTGTACTGTTTCTCCCACCGCTGCAGGCTGGCCTTTTGTACTGGACCCCTGCCTGCACTGACACCTTTTTCTGCCCACAAAGAAATCCGCAGCAGTCCTGACAGCACTTCGGTGAGTTCGCTCACTCCCCTTTCTTCAGTCGCTCTCTCGTTGTGTTTCTCCCAGTGCTGCAGGCTGCCATTTTGTACTGGGCTCTTGTGTTGGGGCCTTTGTCTGCCCACAAACAAATCCGCAGCAGTCCCGACAGAGCTCAATTGAGCTTAGTCACTCGCCCCTCTCACTCAGTCGATCTTAATCTGTCCCAAACACAGATTTCCCAGAGTGACCATGCTATTCTCTGGCAGGAGTGCAAAAACATATTTTAGCCAGGATGTGAAAAATGACAGCTGTAGTGTTCATAAGGAGGTGTGAGAAAGTGCCACTGTTGAAAATGTGGCGTGACAATATTATAAATTTGCGAAGTTACAAGGGTGCGTGGAAAGTGCACAACGCACACTTGTAACACAGTCAATTGATGGGCTATCATCACCAAATTTTCAACATATGCATTTTAGGGCCTCTGCTCATGAACAGTACCATTGTCATTTTCTTAATCTGTCCCGAACAGTGAATTCCCACAGCGACCGCTCTATTCTGCACCGGAAGTGCGAAAACACATTTCAGCCAGGATGGGAAAAATGACAGCTGTACTGTTCATAAGTAGGTCTGGGAAAATGGCAATGTTGAAAATCTGGAATGAAAATATTATAAATTTGTGAAGTTACGAGTGTGCGTGCCAACTGCGCAACACACACTCGTAACACAGTATTTTTATGTAGTAACGTTACCAAATTTTCAACATAGGCATTTTAAGACCTATACTCATGAACAGTGTCACTGTCATTTTCTTAATCTGTCCTGAACACTGATTTCCCACAGCAACCACGCTATTCTGCGCTGGAAGTGCGAAAACACATTTTGGCCAGGATGTGAACAATGACAGCTGTACTGCTCACAAGGAGGTGTGACAAAATGCCAATGTTGAAAATCTGGCATGAAAATATTGCAAATTCGCAAAGTTATGAGTGTACGTAGCAACTTCTTAATACCGCTCCTTAAAACAGTGGTTTATTTGGATTTTTCCCACCAAATTTGCAACATAGGCTTTTAGAGCCCACCTCATGAACAGTGGCACTGTCATTTTGTTAATCGGTCCCAAAGGGTGATTCCGCACAGTGACCAAGAAACCACCTTTAGGGACGATTAATGCCATGACAATTCAAGAATTCATGAGGAGGGTCCCAAAACCCCATGTTGAAAATTTTGTAAAAAATGCCGAGATATGCACTAAAGTTGAAAAACCCTATTCATTACATTATACAGCTTACGGCATTTTCTCAGTTCGCAGTCGGCTTTGAAGAGTGCAGACGTGTTCCCCGTCCACAGAAGATCGTCGCGCTGAGCTCTGGAGGTAAGTATGGGTGGGGGGAGGTGTGGGGAGGCTGGGTGAGCAGTGGGTGGGTGCAGGTTGTGGGAGGGGCAGAGACTACGAGGACCATTTCCTTTTTCAGGTACAAAAAAAAAAAGAAAACATTGGGACTGTTTTCAACTTTACAGGGGCATATGGCATGCTGGGGTGGACTCCCAGTGTGCCACGGAATCTGGCTTTGGGGGACAGCTGTAAGCCAGCAGGATTAGGGCACCCCGTCGGCAAACAACAAAAGAATTCCTTTCTGCTGACGAGGATTTAGGCACCCCGTTGTAAAACAAATAAAGGGGATTCCTTTCTGCCGATGGGATTGGGCACCCCATCAGCAGACAATTAAATGGGGGTTACATTATGCCGGAGGTGGACTCCCCGTCGGCAAATAAACATGGTGGGAGGGTAAATATTGTTTGTGAATACGGTGGCAAGCTGCTGCCATGTTCTCAAACAATATCAAGTTCATCACCCTACAATGACGGGTCGCTCCCTCATTGCAGCGGATGGCTGATGCTGCAATGACGAGGCGGCCCTGATTGCAGCGGCTGATTTTTTAGAAAGTTGTGGCACGCTGGCTGAACTAGTGTCAGCAGCAGCATGCCATGGCATTGGGGGAAGTGGGACAAGCCTTTGCAGGCTGTGGGGGCATTGGGCACAACAGTGCCATGCCTCCACAACCTGTTTGTGGAGAAAGCTGACGCAACATGTTTCTTGCGCATGCGCGCAATCAACATAAAAATAGTAAGTTTTACCACCAGAAAGTTGGTCTTGAGTTATTGCGTATGGGCACCATGCATTAAAAATGGAAACAAAAAATGGGAATGACCTGTTAAACCAGATGCTGTAGTTTCACTGCTTACAATTTATTGCAAGGCTACAGTATGTCCTGGCATAACCAACAATGGTGTTGTTGGTTCAGCTGGTGATAGATGCACAAGACAGCAGAAAAAGACAGAATAGAATACCAAATAAATAAAGGAAACCATGGAATATATTGCTAACAAAGAAGCAGCTGAAGTTGAAGATTAGGTTGATCAATTAAAACAGAATAGAAGGGATAACAGGGAAAAAGTCAGAGACAAGAGAAGTGCACAGGAAGAAATGCATAAAGTTTGTGGCCAAAATAAGAAAAATAATAGGACCACACAAATGGATAAATCTGCAAAAAACAAAAAAAAAAAAATAAAGGGAAGAAGAAATGGTAACTTGTGTAGTGAGGATAAGCTAGCAACTCAGTGTAGGCATAATAAATTGTACATCCTTGATAAGAGAGAGGAGGAAAATAGAACAATCACTGCTCCTTCTATTGTATTTCTTAAGGGAGTTCCAAAATGGAAAAATGAAAATAATGAAACATTAAAGGTTATTCTCTAATTCATGGGAGGTATAGGTAAAAAATAGGATGGAATGATACAGAGACAATTTATAGATATCAAACAAATTAATATGGGGGAAAATGCATCACTGTAAACAACAAGATACGTTAATTGCTTCTGGCAGTTCAAACAGAATTCAGTAAACTTGGAGTTAATAGAAGTGCAGACATGGATCTTTTGACTGAAGAAAAGGATAGGGGGTTTGAGGGAAAAAACAAAATGGATGTCAGTTCTGATAATCTGCTTAAGTAGGGGTACAAACAAAAACAAGCATCTGTCAGTGCCAAATGTTGGCTTGCTGGCATCAGCACTGGTAGACCAGGAGTTAGAGATGCATAATAGGAATGGCAGTGAAGTACTGAACTAACGCCATCCCCTGCAGAAACTTAAAGGCATTGGGGGTGCCTTTGGGTTGTCAGCCATGACGCTGAAAGCCATTCCACCTCACCCCACCCTGCAGACAGCAACAGGTGTCACAATGTGCCTTGGGGTCTTCAGCCCTTACGCTCACCCCATTCCATAGAAATAAGCTGAGATGGGTGCAGTATGGAGAATGGGGTGAGCGTTCGGGCGAAGACTCCAAAGCACACCTGATGCCTGTCAGTGGCTGTAGGGTGGGGAGAATGCCATGAGCATTACAGCCGATGAACCCACGTCACACCCCTGATGCCTGTCAGTCTCTATGGGGGGCATTACAATTGGCAACCTTAACTCCCCAAGTGTATTTTAACAACAAATTTTCAAAATGGGCTTTTTGGGATCCCACCTCGTGATCAGTAGCATTGTCATTTTGTTACTCTGTCCTGAAAGGTGATTTTGCACAGCAGCTATATCATTTGTGTGGATCAGCAGTGTTTGTTCTTGAATCTGGAGCTGGATTCTACATTCTGTACCATCAGTTTTCTACCAGCCTGATTGTTTCTGGAGGTCCGGTGGCCCATCCCACCCCCGCCCCTGACTCATCACTTCCTTTATATCCATAGCCTGTGACATCATACAGTACCAGCTAACTTCATACAGTACTGTTAGCCATCATATTTTAGTACACAACACGGCCACACACCACACACTGACATAAATCTTGATACATTACACCACTAAAGTCTATCGACAGTACAGAGCTGTAAAGTAAACAGTAAATAAGAAGGAAAGAAACAAAAGGGGCAGACAAGTGGGCTGGGAAAGGAGCATTTCTGTTGCTAGCAGGTAGCATGGAAACATCTGCAAAGGAGCTGTGACACTTTGGATTTCTTCCTGAGCTAAATTGCTTCTGTGCAAAGGTACTTCGGCATATTTTTCTTTCCAGAGCTAAATTTTTGCTGTGCTAAGGTGCTGGACATATTTTTTGGGACTGCTCAGAACTTCAGAACTATGGCACTGTGGCATTCTTGGAGCAGAACTGGGGTACTGTGGTATAATTGGGACTTCTTTGGTGCTCATAATCCTTAAAAACTAAGCTCCTGTGACATTTATGGGGCTTCTATGGTTATAAATGGTTCTGTAAAACCAGGGGAAAATCGTGGGAATTTTTTTTTTAAATCTAAAGCTCAAGTACTGTTTTTAGGGCACTGTTTATAAGAGTATATCTGGGTTTGGGATCTAGAAAGCTCAAAGCAATGTGTTTTTAGGGTACTGTTTATTTGGTTCTGCAGTAGACAGAACTCGAAAGTTGCTTTGGGACCTGAAATCCTAGCCACAGGAGTTTCAGGGTCTGGAATCTAAAGTCACAGGGGCTGAATACTGATATTTCGAGTGTGTGTGTGGGGGGATTTTCACACTAGAGCCTGAAAACTAAAGCTTGAGATAAGCCATAGTGAAAATGGAGTGGTGTACAAACTGGAGGGGTCAATGGAGCAGGGTAGGGGTAGGTCCAAGACATGGTCCCCAGGCTACAATGGCTGCAGGCATCTTTGGGAGGATGGTGAGGTGCACTGGTTGTGGGTAGGCCATGGTACTGGATATAGTTTGGAAAGCGGGGGTTGCATAATATGTAGGCAGCTTGCACAGCTGAGGGAGAAGGTGAGATGGCTGAGATGGATGCTAAACTGTTAAAGAGAGAGGGGCATAATGGAGGACAAGAGGGGCTCTGCTGGTTGAGCAATAGAGATTAGAGGGGCTGTGGGGGGACAAGGATCGGTTAAAAGGGGAGCTATAAGGGGACAAGGAGCAAATACAGAAATAGGCAGGGGAGGATGCCATGGGGAGTGGAGGAAAACAAGGGAGTATAGAAGCAGGGTAGAAGGGTTAGAGGATGGCTCTAGTGGGGCTACAGGAATCTCAGAGAGAGGCAACAAAGGGACACAAAGAAACCAGAGGAATGGCAGAAGGTTGAGTATAAGGTTCAAAGCCAGTACAGAGGGCAAGGGAAGAGAAAGCAAGGGGTGGAGCCCCAGCCAGTTGGATACAGGTAGTGGGCTTGGAGCAGAAAACAGATATGCTCCACTAGGGGCACTAAATGAGGGAGAAAAAAAGGAAAGTGGAGTTGAGGGTATCCAGGGACATAGGAGAAGCAAGCACGAAGGAAGATTGGAAAGAGGAATGCCCTTTCAGGAAAGAACAAGGAGAGTAGTAAACATAGGGCTAGGGGTGCAGGGGTGAACACCCTCTAGAAAGAGCAAACCGAAGGGAGACAGGGAGCTCAGGTTCATAAGAGCCAGGGCTAGATGGGGCTGGGAAAGGGAAAGTTCTCTGGGGAATTCAAGCAAGGCACGGCTATGGGCAAATCAAAGGGGAAGGAAAAAGCTTGCGGATGGTGGGGCAGAGGTTGGCAGCCTAGCAGTAAATGCATGCGGGGAGCATGGAGCTAGGGGAGCACAGGAGGAAGACAGTACAATGGGAGATGAAACTGGCAAAGGGGATAGTGAGAATAGGGTGGGAAATTAAATGGAAGGGGTTGGGAGATTGATAGAAGGGAAATGCAAACAGATTGTGATGGAAAACAGGGTCCTACTTGTTGGGGAAGCTATCATAAAAGGAATTAGATGGGATGGGGGCAAGAGTAACACAGCATGGGTTAAGTGTCTGACAGGCATGACGGAGGCAGAGGTCATTCACTATGTCCCCTCAAGGGGGAAACAGCAGGATGAGAAAACACACCTGATGTTCCACCTGGGAACAAATGACCTGGCTTGAAAAAGCCTGTTGGAGGTGCAGGCAAGATTTAGAGCACTTGCTAGATACTGCAGCAGTCTGGGGTTCAAATCAGTGGCTTTCTTTGAGATGTTGCCAGTACCAAAAGCAAGTACTGATAGGAGGCTGAGGATTAAGAAGTTCAATGTGTGGCTCTTGGGGTGGTGCAAGCAAATGGGGTATGGGTTAGTAGGGGACTGGGGATCCACATGGGGGGATGAGAGCCTATTTGCTCCAGACAGACACCACCTGAATAGGGAGGGGGCGGCAGTGCTAAAAAGCAAATTAGGAGAGTTCATAGAAGAAGCCTACAATTTAAACCAGATTGGGGGAGGATGGGAAAAATCCATACCAAAAGGCAGGAGAAATGGGGGCTAGCCTCCCCTCCAGGATAGTGCTAAAAACTGGGCATGAGGGAAAATAGAGAAGGGGATGGAGAGAGAACCTGGTGGAAGGGCTTAGCAGCCAACGCCAGGAGCTAGCAAATAAGATGGTGGACTTGAAGGCCATCATGAGGAGACGAAGGACTAGATATGGTAGCCATAAGCGAGACCTGGTGGACAGAGCTGCATACCTGGGAAATGACTATCCCATGTTACAGACTGTTCAGAAAGGATTGGGAGGGTAAGAAGGGGGAAGGAGTTGCTTTATACATCGGGGAAGGAATAAGTGTAACTGAAGGACAAAAGGAGGACGGGAAGACTGAGCTATTGTGGGTAATGATAGGCAGGAGGACGGGAGAATCTTTGTGACTGGGGGTGGTATACAGGCCACCTACGCAAGGGGAGGAGGGTGATCATCAGTTAATTCAGGCAGTCACAAGGTTGGCCTTAAAAGGAGAGCTACTGCTGGTAGGGGACCTAAACCTCCCAGATGTAGACTGGGAAATCCCGGATGCAGCATAGTCAAGGAGCAGGGAGATACAGCTGCGCTTCAGGGGTATTCCTTCAGCATAGTCAGGAGCCGACAAGGGCAGCAACCTCCTGGATGTGGTCCTGACAAATGGGAGAGTGTGGAGGAGGTGCAGGTGGGAGAAGCCTTGGGCAGCAGTGACCACAGCACAGCAATGTTCAGGAGTAGGGCAGGGAGGAGACAAGTAATACCAGTACTGCAGTCATGGACTTCAGACACACAGACTTTGACAAGATGAGAAGGATAGTAAGGGAGACAGTGGAGGGTACAGAGAATACAGGGGCAGTGGAGAAGTTATGGCAAGCTATCAAGGGAAGGGTACTGGAAGCTGCAGAAATGTGCATAAAAAAGGTTAGGAAGAGTGGGAGGAAACCACTTTGGTTTACAAAGGAGGTTGCGGGGGCAGTCAGGGAAAGGAGGAGGGCTTTCAGAAAATTTAAGAGGACACTCAGCGAGGAAGATAAAGAAGAGTATAAGGAAAAGAGGAGTATGGCAGGGAAGAAGATCACAAGGGCAAAAGCGGATACTGAGAAAATAGCGAAAAAGGCCAAAAGGGGGATAAAACCTTTTTCAGATATGTGAGGGAGAAGAGAAGGGCAAGGCAGGGGATTACTAGGCTGAGGGGGGAGGGAGACATAACACTGGAAAGGGACTGTGAAAAAGCAGTTATTAAATAAATACTTTAGCTCGGTATTCGTGGAGGAGGATGGTAGGGGACCTGAGCTAAAGTTGAATGGGAAGGAGGGCAAATGGGTGGATGTGAGCCCATTCACTGTGTATAGGGATAGGGCAGAGCTAGATAGATTGAGGGTGTGTGGACAAGGCAATGGAGTCTGACTGGTTACACCCCACAGTGATCAGGGAATTGAAGGAGGAGTTGGCCGCACCCTTGGCAAGGCTCTTCAACTTGTCCCTGGATGTGGGGAGAGTGCCAGAGGACTGGAAGAGGGGCAGACACAGTGCCTTTACACAAGGGCGGTAGTAAGGAGGTGAAGGGGAACTACCGACCCATCAGCCTCAGGTCAGTCGTGGGGAAGGTAATGGAGGCATTAATCAAGGAGAGGGTGGTAGATTACCTGGAGGAGAGTGGCTTGCAGGACAGCAGACAGCATGGCTTTATGACGGAGAAGTCTTGCCAGACAAACCTAATTCAGTTCTTTGATTGGGTGACTCAGGTGATTGACATGGGGGGGCAGTGGATGTGGCCTTTCTGGACTTCAGTAAGGCCTTTGACACTGTCTCCCATAGGAGGCTGGTGAGCAGGATGGAAAGCCTGGGGTTAGGTGGGAAAATAACAAGCTGGGTGGAGGCCTGGCTCTCAGGAAGAACTCTGAGGGTGGTGCTAAACTGGGTGCACTCCAGAACAGCGATGGTGAAGAGTGGAGTGCCACAGGGGTCAGTTTTGGGTCCGCTTCTCTTCAATTACATCAGAGATATTGCTGAGGATTTGAAGGGGAGGGTGTGCCCATTTGCTGATGATACAAAAATATGCAATAGGGTGGAGACCCCGGGGGGGGCTGGAGGACATTAGGGAGAACTTAAACATGCTTGAAAAATGGTCTGGGACATGGCAGCTGAAATTTAATGACAAGAAGTGTGCTGTGATGCACTTGGGGAGTAGGAACAGAAGAACAGGGTACACCCTAGGTGGGAAGGAAATTAAAGTAACAGAACAGGAGAGGGATCTGGGGATCATAGTCTCCTTAAACCTTAAGGTAGGAATCCAATGTAGCAGGGCATCGGGAAAGGCCAATGGAATGTTGGCATGCATAGGCAGGGGAATTACTAGCAGAAAGAAGGAGGTAATAATGCCCTTTTACAAAGCCATGGTGAGGCCACACCTGGAGTATGGGGTTCAGTTCTGGAGGCCACATCTCCGCAAGTATATAGATGCACTGGAGAGGGTTCAGAGAAGGGCAACCAAGATGGTGCAGGGTATGCAGGAAAAGTCATATGAGCAGAGATGTGAGGCTGTGATCGGTACATGCTTGAGACAAGGAGAAAGGAGAGACATGATTGAAACATTTAAACGTGTAAAGGGCTCAATAAAGTGGGAGAAGAGGGTTTACTTAAGAGGAAGGAGGGTTCAAAACTAGAGGCACGGCCTCAGACTGCAAGGAAAAGATACAGGGGCAATGTGAGGGGCATTTCTTCATGGAGAGGTGGTGGAGCCCTGGAACAGACTACCAGATGGAGTGGTGGAGGCTAAATCAGTGGAAGAATTCAAGAGGGCATGGGCCAAGCATATGGGGCTGAGTATCGGGGCAGGGGCTGGCAGAGAGGGAGATGTAGGCGGGGAGCGGCAGACTAGGTGGGATGGCATGGTCCTTTTCTGCTGTCCAACTTCGTGATTCAGTGCCACAGGTGTGGAAGCATATTTGGGCAGGATGTGAAAAATGACAGCTGTACTGTTCATGAGGAGGTGTGGAAAAATGGCAATGTGGAAAATCTGGAGTGAAAATATTAAAATTTGTGAAGTTATGCGCGTGTGTAGAAACTGCGCAACATACGCCTGTAACATGGTCATTTTGAGGAATTTTTCACCAATTTTAACATGGTCTTTTGGGACATCCCCTCATGAAGAGTGGCACTGTGATTTTGTTAATTCATCCCAAAAGTTGATTTTGCACAGCGACTGTACCGTTCTGCACCACAGGTGAGAAAACACATTTTTGGCAGGATGTGAAAAGTGACAGCTGTACTGTTCATAAGGAGGTGTTAAGAAATGGCAATGTTGAAAATGTGGAGTGAAAATATTAAAAACTGGCAACATTACGAGCATGTGTAGAAAATACATAACACACGTCTGTAATGCGGTCATTTTTCGGAATTTTTTTACCAAATTTTCAACAAGGGCTTTTTGGGACCCCACCTCATGAACAGTGGTACTGTCATTTTGTTAATCTGTCCCGAAAGGTCATTCCATGCGGTGACAGTGAAATCACCTTTCGGGACAGAGAAATGAAATGACAGGTATATGTTCATGAGGTGGGGTCCCAAGAACCCCATGTTGAAAATTTGGGGCTAAAATTCCTAAAAATGGCTGAGATATCAACCTAAGTTGAAACCCCTCACTGAGTCCCATTATACAGCACTTACCCGATTCCTCAGTTTGTAGTTCAGCTTTGAAGAGTGCAGATGCATCCCTGTCCACAGAACATCACTGCTCCCAACATCTGGAGGGTAAGTGTGGGTGAGGGGGAGTGCGGGAGGTGGGAGTGCAGAGGGAGGGTTGGGGAGGGGGACTGGAGAGATGATGCTGGATGGTTTTCTTTTCAGTTTAACAAACAAAAAGACTCCTGGGGACCATTTTCTTCATAGGGTAAAAAAAAAAAAACTTTGGGACACACTGGGGTGGGCTCCCAGTGTGCCACATGAGTTTGGGGGTCATGATGCCGATGGGGATTGGGCACCCCATTGGCAAGTTTGGGGGGGACATGATGCCGACAGGGATTTGGCACCCCTGTCGGCAAAGAAGTTGAGCTTGGGAGGTGCGGGACATCTGACACTGGAAGTGGGCATCCTGATGTGGGAAAATAAAAGAAAATGTCTGGGCACACTGGGGTGGGCTCCCAGTGTGCCACAATGTGGCTGGGGGGGTATACATGTCAACGCAGGGATTGTGCACCCCTGATGTCGGCATCGCGGGAGTGTGTGGATGGTGACAGGAGCCACCATTGTGGAAAGCCATGCCAGTGGCTGTTTTTTTTATTTACTGAAATGTTTCACCAGGAATGGTACACCAAGAAACTGCTCGCAACTCCGGCCATGTGCATTACTGTGCACTGTAATGTGCATGGCTGAAGTCTTGTCATCTGCCGCTGCAGTGAGGAAACTGCACCTCATTGGAGCAGCAGATTTCTTTTAACTGCATGGCTCTCTTTGAAACTGCTGTCATCGCCAGCATGTTCACTGATTGGTGGCTGAGGGACACACCAATTAAAGCATCCCCTGCATTGGCCACAGTGCTGACACACCTCTGAAATGTACTACTACGACAAGATGTTGCTTGCACATGCACAAGCCAACATAAAAAGGAATAACTAAAACATACATACATCAATCAAAAGAAAATAACTGCATTCATTAAGCCTATAGAACTGGAACATTCATTACAGGAAGACAGCACATACATGTTAAGAAGGGACAGACAAAATATTATAGGGTGAAAAAATGGGCTAAAAATAAACAGCAGTGTGATTCTGGAGTCAGATATTGATGCAGATGGTGAGCAAAGTATTAGCTTTGAAGGTGATGGCGTTAGCCTCATCGAAGGCGCATCACTAAGGAGCACTAGTACTGTTTTATACACGCTGAAGGACAATCTGCCAATAGCAGACCTTTATTAAATGTTATAAGCAGGAATGTTGCCGGTGTTATGTCCAGATCCCAAGATAAAGAATGGTTAAAAAAACTGAGACACTATGATATAATTGGTACTGCAAGAAACTTGGCTTTATAACAAAGCATTCTGCCTGGGGGATTATACCAGCTTAGACTTTCCTGCTGTTCACATACACAAACATGGTAGAGCTAGAGAAGGCCTTCCAACAATGGTTTTAAATTCTTAATGCTTTGAAAGTATTAAACTGCCCTATGGTTTCCATATTTCCTATGTGTTGCTGTAAGGATGTAGTGAAATTTTGAAATGATTGTTGTAAATGTATATATTTCCTCAAGGAATTCCTCATCTATTTTCAGTCCATTGTTATTATTTAAAACCATCATTGATCAAATATAAATAGATTTTCCAGAATGTTCAGTGAAAGTTCTAAGAGATTTTAACTCTAGAACACGTACCAAAATGGAAATAAATACTCAAGATTGGAATGTGGATGACACTTATGGAATAACATTAAGACAAGCTATAGACACAAAGGTGAATAAGCGAGGTCTAAAACTCCTTGATATCACAAATAAAACATTCCTATGGGTACTTTATGGAAGCACCCTGGTGACAGAAAAGGAGTCGTAACATTTGCGTCACTATTCGGTGGTAGTACTCTGGATTTATGTTTTATGGATATTTTTTTTCAATACATACAGTCACTAAATTTACCATTTTGGAGGAATGGGATAGCAATCATATTCACCTGGAACTTTCCATAATCTCAAATTTTGATCTTTTTAATTCTCATATAAATCATATCCAGGAAAGGATGCTAAGCAGCATATGATTATTCACCCCTGCCAAAAAAGGATTAGATGGGTCCCATATAGTGACATAGTAACAGAAAGATTAACGCACTACTAGAAACATATTTAAAGGACACGCTGGATAAGGCAGCTCAAGAATGACAGGCCACACAGTTAACATAATATTAGGTAAGGAAACAAATATGGATATATTGAATTTCTATGAAAGTATTACCACATTCCTGAAGGCCAGTTTAACTAGAGAAGATTTACTTTTTTTTTATTTGAGATTATCAGAAAGACCTTTGAGTTAAAGACTCATTTACAAAGGTTCCACGTCATACATATAGAGCAGGGACAATACATGTTTTACAGGATGTTAGCATATAACAAAGATCATGCACAGTAATGGAAAAACAATTTTTCTTTTCTACACATGGTGGTACATTTGTTTCAGAGGGTGAGCTACCCTTCTAGGGTAGGTATGATTTAACACAAGAGTCGCACAGCCATAGCGGAGTAGAGAGTTACCAAGGAGGCTGCTTGTCAAAGGAACTTTGAGGTTGGCATTATGCTAGGGGTCAGAGAAGTTGGGGAGTCAACAGGGGGGAGGGTCAGCTGCAGTCACATAGGTTTGAGACTTGCAGGTGATTCCTTAGTCTGGTTTTGAAAGGGCCGAGCCTGGTTTCTTCCATGATTTCGCTGGGAAGGGCATTCGTCCAGGAAGGGGCTTTGTAGCAGAAAGTTCACTGGAATTGGGAGGTCCGGCCATGTGGTACCCATAGTAGCGGTCTGTTCGAGCTGCTAGTTGTTCTGCCAGGTGATGTTGTGAGGATAATTTGGCTTAGGGCAGGGGGAGAGCCAAGAACAATTGTTTTGGTCATGAGGCAGGTGTAATACCTAATTCTATTGTCAAGGTTTAGCCAGTCTGCTGTGCTGTAGAGGGAGCATGTGTGTGTGTGGCGGTCACATCCTAAGATGAGCTGGCAGGCTTTGTTAACACCAGCCGGAGATGATTAAGGGTTGTGGAGGCTGCTGCACTGTAGATGAGGATACGTAGTCCAGCAGGGAGAGGATAGAGGAGTTTATGGTGGGTTGCAGTGCTTCAGGGCGAGGCAGTGTTTGTATCGGTAGAGAACTCCTAGTCTGGAGCTAAGCGCATTAGATAGGTGTTGGATATGTAGGTTAAAGTTGAGAGCAGGGTCAAGTGTGATCCCTAGGTATTTAAAGCTGCTTACCTGTTCTAGGGGTGTCAGTTTAGAGGTGAGAAACTTGGGGCAGAGGTTTTGAGGGGGTTCTCTGGATGAGAGAAAATCATGACTTTTGTTTTATTGTAATTTATTGTAAGACGTTGGGTGGTGAGCCATTGTTCGATGTCTCGGAATGACTGTTGGAGAGTTTCGTGGAGTTTGGAGGGTGCCGGGTCAGAGGCGTACAGGATGGCATCGTCCACATACAATAGCAGGTTACCAGTGCAGGCAGATGGGAGGGAGTTAAGGTATAGACTGAAAAGTAAGGGGCCCAGTATGGAGCCTTGTGGGACACCGGAGTGGATAGGGAGGCAGGGGGATAGGACAGTGCCAACCTTGACCCTCTTGACCCTTTGCGTTCCATCCAAGAGGTAGCTGGTAAATCAGTTCATGGCATCCTTGGAGACGCCTGTGTAGGCCAGAGTGTTTAGTAGAAGGGTATGGTTGACGATGTTGAATGCCTTGGATAGGTCAACAAAGATGGCTCCAGAGAGGTGGCCGTGGTCCAAGGCAGAGTGTACATGGGAGGTAAATTCAAGAAGGGCGGTGGTGGTACTATGACCCTTTCAGAAGCCGTGTTGCTGGGTGGTTAGCAGGTGATATTTATTGAAGTGAGCTGTAAGTTGGTCGATATGATAAGCTGTGCAATTACATTGCCTAAAAAGAGTCTTTGTTTCGTAAGAAGTGTAAGGGGAAAAAAGGAAATGCTTAAACATTTTGGATCATAAATGTAACAGTACAAATCTTTACAATATAAGTTGGCATTCATTAATATGAGAAGAGAATACAAGTCACTATTAAGTGCTAAAAGGAGCGTGTATCACCAACAGCTATGGCACCAGCTTCAGTCTGCAGTTGTTACTAAGGATGCTACATCTTTTGGGGACCTTATTACCTTTGAAACAGACAATAAAAGGGGAAATACAGCATCATCTGTTGATGAAGATACTTGGGTTCGATACTTTTCAAATATATACAAAGTTAGTAAAAATTAAAATTGTGTAGCTAACCTGACTACTACTTTTAGCCCCTATAATGATATCAACATAAGCTGGATATTTTTTTTAATTAAATCAACTTTTATTTTTCAAAATACAAACATCAACAGAGTGAATATAGCATGAAAATTATCCAGACAGAACCACACACACCCCGCCCTTCCCCCCTAAGAGCCCTCCTTCCCACCTCTGGAGTGTGCCGGTCGACCCAGTGATAAAGTATTAGAGAAGTAACAAGTCCCATGGAATTTTTGTATAAAGGGGGAGCCCAAGGAGCCTCAGGGAAAGTTAATTCAGGTATAAGGCGTAAAGCTTGCCCCATTTTTTTGTTGAAAAGATGTAGACTGTGATGAAAGTTAACAATCAGGCACTCCGTCTGAAGACAGAAAGGGAGTTCATGTAATCATTTACGGTATGAAATGGATGATTGGTCTAGCCAGTGCTTATGGACCAATTTTTTAACCACCATGGAGATAAATGCAATATGGTATCTCCTCTCCTTAACCACAGTCTGGGTGTAGTCCCCTATGATGTATATTTCTGGAGTGAAGAGACCTTCCAAACCCAGAAGGGGATCAGCACGGGTTTCAATCAAGCCCCATGGGGTGAAACCTTCTCACAAGACCAAAGGATATGTAAAATTGTACCCTCTGCCTTGCCACATCTAGTGCAGGCAGAAGAAGGGAGACAATCCATCTTAGCCAGTTTGACAGGTGTATAGTACTTGTTGTTTAAACCATGGTATTGTGTGTCTTAACCTATCCTCATTAGTATAAATACACAGATCCTTCCAAATACAAACCCAGCTGAGTGTGACATCCAGCATCAGGACCTCCCAGGCCTTAGAGCCCGCAGGGTGAGTGGGATGAAGCATAGTAAGAAGAAGGTGAATAAAGCATGAAGTCCATTGGGATCGAATTGCCAAATCCTGTATCTGAACCAACAGGCTGTCTAAACCTGAGGGCACTGGAGTGGGGCCAAAGTGTTGTAATAGCACATGTCTTAATTGAAAAATCTTAAAAATGTGAGGCTGACCCAGTTGGAACTTCACCAGAATCTCTGAAGAGGAAAGAAGAGAGTCCTGAGAATAGAAATCTGATACACTAACCCCATGTAATTGAGGAAACCTACCGGGAGAGAGAGAATACTATATCCAATTTTAATATTTGGGTTAGAAAGTATAGGCTAAGAAGTATCTTTAGGAGGTAAAATTTTTGGTTATTCTGGCTACCCTGCTTGACTCTCTTTCTCTGAAGACTCATCAGCAGTGAGAATGTTTTATTTCTTTTGACAAGAATTTGCTCTGCCTATGTGAGTGATAGGCTGGGGGATTGTACTATCTTGCTATCCCGGATTGCAAACTGAACACGTTTATTTAAGTTTCTATTTTTTACTGGATTTTTTATCATTTGACAGGCAGCAAGAGTGCCTGTACCTTTTGCTAGTTCCCCAGGGGTCGTAAGAGGGTCTGTGGACTGGAAACATTTACATTTTAATATTATTTTTACAGACAGTGAGAGTGCCTAGAGGATTCAGCCCCCGAGGCAGTGAGAGGGCCCGGGAGCTGTACATTTTCATTTGAAGACCTTTGTTACCTGTATTTGGCTTGTTTTTGTATTTGAATTGTATTTATTATTTTAGTATTTCAGTACTTATCCGTGACTGCAAATCCATTTCTGCCTAAGACATTGAATTACTTATATTTTGAATTTAGCATTAAGGGGGTTAATTGAGGGTTTTTCTTTAGGTGGGATTTAGGAATTTTTGGGTTATTTATTTTCTTAATAAGTGTTGTGGGCTTATGATTTTGCTGAGTTTTATCTTATTTTGTTTTAGTTGTATGTTTGCAGGTTAGCTATGCTGATGATACTCAGCTCTACCTCTCTTTGCACCCGACTAGGATGGAGCTCTCTCAGTCTTTAGTAACTGCCTCAAAGAAATCCAGGAGTGGATGGACTCGAGTTGGTTGAAGTTGAACTTGGAAAAACAGAGATGTTGGTAGTGGATCCGTCATGCGGATAGGGGCGGGGTTGGTTCACCCTCTGGACTTTATCTTGGGGTGTTTCACTCCCAACCTCTGAACAGGTGCGAACCTGGGGATAATTTTGATGAAGGATTGACTCACAGGTGTCTACCATCGCAAGTACTCTTTTACCATCTGAGGAATATCTCCAGGATTAGGCACCCTGTTCCATCTGGCGATCTTCTAATACTGGTCCATGCCTTTGTGTCCTCACATCTGGACTATTGCAATTCCCTTTATCTAGGGCTTCCTGGGTGGAAATCCACCACCTGCAGCTGGTGCAGAATGTGCAGCCTGGCTTTTGACTGGCACCTCCCAGTCCAGCAATACTTGCCGGTGCGGACTGCACTGGCTGCCAGTGCAGTGGTGGATCACCTTTAAGTTGGTCTCCTGACTTTTAAAGCCCTATATGGACTTGGCCTGGACTACCTGAAAGAGCTCCTGGTCCTTTATTGCCCTGGGGATTGCTCCGCTCAGCTGGCGAGGGTTGCTAGAATCCTGAGGGTGTGTTTGAAATCTTCTGGGGCCTGTACATTTACGCATGCGGCCCCTACCCTCTGGAATTCTCTCACCCTGTCAGCTACGGAGTGTGCAACCATGGAGGGATTTACAAAGGCCCTGAAAACATATTTATGGACTCAAGCATTTTGAGTTTGATTTTATTTGTCTGTCTGTGCTAGCTGTTTTAACATTAAGATTTGAAATGTCTGACGTGTTTTTAAATTTTGTAAGGAGCCTTGGTTTTTGAAAGGCACCATAGAAATAAAGTTTTATTATTATTTATTATTTAATTAACAAGTATGCAGCACAAAAAAGGAGAAAACCCTTTATTGCTCTATTGGATCTTCATGTATCATTCGATAATGTGAACTGCACCTTGTTATGGTCACTGCTGGAGCAGTGGCATTTAGATAATAAGCTACTTAACATTTTAAAAATGGTTCATGAAAATAACATAGCAAAGGTTAGAGGTGGAACAGATGCCAGCCTTTCAAGAAGCATTACCATAAATTGTGGTGTAAAGCAGAGTTATATCCTTGCCCCATATTTGTTTAGTCTATATTTGGAGTCATTGTCTATAGAACTAAGTACAGTTGATACATTCCCACCAATAATTGACCAAGAAAGGATTCAAATTGTGATGTACACAGATGACATTGTCTTGTGCTGTCTTACCCCCAGTTTAAAAAGAGCTATTATACAATAGCAAGGAAAATACTGGATTTTGATTGGCTGGCTGGCACCCTCTAGCCATGGTAAGTTCCATCATTACCCCATTGAAAAAGGTGCCAGTCGCCAGTCAGCCATATCAAAAACTCCCCCTCAAATCACTCTGACCACCACAAAAGTAGGACTCAGAAAGACAGCAATGGACAGCAGAGAATACTGAAGTGTTCAAACACAAGCCGAGTCGGAACAATTCAACAGTCAACAAATCCTGCCTAAAGCTACCGTACCTATAAGAAAAAAAAAAAGTAGTGTCCTTACAACTGTGTTTAAAAAACAAACAAACAAAAAAACTTTACCTACATAATCTTTTAATTTCCC
Organism: Neoceratodus forsteri; assembly: GCA_016271365.2. Classification (NCBI taxonomy): domain Eukaryota; kingdom Metazoa; phylum Chordata; order Ceratodontiformes; family Ceratodontidae; genus Neoceratodus; species Neoceratodus forsteri. Next base: position 881,568,641 of record CM028136.1, read on the forward strand.
GGTCCCAGGAGAGCCAAAGATGGCTACCGCTATGGCAGTCACAGAAGAGTCCCACACTTTACGCTTGCAGCCATTCCAGCTCTAAACTCTAAGTCCTCAGAGCCTATCCTCATCTTAGCTAAATCTTTTCATACCCTCCAGCCATTTCTGTGCAACAGAAAAAAAAAAAGAAATTCCCAAGCGTCATGATGATTCGTTCTTGTTACCACAAAGTTAAACCGGAAGTACAAATCAAATGGCAGTCCGTTAGCTTGCACACACAGACTGCCGGCAGCAAGCTCTCTCAAAAACAAACAAAGCTGCAGCTTAAAGCAGACTGCCTGTCCCATAGTATAAAAAAAAGAACCTAGGAATCACAGCCCTCTGTATAAAAATATATATAACATATCTAACCCTCTACATACAGGGCTACATTACAGTATACAGAGAACAACATATCAGCCCTAGCAACCAAGGACTGTTTTGTCCAGCGGAATGACAAATAAAATAAAAATTAATATAAATACAAAAAAATATATATTTATCTTTTCTATCTAAAAAGGGGAACATTGTATACCACAATATTCCACTAAAGGGTGTGGGAGTAATGTAGGATTTACCCACTTCTGGTGTAACTTACTCACTCGGCCTGTGGCCTCGTGACCGAAGCACACCAAGCATGGGTAAATCCAGTATTACTCCACACCCTGTCATGGTATATTGCTTAATTAATTGGATCCTTCAGCATTTAGAATTTTTTGTTTAATAAACAGTGTAAAATCTAAAATAATGACTTTTGGCTCTAAGTTGCATACAAATACTACATGGAGGTTTAATAAAAATTAATTAGAAGGGGTGCAAGAATACACATATTTGGGAATCTCATTAAACTCTAAAAACATCTGGAAGAAACATATGTTGGAAACCAAACAGAAAGCCAGTCAAACCATGAAATAGATGCTTACAGTAGGTTTGCAAATCTCTTTGATGGAAATTCATATAGAGCGCTGGATGCAGCATATAAGGCCAAAATGCAAAATATGATGCTGTAAGGAGCTGAGACTTAGGTTTCTCTAGTAACGTTAAAGAACGCTGTACTATCCAGAATTATTTTTTAAATGAATAATGAACCTTCCAGTTGATTGTCCTACAGCCTTATTAAATGTAGAATTTAATCTACTTTCATTAAAGATAATGCCACAAAGTAGAATAATACATTTCTTTAAGAAAATAATCAAAGCTGAAGAAACATCAATTTTGGCTGATTACTGGAAGAATGCACAGAAGAACATTTCTAAAATTAATCCTAATTGGTTTGTCAAGTTATATGATTTGCTAAGAATACATGGTTTGCTGGACATCAGAGAAGTTTATACTACTGGTCATATTGATACTTACTTCAGAGCACTCTGAGAATAAATGATGCCTTTCTTCAAGAGTAATGGAAAACAATAGAGATGGTAACATTGCCAAATTGCATAGGGAAATGAAAGTGTTTAAGTGTAAAGAAAAATATCTCCAGTTCTGTGAACATGTTAATCATAAATTGGCTTACTGTAAATTTAGAATGGGAATTTTGTGCAGAAATTCAGATAGGCACAAGCTCTGGAGGTTACAAAATAATTTGGATGTTTGTAAATGTAATAACATATCTTGATTGACTGTGAACCATTTATTATTTGATTGTGATAACTTATAGAGGATTGTAAAGTTTGGTTACTTGTATTATAGACCAAAATTTAAAAATTAGATAAAGATGGCAGGAAAAGACTCTTGAACTGCATGCTGTTTTGTGACTATGAACTGCATATGTATACTGTAGCAAATTTTGTACTGAAAGCAATTTATAACAAAATAATAGGATTATTAACATTTTCGTACTATAGGGTACTTTCAACTTTTAAACTCTCATATGTAGTGATGGATGTTTTTTACATACCTTTTCAATAAAAATTGACTTGACTTGAATAGGTGAAAGGTCTATCTTTCACTCTATCTGCAGTTAAAAATCCTGCTAGAACAGGAGGTAAAGATACTGTTTAAGAAAATGCCCATAGAAAAGGTCCCTACCTCACAGTGGGAAAATGGCCTCTTCTCAAGGCAGTTCCTGACAGGGAAGAAAAATAGGGATTGACAGTCCATTCTGCATTTAACAATCCTGAGCAGGCACATAAAAAAGGAAAACATTCAAGATGGTAACTCTGGGAACAGTTATACCATCTATGCTGAAAGGGGAGTGGTTAGGAATCACTGGACCTGAAAGATGCATAATTTCAGATCCCTGTAAGACACTCCCACAGAAAATACCTAATAGTCAGACTAGGGAAAGAGCAATATCAGTTTACCACATTGCTGTTTGGTGTAAGCTCAGCTCCAAGGGTGTTCTTAAAGTACCACGTAGCAGTAGATGCTTTCTTAAGAAGAAACAGGATATCAGTGTATCCCTACCTGACCGACTGGCTAGTCATAGGAAGGACAAAACAGGAGACACTAAGCTACATTACAGTGGTAAAAACACCTTGGAAAGTCTAGGTTTTCTTCTGAATATAGAAAAATCCCAGCAGGAACCCAGACAAGTGCTGATGTTCATATGAGCTGAGTTAGACACCACTAAGGGAAAAGCATTCTTGTCACAGGCAAGAGTGGAAAGTCTGTTGTCCTCTGCAAGATCCTCTAGGCCAGGTGAGCCAAGGCCAGCAAGAGACTTCTTGCAGTCATTAGGGCACATGTCAGCAGCAACAACTGTAGTACCATGGTCCCATCTACAGATGAGAGATGTACAGTACCATTTAAAAGGCACTGGCCTTAAAGCTCAAATCCACTGAGCCAGCCAGTACAGTCACAACTTGCACAGGGTCACAACCCGCAAACAAAACAGTGAAGCAAACAGTGCTGCAGGCAAAATGCCATGTATGCAAATAAGGTTGGTAAAACACCGACTGACACAAAAGCACCCACAGATGACTTAATGGAAAGAATATAGACTTTTGTTTTTGCAGGGGCCTCGGCCCCATGCCTCTCACAACCCCAGAATTATTATAATCAACCTGAGGGGTGTGGACCTCAGGGATAAGGAGAAACTCAGAAGGAGGAAACTTTGCTTGTGAGCCGTAAAAAATAAATACTATCAGGAGACAGGGAACCAGACCCTGGTCCCCAGGTCTCCACTGCTCCAGGTGCTTGTGCCTTAGCCACTCCACCATGGGAGCAGCTTGACCAGGCACAGTATCTGAGGTTTCTTCAGCCCTTCCTTCACTCTGCAGTCAGCGACAGGGTGATGGTAATCCACCGCTATTATACCTGTCACTCTAAATGGTTTCATGCTTTACACAGTGCAGTTCTTGCCTCGCTATTCTTCCAGCGGCATATTGTTCTGGTACCATCACAACCAGACTGGTCAGGGCTCTAGAGTGGTTGAAAGAGGTTGACAATCTCATGGAAGGAGTCTCATTCCAGCAACTGTCCACAACCTTTACTCTGACAACACATGTCTGTACTTGGATGGGGAATATCTGGGAGATCAAATGACATCTGATGTGTGGTCCCCACAAGAGCAGCAAGAGCACGTAAATCTGCTGGAGCTCAGGGCAATTCTCCTGTCCCTACAGTACTTCTCAGACTTGGTCCAAAATCATGTCAGTTTTGTTCAGAACAGACAATACCATGGCAATGTACTGCATAAACAAGATAGCTGGTGCCAGATCCACAAAACTCTGCAAAGAGGCAATGAGGATTTGGAATCTGGCATACTCCTTACGTACAGAAATCACTGCTGTATATCTGCCAGGAAAGGACAATGTTCTGGTAGACACACTAAGCAGGATAAGTCAGGGAGAAGGAGGTCACGTAATGGCAGCTTGAGTGGACGCACCTGCTGTAAGCTCCCAACCCCTCTGCCAACTTTTTAAATATTTTACCTATTTCTGGCTCTACTATTTGGCGAATCTGTTTCTTTGATCTCCGATTCATCTTTTGGAGTGGCTCTTTCTTCATTGCAGCAATGGACGCTGACATGAAATCCCTGCTTCTTCAGCATATGCTACTGTCGACTCGGAGCAGGAGAAAACAAGTAAAAAGACAAAACAACAGGCCGCTGCAACTCAACGTACTTCTTCCTCTGCAACTATTCTCATGGAAGATACATTTATGGAAGAGATGTGCCCTCTTAAAGCTCTATGCAATTGCTTACTGAGGAACTTTAATGAATGCACTATTCCTTTGATTCCTTGGCCCACTGGATAGGTGACTCAAGCCCAGACTTCATCCTTGGAGGACTGGCAACAACAGGTGGTCGTGCTCAGGCAATGGGTGAGAAAATGGAGGACTGCCTGTAGGATTTTGCATTGGGCCTTCCCGAGGGGCAGACGGCCATCAAGCTATAACTTTTATTCAAAAACTTTGAGAAAATTGCTGGACCATCTCCATATGCCCCGATTTATGTGTTAGAGAGGTGCTACGGCTCACTACGCCTCATGCGCTCGCCTGGATCACCCCCATGCCCAGTCATTTGTAAACCTTAATTTTCTAGACCAGCAACATATATTATCCAAAGTGCGGATGTGAAGTCCTATGGGAAGGGCAACGACACGTATAGTGCAAGATCTTCCTTTTCTGTGCAGCAGCGAAGGCCGTGTTCCATCCCCATAGTCAGTAAGCTTGTAGCGGCAAGTATTAAATTTAGGGTTCTGTACCCCTCCACCCTTTAGGTCTTACATGAGGGCAGCTGGCAGAGTTTTGACACACCAGATAAAGTGGCAACTGAGCTAAAGAAGCTTAATCCAGGGCTCTTTAAATGAGGACCTCAGTTTCTCCCAAGCTTTCTGTTTTGGCGTCAGTCCCTCTATCTCTGTTGAAGTTTCTTTTCTGCCTTGGTTCTGCTGTACTTTGGGTTACTTATTGCTTCTTTTTCTTGGGTGCTGCTCCTGTTACTTCGCTTTTGTGCTGCAGTTGGGTCTGGACTCTGTTACATGATCTTTCGGGAGGTAAGAAATCTGCACCATTTGGCTTAGACCAGCAGCTTCAACATTCCAGTTGGATTAAACGATTCTGCCTTTGTAATGGTCTGCAGATGCATTTACTGCATTATCCTGATCCGGGATCCATCATTTGGAAACCAGTGCCTTTGGTTATTTCTGGATGGTGGGAGGCACCTTTTTGGAACTGTTTATATTATGGACTGGGCCATTCGGTGTCCTTGCCCTTAGTTAAAGGCAGTTTCCTTTGTTTTGTGGACATCTGCTGTACTAGGGTCCTGAGCTCTGGGACAACCTGGACTTTGACGTTGTTTGTTTTTGTTTTGGGAACTGTTAGCTGCATCTTCTAGTTCCCTTTATCCCAACTTTTACGGTAGCCTGGGCATTTAAGGACATACAGTATGTACAGTATCTCAGTGTACTACTACATAAGGACAATTTGCCCAATTATCGGCATGGACCTTCGGATTGTGCTGTCCACGTCATGTGATGTTATTTTTTGCCGCTAGCTGCATTTTCCTTGTTACAGTTCTTGTTTGCTAGATGCCGTGTATGTTTTACTTGCTTGAGTACTGTTCCATTTTGCACACTGTGTGATTAGGTTTACTTATTGCATGTTATTTACAATGTTGGTTTTGTGGGGGCAGCAGGATCTTACCCAACATGGGCTGGGTAGTATTTGGAGGTCAGTCTTTAGGACCAGGGTATTGGAGTTGGTTGTTTTGTTTGTTTATTTCATATAGGGGAAAGGTGAGGGAGGCTTGACTGTAATTTTCCCAATGGGCTCTCAGATACCAGCCATACTATCAAATTTCCTTTAATATGACTGGACTGTGTGGCTGTGGGCTTCTCTTGTTTTTTTGAGTGGGCCATGACGATTTGTCTAGGGCAATGTGGTGAGTTCATTGCCTCTCATCTTAGATGTCTTAGGAGCCAAATGTATTCAAATGTGGGGAGGGAGGGAGTTTGGGGAACTCTCCCAAAGCACCTTCACTGGGGTGTTCTTATACATATGTTTTATTTTACTGCTCTCCTTTGAATGTGTACTAGCTACAAATTTGTTTCTGTAACATCAAAGGGCTCAAAATAGGAAACCCATTTGAGACAGGAGGACCTAGTGTGGTTTCACAGGTGTTGGGTGGCTCAAGTTTAAGGGTGAGTGTTCATTCGAAGAGGGAGTGTGGCTATCATCTTGGTGAGGTACGTCCTTCCTACTCACCTGGGAATGCTGGGATCAGGAGAGTCAGAATATTTTATTGCAGGCCATCTAGGTACTAGTGAAGTACTTTTGGGTTCCGTTTACAGTCTTAATATTGATTCCCCTTCCTTTTTCACTGACCTTATGTCCCGCCTTGCCACCTTCCCTCGGTTACTTGTAATTCTGGAAATGGACTGGAATCTCATTTATAAAGATGATTTGGATAGATCCGGCTCTACCAGGTGGGGTCTGTCTCTGGGTCAGAGTGAATTCCGCAATTATTAGACCATGGGGGTCTGTTAGACTCGTGGAGGGTTTTACATCCTCAGGATCGGCAATACACTTTTTTTTCTTCTGCACATGGGACCTCTTCTAGCATCGATTCTTTTTATTGAGCAGTAGCTCTTTGAGTGGCCTAGTACCCTCCACTCCAAGATACTCCCTAAAGTTCTTTCTGATCATGCTCCCATTGAGTTAATTCAGATTTTAAATGAGGGGGAAGAGAGGGACGGAATGTGATGACTTAACTCCAGCTTTTAAAAGATCCAACCCTGGTTCAGCATTTAAGTGAATTTCTCCTTAATATATTAGAAATCAACAGAGGTCCATGTCCAGACTTGATTGGTTGTGGGGGTGCTCAAAACCACCATACGATGGGAGTGCATTAAGCTGTCCTCCGAGCATAGGAAACTCCTTATCCATGATGAAGACTGGCTTTTGTCTTACATCAGACGTCTGGAACAGAAATATCTTTGGACTCACCATCCAAAGTCTGGCACCAGCTTGATGCCCTCCATTTAAAATATGCTATCCGGAATCTGATGAGCGGGCTGGTTGGCTCTTGGCTTGAGGCTGAAGCAGTTGGATGGGCCAAGGTAGTCCCACACTTGAGACCTAGTCCTGGGAAAGATATTCTAACCTGGCTTCAAGATATTGTTGAGGCATTTGGTGATTTTTTTCAGAAGCCTCTATGAGGCAATCCCCTCATCCCCTTAAGATTGGGTGTCGATTTTGACCTATATAGACCAGATCTCTCTCCCGTGCCTCTCATCTTCCCAGCAAGAATTTTTAGCAGAGCCAGTTAAGCTCTCTGAGGTTCAGGCCATAGTTTACCCGCTTCCCCTAGATAAAGTACTTGTCCCAGATGGTTTTTGCAATAATTTTTACACTTTTATTTGGATGAAATATCACCCTTCCTCACCCAACTATTCAATTTTATCTTAACTGACAGATTGGAGGATTATTCCTTTAATCAAGCCTGGAAAACTCTCCTCTGGAAGCTGGGCAAGTATGAACTAGTGCTGGCTAGCTACCAGCCAATTTCTCTTCTGAACTCCGATATTAAGATTTTGGACAAGGTCCTGGCAGGCAGATTAAAATTGGTTTTGTATACGTTAATCTCACCTGTACAGGTTGGTTTCATGGCTGGTTGTCTATCTAGTGACCCCCTGAGGAAGCTCCTGTACCTGATCTCTGTGTCCATGGGAGAGCAGGACTGCTGTGGTCTTGGTCTCCCTGGACACAGAGAAAGCTTTTGATCATGTTTCATGGCCTTTTCTGTTTGAGGTTTTGTGTACATTTGGTATTCTCCTTAATTTCTGTTCATGGTTCCGAGTTTTATATACCAAACCTACAGCAAGAATCTATTGTAATGGTCTTTCTTCTGCCTTTTTCCAGCTGGGATGAGGCACGAGACAAAGCTGCCCCCTTTTCCCTCTTTTGTTTAATTCATATTTTGAGCCCCTTCTTTTATGATTACAAACCTCCCACTCTATTAAAGGTATATTAGTCGGCAGAGGTGGGTTGGGGTTAGTGGTACAAAATTTTAGCCTATGCAGATGATTTATTTCTGCACATTGAAGACCCAGTCTCTCCATTCTGCAGCATTGGTCAAGATTGAGAAATTTTGTAAGATAGCTGGTTACAAGTTAAATCTACAAGACTCAGGTTATGCCTCTCAACATATTTGCCTCTAAGCAGGACATCGTTGAGTTAGGCCTGCCCTGGGAGCCTAAAGCTCTTAAATATTTGGGTATCTATTTGCACCTCACCTCTCGGACCTGGTGTCCTTAAACTTTCCACCTCTTCTGCATGCCATTAAAACTGACGTGGCGAGATGGGCTTCCTTCCCATGACTTTCTGGGGTTGTTTTAATGCCCTTAAGATGAACATCCTACCTCAGCTACTTTATCCTTTGGGGATGCTAGGGGTTTTCCTTCTGAAAGCTTGGTTTACCACTTTGAGACGCCTCATGAATCATTTTCTTTGGAGAGAAGGTGCAGTCCATTGTGCATATTCTAAACTTACCATTCCAAGAGAAAGAGGCGGCTTGCCTCCCTAGATTTTACCTCTATTATCTGGCATTGCATAATGCTAAATTCCTGCAGTGAGGTACTGCTCGGGTGGTTTGGATGACAAGGATTACACTCCTCTCTGGTTATGAATTGAGACCCGTTTCTACAAGAAGGCAGGTATTAATATGGCTAGCCTTCCGTACACTAAATTTTCTAGTTTACCAATGACCCTGAGATGCCCCAGTTTGTGGTTCCTTAAAGCTGGAATTCAATTGGAACAATATCTTTGCATGTATTGGTCCTGGTCCCTGTCCCAACCTGTAATGGCAAACCCAAACATTCGGATCGATGGTCATCAGATTCCTGTCTCCTTTTGTCCCAGATTAAGTACCATGTCTGTCTCCTCTTTAGTGGAACAAAGTAAAATTTTACCTCATGGGCAATTGCAAGACCTTTTCTCTATTCCTCTTTTTCATACTTTTAAGTATTTGCAACTGGTTAACGCTCTTACTTCAGTTTTTGGTCATGCTCAGTGGGCTTCAACCGATAGTGAATTTATATCTCTGCTTACTTCCTTGGCTGCCCAACCCCATCCAATAGCTGGTTTTTATGCTTATTTACAAACAGTAGACCCTACCTCTTTAACTGGTCTTTGGTTCTACCGGCAACAGGTTTTTGAGTGGCAACATGATTCTGGACACTGGCATTCTATCTAGCAGAATCTTTATAAGTTTATGAACAGGGACCATTATAGATGGACCCAGTTTCACATATTGCATGATCTATATTATACCCCTTTTAAATTGTTTAAGATAGGCGGTCGGCTACCCTGCTCTGCTCCCATTGTGGACTTGCAACAGGGCACTTATACCATATGTTGTGGGATTTCCCCACGGTAGTTCTCTTCTGGTCCAAAATTAAGGCCTCACTTGATCCGCTTTTGGGCCTGGAGGATGCCTTCACTTCTGAAATCTGTTTGGTGAGGGATTATCCACCCTTCCTGTTTGGTCATTGCAAAGCCCATATCATGTTGATTTCAGTGGTGCAAAGATTAGCATCCTCCACCACTGGCGTGATGGTCCTTGCCCACCATGTTGAGAATGATATAATGAGATCATGCATGCTCTTTTGGTCGAAAAACAGATTGCCAGATTACATCACCAGCTATACCTCTTTCACAAAAGAAGGGAGCCATTGTATACTCTCTTATCTATTTGGACAGTACAAGAGTAAGTCCAATCAGGCATGAGGCTACCCCTTAAATACTTGGATTGGGCCCTATATACTTCTTTTGCTAGTATCGGGTTGTGCCATGTTGCTCCATGAGGGTGGGGGGATGGGGAGGATGAGGGATGATTTTGGTGATGAACATGTTTTACATGATTTCGCCTGCATCCTAATTTTAGGATGGGGGAGGGAATTCTTAATGGGGATGTTTTATGTTTTTTTGCTGTATTTCCATTATTCCTGTATTGTATGGTGTTGGGTTTGGATTGAAAATTCAATAAACTTTAAATTGATAAAAAGGATAAGACAGGGAAACCACTAGTGTTCCCTAGACTATGAGGTGGTTCTAATCTTATTCCGAGATGGGATACACCAGAGGTAGACTTGTTCGCCTCACATGAGAATCACAAGTTACCACTGTTCTGCTGCTGGTCACCCCAGAAGGAGACTCCACCACAGGATGCACTGCCTTTATTCATTCCCTGTAATTTACAGAGTTTTTTGGAAATTGAGGAAGGAGTTTGCAACAATGCTTCTGGTGGCACCAGATTGGGTGAGACAGTCATGTTACTCTCTCCTACTGTCCCTATCAAATAAGAACCCCAGCTATCTTCCTCTGAGGCATTACTTCTTGAGTATGTCTTATGGCAGGATGAAATTCCTAAACCTCAGAACACTAAGGCTGAGGGCTTGATTCTTGAAGACAATGAATAGTCAAGCATAAACCTTGTATTAAATATCTTGAAAGTGTCAAGAAAGCAATTCACAAGAAAACCATATTCCTCAAAATAAAAAAGGTGTTCTATCTGGTGCTCAAGTAAGGGTGCATCTTCCCTTGAAGCTGATTTTCCTTTGGTTCTGGATTACTTGAGACATCTCCACATAAGAGGATTGAGGATTTAATCATTGAAGGTCCACTTCAGAGTAGTATCAGCTTTTCTATCTACACAAAGCCAAAATATTTAGCTTCATACCCTGTGTTCAAGAGATTCTTCAAATACCCTTCACCTACAGGCCCAAGTTAAGGAACCCATACCTTCCTGGATTTGAATATCTGCTTAGCGACCTGGTACAGGCCCTTTTGAGCCAATGGCCTCCGTTAATCTAAAATTTGTAACATGAAAACCTCTTCCTCATTGCCATGATCTCAAGCAAAAAGTCAATGAGCTCCAAACCCTGTGCACAGAACCTAACTACATTATCATGCACAGGGACAAAGTTGTCCTTGAGAAAAATAAAATTCCTTGCAAAAGCAGTGTCAGAATTTCACCTTAGTCAGTCACTGTACCTGTGCTATTCCATCACATTTTAGCCCCCAAAAAAGGATTCCACCAAGTCACTTGGACAGCTTGGTTGTCAAAATCCCTGGCACTGATGAGCAAAACTTCAACTGTCAAAGTTTCGCCTGTCAGAAAATCACTGCCCCCTGCACCCCCTGATTTTTTAATAATCAGCTCTGAGGTGGAGCTGATTTGAATGGGGGTGAAACACCAGCGAAAATGGATCCATTATACAGTGGGACCATTACAGTGACAATCTCAAATTTGTTGCTATAATGGTCATTGCTGTAATTTTTTTGCTGTTTCGCCAGTATATGAAAAAAAAGTGCACAGGTTGGATGTTACGAGAGCCCTTAGCTACTGTCTTGACAGAACAAGGGAGATAAGCTCAAACAACGGCCAGCTGTTTGTCGTCTATGGGGCAAGTACAAATCTGCTGCAGAAAAGACAGTTTCAAAGTGGTTGGTCTCTTGCATAAAATTCTGCTATGAAAAAGCAAGTAAGCAACCCCCCCCCCAGTCTTAGAGCATTCCACAAGGTCTACTACAGTTTCAGTATCAGTCTTGAGAGACATTCCTTTGGCAGACATCTGAAAAGCAGCTACTGAAGCTAGAAAAGTGTACAAATTTTCACAAGCACTACTCTCTGGATATACCTCCAGAAGAGATTAAAGGTTTGGGACAGCAGTCTTCAGAATCTTTTTTTTTCTAAATAAGTTCCAGACTTCCCATCCTCCTGAAGTACTGCTACTAAGTCTGCAGTTTTGTATGGCACCACTATTAGACTCATGTTGTTAAAGAAAACTGACCATAGTAATGATGTCTCTTCTAATGGATCCGGTAGTGAGTCAGTACAATGTCATCCCTACCTCCCTTCTAGAACCTACCCAGAAAAGGGTCATAAACTGAATTTGGTTTTAAGTACTCTTTTTCTGTCAGATCATTCAAGTGTGTTAACACAGTTCATAGTTTAAGTAGATATTGTGTCATAATTTTTAGTATGGTTACGTAAAAGCTTTTTAAAAGCAGCAGTACTAGATAAAAAAAACTGGATCATTTGCAAAGGTTTATTTCCTGTGCTCTGTTGAGCACTTACCTGGTAATCTTTCTTGTTTTTGCTGTACTATCACCCCGTAATTTGCTCAATTTTTCTTTGTTTTTGTTTACATTTCTCCCACCTGCCATGTTGAATTGGAACCCTCTGCTGCCAACCGCACATGCGCAAGACTCGTAGCACTACATGGGGATAGTAGGAACATGCAACACACAGTCCCACAGAAATAAGCTAAAGACATGATGCAATGTGAGGGGAGAGTTCAGCTGCAAATTAGGCACCAGCCATACTTACTGTGGATCCACAACAATGGAAATAAATTTTAAATATCTTAAAAACTAAAGATCGACAGAAATAAAATATTTACAGATACAGAAACCTGAACTATGGCTGCATGCTTCCAGCAAGAAAACATAATTTTGATAATGACTTCCTGATTATCTAGTACTGCTGCTTTAAGTCTGCTTATTTTTTTGCTTATTAGCTTGTTATAGGCATGGTAGTTTTAGTTGGTTAGTACCGGTACCTTCTGCTCTTCTGCACAAATCTGATGTTAGAACACTAGAGGGAGTATCAGCACACAACAACATTGGAATAGAGTTCTGACTCCACAGCACCATTCCAAATCCCCTAAGCAACATCTCAGCATGTAAATGATGCAGTTTTTATACAGGTTTACTACTGGACTCATTAGAAGAAACATCATTACTACAGTGAATAATTATTTCTTCCTGCACCAGAGCCCACAGTATGCCAGATAAGAGATACAGTATGGTGATTCAGATCGCTAATTGGCTAATGCGTGATTTATACTAAACAGAACTGAGTCAAACATGATTCTTGGCTACAGTATTGAAATAAACAGAGGAGGCATAATCAAGTAATGGAAGCAACTGACCCACTGCTATCACTAGATGAGTATCAGATGTAATCAATAGTTTTGTTCTGTAGGAAATACCCAGTTTCTGATTAAGATTTTTCCAAACATACAGTAAGAAATGTGCTCGAGAAGATCAAGAAAGAATACAAGAACACCCATGTACTCAAATTGAGAAACATGTTGCAGAGAAGTACCACCAGTTTAAAAAACCTTGAAGATTAAAGCTGGATCATCTTAATTTACATAAATTAGGTTTTGATCTACATATCCCCATTTTGTACTTGTTGCAATGTGAGAAGTCAGTAAGGAGAGCCAGGGGGATACTGGGATGCATAGGAAGGGGCATCACAAGTAGAAAAAGGGAAGTGGTTATCCCTCTGTACAGACAGTTGGTGAGACCCCATCTGGAGTACTGTGTGCAGTTTTGGAGCCCTCATCTACACAAGGACATAGACAGAATGGAAGCAGTCCGGAGGAGGGCAACTAAAATGGTGCAGGGTCTGCATCAGAAATCATATGAAGAGAGACTGAGAGAGCTTAATATGTATACCCTTGATGAAATGAGGGACCGGGGGGACATGATAGAAACGTTCATGTACCTCAAGGGAATCAACAAAGTCCAGGAGGGTAGCATCTTTCAGAAAAAGAGATGTGTAAGAACAAGGGGACACAATCTAAAGATAGAGGGGGGACGCCGGGTAATGTGAGGAAATCTTTTTTCATGGAGAGAGTGGTGGATGCATGGAATTGTCTTCCTGGGGAGGTTGTTGGCTAAAACAGTGGGGGAATTCAAACATGCATGGGACAGACACAAGGCAATTGTAGTGGGGGTAGCAGGAAGTAGGCTGTTGGTTAACTAGAATCTGCAGCTTATTCAGTAGGTAGGAAATGGGCAGACTGGGTGCCAGTGGTCCTTATCTGCGTCAAAGTCTATGTTTCTATGTTGTATTAATTACAATTGATTATCAAAAGCCTATTATACACAGGGCAAAATCCACATTCACTGTAAGAAAATGTCCATTAAACATTTCAACAAACCTAAAAGCTCACTGTGCTGGCATGAAAGGGGTAAATGGGGTTTGGAATTAATGCATCACAGACAACAGCAAAGAGGCTACCGAAGCACTGGGGGACTCCTGAAACTAATTAAGTATCAGACTGAGTATTGCCGCAACACTTTTGTTGAGATAACCCCAAATAAGTAATTTTGAAACCAAAATGCTGGATTATCAAACACCCAGTTGAAGTATTTTAGGCAAAAGAATGTTATGACCAACCATGTCAACTGACCTGGTTAAGTCCACAAACACAGCCCCAGATAAGCTTCCCTTATCCATGCAGTAGGTATAAGGACATGGTCTGTGAACCTGACAAAGACAGTGCTGATGCCATGATGCTTCCTAAAACTGTGGGGTTGGCAGCAATCAATTATACTTAGATCTACTATGTTATAATTAAGGTGGATAAATACCAGTTTATCCAGTAACTTCCTTGGAGGTAACAATATAGTAATGGGACAAAAATTATCAATAAGAGAAAGTCCCACATTAAAAAACCAAAACAAAAGCCACTCTAACTAATTTCTGCATAGAAGGAAAGGATGAAGTAACTAAAGAAAGATTAAATTCTTTTGTAAGGGTCCCTGAGCCTCTGACATTACACAGAAACACAGAAATTAATAAAAAAATTAAGGGAGGGAGACACTGACAGACACAAAACAGGAAAGGGATCGGAGGGGGTGATCATTACAGAGGACCTAAAGGCTGCACAACAGTGTGACAAGGCAGTGGGGAAGGCTAACCGGATGTTAGGATGCATTGGCAGGGGCATCGCCAGCAGAAGGCGGAAGGTAATAATACCCCTGTACAGATCACTGGTGAGACCACACCTAGAATACTTTGTCCAATTCTGGATGCCTTGTCTTCAAAAGGACATGACCAGGGTGGAGGCGGTTCAAAGAAGAGCAACCAAATGCTACAGGAATACATCACAAGACCTGAGAAGAAAGGCTTAGGGAATTAAACATATACTCCTGGAGGATAGAAGATTGAGGGGGGATATGATAGAAATGTACAAATACCTCACAGGGAAAAATAAGGTACAGGAAGGCAGCCTTTTTCAAATGAAAAGATGCTCAAGGATGAGAGGTCACGCTATGAAACTGGAGGAGGGAGGTTCAGAGGAAATGTGAGGATGCACTTCTTCACTGAAAGAGTGGTACATGAGTGGAACAGCCTGCTGGTAGAGGTGGAGGGATCAGAAACAGTTGCAGGATTCAAGAAGGCATGGGATAGGTACAGGGAGATCTTGGAAGTAAAAAGGGGGGGCAGAGGAACTGGAGGCAGAGTAGGGTCATGACAGGATAAAAGAGATAATATGGCAGACTGGGTGGGCCATGAGGCCCTTATCTGCTGATACCTTCTATGTTTCTAAATTGTCAACAGACAAGGTCCCTTTAGCCCAGGTCTGCTCATCTGTGTTGATTGTGAAGACCGTAACAGCCTTTCACGTCTCCTTTCCTCCCTCCCTTTATCCTTGTGTTTAACAGCCCCATGTGTCTGTCCTATCCATGTTTGAGCCTCTACATCGATTTGGCACGGACTACCTCTCTTAGTAGACTATTCCATCCCTTCATCAATCTCTGTGAAGAAATGCTTTCCAATGTCACTCTTAAATCTCCCCCTCCCTCGTTCAGCTCCGTTGAGTTTCCTCTGGTGTTTGTGTTCCACTTAGTGTGAAAACACTGTTACCTACTTCACTAAACCTATTGAGGTATTTATGTCTCAGTCATGTGCCCCTTCTCTCTCTCCTCGCTTCCAGTGTACTTGTTGAGATCCTCCAACCTCTCCATGTAAGTCCTTTCCTGCTGACCTTGGATATCTCTGGTTACCCTTCTTTATACTGCCTCCACCCTGCCCCTGTATATCTTAAGTGTGGATTCCAGAGCTGCACACAGTAGTCCAGGTGAAGAGTCAGGTATTAGTTGCTGCCAAGTTTAAAGGAACTCTATTGGCTGAACAAAAACTTAGCGTAGCATCCAATCAGAAAAGTATATGCTAATTAAGAGGTCTATAAAAAGATCCTGCCAACTACTGGAGACCTATAAATACACTCTACTAATGCAAGACAGACATGCTATATCCCTTTTGTGTTCTGCCTAACTTTGGTTATCTTCTTAAAGGCACACTCTACATTTCTTCTCTAAAGTTACACAAGGTGTTCTTATAGGAGTATCACACTGTTGATGGGTTTATTGATTTTTAAATCTCTGCTGATTTAATTAAGCCACTTCTGATTTATGCAGCAGCTTTTAACAAAAAACAAACCTTTTGATGAATTCCACCTAACATTTTACACCCTGGCTTGACAAACTGAAATGGACAAATGTTAAAGGGAAACGTCCCCTACAAGCAGGCCCCACCTCAGTGTGAAGCAGGCCCAATTAGCACCTTAACAAACAGTTATAATTTTGACCTTACTGTGCCATCTGCAATTTAAAATGTATCTGGTTAATCCTGCTCCATCCCCGCCAGCATTTTACAATGGAGAATACTTACGGTGCACTCAACCACCTGCAGCTGTCCACAACAGAGTAATGTGTCGTGTGGGGAGCAGCCAGGATGCATCCATAGGAATACTGTACTGTCGGAGCTTTTAATAGCTCTGGTTTGGAACCTATGGGTCTCTGTGCTATACCGAGCCGAGGTATAGACTGGCAGTCACCCCCGCACCATCCCACCTATTTTCTCCTGAACTTGATAAAATTGCCTTAATCTAAGATGTACTTTACATTCTAATCCTTTCTGTAATTTTGCTACCCCACTTATGTCCTTGCTTAAATACTTTCTTCCACTTTGGTTTTCTCTGCAAATCTATTCTCTTTTTTCCTTAAACTCTGAATTAATGAATTGTAATGGATTCAGATAATGAAAATTATGATATGTATGTTTTCTGAACTTTGCTGAAAATGCCATTTTGATTTCCCAATATGTGGAATTTTGCACTTGTGTTTGCTAATGCTGTACTGTTTCTTTTTTTAACTTTGTATTTATTGCATTTAAAAATACAATAACAAGTTACATCCCAATGTCAGACATCTCAGTATAAATTAGGAACCATCAAATGGAAAAGATCTAAGTAGCCTAGACATTCAAGGTCAGGAATATGAGGGAAAAGGAATAGCTATAAAGTATTTTATAATGAATAGTTGCACCCTACAGAAATTGGGTGATCAGTCCATACAAAAGGTTAGTCCAATGATAGCAGTTCCTCAACATCAGACATTGATATGACCCTTTCCCAAAGATGTAGAAATCAAACATTGGTAGTGTTCAACACAGGCCCTCAATAACCAAGGAGCACCTTGTTGAAACAACAATTTGCTTCAACACTACAACCCAGAAGAAATAAAGCAGTATATATAGATATGTAAATACTGCCCAATTTAGAAGTAGCCTTCTCTCAGAACAATATGCATGCACTACAGAACTGATTAATTAGAGGCTAAATAGTGTCTCTAAAGGAGAAACCATGGCCAGTCCAGCACCTCTCATGTTGCCACCTCAGACTCATCCAAGCTCTGGTCCTCTTCCTGGTCCCATGGGCTGCCTCGAACTCCCACTGGATGTGCTCAACTTGTTTCTCGGCTTCTGCCAGGGCCGTAATCTGGAAAGTGTGGACCCCCATAAAAGCTCCACAAATGGACCAGCATCAAAAGTGAAGGAACCTCCACAAGATCTTCTGTTTAGCTTGCACCCCATCAAACTGTTTACAGCAAGCCTGAGTGGCATAAAACATGTCCGGGAATAAATGCACCGTATGCCCATCACAGTTTAATTGTTCAGTACTGCAAGCTCCTTGCAACAGCTGATCTCTGGTAGCCACACCATCCGTGATGCAGAGCACAGTCTGGGAAGGTCCCTGCTTGCAGATCGGGTATGCGGTAAGCTCGTAAAAAGTGTGCCACCCAGTCCTGACCAAGTTGTAGGGCCCCAGGGAGCCAATCCTTCAAGAAAGTAACAAGATCAGGATCATCTTTCCCCTCTGGTAGTCCCACAATTCTGATGTTGGAGGCACATTGCGCATTTCCAGTGCCTCCAATCTGTACCGGAGCTGGGAGTTCTCCTGAGTCAGTTTTGTGGTTGCCGAAAGGGGTTGAGTAGCTTGAGCCTCCACCGTAGCTGCTGTTTTAGTCACCAACTCTATTTTAATCTCCTGTCCCCCAATCCTCTGCAGTATGGTCTTGACCTTAATGTCAATGGCCTGCATCAACAATTGTAAGGCCTTCCATTGGGGCTCTGCTCCATTAGTGGTGGCTGAGGATGTAAAGGCCTGTTGTTCTGTTGATGAAGGTGGTTTGAACTACCTGGTCCTCCCTTTTGTTTCTCCCCATCACCTCAAAATACACTAAATTGCTCCCGTAAGATGCTCTTCCAAGTACTACTAAGGCTGGTTGAATTTTGACTTGTATTTTTAAACTGCAATATGCTGTTGGTTTTTCTTTTTATAATTGTGAATGCTGGCTTGGATACTAGTATTTTGCTTAAGGGTATCTGAAACCCAAAATGCAATCAGTTGTGTATTATTGGCTTATGTATCATGTGACACATGACATCATGTGCTCTGGGGCTATTTGAGCCTGGTTTTCACAAACCAGAAACTACCCACTTAGGAAGATCTGTTGGTTGAAGCACAGGGGTTTCTGCTTTAGTTCACTGCAGTATCTGGCATTTATTGGCACAATAAATAGTGGAAGCTTTTTTTACTTGCAAACTTTGCGTGTGCCACCTGTTCTTGTTTGGTGAGTGCAATCTTCCTACCTTAATTAGTGTGAACTACAGTGGGTTGTGGTTATTACACTATAATTAGATTTTTACACATTTTCTTAAAACGATCTACATAAAGGAATTGTCTTCATATGCCCCTACTTTAACAAATATGATGAGTTTCTCAATGGCTGAGAACTTATGTATTTACAAAATAGTGTCCTGGAATATTAAAGGATGCCATAGTACTATGAAGCACACTAAGGTCCTGTCATATCTAAAATCCTTGACAACTGACTTTACATTTCTTCAAGAAACACTTTAACCAAAGAGATGTCTTTTTTTATGCGCCTCCCCTCCTCCCTGGTTGCCCACTCTTTCAGGTCCACCAGGCCCTTCCTGACTGCCTACCCATCCCCACACCAGCCACTTACCTCATATTGTGACTCCCCCAGGTAACCCAGTGTATCCCTTCACCAGACAGGTCCCCCTCCTACAAGGGGGAAGGCACTGGTGGCCATGGCCAGCGCACTCTATACCTGGCCCTGGGTGTTGCTGAGGTGTGCCGGTCATGGGTTCAGCAGCATCAGAGGGCTGGAGACCGTCATCTGGCCAAACAGGGAGCATTTTCTCTGTTTTTTCTTGGGGGAGTGATGTCCTGACATCAAGGCTGACACTGACATCTGCCACTCCCCTTGTGCACTGAGCCCGACGTTCTGCTGTGTCCCCAGCCTCTGCCAGGGGTCAGCAGGTGCCAGTGCACATCCCCACCTCCCCGGAGAAGGAGAGCTGTTCCCGGATGCTTCATCCTTCTCCCTCCGGCCAGCCCTCCAGTGACCCAAGTCCGTTCCCGAACCTGGGTTGCCGGTGTCGCAGATGGAAATCCAACCGCTGCACCAATGGGCCGGCCTAAAGAGATGTCTTTAATCTGAAAAAAGAATGGGTAAGTAATGTTTTTATACAGTAGCTCTTTCTCCTCAAAAAGTAGAAGGCATCTGCTGCATCCTAACCCACAAAATGATTCCTTTAGCTGTTGAATCAGTCACATCAGATCCGGAGGGGAAATTTGTGATGGCTAAAGGTTCAACTGATGGACATAAAACACTGTTAGTTAATGTTTATGCTCCTAATAATGATTGCCCAGACTTTTTTGTTTTGCAAAATTAGCTGATCAGATAATAGCTTCAGTAGTCTCTACATCATATTGGCCAGAAAGATGAATACTGTGATAGACAATTTCTTAGACAGATCCAATGGGCTTGTTGCCAGACCCTGCAAATCCTCCCTGACCCTAAAAATCCTATGTCTGAATTTGGTCAAATGATTCATGGAGAGTTTTAAGCCAAAAGGAGTGATTATACTTTATGTCTAATGTTATGCACCAGTACAGTGGACTAGACTATATCATTGTCTCAAACTCCATACTACACAGCCTGTCAACAGCAACTATTGGGAATACTGTAATCTCAGCTCATGCCCTGGTTTCAGTATGTTTGGTACTAGGTATTACTGTTAAGGGAGACATGATGTGGAGATTCAGTTCCTCATTACTTAAGGATACTGAATTTGTGAAATGGTTAGGCAGAAATTAACCTGTTTTTGAACTTCATGATAATGGGGAAGTCAGTGATAGTATATTATGGGATGACTTAAAGGTATACATGAGGGTTGAATGATTTCTTTCAAGCTATAGAAAGAAATCTAAATTGAAAAGATAGCTGATATGGAACAACTATAGAAACAAAAAGAACATTTTTAAAAGACCAAGGGCCAGATATTCAAAACTTTGCGCTGGGCAAAAATCGTTTGCACAGGTTTAGCGCGGGATTAGTGCGGGTCTGCTATATTCAAAAGGACAAATAGCGGGGGCAAACTGCATTAGTGCCGGGCAAAATTATAATGTATGCAAGGGGCAAACTGACATGAATACAGGCGCAATGCTATATTCAGCGACTAGCGCCGCGCTAAGTAGTTTTGCACAACTTAGCGCAACACTTAACGTGGTGCACATTACCGCCCAGGGAAAGCTTGTCTTAACCCTGAGCAATCTGCTTTGTGTGACACTATGGCTTTGCGCGGTGTTTGCGTGGGTTTAGCATGGGTTTTGTGCTACCCTAACAAATAAATATGACACATAGATAAAGCCAAACATAGAGGAAGCATGCTGCTAACTGATGGCATCACAATGATGCCATCATCTGCCACCAGTCCCAGCCATGCCAGGCAGTAAGTGGTGACCCTGCCACCAGTGGACAGCACTGCAGTGTGGCCATACAGCACACACCTGCGGACCGCACTTCTGTGGATACCAACAGATGCCAGCACACACATGCAGCACTGTGGGCATGGAGGATGTTGAGGGGAGCATGTATGGGTGGCGAGGCTGTGCTACAGACCAGGTGTGGCCACAAGGCTGGGACACATCATGCAGTGTACATGGGCCAGTATTGGGAATACCCCAACACCATTGTGCCTTTTGGATAATATATGCCCCCCCTGGCCACATACCGCACAGCTGTACAACTGCCATAGCACACAAAGCCAGAAATGTACATGTCACTGTGAGCATCCATGCTACAGATGCAGCATCTGTGGGTCACACAACAGCGTAACAATAATGTCCAGTGTCAGTAAACACCCGCAGGTTGGGCCTCTCACTGTGTATAGTGCAGTCATCATCACTGCCCTACACACCATAGGCATTGCTGTGTCCACACACTACTGGCCCCCTTGCTACTGTAGTTTCTGCTGTGCACTGTAGCATGCCCTACAGTGTGACAGTTGCATGCAGCACCACCACCACCTATGCCTATGCTGTCTTGTCCCCTGGGGTGCAATATGCTATGCTATGCTGTACTGTTTACATGTAGCCTGCAGCTATCATCGTGCACTGCCAGACTGACCTACAGGTGGAGCTGCGGTTGGACCTGGTCAGCCCCTGTACTTCCAGACTGACCTACAGGTGGCTCTGTGGGACCCTGCAGTAACGCTGGGCAAACTGCATGCAAATCAGGGTATAATGAGATACTAATCCGGTTGTTTGCCCAGAGACTACCTAAGTAGGCTCATTTGCATGGCACTTTTGAATACGGCACATTTTAGCTCCGGGCAAACGTGTTTGCACCGGGTTAACTGCTTATATTCGCTACCGCCATTAATGTGTTATATGGAAAGCACAGTAATGGGAATATTATACCATTTTGATCACTGTTTTTCACATCTGCTGCTTCCTGCAGCTGTACTGAGTCCATGCATTTGCTGGCACACACATTGGCCACGTAGTTCGTCTGTACCTGCCCTCACATTGCTGTGCACTGTGTTGTTGTTGTGGGTTGCACTTCCTGGTTGCTTTATTCAGTGCTGTCTTATTCCAGGGCTATGTTTGCCCTGCACTCCCAGCCCAGTTTGTATGGCCTCATTACCATGCTATATTCGGAAGCTGTTTGCCCTGGGTTATTCCTTTTGAATATAGCCTGCTCTGTGCTCCGGGCTAAGTTTGCCCGCCAGGCAGTGCTAATTTTGCCCCGGAGCAAAGTTTTGAATATCTGGCCCCAAATGTAATGATTTGACCCTTAAACAAGAAATAGTGGGTCTAAAATACTCTGTTAATTGTGTATACCAGCAGAAAGCTGAGTTTTCCATATTTAGGCCTAAACAAAACTATTGGGAGTCAGGTGAAAGCCAAAAAAAGTCAGAAGCCACTAAAATTGTGGTTATTAGGGATAAAAAGGTCAAGTTCAAGTTTATTGCAGGGAAATACTCCATTGAGCAGGCTCATTCACAAAGAGGTCCCAGTACATAAAAGGGACAAGTTACACAATTTACACAAGTTACACAAGCACAGATGACATTGACAACAGGACACATTGAAATATCTACAAAAAAATGAAAGAAAAAAGAAATATAAACAACAATGCAGTGCCTGAGGGCTTGCGTACAATAGATATAGTGCAAGGAAGCAGAGAGGTAAATTCTTCTTCAGATATAGAGCACATTGACAACATGGAACAATATTAACATATCTAAATATATATCACTATGCAGTGCCTGAGGACTTGTGTACATTGAATATAGTGCAAGGAAGCAGAGAGGAAATTCTTCTTCAAGGCAGACTTGTGCACAATAAATACAGTGCAAGGAAGCAGAGAGGTGAATTATTCTTCAAAGGAGAGAGACTGGGCAGGAATGAGGGGATAAGGGTAAATGAGGCCTAGGGTGACCTGGTTTGAGGGGTAGAGGAAGGGAAAGAAAGAAAGAAAGAAAGACAGGGGCCTGGGGGAACCAAGGGTCATGGAAAGGAGAGAAAAGGTGACAGATATTACCCTTAATGGTAGAGCTGGTAGCAGAGGATCCTAATTCCTGGGACAGTGACAGGCTACTGGGAAGAGTTCCCCTCTGCTATCTAAGAATATCCCCTCTAGGTTTGAGGAATTCTTTAAAGAACTTTACAGTTTCAAAATGGCTTTTAATAAAACTTCTTTCTCACAATTTATGGTTGAACAATAAAATCCCTGCACTAGATAATAATGGCAAATTAGCATTAGACAAACCATTTACTAAAGACGAAATCCTTAAAGTAATTACATATCTTATGACTGGGAAGGCATATGGTCTGGATGGGCTTTCCTCTGAATTTTACAAAGCACTTATGTCCACTCTGGTACCCAAGTTGCTAAGAGTATTTTCTGAGGCTCACAAGGCTAAATCTCCTCCCCCCTCATTAAAGGAAGTTGTTATTTCAATGCTTTCCAATGAAGACAAGGACCCATCATACGGTGATAACTATTGCTCGATATGATTAATAAATGTTGACTGCAAAACTCTGGCAAAGGTATTGGCTAACAGGTTGGAAGGTATTCTTACTAACGATACACCCAGATCTGGTGGGCTTTATTAAATGTGTACACCCAGATCTGGTGGACTTTATTAAATGCAGGTACAGTTCTGATAACCTCAGAAACGCCCTGCACATAATTCATGCTGCTCAGCAAAATAAGGCTAGAGGAGCTTGTTATCACTTGATTCCTGTAAAGACCTTTGATAGTCCTGAGTGAAAATACTTACACTTTATTCTGGATAAATTTAACATTGGTTCTTATTTTAGCAGATGGATACAGACATTATACTCTGGGGCTTTAGTGAAAGTAAAATTAATGGATCTCTATTTAACGGTTCTATGTCATAATGGCAATTATGGAATAGAGATTGTTGATTGGGCAAGTATACATCACGAAAATGAATTTTGGCTATGTACACCAGAGCAACTAGAAAACCGTGACTGGTTTTCTATGTTATGTGGAGTAGTTGTACTTCAAACACACCCCTACTTAAGGATTCTCAACTCCAGGAGGGGGTGCATGCTGGGGGTGTGTAAAACTTAAAAAAAAAATGAAAACCCCTACCCGACACAAAAAATGATCATGCCCAGAACCGAACCCAGCACCCTCCCAACCCCAGCCTGCCACCTACCCACCATGCTACACAGCCAGCCCAGCAGCCAACCACCACACTACGCCCCACATACCTTCCCTCCCCTTCTGCCCCATCACACGACATGGTCCCTCCTCCCCCGTGCGCATGTATAAATAGCGACATCCTGTTGCTGTACTCACCTACCCCTGTATCTGGTCGCTTCCCTGCCAGGTAGCCCAGAATACAGGTGCCATGATTGAGTCATCCTTTTTGAAAGTGCTCAATCGCAGTCACCTTGTTCACTGGATACCCTATCTAACCCCTTCTTATTGCTCAGCGGTAGAAGACAGGGATGTTCTCTCTCCCCATCATCCCAGCAGCAGCATCAACTAGGAGCAGATTTATCCTGGACTCCCTTCAGGATGCCTTCCTCAAGCAAGTGGTCATGGAACCAACTCGGCAGAAGGCAATACTGGACCTAGTGCTCACAAACAGGGGCAGTGTGATGGGGGTAACAGTGGGGGAGCACCTGGGGAACAGTGACCACCAGTCATTGTGGTTTGAAATCACAGAAGGAGCAGAACCAAACCACACAAAAACACATATCCTGGATTTTAGGGGGGCAGACTTTGGGAAAATGGGGAGATGCTTGAAAGAGGCATTAAGGGAAATGGGGCAGGAATCAAGGGTTGAGGAACAGTGGCCAGTATTTAAAATGGGGATTACAAGAGCAACAGAATTGAATTATGCATTAAGCAGGTTAGCAAGGGGAAAAGGAAGAGGAGGCCATTATGGTTTTCCAAGGAAGTAGTGGAGAAAGTGAAAGCCAAAAAGATTGCATTCAGGCAATACAAAAAAAAAGGCAGAAGGGGATAGGGAGAAGTACCAGGAGAAGCAAAGGGAGGTAGGGAGGTCAGTAAGGGAAGCCAACGCTCAGACAGAAGAGCACATTGCAAAATCAGTGGGTAGAGGGGACAAAACCTTTTACAGGTACATAAGTGAAAAAAGAAAGGCAAAGGGAGGGATAGTGAGACTGAAGGGGGATGATGGGGGCCGCATGGAGGATGACAACAGTAAAGCTGACATACTGAACAGGTACTTCTGCTCAGTCTTTACTGAGGAAGATGAGGTACTGGTCTGAAGGGAGTACAAGGAGTGGGAATGATGCAGAAATGCACGCAAGTCCCTTTACACAAGAAAGGGTCCTGAAGGAACTGGAAGTAATAAGAGTTGATAAAGCAATGGGGCCAGATGGGGTGCACCCAAGGGTCCTTAAAGAACTAAGAGAGGTGGTGGCTGACCCTCTTCCAATCCTGTTTAGCCGATCACTGGAAACAGGGGAGGCACCCAAAGACTGGAGGACAGCAGATGTAGTCCCCTTATGCAAAAGTGGGAACAAAGAGGAGGCGGGGAACTACAGACCAGTCAGCCTCACCTTGGTAGTGGGGAAGATCATGGAAGCACTACTGAAGGAGCAATTGGTGGAACATCTGGTTGTCAATGGACTACAGGACCCAAGACAGCATGGTTTCACCGGGAGAGGTCATGCCAGATCAACTTCGTTGAATATTTTCGACTGGGTGACTAGGGAGGTGGATTAGGGAGGGCAGTGGACATGGCCTATCAGGACTTCAGCAAGGCCTTTGACATGGTGCCACATAGAAGACTATTACACAAACTGGGGAATATGGGTGTGAGCAGGACAATAGTGTGGTGGGTAGGTAACTGGCTGGGCGGCAGGACACAGAGGGTGGTGATAAATGGCTGTCACTCCACAGAGGGAAGACTGACCAATGGGGTACCACAGGGAACAGTGCTGGGACCGGTTCTATTCAACATCTTCTTCAGTGACATTGAGCAGGACCTAGAAGGCAGAATTTCCCTGTTTGCTGATGACACAAAGCTCCATAACAGAGTAGACACACCAGAGGGTGTAGTCAAAATGAGAAGGGACCTGCAGAAACTTGAAGAATGGTCAGGGGTTTGGCAGTTGAAATTCAATGCAAAGAAGTGCAAGATAATGCATATGGGGCACAAAACCCTGGCACAATATATCAGTTGGGGGTGAGGATATAGAATACACCAAGCAGGAAAGGGATCTTGGGGTTGTCATCTCTGATGACCTCAAGGTAGGGAAACAGTGTGACAAGGCAGCAGGTAAAGAATAGGGATGCTGGGATGCATAGGCAGGGGCATCACCAGCAGGAAAAGGAGGTCATAATTCCACTATACAAGACACTAGAGAGGCCCCACCTGGAGTACAGTGTACAGTTCTGGAGACCTTACTTATGTAAGGACATAGACAGGGTAGAAAAGTTCAGAGGAGGGCAACAAAGATGGTACATGGATTGCATCACAAGTCCTATAAGGACAGGTTGAAGGAACTGAATATGTACGCCCTGGAGGAGAGGAGGGAAAGAGGGGATATGATAGAGACATACACGTATCTTACAGGGGAGGTACAGGGTGCAGGAATATACTATTTTTAAGTGAAAAAGATGTTCCAGGACTAGAGGGTATGGGATGACGTTGGAGGGATGATGATTCAGAGGAAATGTGAGGAAGAATTTCTTCACAGAATGGGTGGTGGACAAGTGGAACACCCTGCCAGAGGAAGTGGTGGGGGCTGAAACAGTCACAGGATTTAAGAATGCATGGGATAGACCTAAAGGAATCCTGGAGGTCAGAGTTAAGAGGCAACAGACTTCTAGGAAAACATAATGTGAACTTACAAGCTCAAATGGGCAGACTGGGTGGGCTGTAGGCCATTAATTGCCGACACTGTCTATGTATCTATGTATGTATCTATGTATCATAGAAACATAGAAACATATCATCCTTCATTTTGGCTTTGAACCTCCTGCTAATTAAGATTAGGGCCTCTCAGGACATAGGTTATACAATTTGGGTCCCATTTTAAACTTATGGCTTACATCAATGGCATTTTACTCTTCCTGGATAAGCCCTCACACTCCCTCAACTCTTTACTCAATATTATTGATAGATTGTTTAATTTCTGGATACAAAATTAATCGGTTCAAAACAGAAGTCCTATCATTGTCAACTGATCTGGACACTAAACTACTGGGGGGATAAAGGGATTAAAATACAGAAAGAAAGCCTTAAATATATAGGCATCCTATTGGTCAAAGACCTAAAGCAAATTCCATATAAAAACTTTAATGGTACAACTAATAAAATGGAAATTGATTTCCAGAGGTGGAATTCCTCATATGTTTCCACGATGGGTAAAATTCAGACTCCAAATATGATTATTGCACCAAAAATGTATTTCCCATTAGAAATCACTGAATGAATTTTCACTCATATTTATAAGAAAATAAATATGTTTTTTTGTGGGATAAGAAACCAGCTAGGATTTCACTAGCTAGATTACAAACACCTAGAATTAAAGAGGGATTTTCACTCCCTGACTTCTGCACTCAGCATTTAGCCTTTGCTATATTACAGACCATGAGAGGGTTGTACTATAGGTAACATCTACCAGCCTACCTAGATATTTAATCCCCCACCCAGTACTGGGTAATCTATGAGGATGTGGTAAACAATTATTAAGAACATGGATTGAAATCCTAGTTGGTCACCCCTTTGCCCTGTGTGAGAAAATACATTGATTCAAATTGATGTCAAAAGTTCAAAGTAGGATATTTAGAGACAAAAATGAATTTATACAACAGGAGATTTGTTAGATCCCATGCTAAATGCAGTGACATCATTCTCAGATTTAGCAAAGTGATATTCTCTTTCCGGGACAGAATTTCATAACTACTTACATTTGAGAGACATACTCAGAACCCTACTAGGACAGAGTCTTTCATTTTCTGATGAGAATGTATTGGATAAGATCTTCCTAAGTACATATCCCAGTAAGATAATTTACAAATTATTAATGGGAGAGGGGGAGAAATGACATGGAAGAACTAAAGGAAAAATGGGAACGTGAACTAAGTTTGACTATATCTGGAAAAACAAGCATTTGTCAATGCCGAATGTTGCTTGCTTCTATGTGCTGTTTAGGTATTTGGAAGTCATTGGGTGCAAATATTGAAAAATTTGCGAACTTCTGAGTCGCGCGTAGGAACTGCACGAATGCAGCTCGTAAAACAGTCATTTTAGGAATTTTTACCAAATTTTCAACATAGCCATTTTAATACCTCTGCTCACGAATAGTGTCACTGTGATTTTGTTAATGTGTCCCATACATTGAGTTTGCACACCGACTGCGCCATTGTGAGCTACATGGACGGAAACACGTTTTGGGCAGGATGTGAAAAATGACAGCTGTACTGCTCATAAGGAGGTGTGGTAAAATGGCAATGTTGAAAATCTGGGTAAATATTGAAAATTCGCAAACCTACGGTGTGCGTGGGAACTGCACGCAACCTGCGCTAAATAAAACATTTTAGTAATTTTTCACCAAATTTTCAACATAGCCATTTTAAGACCTCTGCTAATGAACAGTGTCATGGTGATTTTCTTAATGTGTCCCATACATTGATTTATACCGACTGTGCCATTGTGGCTTCTACGTGTGGAAACACGTTTTGGGCAGGATGTGAAAAATGACAGCTGTACTGCTCATAAGGAGGTGTGGTAAAATGGTAATGTTGAAAATCTGGAGTGAAAATATTGAAATTATGGACTTGATTTAGCCTGCATACTGAATCATAACGACGCCAGAAGCAGTCATTTTTAGGAATTTTTCACCAAATTTTCAACATAGCCATTTTAATACCTCTGCTCATGAACAGTGTCACTGTGATTTTCTTAATTGTCCCTACATTGATTTGCTTTACACCGACTGCGCCATTCTGCGCTACATGGCAGAAACACATTTTGGGTGAGATGTGAAAATGACAGCTGTACTACTCATAAGAAGGTGTTGTAAAATGGCAATGTTGAAAATCTGGAGTGAAAATATTTAAATTTCACGAACTTATGTGAGCCTCTTGTAGGAACTGCATAGCATGCTTCTGTAAAAGTCATTTTTTGAATTTTGGCACCAAATTTTTCAACATGGGGATTTTGGGACCCCTTCAGTGACTGCAAAATCACTCTTCAGGCCTGAATACCGCCATGACAGTGACATCATTCATGAGAAGGGGTCCCAAAAACCCCATGTTGAAAATTTGGTGCAAAAATTCCCCAAAATGCCTGAGATATGTAACAAAGTTGAAACCCCCCATCTAGCCCATTATACAGTTTACCGGCATTTCCTCAGTTCGTGGTCAGCTTTGAAGAGTGCAGACGTGTTCCCGGTCCACCGAAGATCGTCGGCGCGAGTCTGGAGGTAAGTATGGGGTGAGGGGTGTGGGGAGGCTGGGTGCGCAGTGGGTGGAGTGCGGGTTGTGGGAGGGGGGTCAGGAGATGCACCGCGGACCGCTTTTGTCTTACAGGTAAAAAAAGACATCGTGGGACCGCTTGCCACACTGGGGTGGGCTTCCAGCATGGCACAAGGACGTTGGGGGCATTCAGCCGACGGGGATTGGCACCCCCATCGGCCATGGAATTTATTGCCACGCTGGGGTGGGCCTCAGCATGGCACAAGGACGGGCGTAGAGCCATCGGGATTGGGCACCCCATCGGCAAAGGACTGTTGACTGCTTGCCACGCTGGGTGGGCTCCCAGCGCACCACCACTGGGACGCAGCTTAGCCGACGGGATTGGGCACTGTCACACAGTGCGCAAGGGGCACGACGGCTTGTGTGTGTGGGGGGGGAGCTTCGCGTGAGCAGCTGATATCTTATCGGTGCTCACTGAAGCGTAGCTCCCCCTTTCAACTGTATGCCACTGCATTTTGAGGTGTGTCATACACAGCTCCAAAATGCATTGGCTTACAGGGGCCACGCCTGCCAGCACACTGACTGAATTGGAGGAGGAGATGACACACCTCCGAAATCTCCTATGATGGCACTATGTTTCTTGCACATGCGTGCAAGCAACATAAAAATGGGATGATAGCTAGAATGTAACACTTATTTCCCGCAAAGAAGCCAAAGGTAGTTTAGTTCAGTATAAAATTGTTCAGATATGATATTATACCCCAGATAGGCTCTTCAGTCTTGGTTCATCACAAGACAATTTAACTTGAAATGTAAAACTGAAAGGGGTACCATATCTCATTTAATCTGGTCCTGTAGACATACAAAACTGCTGAGAAGAGGCCTGGTTAGCATCCCAACAGACATTAAACAACAGTTTCAAAAGTAGTGCCAGTTTTATAATGTTGGGCCTAAGTTCCAGACTTTCCTATCTTTCCACTAACCAGAAAAGATGGCTCCACATGGTATGTATCCCCACCAAAAATGTACTATAGGGGCACTGGGAACAATCAACTCCACCTTCTTTTGTAGACTACATAAAGGACTTAGCCACTAGGGCAGCCTACGAAAAATGTGCCCATAAAACACATGGCTGAGTGGATAAACTCTATGAGATATGAAACACTTTCCTTAATTTCATCCCCGTGGAAGAGTCCAAATCAAAAGATGTTATTCATAAGATTGATTAAAATTAACCCATTGAGGTTCTTGGTAATAGTGTAACTCGATTTACACCACCCTCTCCTGCAGCTTTTTCCTTATGTTTATATGCTAAGTCATAGAGTCTTGATCTTATTGTATACAGCTTTTCATGAAATGTACATAATTTTCTTTATATGCAATGTTTTAGTTTTATTTTTTTTACCTTATTGTCTGGACTTATGAATTAGTTGTGGATCTGTAAAAATCAATAACATTTGAATTACAAAAAAAAAAGAGTTGGACACATTTTGTGATATTAGTTGGGATTGTGTTCCAGGTGCTAGCTGCTGATTATACGAATGTCAATACTATACAGTGATGATGCTACATTTGGAGAGATGAACCACTCTGAATAACATTCCTGAGGTTGTGACTTGGGTCAGGACTAGTTAGGAGACTCACTGAATAACTTGGCACATTCAGTTTATAGCACATACAGTGTCAGCCATCCTAATCTGCCACTTTACTACAAAATAGTTTACCACATCAAGGCACTGCATAACAGCACTTCCCTGTTACCAAACTATAAGTTATGGTACCACATTAGCTGAAGTGTTACCTTATTGTGCTAGCTAAGCACACTATAGGTAACACTATTACTGTCCAACATTTCCACATTCTGACAGAATAGAATCCTAAAGGATTTCTGAAAATTCTGCCGAATTCAGTGGAATTCTGTCAGTAGTTGAATTTTAAAACTTTGAAAGCAAACCTTTTTTGTGGATTAGTAATCCATGGTTTACATAAACCATGGATTCCTTTTCCACATCCTGCAAATCAAATAAAATAAGAGGGGACTGTGTATTACAAGGTATTACAAGGCTATAATACCATCGAGAGGTTCCAACATGTCAGCAGAACCCCAATATGGTATTATAGCCGAGTGTGCACAGTCCCCTGTTTGCTATTTTTTTTTTGTAATATATGAACACAAGCTTATATAATTAAATTTAAGCCCATTTGTGCACTTTAAACTTAGCCATGATGTGGCTTTTATCTGGTGACTCCTGGTGGCTCCTGCTGCTGCCAACCCCTGCACCTGAATATAAAGCCCCATGGGGCATTTTAACAAAGACCCACAGGCATGGCTTTACTGAATGACTTTGAGCCATTTTGCATTCTGCACTTGTGTTATCCTGGTGACGACCGGCTTGTATTGTACACGTATGGTTATAGTAAAGTCAGCTTATGGGCACCTGTGGATGGTGTATGTGTGCAGCACGAGGGAAGCAGGATTCTCATACCACTGTCTTAGGAAAGCTAGCCATAGTATTATCAGATTTTGTAATATCATTGATGAATATCCAAAATAGTATTATGGAGATCTCATAATATCATCGATGGATTTCTTCGATAGTATTATGAGAAATGTTATTGTATAACTTTCAGTATTATTACTGGGGATATCCATACATTACATTACTGTATGTTTATGTGATTCATGGAAAGTTATTCCATGGTTTAAATATCAAGGTAGGGTTGTGTGGTGTTTGGCCACACAAAAGCAGGAGAGAAACAAAAAGAGAATCTTTTAGCTGGGAAAAGATAATACCTTTATTGTTAATGAAAGTGAAAGATACACATTTTAGGCCAAACCTTGAAAGTGTGCATCTTTCACTTTTCATTAGCCTAATAAAGATATTACCTTACACAGCAGAATCTTTTTCTTTTCTCATGGTTTACATAAAAATGCTTTTCAGAATTAAGTGAAATACAAAAGAAAATACTTTCATTTTGAAGCAGAATTGCCCTTCTGCTAGCAGAGCTCCACATTCCACCCAGCTCTAGGTAAAATTCAGCCACTGTGATACCTTGAGGATACTGCAGAAAGGGGATGCTTTTTTGTAGTATCTTAATGTGGTAAACTGCTCCATGTTAAAGTTCAAGATTAGGATTTGTTGCCTGTAACTGTATACATAAGTGACATCCATTGCCTGCCTATTCAATTGGCTAGTGGCAGCCAGCCATATCTATTTATGGCATCATAGTAATGCAACTCTAGTGGGACTTCTCTGTGATTTTAGGGCAAATCTAAACACCTTGTTACACAGTATATTCACTGCTCCCATTTACTCTCCAGGCAAATCTCTGTGGGCTAAGCCATCTTTCTGGTATTTTTTTCCTAAGCTCTGGTCCTCTCTTCCCATGTCTGTCCACTCAGCCTCATCCTTCTCATCCCTCAGATCCTTTTTTTGTGACTTTACTACCCCCTCTTGCAACTATTCCTGTTGCCTGACCCCAGTGTTTCCCTTTACCCTGTGTTGTTGATGCCCCCCCCGGCTGTGAACAATTTCTTACCCCCTCCAGGCTAAAGTGTGCCTAAATCAGTCATATCTAGTCTTATTTTGCTCCAGAACCTATCTTCTACACTGGCTTTGATAGCCCTTGCACTTTAGCAGTCTGGGTGGTGGTAATCTGCTATTATACCATGGGGTGGGAGAATCTGCAGCTCTCATTGGCTGACTGGCACCTTTCTGCCATGGTAAATGCTAAGATAACCCACGCAAAAGGTGCCAGTTAGCCATATCAGCAATCCCAACTGTATAAAATTACTCTGATCTGCCATCTTTACTCCTTGCTAAACTGCAGCTGGAGATTCAAAAGCACTGTAAATATTAACTCGCACAGCCCGACAGTCCCAAAACCCTATCTAAATACAAAAAACAATTTGAGCCCCCGAAATAAGTGTAAATGGTGAACATACCTCTATCAACATCTGGTAAAGCTCCTCCTGTCAGCCCTCTAGACACTGTCACAAATGCAGACATTGAGCCTTCCGTCATGTTGCAGATGTCCCCCCCAACTCCAATCAGTCCTAAGCGGCAGCAAACTTTACAAAAAAAAAAAAGAAAGAGAGAGGTATTCCGCAATGTCTCACTGATATCGTTTCCTGACCGCACAGTGAACCCGGAAGTACAAAGTCACTGAGCATAGCACATTAGTGCTCGCACCACGTAGTCACTAATAAAAGCTTAACAGCAAGTCAACATTTGACTGTGCCTGTATGTCACCTTTAAACACAACAAAATACAAGAAAGAAACAAACAAGTATGATTTAGTTGTAATGGATTGAAAATGATTAAATGCTCCCGCCTATTTCAGCTTTTCAAAAAAGAAAGGCCGGAGATCATTTTACTACCGGAAACACACATGTCCTCGGACGAACATAAAAAATTCCAGCGTTATGGGTATACTGTAGCAACTGAATCAGCCTACAAAGGTGGGAAAAGAAGAGGGGTGATGATATTGCTGTCTCAGGGAGTGTCTTTTGAAAAACTAATTGAGATCTTTGATCCAGAGGGCCGCTATGCCACAGTGACGGGCATGCTGTACTCAAGACCCGTTACCCTGGCATCAGTGTATTCCCCCCCCCCGGTTCAAGAAAACCACTTGCAGTGACATTTTTTGCTGATTTATTGTTGCTAATGGAGGGACAACTGTTAATGGGGGGGTTGACCTGAACATTATTTTAAACCCCTCTTTGGATGCAGCCATTCCACTGGCCCACAGAATGAATGCACTCCAAAAATACACTAAACAAACCATTTCTTCTTTGGGTCTAGTGGGTGCCTGGAGACACTTCTTTCCTAAATCACAAGAATATATCCATCTGGCCCCACACTCAGGGGGTGGGGCCCGACTGGATTATATTATCACAACGGTAGAACATTTAGACTCCATTTGTGATGTGTGGCATGGGGCCACCTTCCTCTCACACCACGCACCCCTATACATTAAAATGGAATTGGGGGCACAATATGAGCAAACTAATTAGCGCCTAAATCTTGCACACCTTAGAGAGCCCGAATTCCTAAAATTGACTCAGGAGGCTATACCCAGAATTAAACAAGACAACACACAACAGAATGTCGCCCCCACAATCCTGTGGGATACTTTAAAAGTAGTTCTAAGGGGGGAGATTAAACGATTCTTGGCTAGGAAAAAAAGACAAAGGGAAAAAGCATTTAAGGACTTACAGGAGGAGCTAGTACACTTGCAGCACTGGCCAGACCAGAATAACCCCATAATACGACAAGGCCTAAGAATTACAAAACAAAAGTTGCAAAAAATAATGGATCAGTCCACAGAACAAAAACTGTTTTACCTAAAGCTAAGATATCATGAAGGGGGACCCAAAGTTTCAAGAAATTTAGCACGAAAACTGAGAGAACAAAGATCCAGAGCAAATATAACAAGCATGATAGACCCTAAAACAGGGAGACTAGCAAAGAGAGCTCAGGAAATTACAGCAGTTTTATCATGATCTATACACTAAAGAACAGGAAATGCCTCTGGATACGCTCAAATCCTGTTTAGAGAGTTTATCTATACCACGTATTAGCCTACAACAGGCAGAGGCCTTACTGGCACCAACTGGAGAAGGAGAACTACTCCAAGTACTCAAAAAGGCCCAGACCCTCAAGGCACCAGGCCCAGATGGGTATCCCTCAGACTTGTATAATAAATTTAAGAAGCTTCTCCCCCCCATATTGACCCCAGCCCTACATACTGTCCAAGGAGGAGAACCCCCCACAGGCAATATGCAACCATATCTGCCATACCCAAACCCCAGAAGAACCTTAAATACCCCTCCTCATATCGTCCCATCTCAATGCTAAATTATGACTACAAGTTGTTTATGTCTGCCATGGCTTCTAGAATAGACCACTTACTCCCAGCCATTATAGACCCAGATCAGGTGGGCTTTATTAAGGGCAGACAGGCTCATGATGCTATACGGTGGACCCATCTATTAGTAGATTATGCCATAGAAAGAAAAATCCCTTTAGTGTTATTAGGGCTAGATGCTGAGAAGGCATTTGATAGGGTCAGCTGGCCATTCCCGGAGCAATTTCTGAAACAATAACAAAATATATATGCTTCCCCCAAAGCAAATGTTAAGGTGGATGGGGCCCTCTCAGACATATTCCAACTCTCCAGGGGAACACGACAGGGATGCCCAATGTCCCCAGTGTTATTTGCTTTATATCTTGAACCCCTGGCCATAGCTATCAGATCCACACATGGAATAGAGGGCATCCTATGGGGGTCATCAGCAGAAGATTTCACCTTTGTGATCTACATCCTATTAGCAATCATAGAACCTGAACTATCAATCCCGGAGATCTGGGAACAATTACAAAAATTTGGAATATAGCTGGGTATAAAATAAAGTAAAAACTTGAGGTATTAACCTATAATTACCCCCATCCATCTTAAAAAAGACTTTCCCTTCAAGTGGCATAGGCAAGAGATGAGATATCTGGGAATAAAGCTTACAAGAAACCCCATTCATACAGAACTGCTAAACTTAGAACCTCTAACCCTAAAATTAGTGGAAGACTTGTCCCGATGGTTCCACCTTCCTTTACATTTTTTGAGTAGAATAGACACAATCAAGCAGAACGTATTTCTTCGCATACTGTTTTTCCTCCAGACACTACCTTTTACCCCAGCTAAAACATATTTCCAGGGGTGGGACAGAATGATTTCTTGCTTTGTTTGGAGTGGAAAGCCTCCTAGAATTAGATACTCTGTTCTGCAGCTGTCTAGAGAAAGAGGTCGGCTTAACCTCCCTGACCTCAGAAAATATGCGATGGCGACACAGTTAAAGGTGGTCTTAAATTGGATAAACATAAAATATGATGTCCATTGGAAAAAATTAGAATTAACATGGGGAGACTAATTTAATAAACAGGAGCTCCTCTTCGGGACCCCTCTCAAGTGTCGAGTAGTAACATATTACCCAAAATTCACCAAGGAACCCCTAAAAATATGGCTTAAGGTCAGCAACGATTATCTAACATTTCCAGAAAAAATGCTCCTGGTAACACCGAACCATAAATGCAGACCTTAAGGCAGGTCCCTTGGGCCCATATTTGGCTCAGTGGCAGTGGAATGGGATTTACTATATCTTCCAGCTAGTGGGCAGGACTGGACTCCTTCCCTTTGTTTCCCTACAAGGGGAATACTACTTACCCCATAAGTATTTTATTTCTTACCTACACCTTAAGTCTCACCTTTTGCCATTTGAAGAGTCGCTTTCGGCATTGATCGGGAGTTCCTCCCAAATTTTATAGCTTATACAAGTCCACATTAGGGGAACTACCTCGGAACACTTAATTAGTAAAATATACAAGGCCTTAAATGAAAGACAGGGAGACTAGACTGACTCGATCAGGCTCAGATGAGCAAAGGAATTGCAAGTATTAATAACTGAGTCAGCCTGAAGCGACTCAGCACTACCAACCTTTAAAATCTTTTCCTCCCCATATTGGATGGAATACATGTGGAAACTCTGGACTCGTTTTTTTCGTACCCCTGCCATATTGGGTAGCATGGGAGAACTGGGGGAAGGAAAGTGCTGGAGGGGCTGCAGGGACAACTAAGCAAACCAGAGTCACGTCCTCTAGTCCTGCCGAAAGATAACCAAGTTTTGGATGGAGGTCCTTGAGGAGCTGAGGGCAATATATGACACTGCTGACCTATTCACACCTACCTATGTCTAGACCTTTATTAAACCAGAAGGACTGTGAATTTACAAAAAAATATTAAAACAAATTTCTAAATTTATAATAGTAGCCCACAAAATTATCACCAGATTGTGGTTTAGAAATAAAATACCCAGTAAAGAAGCCTGGTTAACCCTGTCTAGGGAGATATATGCCCTTGAGCAATTCTCAGCCAAAATGACAGATAAAGTAGAAAAGTTTGATACTCTATGGTGAAAATGGGTATCCTACCAGCTAGACCACGATGCTGAGTTTGTCCCTTAAGACATTAACTGATTTTACAGACCATTCTCCCTCTACCAGGAATGTGACCTGGACCCTAACCAGAGGAATTACCTAAACCCCAGTATCACTAGAACATGTAAGGGAAGGAGAGGGGGCCTCACCACACCATGTCATAATTTATTCAAATAGCTTGGAGATTGTGTTTTAAACAAAGTAATAATTATATCTTGGAAACCGATGTAATAAGCTGTTAAATTATCTTCTTTCACCATACCTGCTAATGCCCATATGTGACGCATTGTGATATAATTAACTTGTATTAATTTGTGATGTAATGCTGCCTGTAGAGTTTTGAACTCGTATATTAAATAAAGGACTAAATTTTAAAAAAAAAGTATGATTTAGTTATGAGGCTGAGAGGAGAGGGATTAAAAAAACTGAAGCCTCATTTGGGGGGTAGAGTACCATACCTAGTAACAGGGAACTATTTTTTCTCATGCAACAATTAATTCTACAAAAATTAATTCAAGAGTCCAAAAATGTAATTTTTTTTTACTTTTGGGTACAAAAGGTAAAATGGCCCATTGTATAATCACAGTAAACCATGACAGGGTGTAGGTTATGCTGAGATTTACCATGGCTGGGCAGGATTTGACCACTCAGCCTGTGGCCTCGTGGCCAAACCATGCCAGTTGTGGTAAATCCCAGCATAACCCACACCCTGTCATGGTTTATTGCTTAACTATCTGGCATTGTTCACAGTACTGTATTGCACTTGTACCTTAATTTGCATTGTTATTCATCTTTATGTGTTACCCTATCTGCCTGTAAATCTTGATTGCACACTGCTATATATTTTGCTTATTTTTATCGTTGTTTTATTACTACTGTGCCTTACATTATGTGTTTCCACGTGCACATCCTGTATTGTATTCTCCCTTCCCATCCCACCAGGACACCTGGAAATAAGCTGTTAGCAGCTCAGTATGTCTTTCCTGGTGAAACGTTTGAAATAAATACTCTGTCAGTTTTGATGAACATATTTAGATCCTGCATGCCTATAACCTAGAGTTCCATATTCAGGTCTGGGCCCCAGCACCTGAGTAGCGAATGTCTCTTGTTCCCTCATGGAAACGCTGCCTGTGCCTCCTTAGTGCTTCCAGTGCTGCAGGTAGTCTTTCTAACAAAATCATCCATGTGATCTGTGGACTTCAGAGACTGGTCAACCCCAGAAACCTCAACACTTGTATTTCTGCACTTGTTGTAAAACCGTTGAGGATATTTTTTTTATGAATGGAATACGTGCTGCAATGTGTTTGAAAATTATTGGTGCCTTTTTCAGATTTTTCCTCTTTGAAGTAAGGTGGTTCTCTAAAACTACAATTGTTATAAGAAATATGCTTAATTTTAGCATGTTCTTTTTTCTATTCTTTTCTTTTGTTGTTATATACTAAATATTTTACATTTTGCAGTGCTTATTTCACTGCCTTTTAAAAAGAATCCAGCTGCAGCAACTGCACTCACAATTGCTGTTTTTAGCATCACAACCTTTTGTCACGATATGCACTAATGTCATAAGCAAAGGCACTAATTAAATCAGTTGGAGACAGTCAAAATCTTCTTTTTTGGCTTTTTGGGCAGACTAACAACAAGATGTGTTAAAAACTCTGGAACAGAAAAAATATGAACATGGAACAAATATATTCTGTGTTAAATTGCAACCACTGAAATATGTTTATGAAGGTACACACTGTAGTGCGGAACTGCTCTTCGCATTTTTCCCTTTCTGGGAAAGACCAGAGGACACTCAGTGTCATTGAAGGGAGAACAAGTCTAATGTAAATTGAAGAGGATCTTCTTTGCAGAATGAGTAGCGTACACTTGCAACAGACTGCCAGAGTATGTAGTATCAGTTGATATTGTAGTGGCTCCAGCTTGAGACCTGACAAGTGTTTCCAAAATAAACAGGGTGGTATGGTTTTCTCACTGAGCTACCAGAAGGGAGGGAGGAGGAAGCACCAATGGATTAATGGTCTTTTTCCGCTTTAAAACTATATATGTGTATATATATAGAAATAGCAAGGAAAGGTGTGTATCCCACAGTCCTAATGGCATTAATTCACTGGAGCATTACTCTAGTCATTTGTTCTGTTCCCACAAGCCTTAATCAGATTTATAGTCATGCAGCACTCCTTTTGTTCTCTTTTGGAAATAAATAAAAATTACAGTATGTCCCTATATCTGTCTTAGTTCCATGTGTACAGCATTGCCTGGATATTCAAACTGCGCCAGGCTGTGGCGCAAGCATGGACACAGCTCAACTTGGCTGCGCAGGGGTGTGACCTGGGCCATATTCAAAGGAGCTGCGCCATGGCTCAGCAGCTTTGAATATCACACCCTGGCCACCCCCAGTGTGCTTGGCGCAGTGGCACTGCACCAGGGCAAGTGGCCAGAGTGGAGCATGGAGATGCGCTAGTGCAAGTGCCATTGCGCCATTCACAGCACCCGCAATATTCAAAAGGTGACATGCAAATGGGGCCATAATTTATGCAAGGCGCACATGGGGCCATTTGCATGTCATTATGGCCCATTTGCATCCCATTTGCATGCAGGTGTGCTGATCCCCGATGACTTGCGCCTGGTATCCTGCCAGGCAGCAGCTGTCGGGGACCGACGCCCCTGCAGCCCAATCGGACATCTGTCTAAATAAAGAAGATTTATTTCACTATCCTGGTGGTCCAGTGGACTGCTGCTTGCCCAATCATGGGCATCTGTCTAATAAAAGAAGATTTATTTCACTATCCCTGGTGGTCCAGTGGACCGCTGCTCACCCGATCGCGGGCATCTGTCTAATAAAAGAAGATTTATTTCACTATCCCCAGTGGTCCAGTGGACCGCTGCTCGCCCTATTGTGGGCATCTGTCTAATAAAAGAAGATTCATTTCACTATCCTTGGTGGTCCAGTGGACTGCACTCTGCTTGATTGCGGGCATCTGTAGTAATAAAGTACCCCCACCCGTCCAATATCCCTGGTGGTCTAGTGGTACCCCACTCCCACCGCCCACTGAGCCCCACCACCCCTCCCCGGTCAGCGGCGGGCGGCACCCCACCCGCCTGCTGCCCCACTGCCCACCGACTGACAGCTCGTGGTTGCACGTTTGTTCACAGCGTGAGCTGGTCGGTGTGTAGTTACATAATATTATTGCATTCCAGATATGTGATTCATTCACATCTGGAATGTGTAGTATGGTATGGTTGCATGCACATTGGCTCACGCTGTGAACAATGGGTGTGCAGCCCTACTGCACTGTCAGTTGGCAGGCGCGGTGGCAGACAGGTGGTGTTGCCGCCGCCGGCTGACCGGGGGAGGGTGGCAAGGCTCAGTGGGAGGGGTACCACCTGACCACCAGGGATATTGGATGAGGGGTTCTTTATTACTACAGATGCCCGCAATTACAGAGTGCGTCCACTGGACCACCAGGGATAGTGAAATAAATCTCCTTTTATTAGACAGATGCCCACAATTGGGCAAGCAGCAGTCCACTGGACCACCAGGGATAGTGAAATAGATCTTCTTTTATTAGACAGATACCCGCGATCAGGCAGAGGTGGTCCACTGGACCACCAGGGATATTGGATGATGTCTTATTTACAAATGCCCGTGATCGGGCATGGGGGTGCCGCCAGTGCAGCCGACAGGCACCCACAGGTGGCAGCTGCAGTGTTGCGCCCTGCAAGGCAGCAGCTCACCTGTGGTGGCCATCAGTTGTTCCTTTTTTTGGCTTAACTTTGTGCTGGCACAGTAGTGAACATGCTATGGCTCTGCACATCCTGGGCTGAATATCGGGCTGTGCAGGTTATGCATGGGCACGCCCCCACCTGTCCAGGGAGATTGCAGTTGCTCAGAATCGACTGGCTCAGCTGTTTTGAACTGTAGATAGACTGTGCAGCCAGCCTGTCTGCAAGTTCGAGCTTTTGCAAATAGAGTGCGATGAGCTCGCTCGATACTTTGCAACTAAGGTGGCTGACATCAGGGCGGATGTTTTGCCAACTTAAACCAGGCAGCTATTTACTTACTTACACTTACATACACACAATAACAATATAATAAGTACAGCAAGCCAAAGCTTTTTATAACAAAATATAATACAAAAGGTTATACATTATTGATTTAATAAAGCATCATCCAAGCCCTCTTTCAATGGCTGGAAGCCCTTGTCAGCCTGGCTAGGAGTTTTTGAACTGGAACTGGCCCCACAGCGATGCGTTTACCCTGCAGGAGAGGCTTTTAACCAGGCGTTTGGAAAGTTTTATTTTATATGTTTTATTTGGTATTTAGAAATGCTAAACCATTATGTTTTAAGCACTGGCCAGGTGCCCAGAACATTACGAGTTTAGCATGACAAACACCACTTATTTTATAATAAATAGTTGGCATTTGTTAGATTATTATGCCCTAGCACTGGCCAGGTGTCCAGAACATTATGAGCCAAACAATGCCAGAGATTTTACAACATTTTGTATGCACCTTTAAGTTAGCAAAATACACTGTCTGAAGCAAAACATAATAATGAGGCTATTTAAAGAGCAAAACACTAATTAAATGAAGCAGCATGTAAAATGGAGTTACAATACAAAATGGAGTATGAAATGACATACATTACATGAAATAGCATACAAAATGGAGTAACAATAATTAACATATTATACTATTACTACATTTGTTTTTTTGATTATTGTGAATACGATTTGTATGATATTGGTACCATAGCAAAATTACTACGAATATAACATGATAAGTAACAAGTTTAAATAAGCAAGATAATTGTTACTACAGCAATGATTATGATAGGATGTATTAGAATATTTAACACTTTTGTAGCTGATGGAGACCATTTTGTAAACATATTTTATTAATAATGAGTAGTCTCTTGTTGAATTTTGGAACTTAAATTAATTATTTTATTTTTAACTATTGTAGTTTGCACCTGACTTTGCACTAATGATTTATTTTTTATTGCCAAATGAGCCTGCATTACATTTGTTTTTTGAATTATTTGTTTAATTTTATTTAACGAGATATTTAATTTTGATTGATTTAAAATATTGGGCTGTCAATACAAAATAAGCTTTTGCTCATTATTAGGGACCTGTGCATTTTACTGTGGTGGATGACATTATAATTTAATGATTACTAGGAATTTATGATTTGAACACTTTTTTACACTATATTTATTATTACTTATTAAATTACTTTGGGCCTTATTTTTTGCATTATAGAATACATATGTTGCATTGTGCATTTTGTTTAATTAATAAATTCAAAATATTTTTGCTACTCCCATTCCCCATACCTGTGAAGCATTAAATAACTGCAAGAACTTAAAATTATAATTTAAAGTTAATTTTTGGGA
Organism: Neoceratodus forsteri; assembly: GCA_016271365.2. Taxonomy (NCBI): domain Eukaryota; kingdom Metazoa; phylum Chordata; order Ceratodontiformes; family Ceratodontidae; genus Neoceratodus; species Neoceratodus forsteri. Next base: position 881,611,398 of record CM028136.1, read on the forward strand.
TAAGAAAACAGTTGGCATCCATTGAGCTTGGTTAATTAAGCTAAATACATTAATTTTTACTGCCTGAAGCCTTTTAGTCAGTGTTTTTATATTAACACTATTTAAAATTTTTATGCCTGCCCTGCTCCATCTAATAGCGATATACCAAGCTCTTTATATTTGCATTTTTACTAAACATAAACGTTATGTTAAAATGGATTACATTTTTTGATACCTGCGCTACTGATGTACATGTGGATGGAACCTTAACTATACTATTATTGCTAATTACAGGATGATTTTTTAACACTGTAATGTGATCTGCCCAAGTAGTTTTATTAGTTATTGCAGTAGCATTTATGCAGAATAACGTGTCTATGTTAATTAAAGTAATACTTGCATTGAAAATGTTTGTTTGATTTATGCAGCAATTAAGTCTATGTTGTACAGTTACCATGCAACTATTTGGTAAGTTGCAGCATTTAATAGCAGTCTTATTTTGCAAAGAGATTTTATCTGTTTTGTAGGCATATTGTCCTGAGCCACCAGTTGTCATCCAGAGATTGACCCCTGGTGAAAATGTCATGTTTAGTACCACACACTTCTGTCCGGATGGGCAGCTAAAGTTCCCCTGGGTTTTATTTTTGGTATTATTTTTTTAACTTTAGGTTTTTTTACAACCAGTGTTATTACAGTTAACCCTTTGAATTTTTTTTTAGGGGTAACTAGCTCTGCCAAATGGACCATAAGACACACCAGCATTTTTTTTAAAATCCATTGCTGGACCTAGAAAGACACAAATTTTATTATTTTTGAAGATAACATTTATGTGCAGGCACGTATTTTTTTTTTTTTTTTTGATTTGATAACTAACACTGTGTTGTCTCGTCCGGTGGCTATCACCTTAGCTGGTTCAGGAGGGCCATTTGGGTTTGTAACCCATATTTTGGCACCATTGTTAAAACCTTTTGTAGATCTAAAACCTTTATCCCCCCTTGCTGTTAAGAGTGTGGGGGCTTGTCCCTTTATAGGGGTCATTTTGTTAACTGGAATAATTAACAATTGAGCCACTGTGTCATACTGTTGAATTAACAGATTTTGTTTTTTACTATTTAACAAAATTACTTTTACTTTTTTGGTAATTACAATTAATTACCCTTTCAAAATTTGTATTTTTGAGGGCTAGTTCTGATTTAGGTGCTATTTAACCAAAATGTCTCGGTGGAATTTGTATTTCAATACTAGTTTTTATTACTTGAATGTTTCTGCTGTTTATTTTGTATTCTTGAAGGGCATGTAAATTAAGTCCAGCAGCTTCTGGGGTTGCCCTGCAAGGAGACAGAGCTTTGGTGTAATTTTTTAATATAACACTGTTTTTGTAGTTGAGTAAGCCTGCACTTGCAAATTAGGAGTTATTATTTGCATTAAGGGGGTCTCAGATTCTCCAATTGTCTATTATTTAAAATCTGTAATGCTTTATGCAAATTTTTTTTTTTGTAGGCTCTCCCCAATTGTCCTTTTACAATATGAGGATTGGTCTTTGTTGCCCATGTTGGCATATAGGACACTGAGCAATAACAGTTTTAACCAATTCCAATGTTAGGGGTACACCCCTACTATATGCCCACCTGTAAGTGGCTTTCTCTCCCAAATGTTCACATTTTTGATGTGCCCATTTTGCCAGCCCTGATAACTGCTGACTTTGAGTTTTTTTAATATTTACTGGAAGAATTTTAGCTTTTTTATCTGCAATAGAATTATACCATTGTTCTAGTGTATCTGAAGCACAATGAGCATCAACATGAAATACAGTGGTCTGAGTATTTTGCACCATAGTCCATATTTTCTGCCACAGTTTTTTTTTTTTATTTTTTTTGAATAAATTTTTTACTTATTTTTAGCCCAAGTGGGCAGCCAGGTTGTTAAACCATTAGCTACAGACCATGAATCAGTATAAATATGACATGTACCTTGTAACCTTTGTGGGTATTACACTGGAAGGGAGGAAGGGTAGCTTACCCCCTCCCTCCAAGCTCCTACTGGTGGAAGACACAGCTCGAGGTGCAAGAGACAGCTCGAATACTGTAGCAATAAAAAGGTTAGCTGTGAAACACAGACAAACAACAAAAACAAACACACATTAGTTTAAAAATAAAACAAGATTATTTTTATAGGATAAAAGAAGCCAAGCGTCCCTGGGTTCCCTTATCCTAAGCATGACAAAATGTCCAGATTGATGGTAATACCGTACGTACGTATCTTTGTAGATGGTAAACTCTCAAAAACAGCTGTAATAGTCTTTTTTTTAAAATTGTAAAAGTTTGTTCCTCTTCACTTAGAATACTAGTTTTGCAATAAAAAGTCAAATTACATGGTTTACTCTTGGTGTGCTTTTATGAAAACATACATTTTGTGTGAAAAGTTGTGCTTTAGGCATGGAATACACATCAAGTTTGAACTGGTAGTAACATAAAATGTTGAAACACAAGAAGGTCAAATAACGTGCAAAAGGTCACAGTGTGCATGCAAGGGTCATTTAAACCCAGCCATTCCTGTAGTGTCCTTGAACACCACCAATATTAAAATATCTTTAAATAACAATAGAGTACACGATGAAACTGCTGGCCAAGACAGTACACACATACACATACAAAAAGAAATACTTAACACAAAATAAGACTGACATTGTTTTACACCAATTTGCTGAGGTAATGCCTATAGTTCCATTAGAAAACTGTACGTGGTTTAGATATATGTGCTGCCTCCTGCCTGTCTTGTAACACTGACAATTTTTAAACCAACACATTTATACATATTGCCATGCCAAATCTTTTTAGAACAAAACACTGTTTAAACACATCATCTGTAAGTGGACACATCTCGTATAACATGATTACACCTTTTGGCACATAACTAAAATATGGCACTCTGCCATTTTGCAAAAGTTTTTGGTTTTAACTAGAAGTATGATCAAGCCTATTTATAGCTGTTAACACATTACATTTTTACCTAGCAGTGGCTTGTATGCTTGCTTGCAAACACAACTCTTTCTGCACATTGCAATCTATATGACGTCATAATTTTTACCATCAACACTACCTGCTCCAAGCAAACAAAAGTTTTTACTGACCCTATCTAGGCAGCACAATGTTTTATTAAAACAAAGCCAATTAAAACAGTCAGCTATGAGGCAAAGAAGCTTCCTCTCTCTTTCTTTTTTTTTCTGTAACCTGTTGTGCACTGAAGGCAGTCAATCCTATCTCGCAACCTTGACAACAGAACATAATTACAGAACACAGATATAAGCTAGAAAATATGCATGAGAAAGACGGAGCATTACCTTGTTTAGTATACGTATTACAGAAATAAAACAGACAGACATAAAACAACTTTAAATAAACAATTTAGACTTACCCGGTGCCAAGGTATTTTTCTTCTTCTTTTCCGATATACTAGTCTAAGTAAGAAAACTGACTGCAGGACCTTCATGATAATTTTAAACACTGCAGCTATTAACCCTTTTAAAGGTTTTAACCCTTTCAAAGGTTTTCTTTTGCCATTTTAGTAACCTGCCAAACCAAGTCTTTTCCAGAGCTCTGGTTTGCAGTTTAAAACAAAACAAACAAAAATCTTTAACAGTACAAGGGTGAGATCCATCTGGTAGAGGTCCCCAGTACTTGGGTTTAGGATTAAATGTTTCAGCCTCTATAGGAGGCAAGGGAACTTGAAATTGATACAGAAAAACTTGAAACTACACAGATAGGCAACATGGGGGGATGATTTTCAAATCATCCCGTTTGTAGTCACCTACTGTGCGTACATCCACAGTAGTTTGTTTTTTTTTTAGATGTTGCTTATTTAACTTTACTTAACCAGCCGCTGCTTTTCTCCTAAAAGCAGCCTGAACTGTGAAAGCCATTATTGGCTCTAACAGTATATACTTGCAGCAAGCACAAATTACAAGTACAAAGGGCAGTTGCCCTTGCTTGTTTAAGCCTTAATACAGCTTTAAAAAAAAGAACTCATCCTTTTTCCTAAAAATAGACATTTTATTTTTGAATCCTGCCGACTACGCCAAAAATGTTCTGCCAACTCAAACCAGGCAGCTATTTACTCACTCACACTCACATACACACAATAACAATACAATAAGTACAGCAAGCCAAAGCTTTATTATAACAAAATATAATACAAAAGGTTATACATCACCGATTCAATAAAGCATCATCCAAGCCCTCTTCCAATGGCTGGGAAGCCCCCTTGTCAGCCTGACTAGGAGTCTCTTGAACCGGGAACTGGCCCCACAGCGATGCGTCCACCCTGCAGGAGAGGCTTCTAACCAGGCGTCTGGAAAGTCCCATTTTATATGTTTTATCTGGTATTTAGAAATGCTAAACCATCATGTCCTAAGCACTGGCCAGGTGCCCAGAACATCACGAGTTCAGCATGACAAACACCACTTATTCCATAATAAATAGTTGGCATTCATTAGATCATCATGCCTCTAAGCACTGGCCAGGTGTCCAGAACATCATGAGCCAAACAATGCCAGAGATTCTCACAACATCTTGTATGCGACCTTCAAGTCAGCAAAATACACTGTCTGAAGCAAAACATAATAATGAGGCTATCTAAAGAGCAAAACACCAATTAAATGAAGCAGCATGTAAAATGGAGTCACACAATACAAAATGGAGTATGAAATGACATACATTACATGAAATAGCATACAAATGGAGTAACAATAATCAACATATTATACTATCACTACAGCGGACTTGTGTCTGACAACTCTAAGGGTGATGTTGTAGTAGTGCGAGAACACAGTGCCTCAATTCTCTTGGAGTTCCTTTTGTCGAACTCGAGTTTGTGGATATTATGAGGTTCATCCATAGTGTGTGCCCCATGGCTGTAGCTTGGACCCTGGACCGACTACCCTAATTTTGGGTTGTGTTGATATCATTGGTCCAGGTTTGGCACAAATAGTCTGATGCTCCTTGGACTCAGGTGAGTTTCCTAGCTCGCTGAAAGAGGCGGTGGTGACACCTCTCTTGAAGAAAGCTTCCTTAGACTCAGACTGTTTTTCAAGCTACAGACCCATCTCTAACCTTCCCTTTATTGGGAAGGTTATTGAAAAGGTTGTAGCTGCCCAATTGGATGACCATTTAACCATCCATAGTATCTACGAATCCTTCCAGTCTGGTTTCTGTAAAAGACATAGCACCGAGACTGCGCTGGTTCGGGTGCTTAATGATCTTCTGAGGGCGAGGGATCAAAAGAGACATTCCATCTTGGTTCTCCTTGATCTTTCTTCAGCTTTTGACACTGTGGATCACGTGGTGTTGTTAGCACGCCTGAGGCAAATCTGTGGAATGTCGGGAACCGTTTTGCAATGGTTCACTTTATTCCTTACTGGGAGATCACAAAGAGTTGTGTCGGGAATTTTTTCCTCTGGCCCAGTCTCTTTGTTGTGTGGAGTGCCTCAGGGTTCTGTGCTGTCACCCATGTTATTTGCAGTGTATATGCTGCCCCTCGGAAACATTATAAGACAGTATGGGCTGAGGTGTCACTGCTATGCAGATGATACCCAGCTATACCTGTCTTTCGCACCCGACCAGGATGGAGCTCTCTCGGTGTTTAACAACTGTCTGGGGGAAATCCAAGACTGGATGGATTCTAGTTGGTTAAAGCTGAACTCGGAGAAGACTGAGGTTTTGGTGGTGGACCTGGGTGGTCAGATTGAGAGGTCATATACCGCGCACCTCTTCTGGAATTTTTCTTGGCGGGGTGTCACCACCGACTCTGAACGGATGCGTAACCTTGGGGTGATCCTTGACGCAGAGGCTGACTTTTCAATCTCAGGTGTCAGCCATCATCAGGACTTCCTTTACCATCTTAGGAATATTGCCAGGGTTAAGCACCTTGTTCCGTCTAACTCCTTGCCAACGTTGGTCCACGCCTTTGTGTCCTCGTGCCTAGACTACTGCAACATCCTTTACTTTGGGCTTTCTGGGGTTGAAATCCACCTACAGCTGGTGCAGAACGCTGCAGCCCGGGTTTTGACTGGGACAAGTAGGTCCTGTCATATTACCCCGGAGCTGCGCAAACTGCACTGGCTTCCTATATGGTGGCGGATCACCTTTAAAGTAATTTTATTGACTTTTAAAGCCCTTCACAATCAGGGTCCATCCTATCTGAAAGACTTACTGGTTCCTTACTGCCCTGGCCGATCGCTCCGCTCGGCGAACATGGGGTTGTTGGAGATTCCAAGAGGGAGTTTAAAATCTTCTGGCAGAAGAGCATTTTCTCATGCTGCACCCACTCTTTGGAATTCTCTACCATGCCGATTACGAGAGTGCACCTCCGTGGAGATATTTAAGAAAGAATTAAAATCTTATTTATGGAAAATGGCCTTTTTGGAGAGTTAAGTTAGTTGTAATATGACTGGAATTTTATTGTAATTTATTATGTTTTTATGATGTAGTTTTATATGTCTTCATGTTTTGTATTGAAATTTGAATTTATGATATCAACTTGTTCAGCGCCTTGATATATTGAAAGGCGCTATATAAATAAAATTATTATTACCTGTGCCTGCATACATTACTGATGAGCTCCGGCACATCGGGATTTGTGCCGTGCACTTTTCCCTTTTGAATATCACGCCGGGGCGCATCAGTGGGTTGCGCATGGTGCAACAGTGTTGTGTCATGCGCAACCCTTTTGAATGTCTGGGCCCATATGTACTGCAGCTAATCAAATGGAAAATCTTCATTATCTCAGAGCCTACCAGACTCTGGCTGATGTTTGTTCAACTTCATTATATGGTGTCTGTGCTAGAAATGCTCTAGTCTGGTGAATAGGGAAGCTACTTTATAATGAATTTGATGTGAAACACTCTCCTCTAGGGTTGAAATTGGAAAGTTGACTTTTTCATCCACCATTGCCAATGTTGTTCATGGACAATCTATTTCTTTCAGTGATGATGAAACCAGATGCAAAGTATGTTATCTTCTTCATCATCTTTTTGCTCGTGATGATGGCATCTATCTGGTGAGTATTCTGTTTTGTTTTTTCTCCTATGATACTAATGAGTTTCTAAATATTGATTACGAATGTAGGGCCCTTTCAAAGATTAGTGCGCGCTAACCCGAAAAGTGCCAATTGCTGGGGGCGTGGTCATATTCAAAGGCCACCTATGCACGGCGTACTCCTAAGAGCCAAGATGACTGGTCAGCCAATGAGTGCATACTGTCTACTGTACGCACTCAGTGACAATTCAATCAGTGGCTGGCCATGACAATGTGAGGAGGGTTATGCCAGTCACCAGCTCAGGTTGAGTGGGGAGAGCAGGCTGGTGGGTCACTACTTGCTGGGTTGGGGAGCAGGGGGCCACTAGACTACCAGGGCAATGGATTTTGTAGTTAGGGCTGTGATTGAAGAACAGGAAGGGGAGAGGGACCACAAGACCACCAGGTTTTATGTTATTTGTAGTAGTAGTAAAAAGTTTATTGTGGGCAAATTGCCATTACAATCTGGACAAAACGACATATATATAGCATGAAATATAAAATCCAACATCATGAAACAGACTTTGTTATATAATTTATATAATAAATAGAATAAAGTATGGGGTGTTGTGTATAACGAAAAGTTTACATGCACTCGAGCAGTTAGACGCTACATAAACCCTGAGAGTGAAGCTCGAGGGGTTTGTGCAAAGCATCTAACACTGAGCATGTGTGTAAACTTCAAGTTTACACACAACACCCCATATTTTATTTTACATAATTGCTGGGTCTTCCCTTTTTGGCCACAGCAATTATATAAAATAGCAGACATTCCCATGGCTGCGCTTAAGTTTGGTTTCCCACTGTTGAGTCAGTCGACAGATTTTCTTTCTCCAGCTTTTAAATTTTGTTAAAAATATATTTTTGCTAGCCCATATTTGGACAAAATATTTCTTTTTTGGTTTTTAAAGTGACTTACTGACGTGTTTCTCTGGTGGCTGGGTTGTGGGCGAGAAGGAAGTGATGATCCAGGAAGGGAGCCACTGCAGTGGGTGCATGAGCAGAGCAAGGGGACCATGTATGTGTTTGCTTTTATAAACACTCCTTTATAATGGCAAATTACAGCACAGTCTCCTTATGGTAAAAGGGGAGACCCATTAATAATATAAATCATTATACAATACCATAAATAATCCTACATATGTATTAGAAAGTACAATATTTTATGAATTGAACAGTTGATATTCTCAGTCATCCAGTCGCCCATGAGGTATACAGTTGAAGCCGCTTAAATGGGATGCCTCCATGGACACGCTTTTGTCCCATTTAAGCGGCTGTCCCCTTTAAGAGAAGTTGCTTAATTTTAATGTAGTACAGAGCCTCCTAACATGCGTTAAGCACTACAGTGCTGACTTTCATTTTAAAAGAGGTTTTGTAAACCTTGTAGTGCTGTTCAGTACCTTTGGTTACTCTACCTGTTGATGTTGTCCGGTATCTGGTGTCAGTGATCTCTGCAAGAGAGGGAGGGAGTAAACACTCACAGCGGCCGTTATTTTTATTCTGAGCTGTACACTCTCTCTCTCTTTCTCGCATGTCGGCGCTCTCAGTGAATTAAATGATTAAATGTATGACTTGGAGAGAAAGAGAGAGAGAGGCAGTTCTGATTTCTTGTGTCAGCAGTCTGCAATCAGGAGTTCGAGCTGCAGCACAGGTACATTTTAAATTTTTAGAACTACGATCAGCAATCTGGGTACAAGTCTGAGTGGTGGAGGTCCTGCTTCTCTCTCTCTCTCTCTGGTAGACCAGCATATAGGTGAACATGAGAGAGAGAGATAGACGCAGTTCTGTTTTCTGGTGACAGCAGTAAAGAGTTACAGGCACTGCAATTGGAAGTTCACTCTGCGGCACAAGTAAATTTTTATTTTAGAACTGTTATTTGTGATCACATCTGGGTACACGCCACTGTAAGTCCGAGTAGCTGGAGGGATAGGGAAGGGTGGCTATGAGCTAAGCTCCCTCCAGCTAACAGCCATGATTAGCTAACAGCCAATAACTGCCACGATTAACATCTAATTAGGTGTTGCCAGGTTTTACTGAGGTGCTAAATGGGGATGTGTGAAGATGAAACCAGATAAGTAGTGTGTTGTCTTCGTCATCACCTTTCTGCTCTTGATGATGACATATCTGGTGAGTTTTCTGTTTTTTTTTTCTCCTTCAATACTCATGAGTTTCTAAATATTGATTATGGATGTAGGGCCCCATTTTCAAAAGGTTAGTGCAGCACAAACCAGGTTTGTGCTGTGCTAACCAATAGTGTCAGTTGCCAGGGAGTGGTCATATTTAAAGGCCACCTATGCACAGCACACACCCGACAGCCATGATAACTGGTCAACCAATGGCGTGTACTGTCTACTGTACATGCTCAGTGACAGTTTAGTCATCTGCTGGCCATGGCAGTGTGAGGAGGTTATGCCAGTCTGCAGGCTAGGGTTGGGTGGGGGTGGGATGGTGGGTCACTACTTGCTGGGGTGGGGAAGGGGCCACTAGACTACCAGGGCAATGGATTTTGTAGTCAGGACCTGCCCCCTGCCCCGTCCCCTCCTCCAAACCCTTACACCTGCCTCCATTCTCCTTATCCCCTGTTACCCCTCCTCTCCCTTCAAGCTCTCCTGGCCCTAAACCCTACCAAAGGCTCCTCGCCTGATGGCCTTGACCCCAGGCTCCTACATATCTCTGCTCCTGCCATAGCCTTCCCACTCTCCCTGTTACTAAACCTCTCCTTTGTGACTGCCACCGTGGCCTCTGTCTAGAAACATGCTGTTGTCCTCCCCCTCCTGAAGGGTGGCGACCCCTCCTCCCCTGGTAACTATCGTCCTATCTCCCTACTACCAACCTTAGCCAAACTACAGGAACACTTAGCACTCAAACAACTCTCTCTGTTTTTCTTTGACTCCACTTTTTTCACCCCCTTCCAGTCTGGCTTCAGGAAATCCCACTCTACCACCACCTCATTCCTAAGATTAACTGACACTATCTCTTCAGGCTTTGACAATGAGCACATTACCTCAGCTATCTTTGCAGACCTAGCTAAAGCCTTTTTACACTGTTTCTCACCCCCCCTCCTCCTTCACAGCCTTTCAGCTGCTGGTCTATCCCCGTCTGCTACAGGATGATTCAGTGCCTACCTGTCCGGCAGGTCACAATCAGTAAGAATTGCTGATGCTATCTCTTCCCCCCCACCTATAACCACTGGAGTCCCTCAAGGCACTGTGCTAGGCCCCATTCTGTTCTCCATATTTTAAATGACCTCCACTGGGTTTGCACTGCATCCAGCATCCACATGTTACGGATGATACAGTATTACCTCTGGCAATACTGTTGCTGATGTCACTACCAGGCTCCAGTCCGACTTTACCAAAGTTCAACTCTGGTTTAGGTCTCATCAACTCTCTTTCTTAATGCCAAGAAGATGGTCTCCATGTCCTTTGGCGCAAGGCAAAGACTTGCTAGGCTAACTCACCTCCCTTCCTTCCACACCCTCGATGGGACTGCTCTAGAGGACTCCTCCTCTTTCAGGTATCTCGGCATCTGGCTGGACAGACACCTTGACTTCTCTGTACATATTGATGCCGTTCTGAAAAAAATAAGGCCTAAGCTTGGGGCATTTAACAGAAACCACAACTGCATCTCGCTTGCCACCAGGCGTGAGCTGGTACAGAAGATGATCATGCCCATTTTCGACTACTGCGACATAGTCTACGATGCTGCCCCACAGTCCCACCTATCCAGACTGGACTCCCTCTTTAACTCCTTCTGTCATTTTGCTCTTGATGCCTCCCGTACCCATCACTGTGACCTCTATCACTCTCTCAACCTACTTCCTCTACACTACCGGCGCACGCTTCATGGTGCTAAATTCATCTCTAAATTCTGGCTTGGATCTCTCCCCTCATATATCTCCTCCTCTCTTGGCACGCCTACCTTCTCCTTCTATTCCCTGAGATCCCATGCTGACACTGGCACCCTCTCACTCCCCTGCAAAACCACTACCTCTGGCCAAAAAGCCTTCTCCTACCACCTGCCTAAAATGTGGAATGCTCTCCCTCCACAAATCCATCACTCCTCCTCCCTCTGTTCCCTTACCACTGCGTTGCACAACTACCTCACACCCTCTTGCACCTGCTCCTGACCCCCCTTCCATTTCTGTTACCCTTTCTGTTTTTCTCTCCCTCTCCTTCTCTTCTTTCTCACCCCCACCACTTGCACTTATACTTATAGACTAGCTCTTAAATAGAGGTGACCAGTTCCTATGTGTTCACCCTGCTGCATATTGCACTAATGTACTGTCTGTATTTTATGCATTGTGAACCTTGTTTCCTATTGCTCGTTACCTGTACTGATTCTATTTGTATGCTGCTCCCAAGTTCTGCTTGCATAGAAACTCTACAACAACCTATATTGTCCTTGTGCCATGTTCTGTTTTATAACTGTATGTATAATTACACCATCTGTATGTATTTACCTGAACTTGTACTCTGTATGTCCCTTTTCCCATTCTCTCAGGACGTATTGTGAGACGAGCATTAAGTTGCTCAGTGTGTCTTTCCTGGTGAAACAATTCAATAAATAAATAAAAATAAAACAGGAAGGGGAGAGTGACCATGAGACCACAAGGTCTTATATTATTTGTATTTTACCAGGGGATCGGGCTGGGGAGGGCCCACTGGACCACCAACAATTTGTTCTATTATACTTGGACAGGGATCAGGGCTGAAGAGGGTCCACTGGAGCACCAACAATGTATTTTATTTTACTTTTATTTGGATGGGGATCAGGACATGGGAGGGGCAGCTGGACCACCAGTTCATGCAGATGAGCCCATAGTGGGCATGCAAATGGCCTCTTAGCACCCTGCATGCCAAATGGGCTCATCTGCATGTTTGGGCTGAATACCACCCATAGGGGCCACAGCGCTTACCAGTGCGTGTTGTGCTGTACCCTATGGGCATTCTTTGGCCCAGTGCTCTGGTAGTGCGGCACAAAACATGGTGACTGCTTTCCATGTGCCGCACTACCAAGGCCCAATTTTCAGACAGATAGCGCGGTCAGTTTGGATCACACTATCTGTTTGAACATGGTGCCAGAGCCGTCCAGCCCTATTTTATCATGCAGCGCACCTATTTGCACACAGCGGATGGCTCTAAAATGGGTTCCATAGTGCATTTATGCATGAGGTTTCATGTACTGTTCTGACATCGGGAGGTCACTCCATTTCTAGATGGTTGCTAAGGACTCATTAACAGTAGTCATGAAAAAACATAATATTAGAACAAACTAAGTTTCATAGTGAAGTTCAAGTCATTAGGCTGTTTAGCCCTTAGTGACTGGCCACAAATCAGTGGTATGTGTTACCTGATCCTTACCCATGTGACTGTCTATAATTCTATCTTAAACTGGGCCATTGATTTACTATGTACCACACTGCCTGGCAGTGAGTTCCAGGGTCCAGCCATCCTTTGGCTGAACCACTGTGCTCTTTTGTTGGTTTTGCAAATCTCTCCTTTCAGCTGCCTTCCATGTGATCTTGTATCTTTGCAACTATCACTTCTGTATAGTCTGGATGTTACCCATAGGCTTTCATTGTTAAAGGCTTTATACACATAACATAAATCACCCCTCAGTTTTCTACAGGTGACTGAGTACAGGTCCAGTGTATGAAATCTGTCTTTGTATGTCATATCATGTAGTCCTTTAACTTTGTTAATCATCCTCCATTGAACACCTACTATAAGTTTTATACTACCTATATTATATACAGAAATTACCGGCGCACACTATTCTAAATGTGGCTTAATCAATGCTGTGTATAACAGAATCAGTACCTCTCTCTTTCTACTCCTAACTCCCCTCAACATACAGTACATCCCATCATTCTGTTCCGTTTCTTGACCATTTCCCTGACATGATGGTCAAATGTCTGGTTGTCAGAGGTATAGACCCCTAAATCTTTCTCCAACACTGTAGTTGACATGTTTATATTGTTCAGTGTATGCTGTGCCTTAATATTGTTGCAACCTATGTTCATTACTATCTGTGTTAAAATCAAGGCCATGTTTTACTGCCCAGCTGTTTCATTTATCCAGTTCTTTCTGTAGACCTTGTGCTGCTTCTGCATTATTGATTATGGCCCCAGTCTTAGAATTGTCAGCAGATTTACATATCCTTGCCTTATCGGACGGCTGCATGATTGAAATCAGAATATTGAATAAAATCGGACCCAATACAGACTCCTGTGGCACCCACTTGTCACACCCATCCAGTCAAGTGTGGCCTCTGATAGTCACCCTCTGGTATCTATCCCTCAACCAAGAGTGGACCCATGCAATAATGTAAGGATGGAAGTCATATAGAATTAACCAATTTTCTCATGGTGAAGCACCGAATCGAATGCCTTTAGAATAATCTAAGGAATTAACATCCACTGAGTCCCCTATCCATTGCTCCACTTACTGACTCAAAAAACTGCAACAGGTTTGTTAGACAGTATCTTCCCTGACTAAAGCCATGCTGTGTGATGTCTATATGGTCCCTCTCATCTATGTACTACAGGATATTATCTTTGATAAATCCCTCCAGCATCTTGCCCAGCATGGAAGTCAGACTAATAGGTCTAAAATTCTTTACATTACTCTTGTCACCCTTTTTGTGAATTGGCATCACATTAACCATTTGCCACTCAGCAATCATGTTACCGTCTGAAAGAGATTTGTTAAATAACCTACATAAAAGCCCTTCTAATTCTTTTGCAAGTTCTCTTAGGAGCCTCGGATGCAATCCATCAGGACCTGGTGATTTGGTAATGTATAAATGTCTTAATTTATGATAAACTTCATCAGCTGTGATTTCTGTAATATGCCCTGCCCCTTAATGTCTATTATTTACTACGTTACTGACGTCTTTGGGCTTAAGTTACTCGCAAAAAACTTATTAAAAACATCCACCATCTGTGTTTCGTCTCCTTTTATTTTTCCTATTGTGTTCTGTTGTCCCTTCAGGCTCCCTATATAGTTAAAGAAATTCTTTTTTTTGTCCAAGGTTGATATTGCCATTTGAATTTCTTGGCTTTTTTTATTTCTTACAATCCCATGTTAGTTTTTTACACTTTTCCCATTTTTCAGTTCATTGTTGCAGCTTGAATTTCCTATAGGCCTTCCTTTTTCTCCTTATATTTTTCTTTATTCTATTAGTTAACCATTTTGGTATCCTCCTATTAGAGTTATAGTTTCTTATTTCAGGTACAAACTCCTTAATACAGTAATCAATCTTTCATTTAATCTTGCTCCACATTCCTTCCAAATTATCTCCTGCAGATCATTTTCCCAATCCCATTTCTTTAATACTAGTCTCATCTTTTTATAGTTAGCCTTGTTGTAACTTCTCAGTTTAGTTACCCCCCACCCCAAATATGTCTCATATTCACCATTGAACTTAAATTTGACCATATTATGGTCACTGTTAACCTGCGGTTCCAATATTTTGAACTGATCTATTCTGTCTTTTGAGTTAGTTAGTACTAGGTCCAGGATTTATTGTTTTGCGTGGGTTCTCTAACCATTCGTTCAAGGTTTTTCTGACTTATTACATCTAGGAACTTCCTCTCTTGTGGTACTGCAGATGTTTGTGTTACCCACTTTATGTTAGGATAGTTAAAATCTCCTAGTCGTATATAATTATTCTCTATGTCCAGCTCATTCGTTTGCTTCAGAAATGGACTGTTCTTCCTTGTCTTAATTAGGTGACCTGTATATAACACCTAATGTCATTTTTGTGCCATTCATGCAAACATCCACCCAAGTACTTTCATCTAGATCTGCAAGTCCTCGGACTCTATTGTTCTCTGTTGCCTTTATACCATTGTGCACATACAGTGCCACTCCGCCACCTTTCCTAATTACCCCGTCCCTATGAAAAACCTGAAAACCCTGCACATTGATTTCCCCGTCATCTTTCTTAAACCAGGTCTCAGTTACAACACAAATATGTATGTCTTCTTGTTTCACTATAATATTTAACTTCTCTAGTTTATTTTTTAAGCTCCTGGCATTCACTACCAAGAGGTTAAACTGTGTTTCTGACTTCCTTTTGTGTAACTCCACATTTATCATTAGAAAGCTGACTTGGCTCTTTGCCTGTGTACTGGTTCATCTCAATCAGATTATCCCCCAATTACTTAGTTTAAACATTTGTTTATAATATTATTGAACACACTATCCAATAAGATACTTCTGCTGCGATTGAGCTGTAGACCATTCCTACAAAACATGGTTTGCTTACTACCTTTTTATAGTTCCCAAGTTTTAATTAAGGTAATGCCTTTTTGTAAGCACCATTTTCTGAGCTCATTATCTCTACCTTCTGCTTTTGGGACCAGGAGTATCTCTAACAATACGGTCTCACAATTACCACCAGTCAAGTATTTATATATCTCCTGATATAGAGTCACGATCTCCAGTTCAGTATAGAATCTCAGATCATTCGTCCCTGCATGTATTACAGCCAACTGTTTTCCTGTAGATGGTTTAATTATTTTGGGTAACAGTTCTCACACATCTTTCAGGCCACCGCCTGGCAGTGACACGCTCACACCCTGCTCTTTCCTATTTAGGGTTGTAATGGTGTTGGTATATTTTATAATAGAATCACCTATGATGGAAAAGTCTGGCCGAGTTTCACCTCTTTCCACCTCCATGCTCTCCTCCATTCGCCTACTATGTACTGCATTCCGGTTATTTATGCTGTTACTATCCGTGACTAATTCCAGTAACTCATTGGCCTCATTCTGAACATCAGTCATTAACGATAATAATGGGCAATATCTGTTTCTTATACTGATATTATATCACGGAGCTTCCTCGTCCTGCTCTCTGTCCTCACTCTCCCTGCTAGTACTTGCTCACTCTGCAGTTGAGCAACAGCAATTTGTATGTCTCTTTTATCTACCGATTGTATTTCTACTACAATATTATTTCCATTTTGTACCTGTATATCTAATCCTTCCTCGCAGAGTGTCTCTTTCTGTATACCATTATCTGTATCCAGTTCCAACGGGTCCGTACCAATAGTGGAATTAAATAACATCACCCGCCTTCTCTTTCTGAACATAACACGTCACAGGTTACTGTCCATCCCCTCGAATTCCTCACTACCACGCTATCTTTTATTACTTAGTGCAGGAGTCTTGATTTCATTATCTTTTCTTACACTTTCCCTTGCTGAGTCCTTTTCTTCAGTAGTTGTAACAGACATTTTATCTGCAATTCAAGCCCTATAATTTTGGCCCTCAGTTCTTTTAATTTGTTACACTGTGTACAAATAGTCTGTATCTGTGGATGGAGTGTGGAGACGTGCAGTCAAGGTGCCAATGTGCTCAATGATTGGTGGAGTTTCACTGTTTTGGAAAAAGTGAGGAGAAAATGGCAGCGACTCTAAGCGAGGTCTGTGGTTGAATCGGGAGAACACACGTAGTACTGAGCTACACTATGTTTCTTTTGGGGTTTTTGCCCAAAATTTTCAGAAATAGTTGCAGTTTATTACGTTTGTTTTATAAGTTGGAGCATGACAAGAGTGGGCTACTAGGACAACAGCATGGAGGACAACAGCATGGAGTGGGACTGCAGTTGGCAAGGATGGTTTAAAAAGGTATAGCAGCTCTTTTTAAATGTTTTAATCGTTGGAGGTTAGGAAAGCTAACTTGTAATAGCGCAAGGTAAAAGTTTGTTTTTTGGAGGCTTTGTTAGGAAATTGAAAGCGCCATGTCAGAAAGTAACTGCTGAGTGTCAACGAGGTAATGTATGGTTTGCCATTCATCATTTCCGTGACAGCTTCTGAGCACAAAGTACTGAGGTAAAGTGTTATTTGAAATGTGGATTCAGTAGTGCTTTTTTTTTGTTGTTTGTTCAAGGAGAACCTGCAAATAATGATCTGTGGTAGAGCTGAGTGGAACGAGGGAGAAAAGTAGTTTAAATTGAGCAAGTGGGACCTGAGGGTCAGCAGCTGTAGCATGCAGAGGGGAGGTAGTTTTGAGAATTTGTGGATAGAGAGAGGTAGTGTTGACATGTAAGGGAATTTAAAAAAATATATAAAAATATGTTTTTGAGCAGTTTGGGTGATTAATTGTAATTTGGTAAAAGCTGGAGGGGGGCTGGCTGGCTGTGCTGTTGCTCACAAGGTGGTATCTCACGTCAGAGTGCTAACTGTGAGTGAAGCTGTTTTGTTTTGTTTTATTTAAGGCTGAGGGCATTAGGAAGTAGTCCGGCACTGTATGTATAAATGGTCACTGTAAGTATTAAATTATGTATACATACAGTGACTCAGATAAATGGGTTTATCAAACTGGATATTGTCCACACTTATTGCGTATATATATATATATATATATATATATATATATATATATATATGAATGATGTACAACCTTACTGGAAATATTGTCGATATTTTTGTTCTAGTGCCAATTGACCCAATAACATCATGAGTGGCACTCAAACAAAAATATACGACAATATTTCTAACGAAGGGTTTTGTATTCCATTTATGCCATACTTCCAAAAGTGGAAAAAGTAATTTCTTGCCATTTTTGCCAATTATAAAAATCTAAAAGATATCTATAAATGAAACACCACTCATTTTGTAGATATTTTGTCCTTATCAGTGTCTGTGCTTAAACTACAATGCTGTCATTTTATTTTAAAGTTATATGCATTTGTTTGTTGCAAAACATGGGTTTGAATTTTCTGCTGTGTTTTGCTAATTGTAAAAAATGCATGGGGCGGATATTCAAACTGGCCCAAAATGTATGACAATACAGGAGCAAGCACAAGTCCATGCACACATGCAAAATAGCCGTGATATTCAAACATGGAGCAAGTCAAATTTGCCAACCAGCCAACGTCTGTATATCAGACAACCTGCGCCATAAGCAACCAGGAAGGAAGCTGAGCACATATGATGCACCATAGCGCAACAAGGTCAGCCAGCCCAGCTGAGCAGTCCAGAGGCACCATAGTGCAAGCAGAGAGCCCCCCAGCAGCAGAGCAATGGAACTGCACAACCAGGGAGGTAGGCAGGGGCCCATGACCCATGCCACAGATGGCCACAGGAACACACTGCAGAACTAACAATACACTCCCACACCCTAAGCACAGCATCACTGGGGGAGGGACGGAATAACCACCGGCCCATGGGGACAAGCCAACAAAGCACAGCTGGGCCATGGTGCCCCAACACACCTACTGGCAAGCTGAGACTGCCACACAAAGGTGGCGGACAACCCAAGTGCACAACAGCACCCCCCTGTGCACAGCACACCCTGCACTGGTACCCCAAGACACCACCCATGAGCAGTGACTGTCACTGCAGGAATCCCCGCACCCCCCACCACACTGCAACCTTGTGTACCACAGAACCATACAAGCCAGACTCCACCAGGAGCACCCAGTGGTGGGTGGCAGCTACAGCCAGACCAGCTGAAAGCCACTACTACACCAGAGACACCTCCTCACGCACACACACACACATACCCAGGACAATACCACCCCAGATGCCATGCACACCACTGCAACTGAGCACCTATAGCCAGCTGCAAATCAGAGACCACCACAGTATTCATAACAAAATAGATTTATATAATGAAAATATTAACAAGAACAACAGGAACAGACAGAACTATATACAACTATATACAAGACAAGGGTGAGATGCCGGGTACCAAGAGCAGGGGTGGGTAAGGGGCAGGGTGAACAACTGGGTGAGGGAAGGCAGGGTGTGAGGGATGGGTAAAGGGTGAGGTGAGGGGCAGCTACTACCCACCAGGCCGCTCATCAGCTGGTTGCTGCTGGTCCCGGGGCCTCCTCCTGCGCCTGACTCCTCTGCACTGCATGTCCCTCAGGATCTCGAGGGACTCCATCAAGACGTCCAGCAGACGGTGGACTGCCCGGTCTATCCTCCACAGGATCTGGACACTTAGGACAAGGGATCAGAATCAATGGCTGTGACTGTCCACAACCCTGAAGCCCACCCAACATGCATGGCATACAGCCAAGTGCCCGCTCCTGTGATGGAGTGCACCCACCACAGTGACCGTGCAAAGACAAGCCCAACCAGGCAGCAACAGCCATGTTTGCTACTGCACACACACACCCATGTCCAGCACAGCACAACCAAGGCTGTACAGTGGCGTGGCTACTGCGATGGGAAGTTAGTGCCACAGCCATGTGCCCAGTGCATGCATGGACCACCATTGATGCACTCCCAGACATGCAGTGCCACTGGACAGTGCTGATTGTCACATGTCATGTGCATGGCAGTGTTGTCCGTGGATGGTGGCCATGCCCTGCCCCCCCACAGCATGCAATAGCATCCATGATGTCATGACACTCACCCTCATCATACTGCTGCTGCCATGGCTCGACACCACCACCACCACCTCGTACAGCCACCACTGCCACCCCTTGCTGTGCTTCAGCCTGGGTCTGCCTCCGCTCCGCCACGCCTGTGGGAAACAAAAGGTGAGAAACACATCAGTGAAATCCAAAAGCAGACAGCCCCCTGCCCCAATGAGTGTGCCTGCCCACACAGCCAGACCCATACATCACACACCTGTAAACACTGCCACAGCCAACTATAGACCAACCCTCCCCCATGTGCTGGTCACAATACACAGTGTTACCCATGCGGACAATACAGGTGCATAGACGGCTCACCGACCCGGCCTAGGCACCACACCCCTCCAGGCATGTGAACGTAGGCACGCCAGTAGTGCCTGCTCCCTCCTCCGTAGGTCACCGTACCGGTGCCTGCACTTCTCCGCTGAGCGCCGCCGGCCAGTGGCCTCCTCCAGTGCAGTGGCCGCCTGCTGCCACACATGTGTGCGGGCCATGTTCAGGGGTTCATCCCCAAACAGTGGGCTATGGTGAGGCTCCACTATGGCCACCAGGTTGGCAAGCTCCAATGCACTCCACTGTGGTGCTCTCCTGCGTGCCATCCCTGCATGTATATAGTAGGCAATATGGTGCTCCGCAGCGTGTCAACCCCAGGTGAAAATGTTGCACAATACAACTCTGTTAGTCCCTATCACGCTGTTCGTATAACACCGCCAGTCCCTATTGCTCTGTTACCGAACAGCACGATAGAGCTGCAGACATGCCATATGTACAGCGCCAAGGGGGCAAAGGTCGGGCACAAGGTCATGGGTCTCTGGCGCAAGGCCACGCACAGCGCCATCGGACATCTACACATCCAGCGCGATTGGTCCCTGCATGCCATTGCCACAGTGGACTATTGCGCAGTTGTGCCACAGCGCCATGCGGTGACCGGCGCTGTAGCGCCACTGGCACAATGGTGACCATGTCCTGAATTGCCGATCTCGCACAGCACGTCATCAGCGCAGCAGACGCCTGTGTAAGCTACCTGGGCATGCGCAGTGTGGTGTACTACGGAGTCACAGAACTGCGCCATTGGCTCAGCTGGCTCAACTGTATTGCACAAAGCGCAACAGCGCGATATTCAGCCGTCATATGCAAATCATCCGATCAGCCATTCAATGGCGCAGTGGCGCGATTTGCATCTCATTAAAGTTGCTCCAGTCCTAATTTGCATGCATTGTGCTATAAATGTGTGACACTGATCTGCAGTGGCCGTATTCGGTTACTGCAGCTGATAGGTGAGTTGCATGCATTGTGCTGTTCTGGACCATGGCCCCAGAGAATTGCTGTGTACTGCACAGTCACAGGTGACCCTCTCACCCATACAGGCTGTGAAATGACCGGCGAGGACTGGGTGGAGGAGGATGATGGTGGGTGGAAGAGGAGGCCCAACTTTACCAAGGCGGAGACAGAGGCACTGTTTGAGGCCTACCTGGCTGAGCAGCCACTTCTCAGTGGACGGCGGGGCACCCCTCAGGCCCATGCTGCTGCATGGAAGGGGGTGGCACGTGCCATCAACCTGCACGGCAACCACCAGCACTCTGTGCACGAGTGTAAAAAGAAGATGGGGACCGACAGGAGGAGGGTGAAGGAGAAGGTTGCAGCCATCAGGGCGGCACGTGCTGCTACAGGCGATGGACAGCCAGAGGTGGTGCAGCTGACCCCGTTGGAGGACATGCTCGTTGCAAGCATGCAGTGCAGCGCCATTGAGGGTGTGCCTGGAGGTGGCTTCCAGACAGGTGGTAGCCATCACTGCATGGTATGTCATGGTGGGGGAAGGTAGTTCACATGCACTAACGTGTCCTTCCTTTCTGTTGCAGATCCTGTGTGTCTGCAGGGGTCAGCAGTGGAGGGCCTGTCCACTGTGGACAGCCACACGGAGTTGGAGGAGGGACCATCCACCTCCGCAGATTGACGGCCTGCACTGTGGCAGTGTGCACGGCCATCTACCTTCACTGATGTTGAGACAGGTGTGGGGAGTGCCCTTCCTGTGTCCCAGCGGTCTGGCATGCAAGCATGCCAGCACGCTGTGGCTGTGGCACAGACCTGCGACATCAATGATGCACTGACCACTATGGGCATTGACGTGTGTGTCACAGAATGGACACACAGCAGGCCAGCTCACGCCCATGGATCTAGCTGGTTCCGACGTGTGTGCCAGCATGTCAGCACAGTCCCAGGCTGTGCCTGTCAGCACCGGTGGGGTAGCACCGGTGGCTGTGCAGGTCACTGGCACTGTTGCGGCCACAGCAGGGGGAACCACTGATCCCATGGGCACAGCAGGTGGAGGGGCAGCAGCAGCAGTCACCCACTGGGACTGGGGGTACAGGGCTCAGCGGTGATGTAGGTGCACCGCCTGTGGACATGCCCATATCTGGTCCTGGTGAGCAGCGCCCACCCTCAAGGGGTGCTGTACATCAGGCCCTTCCAGACTCTGAGGGACAGGTTGCCGATGTGGCAGACGACCTCTTTGATGAGCACACCCGCCTGCTGCAGGCATCAGTACAGCAGCAGATGCGGGTGGCAACATCCGTGGAGGCACTGTGTGTGGCCCTGGAGTGGGTCGAGGAGAGCGACACAGCAGGAACACTGAGAGGATCCTGTTCCGGATTGACCATATGCGGGTGGATGTGACCACTGCCATTGACAGGCTGACACAGGCAGTGGTCAGTGCCATGGCCACATTGGGCACACAGTCAGGTGCCCCTGTGCCGCTCACACCACGCAGTACGCTATCCACTCCCCATTCCCGGCATCGTGTGACACCCACCCTGTCAACGCCGGGTTCAGCTGTGGGCATCCTGAGCATCCCTGGTGCAGGTATGTTCAGTATGCTGCAGACCCCTGTGCGGACAAGGTCACATTCGCGCAGTGGGACTGCTGGTGGTCCATCGGTGCCACCCCATGTGGCCCATGCTCAGCCTGCCAGTGCTTCTGGGTCTCGGCGGGGCTGCCCATGCATCCGAGGTGGCCGTGGTACTGTGCCACATGACTGAGCTGTCTCACAGTGCGGCCCTGTCTGGTGCTGCCCTGTGTGCAATGTGTGTTTTGGTGGGCAGTGCACCAGTGGGTGCCCTGCCCTACACATTGACACATGGACCACCTGCACACCCTCTTGACTGCTGTCCATAGGTGCATGTGCATGATGATGCCTGCATTGCACTGTACACCAAGGTGCAAGGGTGCCCAGCATCTGACACACATACATGGACAGTACAGGCGGTGGTGGTGGCCTGTGGACATGTGTGTTTCTCATGTCTGTTCCTGCTCTGCTGTGCACCTGACCCATGTGCACTTTGTGCCTGGTGTGTGTGTGTGTCTGTCCTAGTGGCGTGTGACTGTTCACCCCTCCCTGGTTGTGTGTTTGTGCTTCTGTACCCTGCCACTTCCCTCGCCGTCATGCACCTCTGGTGTGTTTCCCTGTGTGTATGTGGATTGTGCCTAGACACTGTTGGTTGCACATGGCCCCATGACTTACCTGTGTTGTGCGAAGTGCTCCTCTGTGATGGTGTCCCGGTGCAGCTGGGTCAGCCGGATCAGTCAGGGGTCACGCCGTCCAAGGGGTAGCTGCTCATCCCCATCATCACCAGCGTCCCCATCACTGTCCCCCTCCTCGACCTGTACGGCTGTCCCACAGTCTTTGGCCATGTTGTGCAGGATACAACAGGCCAGGAATATCCCACAGGCCTTTGAAGGGCTGTACTGTAGGGCACCGCTGGAGGTGTCTAGGCATCAGAAGCGTGCCTTCAGCATCCCAAACACCCGCTCGATGATGTTGCGTGTGGCGGCATGTGCCTCATTGAAGCGTTGCTGCGATGGGGTTGTGGGCCGCCAGTAGGCCTCCCTGGTTGTGTGAGCAGCCAGGGACGGAGTGGGTATCCACTGTCACCTGTGTGGAGATAGTGGAGGTTAGTGTCATGTTCAGGCTCATATTGCTCATAACCCTGTGTGCCACTCCCATGGCACCTGTGGCTTACCCACCCTTGCCCCCGCTTTGCCAATCCTACATACATACTCACCCACTAGATGTCCTGTGGGGATGTCCCCACTCTCAAATTGATGGCACAGTGCTGACTGGTACCATATGAATGAATCGTGTGCTCCGCCAGGGTGCGTGGCACAGACATTGATGAAGCGCCCACTGGCATCACACACCACCTGGCAGTTGACACTGGAAAACCCCTTCCGATTGCGATAGGCAGCCCCATCAGGGCCAGGTGGCATGCAAATGGCCACCTGAGTGCAGTCTATTGCCCCTAGCATGCCAGGCATAGTGCTACCCTGTGGAACTCCTGTATGTTTGCTGTACGCTCTGCCGCGGTGCTGGGGAAATGGATGTACTCTGCAGCATGTGGCAGCAGTGCGCTGAGGAATTGGGTGAAGATGCATGATGTGGCTGACTGTGTTATGCCTGTGGTGTCCTCTGTTGGCCTCTGGAAGGTACCCGTGGTGAGCAAGCACATGCAGGCTGTTACCTTTGTCTCCAGTGACAGAGCGTGACTCTGTCGTGAGGGTGCCTGCATCACATCACTGCACAGCTCACAGAGCCACCTCAGAATTGCCCTGTTCAGGCGGTACTGGCCCACATCTCTACATCTGAATACAGCTCAAAGCTGATGCAGGCACGTACTGCCTGTTGGGGCATACGCCGGACGGGCCCTTCCACGGCCACGTCCCCTGCAGCATGCCTTCTCACCCCCCTCATTACAGCTTCCATGAGGAAGCTGGCACTGTCCATCTCTCTGGCTTGTACCCCCCCGGCTGTTGTTGATCTGTTACCCCCACTGTCCTGACTGCTACCTCCACTGCACCGGGTACATCTACTGGCTTCTGCATTCTGTTGCCCCACACACCTTCACTTGCCCCTATTCTGTCCAGTGCACTCCCTGGCCTGCACTGTTTCCTGCTGTGGCCTGCTC
This sequence comes from Neoceratodus forsteri, assembly GCA_016271365.2. Lineage (NCBI taxonomy): Eukaryota > Metazoa > Chordata > Ceratodontiformes > Ceratodontidae > Neoceratodus > Neoceratodus forsteri. The sequence continues at coordinate 881,635,788 of CM028136.1, forward strand.
TGTCTGCCTGCCTCATGTGAATTCCCTGCCGTGTTCTTGCGCCTCTTCCTTGAGCCTTTTTATTTTGGCTCATTTCCGCGTGGGCGCAATTTCGCTCTGATCCACTGTTGCGATTGGCGCAAGCCTTTGAATATCGCATTGCGCACTTTATGCATGGTTACACCCTCTTCGGTTGCGCATACCTTCATTTGCATTGCGCTGTTGCTCAGCATGTTTTCTGTGGTGCAACTGCCTCCTGCTGAATATTGCACTATGGCGCAATTTCGGACTTGCGCTGGCGCAACCCTATTGCGCATGGCGCAACCCTTTTGAATATCTGGCCCATGGTATCTATAAATGAAACACCACTCGTTTATTTTTGTGCTGAACAAATTTTATGCTCACAGTACCATGTTATCATTTTTTGTTTTAGTTATTTACATTTGTTTGTTGCAAAATGTGAAAAAATTTAGTTTTCTGCTGATTTTTGTGCAATTATAAAACAACTTAAAGGCATCTATAAATGAAACACTGCTCATTTTGTAGATATTATTTGCACTGTACAAATTTCGTGCTCAAAGTACCATGCTATCATTTTTTGTTTTAAAGCTATTTACATTTGTTTCCCAAAAAGGTTCACAAAATTGAATTTTTTGCTGTTTTTTTGCCAACTATAATAAAAATTAAAAACTAGCCAAAAATGAAACACCACTCAGTTTGTAGATATTTTTGTGCTAAACAACTTTCGTGCTCACAGTACCATGTTATCATTTTTTGTTTTAAAGTTATTCGCATTTGAATATAGTTAGTACTATTACTGAGGTTGAATATGCAAATGAGTTCAGAATGAGCCAATGCCGACCTAGTATAGGTGTAGGAGTACAGTATATTTGGACCTACAGTTAACATATTTTTGATATTTTCACTGTAGATCCCTAGCAAGCAAAAATACCACTGATATTTGGCTAGAAATATACTCACAGGTATGGTATATATATATATATATATATATAAAATCACACATGCCCCCATAATGCAATGCATCATGGGCTGCATATGCAAATCACCACAGAATGTTAAGCTGTCCAACTTTAAGCAGAATTGCATGGTGCCGAAAGGCCTCTCACACAGTTTGCAAAGGGTGCTAACAGAAGACATAGACACGTGTTCCATCCTACCAGGACTCATCAGTATGCCTCATCTGTTTGACACCCCAGTGGCCTGGACCAGCTACCCTATAGGCAGTGTGCCTCGGATATATAGTGGTGAACCCATTAAAATAAAAAACTATTTAAAAGACAAAGAACCTCTGTGCGCAAACACTGAGGTAAGGGTTACCTCAAAGGGCATTTGGCTGGGAAGCCAAGTTTCAAGAAAATACAAAATCACACATGCCCCCATAATGCAATGCATCATGGGCTGCATATGCAAATCACCACAGAATGTTAAGCTGTCCAACTTTAAGCAGAATTGCATGGTGCCGAAAGGCCTCTCACACAGTTTGCAAAGGGTGCTAACAGAAGACATAGACATGTGTTCCGTCCTACCAGGACTCATCAGTATGCCTCATCTGTTTGACACCCCAGTGGACTGGACCAGCTACCCTATAGGCAGTGTGCCTCGGATATATAGTGGTGAACCCATTAAAATAAAAAACTATTTAAAAGACAAAGAACCTCTGTGCGCAAACACTGAGGCAAGGGTTACCCCAAAGGGCATTTGGCTGGGAAGCCAAGTTTCAAGAAAATACAAAATCACACATGCCCCCATAATGCAATGCATCATGGGCTGCATATGCAAATCACCACAGAATGTTAAGCTGTCAACTTTAAGCAGAATTGCATGGTGCCGAAAGGCCTCTCACACAGTTTGCAAAGGTGCTAACAGAAGACATAGACACGCGTTTCGTCCTACCAGGACTCATCAGTATGCCTCATCTGTTTGACACCCCAGTGGACTGAACCAGCTACCCTATAGGCAGTGTGCCTGGATATATAGTGGTGAACCCATTAAAATAAAAAACTATTTAAAGACAAAAGAACCTCTATAGCAAACACTGAGGCAAGGGTTACCCCAAAGGGCATTTGGCTGGGAAGCCAAGTTTCAAGAAAATACAAAATCACACATGCCCCCATAATGCAATGCATCATGGGCTGCATATGCAAATCACCACAGAATGTTAAGCTGTCTGACTTTAAGCAGAATTGCATGGTGCCGAAAGGCCTCTCACACAGTTTGCAAAGGGTGCTAACAGAAGACATAGACCGTGTTTCATCCTACCAGGACTCATCAGTATGCCTCATCTGTTTGACACCCCAGTGGCCTGGACCAGCTACCCTATAGGCAGTGTGCCTCGGATATATAGTGGTGAACCCATTAAAATAAAAAAAATATTTAAAAGACAAAGAACCTCTGTGCGCAAACACTGAGGCAAGGGTTACCCAAAGGGCATTTGGCTGGGAAGCCAAGTTTCAAGAAAATACAAAATCACACATGCCCCATAATGCAATGCATCATGGGCTGCATATGCAAATCACCACAGAATGTTAAGCTGTCCAACTTTAAGCAGAATTGCATGGTGCGGATAATTTGTTTTTTGCCTGTGCTGTACCCCCTCCAGTAGCTTGATGTCCCTTTTTAAGTAGGGGCACCAGTACTGCACGCAGTACTCCAAGTGCGGCCTCACCAAGTACCTGTACAAGGACAGGATTACTTCTTCTCACCTAGAAGTAAATCCCCTTGGGTCCCAGGGTGGTAGCCTGGGTAAAACATTGGCTGGACAACAGGACACAGAAGGTAATTGTAAATGGAGTCCACTCTGAAGAAAGAGGGGTTACTAGTGGGGTACCGCAGGGTTCAGTATTGGGTCCAGTCCTTTTTAATGTCTTCATAAGTGACCTTGCAGAGGGACTGGAAGGAAAAGTATGCCTCTTTGCAGATGACACAAAGATCTGCAACAGGGTTGATACACAAGGAGGCGTGGAAAGGATGAGAAGGGACTTGGCAAGGTTGAAGGAATGGTCAGAAATATGGCAGCTAAGATTCAATGCAAGAAGTGCAAAATAATGCACCTGGGAAACAAGAACCAGGGAAGAATACACAATTGGGGAAGAAGTAGTAACAACAACAAAAAGGAAAGGGACCTGGGGTAATCATATCAGATGACCTTAAGGTTAGCAAACAATGTGAGAAAGGCAGTAGGGAGGGCTGGGGTATACTGGGATGCATAGGGAGAGGCATCAGCAGCAGAAAACAGGAAGTTGTTATCCCTCTGTACAGACAGTTGGTGAGACCCCATCTGGAGTACTGTGTCCAGTTCTGGAGACCCCATCTCTGCAAGGACATAGACAGGATAGAGGCAGTCCAGAGGAGGGCAACTAAAATGGTGCAGGGTCTGCAAGAGAAGCCGTATGAGGAGAGACTAAAGGAGCTTAATATGTATACCCTTGAGGAAAGAAGGGAGGGGGGACATGATAGAAACTTTTAAGTACCTCAGTGGAATCAACAAAGTCCAAGAGGGTAGCATCTTTCAGAAAAAGAGACTTGCAAGAACAAGGGGACACAATTTAAAGATGGGGGTGGTGGTGGTTCAGGGGCAATGTGAGGAAGTATTATTTCATAGAGAGGGTAGTGGATGCATGGAACAGCCTTCCTGAGGAGGTTGTGTGGTCTAAAACTGTGGGAGAATTCAAGAATGCATGGGACAGACATAAGGCAATTCTTGTGGGGGTAGGAAGAAATAAGCTGTTGGTTAACTAGGATCTGCAGCCTATCCTGTAAGTAGGGAAATGGGCAGACTAGATGGGCCAAGCGGTCCTTATCTGCCGTCAAAGTCTATGTTTCTCTGTTTCTATGTTACCATTGCTCTTGAGGGCCTTTCTAAAGGCACTGGAGACAGTGAAGTTTGGATTACGTCCCTTGAGAAAAAATTGGACCAGACAGACCCTGAAGTCATTGCTTTAATGTAAAAAAACAACAAGATTGGAATCCAAAATTGAAGATCTTGAGGGACGGAGCTGATGCAATAATGCTGTTATTATTGGCCTCCCTGAAAAAGAAGAGGTCTCTGATGCCATTTTATTTACTCAAAAAATAGTTCAAAAAATTGCTGGCCCATCACCATATGGCACAAACTATGCTACAGAACAGGCACATCGAGCGCTGTGCCCCATACCACCAGTCGGTGCCTCACCTCACCCAATTATCTTCAGATTCCTAAATTTTCTGAAAAGACAGTACTTTCTCAACAAAGTATGAGAGCTGCAGGAGGTGATTTGGGATGGTCGCAAGCCGCGTATTGCCCAAGATTTGCCAGGATCAGTATGGCAGAGGACCACAGCTTTCCACCCTACAGTGACCAAACTTATCTCTGCCAGCATCAAATTTAAAATGGGGTACCCTGCCCTACTCCAAGTTATGTTATCGGGTACTTGGCGCACATTCGAGGAGCCTAAGAAAGCAATCATGGAACTTAAATCTGCTCTCCCAGATCTGTTCAGAGACAGTTGAAATAATGGTTTCCATTTATTGCTGGCTATATACATTGGTATGAGGGACTTGTACACCTACTATTTGCTCTGTCTACTTCAACTGTGGATCATGTTTTATTCTTGGTCCCTATTTCCTCCTGGGTTCCGCTTTTTAGTGTGGACAGTTCACTGTTTCTGGTATCTTGCATAGTGCCGACAGAGATCTCTTGGATTCATATTTTTCTCACTATTACTGAAGTCTGAAGATGTTGAGCCTTTTTTCTGGGGACTGTTGTAATTGCTGCAGGTTTTGCTCTCTCCTAAAAGAGAAGATTGGTCTGTTTGTGTTTTGCTACTTTTTTTTTAACCATCTATTATAGACTAAACGAAAGACATTTTGGTACTTATTTTCCTTTTGCAGGGTCCAACAAGGAGATAGCTCCTGATTGCCACCTACTGGCAGACTTTTGTGTCATCTTCCTCAGCTCAAGCAGCAGCTTATCTTTTAATTTTGTTTGGACATATATTCCAGAGGGAACTGTTTCAGTTTAGCAATGTATGGACCCTTCGTTTTATTTCTACTTTTATTTTCAATTGCGTTTTTAAAAAGCTCTATAAATGCTTATAAGGCGAGACTGACATTACCTTTTTATTACTGTATACCTTGTCACTGATGTTTTCATTTTTTAGAAACATGAAGTTGATGTCGGATAAGGACCGCAAGGCCCATCTAGTCTGCCCATTTCTTTTTCTGCTTTATGAATGTGCCATCAGCCTTTGCTCTGCCAATAGCCTATCTATTCATACTCATCTGTATTGCTCCCTTATGCCTATCCCATGCCTGTTTGAAGCCCTGCACTGTATTCATATCCACCACTTTGTGAGGTAGGCCATTCCATGCATCCACCACCCTTTCTGTGAAAAAGAACTTCCTCACATTACCCCTTAATTGGCCTCCCTCTAATCTCATGCTGTGTCCTCTTGTCCTGCTATTTTTCTTATATTTAAACATGTTAGACTCTTTCACCTTGTTAATGCCCTTAAGGTGTTTGAATGTTTCGATCATATCACACATCTCCCTCCTTTGCTCTAGGGTATATATATTGAGCTCTGTTAATCTGTCCTCACATGTCTTCTGATGCAGTCCCTGCACCATTTTGGTTGTCCTTCTCTGGACTGCCTCAATTTGGTTAATGTCCTTGTGAAGGTGTGGCCTCCAGTACTGCATGCAGTACTCCAGATGGGGCCTAACCAGTGTCTTGCAAAGAGGGATTATTTCATCCTTCTTCTGACTTGTGATACCCCTACTAATACACCTCAACATCCCTCTAGCCTTACCTACTGCTTTAGTGGTCTGCTTGGATGATTTCAGGTCATCGGCGCTGATGACACCTAAGTCTCTTTCTTCCCTTGTGACTGTCAGCAACTCCCCTCCCAGCCTATAGGTGGCTTCAGGGTTTCTCTTCCCTATGTGCATGATCTTGCACTTCTTTGCATTAAACTCCAGTTGTCACTCTTCTGACCATTTTGCTAGTTTATCCAGATCTCTGCCCATTCTGCCCACCCATCTGGATCATCTACTCTGTTGCAGATCTTGGTGTCATCTTCAAACAGACAAACCTTACCCTCCAGTCCATCTGCAATGTCACTGATGAAAATATTGAAGAGGACTGGCCCCAGGACTGATCCCTGAGGTACCCCACTTGTGACTTGCATCTCTTCTGACTGAATACCGTTTCCCACCACTCTCTGTTTTCTGCCCGTCAACAAGTTTGCCACCCAGTTGACCAACTTCTGACCCACCCCGAGCCTACCCAGCTTATTAATCAATCTTCTATGTGGAACCGTATCGAAAGCTTTGCTGAAGTCAAGGTAGGTGACATCATCTGCTCCCCCTTGGTCCACCACTCTGATTACCCAGTCAAAGAAATCTATGAGATTAGTTTGACAGGACCTTCCTTTTGTAAACCCATGCTGTCTTGGATCCTGTGCTCCTATAGATTCCAGGTGTTGCACTATCCTTTCCTTAAGGAGTGCCTCAATAATCTTGCCCACTACTGAAGTAAGACTGACTGGTCTGTAGTTCCCTGCCTCCTCCCTGATACCACTCTTGTGGAGCGGGATCACATGAGCCCTTCTCCAGTCTTCTGGGACCTCTCCTGTGCCCAGAGACTCACTAAACAGTTCTGATAATGGCTCTGCTACTTCCACCCTTAGCTCCTTTAGTACCCTGGGATGTATGCCATCGGGTCCCATTGCCTTGTCCACCCTGAACTTATCGAGCTCTTGTAGGACCCTTTCTTTTGTGAAGGGACTAGTGCACACCTCCTTCCCCCATGTGTCCATGGTGCTGAGCTGTGGGCCCTGCTCTATTTTCTCCTCAGTAAATACTGAGCAGAAGTATCTATTTAGGATAGATGCTTTTACATGGTCCTCCTTCTCACATGCCCCCTTATCCCCTTTGATCTTAGAAATACCCCCTCTGGACATTCTCCTTTCACTAATGTTTCTATAGAAAGTCTTGTCACCTTATTTTACTGTTTGTGCTAGTGTTTCCTCGGTTTGGGCCTTTGTCTGCCTTACTACCTTCCCTGCTTCCCTTAGGGAAGTTTGGTATGCCTCCCTATCTTCATCCTGCTGCATTCCCTTATTTCCTGAAGGCCATCCTTTTGGCTCTGACCTTTTCTGCTACTGTTTTTGAGAACCAAAGTGGTTTCTTTCTTCTTTTGCACTTCCTTTTCTCTCTAACACAATGGTATGTTGCTACAAGTATTGCATCTTTAATGCTTGCCCACTTTGCCTGTACCCCCTCACCTGCATTTCTTTTTGCCAGGGCTAGCTTAACTCTGTTGGCCATCTTATCAAAGTCAGCTCCTCTGAAGTCCCATATTTTTGCCTTGGAATAGTTCTAGTGGCCAAATTGAACCATACCATGTGATGGTCAGTGACCCCCAGGTGACCTTCTACCTGGAGATCTGTGATCCTTTCCCTGTTCATCAGTACTAGATCTAGGATAGCCCTGTCTCTTGTGTGTTGTTGTACCAGTTGTTTGAGTCCCTCCCCCTGCAGGGAATCCACCATGTGTCTAGCTCTGGCAGATGTTCCTTCTGGTATTGACCACTCTGTATCTGGCATGTTTAAGTCTCTCATTATCAGAACCTCCCCTTTAGCTGTCATGTTTTGTATATCTTCTAACAGTAATGTGTCTATGTCCTCCCCCTTGGTTTTGTCTAGTGTCTGGGGACAAATACGTAGTTATGATTCTTTCTTCTCTGTTAGGAGGTTTAGCCATATAGAATTGGGAGCCCTTTCACCTTTCAAACATGGGGTTTTGGGGGGGAGTGGCAGGTATACGGGCACTAGGTGGGTGAGGCTGTTTCATCATGGACCATGATGGTTATTGTTTGGAGGGAGTGGGGTTTAGATATGGGGTTTTGTGTCAATGGGTATGGATCATTATTCCTTATGATGTTAAAAGAGGAGTGACATGGAGTGTGGGGAGGGCTGAATTTACTACCATATTATCCCATTATCTTTTTTACCATCAGTTTTTTCCCTGGGATTGTTCTGTTTGCTGCCTGATTGTCTCTTTCTGGGAGGGGGGAGGTGCCACTGGAGGAAGGGCTTCTTTTTGGTTAGTCATTATCTTTTCTCTGTCTGGGTATTTCCACCCTAAACCGAGTTTTCGTCACCAAATACTGCTTTGTTATGGCAATTTATAATTTCTGTACATGGAATATTAAGGTGCCTAATCTACCGCTAAAAGAGCTAAAGTTTTGATACAACAACAAAATTGCAAACTGTTGTAGCCTTCTTACAAGAAACTCAACTACTCCCATCCCATGTTCTCCTTTTTAGGTGATCCTGGGTGGGGCAGGCTTTTCGAGCAGGTCTTGACATGCGTAACAGGGGAGTGGCCATTCTTAATGACAGGAAAATCCCTTTCTGCCTTATTCAGGAAATAACAGATCCTCAAGGCCATTATGTTATTCTCCGTGCCCTCCTAGGTCACTTAGAGGTGATCTTGGGAGCTATATATGGCCCTACAACTGATGATCCGGCTTTCTTCACTACTCTTATGTCCATTTTAGCTCCCTGAATCTCTCTACCAATCATCCTTGGTGGGGTGATTGGAATATGGTCTTTTGCAATGACCTGGATAAAACTGGTAAAGCCTGACAAGTTCTATCACCTGGACAATTGGCCCTCCAAGAGTTCATGGATTCAGTGGGTCTGGTAGACCCTTGGCAAGCCCTGTTTCCACATAGTCGAGAATATTCCTTCTATTCCTTCAGTCACAATTGCTTTTCTAGACTCGACTATTTCCTTACTGGGGTTGACCATCTCCCTGGGACTACCTCATGTTATTATTCAGACAAAGTCATTTCTGACCACCATCCTGTCCATGTTCAACTAAACCTTGCCCCTTCGACAGGAAGAGACAAGGTTTGGACACTTAATAACCAGTTACTCAAATCAGAGGAATTATTACAACATCTCTGCTCTTTTTTTCACTACTTTTATGGAACTTAACTCATCCTCAATGCCTCAGTTTGACCTGTTATAGGGGGCTTTGAAATGTGCCCTTTGGGAGGAGCTGATTCGCTTGGCCACTAAAGGAAAGAAGCAGCAGTCAGCTACCCTATCTTCTTTGTTAAACCGGATAAAAACCCTAGAGGCATACATTTCCCCAAATTCTTCTGTTTCAGAGTGGGAGTCACTAGAAGGTCTCTGATTTTAGTACAATACCTTAATAGGGAAGAAGGCTGAGCACCTTATATTGAGGTCCAAAGTTAGGTATTTTGATCAAGGGAAAAGGCTGGAAAATGACTAGCTATCTGATTACCTTCTCAAGTCATGGACATGATTGTCTCCTCAGTTTGTACAGATTCATGTTGTCTTCTCATCTCTCCCCTGAACATTTTTGATACCTTTAAAAACTTTTATCAACAATTATATGCCCTGCCTTCTGCCCCTTTTATCCTGATCAGTTTGAGACCTTTCTTCAAGGCATGCCACTTCCCCAATTAGATGACTCCCAAGTAGAATTTTTGCGAGCTCCTTTGATGTTGGAAGAAATTTTTCAGGCAATTGATGCGCTCCCACAGATAAATGCCCCGGTCCGGATGGGTGCACTCCCAATATTTATAAGGCCTTCAAATCTCAAGTAGCTTCTATTCTTCTGGACACATTTAATTTTGTTTTCAAAGAAGGTCTATCAGATCATCACCCTTACTCGACCACTGCCACTGTTCTCCTCCAACCAGGTCGCGATCCTTGCTTATCTCCAACGACAAGCCTATCTCTCATTAATGTGGATTTTAAAATTCTAGCTAAAGTGTTGGTTTGCAGGTTGGGACAGGTGTGGGAATCACTCATAAGTAGGGAGCAGATTGGTTTTGTGAAGGATAGACTGTCGACAGACCATTACAGGACGCTTTCTTATCTCATCTCAGCATCCAGGGACTCTCCCGCTTCTGCAGTGCTGGTGTCCCTGGATGCCAAAAAGGCCTTTGATAGGGTTTCATGGGATTATTTATTTACCCTATTACCTAAGTACCATATCCCTCAACAATTCATACAATGGATAAAGTACTTTACTCTTCTCCATCAGCCTGTATACTTTGTGACGGAGTACTATCATCCCCGTTCTCTCTTCATCAGGGCACCAGGCAGGGATGCCCCCTCTCCAAATTTGTTTAATTTTTTTTGGAACCCTTGATCCACAAACTCAAACTTTCCCCTCAGGTTTGTGGAATTTCAGTCAGTGAATTGGATTACAAACCATCTGTATATGCTGACGATATATTATTGCACATTTCTTCACCTGCTACATCCCTGACTGCTGCCCTACAAATTATCTCTCAATTTGGATTGATTTCCAACTATAAATTAAACATTGCTAAAACTGAGGCCATTCCTTTAACAGTAAAACTTTCAAAGCAGAAATTGAACACTTGGGCCTAACTTGGAGAAGAGATAAACTGAAATACCTGGGGATTTACCTTAGTACCTCACTGGTCAAGATGAAACAATACAATCTAGATGCCCTGGTATCCCGTACTAAGGTGGACTTGGACCACAGGGCCTCATTACCTCTCTCACTGTGGGGCTGACTTAATGTTATAAAAATGAATATTCTGCCCCATCTTCTCTACCTCCTTCAGATGTGTAACTCTACCCTCCCTCAGACATGGTTCACCCAAGTGCACAGGATGCTTACCTCTTTTCTATGATTGGGTAAAACAGCCCACCAGGCCTTGTCAAAATTAATGCGAGTTGAGCAGGATGGTGGTTTACAAGGTCCCAATTTCTTTTTATACTACCTGGCCATACATCTAACAAGACTGTCTTATTTGCTGGAGCCCATCACATAGGGATGTCTCTGCATCATATATACCCTGTTGGGTGGATAGAGAGCATTCCATATGCTCCACTAATGGTCTGGACATTTGGTCTCTCCCCTATCTTTCCAGGAAAAACCTTCTCCACTACCCTTCAAGATACACCCTTAGAGGCATCTCTCCACACTCATCTTTAGCTGTGTTCACACCTCAAGATTTGCCCATATAAGGACACTTCACAACTTTTATTTGGAAACCCTAATTTTTGGAGAGCTGGCTAAATACTTACTAAGGGGTTTTGGCCGGACATAGGCATGGACACAGTTGCAGATCTCACTTCCCCCAAAAAACTGCTCCTCTTTAAAGGTGCCTGTATTTTATATAACTGGTTCTCCTCTCTATGTTTCCGATATTTCCAATTGTCTTACATGCCTCTTAAATATTTTGGCATGGGTCCATGGAATAGTCCCTTGGCTAGTTCAGTTTTCCCCTATTTTTATACGGCTCCTACCGCCCACCTTCTCTTATATTTCTACCAATCTTTACAGGAATATTTAACTGCTCAGGAAGGGCATAGGTTTTATTGGCGGGACCAGGTTCTTCTGGCTGCTAACTCCTCTAGAGATTGGTCAGTTATCTGGAATCACTTATATAAGTTTATTAAATGGGACAGATTCCGCCTAATGCAATTCCAGATTCTTCATAATCTTTATTGTACCCTAGTTAAATTGCACAAGATGGGTCACTTATATACTGATTCTTATTCCAGATGTGGTAAAGAACAAGATATTTTACTTCACATCTTGTGGTCTTGCGAGACAGATACTCCCTTTTGGGACTCCATTAGATTTCACCTTGACCTTCTCTTGGGATTGTCAGATGCCTTCCTCCATGAAATATGTATTCTGGGAGACTATAATGATACCCTGATTGGCAACCAAAAACCCCATATGGCCTTGATTTCAGCAAGTGCGAAAAAAGTTATTCTCTAGCATTGGTTGGACCGTTGGTCCCCGGTATCTGGAATGGCATAAGGAGATGTAGTTCGCTCTGCAAGCGAAATTCCTCATTGCTTACATGACTGGTAAAATCTCCTCATATAAGCGAATATGGGAGCCATTATATACCATTTTAACAACATAAATGGTAACTTCTAGCCCCCCTTGATCTTTGTTGTCCAATGGGCACATTTCAGGTTATGAGTTTTAAGGCTTCTAATAAATTAAATTTTCCTCCAGTGGCAGAGGGAGGGGGAAGAAGGGTGTGGGTGGTAGGAGGTCGGATGTGGGGGATTTAATTGTTATTTGTTTGTTATTTGATTATTGTAAAATGATTGCTCCTGGATTTGCTTCATCTTTTCTTGCTTCCCACTGTATGTCCAGGTTGTGATTTATTTAATAAGGTTTATTCAATTTAAAAAAAAGTCTGTTCAACTTGCTTAAAACTGTGTTTCTGACCGTTCTGGCTACTGAATTTACTTCAAACTGAATATTATATGATAAAAAAAAATAAACTGCAATCGATTGCTCTGCTGATACATTTCAGCACATTCATATGAATTTAAGCTGGTAACTTGACTTTGCAATCAGTATCAATTCAGGAAGACTATTTACACATGCTCAAAGTCACTTTTAAGCCCCACAGTCTTTCTTTACACAGGATTGCCTGTTTGCTGCATCCTCCATATACAACTCACAGTCCTGCTGCTTAGAAAAAATTACTGTTGCTAAACCCATTTATCACTGCTCACAGTCTATGCTCAGAATTTTCGTTTGTTGCACTTGTTCTAACAATGCACAGTCCTTCTTTGCACAAAAATCACACTGCTTGCACACAGGTTCAGTTTGTTTGTACAGTTAACTTGTTTCTCACTGAATTCAGTAGCTGGTTCCCTCCGATGGAAAATTTTGGCCTGCTGCTGATCCTAGGAAGGCCTCTGGAGTGAAATGGACTGGTGGTCCTGATGATTGGAGCCACAAACTCCTCGATCACTCTTCAGTTGGTCGGACAATGGGTTGAGCCCGAAATTACACTGTATCAGTCTGTTTACTAAAGTTTAGAATGCTCATAGGCCCCTCGATGGTTGATCCTGGTTTAACCAGCTCACATGACACTCTTTCTCTCCTCCTTGAAAACTCTGCAGCACGTAGATGCTGGCCAGGGGGCGGGACTGGATGCAGCCCCACCAGTGACTCGATGCCATGCAAATTAGCCTCTCTCTTTCTCTCCTTGCTTGCTCTTCCTTCATGGCGATCACCGAGCAGGAGCACATTTAAACTGCAAACTGTAACTTTTTTTTCTCAGCTGCAATTTCAGTGGCAGGAACACTGTTTTAACCATTTTTACTAAGAATCATACTAAGAAACAGTAGGAAGCAGAAGGCTTAGAGGCCCATAATGTTTCAGATCTACTTATAGTATTTTAACAACTTACTAGATTTCATATAGCTATCAAGTCTATTTTTTTAAAGATATCCTTGTTGTCACTAACAATGACATTCAAGGGCAACATATTCCAAGGCTTTACAACCCTTTGTGAAAAAAGTCGGCCCTTTTCTTTGTACTGCACTTGTTCCTAACAAGTTGCAGTGGATGACCGCTGGTGTAGACCCTGATCTGCTTTAGATCCAATCCACATTCTGCTGATAAGTGTTGATCATAAATGATGTCCCATGTAAGCAGGGGATCATCCCTTACTCTCCCTATCTTCTAGGGACATCAAATAAAATTTGGAAGGTCTCAGAGTACAAGAGATTTGGAGGACTCAATATATTTCGTAACCCTTCTCTGAACTTTCTCAATTCTAGCTATATCTTTCTTTCTTTTGTCGGACTCCATAACTGTGAAACAAAATCTAGGTGAGGTCTCACATATGCTCTATACGGAGGTAATAGGATATCTGGGTTTTCTGATATTCTATTGTGGCGAATGGCCCACCATATCTTATTAGCTTTACTAATAGCATTTGTGATATGGGAATCGAATGTCAAACATATGTCAATGGTACTCCCCAAATCTTTTGCTATCCTTACTTGCTAAAATACTATTGTATAGATAATATTGATTATTAGGATTGTTTTCCCAAAATGCAGGATACTACACTTAGAAATATTGAAGTATAAATTCTATTTTATGGACCAGGACTGTAATATCTTCAAATCTTTCTGAATAACTGTGTAATCAGCTGCACTCTTGCAGATGTTAGCAATTTTGCAATCTTCTGCATATTTAATAATCTTGCTTTGAATGTTTGTGATAAATCTGATATAAAAACCTGGAAAATTAGTGGTGCCAGGACAGATCCCTGCGGTACACTGCTTTTCACATCTTTCCAGGTAGAAGCATGGCCATCTATTATAACTCTCTACTTCCTATCAGTCAACCAATTCATAATCCATCTGCTATATATCGGCTTAATATTGTAGAGTTGTAACTTTTGGATCAAGGCCCAGTGTGGTGCAGAATCAATGGCCTTTTTAAACTCCAGAAGGATAACATCACAGGGATTACCTCTATCCAAATTTTCATTAATTAAGTTATAACAACTCACTAAGTTTGTTGTACAAGAACGGTCTTTCATAAACCCATGCTGGGTTTGATCAAATCCTGAAACTGCTGGAGTTAAATCATCTTTAATAATCCGTTCCAATATTTTACAAAAGATAGGTGTTAGACTAATGGGACAATAATTGTCCGGTGCACTTTTAGCTCCCTTTTTAAACAGGGGAATCACATTTGCATGTTTCCATCCTGATGAAATATTACCTGTGTTTAAGCTCTTATCAAAAAGTATTTTAAGTGACACACAGAGATGATCCTTCATTAATGTGATCAAGTCCCCAGAAATGCCATTAGGGCCAACAGAGGAGCCTTTTTATAAGCTTTAAGTTTGTTTTAATAATTTCAAAAGGAATATCTACATTATGAATAGATTGATTGACTAAAGCAGTATTACTAGGATCATTATTATCAGAAGTAAAAACTTTATAAAACGGTGTATTGAAAAATTCAACCATATCTCTTGGGTGATTCTAAACCAAATCATCAGTAATAATTGGACCAACCCTGCATTCTTATTTTTTTAAGGAGTTAAACTAATTAAACATCAATTTGCAGTTTCCTTCCTGTGCTTGTACAGCGAGCGACCTCTCCATTTTAATTTTTGCCTTTTTAATCTCTTTTTTCAAAGTCTCTGTATTCTTCTAAATGCAAAACATGTTCTTTCACATTTATTTGCAAGGTATTTCTTGTAATGTTTATTTTTCTTTTTGATTAATTTCCGTAGTTTGAAGTTAAGCCATTTAGGCTGAAAGTTTAATTTCCTTTTATATACTTTAGGTATCAATTTGTTTGCAGCACCCTTAATAATAGAGGTTAAAGATGTCCATGCTTCATCAATATTGTCCTGATTTAAATGAGTGGACCAATCAATATCTGCCAGATGGTTATTAAGTGCAGTAAAGTCTGTTTTCTGAAAAGCAAATACTTCTGTTGCATTATTCAATTTCAAATAGGTATTATAAGATTTGAAGCTAATAGTGCAGTGGTCACTGTTACCCAAGGGAGCCGATGCCAAACATTCATTGATATTAATTGAGTCACTTCCCAAAACAATGTCCAAAATATTGGAACCATGAGTTGGAAGTGTTACATGTTGGATTAAGTTCAGCTCTACACAAACATATAGGAAGTCTTTGGACAAACTAGTCCTAGGAGATTTATTTGTCCAATCAATGTCTCCTAGGTTAAGATTGCCCATAAAAAGAATGTTCCCCAAATCAGCAGCTGAAATCATCTCTGAGATGATATCATTTAATATCACCAGTTTAGAATCAGGTAGCCTGTAACAGAGTCCCAGAACTAAATTTATTTTATTATGGTACTTAATTTTTAGCCATACTGATTATATTGAAGATGAACTGTTTTTAATCTTGTTAGAAATATCAAATACTACATGAGATGAGAAATAAAAAAACACCACCTCCCCTACGATTTAACCTACTGTGATAAAATAGTGAATAACCAGGGATACATGCTTCCAAAGCCTGTTCACTGGACCACCAAGTTTCTGTGATGCCTTTGATGTCAGGTTTATCAGTACTTGCTCTTAGAACTAATTCATCCATTTTATTGCCCAAACTATGGGCATTCAGCATCAGGAACTTTATCTCATGGTTTTTTACCTGATTAATATTTAAGTTGGGCAATGGAGATAGTGAAGAGAAACATAGAAACATAGACTTTGATGGCAGATAAGGACCGCTTGGACCACCTAGTCTGCCCATTTCCCTACCTACAGGATAAGCTGCAGATCCTATTTAACCAACAGCCTATTTCTTCCTACTCCCCACAAAAATTGCCTTATGTCTGTCCCATGCATTCTTGAATTCTCCAACAGTTTTAGACCCCACAACCCCTCAGGGAAGCTTGTTCCATGCATCCACCACCTCTCTGTGAAAAATATCTTCCTCATTGCCCCTGAGGCCATCCCCCTCTATCTTTAAATTGTGTCCCCTTGTTCTTGCGCACCTTTTTTTGAAAGATGCTACCCTCTTGGACATTGTTGATTCCACTGAGGTACTTAAACATTTCCTATCATGTCCCCCCTCCCTTCTTTCCTCAAGGTATACATATTAAGCTCCTTTAGTCTCTCCCCATATGACTTCTCTTGCAGACCCTGCAACATTTGATTGCCCCCTCTGAACTGCCTCCATCCTGTCTAAGTCCTTGTGGAGATGGGGTCTCCAGAACTGGATGCAGTACTCCAGATGGGGTCTCACCAACTGTCTGTACAGGAGGATAACAACTTCCTGTTTTCTGCTAATGATGCCTCTCCCTATACATCCCAGTATCCCCCAGCCCTCCCTACTGCCTTCTCACATTGCTTGCCAACCTTAAGGTCATCTGATATTAATAACCCCAGATCCCTTTCCATTTTTGTCATTGTTACTACCTCCCCCCATTGTGTAATCTTTCCCTGGGTTTTTGTTTCCCAGGTGCATTATTTTGCACTTCATTGCATTGAATCCAAGCTGCCATACTTCTGACCATTTCTTCAACCTTGCCAAGTCCCTTCTCATCCTTTCCACACCTCATTGTGTTTCAACCCTGTTGCAGATCTTTGTGTCATCTGCAAAGAGGCATACTTTTCCTTCCAGTCCCTCAGCAATGTCACTTATAAAGGCATTAAAAAGGACTGGACCCAGTACTGAACCTTGCAGTACCCCACTAGTAACCCCTCTTTCTTCAGAGTGGACTTCATTTACAATTAACTTCATTGTCCTGTTGTCCAGCCAATGTTTTACCCAGGCTACCACCCTGGGACCCACTCCCAGGCTGGCTAATTTGACTATTATTCTTTTGTGTGGGACTGTGTCAAATGCCTTGCTAAAGTCTAGGTAGGTCATGTCCACAGTACCTCCCTGGTCTACTACTTTGGTCACCCAGTCAAAGAAATCAATTAGATTTGTCTGACATGACCTTCCCACTGTGAATCCATGCTGCCTTGGGTCCTGTGCCCCATTGGCCTCTAGGTACTCAACAATTCTTTCCTTCAGAAGTGATTCCATCACTTTCCCTACCACAGAGGTCAAACTGACAGGTCTGTATTTTCCTGCATCTGTCTTGGTCCCACTTTTGTGAAGAGGAATCACATCTGCCTTCCTCCAGTCCTCAGGTACCACACTATCCTCCCATGATTTGTTAAAAAGAGGCACTAGTTTTTGTTGTTTCCCCCTTTTTAACTAGTTTAAATTAATTGAGGGTACCCAGGAATGAAATGTTTTACATGGGCTGATTGCATCTTGCCGATTTAAGTGCAAACCATCTTTAGCAAATTCTGCAGGTTTACAAGTGAAATGTTTCCAGTGATCAATAAAAACTAATTTACTTGAAGAACACCAATTAGTCAGTCTGGCATTATTTCTCTCAATAGTGTGATTCTTCTCAATCCTAGCCCTAGGAAAGGGAAGAATGCCAGAAATGAAGACATTACAGTTCATGGATTTAATCCTCATACCTAACTGAATTAGTTCAAAACAGATATCTTTCTCATGTGTGTGACCCACACTGTTTGTACCCACATGAATAATTACATTAGACGGGCCAGTAATAAGAGAGTCCAACCTAAGTGCAATGTCTTCAATTCTGGCACCCAGAAAACAAACACATAAACTTTATTATCAGAACTTGGAATATAAGAATTCCAAGTATTCACTATTGAGTCACCAATAATTATGGTGAAAAGATTAGCTGAGTTGAGTCATAGCAGAACGGTACTGAATCAATTTGTTCATTCAATAGATTGGTGAATCTATTATTTGTAAAACAGTCCTCTTTTCTTAAATTTACATTAGGGGAGTACTCTAATGATACAGAAATGATATAATCCGCTCGTCTCCCTTTTATATATTTTCGTTTCAGAACTTCTTCCCATTTTTCATCTTGTGAGTCAGAAAATAAATTTCTATTTCTTTTATTGGAAGTTAATTATTTTGAAGGACAATTAACCTGGGATGTCATAGATGGTCCGTTACCAAACTGTGATATTTTATTCTTGTTAGGATTTGCTGGTAAACCTATAGTCCCATCCAGGGTTCGGAAATTAGTATCATTACTGACATCAGGTGCTTCTAAATTGTTTTTAACTTGAACAGAGTCCTGAGCTAGCTGTGAGCTAGGGAGACTTATAATCACGTTGTCCAAAAAGTTTTCCAGCTCTTTAATCTCTTTGGCAGCTTGTAGTTCTCCTTGTTAGAGCTGCTATATATTTTTTCATAGTATCTAATTCTAAACAATTAGAACAACTTGTAGTGACAGGTAAGTAAGTAATATTAGGCTCATTACATATCACATGCTTACAAGTAGAACGCGCTAATAAAACATGTCCTGTATAAAGAGTGTACATTTCAGTGAGAGAAATAACTGTGTTCATTTTCCACAATTAAATGTCTAATAGACGCGGCGTAGACTGCAAACTGTAAATGCGTATATACCACTTTGCTACACTACTAATAAAGGACTAACCTGATATCCTGCTAGACACACTTGACACACGCACAGGACGCGCATTTCTCTGGGTTCATCTTCGCACGCTCACCCACGGACCCTCTCTCCGCTCTTTACCGCGAGCGTTTTGTAGTTGGGATCCTGGAGTCACAGGTCACATGACAAGCAACCAGGTGTCCCTGACTACAAATAACTACACCAGGAAATAAAGAAGTTAAAATGAGTTTAGCCCCTAATCCTTCTAATATCACAGAACTCGCAGAACTCTCCATTACTGATGCACTACAGCACAGCCTGCTCAGTCAAAGACAGCAGCCCTTAGAAGGCCTAGCTCTCAGTGCTGATATTACAGCTAGTTTCTCTACACTCTTTGCCTTTGTGGGATTTAAAATTCATTTTTCTGCCCTCTCCTGTAACTGTTACCTGTCACACAGCTTTTGGCTGTCTGACAGGTCAGTTACCAGCTTGGGCTATTGCACAACTACTCAGTTTGAAATTTTTACCACAGTTTCTGGACAATTTCTTTAGCGACTCCCCAATTTGCACACAAAGCACATGAAACATTCAGGGCACATATCTGAGTCTGTTCCCTAAGGTCCACAATACTTTTGGCACTTGAAAATTGCATTTTAAAAGTTCTGTAAGCACTTTTTGATGGAGAGACCAGGACACACATTTCAATGCTTTACTGTCCATTACAAGTTGAATCACACAAGCAGCACTCTGTTGTTTTTCTGTACTAGAATGCACACAAGCAGCACATTTGGATGGCATTTTTCTGGGCAAAAATCCTCTTGTCCAAAGCTTCTTTTCTGTTTGGGCTACACCACTACCAGACAGAAAGATGCTAGACATACCCTCAGCAAAAAATCTCTGGTTCTGTCCTCAAATTAAACATTACCAGATGAGCCCCCATTTTTTGTACCAAACCACGCTACTTTACACAGTTAGCTACCCCTGGCATCCATAACTGGGCACAGACTTCAGAAACATTTAAACAATTGGTACCATCTCTAGCTTTGGGAATGTATACCAGGCTCTTTACTCTAGAGATCAAAGGGGTGGGGTGTACAAGAGCAAGTATTGATCTATAAGGTATTTACAACAACCAGGTCCTGAGGAGAAAACTTTTTCTTAGGGCTATGCTAGATCTAACTTCTGGAGGGGTACCCAATAAATCCACACACAGGAAGCAAATAACGTAACTGTCCAAACCATAGTTGGAGTTCTAGAGTGTGGCTTTATTCCCCAAAAAAATGTTCTCTAAAGCAAGGGTGGATCCCCAAGGTTTGCATATCATGGCACTAGAAACTTGCAGAACAACAAAATGACTGTATCTGACAGAAAACTCTTCATATTCCCATATTTCATTGGACACTGAACATCTTGCACTTGTATTCCCATACAGCATAGGACATTTAACATTTCTTTCAGTGGCACTGGCCACAACTGAACACACATTTACTGACAGAACTCTTTCACCTTGTAATCCCATATTTCATAGGACATTTAACATTTCTTCCAGTGGCACTGGCCACAACTGAACATACATTTGGCTAATAACTAGCACAGCCCACTTCAGGGGGTAAAACCCTCTTCAGACATTGGCCCTATGTCAAAAGTAACCAGGCGCCCTTACTGAATCTGCAGTCCTGAACTGGTTATTCCAGATGAGGGGGCTGCCCACCCTTTGCTCCTAAATCCATACCCAGCCATTCTTTCAGAGTTACACCTTAAACATCTTGAACTCTCTTGGAAAATGCTTAATTGAATGAATTTTCACATCCAGCATTTAAACACACTACACTGGTAGTGGAAGAACTAAAGTCCCAAACAATGTGATATAGTCATACTTCTGGACATCACACATTTTCAGCTATCTTGAAATGAGAACAGTCTCAAACTTCTGAGTTCACAGAAGCGTTGTGCATTTTTCTTTTAGCCAGAGAACACAACAGCACAGGTACTTACTTTCTGCAGCAAACATTCAAATCCTTCTCACTGTTAAACATTTCAGGCAGCTTCAAAACATCCTGGATCAAAAAGGGGATTGCCCCCTGGATCCATCCATTAGCAGTTTTTTTCACCCTTCCAGGGATGAAAATCAGGAGATCCTGCTGTAGGCAACAGTTTCCACCACTTCTGTTGGCAAATTGGAGAATATCCAGGACTAGGATGAGAAGAGGGGCCCTTCAGAGCCCTCAGCTGAGCAGTTATCACTCCTCACACTTCAAGCTGCTGCACACACACACTGACTCCTCACACTGACTACTGTCTCAAGATTCTAAACTCCCTTCTCACAACTGACTGTGGCTTATGCTGCTATGAGAGTTCCAAATGAGCTCATCTCTCTCATCTCAGTTGAAGCCAAGTAAACAAAAGAATGAGCAGGTGAAAACCCCATTTAACCAGTTGATCACTAGCTGCCTCTCACTGCCTAGCCCTGATACTGAAAGGATTCTAGTAACCCCAGGGGACTGGGTGGTTACATTAGCATTTAGTGATACCACCCTCACCCTGATCTTACCTGTTCTAACTACCCTCCCCTCCATCCTCTTTCCTGTTTAAGTTTGGGTCATGCTTCCTTGCTGCAGGGAGAGGTCCAAAGGATCCCCTCTCTTGGTGACTTCCACCTCCTTTGCCCCCCCACCTAGCTTCAGTTTTACTTCTCTTTGATAAATTCCCCCAATGTCTGCTTCAATAACTGTAAGCCTTCCTTATTAAGGTTCAGCCTATTCTCTGTGTACAGATCTGTGTTATCCCACTTGTTGCCCTCACTTCCCCACCAATCCATACCCCATGGACCCACACCATTCTTTCAGCCATTTATTGAAGTTCTTGATTCTCTGCTTCCTGGCTATACTCAATCTTGGTACTGGTAGGACTTCTGAGAAAACTATTGACCTTCCCCACACCTTACTGCATAGATTCCCCAGTTCCCTGAATCTGTCCTGCACCTCCTTTATTATCCTCCCCTGCGGGTCATTCATGCCCAGATGCACCACAATGTGTGTTTTTTCCCCTACCTTCTCCACACATCTGCTAATATGCTGACCCACTCTTTCTGCTATCTTGCATGGCATGCACTCCACCCTAATGCTGCTTTTTCTGGTGCAGCTTCCCCGTCTTACACCCTTAATGCAAAACTCCCCAGAAGATGACCCTCCTGCCTTATCAGTTCACCCACACATCTACCTACTAATACCCTGGCCCCCAACATGGTCCCTCCCTCCATCTCTCCTGCTTCTGTACCCCTGTGCCTTCCCTGTTCTTTTCCCTGTCTTCTGTCCTCTAACAAATATGACCAGGTTATATGATTCCACTTTTGAACCATTCCTTATCTGCTCTGCCTCCCCTTTTCCTGGACCTGCTGCCCCATTCCCTACCATAACACCCCCCTTGCCACTGTTTCCCTGTGTCACTCGAACTGTGCTCCTCCCCTTCTTTGTTTCCCTTCCCCCGTGCTATACTTTCCAGGGCTGACTGCTGCTTCCCTTCCCCTTTTCTACCTCTCTTCCCCCTCAAGTTCTAGTTGTTCCCACCTCCATCCTTCTCCTCGCAATGCATCTACTGCCTCCTGGGCTACCACGTTTGCCTTCAAATCAGCTTTGTTTCTCTTACCCTTCAAAATGTCCTCCTCCCTTTCCTTCTCTGCAGCACTCCTGACCCCTCTTTCTGCTCTTCTAGACAGGACAAAATGGAAATATTTTTCACTATCAATCTCCATTGTCTAAGTACTACAACCACCCTTCCCTGTGACTTATATCCCTCCCTGCCCATGTTCTTGTCTTACACTGGTGTTTGACCCCCTCAAACGGTTCCTTGCCCCCCAGTTCCTGATTGTCTGCCTCTTATTTTCCTGCCTTGTGCTTTGTTTGGTTTACCTCACCCTACAGTAACTCTGTTGAAAGGCCCCCCTTCCATTGAATTCTACCCCCACCCTGTACCCCATCCACCCAGTTCCTTCTCAACCATCAGTCCTCCTCAGCTGTCACGCCTGTCTACACACACCATGCAGCCCCTGCTGTCCATGAAATCCCAAGGAATATAGCTGCCCAACATCCATTGCAACATACAACCTGTCCCTCCTCCCATCCTGGTTGACTGTCCATGAACACCCTCCCTGTCCTTGCCGGCTTCCTGTCCCACTCCCAATGATCCCACCTCCACCTTGGGCACCCCATCATGTCCATGCTGTAATAGATCTGCCTACCTTTTAGAGCCTCCTCACTCCTTCCCAGCTTAACTTGCTGCCTTCTGTCCTCCCTGCAGATGCTACTCAAGATGCTACACTCCTGTGTCATGACACTCTTGTGTCAGGGTCATGCCACGATGGGTCGCTTGGCCCCTGAGATACATACGGAGGCAGTAGCTGCCCTATTGGCCTAGCTGGGCCACATGGACCCATATCCTCCTTCCTTCAGTCCCTCTCTCAACCTCCCTCATTCCTCTTCCTCCCATCTCAGTTCCCCGTTCACAAACCCCACAGTCAGTACATTAAAACAGCAGCAGTAAAAATACAGCAGCAGTAAAAGAATGAAATGCTCTGACTTCCCTTGCACTTGTGGTCTTGCTCCTTCAACTAAGTGGTGGCTCTCTGGAGTCTGGACTACAACTATACAGGCACTTCCTTTTTTCGTTCTGTCTGCAGCTGCCCTATTGTGGCCCTAGCTGTGCCACGTAGTCCCCAGCATCCTTATTTCATCAGTCTTTCCTCAACCTCCCTCATTCCTCTTCCTTCCACATCCTTGTCCCTGTTCACACCCACAGTCAACACATTAAAACAGCAGTAAAAGAATGCAGAAGCAGTGAAAAGATTAAATGCTCTGACTTCCCTGCTTGTAGTCTTGCTCCTTTCGGCACCGACGGCGGCTCTCGAAGTCTGGTATGATAGTATATTATGAAATGGGCATTAAAATCCTGAATCTGATTGGTTGAGGGCCCTTTCAGTGGGCCATTATCCAGCACAATGGCCCATCTGAAATACTCCCGAACCAGAGACGACCACTCATTTACGGCTCCACCTCAGCAGCCCATCACCAGCTATCCACCACATAGAGCAGGTGCCTTTATTTATTATCATGCACCTTGTCTTTACAATGGGGAGGGAGATGGGCAGATGAACAAGCGGGTTTATTCATTACCCTTGCCACAGAATGCAGCTCACAGTCCCTGTCACAGCCAACTCCCATGTAAAAAAAAGCAGCTCATACTAAGTGCTCCATGCTTCCTCAACTTTGCCACACTGTCTCTTTCTCTCTCTTCCCTATAGACTACAGTTGCTGTCCACACTAACTCCTGTGCTCATTCAAATGCTGCTTGCTGGCCACCTTCTCTCTCTTCCCTCCAGAGTACAGTCTCTGTCCCTGCTAACTCCTGCCTCATTCAACTGCTGCTTGCTGGCCTCTTTTTCTCTCTTCCTTCCAGAGTACAGTCACTATCCCCACTAACTCCTGCCTCATTCAACTGTCACTTGCCAGCCACTCTCTCACTATCTCTGTCTCTTCTCTCTGAATGCAACAGCAGGAAGTCAGTGACAAGGGGTAGTCAGCACTACAGCCAGTGGGCAGGTATTACTTTTCCACAATTGCATTATTTATTTATATTTCTTACATTTTAACAATTTGAAACACATAGAGATGTTTAATTGTTTTTTTTTTATCTATTACTAATGTTGGGACCCATTTCATAATAATAAGGCACTCTAGGGGGGCATTATGGTGGGCTGACCACCCTTCTTGGGTGGTGGAAGCACTTGGCTTTGCCTTATGCTTCAACCCCCCAAGGCAGGCGATTATCCTCCTAACAGCCTCCTGTTGCCTTGTTGTAAAATCATATCCTCACTGTATCTTGCCTTTATAACTTTTAATTTTTTCACATTTTGGCCTCAAATTTTTCAACATAGTCCTCTTATCACCACCTGATAAACCCCATGGTGAGAATTTCTTAATCCATGGCCAAACACCATTCTGCACCACAGGTGTGGAAAGTTGTTTTAGGCAGAATGTGAGAAATTACAGCTGTAATGTTCATAAGGTGGTGTGAAAAAATGGCTATGTTTAAAATTTGGAGTGAAAATATGAAAAATTGGGAAAGTTACACCCACATGTAGGAAAATTTCAATGAGTGCATGTAGCTCGGGTGTTTTTTGGTATTTTTGCTCCAGATTTTTAATGTGGGCTGTTTGGGAACCCACCTCCTGAACAGTGGCACTGTCATTTCATTACTGAGTTCCAAAACATGATTTCACGCAAGGAACGTGCCTTTCCACACCACAGGTGTGAAAACATGTCTTGGGCAGGATGTGAGAAAGGATAGCTATACTGTTCATGAGGTGGTGTGCAAAAATGGGTGTATTAAAAATTTGGAGTGAAAATGATGAAAATTGGCAAAGTTATCCCACATGACCCCTTTTTCTTATCCCTCCCTTTCTCCTCCCTATCCTGACCCTTCTGGTTATCCTCCCTACAGTAGCAGCTGCATTCAGTCATTACCCTTACAGGGTAGCCCAAAAGGATAATGCTATAAATGAGTCACTGTTTTGACAGTCGCTCATTTACAGTTGCTATCATCACTGGATACCCCTGGTTCCCTACAGGGAGGTCCTCTGAACATGCTCTCTGATGGGGAACTTAGGAGGGAAGGGGATGCCAATGTTTGTGTAGCAGCTGACGTCTGATGTCATGGGCAGAACCTGGTGGACTGCTTACAAAAGTTTCTGTGTGGTCCTAGTGTCTGGCAGCTTATAGTTCTATGGGTGTGGCCTGATGAAATATATTTTCTTGAAGATCTAATGTTACTGTAAGCACATAACTGTTCTTTTAGCTAGCAGAAGCTTGCAGGAGGAGTGTGCAACTTTCCTGAGAGTGATGGGGCAGGAGAGATTCTGGTAGATATACAGAGCACCCCATCCCCTCATTTACCCCAGTCCTGCCTAAAGAGGTAGTAGTAGTCTGGAATGACCAAGCTGGAATTAGAAATCCTGGAAGAGATCCAACATTCTATGATACAGAGGAGGTCTGGAAAGTGACAAGAGAATCACACAGTTTTCAGATCCAGTTTAGGAAGCACACTTCTGGCACTGAGGTGAAAAATACTAAGGCCTCCAGTAACAGAGGGGAGGGATGAGGGTTCAGTTCCACATCACAAGCAAAGAGGACAAGGAGGCAATGAATGGAGTCATACTTATGTCCCCTTGGCCCAGGAGGGGAGGTAAGGGGGAGGAATAGAGAAGGGACAGGATGGAATGGAATGGAACTCCAGGTGAACTGAGGGGGAAGGGAAGAAACTAGGATGGATGGGGAGGGGAGAGGAGGGATGGGTGAAGGGGGAAGGAAAGAAGAGGGGGAGGGTGGAGAGGGGTGGGAGAGGAGGAGGTTGGAGGTGGAAGGGGAGAAGGAGAAAGCAGAGGAGAAGAGCAGGGAGCATGGTAATCAAGTAGACTAAGAATTGAAATGAGTGACTTTTTCAGATACAAGCAAAAACACCTGTACATAAGTACCTGTATCTCTATGTGTTGTTGACCTCCCGGGTCGTGTCTGAAAACAGTCACTTTTGTGTCTAGTGCACCTACCTGGTCATCAAAAAAAAATAAAAGCAGCTAAAAACATCAGGCAAATGGTATTAAAACTATGCTGTGGAGTCTTAACAGAGATAATAATGAGGCTGAACTCTGGAGTGGTGTAACAGTTATCAATTACCTGAGTTTAGCAAAGTGACATAGTAGACATCAGGCAAAAGCAGACAGGCATGCAAATGGTAAAAGCAGCCGAATAAAATATGCATTGCAATATTATTGAAGCAAAAATCAGTTTAGTCCAGATACAGCATATAAGCAATCCAAATACAGCACAGAATGAAAAGTGCAGTCCAACAAAACCAGTATACTGAAAAAAAACTGAATAAGTATGCTACCCTGAGAAGAGACAGAAGCAGACTCGTACCAGTACCAGGAAGCTCCAAGGTTTCTCAGTCGGTAGGTAACTGGGTGTGTGGGGGTACCCGCTACTCCAACTCAGTCAAAAAAAGCAAAATGCACTCTTTCCCCCCTACAGCCCAAGGTAACCCCACTTATGACCCCCCCAAGTGCAATCTGGTGAGGCAGGTGAGTGTTGGAACCAGTGCTGTTAGCATGCACTGTATATGCAAATAGCAAAGCACTATGTCAACATACACAATAGTAGGTGAGCTACTGTACTTCAGGGAATGTAAACCCAGATATGTAATATAATGTCTTGCCAGGAAACCAAAAGTCCAATGATGAAAAAATGGTCAAATCCAGAAGAAATGATGAACTGCTGAGGCCCAATATACTGTTGTTACTGTAGATCAAAGACTCTGCTACTACCTTCACATTTGTTTTTTTGTTTTTTAATGTATTGCTTTAATTTTTTTCTTGTTTTTGCAAATCATTCTAGGTATAACAGTTCTGAGACTTTGAATAACATAGTAAGATACCAATTCTGCAAAACAGATCAGTAAGTATATGTTTGTTTAAAGATCAAGAAACCTTATGTAAAGTGACTAGCATTTGTTAAACCTTTTTATTATCTATTTCTTTTTGTTTTGCTGGTTGTTATTGTAATTTAAATTGTTTTTTGATTATTCTGTAAAACAATCTGTAGTACTATTTTTTACGCTCTCCCACTGCCGGTAGGCTCCATGGTGGTGATACCGACCATCCAAGCTCCATCCCCCCTTTTGGGGATCAGGCAGCATGTTGCCTGTTTCATGGTCCCTGAAACTTCATCCCTGAGAACACTGGCACAAGGACTAGAGTTCAGGTTGTAGACATGCTAATGCATGTCTCAGCCAAGCGACGAAATGGCGTCCTCTCCTCCCACCCATTAAAGCCTTCACCACCTATCCACAGGCAGCAGTAATGTAGTGGTGTAACAGCCTCCCCCCCTTGAAGTAGGAGAGCATCCTATGGGTTCCTCAAACCTCCTCTCCTGGCAGGCCCCCGATGATCCATGCTCCTTCCCAAACCCGGTCACCAGCATTGTGGGAAGAATGCTATTTAAAGCAATTTTCTAATATCCAGAAAACATTGGCAAAATATAATACTTAGACATGATTCAGTTTTACTTGACTTTGCCCTATTTAATTCCCCCATATGCCATATTCTACAATATAACCTGTGGTTGAAGGGGACATACAATACATCTAGAAGTTTCTAAAATGGCACATAATATGCTTTGTTGTAGTAAAATATCTGTAAATTTTACAAGGCTAGTAAGGATGGAAGGTAACGAATGTAGCTGATATTTAACAAACTCTGGTGAGCTGATAGGGCTGCAGGAGAGGAATGTGGGTCATCCTTATGATACGAGGAGGCTCATAAAGTTACAACTGGCAATAAAGGTAATAAAAAGGATAACATCAGACCTGGTATTAACTACCCACAAGGCATATTTTCAACAATTGGTTAGTAGATGAAAGTATTAAAAAAAAAAACTTTACATATAAACCGCAATTACAGTAAATATAAATTTGTATTGAAGTCCATTTTGCACATGTTAGGCTGAAGCACTGAGGATATAAAATGTTTAGGTGTTCATCTATATGTATTCCTTCTCTTGAGAGACATTTTCTCTTGCACGGTGGATCCAGTGAACTATGTGATACAAAATATAAATGTCAGGCATATGTTCTAAAAACAATAAAAAGCAGGACATTATTATATCAGATGCTCATTTAGTCAGTCATACAGTGGTAGCCGTAGAAAAGTGTCTCAGTACTGAGGTATACAGTACCTAGAAATTTCTCAGTACTGAGGTATACCTAGGTATACTGAGGCAGAATGAGGCAAAATCACATTACAGTCAATGCAAATTGCAACTTGAGTGCCTCAGTGGTACCTCGAGGTAGGCAACTTTTAGATAACTACCACTATAATACAATTAAAAAATACGTTTCTGTTGCAAAGTATGCCTGCCATCTTTATATACAGGAAATACAGATTGTCTATAGAAATCATTCACACTTGGGCTATAACGAGCCCCCATGGTATAGATCCATTATGGCTGAGCATCTGATATAATAATACCCTACTTTTTATCTAATGTTTTAAAATAGATTCCTGATATTTGCAATCATCGTACTGAAGAGTTCATTGGTTCCACATATCCAAAGAAAATGTCTTGCAAGAGAAGTGATATATAAATGAATACCTGTCAGTTTTATATCCTGATTGCTTCACTCCAAGATCCACAAAATGTATTTCTATATGGTTTATATTTATGCCT
Organism: Neoceratodus forsteri; assembly: GCA_016271365.2. Taxonomy (NCBI): domain Eukaryota; kingdom Metazoa; phylum Chordata; order Ceratodontiformes; family Ceratodontidae; genus Neoceratodus; species Neoceratodus forsteri. The sequence continues at coordinate 881,664,833 of CM028136.1, forward strand.
TTTGGGTAGTTTAAACCAGGTTTGATGTACTTTTCATTACCTTACTTGTCAGTAGTAATTTTACAAATGCCTCCTCGTATCCTGAGGATGCATCATTATTCATTGTTTCAAATTTTTTATTTGTACACATCACTGGTGCTGGATAATATAATAACCGGTTACAACAGTGCTACAAATATAGCATAAGGAAAAAACAGCGATGTCCGAATGGCATTCCACAGATAGAGACAAGGATTATGCAGTGCTATGCAACAAGTGCTACCCAGGTTGCTGTCCATAGTACTAGGAAGAAGAGAAGGGCTGGGAAATTGAAAATGGTGGATGAGCTGCTCCCGTGGCAGAGAGGACTAAGACATGGAGCTGCTTGGCCATAATGGTGGTGGAGATCAGGGATCTAATCATGGCAGTCAAAATTTTGTTTTTCTCCCGTAAATCAACTCCAGCTCAGAGTTGATTATTTTAGTTATGGGGGGGGCAGAGTCCCCACTAAAATAAGTGTTTGGACTGGTAGCAGTCATCAGTGTGCTTTGTGACCACTACCAGTGGCATTGCCTTTATTTGCCGCATTTGTTCCTGCCACTGTTCTGCATAGTGCTGTATGGAAGGTGCTGTTATTGACAGTGCTGTTCATACATGTGCTATTCAGACCTAGCGACAGATAATATAAGGGCATTTCTGCATTAAGTTACTAACTCTGACAAAACTCTGCTTCTGGAGTGAAACATTAGTAGTTTTCGCACCAATATGGTATAGCACTCTTCCTTGATATTCATTGCACTGCTGCACTTTTGCTGTTTTTAGTATTCAACCTATGAATTCCCATATGCTTTTCTATTAAGCGGGTTAAAGTTTTACTGCTGACTATGGAATAACACTGCTTTTTATTTGATGAACAAGTGGCAAGTACACAAACGTACAATAGTACAATGAATGACAGGGAGCAATGCTACAATAGATTAATGCAGAAAACAACTAATGTTTCTTTCTAAAACGTCACTGTAGATGGGCTCCCATTGTCTGCTTACTTTTTTCATTGACTGTTAGACCGGAGGCTGGGCACCTAGTGTTAGAATGGAGGGTTGGCAGCACTGGGGTTTGGCTGTCATTGTTTGCTTACTTTTTTCATTTACTGTCTGACTCTAGGTTTAGGGACTTGGAGCACCATATCAGAATTGGGGAAGTCTGGTGGCAACAGGGTTGAGCAGCAAGTGACTACTTGCTTTCATTTTAATCACCCTACACCATAATTGGACACCCAGTGTTGGGGACAACAAGTGGCACTGTGGCTTGGCTCCTGGTGACTGCCTAGCTGCCTGAATCAGGAGTCACCCAGCCTACCATGCCCACCATATCAGAACTGCATTGCCATTGCTTGCAAACTGCAGCACAGAGGCCCCTCTCCACAACCCAGCATTACAGCTAACCTTAAAAGAGCGAGTCTGGTTGGTAATGAGAGAGTGTTGCACCAGCTAGCCACCCTGCCCAACCAGTAGCTGCAGCACAGAGTCAGACCCTCAATTCAAAGTACTTCCAACAGCAAAAATGGAAAAGAAACTGCCTTCAGAACCAGAGTGACAGAGTTCTGACTGCTTGTGCCTTTTCATTAAGGTAAGTGGATGAGTTTATTTGAAAATGTCTCAGTACTGTGGTGAGAGACTCAAAAGAGCGAATGCATGGCCCTCAATATCCTGGCTTGCCACTGTGGGTGGCCAATCCATTGAGGACCATTTTAGTAGGTGGATACCTGCTGTAAAGGGTCAGGATGGCCATTTCTTCTTGTTCAGGTGATGGGGAAGGCTTTGCTTCTCCTGCCCCGGGGAGAATAGCTTTGCTTTTCCTGGTGGGGGGCCCTGATTCTCCCCACTTGGGGGGGTGAGGATGGGCGAGAATTTTGCAAAAAAAAACTCTGCAAAAACACACTGGCCCAGATATTCAAAAGGGTTGCACCATGCGCAACAGGGTTGCGCGCGCGCAAGTCCAAAACTGCGCCATTTTGCGATATTCAGAAGGAGGCAGTTGAGCCGAGAGCAGGGTAGGGAGGAATCTGAAAAGAGGGAAGAGATATGAGGTGGAAAGTGGTCTAGGTGAATGTAAACATACCAACAACAAAAGCAGTAAACTAAGTACTCTTAACTGAAAGAAAGTAAACATCATGCTATCACAAAAATTAAACTACAAAACAACCCAAAATTAGAACCTAGCCATCCAAAATTCAAACTATACAAAAAGAATTATAGAAATTAAAGGAAAATTAATTTCTGTGCAAGAGAATCAAATATTACAAGAACAAAAAGAATACAGAAACAATATAGCTACAACTCCCTGAACTCCAAGAGAAAATTGAGAAATTTAGGAAGTAGTATAGAAGTCACCATCCCCAGAACAATGAAAAGACAGAAAACATGAAAAACTCATCAGCAAAATATAAGAAAATTAATATTCATAGTAAAGACCATAACCTACACAGAAGCCAAATGAAACCATACAGTCACAATGCAAAGAAGAAAAACCCTCTTAGATACATTCAAGAGAAATTCCACAACACAACTAATTTACAAAACCCACTAAACAAAAAACCATAAATCTAGCCCACTATCAGCAAAACAGCAAAAACATAAAAGTAGAAATGTTAAGCCCAACATCATCAACAATGTAATTTACACTCACCAACAAACAAAAACCGAAAGAATCCACCAACAAAAATAGTAAAACCAAAAAAAAATGAACTTTAGAAAAACAAAACACACTGAAAACTCAAAAAACAAAGAAAAGAACAGCACAAAACACGAACAACAAAAAAAAAATCACCAAAGTAGCAAAACATACACCAAACTACAAGTAAAAAAAACAAAACACAACATACTGGTGAAACAAAGTAATAAAGAAGTAACTAAAAAACACCATACAAAATTCAAAATAAAGAAAAAAGAAAGAACATATGAAAATACACAAAATAAACTTTAAAAAATATGAAAATCAGCCAAAACTCAAATTATGCAAGGCTAAAAACAAAACTTTATAAATATACTCCAAGAAAAAACATTTTAAAATATATCAAAGAAAAATGCAAGAAACAACCTAAGCAAGAATAAAAGAAAAATAGTAAAAGAAAAACAAGCAAACACAAACCATACTAATCAATATTACAAAATCCCTTCCCCAATCACAAGAAAGAAACAAAAATGCAAAATATAAAACCAAAAATACAAAAGCTCTTAGAAAAACTAAAAACACTAAAAAAGTAAAACAAAACACTAAGGCAAATAATACTCTACCCTATAAATTACTACAAAATAACCAAAAGCTCATGAAACCACTAGCAAACCTATACTAACACCTCTGCTAATACCTCACAGAACCCCAAAGATAACCCTGTGGCCACCAGCCCACACACCATACCAATCCAAGAGGCCAAACCCCGAAACATAACCCCAGCTCCAATACAATGTCATAATGGAAGCTCATAGAAACGATACTACATAAAAGAACAGGCTGGTGGCATTTCTGGAGGCAACAACCTGCAGGATGGAGGCAGCATGGGTTTGTTTCAGGAAGATTCTGTCAGACCAGTCATATACAGTACTATGACTTGGTGATGGAAAAGGAACTGGATGGGGACCATGCTGTGGATGTCACGATACTTGGATTTCCAGCAAGGCCTTGATTCAGTGCCTCATAGGGGAGACTAGGGGTGAAGGATTATCTGGGGTGGGGTGGGGACAAAGATGGCATATTGGATCTCAAACTGACTAAGGTAGGCTGCAGAGAGTGGTGGTGGGGGAGTCTCAGAGCCCTGAGATCCGTGATGAGTAAGGGTACTGCAGGCCTTGGTTCTAGGCCCAGTGTTGTTCATGTTATTCATCCTCAGACATTAACCAAGGGGTGGTGAGCAGAGGATTAGCTGTTCTGGCCAGCACAAAAATGAGTGCAGTAATGAAGCGATGAAGAGGGATGGGTGCAACTGAAGGACTTGACAAAGTTGGAGGAATGGTCAGGAAGTGGCAGCAGGGGTTCAATGCAAAAAAATACAAAGTGTTATATTTGGGGCAAGGAACCAGAGAAGAATAATGGCTGGGGGATCAAACTGGGAGTACCAAGGAGGGAGGAAAAAGGACCTGGGGTATTGATAACATGAAAGCATGAAGTATGCTGTCAATGCAGGAGGAGTGGCGGTGAAAGCAAACAAACAGGATGTTAGGGTGCACTTAGCATGTGCAAATTCACAGAGCAGGCACAGGAGGTGATTCTGCCCCTCTACATGGTGCTGGTTAGGCCTCACTTGGAGTACACAATGTGTACAGTTCTGGAGAGCCATACCTGAGCCAGGGCATCCAAGCTGTTGGAAGAAGTGCAGTGAAGGGTGGCAAGGATGATTCAGGGTATGGAAATGGATTGTGAGATGAGGCTAAAGGAACTTGAATATATACCTCTGGTAGAGAAGGCAGGAAGGGAGGGACATAGTCGAGACATTCAATGCCCTGAAGAGGGAGTGTCAACAAAGGCAGAGGGGTGTTAAACTTCAGGAGGCAGAGAGGGAGACCCCAAGGGGCTAGCTAAGGGCAGAGAGGGAGAAATCAGGAGGGAAGTAAAGGAGAGCATTACTTCCACAGAGAGAGAGTAGGTGATAGGTGGAATGTACTACCAGAAGGGGTAGTATAATACAAAAATATGTCACAACACAAAGCAGCAGAACAAAGTACAAGGCTGGAAGCCAAGGTAGAGATATTAAATTTAGAGAGGCAGCTGCCTGCTTAGGAAACACTTCCCACAACTCCCAAACAGAACTTTAATAAACTAGCCAAGTCTATTCACATAACACCCTTCATATATTCATTATATTATATAAAAGGTACCAACCAGTAGCACTAAAACTGGCACTGAATACCCACCTCCCTTACACAGTAACCCAAGAGTTTGAGGTACTCAGAGTACCGAGGTTGCTTGAGAATTAGCGCCAGCATGGCAGTATCCCTCTCCCTGAGAGATGAGGAAGAACAGCCAGTCTTGCCAATGCTTCAAGTACAAACCAATGCTTACTACACATACGCTTCAAACATACATTAACAACATAACTTTAATACAACAGGAGTACACGTCTACCTATCCATCAACATCCATATAGAAGAAGAAACACAAAACAAGAAAAAACTAATTCCATAGAACAAGTAATGCTTACCTATCTGCCATACCTACCCAGGCTCTCCCCAACTAGCACTTCACCGAGCCTCTCCCTGTGCTCCAAAAATTTGGCAAGTAAGTACCCAAATAGGAGAGTACGACCCACCCTGGGCAGGTATTACCAAGTACTGGTGCAAGAGAGGAAGTGGTAGAGAGAAAGAAGCACAGATGGAAGAAACTTCCCAACGAAACTGAACATGGAATAAAGATACATAAAGAAAATCTGAAACTTTATGACAGAAGAAAAAAAAACAAATACCTATATAAAAACCATATAATAAACTAGAAAAACTTCAGTATAACATTCAACATACAAAATTTCTGATCTAAAAATATAAATCCCGCATAACTGAATACCTTAACCACAATATCAGAGCATCCTACTACAACATAAACACCTCAATATAGAGAGCTTTTCTTCCACCTTACCCCTCATGTGAGAAACTTCACCCCTCCATTACTAATATAACTTAAACTCTCCGAGAAGTAGACACTGAAATAAAAAATATATGGTACAGTACTATTATGAAACATTACCAACCCAGAAACTACACTCCCAGCCCTTAATTTAACCCTCCACCACATTTAAAATATTCAACTACAAATCAACGCTTTTCAAGCGCCGTATAACCTGCAACATCCACTACACTTACCCCTCCACCACCATCAAACGCCAAAACCACTTGCATTACACTATTGAATACTACACCTGCCAACATACACACCCGGCAATATCAAATATCGCCATTACCTTATCTCTTTAATCAACATATATAACCCTATTTCACAGCCTTGCTCGCTTCCGGCATGCATAATCGCTTCTTACAAACAAAGTATCTGCCACACCGAAAAAAGCCGCCACCATCTATAACCACCACAGCATACTACCACCAGCAAAACAAAATTCTCCACTTTACTGCACGCCACCGAAATGCAAATCACTACGCAAACTTATATTGCACCGCCACGCCAGTAAACAAAAACAGCCGCCACCGCCATCATCCAAAACCGCCGTAAACACAAAACAACAACTTACTTAAAAATACTACCCCATAAATCCGCTACGAAAACATCAACCCCAAAAAGCTTTATTTATCACCAAAGCATAACAACCCATTACCGCCCTGAAACACAAACAAAAATCCACTATTCGCTACTCCCTTTCCATCATACCACTCAAACAAACCATAAACGTATTTAAACTGGCAAAGCAAAACATTACCAATACCGCCACCGTTACTTCCCACTCCACAATAATTTCCTCTACCTGCCAAAACAACACATCACTCACCGCAAAAAGCCCCACTTTATCTGCCCCACACAGCTCTAAAAATAACAATTTGAAACTGCACCGCCACCCACGAAACACACTACCTGCCGCCCGCTTTCAAAATTACGCGCTTTACCCATATAACCGAAATGCATACAACTATCTGCCAATACCAAACAACCATACCGCCATCTCCAGCGTACCCGCCACACCGCCGCACAACAATATTCGCCAACATACGCACACCGCACATCCACCAAAAAATGCCACCCCACCACCAAACACCGTTAGCATAACCACTTACTCCATCGCACCACCGTAAACTACCACCATCCACGCCACCAACGCCGTGGTTCCCCACCACCACCACCACAACATTACCGCCCCACCCCATCCCCACTCACCGCCCCATTTAAAAACCATGCAAGCCGTCAGCCATACCCCATCCCATAACATCACACAAACCGTACCGTCTAGCCGTACCCACCGCCCCACCACCCCACAATCACACAAGCTGCTTTTCATATCGCTTTCCACCAAAAATCCCCACCACCACGGCCACCCACCACTCCACCGGTCGCCAGCAAAACGCCGCTTATCCACACACACACACTCTGCTGCGAAACGCTTAACACTTTACAGCCCTCTGTTTCCGCTCAGCAAGCCACACTGCCCGACCAACCGGCACCACAGCCATACTGCCGCCATCGCCCACACTTTTGCCATTGCATCGCCCGCTTCCGCGAAAGCAACAGCATGCCACCACCAGCAATACACAGCCAGCAAACGCTGCGCCCCACTTCCGCCATTCGCTAACGCTACCGCCGCAAAAGCCATTTACTGCAAAACACCGCCAGCAGCAAACGCCGTAAAAAAACCACACTAAACCACTTTCGCCAAACCAACCACTCAGCTCGCCAGCAAGCAAAAAAAAAACCACTAACCACCAAAACAATTTATTTGGCCCAAAAACCGTAAAACCATTTACGGCAAAGAAAAACACCACTAATTTCCGCTGGCCGCCCCAAGCCCATCGTATCCGTACAAGCAAAACTTCCACCCAAACACCAGCAACCACCACAATTTGCCGCTACGGCCAGCCACCGCGCCAAAACCGAAAACAGCCACTACCACAACCCTAGCACAGGGTTTCAGCATGCTGTGCAGGGCACAGGTGCTTCTTGCTAGCAGGCCCTGCACAACACATGCAAATGGGGCCCTATAATGACATGCAAATGGCCCAAAGTGCACCTTGCATGCATTAGGGCTCCATTTGCATATTTGTGTCTGAATATCAGGAATTTGTGCATGGTGCATCTCTGATACCCTGGCACATTTCCCTTCCTGGTATTCAGACCTGTCTGGGGGCTGCGCTGGCATGTTGTATTCACACTGCAGGCATTGTTTGATATAGTCAGATGAGATGTGCCATGGCACATCTCTTCTGAATATATCCCTTTGTTGCTCCCAGCACAACTCAGTTGCACTGCACAACCACTTGCGCCATTGCCAGGTGCTCTTCTGAATATCATTGGGCCCCTGGATTCTAGACCCATCCTCCCAAGGTACTGCTAGTCAGTCTGCATTTTGTAAGGCATTACATACACAGAAAATCCAGCACTCACTTCCTTCTTGAGAAAAAATGCTGCTCAAAGATATATAGAAATATTGGGCCAATTTTATTAAGATGCCAGGATAAAAAAAAACGCAGATGTATTTTAGAATTGCTCCTTTTTTTAAAAGAGGTGTATCTACAGTATAGCACCCCACCCCTGTGCAAATCATTTTTGTAGAACTATAATTTTGTAAGGCATCACTGATTGGTTCCTGTTTGAAGACAATAGTACTTACCATAGGAATGTTGTTTCTTCTTCGTGATCCATCCATGAGCCTTGAAAATCCTGAGCCTGCACCAATTTCAAGAACCTGAAAATAGGTTCACACAAGAATCATTTCTTATCTTATGGTTGCTGGAGCATTATGTGTTGCAATTTTTCAACAGTTTTTAGGGCTGTGGGTGGTGCCTACAGCCCTTTTGTCATCTGTAGCTTAAAAATGGCAATTCTTAGAACTTCCATTTTAGACATTTGTATGTATTCCTCCACAGCTGCAAAGTAGTGCACTCCCCTTCTGATTTTTTGCCATTTGTTGCTCTGTGTTAAAGGCATTGTACATCAGAACTTTTCAGGGTACTAACTAGAAAAACTTTTTAAACTGCTGTTTCTATCATCTGTCCAGCTCAGTCTAACAGATGTGTTCTATTTATTTTAGCAACCTAAGGGCTAACGCATTTCCTTTTGCTTTTTGTGAAAATGAAAGTCAGACTCAGTGTCAGATTACAGACAGTGGAATTTGAGTTCGATAGCTGACTGACATTTCTTTCTGTATTACAAGTTGGAGGCAACCACTGGAAACAGAAGACTGTTTTTGTTTCTCGCTTTATAATATGATGCACTGAGTGTGTATTTAGTTGCAGGGTCAGGGCCTTGAAGAAAATAACATTTATGTAATTTATTCAAGATTCCATTAGGTGGTCAGGAAAAAGTCTGAGACTATTTGTGTAAAAAACTAACAAATGAAAGGTGCAAAAATATAGCATGCACTCTGGTCTCTGAAACTGGAAGATCAGAAGCCTGTGGGTTCTATTCCCACACTAGGCATGTGGGTTAAAGAGCTTATGTAGTGCCTAAAACTAATATTAGATTTTAAAAGCAGTCAACCATTACTTTTTATATCTGAGGTACTTTATCTTTTCCCTTTGTTTAATTAGAAGATTGTTTACCTGATGTTAATATGTGTGCTGTGTGGAACAGCACTCTGTGTGGCAGCTGACATGGCTAGCTATACTGCCCCACTACATCATCACCATTGTGACCTCACTGACTGCGACATCACTGCTACTTAGGAACAGCAAATCGCTGACTGCCAGGTCATTCACCTGTGATTTCACTGTCAGCTTGACATGTAATTTTAATACCTAACAGCAAATCAGAGCCTTTTCCTGATAAAAGGCTGCCAACATATTACATTTAAATAAACAACAAAATCACAAATAAGGAACTAGTGGTTTATGAAAAAATCTACAGGGATTTATACAGGGCTTTGATGCTGCACCTACAGGAAAATACAGGAAAAATGAGGGCTTGTTACAGGAAAATGGTTATTTGGATCTGGGAGCACTGTGATAATTGTGACTAAATAGCACTATATGGCACCAACAGGAAAATGACTTTGGTTATTTAGTAGCTCTTCACAGCCCTATCAACTCTGGCTAGAGTTTGTTAAAGTTAGGATCATTCAATGTAAAATTTTTGTCTGCCAATAATTTATTTGGTTTAAAAAATTATGAGAAATTTATTTGTGAAATGTTTGAGTAGCCACTTCTATCATTTTAGTGGTTGCTGCTCTCCTGACTATAGAAACAAATATAGCTTTAAGCCAGTAGGGAGTGTGACCACAGCACTGAGTCTGAACCTTTATTACAAATGTCATCATTTATATAACATTCTACCGCTGAGCATACACCTGTGGATTGATCCACTCTGTAAGACTCACTGATGGATCCTTGAGAAGAAATGCGACTATGTTGAGTAAGTTTCTTTTTATTTCTTTCCCAATCACAGGAAAACTCCAGAGTCAGACAATGATCTAAATAAAACATGCAGTGGATGACAGCCTTCCTGGGTAAGTTATGGAATTTTCTTCAACCAATTTCCCCATATTGGGTAAAGTGATGGACTCATTCTTTCTCACAACTGCTGCTTTTAAGTGAGTTCTTTACTGCCATATTCTCCTTCAGTCAAGCAGCTAAACGTTCAGCCTAATCAGCTACTGACTGAGATTTAAATATGACTGGAAATTGCAACCATTCTAGACAGTCACTTGCTCCTCACATTCATAGAACTTAGGGTTGCTGGTTATTGTATATGAAGGCCAAAAATACCATAATACCATATGCTCATATTCCTTGTATGTGGGCCACAAAGCTGCAACCTCCTTGAGCCAGGAGGGTAAACAAGCAGCTGCCTTACAGTCTGATTCCATACAGTATGCCAGTCGAGGATTGGCAGGCAGGTGGTGAGCACACACTTGCAAAAATAACACGAGGAAGTGGTGCTCATAGTGGAGGGATGATGTAGTCCACAAGGTCTGCTGGACCCCACAAAACAGCATACAACATACAAAGGCTGCACTCAAAGAATAACAAAGCAGAAAGTACACAGAGAGGCAGTCATCTTAATTTATTCATGGTCCATCAAGAATACATGGCTCACAGGCACATAAGATACAGCAAAAAGATACAATGCAAACTGTTAAATTATAAGGATTAGCAGTGCTCATTAGTGAATCCCAACCAACTGTGACAGTCCGGGTGCTGAGTTCCAATGGAACTTTATCAAGCTCCCCCTCCCAAAAAATGAAGTTCCACTGGAGCCAAGTGCCATGGCACACAGCTGTGGCACTAGGTTGGGTTTTACTAACATGCACTGGTTAATCCTTATAATTTAATGGTCTACATTGTATCTTTTTGCTATCTCATGCACCTGTAATCCATGTATTCTCAAAAACAAGCCTTCAGCTCTCAAATGCAACTTCATTTTGTATGTGTGAGTGACCTGAGCTTGCCCACAAACAATACGTCACTACAAAGACTCATGTTGTAGCTAGCATATAAAATTAAAGGCACATGTCTAAGATGCCAGGTTGTTGTCATATGTTTCTGTGTGTACAGTTACATCTCTTATGCCTATATAAGTGCCTTCTCAAGTTTTCTGGGGTGAGATCTACGAACAATGTTAACAGTAGACTGGACAAAGAGGTGGGACGTAAAGTTTCGTGAGGGTAAGCACAGTACTGTATCTAAGAAGCAAAAGTAAAAGGACAGCCACTACTTAAATGATGCTTAACTAAAAGAGGTTAATGAAGAGATTGAGCTGGGTGTTACAATAACAGCAGACTCAACAAAGGCATCAGTGCAAAACAGTTTCAAAGCACGCAGCACAATTATTAGGCTGCATTTAGAGAAACTTGGTAAGAAGACCACGAGAAGTAATAGCACCACTGCAGAGGGCATTCAGGATGTGAAACCTCAGTGGAAATACTGCTATCACTTCTGAAATTCTTGTGGCAGGAAGGACATATACAACAAAGACTCCAAAGTAGAGCAACAAGCTCAGCGATAGCTTGAGAAAATAATTAAATGTGTGAAGCGACTTGATATCCTTAATATGTTTCGTTTGGAGGAAAGGAGGTTAACCCTTTGAGAACTGAATATGTGTGACATATATGGATTCTGGACGATATATCGTCCACAGTCTTCTAAGGGGGAACCTAATTATGCTGTATGTTTCAAAAGGATCTAGAGTTAGTCAAAGAACATTAAGAAGACTGCAGGTGTATATATATATATATATATATATCTCCAGAATCTGCACATTCAAAATAATCAACACTCAAAGAGTTAAAAAAAAGGAAAGTACCACAAGGTGCAATACTAAGCAATTGGATGGAAATTAACAGGTGGGGACAGGAGTAAACATTGCTCTTTAGAGTAGTTATATGGAATACACTCCCAAGTGGCATAGTTAACTCAGAAGAAGAAAACATTTAAGCCAAAACTAGAAATAGATTTACAGGAGCCAAAAAGAATAGTTACTTACCATAACAATAGATCTTGAAGAGAATCTCCTCTATTGAGCCTCATCATGGAACTGTAAGCCATCAGCATCAGGACCACCTGGAATCTTTTACTAGCTTGGGTTACCCACATTGACTTGTACTGTCGCTGCCTAACTAACATGGATGGCTCCATCACTCCCCAGTGCTCCACCAGTGATACGCTTTGAGGATCATCAGACCAGCAGGGAGTGAAGCAACCAGGACAAAATCAGGAATACAGGAGATGATATGGAAACCTGAGCAAATATGCTGAATTCAGGCATTAGAGGAGAACCAGCATGCGAGAGCAAGTAGGATAGCCACCCATCACCTGAAAGGGGAAGGAAGAAAGGAGAGTTGTGACTCCATGGATTATATTCTCTCAAAGATCTGCTTTGACAGTAATTAACTATTCTGTCTTCTTCAACGACAGCTCCTGCCATTGAGCCAGATCATGGATCAATTCCCAAGGAGTACCTAGGTATTGCAGGAGGATGGAAGAATTGAAGGACCATGAGTAAGCAGGCCTTACAGAACAATAAGGGTAACACTGGCACACCTACAAGAGAGGATGCCCAGACTGTAATGTGTCGTAAGTCTACGAACAGTATTCCAGGTGCCATCAGCACATATGTCAGCAGTGGGCACATTGTGAAAACAAGCAACGAAGTAGCCTAACCTCAGGAGATGTGAGCATGAAAGGACCAGAAGTTACTTACCTCATTTCTGGTAACCAAAAGAAATGCAGCTGGTCAGTCATTTAGAAAGGCTTTGCTTAGAAATAGGGGAGTCCACCTTTGTGGAGTTCAAAGCCACAAAGAGCCGAGAAGATTTTCTACAATCCTTAGAACGATCAAGGTACCAATGCAACGTCCAGTGAACATCAAGCATGCATAGACAACATTCCTCACTATCTGTTGGAGTCAAGAAATAAACTATAAGGTGAATAGTCTGATGTACTGTTCACTCAGAAATGATGTTTTGCAGAAAATGAGGATTGGTATGCAAGGTAACCTGATCCTTGTGGAAAAGAAGAACCTCCTCCAGCAGGAGGACACAATGTCCCAGAGGGTGCTGGCTTGCAGGGACGGTGCACCAGAGGGACAGAGAGCAGTTCTAGGGTGTGTCAGCACCCAAGCATCTGTTGTGATCTTCTTCCACTCTGGCAGGAAGAGTGAGATACAAAGCCCAGTAGAATGCCCTGATCTGCAGTGGTATGGGGGTTAGAAGGCACAGGGATCATCACAGATACCTGTACCTTTGGTGAGCCTGGCATGGGCATCAGGAGGCAACCTAGTCTGAGAAGAAGCCTGGGCTGCTGAGAACTATGGCGGGTCCCTAGGTAACTGTTACCAGACAGGCAGTGATCCTGCAAAAATAACTCCTGCCCCTTCCCGGGGCTTAGCATTCAGAGTATGCAGGTACCTCAGGATCATTTTTGACATCTAGAGGTCCCTCAGGGCAGACTCAACATTGGTACAAAAAGATACTCCCTTTAAATGGCTCATTAAGGACCAATTATTGGACACCAGAACCAGCAACATGCAACCAAGAGTTGTGTCACAGACAAATGGCAGAAGCAGCCACATTATCAGCTGCATCTGAGGCATTCTAAGCAGACTGTGGGCTGGCAGTATAGCCCAGAGGATAAAGTAATGAGCTGTGCATGAGCTTGGTACATCCAGGATACCTGGGTTTGATTCCCATAACTTCCATTTGCATACTGTGTGACCCTGAGCAAGTCTCTTAGTCTCCCTAGTGCTCCCAAGTCCCTCCTGAAAACAGGCTGTGTGCCTAGTTTGCCTTACCTGCTCACCCAAGAATAAAATAAATATAAATAAGCAACAGGTACTTACCAGCCTCCAAGGCATTGGCAACAATCTGCTGGACCACAGTTTTGTCAGGGCCATCTGGTAGCTTGTCAGCCCTGACAGACACAGGCGTCCACAGTCAATTCCGATATTTAATCATATAAGCCTAGTAATAGCTAATAATGAGTCCAAGGGACACCAAAGCATATGTCCTTTCACCCATGACATCAAGCCTCCTGGATTCCTTATCAGGAGAAAGAAAGAAAGCTCATATGTTTAGATGCCTTAAACAGGCCATGAGCAGCCATTTTAACCACAGAATCCCTCTCTAGTTGAGAGGAATAATAGGATTTTCCAAAAGGTGAATTATATTCTTTATCCAACTTTCATGGTATAGATAGTAAAGCACAAGGTCTGTGCCAAGCAGCCAGTGTGGCATCCTCTTCAGCCAAACGGATAGGAGGTATAATCACAGAAGGAGGAGCCGGCACCTCCAAGAACTCAACGATTTCTCTCAGAAGAATCCTCCTACTTTACAAATCCCAGCTTAGACTGGACCTGTCTGAGAAAGCCTGGAAGGAGGCATCACCACGAGGGGACCAAGGGTGTTCTGCACACTGTCCTTACCACAGTAGGATAAAGTGGAACTGGACCTCCACCACATCAAGGTGATTCAGACCTTCTTCCTCCTCCATATACTCAAATTTTATTCCAGCTTCTCCATGTCATCAATGGTCATAGGTAAGGGTCAATGGCCAGAGGAAGCTGTGAAGGAGGACCCACCAATGGACTGAGCATCTATTGCTCAGTAGAGAACCAGAGGAAACTCCTACATCATCAATGAGGTCGGCAGCAATGGCTCTGACTGTGGTGATGGGCATGGTGTTGATGACTGAGTTGGGACAGAAGCTCATGAAAGGCTCAGATATTGTCTGACAAAGCATCTACACATCAGTGAAACTTGAAGGGGGTCATCAATGATAGAATCATTGATGGGCAGTGTCCACCACCGGAATTGGCAGTGAATTCCCCAGCAGGGGATTAGAACTGTGCCAACCCCTGACCTTGGTGTCTGACAGAGACAGCTGGTGGAGGGGGACAAACAGAACCTGAGGCCTTGGCCTGGGACCTGTCTTTGTCAGAGGATTTACCTCTCTTGACTGGAGAGTGGGCCAGTCAGGAGTGAAATCATTTGACCTGTGCCTCTGCTTGTCCTTCTCTGCATTTCAGTGGTTATCCAACGACTGAGTAGACTTGTCCTTTTTCTTGGTAGAATCAGAGGCTGATGCTGTCAACCACAGAAAATGGTGGGTCAGTGGTGAGCTGAGGAGAGACAGAGCAGGAGACAATGTCGAAGCTGCCTGTGACACAACTGTATATCCTCCATTGCCTGGATTTTTAAAGTTCCATGGGCTTCTTGTGATGTCTCAGAGTGGCCTATTTAAAGCCATAGCAAATTCTGCACACTTTCATGATGATGTTATGAGCAAGGCCTAGTCAGTGAATGCACATGGAGTGGTCATCATCTTTGTAGATCTTAACTTTACTGAAATGACAATAATGGAACAGCGGTTACTTTTCCATTGTCAGAGGTATAAGTGATTAAGTAATTAAAATAACAAACAGAGAAGTAGAAACGTTAGCGATGCTTGCAAAGTTTGATGGCATTCTTCATCAGCTGTAGACCAATGAGCAGTTGATGGCAGGAAAAAGAAATGGGAGTGATGGGGCTGCCCACCTTTTATAGGCAGTGATGATGCATATCGACAGGGGTGGCCCCAGCTGGCAAGAGTTTCTGGGTGATCCTGACACAGATGGCTTATAGTTCCTTGATGTGGCTTAGTTGAGGGAGATGTCATTGAAGAGATACTACCACTGAAACATAAGGGCCTGTCTTGATAGGCACCAAGCCATCTTTTCTTCTACCATTCATATGTAAAAACTCTGAAAATGCATTTATTTGCACAAGTTTTCCTAAGTAGCATATACACTAAGTTGATTATCCGTTTACTTATTTTGTTTTTAAATTGGCTTATTTGCTGATTTGCACTGTTTTGATAATCGACTTGGTATTCTTGCTACCTTCTCTAATTGCCCTATGGAGGGCATTGAGTCTATGGGATTGGGTGCTTTAAAAATAGTCGCCTTACCTAAAATAACCCTGACTGGATAAAGTTATGCACTAATTTATAATAATTAAAAGGCTCCAATATTGGAATCTCATCAGCACACACTAAAGATGGATGGGCAGTCAGGTATGAGGACATGGTGGAGTTTGGATAGCAGATTTTGCACTTGCTTTTGTCAAAGTTTTACAATGTGCTAATTTCTTTCCCAAAATTCCCTTTTTGTAATATGGGCAACAAGCAAGGTTTTATCCACAACTTGGTTTCTAGCAGGTGGAGTATACTTTCTGGTTGCCACTTTAGCAGACAGACTACATGAGTGGTGCCTGAGAATATTTGGGTGATCTGTGCACTGCAGATATGTGTGTTCTTAGGCTCAGAAACAGGAAAATGCTATAAAACCTCATCTTTCAAGGATGGGTCCCAGCAAAATGTAATTCTGTGGCAGATTCTTATTTCCTCCAAAGGGTTTCAGTGGGAACTAGAACTTTTTAAATCTTACATGCTAGCAATGATAGCTGCCCCCCAAAACATGGCAGGTAGTAAGGTAAACACTGAGGTACAGAGCTCAACAGAGGGCAGGATGGGTTAAATGGAAAAATGGACAAGGGCAATAAGAGCAGAGATGGGGAAAAAAGGATAAAGCCAACATTAAATGGAGGGCAATGAGTACCAATGCCCATAGTCTGGGAAACAAGCTTCCTGAGCTAGTAGCCCTGATGGAAGATGAAAAATTGAATATTGTGGCAGTCACGGAAACATGGTACATGGAAAACCATGACTGGGATGTCAACATACTGGGGTACACAGTCTACAGAAGGGACAGGGAGGGTGAAATAGGAGGTGGAGTAGCTCTATACATAAGGGAAGGGATCAAAGCTGCAGAACTAAAAAGTAAAGGGGAGGACAAGAGGCACTCTGGGTCACCTTGAAGACAGGAATGAGCATCACAATCCGCTGGGGTTGTATACAGACCCCGTCTCAAGGGAGAAATGGACAAGAAAATGATAGAGGACATTCTCAAAATGGCTGAAAAGGGAGATACTGTTGATAGGGGACCGAATATGCCAGATGTTAACTGGATGACATGTACTGCAGCCACATCCAAGAGCGAGTCATTCTCGATGCCCTGCAGGGGGCAGGCCTTAGACAGCTAGCGTTGGAACCCACTCGGGAGGGAGCAATACTAGACCTGGTACTCTCAAATGGAGAGAGGATCACAAATTTAGAAGTCAGGAGACATCTGGGAACAAGTGACCACTGCACAGTGTGCTTCACAATTAGCACAACCATGGAGACAAGCCATACAAAAACAAGGATACTGGGCTTTAGAAGGGCCGACTTTGGCAAAATGGGTGAATAACTGAGGAATGCACTAGCAAATGGCCAAAAAGGAGGGGTGGAAGAACAATGGAGAAAAATCAAAACTGCTATCATAGAGGCAACAAGCCTTTGAGTGAAACAAATAAAGAAAACAAAGCGGAGTAAAAAACCACTATGGTTCTCAAAAGAGGTGGCAGGGAAGGTTAAGGAGAAAAAGGCTGCATTCAAAAAGTATAAGGAATCACAGAAGGAGCACGACAGGGAACTGTACCAATTAAAGCAGAAAGAAGTGGGGAAGGCAGTCAGAATAGCAAAGACCTAAACCGAGGAAAAAATAGCCAACTCAGTTAAGAAGGGGGATAAAACCTTTTATAGGTACATTAGGGAGCATAGAAAGGTTAAGGGAGGAATAGTGAACATTAATAAAGGAGAGGGGAGGTGGGCAGAGGGAGACAGTGAAAAGGCAGAGATACTGAATGAATACTTTTGCTCAGTATTCACAAAAGAAGATGAGAAGGAGTTACCTAAACCAGACAATAGAAGCACTCTGGGTAGGGGGGTTGACACCAGTCCATTTACAGAAGAAAGAGTCCTGAAAGAACTCCTAAAACTCACTGTGGACAAAGCAATGGGGCCTGATGGGATTCACCCCAGAATCCTAAAAGAACTAAGGGAGGACCTAGTGACACCACTGACCACACTTTTTGACAAATCATGGGAGGATGGGGTGGTACCTGAAGACTGGAGGAGGGCAGATGTGATTCCCCTTCACAAAAGTGGTAGCAAGGTAGAAGCAGGAAACTACAGACCTGTAAGTTTGACCTCAGTGGTACGGGAAAATGATGGACTCACTTCTGAAAGAAAGAATTGTTGAGTACCTAGAGGCAAGCTGGGCACAGGACCCAAAACAGCATGGATTTACTGCAGGAGGGTCATGTCAGACTAATCTAATTGATTTCTTTGACTGGGTGACCAAAATAATAGACCAGGGAGGGGCTGTGGATGGCTTACCTAGACTTTAGCTAGGCATTTGACACAGTCCAGCACAAAAGACTAATAATCAAGTTAGCCAGCCTGGGAGTGGGTTCCAGGGTGGTAACCTGGGTAGCAAACTGGCTGCACAACCTGTGACTCCAAGCCAGAGCCAGGCAGGACACAAGACTCAGTATACATAAGGAATAACACGCCAGGGTGTCCGGTTGTTTGCAGCTATACAGACACTTCCACCATGTTACAAAGCACGAGACATAGCCCTGAACTACTACTAAACATGACTTTACTATATAACGAGCATAATGGGATACCCTGAAATGTGTTTTTTAACTTATAAGTTGATCGAAAAAATCATTTTTAAAGAAAAATCTATGAGATCTGAGATTTCCGATCATGCTGTGATAACAGGACAGTCACATGACACTCCAGGCCAATCTGATTACAAGGATTTCACCTTTTTTTTTCAAACCTGCTATGTACCAGCAGAGGCACATCGCTGCCAGCAAAAGCCAGACCGAAATCTTGTCTAAGTGCCTGACCACAAAGCTTCTTTGCCTTGCCTGTTTCCTGGTCGTTCTCAATTTCATGGAGCTGCTACTGTACAGATCTGGACTGGAATTCGAGATGGGTCACAGCTGGTTTGCTCAGCCCTGATTAATATTATACTAACTTCTCTCCCTCTCTTTTGCCTGCACTCTGCAACAAGCTGTTTTTTTCTGAACCAGTACTAACCTTATCTTTCTCACTTATTCTCCCTGCAGCCCAGACTGGGTCAACAATCAATCGCCAGAACTACCCAGGTAAAGTCTTTGTTACATCGAATTCTCCATGTAGACCTCAGTTTCTGCATCTGTCAAGAAAAGTCCACATTCAAAAATGTTAAAAATGTATGAAATATCAGCATAATATTTAATTTTACACTATTCTGACATTCAATATCAACGAGTTTCAATAACTGATAAATACTACATAACACAATATCACACAACCCATGTAAAGTCAAAAACAAGGAAAACATTTATAGCAAAGTCATCCAAGAAACAGTAAGAGAAAAATGGTATTGTATACCATACTGTGTATATACACTGGTATTTGCAACTGTTTGAAACTAACAAAATTAAACAATAATGACATTGGTGGCACCAATGCCATATGGTGCCACAAGAGGATCGATGGGTCAACTGACATATCTTCTGCTCCAAAAGGACATGAAAAGGTTCTGTGTATTTTGTTTACCAATTTATTTTATCCAGGCTATCCCAACTAGCATGAGACATCTTGACTGCAATAGCTCCTGTGTATACTTATTGTCAAAATTACAGCAAAGAAACCACTCAACAGTCATTTTGGTGCTACCATTAAGTTATAGGGGCAATAACCCACTCCAGGGTGTGCTGTTTTGGGGAATTAACACACTCCCGGGTGCGTTGTGAGGCATGAGGCCACAGACCACATGTGGCCACAGGCTGAGTGCCCTCACAGCACCGGGTGTGCATTAATCCCAATAACAGCACACCCTGGAGGTTATTACTCCTATAACATGGATTATGTTTAAACAACAACAAAAATATCAAAAAGGTGTTTTTGATGTTTAAACAGCAAAAAAGTTACTGTATCCTGCCACCTGGCAAAATAGTCCCTAGCAAATAATGCGTCCTGCAATGCTGTTATGCACATAGAAGTGTCACAGATACACTACTAATATGATCTGTGACATCTCTTGTTCATATCAGTCACTCCTATATGTCCTACCAGATGCAAAAGGCTCCCCCCAACACACACACGGTGCCTGAGGTACTGGAGCTAGTAACTCGACAGTGTCTCTCACTGCTCCTGTCCAACTGATGCGAGCATGCAGGTTCCCTTACTGCAGACAGGCTGCCTCAATTGCCAATGGCCAGTACTCTGCTGCACCCCCCCACACACACACACACACACACACACACACACTCACCAGTCTCTGCCCCTGTGTGGCTTTCTGTCTCTCACTCACTCCAGGAATTGTGGATTTGCTCCATGTGCCTCAGTGACCAGTGGTATTTCATTACACTTCACTCTCTCTGTCTCTCTCCCTCTCCTCTCCTCTGCGCTCTGCTCCCACTGCCACAACTCCTACAGAGCCCTGACCTGGTATGCAGGGGTCGGTAGCCTGTTGTCCGAAATGTAACATTTAAATACCTTCAGAAAAATCATGACAAAACGTTGGCTGTGGATAATTTTTGGCATTGTACACTCAGATGTTATGTTATAACACATTTGTTCAGCTAGAAACTCTCCAAGCAGGTGCTCAGTGAAGTGCTCAATAGAAATAGCACCAGAGACACTGCGGATGAAAACTGGAATGCCGAAGCCAGGAGCTGATCCTTGTGCCCTACTCACTCCTTGATCTCTGGCTCTCTTTCTCCTCTGGTGGTCTCTGCTCTGATGGGGGAAATGGAACAGGAACAGGAACAGGACCAAAGGATAATACATAGAGAGAGAGAGACAGACAGACACACAGCCTGACAGTGAGCGACCTGGGGGGGGGAGAGAGAGGACACACCTCGCACACATGCTCTCTCTCTCTCTCTTTCTCACAGGTCTCTCTTTCTACCTCTCTGTCACTCACTTGGTTTCTGTGGCACTGCATTTCCACAACCAGGAATGGAGAGAAAAACAAACGTGTCTTGATCTCCATTGCTGTTAGAAATAGTAGTGTCTCTCCATCTGCTTATCGCACTGTGTGTGTGTGCACTGGGATCGCTGTGGGCCACACTACTGCTCACATCCTCCCTCCCTCCCTTCATGCATGGTTAAACAAACTGGGCTGGAGGACTGTGTTCTCTCACTGTATACTGAACTGCTGTACGTGGAGAGCACAGGCAAGGACAACAGGTCACAGAATAGGGGCATGCACTGGGTAACTAGGAGATTAAAGAGGTTGGGTGGCTGATGAGGAACCTGGGAGGACTCACTTCTTAGCTTCATTTGTGGAGTCTGCAGGGCAGGTGGGTCAGTACCACGGAGCTAGAACTCAACAGCAGCAAAAGATGTGCACATTCTGTTTTGTGCATTCAACACAACACACTGGGGGCTGCACTGTACAATCCATCTGACTCTCTCTCTTTCTCTCTCTCTCTCTCTCTCAGGAGCACTCCCTCTCTCCAAGCACTCCCTCTCCCCCACTCAGTGTGCGGTACCCAGTGATTTGTGGGGTGGGGAGGCAAACAGAAATACACACAAACAATACAATACAGCACATATAGTGCTCCGACTCAAGTTGATAATTTTTTAGAAGGGGGTAGGGCTGGCCCCATAAAGGGCTCAGGGGTGCAACCTCCTGGAGAAAACACTCAATGTCGGACAGGCAAAATTTCACCTGTTGACATTGGGGATCTCGATATGCCGAACTTCAACAATGGTTTTGTTGATTCAGCATAGGTAAACCGATCTGTGGCACCCTCCATCTGATCACCAGCCCCTAGGAAAAAAAAAACTCCCTGGTGCTAGTGATTCCCCCTCCCTCTGAGTGCCATCACATATTTAAAATACACTTCCTGTAAAATAGTTAAGTTTATATATAAATACAAAAAATTAAACATTAAACATCTAATGTTAAAATTACATGTACACGTCAAATGTCATACGAGATGAAATTCATATTCAGAAGGTCAAATCCTACATTAATATTTATGAAATGACTGCTAATTGAGATGATACGTGAGTATATTAGTAATTTGGTTTAATCCAGCCTAATAAAGAGCCACCATATATGGAAGGATCTCAACATAGATATAGAATACATATCAATGATAATCTGTTCAGTAATCATAAAGGATCAGAGGCCTGATATTCAAAAGTTTGTGCAGACATTAACAGGTGTTTGCGCATACAAACAGGGTTTTATGTACTAAACAGGGTTATCACCCATGCAAACCAAAAAGGAGGTATGCAAATGGTGAAGCAGGGACAGGAATATTAACACAAGCTGAAATTCAGCAGAATTGTGCTATGCATAAGGGTTCAGCATGGTCCTTTTTGCACCATGCAAATACTGCCAAACAAAACCCCTTTTACTCTGCTGCAACCCTTGCAGCTGTCGGAGGTAATGCAGCCAGCTAGCTAGTTGGCCATTAGGGAGACACACCCTCCTGTGGTCTGTGGCACCCCCAACTCCGATCACCAGCTCCTAGTAAATAAAGAAAACTACCTGGTGCTAGTTGTCCCCTCTCCTCTGATCACAGGCCCATATTTAAAATGCACTCCCTGTTGCTAGTGGTCCCCCTTTCCTCAATTGCTGTAGCATATTAAAATACATTTCCCTGTTGCTGGTGGTCCCTCCTCCCATGATTGCTGGCCCACATTTAAACTACACTTCCTGGTACACTGGTGGTCCCACTCCCTCTGATTGCAAACTGTAAAGTTATAACCCTCCCTGGTGTCCAATGGTCCTCCCCAGGCACCAAACCATGGTACTGCTGGTCAAAATGCCCTACTCCCTGGTATCTAGTGGCCCTCATCACCACGACACCAAGCACCCACTACCCAGTCACCTTACCAGTGTCCTTGGTGCCATGGGTGCATACAGTGACTGGCACAGACTTCCTCGCACCTCTTCTCCCAGCTACCATATGTCCAGTCTGGGAGCGCGCCTCATATTTATAGGACAGGGCATGTCACCCTGTCTTGTAAATAAAGGTGTGCTCTCAACCTGAACATATAGCGACCAGCCAGAAGGTGTGAGGAGTGTTGCTTACGGTTGAGGTGTGCAGTCGTGGCACCAAGGATACTGGTGAGGTGACTGGGGAGGTGAGAGCCCAGTGCTGTGGTGGGAATATTAGATACCAGGGAGAAGGACATCTCAACTGCTGGTACCATGGATCAGTGCCAGGGAACTATTGGATGCCAGGGAGGGTTGTAACTTTCACTACAGGCTGGCGACTGGAGGGAGGGGGACCACCTGCACAAAGAGTGTATTTTAAATATGGGCTGAGAATCAGATGGGGAGACCACTGCTAATAATGTCTACATGTCTTGGACAGGGAGGTGGCTGTATAACCTGCCTCCACAACCTATGGAAATGAGCCTCAAGTGGCATGCAAATTGCCCCTTAGCACCTGCATGCCCAATGGGCTCATTTGCATAGGTCCTAACATTGCAGATAGCGTTCTGGCACCATCTCTCTTGAGGCCCACATCAGGAGCTATGTCTGGGCAGTTCTACTGCAACCACTGTGCTGACATGGTCCTATATTCAATCGGGTAGAGATGGTGCCTATCCAGCTGAATATAGCATTCTTAGACACCGGGGCAAATGCAAAGTGCAGCCCAAACCTTTGTGCTCTGCTTTGCACTGTACTGAATATCGGTCCCTAGCTCTCTTACAAATCACATAGTTAATACCACACAGATCATAGTGAAATACTAAATATTAGGGTTTTAACAAAACTCTAATGTTTATAACATTTTTAAGCAATCCATTGTTACTGGACTTGACAAAGGCAGGGGTGTTGCCAGAAATTTCAAAATTGTACACAGAGCTGTCCACATTGCTGCCCCCAACACTGCAGTGTACATAGATAGATAGATAGATAGATAGATAGATAGATAGATAGATACTTTATGTCTATAGCACCCCTTTCCAGGGACTTGGAGCACTTCACAATTAAAACACAGTGCAACAACTTTAAAACATTCATTAAAATACAAAGTTGGAGCAGGCAGCAATATACAAGCAGCAATATACATAAAATTATCTATCAATATAATAAAATCTAGTTCAACTATTTATACATTAAAAGCCTGGCTAAATAAAAACGTTTTTAGCCCTTTTTTAAAGGATTCCACCGAGGGTGCCTCCCGCAGCTGTTTGGGTAAAGAATTCCTTAGGGTAGGTGCAACCACTGAAAACGCTCTACCACCAGAGTGATGCAACTAACCCTAGGAACACTAAGGAAGCAATCCTCAGTGGAATGGAAACCCAGGATGGATGAGGGTAGAGATGTTGCAAAATAACATTTCACCAGTGAAATTACCATGAAAATCGATAATTTACGCACATAAAAATACATATAAAGTTTCCATTTGAATTATAAACATGTTTAATATGACAACTGTGGTGGTCTCTGATTTGTAGTGGGCATATGGTGCTTTGCTGCAGTGGTGTGCATTGCATCAGGGTGGTGCAGGCCTGGGCATGTGTGTGTCCAGCAGAGCCCCACTACTGGTGTGGGTGGGGGCCACGGTCCCTGTCTGTGGTATGTGTGTTGTTCCCTGTGCACTGGATGCCTGTGTGCAGTGGTCCCTGGTGCATGCGCTGTGCCCCTGCCACCCCTGTCAGTCTGTACATGGCCTGTGTGGCTGAGCCCCTTGCATGTCTGTGGTTCGCATGGTCTGCTGGCATGTCATTGGTGGCTGTCCATGCCAGCCACCCTCTGGGCATGGCGCCATGGAGGTTGGCATCCTGTCACCTGATTGACTGCACGTCTGCCTCGGGTGACACTGTGGGCTATGCTGTTGTTGTCCTCCCTCCAAGCTGTCGCAGGTGTCTGTAGCGGTGTCTGTGGTCTACTGTCTGTCACTTGTGCTCCAGCCGCGTGCTGGTGGCGGACAGCTTCATGGTGCATGCACCAGATGGCTAGATCCCCAGTTCCATAGTGGGGTGCAGCCCATGGGTACACAGCATCATTGGACATGCACCAGCGGCATCTGTTGCCCTGCTCTTGTGGCCCTGTGTCGAGGTACCCTTGGGACAGGGTGGGGGTTTGTCCATGCCCTGTGTTGCATCCTGTGTGGTGCATGCCTCCATGCACCACAGTGGGTGGCTGTGCTGTCTGTTGGGGCCTGTGCTGGGACAGGGTGTGTGCATGGGTGGGTGTGCGGGGTGCTGTCCTGCTGGTGGTGGCATCCAGGGCAGGCCTTGTCACATGTGGGGTCCCTCGGGTACTGACTGCAGGGTCAACCTCTCTGTTGTGCCATGGAGGGGGCCATGCAAGGGGGCATTGTGTTTGCTGTTGTTGCATCAGTGACTGGTGTCACCTGCTGTGGGGTGATCACAGTGGGGCTGACATGCATGGTACCATGGTGCACAGGGTTGCATTGTCACGGTAGTGGTGGTGGCATGCCTTCGGTGCCATGCACTGTTGGGCATTGCTTCTGGGCTGGGTGTCTGGGGATCACTGTACAGGGGGTGATCAGCATTGCTAGGGTGTGGTGGCACTGGAGGGCCGGCCCTCCTTGTGTTGCAGTCACAGCTTGCCAGGGGAGTGTGCTGGGGCACCGTGCCTCGGCTGTTGGTTCAGTGCTGGTGTTCATGGGCTGGTGGCCCATCCAGCTCAGCTCTGGTTGTGCAGTTTATGGGGTGCCTGGGGGGTCTGTCTGGCCTGCTGCGTGATCCTCCACCCATGGCTTCCATGGGTAGTGCACCCCTGCTTCCTGTCCCTGTCCCTGTGCATCACTGGTTGTGCTACTGTGCATCGGCCCTGCTCCACTGCGCATTCCTGGTTGTGCCATGGTGCATGTGGCATGATATTCAGCTGTGTTGTGCAAGTGCAGCTTGACCTGTGCTTGGTTTGAATATCGCATGCATTGCACAGTGGCGCACTGCACTTGCGCCTGCTCCTGCAATTGCGCATCTTTTTGGTGCAGTCTGAATATCCCACCCAGATGGTTTAAAGTTTGCTCAAAGTGAGCAAATGTTTCACACATAATGTAATGTAGAACTTATTTGAGACAATTTCCCCAACTATACCCTCAACCAGTTAATATATTCCATAAACTTTAAGGTCTTCAGTGTTGTAACAGGATTTTATACATGATAATATCAATTGTAAGTATAAGTGCCAAATAAAAAAAAACTACTTGTCAAGGACCACCAAGAAATTGAGACAATGAGCCTGATATGTACAGATTTCAATACAGTGTCAGTGTATAACAAACATGTATGGAAACAATCTAAGGAATCTGAATGAAATCTCATAGGAATTTAATCCCCCCCCACTTCCCAGGGAAAGATAACTAGTTAGAAGGAGGTATATCTACAACAGTCCTAATACACCATCATCCACACCAATCATTGCAATATTTACCCAAAGAAATTAAACCTTTCATGAACCCCCAAGTAACATATGCAAATTTATATATGGCAAAATTCGAATTAGAATATGTGCAGTCAGAAAAGAACAGCTATAGATCTAGTTTTCTATTATATAAAAGATATATAGATGATATACTATTATCTGGAATGGAACAGAATGAGACTTTACACTTTTTTATCAATATTTAGAAAACAGCAACACTGAATCTCTCCTTTACACTTGTATTTGATCAAGAACGTATCCCATATTTGAATTTACTGATATTGAAGCAAAATGGGAAGTTAAGTACAGATTTATGCAGCAAGAAAATAGCAAGGAACACTGTATTACACTCACAAAGCTTCCATCCAAGACATTTAAAGGACACTATACCATGGCCCAGATATTCAAAAGGGTTGCGCCATGCGCAACAGGGTTGCGTGTGCGCAACTCCAAAAATGCGCCATTCTGTGATATTGAGAAGGGGCCAGTTGCGCCACCGAAAACACGCTGAGCCACAGCGCAATGGAAATGAAGGCATGCGCAACCGAAGGGGGCGGGTCCATGCATAAAGTGCGCAATGCGATATTTGAACACTTGCGCAATGCGCAAGAGTGGCTCAGCCGGAGGGTGCGCTGTACGGATGTGAGCAAAAAAATAAAAAGGTGCTCAAGGAGGCGCAAGAACTCTAGCAGGCCGCAAAACCGGGAGGAGAGACAGAGAGAGACAGAGGAGAGAAACAGAGAGACAGAGAGACAGGAGCAGGAAGGGCAGAGAGGGACAGTGGGTCCTGGAGGACAGAGAGGCCAGTGGGGTGCCCGGTGCAGTGGAAGCAGCAGTGGGGGCAGTGGGGGTAACACAGGAACAGCAGCTGGGGGCAGGAGCCAGGAGATGGACAGTGTCAGCTTCCACATGGAAGCTGTAATGAGGGTGAGACAGCATGCTGCAGGGGGACGTGGCCGTGGAGGGGCCCGTCAGCGGTACAGCCCCGACAGGCGGTATCGGGCCCGCATCAGCTACGAGCTGTACAGCGATGTTGAGATTGTGGCCCGGTACCGCCTGAACAGGGCAATACTGAGACAGCTCAGTGAGCTGTGCAGTGATGTGATACAGGCACCCTCACGACGGAGTCATGCTCTGTCCGTGGAGACCAAGGTGACAGCCTGCATGTGCCTGCTCGCCACGGGCACCTTCCAGAGGCCGACAGAGGACACCACAGGCATTACGCAGTCGGCCACGCCACGCATCCTCACCCAATTCCTCAGCGCACTGCTGCCTCATGCCGCGGAACATCCATTCCCCAGCACCGCAGAGCGCATAACAAACATGCAGGAGTTCACAGGGTAGCACAAATGCCTGGCGTGCTAGGTGCCATAAGACTGCACCCATGTGGCCATTGCACCGCCACCTGGCCCGCCGAATCGGCAAGCATATCGGAACCGAAAGGGCTTCTTGAGTGTCAACTGCCAGGTGGTGTGGTGATGCCACTGGGCGCATCATCATCTGTCCACACACACCTGGCGGAGCACAGTGCCTTCATATGGCACCAATCTGCACTGTGCCATCGATTCGAGAGTGAACATCCCACGGGTCATCTAGTGGGTGAGTACACATGCATGGAATGCAAACTCTGTGCAAGGGTGGAGCAGGTGCCATGGTAGTAGCACACAAGGATATGGGCAATATGGACCTGACCTAACACTGATCTCCACTATCTCCACAGGTGACTGTGGATACCCTCCGTCCCTGGCTGCTCACAATACCGGCACCCCAGACCCCAGCGCAGCACCGGTTTCAATGAGGCACATTACACGCAACACGGAACATCATAGAGTGGGTGTTCGGATACTCAAGGCATGCTTCCGATGCCCTGGACACCTCGGCGAGCCTACAGTACAACCCCCAAAAGGCCTGTGGGATATTCTGGCCTGTTGCATCCTGCACAACAAGGCCAAAGACCAAGTGGATAGCCGTACAGGTCCAAGAGGGACAGCGATGGGGGAGCCAGTGGCGCCGTGATATGGGTGATAAGCCGCCCCCCTAGGATGGAGGACCCCGACTGACCGCGGCAGGCCAGCTGCAGGGACACCATTGCAGAAGAGCACTAATTTCAGCACAGGTAAGTCAAGGGGACATGTGCAGGCAACACTGTCTGTCATGAAACCACAGGCACACAGGGGAACACACACGTGCATGAAGGTCAGGAGTTGAAGGGTCTGAGCATGCCAACACATCATCAGAGGAGGGTAGGCACTCAAGAGACACACACACACACCAGGCAGCGCTGGGGCAACCCGGCACAGCACTGCGAGAATTACACGCTATCACACAGCACCACAACCACCCTCACCACCTGGACTGTCACGACGTAGTGTGCGGGACCGCAGGCAACCTTGCACCTTGGTGTACGGTACAATACAGGCATCATCATCCACACGCACTGTGGACAGCAGTTGGGAGTAATGCGAAAATGGACCGATGTGTCAGTTTGGTGGCGGGCACCCAGCGGTGCTGCCCACCATGACACACATTGCACACAGGGCAGCACCAGACAGGGCCTGCATTGGGAGAAAGCTCAGTCAGGAGCACTGTCCCACGGCCACCACGGATGTGCGGGCGGCCCAGCAGTGGCCTGGCAGCACTGGCAGGCTGCGCAGGGCCACATTGGGTGGCACTACTGCACCAGGGGGGTCCCAGTGCATGACCGCGACCTTGCCAACACAGGGGTCTGCATCCAGCGAAAAAAACTTGCACCAGGGGTGCTCGGGATGCCACAGCACAGAACCCGGCGTCGACAGGCCTGGTGTCGCCATGACGCCGGGGAATGGGGAGTGGAGTGTGCACTGTGTGGGGTGCATGGGTACAGGGTCACCAGACAGGTTGGTCAATACGGTGCGCAGAGGACCACTGCCTGGGTCAGCCTGTCCGATGGCAGCGGTCACATCCGATCGCATATGGACCACCTCGGCCGGTCCCGAGCATACTCCCTGCTATGCGCTCCATGGACACGAGTCAGTGCCTCCAGAACCTTGCAACCCGCCCCACTACGGCTGTACAGAGCTCCTGCAGCAGGCGGGTGTCTGGCGATCAAAGAGGTACTGTGCCCCAATGGCATCGGCGACCCCAAGTGTGGATGGTCCTGGTGCTGGCACCCCTTGGTCGGCCGCTGTTCGCGGGACCAGGTATGGAGCTGATCTAAGGGGCGGTGGACAAGTGCCTGCCTGCTGGCGGCTGTCCCCCAGGCCTGTGTGCAACTGCTGCCGCCGCCCCTCCAACTGGTGAGCCCCCAGGTCCACCTGTTCCACCCTGTGCTGTCAACAGTGCCAGAAACCTGCTCAGCCACCGATGCTGCCCCACGGTGCTGGGCCAGGCCCATGCCTGTGCCAGCATGCTGGTACACGGGTGTCGTAAGGCTGGGGCCGGCCAGGAGACGCGTGCTGCTAACCTGCCATGTGTCCCTCGTGGGACACACCTCTCACCCCAGCCGTGCGGGCCTGCCATCATCAATAGTGCCGGTCGTACCTGCCATAGGCACGCATGCTAGCACACCTGCATGCCAAACTGCTGTGACACAGGCTGTGCACCCCTGCACCCGTATCACTGCCGGTGAAGTTGGCGACCTGCACTGCTGCGGTGGGTGCGGAGGGCTGCTGGCGGAGGGTGGAAGGTCCCTCCTCCTGGTCCAGCAGGGTCTGCCTCACTGTCAGCACCCACCGCCACCACCATCTCCTGCAGACGAGAACAGGATCAGAAACAGAAAGAGAGTACATGTGAGTGCATGTGAACAACAGCCCCACTGTATCACCATGACATACATCGCAGTGATGGGCTTCCACCTGTCTGGAATCCTCCGCCAGGAATACCCGCCAATGGCACTCGGCTGCATGGCCGCAACCAGTGTCTCCCGGTCGAGGTCAGCTGCAACACCACTGGTGGTCCCCACCAGTGGCAGCCGCGTGCCCCCTGAAGGCTGCCACCTTCTCCTTCAGCCTCCTGCGGTCAGTCCCCATCTTCTTGCGGCATTCCTGCACGGAGCGCTGGTGGCTTCCGTGCAGGTTGACGGCCGAGACTACCCCCATGCAGCTGCACGGCTGCTGAGGGTACCTCCGCCCCACTCAAAGCGGCTCATCCTCCAGGTAGGCCTGGAAGAGGGCCTCGGTCTCTGCTGTGGTGAAGTTGGCCTCCTCCCCCGCCCGCCCGCCCAGCCTTGGCCTGGTTCTCGCCACTCATGCTGATCTGTATGGGTGGAAGTGGACACCTGTCACTGTGCAGTCCACAGCATTTCCCCATGAGCATAGCTGCAGGCCGGGGGCGAGAGCCCCCCTCCTCGCCGCATGGCAGATACTGATGGAAGGTGCCTCTGCCCTTTCTAAGTGCCCTCATCATGCCTGCCAGCCCCTCAACCTGTGACATCCTCCAGCACCCCTGCCCATGAGCATTGTCCTGAGCATCACACAGCATGTAACTCACCTCTCAGCTGCAACAACCAAATTCTAGCGCCACAACCCAGGGATAGTCGCACTTTTATAAGCGCAACACATGCAAATGAGGTGTGGCGCAATTTAATAAGCATGCTAATCGCCACCACCGCGCCTTTGCATGGCTGATCGACTTGACTTGCATATGTCGGCTGAATATCGCGGCATTTGCACTTAGCGCAATAGGGACAGGTCCGGCTGAGCCGATGGCGCATGTTTCTGGCTGTGTGCTACACTGCATTCTGCATGCCCAGACAGGTTACGCATAACCGATCGGCGCTGCGAGACCTGCTGAGCGCAGCGATAGGGCGATTCTAGCCTATAGCCACCATTGTGCCAGTGGCGCTACAGCACTGGGCATATATGGCGCTGTGGCACTTCTGCGCCGATAGTCCACTGTGGCACTGGTGCTCTGCTTAGCAGTCATGCAGGATGCCTATACATCCTATGGCTGTGCGTAGCCTTGCGTCATTGCCCGTGACCTTGTGTATGCCCTCTGACCCCTGGCGCTGTGGGCATGCCGTATGCGTCTATTAATGCGCTGTCTGGTTACAGCGCCATGTAAGTGAAGGCGCTTGATGCTAACAGCCGATTGGAGCCTGTGCTGGTTCGGCTGGGCGCAACAACTCACATGGGGTCACAGCGCAGCCGGCGCCATATTGCCTGCTGTAAAGTTGGGGCCATGGCTCGGAGAGGGCGGTGTCCTGGATCCCAGTTGAAGTGGCCAACCTGGTGGCCCTAGTGGAACCCCACTATGAGGGACTATATGGTGAGGCCCTCCTCACTGGACCTAGGACCCATGGTGGCAGCAGTGGCCCACTGACCTGGTGGGGGTCACTGTGGCCGGGAACCCGATCCCCGGGCAGTGCCCGCACCCGTACAGTGATCTCCGCCCGAGGGACCCAGGAACTGACAACGCTAGCCGCGCTCCCATGCCAGGCGGGCCTGGTGCCTAGGCCACGTGAGTGTACCATCTATTCACCTATATTCTCTGTAGGTGTGTGTGTGTCCTGGGTGGCTGTGCATCGGTGTGTCAGTGTGTGCAGCTGTGCGATGGATGGTTATGGCTGTGTGGGCAGGCAGTCTTACTGGGGCAGGGGGCACTCTGCTTTTTGAGTCACACTGATGTTTGTCTCACCATATGTCTCCCACAGGCGGATGGTGAGGGGCGCGGACAAGGCTGATGTGGGCCATGCCAGGCCCCAGTGCCACAGGCCATCGAACCTTGGCAGCAGCAGCAACAGCAGCAGCATCAGCAGCAGCAACAGCAGCAGCAACAGTGGCAGAGACAAAGGCTGCTGCGGAGGGTGTGAAATATCATTACGTCATGGATGCTATTGCATGCTGGGGGCAGGACCACCAACCATGATGGACACAACCAAATGGAGAGGTCGTAGTTCCACTAGATGAAACACTAGTGAGTCCCACACTGAGTACAGTGTACAGTTCTGGAAAACATACCTGCGTATGGACGAGGGACTGGGTGGAGCGTTCACAGGAGGCGACATGGATGGTGCATGGATTGCATCCACAAGTCCTATGCAGACGGTTGAGGAACTGAACTATGTACTCCCTGGAGGAGGAGGGTGTGGGGATATGATGGGGACATACAAGTATTGTACAGGGGGAACAGAGTGCAGGAAACAATATTTGTCAGTGTAAAAGGATGTTCCAGGACTAGAGGGCATGGGATGCAGTTGGAGGGGCTCGTTTAAGAGGAACATCGAAAGTGTTTCTTCACATAATGGGTGGTGAACAGGTGGAACACCCTGCAAGAGGATGTGGTGGGGGCTGACTTGGTCACGGGATATCTGTATGTGTGGGTTCGCCATGAGGGACTTCTGGAGGTCAGGGGTGAGGGGGAATGGACTTATAGGACAAGAGAGTGATCGTACAAGGCCAAATGGCCAGACTGGGTGTCCCATAGGCCCTTATCTGCCGACACTGTTTATGTATCCATGTATGTAGGCGTGACACAGGTGACCTGCATCACAGTGCAGCATCACGACACGTCTGTGTATGCATCACAGGTGGTCCAGGCATGCACTGGGCACATAGCTGTAACTGGCTCGCACCACGTTGCAACATCACATGACAGCCTAGTTTGTACTGAGATTGACATGGGCAGTGTGTGGGCGGTGGTGTGCATGGCTGGTGCCGCCTGTTTGTGATATGTGCATGTTCACACTGTGTGGGTGGGTGCATGCCATCACATGTGCCTTTGATGGGTTACATGGGTTGCCAGGTTGGGTGGTGTTCAGGGTTGTGGTCAGTCTCGGCCATTGACTGTGTTCCCCATTTCCCTGAAGCTCTCGGTGTTATTGCTTCCAGCGCCGCGGCGGCGTGATCGCGGCGCCTGACCCAGGTTGTGGTCAAAACGGGAGCCTCCTGCAAGCCCTACAGGCCAGGGGAACGGCTGTGCAGACATAGGAGGGACGACGGCAAGGAGGAGCAGGAGCCTGCTGGGCTGTAGCCCACCTTTCATTGACCTTCACCCATCCCTCTCCCCTGCGCTTCCCTCTCAAGTTTTTTTCCTCCCCTTGAACACCCTGCCTTTTACCCGTCCCCCAACTTGTACATAGTTATAACTTTATTGTTCACTGTTTTATTTCAATATACATTTCTATTTTTGGTACAACTGCTGTGTTGGTGTCTGCTTTGCAACTGGCTCTGGGTGCTCCGTTGCACGGGTAGCCTATGCCATCCTGGGCTACTATGGTCCTGGGTATATTGTGTGTGTGTGTGTGTCCAGGGGAGGTATCACCAGCATAGCATTGCCTTTCTGTTGCTCTTGCCATCTGCTGCCACCCTGCTGGGTGCACAGGGTGAGGTCTGGCTGGTCTGCTTCTCTGCAGCATGGAGTTGCCGTGTAGCGCAGAGGGGGCATGGTGTTTCCTGCAGTGCCTGTCACCTGCACATAAGCGATATCTTAGGGGGCACGGTGCATGCTGTGCTGTGCGTCACGGGGGGACTGATGTGCACTGTGGTTGTCAACCCAGGGGGTGTGGCACTCTCTGCCTGCCAGTGGTTGTGCTGGGGTGTCATGGCTCTGCTATGCTTTAGTTGGCTTGTCCCCATGGCACGTGGATCATCCGTCCACCCCAGTGATGCTGTGCTTGAGGGTGTGCCAGTGGTGTGGGTTCTGCAGTGAGTTCCTGTGCCCATGTGTGGCATGGCTGGCGGTGGGCCCCAGCCTGCCTCCCTGGATGTGCAGTTCCATTGCTCTGGGGGGCTGTGCTTGCGCTATGGCAGCTCTGCACTGCTCAGCTGAGCTTCCAGTGGTTGTGCCATGGCGCAGCATTTTGGCTCAGCCTCTCCCTACCTGGTTGCGCCATGGTGCAGTATGTGCATATTGAGACATTGGTTGCTGCGCAATTTGCTCTGCTCCATGTTTGAATATAGCACCTGTTGCGCATTTCTTAACTGGTTTGTCTGTCTCTGCTGTTGAGCTACTTTTTGGCGCAGTTTGAATATCTAAGCCCATATGGGCAAATGCTGAGAATTAAAAGAAATAGTGGCACACCATAAAGATTTGAAACATAACCTTACAATACTGACAGAAAAATTGAAGAAAGAGGATACAGACCAGTTACTCTAGAAAAAAAAAAGAAAGTGCACAGAAAACAAGACAAGATTTATTACAAGATATTAAAAAAAAATTCACAAGAAATATAATAATGTCAACACAATATTCTGAAAGTTTTGGAAAGATTAAAAATATTATAACAGAAAACTGGAATATCCTTCAAGCTACAGAAAGAAGTGCTACAATATTTCAAGAAAAACCTATAACAGCAAAGAGAACCACTACCATCTGTAACAAATTAATTAGAACTCAGCATTGGACTCCCCCACCTATACCCACTACTTGGTTGTGTACCCACTGTAATAGTGCTGTTAGACAAAAACTATAAAAAGTGCCTATAATGATAAGACTTTTGAAATCAGGAATTTTATTACTTGTAACAGTGTCTATGTAGTTTACTGCATAATCTGCCCTTGTTCTTTATATTATATAGGAGAAACCACTCACCCCCTTAAACAAAGAATAACTGAACATAAGAGCTGTATTCTATGGGGGAGATGAACGGTCACCCTTAGCAAGACATTTTTGGGAAACCCGACATTCCATCTCATCATTACGTTTTTTTTTTTGAATAGAAAAAGTCTCTGAAACAAACAGAGGTGGTAATAGAGAGCCCTTGCTATTGAAAAGAGAGGCATAGTGGATTTTCACTCTTAAAACACATAAAAGAAGATGTGGACTGAATGAGAACTTGACCTGGACCTCATTTGGCTGAGATATTTCTAATGCTCATATACTGCTGACCATCCATGGGCATTTATTTGAATGATACTACTACCCTTGGACTGATGGACCTTTTTGTTCTTGTTTCCATTACAACATAGAATATGTTTGTATCTGATTTTCACCATTGCTCATTTTTTAGAATATTTCCTATGTTTTTTGTCCTTCTCCCTTTGCCCCCCATACCTCCTCTTGGTCCTTTTTCTTTGCAGTCAGATATGTGAATGAATTCATTCACATATCTGGACTGCCTTTAGGTGGGGCTGCATGCCCATTGGCTCTTGCTCTGAACCAATGGGCGTGCAGCCCACCGAGCTGTCAGTCGGTGGGCGGCGGGTAACAGGCGGGTGTGGTGCTGCTGCCTGCCAGCTGATGGGGAGTGGGGGTGGGGATCCATGGGTGGGTGGGGTGGGGGGCCACTGGACCACCAGGGAAATTGACTTTGGGGGTGGTTTGACTCTTATGCCTTGGACCACCAGGGAAATTGGACTTGGGGTGGGTTTGACTCTTATGCCCATCGATCGGGCTTCATGGTCCACTGGACCACCGGGATATTGGTCTTTGGGGGTTGAACTCTGTTCTGCCCGTGGATCGGGCTAGCCGGGGTGAACTCTGTTCTGCCTGCGATCGGGCTAGTCGGGGTTCATTTATGTTCTGCCCACGATCGGGCCAGTCGGGGGTTCATTTACAGTATGCCCATGATCGGGCCAGTCGGGGTTCATTTACAGTATGCCCATGATCGGGCCAGTAGGGGTGGGGTTCTTTACATTATGCCGCGATCAGGCCAGTAGGGGAGGAGTGTGTTCTGCCTGCGATCGGGCTAGCCGGGGGTGAACTCTGTTCTGCCTGCGATCGGGCTAGTCGGGGGGTTCATTTATGTTCTGCCCACGTCGGGCCAGTCGGGGGTTCATTTACAGTATGCCCATGATCGGCCAGTCGGGGGTTCATTTACAGTATGCCCGTGATCGGGTCAGTCGGGTGGGGGTTCTTTACATTATGCCCACGATCGGGCCAGTAGGGTGAGGAGGTGTTCTGCCTGCGATCAGGCCAGTCGGGGAGTTCTTTTACATTATGCCCACAATCGGGCCAGTGAGGGGGATTTACATCATGCCCATGATCGGGCTGCAGGGGGCGTCGGTCTCCTACGGCTGCTACCTGGCAGGGTGCCAGGTGCAAGTCGTCTGGGATCGGCACACCTGCTGCTAATGGCATGCAAATGGGGCCATAATTAGATGCAAATGGCTTCCCATGCACCTTGCATAAATTATGGCCCATTTGCATGTCACCTTTTGAATATCGGAAATTTGCACATGGCGCAATGGAACTTGCACCACCGCATCTGAATGCTCCACTCTGACCACTTGCGGTGGCGCAAGTTCCACTGCGCCATGCACAGTGGCTGTGGCCGGGGCGATATTCAAAGGAGTTGCTCAATAGTGCAACTCCATTGAATATCGCCCCGGCCACACACCTGCGTAACTTTTTTGAGCAGTGCAAGGGCTTGCACCACAGAATGGCGCAGTTTGAATATCCAGCCCTTATTGTTTATTTTATTGTTGGTGCTTGTTTTTAACTTGTAGTTATATCTCATTTTAGCATGTATTATTATCCACAGGTTTGCCTTTCATTGACTGTGTACTTTAACACATGAGGACACTTGTAATTAGAGTTGTAAGCTCTGCATCTTACATGTAATTAGGGAGAATAGTATCCCAAGGTTTTTTTTTCATTAGACTGGTTGTTTCTTGAAACACTGAGACATTGTAAAATTTATGTGAGGAGAACTCTCTGCTTGTTGCTACCTTCTGATAACCTTTGACCTTCAGGTACTTTTCAGCTAAAAGCACACTGGTGTTGATTAGCTTCTCTGATGTAATCTTCTGTTATGTTTTGAATGAGTATGTTAAACCAATGAGAATTATTGCTGTTTTTTATGCATTACCTGGGTGTTAATAGTATGGAATTTTCTAAATAACTGTCATAAAGCTTCTGAAGAAGGACTTGGTTGATTCAAAAGGTAGAGCACTTTGTTCTTTTGTTGTAACATCTATGTTGGTCCAATAAAATGTATCACACAATTTGCTTCTGGATCTGTTATTACTAGGACCAATATGGCAACTACACTATCTGTTTGTGATAGAATACATCCCTCAGGGCTTGGACACCATATATGACAGCTCTCATCTCCACGACATTTATGTGTAGATGGGACTTCTCTTGGCTCCACAGACCCTAGGTGTGGAGGTCCTGACAGTGAGCTCCCTAACTGGTCAGAGATGCATATGTGGTGATGGTGATCTGCATCTTCAGTGAGGCAAAGGGAAAATCTTGGAAAAGGTTGCCCTCTTGAGTCCACCAGGTAAGTGACCTCATTAGGCGCTCTGTCACCTTGATGTGGAAGGATTGTGGATGTGTGGTTGGAGACCCTTGAGTGCTGAGCATCCACTGTGTGGTTCTTATGTATAAGTGGGCTAAAGGCACCATGAACATGGATCATGCCATGAGACCTAGCATCTGCTGCATCAAGAGAGCTTGAACCAAGTTGTTCTCCTTGATTAAGCAAGTCATCTGGAGAATGCCATTCCTCCTGTCTTCTGGAAGGAAGGCTCTTGTCCTGGAGGTGTCCAGAAGAGCTCCAATGAAGAGAAGTTGTTGGGAGGGCTGAAGTTGTAATTTTTCCAGGTTCAGCAGAACTCCCATGGATGTGAGAAGCTTGGAAGCTGTAGAGACCACTTCCTGTGTCCCCTGTCTGGAAGGGCTCACTAGGAGCCAATCATCCATGTACGAGTACACCTGAATGCCAGGTTCTCTGAGATGCACTGCGAGTACTGCAAAGCACTGTGTAAAGACTTGTGGCACCGAGGAAAGCCCAAAGGGCAGGACTCAGAATTGATAGTGCTAACCCAGGGCCACAAAGTGTAGGCATTTGTGGTGGCTTGGGTGCACTAGAACATGCTGGTAGGTGTCCTGCATGTCCAAAGATGCCAACCAGTCATTTTGATGAACAGGAGGCAGTAGTGTTCTCAACAAGATCATTGAGACTTTTTCTTTGAACAGGTATTTGTTTAACTTCCTTAGGTCTAGAACAGGGCACATACAGTACCACCTGTTTTCTTTGGAACTAGGAAGTAGTGGGAGTAGAAACCTGTGTCCCATTCTGCTTGTGGAACCACTTCTGCTGCCCTGCTGTCCAGAAGGCCCTGAATCTCAGAAGCAAGAGGTCTGACTGAGTGGTAGACAGCTTGGGCTGTCACTTGGATGAATGATCCAGAAGGGTCTCTGAGAAATTGAGAGAGTATTCCTCTCATATTATCCTGAGGACCCATTTGTCCATTGTGATGGACTTCCACTGGTTTTAATATTGAGTCAGATGCCCCCCTACTGCTGAAGAGGAGTCCCCTTGGTCAGTTGAGGTGGGACATAGACCAAGTCTTCAGAGGGTGGCACCGAGTGCCTTCAGGGCCTGTGCCTTCTGCTGCATTTTCTTTTGTGGCTGAAGGGTTTGTTTTTTTGTTAAAAGCTCCTTGGCCTTTACCTAGAAAGGACTGCCAGTTATGAAACTGTTGACGGTGTCCACCCCTCTGAGTTGAGGCAGGGGCTGGTCTGGCAGTCTTAATAACAGTCCTGGTTTTTGGAGTAGCCTCCAATGCCTGCTCCACTTGAGGGCCAAACAGATAAACACAATCAAAGGGGAAATGCATGACTCTGCTGAGAATCATCAGTGAAGTCTGAAGTCCTTAGCCAGGAGTGTCCCTGTGTACAGATCCCAGACACCGCTGCTCTAGAGGCAGTGTCAAAGGTGTCCATAGTAACTTTAAGCTGCTGATTGTTGCACTGAATGCCTCTAGTAATGGTCTGAAGAAACTCAGAGTTGGTGTCCATCTCCAGGAAAGCCTTGACCATTTCTTTGAGTGAATTCCAGAGGGTATACTCATACTGAGAAAAGTGGCCCTGGTAACTAACAATGCACATGCCAAAGGTAGCAGCAGCAAACACTCGCTTCCCCAGAGTGTCTATTTTATGAGATTCTTTATTTACCAGATGAGCCATGGATTCCTGGGGGAGCACGACATTGTCCTTTTCCACCAGAACCACTAGGGCATCTGTGAAAGCTTGAGAAGCAAGGAATGGCCTGTCCTTAGGGGAAACATACTTCCTATCTATAGACTTAGACATGGAAGGAATTAGCACTGGTCTGTCCCACACCACTTGTGAAACAGTCTCAAAAGAGGGTTGCACCAGTGGTGTCAGGTCCACAGGAATTTCAGGAACATGCAGATATTGCAGGCACAAAAGCTTCCCAGGGTCCACCTCAGAAGTCTGGAGAGCCAGAGTGGAATTCATATTCTTCAGCAGAGATTTAAAAGAGTGGTCTTTGACCACAGGCTCTGCTGACATGGAGGGTTTACTCTCTACCCCATAAAATGAGTTTTCATCCATATCGTTTGTCAGGCATACATCAGGATCATATTCATCATAGTCTTCCTCTACACCAGAAGGGATAGTATAAGTAGGAAAAGAAGGGAGAAGAGCCGGAGGTGCCACTCCCATAATTGGAGTTGAGAACCCCTGCAACTGAGACAGCTGGTGCCAAAAACGGCACCAGCGCCACACACGGCACCATCAATGGTGTAGCCACCAGAGCAGAGAGCCACGTGCAATGCCACAGCAGGTGCTGAATGAGTGCCTGGGGTCCCCAATCCCAACACCAGGATAGCCGAAGGTGCTACACCACCAGAAACCTGAAAGTATAAAGAGGAGTAGGAGGAGAATGCAGTACCTGTGCTGGCCCCTGCACCACAGCCATGTGATGAGAAAGGCATAAGACAGCAGCACTGACAGCACCAAAGGAGGTGTCATGCAATCAAGCTGACCCAGCTGCTCTGCCGAGAGTCCAACAGTCCCCAGGCCTGAAGGCCCTGGGTCTGAGTCTGCAGACAAGGGCAGTTGGGACAACTACCAGACCCACTGCTCCATAAGAGCAGCCCAATGATGAAACTACTCACTGGAAGACCCCCCAGTGGGTGGGGAGGGACTCTGGAGCTGAGCACTGCAGCTGCTAGGGACTGAGGCCACAGGTGACCCTGAAGGAGCTTGGGTCTACCTACTGTCCACTGCTACCAATAGTCTCTGTGCAGATGTTCCAGAGGATGACCTCAAGTGGTGCTGTTTCTTCTTTGACCAGTGGGAGGAAGAAGAGCTTGAGGATGAGCTGTGCTGAGCCTGAGACTGGGATTAGGAACGGGCCCACTTCTTTTTGTGCTTTCAGGAGGGCTGCCCCTCCCCCCGAGCACTGGACTGCCCATGGTCAGACCCCCCAAAGAGGGTGATTGACCAGACCCTGCCCCTCTGCCAAAACAGCTGTCAAGCAAAGTCTCCCTACCATTACCAGCACCATTCATAGTCAGCTCCATCAATGGTGGGCTGAAGAAAACTTCTTTTCTTTGTTACTTCAGTTTAAAAAGAAAAAAAAAATATTATATATATATTAAATAAATACTACTAAAAACACTAAAACTAAATCAAATACTGAACGACTAAAGCTGTTGTCATATGGACTTGAAGATTTGACTCTCAGTGGGCTAGCAATGTCATCATTGAAGCACATTCGATGGGGGCTAAAAAGGAACTGAGACAGTTGGAGAGTCGATGTCAAGATAGCCTATATGGCATGAACCAATTTTGTTGCACCTTGCATGCATGGTTCTTTCTCAATGCCTGCCCTCCTGAAGATTTTTGGCTGCCGCTGGGTCCTAGCACCTCCAGCGTAGTCCCATTACTGTGAATGAGTGATAGAGACTTTAAGTCCAGGAAGATCTACTTTTACAGCATTGCTTTGTTTAGAAGGGTATTATATTGGCAGCAATAAAACCAGATATTTGCAGTCTGACTTTAAATCGGAACAAAAATTGTTATTAAAAATAGTCTTCTACTAAATATTGATAAAAACAAGTACATGCACTGTGGAACAAAACAAAACTTAAAGATTTTACCCTCCCTTATTTAAAGATTTGAGTGGCACCTTTTTACAACTGTGGGCGGAGCCAACAGGAGCATTGCATGTACAAAAGAAGTGATGTCATGTTTTCTGTCTGTGGAACTGACTGAAGGTGTAAATAGTCTCCTCTGCCTTACCCTCCTCCAAGAATTGTCTTCTGCCTTCAAATAAATACACTTTCATGTTAGTCAATGGTTGCAGGGTACTATTTCTTTCTTAAATGGGTGGTACAAGAACTGGAACCTGAGTAGTGGGAGGCAGCATTGTTTTTTGGGGGGAAGTATTATCCACCCCACCTCCACCCAAGAAGCTCCAAAAGATCCATCCTACCTTTTTTTATTCATGTGGGAGGGGCATGAGGTGGATCTATCTTGTTGAAAGAAGAGTCACTAGTTTGGGATCTGGATCAAGGAACAGAACAAGTCTGTGGAGTCCCTGCATTTTGTTAAGGACTAGGAGAACAGAATAGTTAATGCCTTCAAACTGACTTAAAAACCCTTAGAACAAATGATTATCAGAGTCATCTGGTGTCTCAAAAGGAAAGACCAAGAAAATAGACAGTGTTCAGGTATTTCTTAAACATTTATATACTAAAAAGAAAGTTCAGCTTTTGGGATTAACAATATTTGTTTACCATATTCTATCTATCTATATATATAGTTTGTCATTTTAGTAGTTTCAAAACCTTGAAAGCATTGGTGTTAGTAATGCATTTAGAAAAACATTTTTTCAATTGTCTTTACAGATAAATCATGTAGGTTCATGTGAGGGCACATTTTTTGGGGGGAGGGGGCTCAAATTATTTTAATCATGGGCACAGTACTTGGTAAACACAGTCTGTGATGAAGTGTATTTTCTTTTTAGGTTTGAGAAGTGGAGTTGACTTGCATATGTTAAAATTACCAGCTGCAATTAACAACTACTTGTAGAAACAAAATGCTGTTTTTTTTCCTACTTACTTTTTTCCTGGCTCAGTTTATATCAGTGAAAAGAAAAACTAGAACACCTAACAGAGCTTCCAACCCCCTGGACAAGTTATTTATCACTCATTTAAAGGAGTAGTCCACCCAGAATTTGCAAAAAATGTAAGTTATGCAGAGTGTTTTGAGCTATTAGAAATAGAATGAGTTAAACACTTCCTGGAACTTTCTGCATAACAAGTTCCCTAGGCACCTCACAGCACCTCATTAAGCCATTTGACACCACCATCCTAAGAGCAGTCAGTGTGCTACTTTACAGGACATTGTATAGCAAGAGACCCAGCCTTGCCTTTTTTCCAACATGCCAACTTCATTCTCAGGCAGGCAGTTCTGGGCTACTGTTTATATTCTACTGAACTTATGCAGCCAGTCATTCAGAAAAGCCTCCATATTAGGCCCTTTCACACCCTTAGGGATGCCGAGTATACGTATGTTGTTTTGGTGCCCCCAGTTCTCCTGGTCCTCCATCCATTCCCACAGCTGGGTCAATTTATGTTTACGTTCCTGTAGCCTCCATAAGATCTGGTCCTGGTGGTCCTCCAGCCCCTCTGTGCACTGTTCAAGGACATTCAGCCTGTCCTGCAACTGTTGGACTTCTGCCACATTACCTGTTAAAGCAGCATTAATGCCATCCACCCGAGACAGCAATGTCTCTAGCATTTGAGTAATGTAGGTTAATGGGTCCATTCCTTACAGTTGTGGGTGAGACGGCGGGTGGGGTCCCACAGTCGGCAAGGCCTGCGACATGGGCAGATTGGCCATGGCCTACAAAAGAGAGGCTCTCCCCTCAAGAGCCAATACTTGAACTGGTAGGGTAAATATGCTTAGGGTGAATTATGAGGACTGGAAGAGGGCCAGAAAGAAAACCACCTGACACTACCATACTACAAGTTGAGTTGTCAGCAAATCATGTTCAGGTCTGTATGGCCTACTGTATTCCCACCCCCGAGGAAGACACAGCCCGAGGGAGCAGTACAAAGCAAATACTAAAGTCGGAGGCAAAAAAGTGGGCATGGGGGCAGCCGGGGAGGTAAATGTTATGGAAAAAACATCATAGAAGTCTCAGAAGTTGGTGGATCACATCTTAAGAACATGGATAGCACCTGGAAAGGGAGGGAGGGAGCCAAGAGATTAAGTTGCCACCATGTTGCTGGTCAGGCCATGCCCCCTATTTAGTCTGTATTGTTGCTTTTGTTTACATCTCCTGGTGCCCCTTTAATAATAATAATAACAATATCTTTATTTTTTATGGTGCCTTTCAAATATCAAGGTGCCTGACAAAGTTTAAAATCACAAATCAGACATCTCAGAAACATTAATTTTATAAGACCACTGATACCATTATACAGTCAATCACCAAAAGCTTGGTGCCATAAATATGTTTTTAAGGCTTGCTTAAATCCCTCCACGGCCATGCACTCCCATAACCGACAGGGTAGAGAATGCCAAAGGGTGGGGCGCATGCATAAATTCTCGGGCCCAGAAGATTTCAAACACAACCCTTTGTCGGCTGAGTGGAGCGATCGCTCAGTGCAGTAAAGGGATCAGGTAATCTGGGCCCAGTCCATGTAGAGCTTTAAAAGTCAGAAGACCGACTTTGAAGGTCATCCACCACTGTACTGGCAGCCAGTGCAGTCTGCGCAGCACTGGCGAACTATGACAGGACTGAGAGGTTCGCGTCAAAAGCCAAGTTGCTGTGTTCTGCTCTAGCTGCAGATGACGGATTTCCACCCCTGGTAGCCCTAGGTATAGGGAGTTGCAGTAATCTAGGCACGAGGACACAAAGGCGTGGACCAGA
The DNA here is from genome assembly GCA_016271365.2 of Neoceratodus forsteri. Classification (NCBI taxonomy): domain Eukaryota; kingdom Metazoa; phylum Chordata; order Ceratodontiformes; family Ceratodontidae; genus Neoceratodus; species Neoceratodus forsteri. Next base: position 881,708,808 of record CM028136.1, read on the forward strand.
GTAGGGAGATCACTCGATGGAACAAGATGCTTAATCCTGGAGACATTCCTCAGATGGTAAAAAGAGGATTAGATGATGGCCAACACCTGTGAATGCAGGGTCAGCCCTTCATCAAAAATTACTCCAGATTTCACACCTGTTCAGAAGTCAGGAGTGATAAGCCTCCAAGATAAGTCCGGAAGGTGAACCAACCCCCAACCCCCCTAACCGGCATACCGGGTCCACAACCAACATCTCAGTCTTTTCCGAGTTCAACTTCAGCCAACTGGAATCCATCCATTCCTGGATTTCTGTGAGGCAGTTATTAAAGACTGAGAGAGCTCCATCCTGGTCAGGTGCAAAAGAAAGGTGGAGCTGGGTATCATCAGCATAGCAGTGAAACATCAGCCCATACCTTCTTTCAATGTCTCCGAGGGGCAGCATATATACTGCAAACAACATGGGGGACAACAAGCTTCCCCATCTGGCTTTTCATAAATTAGCAGCCCCCAAATTTAGAGGTGGCTTTTGTTTGCCACATGTCGGCCTTTACTATTGGGCCAGTCATGTGAGCAAATATATAAGGTGGCTTAGGCAAAGTGACCCAGAAGATTCTCATGTGTATAAGCTCCTTTGGATTAAAATAGAACTAGCCCAAATCCAATATTATAATCTCTCTCCTGCTGCATTGCTATATGTGAAACCTAAGTATCTTCCAGTGCAGCTTTACTAGACACCAATTGCAATATCTGTAAAGGTGCATTCCCAGTTCTGTAGCTTTATAAAATACCATCATTGTTTAGATTTGGAGCAACCGTTAGTAGGTAATCCCAATATTAAGATAGATGGGAGGGTCCTTTCTCCCCTGTGGCTCCTGCAGGCTAAGGAAGTTAAACTTTTGTATTTTTGGAATGAGATAAAGGGGGCATGGCTCTCGTCCCCAGAAATCCTAGCTAAATTGGAAATCCCGGCCTCTAACATTTTTAAAATTTTCCAACTACGCCACTTGCTTGTGAAGGCCATAGGGGTGATGGCCCAGCCATCCAGGTGCCCTCCCTTTCGGGTGGACCTGGTCCAAATGGTGGGCCTTCCACATGCTGTATCAAGGATTTTCAATGTCTTATATGATTGGATTTATCCCGAATCTTTCAGACCCTCATCTTACTGGGCCCTGCTCCTCCCTGAGGTACCCATTAATTGGGAGTGGCTCTGGCAAGGGTGCCACAAATTTATTATGTAAGATAGGCTCCGACTTATGCAGTTTCAGATTCTGCATAATTTATATTATACTCCTCAAAAAATGGCTAAATTTGATGTTGCTTCTTCTTCTAGCTGTATAAGGTGTGCCCAGGGGAAGGGTAATTTACTGCACATCTTCTGGCTGTGTCCTAAGATAGCGTCTTTATGGTAACAAATTAAACAGAGAGTAGATCCCCTATTGGGTCTTAATGATTTGTTCTCAGCAAAAATTTGCCTTTTAGGAGACTATTCTGAAATCCCAATATCTATGCGTAAATATCATATGGCACTAATATCCATGTCAGTTAAAAAATTAGTACTTAGACAATGGAAAGATAGTGAGGAGATATCGTATGCTGAATGGTTGAAGGAGCTCCTGGCTAATCTTAGAGTGGAGAAAATGATGGCCAGTCTTCGGGAACAGAATGATTAGATTTAATAAAATTTGGGCCCCGTTACTAACCCTTTATTCTCTTCAAATGACTTTGAGTAATGGGCTCTCTGGAGTAGGGATATGGATTGAGCAAGTTCTGTGCATGCAAACCTGGGAGGGGAAGGGTGTGGTGGGGGAAGAAGTGATATTTTAGTTTTTTTTAAGTGAATTCAGTTTTCTGTTGGGGGGGATGGGGGTATGGGGGAAGGGAAAGGGGCATATGTTTTTTCCGAAAGTATCTGATCACATTCTTTGTATCATGTGGTAGGCTGTTTGTTGTATGTTGAAAACTTTAATAAACTTTGAATGGAAAAAAAACATGGGGGACAATACTGAGACCTGAAGGACCCCATATGATGGAAAAACTGGGTCCGAGAATAGACCCCTGACACCACTGTCTGAGTTCTTCCCATGAAGAATGATGTAAACCACCCTAGAACTGTACTCAACAGTCCACAGATGAACCTCAAATGGTCAAGTAGAACCCCATGATCCACAGATTCATACTCTGATAAGAGATCCAGAAGAACCAAGATGGAATGGCTCTTCTGATCTCTAGCCATCAGGAGATCACTGAGCACCCGAACCAGCGCTGTCTCAGTACTATGTCTCTTTTGAAATCTGGACTGGAGGGGTTCATAGATGTCATGGATGGTCAAATGGTTCTCCAGCTATATAGCCACTACTTTCTCAATCACCTTCCCTAAAAAGGGAAGGCTAGAGATTGGTCTGTAGTTTGCATGGCAGTCTGGGTCCAAAGAAGTTTTCTTCAAGAGGGGTGTTACCACCGCCTCTTTCAGGGAGCTGGGAAACTCACCTGTTTCCAAGGAGCACCAGACTATCCATGCTAGGACTGGACTGATGGAATCAATACAACCCAAAATCAGGGAGGTTGGTCCTGGATCCAAACTACAGCATGTAAGGTGCGCACCCTGGACAATCCGCATGACGTCCATGAACTCCGGTCGGTTGAAGGTACTCCAGGAAAGCTGAGTGGCAGTGGCCTCATGCTGATCCAAAGCAATGCCCATAGAGTGTGCTGGTTGAAGTACCGCCCGTGATATCAGCCACCTTAGTCACAAAGAATCGAGCAAGTTCATCACACTCTACTTGCGAAACGGCTTTTCAGACTTGTAGACAGGCTGGGTTGCACAGTCTGTCCACAGTCTGAAACAGCTGAGCTGGCTGATTCTGAGCAGCTTCAATCTCCCCCGGACAGGAACTCTGCCTTCTTACAGGTGATTGCAGATTGATAGGCTTGATAATAGTCCATCAGTCTAAGGTGGTCAGCATCAAGGGTGGACTTTCACCAGCAAAGCTCTAACCTTTGTCCTAGTTGCTGTATCTCCCTCACAGTCCCATCAAACCATGGGGATCGAGGACGAAGGGAAAGAGGATGAACACAGACAGGAGTAATGACATTGAAGGCCACTGAAATGGCCAAATTATAAGCCATCACGAGGGCCTCTGGGTCACTGTTTGCCACTGGGAGGGATGATAGATCATGCACCGCCGCCAGACCTTGAGCGCTTACATCTCATAAAGGGCAGTACCTAACCATCTCCACAGGGGTAGACCTCTGAAGAGGGGTGCTAAAACTGAACCCTACAGTGTAGTGGTCAGATCATCCAACTGGTTTCACCCCCAGGTCAGAGGCTTTGATCCCCAGGAGTAACACTAAGTCAAGAGAGCGCCCGTGTTTGTGAGTAGCAGTGGCAACTATCTGTGTAAGGCCTAGAGATGTCATCAACTGGAGAAAGTGCTGTCCAAATTGTGAGAGTTCATCGTCGACCCAGGCATTGAAGTCACCCAGGACCATCAGCCTGGGTGACTCAAATGCCATGTTGACGATGAAGTCTGTGACTTCCTGAAGGAATAGCTTCTCATCTCCGGGTGGATGGTAGATGAGGGTGATCCAACAACCTACACCTGCTACTACGGTACACTCAAATGACTCAGTTTCCTCAACTGGTACACTCGTGAGGTTAAGTTCGGTCTTGAAATAGACCACAACCCCCCCGCGATCCAATCTCAGGTAGTGTATCACCGTGTACCCGGCTGGTGTTAAAGCCTCCAAAATGGGGCCAGAGTTATCATCCAGCCAGGTCTTGGTGATGCAAGCCAGGTCCACAGTTCCAACAAGATATGCAATAATTGCAGTCTTGTTTTTAACTCACTGAGGCCTCAGGAGCTCTTTGAGTGTTCCGCCACTTGTGGCCTGTATACTTTTAACAGTGCAACCTGGAGATTTCTGAGCAAAATCAAGTCATAACAGCATGCCACAAACAAATGCAAATACCTCATGAACCGTAAGTGCTACATACAAAGTATGAGTGGCAATGTTGTTCAGCACAAAATTATCTTTCCATTGGTATTATGCAATTAAATATAAGTAGTTTCTATATTTTCCATATTGGTTGAAATTGTGAAAAAAAAATGTTTTTCAATAAAAAGGCAACAGAAACCATTTTTTGTGGGAAAATATTTAACATATCAACACCAAATTAAGCATCCATACTTTAGATGAAGGTACAAAACTACTTTTGTACTAAAAATGATGTTTTCCTAATATGATACATGTATTTCTTTTCTGTTTTATTAAGGTGGCTAGGTGAAGCTTGAGAGACAAATGTCAGCCATGCACATCATACCATACAAAAATTCAAATGTCTTCTAAAGTATATATAACAGACACAAAGTATCAGCAGCAAAGTTGTTCGGCAGAACATTACCTTTCCAATGATGCTATGCAGTCAATTCTACTCACTTCAGTTTGTGAAATATTTAAGTTTTAAGCACTGACGTCCTCAGGCATCAAAAGTCCTCAGTGGCACAAAGTGCAGGACGTTTGGATGTGTTAAAGACCTCAGGAGTATATTTTCTGCTGCCACCTACAGGCGTCTTGGGACCTTAATGAGTTAATGGACCTGGCATTGTGTAACACTGCCTGAGTTGAATAAACCTCCTGGGCCACCTGAACCACCTACCTACCACACTTGGTAGTGCCCTTGGGTACAGAAACCAGGCATGGCGGACCACGTCCTCGGTTCCACTTCACCCTAGGACATCTCCTGGATCTTACCACCCTGATGTGGTGGCCACGCTCATTCATCCTCCACTGTTCATACCCCCTCACCCCCTCCCCTATGGGCAATACCCAGTGCCTTACAGCGTTGGTAGGTAGTAAACTGTAGTGGGGGAGGGGTGGAGGGTGCGGAGAGCAGAGGGTGAATAACACACAACTGTGGGGGCAGGTCTCCAGCACATTCTCATGACTTAAATATAAAACAACACTCCCTCAACTAACCAATTATATACCAAAATAATAATTCACAAAACTATTCTAAAATAAAACAAAATTAAGCAAAAATCTTACTTAAAAGAATAAATTACCATCTAAACCCTCCCCAAATAAATAAATAACCCTTACATAAACCTCCCTAATATTAAAACTCTAAAGTAAAATTAAAATTATAACAACTTAGCAAAAATTCAAATATAAAATAAAAATAAATCATACAAGATCTTCACCTCCCGGCCCTCTCATGGCCTCAGGAGGAGAACAAAATTATATTACACTAAGAAATAAGTAAAACAAAACATCAAAATCATAAAGTCAGGTTAGCAAAAAAAAAATTAGCTGATGATGCTTATAACTAAAAGAAATGTCAGGGGAGAAATACAGTTTTCAAAGCCCCTATGATCCTCTCACCACCAACAGGGCTGAAAAATCCTCTTCTGGAGCTCACACCCCCTGAAGAGACAGATGGAAAATGTCTCAAGGATTTCTCCCAAGAATAAAACCAGACCTTTCCCAATCCTCAGGCACTCTCACTAACTGAGTCTTAGAAAAGTACGGTACTCTTACTGCTGGCAGAATAATAAAATTAAAAATCTAACCATAACCCAAAGTAAGGGAGGAGATCCCAAAAGTCCTCTTCCAAAGAACAAAATGGGCATCTAATGCTCTTGAGTTCTACCCAGCCACCAATTATAAATAAAATAAAAAAAATGTCTAATTAGTGTTTAGCATGACTGATAGGCCTAACTAGAGAACAGAACCCACAGGTTTTCAAAAATTGTTTCCCGTTTTCAGCTCCAGGAAAAGGCAGACTGCCATGAGCTTTCTTTGATATGCTTGGGTCCAGATCACAACTGAATTAATTGTGAACTTTGTAAAACATTTTGCCCTAAAACTCAAAAGAAAGGGGTTTTAAAAAGAGAAGAATTTATGGCTTCCAAGTCTGCCTTTATGTTAGGGGAGCAATAAGAGAAGCTAAGAAGGCTAATGCCCCTCCAAACACCCCTAATATTAAATGCATATTAGCTCACTGCTCGTAATACTGCTGTGAGAAAAGGAGCAGTCTATGCCTTTTTCCCCCTCTGGCCAGATCAGCTGTGTGCTCATACAAGATGTGTGCTGATACGTGGTGACATACCTGGATGGAGGGGGTGGGTAATGGGAAGATATGGCAGTGGTGCACTGCTGTGGGAATCACGGGACACTGGGATGATAGAAGACTGCAGGTCAGCTGACAGACAGAACCCAGCACAGTGAGATGTGCAACCAGACCATCAATCTCAACAGTAAGTCCTAAGTTCCAACTGAATGACTAAGAGACATACTGGGACATCAATAGCAGGAGTCAGGTTGATAGCAGACACCAATAGTGTGTGTCCTCTTCCTCTGTCCCCTCCCATCTCTAGGTGTGCATGTGATCAGAGCAGCACCTGCTTGATAGATAGTGTTCTTAACTTGAGACAGGATGATTGTATAGTGTGCTCATCGCTCAGCTGCTAGTGAGACAGAGATTGGGGATTTTTCTCATACTTTAGTCAATTGCACTTAAAAAATTATTTTAAGAGCTAGTTATAATCACCACTCCTGTCTTGGCACTTTACAATAAACAAAAAAAATACAGAAAAGCAAGCTGGTCCTGGATGAGAAGGAGAGAGTGACTGCAAAGAAAAGTTATGAAAAAATTCTTTTGAGAACTGTTAAGTGCTTACTCTGTGTGTGTGTGTGATTGAACAAAAAAGTTATGTTTCAGTATTCAGTTATTATTGGATCCAGTTTGCAGGCACAATCAGTTGGCAACAATAGTGTGTGTGGTAGTAGTAGTGAGGATGTATTTTGTTTGTTTACAGACTTTGACTACTATGATGGCTGAAAAAGATGAGACTAGCAAAAGTAAATCAAAGTAATGGAAGTTGTCAGACTTTTGACAAAGTCAAGCCGATCACCTCAACTTTTTCTTTGTTAACCTGTAGCAAGTAGGTATCTCCCTCTGGAGCGTTGTCTTCCTCTTCAGTCATGATGGTCGAATATCAAAACTTGCTTCAAAGTTGTGAGTATGATGATGAGTCGACATCAACACAAGCTCAATTGCCATTGTGAAAGTCTAACCAATACGATATCGGCAGATGTCTGAATTTGCAATCAAAGTATTACTGATGAGGCTCACTCCAAACCTCTTCATTCTTGTTGGGTGCCACAAGAATCATACAATTTCCCTTTTGTACGTCAAGGAAAACAAACACATTGTTTTCAGTTTCAGTGGCTAGGATACAGTTCTTAAGCTGAAGGTGTCCTTTGTAAGATGTGTGTTCTGTTTGCAAATACAGAAGTAAGCCATAGAAAGCATCAAAATGCAGGACAACTTGTTACAAAACCTCTCGTTAAATGGAAAGATGTTCATGACAAGTTTCGATCACGTGCACTTTCTAAGTACCGCCAAGATGGTATGAGTGCAGCAGCAGATTTTGCAGCCTATTATAGGGGGAATAAAGCAGAAGTAGATATGATGGATTCTTATGCAGAAAAAATAAGAACACAAGAAAACTGAAAGAGATTGTTTCCAATAGTAGAAACAGTGATTTTCTGTGCTAAGCAAGGATTACCACTATGGGGTCACCATGATGGCGAAACACTGCTTACTTTTGAAGAATCAGAAGATAACAATTGTAATTTTTATGCCACTTTCAGATTCTCTATGCAAGCAGATGATGTTATAGCAAAATATTTGAAGACATGGTGGCAATGCAACTTATATAAGCTAAAAATTCCAGAATGAAATTATTACCACAAGCAGCAACCAGATATAAGCACTTGTAAAGCAGGTAAATAATGCAGGGTTTTCACAATTCTTACAGACAGCATCACTGACAGTACTAGAGTGAAACAAATTAATAATCATCCGGTTCATCAAGAACAACAATATTCAGGAACAGTTTCTGGATTTTGAACAACTTACTGATGGAACAGATAAAATAACTGGACAGAAAAAAATAGAAAGCCTAGGGCAGTATGGTCTCAGTCTTGTGAAGATGTGTGGCCAAGGATACGATGGTTGTGCTGCAATGAGAAGTACTGCTAAAGGTGCGCAAGCAGTACTTGCAACAAGAATATTGAAAGCAGTTTACGTGCGCTGTTCAAGCCATGCTCCGAATCTCATCATAGCACATGTGTATAAGTTATGTGAAATCAGTAACTTTTTTGAAACAATGAAGGACGTGTCAAAGTTTGTTCATGGCTCAGCTAAGAGAAAGATGCTTCTGAAAGTGAAATCAACATCATCAGACATAAAAAAGAAGCTCACTGGACTGTGCGCAACGTGATGTGTTGAAAGAAATGAAACAATTGTCTGTTTCATTGATATGTATCCTGCTATGACAGAGGTACTGTCAGATGTTGCTTCTGCAATAGCTGAACAATTTCTTACCTGCATTCATTCTCATGGATTCCTTGTCTCATAAACACACTGGCAAGGTTCTTAGGACTGCTTCTTCCTGTGTCTGTCTGTCTTCAGAAACCAGATGCTGACATTCTGCAGGGCTTGCAGCAGATCAAAGATGCCTGTGATGCTATTCAGAGAATAAGGCAAAACTCTGAGAAGTTTGACAACATATTTCTAGGGCAACAACAGACACAGCCCTTCATTATATCAAAGTCACCTTAAATAAGGCATGCCACCTCTCCACCAGTTCCAAGCAGTACACGCACACTTGTGACCTATACACCCATGCCAACTGACTCCAGTTCAAGGGTAGGCTTAGGTTTCTGACCTGCTTGCTGGCCAAAAAAGGATGTCCAGGTATGTTGCCCACCAGTGTTCAGTAGCTCCTCACCCCTACAAAAGTACCCACCCCCACAAGAAGCTCCAGGAGTATGGTCTTCAAGGTCCCCAGATGTTGCACCTCTCTAGGACAAATAGCTTTTGCCCGCTGGGCACCCAAATGAATTAGCAACCTGCCTCCAAGCATCTCTACTAAACATGGGCATAGCTAGGGGGGGTTTTCTGGGTGCTCAGAATCCCCCCCGCCACCGCCCACTTGCCGACTGTGCCCATCCCAAAATCTTTCATTTAGCCAGAGACTCTGCACAGAGAGTCGAGTCATTGTGATCCCCCCCCCGGATTTACTTACAGTGGATCTGCCTCCTGAAACCAACGCTGTGGATGTCCTGCCCATCACTGTAACTTTTCCGACCGGCACCGCGATAATGGATTCCCAGGCATTTAAATTAAAAAAAAAAAAATGATGGCATGCGGGGCAGGGCACCCGCCGTCAGTCATCTGATGAAGCCCTGCCTCGGACTTCGCTGGCAGCGCTCGGCTTGCTCACAAAGATCCTCGGTCTGCATCACATGTGATTGCAGATGGGCAGTCACATGATGCTGAGAGCCGCTGCGCGCCGAATGTACACACTGTCTTGGCAGATTCATTCCGGACCTGCCGTGGAGGTGCTGAGCAGCTAGCTTGCTGCCCATAGTATGTTCAATGCCAGTAAAGGCAGATTCAATGTGGCAGAGCTGCAGTCTAGGAGACGGGGGAGTAACGGACAGCCTCAGCCATAGGGGGCATCTCGGAGAAGGCTGCAGTAAAGGAAACTCGGACCAATGTACTCACTGGGACACGGGTGGCAAAATTACAGGCCTTGATGTTAGAAGCCTGGAGGCGGACTCGGTGACCGAGTGGGTGCAGCAGTGAAGTCAGGAGGGAGGATATTCAGGTAGCTGAAATAAAAATGCGCTGCAGCTGAGCACTGAGGTGAAATGGGGCCAAAACTGAGACTAAACATGGATTCAGGTCCAGGGAAAGGAAAAATTACCCATGGGGGGGTCCTGACAATTTTCAGTGCTGTGGCAGCTAAGCAGGCAATTAGATGGGGCTTACTAGTAACACAAACATGATTTGGTGGGGTATAAGGAAAAATTACAAGGGGTGGCAATTTTGATAAACTAAAAGTGACCTAGAAGTGGGGATTTCTATAATTCTGTGCCGATTCATCACACTGGGACTGATGTGACCAGGGAGTCTAAGGTCAGGAAATGAAAACATGGCTGGCTGGCTGATCACATGAACAACATCAACTAAGAGGGCTAAATAAAAATGATGATATGGGGTGATGGAAAAATGAACATGGGGAGGGAGAGGGTTCTCGACTTCTAGTTCAATGTTTTTTTTTTGATGGGACAAGCTGTGTATCCTTTGCGCGCAAGATAGAAAGAGCTCACATATTAACAGTAATGCATTAAAAATATTTAAACATATATAAACAGCCGGGCACTTGTTTAAATATTTTTAATGCATTAATTTTTAATATGTGAGCTGCACACAAACAGTAAAGCTTTAAAAATAAAGGGTGGGATATTCAAAAGGGTTGCGCCATGCGCAATAGGGTTGCGCCTGCGCAAGTCCAAAATTGCACCATTCTGCGATATTCAGCAGGAGGCAGTTGCGCCACTGAAAACATGCTGAGCAACAGCACAATGCAAATGAATGCATGCTGAACTGGAGGGGGAGGAACCATGCATAAACTGCACAGCCCGATATTCAGCGGGGTGTGCAGAGTTGTGCAGGCGCAACCCCCAACCTGCGCCTGCACAACTTTGAGCCAAAAAATGGAGTAATTGAGGGCCACCACAGGTGAGCTGCCGCATTGCATGGTGCAACACAGCAGCTGCCACCTGTGGCTGGCCCTCAACCTACTCCTGTGCCCCCTGCAGCCCAATCATGGGCAAAGTGTAAAGATACCCCCACCCCGACTGGCCCGATTGCGGGCAAAGCTAATAAACCCCTCCCACCAGCCCAATCGTGGGCAGACAGTAGTCCCCCAGAACATATCCTGGTGGTCAGTGGACCGCTAAGCCCGATCGCGGGCTGCATAATGTGGCAACACCCCTCACCCATTGGTGTAGGTAAGACAATGGGCTGAGCTCATATACGTCAGGCAGTCCAGATATGTGAATGAATTCATTCATTCACATATCTGACTGCCTTGTATGGTATGGGCTGCATGCCCATTGGCTCTTGCTCTGCACCAATGGGTGTGCAGCCCTACCAGACAGTCAGTCGGCAGGTGGCGGGGTGGCAGGCGGGTGGGTTGCTGCCGCCCGCGGCTGCCGGGGGAGCAGGGTGGTGGGGCTTCGTGGGTGGGTGGGGTGGGGGACACTAGATCACCAGGGATGTGGTCTTGGGGAGGTGTCACCACATTATGCAGCCCACAATCGGGCTTAGCGGTCCACTGACCACCAGGGATATGTTATGGGGGGTTTTAAACATCTTCAGCCCACGATCGGCTTAGCGGTCCACTGGACCACCAGGGATATGTTCTGAGGGACACTTTGCTGCCCGCGATTGGGCTGGTGGGAGGGGGTTTATTTAAGCTTTTGGGCTGTGGGGGTTATTTAAGCTTTTCCTGTGATCGGGCCAGTCGGGGGAGGGGGATTTTATCCTTTGCCCACGATCGGGCCAGTCGGGGTGGGGGATTTTATGCTTTTGCCCGCTCAGGCCAGTCGGGGGTGGGGGGAATTTTTACACTTTTGCCTGCGATCGGGCTGCAGGGGGCGTCGGTCACCAATGGTTGCTGCCTGGCAGGGCGCCAGACACAAGTCCTCAGGGATCTGTGCACCTGCATGCTAATGGCATGCAAATGGGGCCATAAATAGATGCAAATGGCCCCCCCTGCACCTTGCATGAATTATGGCCCCATTTGCATGTCACCTTTTGAATATCGGAAATTTGCGCATGGCGCAATGGTACTTGCGCCACCGCAACTTGAATGCTCCACTCTGACCACTTGCGGTGGCGCAAGTTCCACTGCGCCATGCACAGTGGCTGTGGCTGGGGGGTGATATTCAAAGGGGTTGCTCAATAGCGCAACTCCTTTGAATATCGCCCTGGCCACACCCCTGCGCAACTATTTTGTACAGTGCAAGGGCTTGCGCCACAAAATAGCGCAGTTTGAATATCCAGCCCAAAAAGTACCTGAGCATTATTTGACTTAAAGGTGGGGTCATGCATGTAATGTAGAGGCAAAGGGGGGAAGACAATTAACAGAAATCATACAAACTGCGGGAGCTTTTAAAAGGGGAATACATGCGGTGGGAAAGGTGGGACATAAAGGGCAAGGCAAGAGCTGAACACATAAATTAAATTTGGGGAAGTGAAAATTACCCCCCCAAAAAAAAAAAATTTAGAAGGAACACCTGGCTGAAATACCTGGGACTGCAGGGATGGATGACAGTGATGATTTTAATTTTGACACGTATTGTGACTCAACAGTTATTGCTTAAAATGCACAAAACTGCACCATTTAACACCTACATTTTCAAAATCTTCCAGGGGGGCATGCCCCCCATCCGGAACCCCTAGAAGTGTTTGGGAAACCCCCCACCACCAAATCCTGGCTACACCCCTGCTAAATCATGTTAGGCCCCTTTAAATGTGAGCTAAGAACTCATCTGGTTGTTAATGCTTGTTGCTGCTATTTCCAATAGGGCCTCTGGCCTACCTGACTGTAGTCCAACCACAGCACCACCTGTCCACCTTCTTTATCTCGCTTCTTCTCCTCATCCCTTCCTGAACTGTGCAAAGTTCCTCCCCCTCCTACCTCCTTTCCTACCTCCTCCCCATCCTCTCACCACAACACTCTGTCAGTTCTTATCCCATCACCCCTTGAACTCGTACCTGCTACTTTAATACTTGGCTTGCTCCACCCCAATGCCTGGCACCTCTAGGAAATCTGTGCCTGCTACTTAGTATTGGTTATTGCTCCACCCCAACACCTAGCACCTCTAGGTAATCTAGACATCTCCTTGACGAGGCCCAAAATCTAGGCTGATTCATGCAGTGTTATCTCCTTGTAGCTTGTCCTCTCTCTGCTGCCCCTCTGCCTATGCTAACCTATCACTTTCTCACGCTCTCATCCCCCCATGTTGTTCCTTGAGTTTTGTTCATTCTTAGTATATATAGTGTTATTTTATTTTAGTGTTATTGGTCTGTAACTATTTTTGCTTAAATGCCGATCCATTGTTGTCATCCTTTTTAAAATGGGTTGAAGAAATCCTGAAAGCTGATTGGCTACAACATCTTCTGAGCCGTGTCCTTATCAGAAGATATTGTAGCCAACTGGCACTACCCTCCAGTCCCGAGCCCTACTACAACACAAAATCACTGAGCTGTGCCAGCCTGTGTTTTTGTTTAGGGCTGGCCCAGCTCACAGCGGGAAAATGTCAGTCTCCGTGCATAAAACAAATGTATCTTATGCTGCCCCTACCCCCATAACACAGCTCAAAGTACAGTGCATCACAGAAAATAATTAATAAAACAAAGTATAACCTCTGCTTCATGGCGTAAAAAACAAACTGTGGAGCGCCCGTGATCCACCGAGCATGGTAGCAGCAGCTTCAGCGGTCCCGTTCCTCAAACGCCTGCCCAGTATACATGCCTCTCCGATCTCTGTACCCAATTCGGGAATTTCCTCTATTTCCTCGTCCACTTTAAAACCCAAAGTCCACACTCAGCAATACAAAAATTAAAAAAAGGCACGCACACGACTGTTGCAGTTTGAAATCATCACTTACGGCGGCTGCTAAGGGACATGCTTGGTCCAACTGGAGGCAGATGTCCTCAAGAGAAGCCCCCCCCCAAAAAAAAAATAGACACTCTACAGGAAAAATCCTTTTAATACAAAAATTTAAAAAAGGAGTGCACACGACTGTTGGAGTTTGAAAACCTCAAAGCAAGAAATCATCCGTACGATGGCCGCTAAGGGACACGCTCGGTCCAACTGGAGGCAGATGCCCTCAAGAGAAGCCGTCCCCCCCCCAAAAAAAAATAGAAACCCACAGGAAAAATCCTTACTGCCTTAGAAAGGGAAATGGGCCACTATAAGAAACCCTTGCTCCTCATTACTCTAAGTAACTAAAACTGCATACAAGCAAGCACGTTCCCTGCTTCTACACAGGAACACACTCCCTTGCCGGTTGCTGATGCTTCTATTGAACGTGAGTAGCTAAAGTACACAAAATGTAAGTAATTTGGCAGTTTGTATTTGTGCCTAGCTGGGAAACAAAGACACAGACACCAAGTTCCTCTACTTACTTAATCAAACAGCTCCATTGAAACTCAATGACAAGGACTACTTTTTCTATTTTTCTACTAATTACATTTTTTTGCTCTTTTTTTATATATACAGTTTCTATCTCATTTTTTAAATTAATTACTTTACCAAAGAGCCCATTTTATAAGTGCAATAACACATTCCGAGGTGTGGTTTATCACCTGATAAGAGCATGCCCAGTGGCATAAGGCACTCGGCGCAAGTGCCTCGTGCCTTAGTACACCCCTGGGCGTGCTCTTATAGGCGATAAACCACACCTCATCATGTGTTATTGCTTGCTTATCTCGCAGCTTAACCATAATTTGTTGTTATGATTCTTGATGTATGGCCTTGATGTGGAACCTACAGTATGTAGTGAGCCTGTTCTCAAAGGTTTAATCCAAAATCTTAATATTTCAAAACACAGAAGAACTTACAGGAGTCCCTCTTAAAATACCTCGTCTGGCAGGAAGGCAAACAAAATGGTTGAACTATCCACCATCCGATCCAAAAACATACTACAGAGTTTCAATTTTCCTTCTGTTTGTCAATAGCCTCCTAAATGAACTATAAGAGAGATACAGTGAAAATGTAAGAAAAGTTTGCATGATCCAACATCTGATTCTGAAGTATGTGGCTGTGGGTGGATTCAAGAAGTTAAGTAGTACCACAGAAATGTATGAGGACAATGTTCCTGGTACACGGTGAGACTTCAAGAAAGAGCATGATAGGTGGCTAGCAAAGTGGAGCAAAGAATCCATGAATGACAGAGTGAAGAATGTCATGGAAGGACTTGCAGCAGCTGACATAATGTTCTATCTAAACATTCCGCTGACTATTGAAAATCTTCACCCATCACAGCATCATCAGTCAAAATATCCTTCAGCTGCCTACACAGGTATAAGTCCATTTGTGTACAATGATGGGACAATATCAGCTTTCAGGGCTTGCAGTGATGAATCTTTCCAGAAATAACTGTCCAGGTTTAGAAGACATTATAGAAGAGCTAGCAAAGAAGAATCGTCGCTTGGATTTATGAGTGACTGATTTCATGTTTGTTTTTAACTTTTTTCTTTAGAATAAATATGGTTTTACTCATTTATTTTGTATAACACATACAGCCACCTGTAAAACTAAAGGGTAGTTTTCCACAAAATGCACCCCAGAGCATCTAGTACCCCAGGGCTTGAAACCAACAGGCACAGCAGCAAGGTAGTATGATATGCAGCCTACCACAGCTGGTGAATCTATGCCTCAGGTGAAGTACATTATCAGCATCTTGTTAGCCTCAGGTACTGAATATACAAATGTAGTATTCGACTTACAGCCAGCCAGATAATGATGATTTTCCTTAGAAAAAGGCATTTTGCAGCTTATTTTGAAGCTAAATTATTCACTTTTGAGCCCTTCTTCATTGTGGAGGAGAGCCCAGAGATGAGTTATTTAGCTTGAATGATAAGCTACAAAATGCACCAGAGAGGATCTAGTGCCCCAGGGTAGGCCCCCAGACCCCTGGTCTAGAAGCCAACAGGCACAGTAGCAAGGCAGTGTAATATCCAGCCAACCATAGCTGCTGACTATGCTTCAGAAGATTATTTACCTTAGAGGAAGGCATTTTGCAGCTTATTTTAAAGCTAAATAACTCATCTAGGAGTTCTGCTCCATGGTGGAGAGCTCAGAGATGAGTTATTGAGCTTCAAAATAACTTCAAAAATGCACCACAGAGCATCTAGTATCCCAGGGCTTCTGGAAGCCTGGTGGCCCACAGATCTCTGGCATTTATGAAAAAGAATGCCCCCTTACACAAATCCTGGAAACGGCCCTGCTGACTTGCCTAGCCCCACACAAAATGTCATGCTTGTTGCTCCCCTGCTGTATGCCACCAAAACACAATAAAGGCTCAGAGGGCGCTCCTAATGATGGAAGGCACGTATCAGAGGGTTCTTCTCCTCTTAAGCAGCAGTCCTCTCTAAGGGGACAGATAAGAAAGATAATGCTGCTCAACCGTCTGAAAGGCATGGAAAGGATGGTACAAATATTAGGGTGTCTGCAAGGGGAAACCCTGAATCCAGTTATGTCAACCATACAAATAGAAGAGCCTCAGAGCAGGTTCTGGAACCAGTGCCTGCTATGAAAAAGGAAAATGAAAAGCATGTCTCTGCCACTCCTCCTGTGAAGGGGAAGGCAGTTGGTCAGAGTCAAATGCTCCAGAGGACTTACCAAAGATATGGCAGTTTTTCCTGACCTTCCAGGCCATGGGGTATCAACTCAATGTGTGTTCCCCCCCAGGCTCCAGTTCCAGAACAGCAGCCTGTACAGGAGGGATACAGCCTGGGTTGCACTTGGAAATGAGCCTCGGCTCGGTGTGCCTTTCCTAGTTATCAATTTTCAAATAAATGAATATGCACTTCGAAGAAGAGGAGGAGGAGGATGGTGAACCCATGGAAGATGGTGGTTCCCCTGATCAGGAGTTTGATTCCATTCTTAGGGCTACTGAGGATTACACCTCTTTTTCTTCATTCATAAAACAAACAGAGGACACCCTTAGCACCATCTCTCATGAAACTGAGGAAAATAAGAAAAAGTAGAATTCACTGACATCATAGTACCACCCCTACAAGGAGGCTATTGGTCCCCATCAGCAAGTTCCTCAAAAAAGACACATCTTAAATCATGTAAGTACCTACATGAGCTGCTGTCACTGGTAAGAAATCTAAAAAAAAAAGTATCTGGTGGACAGGTGGGGGTAGTCATATCTGATGACCTAAAGGTGACCAGGCAGAGCAACAAGGCAGTTGGGAAAACTAGTGAGATTCTGGGGTGAATAGGGAGAGGTATCACCATCAGAAAGAGGGAGATGGTGTTGCACATATTGCTGGTAAGTTCCTACCTAGAGTGCTTTGTCCAGTTCTGCAGACCACATCTCCAGAAGGACATAGAGTGGAGGCAGTCCACATTAGGGCAACTAAAATGGTGCATTGTCTGCATCAAAAACCCTATGAGAGTCCATTCTGTGGCACTGAGTAATGAGTGATTGATCTGTCATGCTTGTGACCCAGGTTTGTGCCCTGCACCCAAGACATTAGGAGCAGAGGCCAGTAGGGAGGATGAAAGAGTGCTCTCCTGCCAGGGGTGAGGAAGCTCAGCTCACAGTGCCACTCTGTAGTAGCTGCTGGCGGTGGTTGGTGGAGGAGCTGTTGATGATGTAGGTGACCACATGCTGTCAGGAATCCCCCCCCCGACCAGCTGCGCATGTATACATGCAAGTAAATATGGTGAAGGGTAGGCAGGACTTGAAAACTGGAACATACTGTGCTGGCATGCTGGGCGAGGGCCACTCTGACCTTCTCCATGCCTAGACCCTATGGGCCAAGTGATCCTTATCTGTAATCAAATTCTACATTTCTTTGTTTCTCTGTTCCTAAGATAGTCAGCTTATTTGGTGTATACAGCTCAGTACCAGAAAGCACTGTGGAATGCAGCACTGGCTCCGAATGATAAAGTAGATATTGAAGTGGCACAGGTTGTGAGTGCAAAGACAATGTCAGCTCTGGATGCCACAAAATACCAGTTTCACATGGCAGTAGACACCAATGACTCTGCATCAAGAGTCTAGGCTCATGAAGTGGCATTAATGTTTGCCTGGCATCCTTGCCCAGGACACCCAGACTAAAGACATTGAATTTCCCTTAGGAAATTCCCTATTTGGTGACAAAACAGAGGCATACATGAAAAAGTGGATTAGTGCAGGGCAACTTTGAAGAACTCTGTTGAGAAAGACATGGCCTCCACTTCCTTCAGCCCTTGTGGAAGGTAAGGCAGAGACCATGGTTATTATCCCAGGCCCTTCACTGACTGTGAGTACAAGCCACAAAGAGGGTACTATAGAGGTAGAGCCAGGAGGGGCATTTTCCAGCACAAGCAACAGCCAAAACAAAATCCTTGACAGTTTTGTCCAGGTCACCATTCAGTTATTGCCAGTAGTAGGAAGGCTGACCCAGTACTTCCAGGAATGGGAACAATTAGTAGATAAGTGGGTCCTGAATGAGTGGGTCATGGATTAGTCCTGCAGTTCCAAAGATTTTCCAGACTGCAGAGACCAACAAACTTCCCAGTCAACTTACCTATAAAAAGATTTCTGTTGGAACCAGAAGTAAAGAGCTTACTGCAAGCAAAAGCAGTTGAAAAGGTCTCTGCATCTCAGTGGGGGCAAGGGCCTCTTCTCAAGATACTTCCTGACCTACAAGGAAAATGTGGAATGGTGACCCATGCTGGAAGGAAGATACCTGTGCAGGCATATCAAAAAAGAAAAATTCAAGATGGTCATATGAGTACAGTAATACCATCTCTATATTAAGGAGACTGGTGGTTGTCACCAGATCTGTACTGTAGATGCCTATTTCCACATTCCAGTCAGTCTGTCACAGAAAATATCTAAAGTTCATTCTTCAGATTACATGATGCAATCCTCTAGGTAGCTGCTTTTCTGAACGCTCCCACTATTCCCTCCCATACAACCATCTGTTTTCATTTAAATTCAACAAGAACTAACTCTGAGCAACGTTTCCCCAATAATTCAACATACCTTAAGATTTTTAGGTGCTCTTTGGGGACGAATATCGAAGGAATGGAGGTGGAATGGTCGGCTCTCCCATGGCACACGCCACTCACTACCCCAAAAAAACAACTAAGAGATCTAAGGCCCAGCCTGGACAGCAGTCCTCTGGCTCCCAAGAACAGTCCCCCCTCACTCTAGATCGCTTCTTGGATGAGTTCTGTCCATACAGGGAAGAATTGCGATCTCTATCAGACGAGATTAAAGCAGTCTTGACCAAACTGGAAGATCTAGCAATCTGAACCAGAGACTGTGAAACTCGCCTGACATCACTGGAGAGCAGGGTAGAAAAGGTGAATCTGGTGATGGCTGCAACCCGTCAATGCCTTGCTAAGCTTGAGGCCAAAATTGAAGATTTGGAAGGGAGGAGCCGCCACAATAATGCGGTTATAATCGGTCTTCCAGCGGGTGAAGAGGGGAACAATTCAGTGCTGTTTGCACAAAAGCTTGTGGAAAAATTAGCTGGCCCTTCTCAATTCGGCCCCACGTATATCATAGAAAGGGCTCATAGGGCTTTAAGATCCATGCCTCTGCCTGGTGCCCCACCAAGAACCTTCATTTTCAAGTTCTTGAACTTCCAGAAGCGCCAGCACTTTATGGTGAAGATCAAAGAAATAAAAGAGGTGCAATTGGGTGGCAAGTTGATACGGGTGGCTCAAGACCTTCCCTTATCGGCGAGACAAAGAGAACAGCCTATCACATTATTGTCACCAAGCTCTTGGCAGCAAACATAAATTTTCACATGGGATACCCCGCTAATTTCCAGGTGCACCTTGAGGGGACATGGGTTTCCTTTGAAGACCCGAAGACGGCTGAGGACTCCCTTAAGAAGGTGCTCCCTGATTTGTTCCATGTCAGCTGATAATGATTGCCTATAACAACCAAAGGATGTTTCATTGCTGTTACTCACCATAGTGAGTAGGAGACTGCAAGTGGTTTCACTCTGAACTTTCGTTTTATTTTTCTCTTTAGTGACTGATTTGGTGAAAGGCTATGCTTTAAGTACAAGGAGACGCAGGAGTATTTGGTTGTTTAATGTACTTCCCAGCTACAAGCCTACTCCTGACAGATCTACTGTACTCTACTAAGGCCAGGAGCGCAGCTAGGATGAGGGGACTTCAGTGTTGTTTTCCTTTTTTGATTTTTCCTCTCGTTTCAATGTTCCCCCTAGCTTAGCTTGCTCCCTAAAGTTATTTTGGGCCCCTTGTTTTGGGGCAAGTTTCTGACAGAGTGGGGAGAACCTATGGCATTTATTTGATACACATAACCCTTTAATACCCAGTGCATTCCATGATGATAAATAGCTCCTTTCCTCCTCCCCCCCTTTTTTCCTTTCCTTTTCTTCCCCACCTTTTTTTTGGTAAGGGCACAGCAGGGGTTTCTCTTGTATGAGAGCTGTTTCTCACATCTAAGCAGTGTACCAACCTCAGCCACGAGGTGCCCTAAAGTGGCGTGTGTGAGTGCAGTTTCTGCTCCTCGGGGCTCAGTAGAGAGTCTACCCAGCCCCACTCCCTTCAAGGCTAAGGTTGGTTATTTTTCTTTTTTTGCCTGAATTGCCGGCCCAGGGATTTTTAGCCTATTCACTGGTTACTGTTTATATCACAGGTGGTTATTTTGCTGATGCAGATTTCTGTGTTAAATATTTGGTGACGATTGGAATGGGGGGAGAGGTAGGGTTACTTCAGAGGGTACATTATGTACCAGAGAGCAATTACTCAGGGTCGGGGCACCAAGATTTGTTTGCCAGGGAGTACACTCAGTGCCTTGACTCTCAGGGAAGTAGGGTGGGAAGGGTTTGTTTCTTGTATTAGGGTTTGTTCTTTCTTATGGGGTATTGTTCTGCGGGAATGTTTGGGGGGTAGGAATGGAGGGTCGACTTGGCATCATGGATGGTTTATCTTTTCTTCCTTACATCTGGCTTTCCTACTTGGTATGGAACAGAGGTTACTGATACATGGACTCTTTAATGGCTCTTCCTAAAAAGTTTTTATCATGGAACATTCATGGAGGTCGTAATAAAGTCAAGTGATATAAGGTGTTGAAACATATTCATTTGCTCAGGATCTCCTTTCTCCAGGAAACCCACCTGGAAGAAGCAGAAGCCACCCTTTTTTGTAGACAGTTTGTTGGACAGACCTTTAATGCAGGGGGCTGCACCCAGATTCGGGGGGGGGTCACAATCCTAATTGCAAGAGGCATTCAGTTTGGGTGTGACCAGATTATTAGGGATCGGAATGGTAGATATATCTTTCTATTAGGCTGGCTTGAGAGAACCACCATGATACTGGGCAGTGTTTATGGCCCGAATGTGGACTCCTCTGGGTTCTTTATTGACTTATTGAAGGTATTAGCCCCTTTTACCAATCTACCCATTATAATAGGAGGCAGTTGGAATCTTCCGTTATCCCCAATTTTAGATAAATCTGATCCCAAGTGTAAGGTGTTGTCACCTGCACAGAGAGCCATTAGGGACCTGATGGATCATCTTGGTTTGTGCCACCCTTAGAGAACTCTCTATCCACAATCAAGGGAGTACACATTTTGATCCGAGGTTCATAATTCCCAATCCAGAATTGATTACCTTTTTATTAGTAAGACATTGCTTGGGGGGTTGATGGATTCACAAATAGATCCCGGGGTCATCGCCGATCACGCTGTAACTTGGTGCTCCCTAACATTACCCACCAATGTAACTAAAGAATCCAGCTAGAAATTGAACAACCAGCTTCTTAAAGACAAAGGAATTGTTGAGTGTACAGGGCAAGAAATTGACCAGTACACAGAGGACAATTTAAGATCGACCGCTTGTCCGGATTTGGAATGGTGCACTTTAAAATGTGTACTACAAGGCTTATTCATTAAACTAGCAGTGCAGAGAAAACAAAGTAGGGAACAAAAGGCTCTGGATCTCCTAGTTGATATTTGACTCCTGGAGAGCTCACTCTCCCCTACTATCCTGGAATCAGACAGGATCAGGTTATTGTGTCTCCAGGATCAATACTCTAATTTGCTCTGTGAGAAGGCAGAATATGCGATCCTTAAAACTGGCATGAAATATATTGATCAGGGGGGAGAAAGCAGGCCACTTACTAGCCCTAAGGCTCAAAAAAAACAGAATACTCCAAAATTGTGCAAAGCATTCGTTCCCTGATGGATGGATCTCTCCTACTTTCCCCTAAAGAGATCATGGGGGAATTTGCCAAATTTTATGCTGATCTATACAGTCCCATGCCCCTGAAGCCAGAAGTTACCCGAGTTCAGGCATACCTGAACTCTATTCCACTGCCAACCTTGGAATCTGCACAGCAGGACTCCCTGATTGCCCCCATCTCTCTGGCAGAGATCCATGAAACTGTCTCCCCTCTCGTAGCTGATAAAGCCCCAGAACTGGATGGGTTTACCCCAAATTATTATAAAATGTTCTCCAAACAAATCACTCCATGGCTGTCATGGCTTTCTGCATGGAAAATGGGCACTAACCCTCTGGACAGTACTCTTCTGAAAGCACTAATTATAGTTCTCCCCAAACCAGACAAAGAACCCAAAAATGTTGGAAGTTATAGGCCGATATCACTTTTAAATTGCGATATAACCATTTTAGCGAAATTATTGGCCAACATGATTAGACAGATCATGCCTAATTTAATTCATCCGGACCAAGTTGGCATTATGTCCGGGGCAGACATTCTTCCGATCATTTCAGGAAACTGGCTCACGTCTTCTCTGCATCCAGAGATGCAGATGTTCTGGCTGGCCTGCTTTCTCTGGATGCAGAGAAGGCGTTTGAGTTTACTGGCAATTTCTTTTCTGTACCATGAGCAAATTTGGATTCCCCTCTAAATTTGTCAACTGGATTTCTTCCCTTTACCAGAACCCCTTGGCCGGAATTTATTGCAATAGTGTGTTCTCTAACTGTTTCTCACTCTACTCAGGAACAAGGCAGGGGTGCCCATTATCTCCTCTCCTATTCAATATATACCTGGAACCCTTGTTAACCAAGCTTAGAGAACACAAAGGCATCCAGGGCATTACGATGGGGTCCCAGTCTTTTAAACTGTCAGCTTATGCTGATGATGTGTTGCTTCATATCGAACACCCCTCGCATTCGTTCCCAGTTGTTCTTTCTATCCTCGAGGAATACAGTGCAGTGTACAACTATAAGTTTATTTTAAGTAAAACCGCAGTTTTCCCATTGAATGGGAGACTCACCAAGCATGATATCACTCTGTTAGGGCTACAATGGAGCCAATCTAGCTTAAAATACTTGGGGCTCTTTCTAACACGGGGAGAAACCCAATTAAGAAAAGTTAACCTTGACCCTTTACTACTTACCATTCAACAAGACCTTGCCAGGTGGCAATCCCTCCCCATTTCACTTTGGGGGCACATTAACCTGATTAAAATGAATATCTTGCCAAGGTTAATTTACCCCCTTAGTATGTTAAATTTGTGGATCCCCATAACATGATTAAAAAAAACACACTCAGCTATCTCCTCATTCATTTGGAAGGGTAAAACTGCCAGAAGGCCCAATTTCAGATTCCGAAGGAAAATGTCTTTAAAGTGTACCAATTAAGACACCTTTTGGTCCAGTTTTCGAAGGTCTTGGTCTGGGATACTGAGACATCTGAGTGGCTTCAGATTCTCATGGGAACATATGGGAAACCTCATGCTGTATCAATGCAATATGCTTCTCTCCTGTCCAAATCTTTCGATGCTCAATACAGAATTCTCAAATTCTGGGCTAACCCATTCCCTAACTCTGTTAGTAGATGGGAGAGGATCAGAAAGACCTGCATACTTACATACCCCAAGATAGAGTCCGTCTTATCCATTATAAAATATTGCAAGATATGTATTGGACCCCCTTGAAGTTACACAAGGTGGAGTGTACCCCGTCCTCTGTGTGCACCAGATGTGGGAATTAAGAGGGTAACCTAATACACATATTCTGGGAGTGTCCTTTGGTAAAACGTTTGTGGGCCATGATCCAAAATAAGGCTGACCCGCTATTGGCTATAGATTACTTTTTTACCCCAGATATTTGCCTCCTCGGGGACTTTTCCCAAGTCCCTGTAGATATTTGCAGGTTCCACATGGCACTAATTTCCCTCACAGTGAAGAAACTAGAGTTAAGACACTGGCTGGACAGAGAGGACATATCATATTTAGAATGGATGAAGGAATTGTTGTTTAATTTAAGATCTGATCAGCTCAAAGCTAGCCTATGGGGCTCCATGGCTTGCTATAAGAGAACTTGGGAGGGTTTTCATGCCCTCTACTTATTACAAGAAGGCACCTCTCCTGGTTAACCTCCATAAGGTTTACCCCCAGGGGAAGGCTATAGGGCAAAAGAGGACTTGCAGATTGTTCGGAGCCACAGGTTAAGTTTTTTTCATGATGCAAAGTTGGGGGAGGCTTGACATGTTCGGTAATTTCTCTTCATGTACTAATGTTTTGTTTGTACTCATGTCAAGCCTTTGTTGGTCTATTGAAAATGCCAATAAAATCTGGAATAAAAAAAAAATTAAGTTCATTCTAGTAGACCTGGGATTTCAAAAAAAATAAATAAATAAAGTTAATTTTAGGGGACCTGGGATTTCAAAAAAAACTGATGAAGTTGCAGACAGAACCAGTACAAGTCGTGGGCTTCGTAGTAGCAGAGTTGACTATTTAGCAAGGAAAGGCTCTTCTTCTATAGGAGAGGGTATCAAATCTGTGTCAGTACAGGATCATTTACCCTAGGTTGACCAAGACACACAGGGGGCTTTCTGCAGCTGCTAAGCCACATGGTTTCATTAACAGTGGTATACCTTCCTGATGGTGACACCAATACAACAACCTATCTTGTTGCCAACAGAATTGACAGTTCGACAGATTGCTGCATTGGTGTGACAGAGACAGGGGCACACCATCTTCCGGTCCTGCACCCCCTTACTGAATCAACTCTGGCTCAGAGTTGATTATAATGAGTATGGCAGGGTGCATGGGGCACAGCCCACTGCATGGGGGGTTGGGGGCAAAGCCCGATAGAAAAATGGACTGGGAGTCCATCGGGATTTATGTTGACCGCAACTTACAGTCAACATAAATTCCATCACTGTCATGCCGGTCAACAACATTGTTGTTGAACCAGCATCATAGAACCATTAACAGCCGTGGTACCATGGGTCAGATTTCAGCTGACAGACTCACAGTGCCACCTTGAAGGTTACTGGCCCCAAAGCTTGGAACTCTGCCTCAACAAGTACCAGTCACAAAAACCTTTTTAGAAGCACTAGAATGGGGGAAGGAGGAAAGCAACCTCAGAGAGCACAGTTCCTTCCTCCAGCAATTTACCACCACAATCCACACAACAGGTTCCTTGCTCCAAGGGTGGGGTGCCTTCCTACAGGATCTCACAGTAAGTGGTAACTGGAGTTCTCAGGAGACTCAGGAGCACATAAACATCCTCAAACTCAAGGCAGTACTGCTGTCAATGCAGTCATTCTCCTCCCAGTTACAGGGTAAGTTAGTCCAAATTTGGAAAGACAGTATACATTTATATGTGCCCTGGAGTCACTCACAGCTGTATAAGAATGGTTTCATGCAAGTTCAGTTGGAGCAAGAACAGTGAAGTAAAGCTGAGCTGTTCTGGCTCAAGCTGAAGGCAAATGAAACCACTCTTACATAGGAATGAGTGATGATGAGGGACATATGCTATATGTCATATGACTATGGGCAAGGTGCCCAGAGACCGGGTGAGCCTACCCCCAAGCTAGTAAGAAGGTACTTGGGGATTTAGTCCAGAAGGGGCAGGGTGGGGAAGGGGATCTGAAAAAGAAGAGAAGGATATCGGGGTGGAGGGTGGTCTTGGTGAATGTGAGCAGCCTTGGCAACAAGGCGGTGGAGCTACAGGTGCTCTTGGCTGAAGAGAGAGTGAACATCGCTGCCAGCACAGAAAGGTGGGCTACAGAGCACCAGGATTGGGACCTGGTAATCCCAGGGCTCAGACTGTACAGAAAGGACTGTGGGGAAGTTAGGGGAGGAGGGTGGCTTTCTGTGTGCAGGAGGGGATCAAATGTACAAGGGACAAAAGGAAGAGAGGGATACAGAGGCAATGTGGCTACAGCTCCTGGACTCCAGGAGAAGGAAGTTGAGGTTTGGGGTGGTGTATAGGTCACCATCCCAGACAGTGGAAAGGGACAGAGAACTGGCAGAACAAATCAGTAGGGTATGTAGGAAGGGGAAGGTGCTCATAGTGGGGGATTTCAACCTGCCGGAAGTAGATTGGACCATGCCGGTCACCACCAGTGCAAGGGAGAGGGTCCTCTTGGATGCATTCCAGGAGGGGTTCCTGACACAGCTGGTTGCTGAGCCCACTAGACTAGGGAATATGCTAGATCTGGTACTGTCTAACAGTGAGGGACATAAGGGTGGAGGATCTGTTAGCTGACAGCAATCATCAAATGGTGTGGTTTAACATCATAATGAACAAGGAGCTGGAGGGATCCGCAACAAAGGTAGTGGATTTCAGGAAGGTGGACTTTGGGAAAATAGGAAACTGCTGAAGGGGAGACTCAAAAGAATATAGCAGGGGGATGGGGACGGCGCAGAACTGGGACATAATAAAGCAAGGAATCATAGAGGTGACAGAAACATGCACCAGGCTACAGAGTAAGAAGAATAGGGCACACAAACCATGCTGGTTGAACAGGGAGGTGATAGAAGGGGTGATAGCAAAAAGAGCACCGTACCAGAGGTTCAGAAGGATGGGGAAGGAGGAGGACATGGAGGAGTACACCAAATGGGCTAAGGGGTGTGAAAGTCAGTAAGGAACTCAGATTATTGCAGGGATTTAAAGAAGGGGACAAAGACTTTTATAGATATGTCAGGGAGAAAGACATTTTTAGATATGTCAGGGAAAAAAGGAAGTGCAGGGACAGTATAGTGAGGATAAAAAGGGGGAAGGAGTAGGTAGAAAAGGGGAAGAAACAAGCAGAAGCACTGAATGAGTACTTCTGATCAGTGTTCACAAGGGGGGAGGAGTCCATTACCACCCTGATCAGGGGAAGGGGACGGGGGTGTGAGGTAACAGATGGTAGGATAGAGGGTAGCAGAGTCTTGGAAGGCTAAGAGCACTGAAGGTGAATAAAGCACTGGGGCCAGATGGTATCTACCTATGGGTGCTGCAAGAGATGGCAGAGGTCCTAGCGGAACCACTGGCAGACCTGTACAGCACCTCTGTGGCAATGGGGGAGGTGCCTCAGGACTAGAGGATGGCCCATGTGGTACCATTACATAATACCAGTCCAAGGGATGAGCCAGGGAACTATAGGCCAGTCAGTATGATGTCCATAATGGGAAAGCTCATAGAAACGATACTAAAGAACAGGCTGGTGGCATTTCTGGAGGGCAACAACCTGCAGGATGGGAGGCAGCATGGGTTTGTTTCAGGAAGATTCTGTCAGACCAGTCATATACAGTACTATGACTTGGTGATGAAGGAACTGGATGGGGACCATGCTGTGGATGTGCGATACTTGGATTTCAGCAAGGCCTTCGATTCAGTGCCTCATGGGAGACTAGGGGTGAAGTTATCTGGGGTGGGAGTGGGGACAAAGATGGCATATTGGATCTCAAACTGACTAAGGAGTAGGCTGCAGAGAGTGGTGGTGGGGGAGTCTCAGAGCCTAGATCCGTGATGAGTGGGGTGCTGCAGGCCTTGGTTCTGGGCCCAGTGTTGTTCATGTTATTCATCTCAGACATTAACCAAGGGGTGGTGAGCAGGATTAGCCTGTTCACCAATGACACCAAAATGAGTGCAGTAGTAGACGATGAAGAGGGATGGGTGCAACTACAGAAGGACTTGACAAAGTTGGAGGAATGGTCAGGGAAGTGGCAGCAGGGGTTCAATGCAAAAAAATGCAAAGTGTTGTATTTTGGGGCAAGGAACCCAAGGAGAGAATATTGGCTGTGGGGGGATCAAGCTGGGGAGTACCAAGGAGGAAAAGGACCTGGGGGTATTGATAACAGCAAGCATGAAATGTACTGTCCAATGCAGGAGGGTGGCGGTGAAAGCAAACAGGATGTTAGGGTGCATAGCATGCAAATTCACAGGCAGGCACAGGGAGGTGATTCTGCCCCTCTACATGGTGCTGGTTAGGCCTCACTTGGAGTACTGTGTACAGTTCTGGAGGCCATACCTGAGCCAGGACGTCAAGCTGTTGGAAGAAGTGCAGTGAAGGGTGACGAGGATGATTCAGGGAATTATGGAAATGGATTATGAGATGAGGCTAAAGGAACTTGAATATATACACTCTGGTAGAGAGGCAGGAGAGGAGGGACATGATCGAGACATTCAAGTACCTGAAGGGTGTCAACAAAGGGGGGGGCAGAGGGGGTGTTGAAACTAAGGAGCGGGAGGGAGACTAGGGGGCATTGGCTAAGAATAGAAGGGGGGAGAATCAGGAGGGAGATGAGGAGGCATTACTTCACAGAGAGAGAGTAGTTGATAGGTGGAATGTACTACCAGAAGGGGTGATATCATGCAAAAATGTGTCTGGCTTTAAGAACGCTTGGAATAGGGTACAGGGCTGGGTAAGGGTGGGATGTTAAGGGGTTGGGGGAAGGGCAGCTGCCTACTTGGGAGCTAGCTACACAATCGAGCAGACTTTGATAGACTGGTAGGTCTGTTCTGCTGGCACCTTCATATGTTCGTATATTAATATAGGGTATAGCAGCCCGGTGGCACTGAGGGCTGAGGCGCTGGATGCCACACCTCACGCCACGCCGGTGACCCGGGTTTGGGAGTGTACTCGGGTGCCGGGGGTTGGCAGGGGAGGGTTAAGGATTGAGCGCCCGCGTGGCGGTGTCCTCTCCTGGGGATGGGGAGGGACAGCCCGGTGCGCCAGTGGCCCCAGGTACAGACCAGTGGCACTGCAGCAAGCTGGGCAGCACATTAACAGCATGGCTGATGCAGGCAGGATTGCCGTGTACCTGTGCATCAGAACGCGCACCATGCATGGAGGGAAGGGAGCACAGAACAGGGAAAATACCGGTTCCGTGGGACAGGTGATGGCACCTGTCTGCCATGCCCTCTGCCGGGCTCTCCCTGACTGGCCTTCACCCGGGCCCTCTCCTGTTAGCCCGAGTTTGACTGAAGTAAGAGTGCCCAAATAGGAGGTGCGACCCACCCTGGGCGGGTGATACCAGGGGTGCTGGTTGCAGGGGGGGGAGGAGGGTGGTGGGAGAGGAGGCACAGATCGGAGGAGCTTCAGGCAGGGCTGGACATGGATAAGGATGCATGAGAGAAGGTCTCATGGGCTGTGACAGGAGGAAAGAAAGTTGAAAAAATAAATACCTGTATAGGAAATATTATGTTAGACTGAAACTCGGTATGACAGCGTTCAACATACCAAGTTTACGGTCTCGAAATGTAAAATCCCGCATGACTCGGATGCCCAACAATACAATGTCAGGCATCCTGCTACAACAAACACCTCAGTATGGGGGCTTTTCTTCCTGTACCCCTCATGTGGAGGGCTTCACCCCTTCCATTACTAATGTAACAAACTCCGAGGGGGAGTGGACCTTAGAGTAAAAATATATTAGTTACAGGGTACTATTATGAAACATTACATAGCCCGGACCAGAGCCTAAGCCTCCCAGGGTATGCTGGCCAAACTGCCAGTAGTTTAGCCCTCCACACCACCGGTGCAGGATGTTCAGCTTCTGGATCAGACGCTGCTTTCAGGTGTAAGGTAGCAAACCTGTGACATCCGCTACCTTACCCCCTTCCGCAACACCATCAGGCATGAAGCCAGCGGGATTTACACTGTTGGGATACTACACCTGTCGAGCAATACTGCCCAGGCAGGTGAGTGTCAGGATAATGAGCCGCGGGATGTCATAAGGTTACCTTAATATATTACTGATCGAGCATCATCAATAATATATTTTAAAAAAAACCCTATTTTCACAATGTGCTCATTTCCAGGGCATCTGCGCATGAGTCATTCTTCACAGAATAAGAGTGTCTCATACACATGGGAAAGGAGTGCTCCCTCAATCTATAATACCACAGCAACGTACTATATAAACAAACAAGGAGGAACAAGATTCTCAAAACTGTGCACAGCAGCTATGAGGATCTTGGATCTGGCATACTCCATGGACTTAAATATTGCTGTAGTACATCAGTCAGGCAAGGACAATGTACTGGCAGACTTCCTAAGTAGAATCATCCAGGGAATCTGTGAGTGGACCTGGAACAAGCAAATGTTGGCTTCGGCCTTCAGAAGATGTGCTACCCCAGAAATAGATCTGCTTGTTTCTTGGGAGAACAATCAGCCCCCAAAATTTTGTTGCAGGCCATCATATAGGGGCATAATGACAGAGACTGCCCTAGCCCTGGACTGGACAAGAAAGTTCCCATATTCCATTTCTCCCCATTTCCAATCATACAGAGAGTGCTCACAAAGCTCAAGACAGAGCCAGCAGCAATGAACCCAGTGATTCCAGACTGGGCAGGGCAGGCATTGTACTTGATGCTACTGACCCTTAAAAAGCTGGCAGGTTACCTTCCAGAGACCTACTAGCAAACTCCACAAGTGGTTCCTCTGCCTCTGTAGTAGGACAACAAATCATCACCCTTCAAGAAATTTGAAAAGCAGCTACCTAGAAAACAGCGCACACCTGCATAAAACATTGCTGTCTGGCCACACAGTCTATGAGGGATAACAGTTTTGGAACTGCTGTCTTGCAGAACCTTTTTTCTATATGGGCCAGAATGTTCAAAGGGATTGCAGCGGCACAACCCCAGTAATATTCAAATGGGGGAATTGGGCAGTGCAATTCCTGATGCGCCAGAGTGCAAAGACAATATATGCAGTGCATCTCCAGGGGGCGTGCCCATGCATATGTGGCACAACTTGATATTCAGCCAAGACATGTGGCACATATGCTGGCACATCCTGAAGGTGTGCCCACATACCTTGGACACAAAGTTGAGCATGGTAAACACATGCTCAAGTGGACGCCACCCACAGGTGAGCTGCCATAATGCAAGGCGCATCACAGCAGCCACCAACCGTGGGTGGTTCCCCCCTGAACACCATACATAAGCACCCACAATAATTTATGGTGGTCCAGTGGTACCCCCCGCCCATAATCCCTGTCACCCATTTTGAATTTAAATAAACCATTGTAGTAGTCCAGTGGTACCCCCTTCCCATCCCGTAACCCCGATCACCTGAATGAAATGTATTTTACTTCCCTTGAAGTCTAGTGGTACCCCCCTCCCAGCCCATAACCCTGATCACTGAGTATTTGTTCAATGTCATTTCCTGGTAGTCTAGAGGTCCCCCCACCTACACAGGACCCCCAGCCCACCCAGCTCCCTCCCCCAGTCATCAGCAGGCAGCAAACCCATCCACACACACACCTCTGTGGCTGCCCAGAGAATGACAGCTTACAGTATCTGTTTCAAGCTCAATGGTCCACACTGTGGACCAATGGGCTTTGCAGTACATACTGTAATAGTCATTCACAACTTTGTGATTGAAGTCATTCATTCAGAAAGTTGAGAATGACTATTACAGTATGTACTGCAAGCCAATTGGTCTACAGTGTGGACCAATGAGCTTGTAGCATTTTCTGAAAGCTGTCATTCAATGAGCAGCTGCAGAGGTATGTGGGGTGGGTTTGCTGCCTATTGAGGACTGGGGTGAGCTGGGTGAGCTGGTGGGCCTGTGTGGGTGAGAGGGGGGACCACTAGACTACCAGGGAATGAAATTGGATGAATACTCAGTCATCGGGGTAATGGGCAGGGAGGGGGGTACCACTGGACCACCAAGGCAGTTTATTTAATTCAAAATGGGTGAACTGGGTTACAGGCAGGGAGGAGGGTACCACTGGACTACCAGGGCAGTTTATTTAATTCAAAATGGGTGATCAAGGTTACGGGCGGGGAGAGGGGTACCACTAGACTGCCAGTGACCATACTGATTTGTATTTACGGTGATACTTGGTATGGAATGGGGAGGCAGTACTACTGCAAACCCTGGCACAGGAACAGCATGCTGTGCAGGGCACCAGGTGCTTTTCGCTAGCAGACCCTGCACAACACATGCAAATGGAGCCCTATAATGACATGCAAATGGCCCAAAGTGCACCTTGCATGCATTAGGGCTCCATTTGCATATTTGTGTCTGAATATTAGGAATTTGTGCATGGTGCATCTCTGATACCCTGGCACATTTCCCTTCCTGGTATTCAGACCTGTCTGGGGGCTGCGCTGGCATGTTGTATTCACACCGCAGGCATTGTTTGATATAGTCAGATGAGATGTGCCATGGCACATCTCTTCTGAATATATCCCTTTGTTGCTCCAGCACAACTCAGTTGCACTGCACAACCACTTGCGCCATTGCCAGGTGCTCTTCTGAATATCATTGGGCCCCTGGATTCTAGACCCATCCTCCCAAGGTACTGCTAGTCAGTCTGCATTTTGTAAGGCATTACATACACAGAAAATCCAGCACTCACTTCCTTCTTGAGAAAAAATGCTGCTCAAAGATATATAGAAATATTGGGCCAATTTTATTAAGATGCCAGGATAAAAAAAAACGCAGATGTATTTTAGAATTGCTCCTTTTTTTAAAAGAGGTGTATCTACAGTATAGCACCCCACCCCTGTGCAAATCATTTTTGTAGAACTATAATTTTGTAAGGCATCACTGATTGGTTCCTGTTTGAAGACAATAGTACTTACCATAGGAATGTTGTTTCTTCTTGTGATCCATCCATGAGCCTTGAAAACTTGAGCCTGCACCAATTTCAAGAACCTGAAAATAGGTTCACACAAGAATCATTTCTTATCTTATGGTTGCTGGAGCATTATGTGTTGCAATTTTCAACAGTTTTAGGGCTGGGGTAGCCTACAGCCCTTTGTCATCTGTAGCTTAAAATGGCAATTCTTAGAACTTCCATTTTAGACATTTGTATGTATTCTCCACAGCTGCAAAGTAGTGCACTCCCTTCTGATTTTTGCCATTTGTTGCTCTGTGTTAAAGGCATTGTACATCAGAACTTTCAGGGTATTAACTAGAAAACTTTTAAACTGTTGTTTCATCATCTGTCCAGCTCAGTCTAACAGATGTGTTCTATTTATTTTAGCAACCTAAGGGCTAACGCATTTCCTTTTGCTTTTTGTGAAAATGAAAGTCAGACTCAGTGTCAGATTACAGACAGTGGAATTTGAGTTCGATAGCTGACTGACATTTCTTTCTGTATTACAAGTTGGAGGCAACCACTGGAAACAGAAGACTGTTTTTGTTTCTCGCTTTATAATATGATGCACTGAGTGTGTATTTAGTTGCAGGGTCAGGGCCTTGAAGAAAATAACATTTATGTAATTTATTCAAGATTCCATTAGGTGGTCAGGAAAAGTCTGAGACTATTTGTGAAAACTAACAAATGAAAGGTGCAAAATATAGCATGCACTCTGGTCTCTGAAACTGGAAGATCAGAAGCCTGTGGGTTCTATTCCCACACTAGGCATGTGGGTTAAAGAGCTTATGTAGTGCCTAAAACTAATATTAGATTTTAAAAGCAGTCAACCATTACTTTTTATATCTGAGGTACTTTATCTTTTCCCTTTGTTTAATTAGAAGATTGTTTACCTGATGTTAATATGTGTGCTGTGTGGAACAGCACTCTGTGTGGCAGCTGACATGGCTAGCTATACTGCCCCCACTACATCATCACCATTGTGACCTCACTGACTGCGACATCACTGCTACTTAGGAACAGCAAATCGCTGACTGCCAGGTCATTCACCTGTGATTTCACTGTCAGCTTGACATGTAATTTTAATACCTAACAGCAAATCAGAGCCCTTTTCCTGATAAAAGGCTGCCAACATATTACATTTAAATAAACAACAAAATCACAAATAAGGAACTAGTGGTTTATGAAAAAATCTACAGGGATTTATACAGGGCTTTGATGCTGCACCTACAGGGAAAATACAGGAAAAATGAGGGCTTGTTACAGGAAAATGGTTATTTGGATCTGGGAGCACTGTGATAATTGTGACTAAATAGCACTATATGGCACCAACAGGAAAATGACTTTGGTTATTTAGTAGCTCTTCACAGCCCTATCAACTCTGGCTAGAGTTTGTTAAAGTTGGGATCATTCAATGTAAATTTTGTCTGCCAATAATTTATTTGGTTTAAAAAAAATTATGAGAAATTTATTTGTGAAATGTTTGAGTAGCCACTTCTATCATTTTAGTGGTTGCTGCTCTCCTGACTATAGAAACAAATATAGCTTTAAGCCAGTAGGGGGAGTGTGACCACAGCACTGAGTCTGAACCTTTATTACAAATGTCATCATTTATATAACATTCTACCGCTGGGGCAGCACACCCCTGTGGATTGATCCACTCTGTAAGACTCACTGATGGATCCTTGAGAAGAAATGCGACTATGTTGAGTAAGTTTCTTTTTTATTTCTTTCCCAATCACAGGAAAACTCCAGAGTCAGACAATGATCTAAATAAAAATGCAGTGGATGACAGCCTTCCTGGGTAAGTTATGGAATTTTCTTCAACCAATTTCCCCATATTGGGTAAAGTGATGGACTCATTCTTTCTCACAACTGCTGCTTTTAAGTGAGTTCTTTACTGCCATATTCTCCTTCAGTCAAGCAGCTAAACGTTCAGCCTAATCAGCTACTGACTGAGATTTAAATATGACTGGAAATTGCAATCATTCTAGACAGTCACTTGCTCCTCACATTCATAGAACTTAGGGTTGCTGGTTATTGTATATGAAGGCCAAAAATACCATAATACCATATGCTCATATTCCTTGTATGTGGGCCACCAAAGCTGCAACCTCCCTTGAGCCAGGAGGGTAAACAAACAGCTGCCTTCACAGTTGATTCCATACAGTATGCCAGTCGAGGATTGGCAGGCAGGTGGTGAGCACACACTTGCAAAAATAACACGAGGAAGTGGTGCTCATAGTGGAGGGATGATGTAGTCCACAAGGTCTGCTGGACCCCACAAAACAGCATACAACATACAAAGGCTGCACTCAAAGAATAACAAAGCAGAAAGTACACAGAGAGGCAGTCATCTTAATTTATTCATGGTCCATCAAGAATACATGGCTCACAGGCACATAAGATACAGCAAAAAGATACAATGCAAACTGTTAAATTATAAGGATTAGCAGTGCTCATTAGTGAATCCCAACCAACTGTGACAGTCCGGGTGCTGAGTTCCAATGGAACTTTATCAAGCTCCCCCTCCCAAAAAATGAAGTTCCACTGGAGCCAAGTGCCATGGCACACAGCTGTGGCACTAGGTTGGGTTTTACTAACATGCACTGGTTAATCCTTATAATTTAATGGTCTACATTGTATCTTTTTGCTATCTCATGCACCTGTAATCCATGTATTCTCAAAAACAAGCCTTCAGCTCTCAAATGCAACTTCATTTTGTATGTGTGAGTGACCTGTGCTTGCCCACAAACAATACGTCACTACAAAGACTCATGTTGTAGCTAGCATATAAAATTAAAGGCACATGTCTAAGATGCCAGGTTGTTGTCATATGTTTCTGTGTGTACAGTTACATCTCTTATGCCTATATAAGTGCCTTCTCAAGTTTTCTGGGGTGAGATCTACGAACAATGTTAACAGTAGACTGGACAAAGAGGTGGGACGAAAGTTTCGTGAGGGTAAGCACAGTACTGTATCTAAGAAGCAAAAGTAAAAGGACAGCCACTACTTAAATGATGTTAACTAAAAGAGGTTAATGAAGAGATTGAGCTGGGTGTTACAATAACAGCAGACTCAACAAAGGCATCAGTGCAAAACAGTTTCAAAGCACGCAGCACAATTATTAGGCTGCATTTAGAGAAACTTGGTAAGAAGACCACGAGAAGTAATAGCACCACTGCAGAGGGCATTCAGGATGTGAAACCTCAGTGGAAATACTGCTATCACTTCTGAAATTCTTGTGGCAGGAAGGACATATACAACAAAGACTCCAAAGTAGAGCAACAAGCTCAGCGATAGCTTGAGAAAATAATTAAATGTGTGAAGCGACTTGATATCCTTAATATGTTTCGTTTGGAGGAAAGGAGGTTAACCCTTTGAGAACTGAATATGTGTGAACGTATATGGATTCTGGACGTATATATACGTCCACAGTCTTCTAAGAGGGGAACCTAATTATGCTGTATGTTTCAAAAAGGATCTAGAGTTAGTCAAAGAACATTAAGAAGACTGCAGGTGTATATATAATATATATATATATATCTCCAGAATCTGTGCACATTCAAAAATAATCAACACTCAAAGAGTTAAAAAAAAAGGAAAGTACCACAAGGTGCAATACTAAGCAATTGGATGGGAAATTAACAGGTGGGGACAGGAGTAAACATTGCTCTTTAGAGTAGTTATATGGAATACACTCCCAAGTGGCATAGTTAACTCAGAAAGAAGAAAACATTTAAGCCAAAACTAGAAATAGATTTACAGGAGCCAAAAAGAATAGTTACTTACCATAACAATAGATCTTGAAGAGAATCTCCTCTATTGAGCCTCATCATGGAACTGTAAGCCATCAGCATCAGGACCACCTGGAATCTTTTACTAGCTTGGGTTACCCACATTGACTTGTACTGTCGCTGCCTAACTAACATGGATGGCTCCATCACTCCCCAGTGCTCCACCAGTGATACGCTTTGAGGATCATCAGACCAGCAGGGAGTGAAGCAACCAGGACAAAATCAGGAATACAGGAGATGATATGGAAACCTGAGCAAATATGCTGAATTCAGGCATTAGAGGAGAACCAGCATGCGAGAGCAAGCAGGATAGCCACCCATCACCTGAAAAGGGGGGAAGGAAGAAAGGAGAGTTGTGACTCCATGGATTATATTCTCTCAAAGATCTGCTTTGACAGTAATTAACTATTCTGTCTTCTTCAACGACAGCTCCTGCCATTGAGCCAGATCATGGATCAATTCCCAAGGAGTACCTAGGTATTGCAGGAGGATGGAAGAATTGAAGGACCATGAGTAAGCAGGCCTTACAGAACAATAAGGGTAACACTGGCACACCTACAAGAGAGGATGCCCAGACTGTAATGTGTCGTAAGTGTACGAACAGTATTCCAGGTGCCATCAGCACATATGTCAGCAGTGGGCACATTGTGAAAACAAGCAACGAAGTAGCCTAACCTCAGGAGATGTGAGCATGAAAGGACCAGAAGTTACTTACCTCATTTCTGGTAACCAAAAGAAATGCAGCTGGTCAGTCATTTAGAAAGGCTTTGCTTAGAAATAGGGGAGTCCACCTTTGTGGAGTTCAAAGCCACAAAGAGCCGAGAAGATTTTCTACAATTCTTAGAACGATCAAGGTACCAATGCAACGTCCAGTGAACATCAAGCATGCATAGACAACATTCCTCACTATCTGTTGGAGTCAAGAAATAAACTATAAGGTGAATAGTCTGATGTACTGTTCACTCAGAAATGATGTTTTGCAGAAAATGAGGATTGGTATGCAAGGTAACCTGATCCTTGTGGAAAAGAAGAACCTCCTCCAGCAGGAGGACACAATGTCCCAGAGGGTGCTGGCTTGGCAAGGGACGGTGCACCAGAGGGACAGAGAGCAGTTCTAGGGTGTGTCAGCACCCAAGCATCTGTTGTGATCTTCTTCCACTCTGGCAGGAAGAGTGAGATACAAAGCCCCAGTAGAATGCCCTGATCTGCAGTGGTATGAGGGGGTTAGAAGGCACAGGGATCATCACAGATACCTGTACCTTTGGTGAGCCTGGCATGGGCATCAGGAGGCAACCTAGTCTGAGAAGAAGCCTGGGCTGCTGAGAACTATGGCCGGGTCCCCTAGAGTAACTGTTACCAGACAGGCAGTGATCCTGCAAAAATAACTCCTGCCCCTTCCCCGGGGCTTAGCATTCAGAGTATGCAGGTACCTCAGGATCATTTTTGACATCTAGAGGTCCCTCAGGGCAGACTCAACATTGGTACCAAAAAGATACTCCCCTTTAAATGGCTCATTAAGGACCAATTATTGGACACCAGAACCAGCAACACGCAACCAAGAGTTGTGTCACAGACAAATGGCAGAAGCAGCCACATTATCAGCTGCATCTGAGGCATTCTAAGCAGACTGTGGGCTGGCAGTATAGCCCAGAGGATAAAGTAATGAGCTGTGCATGAGGTTGGTACATCCAGGATACCTGGGTTTGATTCCCATAACTTCCATTTGCATACTGTGTGACCCTGAGCAAGTCTCTTAGTCTCCCTAGTGCTCCCAAGTCCCTCCTGAAAACAGGCTGTGTGCCTAGTTTGCCTTACCTGCTCACCCAAGAATAAAATAAATATAAATAAGCAACAGGTACTTACCAGCCTCCAAGGCATTGGCAACAATCTGCTGGACCACAGTTTTGTCAGGGCCATCTGGTAGCTTGTCAGCCCTGACAGACAAGGCCCACAGTCAATTCTCGATATTTAATCATATAAGCCTAGTAATAGCTAATAATGAGTCCAAGGGACACCAAAGCATATGTCCTTTCACCCATGACATCAAGCCTCCTGGATTCCTTATCAGGAGAAGAAAGAAAGCTCATATGTTTAGATGCCTTAAACAGGCCATGAGCAGCCATTTTAACCACAGAATCCCTCTCTAGTTGAGAGGAATAATAGGATTTTCCAAAAGGTGAAGGATATTCTTTATCCAACTTTCATGGTATAGATAGTAAAGCACAAGGTCTGTGCCAAGCAGCCAGTGTGGCATCCTCTTCAGCCAAACGGATAGGAGGTATAATCACAGAAGGAGGAGCCGGCACCTCCAAGAACTCAACGATTTCTCTCAGAAGAATCCTCCTACTTTGCCACAAATCCCAGCTTAGACTGGACCTGTCTGAGGAAAGCCTGGAAGGAGGCATCACCACGAGGGGACCAAGGGGTGTTCTGCACACTGTCCTTACCACAGTAGGATAAAGTGGAACTGGACCTCACCACATCAAGGTGATTCAGACCTTCTTCCTCCTCCATATACTCAGAATTTTATTCCAGCTTCTCCATGTCATCAATGGTCATAGGTAAGGGGTCAATGGCCAGAGGAAGCTGTGAGGAGGACCCACCAATGGACTGAGCATCTATTGCTCAGTAGAGAGGCCACAGAGGAAACTCCTACATCATCAATGAGGTCGACGGCAATGGCTCTGACTGTGGTGATGGGCATGGTGTTGATGACTGAGTTGGGACAGAAGCTCATAGAAAGGCTCAGATATTGTCTGACAAAGCATCTACACATCAGTGAAACTTGAAGGGGGTCATCAATGATAGAATCATTGATGGGCAGTGTCCACCACCGGAATTGGCAGTGAATTCTCCAGCAGGGGATTAGAACTGTGCCAACCCCTGACCTTGGTGTCTGACAGAGACAGCTGGTGGAGGGGGACAAACAGAACCTGAGGCCTTGGCCTGGGACCTGTCTTTGTCAGAGGATTTACCTCTCTTGACTGGAGAGTGGGCCAGTCAGGAGTGAAATCATTTGACCTGTGCCTCTGCTTGTCCTTCTTCTGCATTTCAGTGGTTATCCACCGACTGAGTAGACTTGTCCTTTTCTTGGTAGAATCAGAGGCTGATGCTGTCAACCACAGAAAATGGTGGGTCAGTGGTGAGCTGAGGAGACAGAGCAGGAGACAATGTCGAAGCTGCCTGTGACACAACTGTATATCCTCCATTGCCTGGATTTTTAAAGTTCCATGGGCTTCTTGTGATGTCTCAGAGTGGCCTATTTAAAGCCATAGCAAATTCTGCACACTTTCATGATGATGTTATGAGCAAGGCCTAGTCAGTGAATGCACATGGAGTGGTCATCATCTTTGTAGATCTTAACTTTACTGAAATGACAATAATGGAACAGCGGTTACTTTTCCATTGTCAGAGGTATAAGTGATTAAGTAATTAAAATAACAAACAGAGAAGTAGAAACGTTAGCGATGCTTGCAAAGTTTGATGGCATTCTTCATCACTGTAGACCAATGAGCAGTTGATGGCAGGAAAAAGAAATGGGAGTGATGGGGCTGCCCACCTTATATAGGCAGTGATGGTGGCCCCAGCTGGCAAGAGTTTCTGGGTGATCCTGACACAGATGGTTTATAATTCCTTGATGTGGCTTAGTTGAGGGAGATGTCATTGAAGAAGATACTACCACTGAAACATAAGGGCCTGTCTTGATAGGCACCAAGCCATCTTTTCTTCTACCATTCATATGTAAAAAAACTCTGAAAATGCATTTATTTGCACAAGTTTTCCTAAGTAGCATATACACTAAGTTGATTATCCGTTTACTTATTTTGTTTTTAAATTGGCTTATTTGCTGATTTGCACTGTTTTGATAATCGACTTGGTATTCTTGCTACCTTCTCTAATTGCCCTATGGAGGGCATTGAGTCTGTGGGATTGGGTGCTTTAAAAATAGTCGCCTTACCTAAAATAACCCTGACTGGATAAAAGTTATGCACTAATTTATAATAATTAAAAGGCTCCAATATTGGAATCTCATCAGCACACACTAAAGATGGATGGGCAGTCAGGTATGAGGACATGGTGGAGTTTGGATAGCAGAGATTTTGCACTTGCTTTTGTCAAAGTTTTACAATGTGCTAATTTCTTTCCCAAAATTCCCCTTTTTGTAATATGGGCAACAAGCAAGGTTTTATCCACAACTTGGTTTCTAGCAGGTGGAGTATACTTTCTGGTTGCCACTTTAGCAGACAGACTACATGAGTGGTGCCTGAGAATATTTGGGTGATCTGTGCACTGCAGATATGTGTGTTCTTAGGCTCAGAAACAGGAAAATGCTATAAAACCTCATCTTTCAAGGATGGGTTCCAGCAAAATGTAATTCTGTGGCAGATTCTTATTTCCTCCAAAGGGTTTCAGTGGGAACTAGAACTTTTTAAATCTTACATGCTAGCAATGATAGCTGCCCCCCAAAACATGGCAGGTAGTAAGGTAAACACTGAGGTACAGAGCTCAACAGAGGGCAGGATGGGTTAAATGGAAAAATGGACAAGGGCAATAAGAGCAGAGATGGGGAAAAAAGGATAAAGCCAACATTAAATGGAGGGCAATGAGTACCAATGCCCATAGTCTGGGAAACAAGCTTCCTGAGCTAGTAGCCCTGATGGAAGATGAAAAATTGAATATTGTGGCAGTCACGGAAACATGGTACATGGAAAACCATGACTGGGATGTCAACATACTGGGGTACACAGTCTACAGAAGGGACAGGGAGGGTGAAATAGGAGGTGGAGTAGCTCTATACATAAGGGAAGGGATCAAAGCTGCAGAACTAAAAAGTAAAGGGGGAGGACAAGAGGCACTCTGGGTCACCTTGAAGACAGGGAATGGCATCACAATCCGCACAGGGGTTGTATACAGACCCCCGTCTCAAGGGGAGGAAATGGACAAGAAAATGATAGAGGACATTCTCAAAATGGCTGAAAAAGGGGAGATACTGTTGATAGGGGACCCGAATATGCCAGATGTTAACTGGATGACATGTACTGCAGCCACATCCAAGAGCAGAGTCATTCTCGATGCCCTGCAGGGGGCAGGCCTTAGACAGCTAGCGTTGGAACCCACTCGGGAGGGAGCAATACTAGACCTGGTACTCTCAAATGGAGAGAGGATCACAAATTTAGAAGTCAGGAGACATCTGGGAACAAGTGACCACTGCACAGTGTGCTTCACAATTAGCACAACCATGGAGACAAGCCATACAAAAACAAGGATACTGGGCTTTAGAAGGGCCGACTTTGGCAAAATGGGTGAATAACTGAGGAATGCACTAGCAAATGGCCAAAAAGGAGGGGTGGAAGAACAATGGAGAAAAATCAAAACTGCTATCATAGAGGCAACAAGCCTTTGAGTGAAACAAATAAAGAAAACAAAGCGGAGTAAAAAACCACTATGGTTCTCAAAAGAGGTGGCAGGGAAGGTTAAGGAGAAAAAGGCTGCATTCAAAAAGTATAAGGAATCACAGAAGGAGCACGACAGGGAACTGTACCAATTAAAGCAGAAAGAAGTGGGGAAGGCAGTCAGAATAGCAAAGACCTAAACCGAGGAAAAAATAGCCAACTCAGTTAAGAAGGGGGATAAAACCTTTTATAGGTACATTAGGGAGCATAGAAAGGTTAAGGGAGGAATAGTGAACATTAATAAAGGAGAGGGGAGGTGGGCAGAGGGAGACAGTGAAAAGGCAGAGATACTGAATGAATACTTTTGCTCAGTATTCACAAAAGAAGATGAGAAGGAGTTACCTAAACCAGACAATAGAAGCACTCTGGGTAGGGGGGTTGACAACACCAGTCCATTTACAGAAGAAAGAGTCCTGAAAGAACTCCTAAAACTCACTGTGGACAAAGCAATGGGGCCTGATGGGATTCACCCCAGAATCCTAAAAGAACTAAGGGAGGACCTAGTGACACCACTGACCACACTTTTTGACAAATCATGGGAGGATGGGGTGGTACCTGAAGACTGGAGGAGGGCAGATGTGATTCCCCTTCACAAAAGTGGTAGCAAGGTAGAAGCAGGAAACTACAGACCTGTAGGTTTGACCTCAGTGGTACGGGAAAATGATGGACTCACTTCTGAAATGAAAGAATTGTTGAGTACCTAGAGGCAAGCTGGGCACAGGACCCAAAACAGCATGGATTTACTGCAGGAGGGTCATGTCAGACTAATCTAATTGATTTCTTTGACTGGGTGACCAAAATAATAGACCAGGGAGGGGCTGTGGATATGGCTTACCTAGACTTTAGCTAGGCATTTGACACAGTCCAGCATAAAAGACTAATAATCAAGTTAGCCAGCCTGGGAGTGGGTTCCAGGGTGGTAACCTGGGTAGCAAACTGGCTGCACAACCTGTGACTCCAAGCCAGAGCCAGGCAGGACACAAGACTCAGTATACATGGAATAACACGCCAGGGTGTCCGGTTGTTTGCAGCTATACAGACACTTCCACCATGTTACAAAGCACGAGACATAGCCCTGAACTACTACTAAACATGACTTTACTATATAACGAGCATAATGGGATACCCTGAAATGTGTTTTTAACTTATAAGTTGATCGAAAAATCATTTTAAAGAAAATCTATGAGATCTGAGATTTCCGATCATGCTGTGATAACAGGACAGTCACATGACACTCCGGCCAATCTGATTACAAGGATTTCACCTTTTTTCAAACCTGCTATGTACCAGCAGAGGCACATGCTGCCAGCAAAAGCCAGACCGAAATCTTGTCTAAGTGCCTGACCACAAAGCTTCTTTGCCTTGCCTGTTTCCTGGTCGTTCTCAATTTCATGGAGCTGCTACTGTACAGATCTGGACTGGAATTCGAGATGGGTCACAGCTGGTTTGCTCAGCCCTGATTAATATTATACTAACTTCTCCCTCTTTTGCCTGCACTCTGCAACAAGCTGTTTTTCTGAACCAGTACTAACCTTATCTTTCTCACTTATTCTCCCTGCAGCCCAGACTGGGTCAACAATCAATCGCCAGAACTACCCAGGTAAAGTCTTTGTTACATGAATTCTCCATGTAGACCTCAGTTTCTGCATCTGTCAAGAAAAGTCCACATTCAAAAATGTTAAAAATGTATGAAATATCAGCATAATATTTAATTTTACACTATTCTGACATTCAATATCAACGAGTTTCAATAACTGATAAATACTACATAACACAATATCACACAACCCATGTAAAGTCAAAAACAAGGAAAACATTTATAGCAAAGTCATCCAAGAAACAGTAAGAGAAAAATGGTATTGTATACCATACTGTGTATATACACTGGTATTTGCAACTGTTTGAAACTAACAAAATTAAACAATAATGCACATTGGTGGCACCAATGCCATATGGTGCCACAAGAGGATCGATGGGTCAACTGACATATCTTCTGCTCCAAAAGGACATGAAAAGGTTCTGTGTATTTTTGTTTACCAATTTATTTTATCCAGGCTATCCCAACTAGCATGAGACATCTTGACTGCAATAGCTCCTGTGTATACTTATTGTCAAAATTACAGCAAAGAAAACCACTCAACAGTCATTTTGGTGCTACCATTAAGTAAGCAATAACCCATGACAGGGTGTGCTGTTTTGGGGAATTAACACACTCCCGAGTGCGTTGTGAGGCATGAGGCCACAGACCACATGTGGCCACAGGCTGAGTGCCCTCACAGCACCGGGTGTGTATTAATCCCCAATAACAGCACACCCTGGAGTGGGTTATTGCCCCTATAACATGGATTATGTTTAAACAACAACAAAAATATCAAAAAAGGTGTTTTTTGATGTTTAAACAGCAAAAAAGTTACTGTATCCTGCCACCTGGCAAAATAGTCCCTAGCAAATAATGCGTCCTGCAATGCTGTTATGCACATAGAAGTGTCACAGATACACTACTAATATGATCTGTGACATCTCTTGTTCATATCAGTCACTCCTATATGTCCTACCAGATGCACAAAGGCTCCCCCCCAACACACACACACGGTGCCTGAGGTACTGGAGCTAGTAACTCGCCAGTGTCTCTCACTGCTCTTGTCCAACTGATGC
This sequence comes from Neoceratodus forsteri, assembly GCA_016271365.2. Lineage (NCBI taxonomy): Eukaryota > Metazoa > Chordata > Ceratodontiformes > Ceratodontidae > Neoceratodus > Neoceratodus forsteri. The sequence continues at coordinate 881,753,133 of CM028136.1, forward strand.
GAGCATGCAGGTTCCCTTACTGCAGACAGGCTGCCTCAATTGCCAATGGCCAGTACTCTGCTGCACCCCCCCAACACACACAGACACACACACACACACACACACACACACGGTGCCTGAGGTACTGGAGCTAGTAACTCGCCAGTGTCTCTCACTGCTCCTGTCCAACTGATGCGAGCATGCAGGTTCCCTTACTGCAGACAGGCTGCCTCAATTGCCAATGGCCAGTACTCTGCTGCACCCCCCAACACACACACACACACACACACACACACACACACACACACTCACGTCTCTGCCCCTGTGTGGCTTTCTGTCTCTCACTCACTCCAGGAATTGTGGATTTGCTCCATGTGCCTCAGTGACCAGTGGTATTTCATTACACTTCACTCTCTCTGTCTCTCTCCCTCTCCTCTCCTCTGCGCTCTGCTCCCACTGCCACAACTCCTACAGAGCCCTGACCTGGTATGCAGGGGTCGGTAGCCTGTTGTCCGAAATGTAACATTTAAATACCTTCAGAAAAATCATGACAAAACGTTGGCTGTGGATAATTTTTGGCATTGTACACTCAGATGTTATGTTATAACACATTTGTTCAGCTAGAAACTCTCCAAGCAGGTGCTCAGTGAAGTGCTCAATAGAAATAGCACCAGAGACACTGCGGATGAAAACTGGAATGCCGAAGCCAGGAGCTGCTCCTTGTGCCCTACTCACTCCTTGATCTCTGGCTCTTTTCTCCTCTGGTGGTCTCTGCTCTGATGGGAAATGGAACAGGAACAGGACCAAGGACAAACACATAGAGAGAGAGAGACAGACAGACACACAGCCTGACAGTGAGCGACCTGGGGGAGAGAGGACACACCTCGCACACATGCTCTCTCTCTCTCTTTCTCACAGGTCTCTCTTTCTACCTCTCTGTCACTCACTTGGTTTCTGTGGCACTGCATTTCCACAACCAGGAATGGAGAGAAAAACAAACGTGTCTTGATCTCCATTGCTGTTAGAAATGGTGTGTGCCTCTCCATCTGCTTATCGCAGTGTGTGTGCACTGGGGATCGCTGTGGGCCACACTACTGCTCTATCTCTCCCTCCCTCCCTTCATGCAAGGTTAAGCAAACTGGGCTGGGGGACTGTGTGTCTCTCACTGTATACTGAACTGCTGTACGTGGAGAGCACGAGCAGGACAGCAGGTCACAGAATGGGGCATGCACTGGGTAACTGGGAGATTGAGAGGTTGGGTGGCTGATGAGGAACCCTGGGGGGGACTCACTGTGCGCTTCATTTGTGGAGGTCTGCAGGGCAGGTGGGTCGGTACCACGGAGCTAGGAACTCAACAGCAGCAAAAGATGTGCACATTCTGTTTTGTGCATTCAACACAACACACTGGGGGCTGCACTGTACAATCCATCTGACTCTCTCTCTTTCTCTCTCTCTCTCTCTCTCTCAGGAGCACTCCCTCTCTCCAAGCACTCCCTCTCCCCCACTCAGTGTGCGGTACCCAGTGATTTGTGGGGTGGGGAGGCACACAGAAATATACACATACAATACAATACAGCACATATAGTGCTCCGACTCAGAGTTGATCATTTTTAGAAGGGTGGGGTGGGGGGCACAGCCCCCCACATGAGGGGCTCAGGGGTGCAACCTCCTGAGAGAAACACTCCAATGTCGGACAGGCAAAATTTCACCTGTTGACATTGGGGATCTCGCTATGCCGAACTTCAACAATGGTTTTGTTGATTCAGCATAGGTAAACCGATCTGTGGCACCCTCCATCCGATCACCAGCCCCTAGGAAAAAAAACAAAACTCCCTGGTGCTAGTGATCCCCCCTTCCTCTGAGTGCCATTACATATTTAAAATACACTTCCTGTAAAATAGTTAAGTTTATATATAAATACAAAAAATTAAACATTAAACATCTAATGTTAAAATTACATGTACACGTCAAATGTCATACGAGATGAAATTCATATTCAGAAGGTCAAATCCTACATTAATATTTATGAAATGACTGCTAATTGAGATGATACGTGAGTATATTAGTAATTTGGTTTAATCCAGCTAGTAAAAGGAGCCACCACATATATGGAAGGATCTCAACATAGATATAGAGAATACATATCCAATGATAACCTGTTCAGTAATCATAAAGGATCAGGGGCCTGATATTCAAAAGTTTGTGCAGACATTAACAGGTGTTTGCGCATGCAAACTGGGTTTTGTGCTAAACAGGGTTATCACCCATGCAAACCAAAAAAGTGGGGTATGCAAATGGTGAAGCAGGGACAGGAATATTAACACAAGCTGAAATTCAGCAGAATTGTGCTATGCATAAGGGTTCAGCATGGTCCTTTTGCACCATGCAAATACTGCCAAACAAAACCCCCTTTTACTCTGTGCAACCCTTGCAGCTGTCGGAGGTAATGCAGCCAGCTAGCTAGTTGGCCATTGGGGGAGCACACCCACTCCTGTGGTCTGTGGCACCCCCCAACTCCGATCACCAGCTCCTAGTAAATAAGAAAACTACCTGGTGCTAGTTGTCCCCCTCTCCCTCTGATCACAGGCCCATATTTAAAATGCACTCCCTGTTGCTAGTGGTCCCCCCTTTCCTCCAATTGCTGGCCCATATTTAAAATACATTCCCTGTTGCTAGTGGTCCTCCTCCATGATTGCTGGCCCACATTTAAACTACACTTCCTGGTACTAGTGGTCCCCCTCCCTCTGATTGCAAACTTGTAAAGTTATAACCCTCCCTGGTGTCCAATGGTCCTCCCCAGGCACCAAACCATGGTACTGCTGGTCAAAATGCCCTACTCCCTGGTATCTAGTGGCCCTCATCACCACGACACCAAGCACCCACTAACCAGTCACCTTACCAGTGTCCTTGGTGCCATGGGTGCATACAGTGACTGGCACAGACTTCCTCGCACCTCTTCTCCCAGCTACCATATGTCCAGTCTGGGAGCGCGCCTCATATTTATAGGACAGGGCATGTCACCCTGTCTTGTAAATAAGAGGTGTGCTCCCAGCCTGGACATATAGCGACTGGCCAAGAAGGTGTGAGGAGTGTTAAGCCGGTTGAGGTATGCAGTCGTGGCACCAAGGATACTGGTGAGGTGACTGGGGGAGGTGAGACCTCAGTGCTGTGGTGGGGGGCTTCTAGATACCAGGGAGAAGGACATTTCAACTGCTGGTACCATGGATCAGTGCCCAGGGGAACTATTGGATGCCAGGGAGGGTTGTAACTTTCACTACAGGCTGGTGACTGGAGGGAGGGGGGGACCACTAGCACAAAGGAGTGTATTTTAAATATGGGCTGGAGATCAGAGGGGGGGGACCACTAGCACCAATGATGTCTACATGTCTTGGACCGGGAGGTGGCGCTCTGCTAACCTGCCTCCACAACCTATGGAAATGAGCCCATAATTGGCATGCAAATTGCCCCTTAGCACCTTGCATGCCCAATGGGCTCATTTGCATGGGTCCCTTTGAATATTGCAGATAGCGTTCTGGCACTATCCTCTCTTGAGGCCCACATCAGGAGCTATGTCTGGGCAGTTCTACTTGACTTCGCACTGTGCTGACATGGTCCTATATTCAGTTGGGTAGAGATGGTGCCCTATCCAACTGAATATAGCATTCTTAGACCCCGGGGCAAATGCAAAGTGCAGCCCAAACCTTTGTGCTCTGCTTTGCACTGTACTGAATATCGGTCCCTAGCTCTCTTACAAATCACATAGTTAATACCACACAGATCATAGTGAAATACTAAATATTAGGGTTTTAACAAAACTCTAATGTTTATAACATTTTAAGACAATCCATTACTGGACTTGACAAAGGCAGGGTGTTGCCAGAAATTTCAAAATTGTACACAGAGCTGTCCACATTGTTGCCCCCAACACTGCAGTGTACATAGATAGATAGATAGATAGATAGATAGATAGATAGATAGATAGATACTTTATGTCTATAGCACCCCTTTCCAGGGACTTGGAGCACTTCACAATTAAAACACAGTGCAACAACTTTAAAACATTCATTAAAATACAAAGTTGGAGCAGGCAGCAATATACAAGCAGCAATATACATAAAATTATCTATCCATATAATAAAATCTAGTTCAACTATTTATACATTAAAAGCCTGGCTAAATAAAAACGTTTTTAGTCCTTTTTTAAAGGATTCCACCGAGGGTGCCTCCCGCAGCTGTTTGGGTAAAGAATTCCTTAGGGTAGGTGCAACCACTGAGAACGCTCTACCACCAGAGTGATGCAACTTAACCCTAGGAACACTAAGGAAGCAATCCTCGGTGGAATGGAGAGCCTGGGATGGATGGCGGGTAGAGATGTTGCAAAATAACATTTCACCAGTGAAATTACCATGAAATCGATAATTTCGCCACGCAAAATTTTTCACGAAATTTGTTCATTTCGCAAAATATTTCGCAAGTGCGAAATGTGAAATTTCACACAAACATTGTGAAATTTTGCCAGAAAATTGTGACAGTTCACATTTCACCATGACATTTCACCATTTTTGGGCAACATTTCACAATTTTCGGGTGAGATTTTGTAATCTGCAGGCAAAATGTGCGAATTTCACAAAATATTTAGAGTGAAGGAATTTCTCAGTTTTGCACAACACTAGCGGTGGGGCACAAGGAGATCTTGCAGGTAGACGGTCCCCCCTCATGCAGGGCTTTATAGGTCAGTAATCCAACCTTGAAGGCATTCATCCACCTAACTGGCAGCCAGTGCAGTTAGCAGAAGACAGGCGTAATATGATCACGCCTACGAGTGCCTGTCAGTAATCTTGTCACCGCATTCTGCACCAGCTGTAGATAGCGGGGTAACCTCCAGATAGCCCTAGGTACAGGGCATTGCAGTGATCCAGTCTAGACATTACAAAAGCATGTACTAGTGAGACTAGGTCATCAAGAGGTTACAGGTTCTGAATCCGGGCAATGTTCCTCAGATGAAAGAATCCACTCTTAACAATGGCCGACACCTGAGAATCAAATGTCAAGCCACTGTCAAGAATCACACCCAGATTCTTCATTCATTCAGACAGGATCAGTGGTACCCTCCCCATTCCCACAAACTCCCCTCCACCACCAGAACCTCAGTCTTATCTGGATAGTCTGGATCTCAGACAGGCAGTTGTTAAATGCAGAGTCCACCATCTGGTTACTTGGTGCACAGGACAGATATAGCTGGGTATCATCTGTATAGCAGTGAAATCCCAGCCCGTACCACCTGATAATGTCTCCCAATGGCAGCATATACACCGTGAACAACAAGGTTAACAAGACCGACTCCTGCGGAACACTGCAGGTCAGAGGAGTCAGGGCTAGATGAGGCTAACCCCATCATCACCCTCTGTACTCCGCCTGTCAGGTATGACCTGAACCATTTGATGACTTTACTGGACAGGCCACACCAGTACCGCAGTCGGTCAAGCAGCACCTCATCGTCCACAGTGTTAAATGCTGCTGAGAGAGCCAGGAGGACCAAGATGGTACGATCTCTCCTGTCTCTCACTATTAGGAGATCATTAAGCACCTTTTTCAGGGCGGTCTCGGTACTATGCCCAGCCCTAAAAAAAACAGACTGGAAAACCACATAGGTGGAGGACGAGGCAAGTTGCTCCTCGAGCTGACTTGCCACCACTTTTTCTATAACCTTCCCTAAAAATGGGAGATTAGAGACTGGTCCATAGTTACCGAGACAGTCCAGGTGCAATGAGGGTTTCTTCAATTGGGGGCTAATCAGGGCCTCTTACAGAGCCAATGGGAAGACCCCACTCTTCAAAGAACTCCAAACGATCTCGGCCACAACAGATCCAATCAGGTCTATACATTTGACCAAAAGCCGTGTCGGACCTGGGTCCATATCACAATGTGTTGGCCTCCATCTCGAGACAACCTCCACTACCTCCTCTACCCCAACTGGGTCGAACTCAACCCACACAAGAGGAGTGCTCTGCCACACCTCAGGGTGGACCTCACAATCTCTTTCAGTGATGTTGGAGGAGATCTCAGCTCTGACAGAAGATTCTTTGTCTGCAAAGAACAGAGCAAACTCCTCGCACCAAGGGCTTGAACCCACTCCTCCCACATGGAGGCAGGCCGGATGCAATAGCCCATCAACCATGCAGAAGAGCTGAGTCAGTCTGTTCCTTGCCACAGCAGTCTTCCTTGACAAAAATTCTGCTTTCTTACGGGTGATTGCCCCCTGATAGTCCTTATAATGGGACGTCAGGGCCAATTTGCCCTCCATCAGGCTAGAGCTCCTCCAACATCTCTCTAACCTCTGACACTTAATCTTTAACTCCCTAAGTTCCTCATCACACCAGGTTGGTCTCCAGTAAGTAGATAAGGGTTGGACATGAATGGGTGCGATTGAATCAAAGGCAGCATTATAGGCCACCACTGCCCCCTCTGTTCCAATTGCACATGCAGCCTCCACACTCAATAGGTTCAGCACTGCTGATAGCCCTAGTGGGGACAGATCCTGCAAAGGGCAGTACCGGACCATTTCCACAGAGGCAAGTGCTTTAGGAGGAGCTCCAAACCTGAACTTTATGATGCTATGATCTGACCAATATACCGGATCAACTCTAAGGTCAGTGGTCTCAAGGCATAATGAGAACCCCAAGTCTAATGTGTGACTGTGCAAATGGGTCACTGAAGTAACATTTTGTGAAAAGCCCAGTGCCTCCATGCGATCACTGCCAAATGAGGAGAGCTTGTCGTCAACCCAGGCATTGAAGTCCCCAAGAATTAACCATCTAGGGGACTCCAACACCAGGCCAGTGACAAGCTCTCTGATCTCCCTCAGAAATTCACCATCCTGATCTGGGGGGTGATAGTGTAGGGGGATCCTGTAACCCATGCCAGGACCCCCCCATGTGACAACATATTCAAAAGACTCCTTGGGCCCCAAGGTAGCACCGTGAGGCCCAGATCAGATTAAAAACAAATGGCCATACCCCGCCTCTGCGATCCTTCCTTGGGGTATGTATCATGGAATACCCAGCTGGCACTGTGGCCTCCGGAATGGGAGCCATGTCTCTATGATGCAAGCCAGGTCTACCGAGGCAATCAAGTCCTCCATTATGGCAATCTTGTTCCATATTGACCTGGCATTGCATAACACAGCCTGAGTAGGATAAGGGGAGACTACTGGATCAGCTACCTGCCCACTAACTTCCATGGAGCCCTTGGGTATGGGCACCAAACAGGAAGGAACCCTCTCTAGTGGCCATTTCACCCCAGGGCATCTCCTCAGTCTCACCACCCATATCGATGACTCCCCGGCAGCCACTCGGACTGACCCCCCTTGGACCCCCCTCTGGGAAATCCCTAGTGCCCAACACCTCCCATAGTTCTTTAAAGGGAGTGGTGGAAGCTCAAATGGACAGAGGTCCTGAAGGAGGGCCTCCGGGTAGCTGCAGCTTCCCAGACTCTTTCCCAGGCACATATTTCCTACAAAATAACCAAAACAACATAAATACCACAATCACACTCTCACACCCAAATCTCACTCTCTCATACAAATCATCCACACACCATTCATACAACTCCAAATACCGAAAACCCACCACCCACTAAAAATAAATTAGTTTATCCTTTAGGGGGAAGAAAATCAGAGTCTGAGACACGATCTCTAAAACTCCAGTCCAGGACTTATGAAGTTCAACGCAAACAAAGTAATAGTTTTTGTCCTCTCTCACAGAACAACTATTGCTCTGAACACAGCCAATGTAGGGTCACACCAAAGGCAGCCCATCACAATTTATCCACAATCCGAAAATCTCGGCAGTACAGTCTCTCACTACTGTCCCACCTAAGTATATCTTCAGGCCAATCACCAAATAAACGAAGCTCAGAGAACAAAGAGGCTCACCAACATTCTTTGAGTCCAGGTATACAGCCAGGCCACCCAGGAGAAAATCTTCCCTAGAAGTTCTTTCATCGGTGTAGGGCTTGTAACCCTACCCAACTCGGGAGACTTCCCCTACCCAGCTCTCACCTAAGGTAGGGGTCTCACACTTGCAGCCAGAATGCTCAGTCACTATCACGGGGTGACTCTCACCATCCCCAACGACCAGTGACTAGTCCAGTATATCTCGAGGCTAACTGGGCAGCAGCCAGAGCTTACAACTGCTACCCAGAACAGTTCTTGACCATGGCTCACCTTCTCCAGTCGACCAACAATTCAGCTACTCCAACCGATGTCAGTCATCCCAAGCACTACCAGGGTAGCAACTTCCTCAGAGGTCTTTCCCCTGGTTTCTCCTGGCTATGACCCAGATTTACAACCATAGACGTCCTCAGTAGCTCCCAATCACAAACCTCAGTGGCTCCCCGGGAACCAAACGGCGTCTCACTCAGCGCAGCTCAACGTAGCATGACCGTCCAAGAATTGAACAGGATGGTCAAATCCTTCTCTCTTCTTCTCAGGGTTCTGAGTAACAACAGCTGGAATACGCTGCCACAGCATTTCACCACCTATAGTACTCCTCCATGCCAACTCCACTCAGATCCCAGTTGGACACATGTACGCCCCACTAACTTTACTTTCTGTCTGAAAAATAATTAATCTGGCTCCTCACTCTACCTCACTAGAAGCCTTTAGCTATTCTCCCAACCCTAACTCACCACAAAACTAAACTAAAAATAGTAAAGCTTTAAAATAATGCAAACATTGCTGATAATGCTCCCCCCTCACATCACGTACAGCCCAGCATGGCCGCCATGATTAGAAGACCTTCCTATTTTTGCTAGTGATACCCCTGCCTAAGCATCCGAGCATCCCACCAGTGTCTGTTGCATATACTCAGAATGAAAATGTACAGCTCACGTACTCATACAGTAAGAAAATCTTTCAATCACCAGCAATGTCAGGTGAACAGACTGGCTTTCAGTTAGTGTTACATTGTGACAAGCCTGTGTACCACATCAATGTAGCCAGCCCCACAATGGTCCATTCACACCAGTACTTGAGCTCACACACTCTGTGCTCACTCATACAAACATGGAAACAAACACATTAATGGTGACCACCCACACCTGCCAAAAATCAGTCACATACTCATGCCCAAAGTATCTGAAATCAGCCAGTCAGCAGAACTAAATGCTAACATACCCACAACAACTTACAATTGTTCGGAAGACACAAATGTCATCCCACTTAGTTGGTTCTCCCTCTCCTCTTCCATTATCCACATGTGCATTATCTTGAATTTGTACATAATAAATGTTGACTCACTGCCACAAACTTCCTATACCCCTCCCCTGAGTGTTGCCTACATCAACTTTTATGGAGCTTTTCTGCCAAGGACCATGGTGGCTGCACCCCTTGGCACTCTTTCCTGGAGTTTTTAATATTCAAGAAAAACCCTCCTCCTACTCAGATCAGTGCAGGATACTCAAATACAGCAGCAAACTCCTGAAAGAATATCTATGCTGCATTGCGCTACTTTTATTGCTACTATCTGGGAATATCCATCCAAATCCAGGCCTCAACACTCACAGCTGAACCCCAAAGTTATGTCAAGCAACTCACATATCTGCACTTTCTTTTCAAAAATGTGTATGCTTAATGCCTGGTTTTTACAACACAACCCTGATATCCTTTCAGTGGTAGAGACCTGGCTCTCTCCTAAGATTGCTGATTCATCAATTTCGATCCCAGGCTATACAGTGTACAGGATGGATCATCTAACCAAACGTGGGGTGGATGTGCAATGTACATAACGGAGGACCTGCAAACCATTGTTCTCCTTCTTCCAGACACTGGGACTAACCTGCAAGCTTTAGCTTTACAATTGCTACTTGGGAAATGTAATAAAAGCCTCACAGTTCTCTCAGTGTACCTTCCACCTGGTCAGAAGGACCCCTGGGCTAAACTCGCTGATGGAATGCCTTGGTGCCTTGAACTTAAACAATGAAACAGTACTGCTGGGAGACTTTAATGCCAACTGGCTTGCACCAGCCTCTAGTCCCTATAGGGATGCAGTTTTTGCTGTGCATCTTTCCCATTTTGTCAATTCTCCTACCAGGATAAACTACAAGATTGGCACCTCCTCATTGCTTGACTGGGTTTTGTCTAATCGACCGGACCACATCTCTCTCGTCACACGGTGCTTCCGGATATACATAGTGACCATTCACTGGTTCTAATTCACTGGGCTAACAACTTCTCCAAGCCCTCACTGAAAACAATTATCCATAGGGTCCTTAAACACGGTCAACTTGAAATGCTAAAAGCCGACCTTCGCCGACAAAATTGGTCAACAGTCTACTCTTCCAGTTCTGTTGATGCAGCCTTAAAACAATTCATCCTGCTGTTTAACAGGATGTGTGACCAGCATGCCCCACTAAAAAAGTGGAAAATCAAAGGTTACAACAACCTCTGTTCACGCCTGAACTTCTTGAACAGATGAAATCAAGGGTTCATCTGTGGCACATAGCCAGAGCAATGGGTAAACAAGTGGACACCCAAGCCCACAAAATAAGCCCAAGATGACTGCACTAGGGCCATATACACAGCAAAAAATCAGTATTACAAGGAAGCCCTCACTTGCACCTAGAGTGACGGTAGAAACTTCTGGGCAAACCATAAAGAAGTCACTGGCAAGGACACAAAGTCAGCCCCCAACATGTTGAACATTGGTGGTGTTCCCACTACAGATCCCAATTCCATTTCAAATTCTCTCAATGAAGCAGTCTCAGACCTCAATGGCACCATCCCTTCTGATTTTTTCCTCCAAATAGTCTCGACTTCTAAACCAAGCCCTGTAGTCCTACCTCTCTCTCACCTCCCCCGCTCCACTTTAGAACCATCTCTCATTGTGAGGCTAGGAAATGTCTCCAAAAGGTCCTGGCTAAGTCCCGTTTCAGTGGTGACTCCCTCGACCTCAAATTTGTGGCTCTTACCCTAGAAGACATTCTGGCACTGCTAATACACATAATCAACACCTCACTCAGGCTTTCTCATTTCCCACAGTTATGGAAAGCGGCCCTGGTGACACCTGTTTTCAAGAATGGTGATCAAACCTCACTAGCTAACTATCGGCCCATCTCGATACTCCCGCCTTTGTCTAAGGCTCTTGAAAAAATAGTTGCTGACCAATTAACTGAATACATAGAAATGTACAATATACAGTGCCCACAACAACATGGGTTCTGCAAAGGACACAGCACCATTACTGCATTGCTTGAGTTTACTGGTTATATTCACAGTTCTCTGGATCATGGCTTGCTAGTCGGTGCCTCTTTCATCGACCTGTCAAAAGCCTTTGACATGGTTAATCATGACCCTCTAGTCAAGCAGCTTGCATCTATTGGTCTATCTACTGACATAGTTACCCAGTTTAAGAGCTACCTCACAAATCACTCTCAGCAAGTTAGGATTGATAATGTCCTAACTGACAGACTTGTTTGCTCTAGTGTACCCCAGAGCTCCATCCTGGGTCCCATTTTATTCAGTTTGTTCTTAAACAGGCTCCTGCTTGCCAGTAGCTGTCCGATTCTGCTCTATGTAGATGATGCAGTCCTGTATACAAGTGACCCTGATCCTTTTAATTTGGAACACGAGCTCCAGGACAGCTTTACTACAGTTGTGAGATTGTTCAGAGAACAGAAACTCATTCTAAACTATTAAAAAAAAACAAGACCTTGTTGTTTTGCAGTCCCCAGAGCAGGCATTGTTCACATCCACTCAACATAACAAACGAATCTGGGACTACATTGGAACTCGCCCAGCATTTCAAATATTTGGGGATCACAATAGACAGCACTATGTCATATGTCTACCACACTGAAAATGTTACAAAGGCTGTGAACGTCTGCATTAGTTTGCTTCATAGGCACAAGAAAAGTCTTACACCAGAGGCCCTAAATCTTGCTATACAGAGTTCAGTGGTCTCTCTTGTTGATTGCAGCATCATAGTCTTTGGCTCAGCTACGGACACAGCCATTCACCGTCGCCCTAAATAAAGCCTGTCGACTCAAGTGGTTACCCATGGCTTACACATACATGTGACCTCTATGACCAGGCTAACTAGCTCCAGTTCACAGATAGGCTCAGGTTCCAATCAAGCCTTCTGGCCAAAAAAGTGAGTTTGGACCTCATGTCAAAGGGTGTACAGAAGCTCCTTACTCCCTGTGATAACAGCCATTCTGCCAGAAGCTCAGACAGCACGGTCTTTAAAATTGCAAGGTGTCGCACTTCTCTTGGTCAAAGAGCTTTTGCCTACCATGCTCCCATTTGGATTAATAATTTTCCTTCTGCCATCTCCTCGATAACAGCTCTAGACCCCTACAAACATGATCTCCAAAAATATCTCAGTGCTAACGTTATCTGTGACTGCTTGCCTTAGCACCTCAGTGCTGTTTTTCCATGTCCCTAAGCAGCTCTCCCCTTGTGACCACATGGCCCTTTAAATCCTGCACTTGTTACTTCCGTTCATCATGTGCCTTAATGTAATCTATCCATCCCTCCCTCCCTCTGTCAAACTCTCCTCTTACCCACCACCCCCTCTTTTCTGCTACTATCCTCTCCCATCTGCCTTCAGCCCCAAACCCCCCCCACAAAAAAAAAAAAAAAAATAGCTTTGACAAGGCCTTCCTGGACTGATGCTTCCCCACTTCTTGAGTGGGTAATGGCCACCCTGGGCTGCTGTAACCACTGAACATAGCCCTCCACCCTGATGACTCGGTCTGCTGCAGTACCCCCCTCTGCCTTACAGGCACCCCACAGTCTGAATTGTCCTCTTTTCCTCAAACTGCCTTAACCCTCTCACAGACTTGTTGTACTTACAATAACCTGCTGACTTAGTCTGTTTGTTTGTGTTTATATTAATACTTAGACTCATATTTGTTATTAGCCTGCACTTACAGCTCTATTGTATACCTATATGTTTTTGTGTGTGTTTTTTCTTTTTTAATCACTGTTAATGTAATTCTAATGTGGAATCGATGTAATGATCTTGTTCTCAAAGGTGTTAATCCAAGATCACAAATAAATAAATCTGCATCTGCCAATTTACCCATTTAACCAGTCCTATAGCTCATTCATCTAGACCACTCTGCTTATTTTGGAGCCATGGCTAAATGAGGGTAACTGGAATTACACCCCTTCTTTCAAGTCACCTTTAACTATATTAAATGGTAGCTGTCTTAGCACAGATTCCTCTGGCACCCACTAGTGTGACAACTTTTCACCCTGGATAGCTACCATAAACTGCCATCCACAGCATGCTTTGCAAACAAATACAAAACAAAAATGTCTAAACTCATGAACTCTCTAAAATAATTTATAGGGCAGCAATGAGCTCTTTGATTGATATTTTGCAGCATGCAACTCACCAGTAACACATCCATAAAAGCCCTAAGGACTCAATCCTCAAAATATTTTGTGGGTGAGGATGGCTGCTACAATTGGAGCAGTACCTTCTCCATCCATCGGGATACTCCATGGCATCCCAGAACTCCAACCCACACCCACAAAGAGGTATCCCCTACCTGAACCCACAGCACTTGGTAATGGATGGGGGCAGGCTCTGTAGGTCAGCTCCATGACATCATCAATGCCAGGTATGCCTACCTTTGGGTTCACAGAGGGGCATGGAGGATACCAATGCTGAAAATAAATGGTAACCACTACATGCTCCATGCCAAGGGTGCACATGAGCCACAGGGCCCCAGACAGGCCCATGACTTTTCTCACCTAGGCCTACGGAACATCATGGATGATTGAGGAGATGCCTAAAAGAGAGTTTTCTTTTTTAACTTGTTGGTGGATTGCCATTTTCCTCAATCCCCTACCTGCATGGTGCAGGGGATCCATTTCCCTGCTGATCCGGGCTATGCTCAGTGACCAGACCCGCTCTACCCTCAAACCGCTCCTGTGTCCCCACTGACTTCCATTCTCACAGACAGGGACATTGGGAGCTGAGGCTGCCACACATGGACTAGTCTTATGGAGTGGTATTGGAGAACACATTGGTAGGCACTGGCAAAGCATGACTCCCATGTATACATACCTCTCAACTGCTCACCATTTTCAGGGATGTCTCCAATTTTGCTGCAGAAATATCCTTGCTCCAGAAGACAGTTTTTACCTCTGTCACTGAAGAATTGGGATTTGAATCATAAAAGCATGTCAGCTATTAGTGTTACAGTCTAATTCTCCTTAAGAACATGTTTTTCATATTAAGCCACACATGGTATTAAATATAGGATAAAGTATGGGGCGCAGTGTGATACGAGAATTTAACACACATCGGAGTTGTTGGATGGTACATAAACCCCGCGGGCAAAGCCTGAGAGGTTTATGATAGCCATCCAACAATGAGGGAGTGTGTTAAATTCGAGTAAAACACACTGCACCCCAAATTTTATTTTATATAATTGAAGGGGTTGCATTTTTTCCATTGAGAGGTATGAAAATGAATGAAATATACAGTCTTACCTTGTCTAGTTGATTTTCTTCATTTGGAAAAATGTGGAGTTTGTAATGAGTGAAAAACAGTAAAGTAACTATAAGAAGTTTTTAAAACTGTTAGAACAGGAATTTAATTAACTTTAACAGCAAAGGGAAACCAAAAAAAAAATGTCAGTTTCAATCTTCTGGTTGCTTTTTTTAGGTTGCTACAGGCGTTTCTAGGTGTTGCTTAGCAGTGGGAGTCTTGTAATGGGCAAAGGGAGGGGAAACGGTGAAAGAAAATTTGGGAGAAAGCTTTTTTTTTTTTTTAGGTAGTATGGGAATAGAGAAAATATCTTGTCATTTCACAGCGGCTCAGGAGGTGAGTGTTTATGGCTGACTGAATTCATGAGGGACACTGCTTGTGACAGTCTCGAGCTGCATTGCATCTCAAGAATTTTCCCATTGAAAAGAGCCGCGAGAATGCCGTAATACCTACTCAGGTGTTACGGTATTTAATACATGCTTTTTTTCAATAGGAAAAAATGGAACCCATTAATTATGCTTTTTTAATTGATATTACTATTTGGTAAGATGTGCCCCAGATTTTGGTCATTTGCCCCAATTTTTTACATGTTGTCCCTGATTTCTGAGGCAGGAGGTTGAGAGGTATTCAGTTGTGCCCATCTGATTGTGGATTGGGCCCTGAGTTTTCTAATTTAATAAATGGTTCCTATTAATATAATTTAAAAAAAGCTCAATCTGGAAAATGGGTCTGCAAATCAGCAGTGACATTTCTAAACAACACCCCCCCAAAAAAAACCTTTACAAGGTCCCTGCAACTATCAACATCATCATCAAGTTACATTCTGCACCACTGATCAGCAAATAAATGTGCAACTCTAATTCCTAACCTACACAAATGTTGAGCACCAGGATGGCTGAACCAATCACACGCACAAAGGATCTGCTAAAGTGAATAATTTTATACTCTCCTGATTTGGCAGTAATCACCGTCACCACATTTTTACAACTTAACTTTATGGATTGTGGCATGCAGCACAACAAAACATTTTGCGATAGTGGATTCTGAAACTGCCATTTGAAAACCATATAAACTGTCCACACATTCACTTTCACTTCCACATCTGCCTTGCAAAAATCGGTCTGCAACACAAATAAGAGGATATTTAGCCCAGCTGGAGGACTTCAGATTTAGATTTTCCAGGCTTCAGCAAAAAAAAAAAATAATAGTATTTGAAAGGTTATTAGGACATGCAGGTTACAACAAGTGGGGAGTTTCATCAACAGAGCTTGTAAAAGCATTGTGTAGTCCACCCTTTGAATCTCATGATGTAACTTCAGTTGGAAATGCAAACAGGCCAATGAGGTAGAAAACCAGCAGTTTTAGGATAATCCTAATAGGATTCTCTCTCTCTCTCTCTCTCTGCTCCTCCAGTGCCACAACCGACCACGCTGCTGTGTAGTCAAAAGTTTATGATCCATACGCTCTGAATGATGCAGACAGTTTCTCCTTTAAGATGTTGCTGTTTAATTAGTTATCCTTCCCTGACTCCACTGATGCTTTTTATTTTATTTATTGAAATGTTTCACCAGGGGGCACACTGAATAAGAAGTTGCTTGTCTCACGGTGTGACCTGGGGGGAAGGGGTTACATAGGGTTGTGAAGGATGATCAGTAACAATAGTATGTGGATAGTACAAACAATACAACATTGTAAGATTATGCAACAGTTGGAACACAAGGTATTGTACAATAAACAGTAGTGGGACATTGGGTAAATTACAATACATGTTGAAAATCGTACAAAAGAATCTATAAACGTACAAAACAGTAATAATGCAACAGAACCATTACAGTGCATGAGTGTACCAGGAGCAAGCTTGAGGTAGTACAATGCTGATGCTGGGTCCAGGTCAAGCTTATGGCCATACAGGCAAAATACAAGACCCACATTCTGTATGGTGCTGAGGTATGGGCCATGTCTCCTGTAGAGTCTATGGAAAACCTGTTATGCAAGTACTGCATGTATTTCTTGGGTTTAACAAATTGACTCCTAGTTTCGTAAGGGCTGAACTGGGATTAAATAATCTACAAGCTTTAGTGGACAGTAAAATAATTAACTTCTGGATTAGATTAAATAGACTTCCCTGAAGATTGATTGGTGAACAAATGTTTAAATGAGAAAGTTTATTGGAATGCCTTGGGTTGTAAACCCTCGGCTTGTTTGAAGCACGTATTAAAATTACTCTCTACTTATGGCCTGGAGATTCTCCCGAGATATATCTGTAATAACATCACCTTAAGCTACTATAAATATAAAGCCTATATTTAAAAAAAAATCCAATGTTTTTAAAGGCCAGAGATATCCAGGCCATTTTACTTTCCAAGTATGCCATATGGTACAGCTCTAATGACTGCAGACATGCATATAGATATTATCTGGATATATTGGAAGACATCCACATCAGAAAAAACATGTGCAAAATACAAATGAGGGATGCCTGAGTCCAAGGTTAGGGCTGCTAGGTCTGACAAATCATCTAAGCCTCATGATGTGCTTTGTTGCTGTAATAACGATGCTAAAGAAGGTTTGATGCACATAATGTGTCACTGCTCATGGAATAATGAAGCAAGGAACTTCTGGATTAAACCAATATTCGACTCCGTGCAAAACACCAATGAAAATACAATGTTAAGAATATTGTTCACTGTCGAGGATGACTTCATAATTACAAGAGTGGTCCACTGCTTAGTAAAGATACAAAAAATCAGGAAGAGGTTGATCTTGAAATACGGGAGTTGTAAATCAAATTAAGAGAAGTTATTTTATGTATGTTAATCTATAATTTATTATATTTGTAAGGCTGAGGCCTGTACCTGATACAAATGTGTGCTTTTATATTTTTAACTGTGACGTGAAGTTGTAATGCTCATTTTTATATAATTGAACAATAAAGAGAGATACCATGGGTTTGGATCAAAATATCGCTGCTGCCACCACCGGTACTGCTTGAGCCGTGATCACTGGTGATTCAGCCATGTTCTCCAACTAGAACACATTAAGGAACAGAAGGGTTAAACAGCCTCCCTTGTAATTATCACTATGATGACGGGTTTGAAAATCCTGTGGATCTCCTCTCTCTCCCACCACCAATTGCAATAGGAAGCAATTTTTTTATTTTTATATATTTTATTCTTTGGTAACCGGGTAAGGTCCACTAGGCACAGGTGCCTGTTTTCAGGGGTGACCTGGGAGCACTGGGGAGGTTAAATGACTTGCTCAGAGTCAAACAGTATGCAAGTGGAGGTTTTGGGAATCAAACCCAGATCTGTCTGCTGGATGTACCAAGCTCGTTTATAGCTCATTACTCTAACCTCTAGGCTATACTGCCAGCCCAGCTATTGTTTACCTCAGACACTGGTCACACCACCCAATGCTACCCAATCACCAACTGCCCCCACACCCTCATGTACAACAGCACCAAAAATAAGAGATGATGGTCCAGCGTGGCTGTAAGGTATAACAGAACAAAGGAGCAGGCTAGGATGCAGCTTGGGGAAAACTTTAAAAATGCTACCCCATGTCTTAAAAATTGTATGCAGTAGCTTACATTGCATTAGCCTGCCAACACCAATGGACAAAGGAAAGAAATGATGGTATAAAAGAACAATACAGAGTTCGTAAATAAGTCCAAATCACTGAGTCCATATAACTACTCACGCTCCACATCCTGATATATATGAAACCTAGTGGCTAAAGATCACAGACTCAGTCCAAGGATTTGTTAAGATGCATTGGAATGCTGATTTTCTACACAATTAATGATTCTTCTCCAGCATGGGCAAGGGATACATGTGAACAGAACCAGAAAAAGGCAGTATTAGCTCAAATCAGTAAAAGGACAATATATAATTAAGGTCAATACCAGTCTGAATTAACGAGATAAGAGAAGCCAACATATAAATGTTGACTTGACAGACAGTGATAAGAGCCCCTTATAAAAATGGTTTCAGATCAAAATTATGGTTAAGTCCTTGTAGTTTCAATGTCTCAAAATGGAAAATCCATAATATTTGTATTTAGTAGGTGAGAACTATCACTCCCCTCCAAGACTGTCTGACATGTTCTAAAGCTGCAAAAAAATACATTAATGTCCGAGTTGTGGGCATCATAGAAGTATATCTCCAACGGGATATCTTCTCTGAATCTGATAATACTGTGGTCATGCTCCTGTATACATTCCTTAAGTGGCCTTACTGTCCAACCAATGTATAAAAGACCACAAGAGCACGTCATGTAGTATATCTCAAACAGGGTATGGCAGCATATAAATTCCTTTGTATCATAACTTATAGCTTTGTTTGGGTGTCAACATATTTTACAGGAATTCCAAAAGCGTCAGCTATTGCAACGTCTGCATACATGAAACCCTGCAGGCTTTACATAGGTTAATTTATTATATCCCCCTCCACCCCCATTCCTTTCTCATGCTGCTACACATCAACTTGCCACGTAGGTTGGGACGACGCCTGAAAACGTATGTGTTCTTTGTTATCCATGCACTCTTTCTCTTCTGTATCACTTAATAAATTATGCCAGTTTGCAGATACAGTTTGACCAATTTTACTTGCCATTTGATTGAATTTAGTTGAAAAGAATACAGGCACCGCATCTTCCTTCAGATTAGTCCTACCTTCCAGGATTTCCTCATTACCCATCACGTCAGCCTTGTAATAATTATTTGTTGTAACGATGACTTTCAAAACTTGTTAGTAGTTCTCTTACTTGTTCACAAAATTATTCCTCTGTGCTGCAATTATGTTTCACACAGAGAAATTGACTATAGAGGATGGAACATTGTAGTGACCAGGAGTGTGTGCTTTTGGCATGCAAAGGTAAATTAGTAGCATTAGCCTTTCTAAATCCTTTTGCCTGAACAATTACCCTTTTGGTTGCCTGAAGAGCCAAGTCCAACAAATTTATTTATTTGGCATCAAGCACCAAACTTAATTTCAAAGAGGGTCTCCGTAGGTCATATCTGTATATGTGCCTTGGGTAGATGATTCCTGCAATAGCCTAACATGCATAAGTTTTGAATTTTTTAAATCCACAGTTAAAAAAATAAATTTAAATAACGAGTCTGCAAACTAGGAAGTAACCGTGCTGTGAGGCAACTGCTTCAGTGACTGCACAGCACAAGATGTGACATATGCTTCTGATCCTGTTATGTATTGTCCTGCCCTGCATGCATCAGTCCCCATACTGATTGAATTATTCCCTGGCATCTAGTAGCCCCCCCCGTCCTCCGATCACCATCCCTGTTATAATGCAAGTATTCCCTGGTATCCAGTGGCACCCACCACCCTCCAGTCACTCACCACTATATTTTAATAGAAGTCCCTGGTGTCCAGTGGACTCAACCACCCTCCAATCACTCACTGCTACATCATAATATAGATGTCCCTGGTGTCCAGTGGAACCCCTTCGAGCATCCATCCCACAAGAGAGCCTGCATTCCCTGGGATCTAGTGGCCTCCCAGCACTGTATATATCTCTGAATGCTGGGTCAGGGTGCGGGGGAGAGGGGTGGTGGGAGACTAACTGTCTGGCTGGGGGGTGGGGGCTCTACTTGACACCAGGGAATTGGGATTACATTTTTTACAGTGACTCAGGGATAGGGAAGGGGTCCACTAGACTCCAGGGAATAATATGGTACAGATGAAAAAAATGGATGGATTGCCTTTTTTATTAAGGTGATCCTGTTTAGGAAAAGGGGATCCACTAGACACCAGGGAATTATGCCTTCTCGGGGGCCATGATTGGTGGGTGGGGGGACCACTAGACACAAGGGACTTTTTTTTTTACATGAACTGTGATCGGTGGGTGTGGGGGGGACCACTAGACACCCGGAATTAAATTTTGTTTTACATGTGGCCCATGATAGGCAGGTGGGGGGGCCACTAGACATCAGAAATTGGAGGGTTTTTGTTTTAGATGGATGGGACTCACGATCAGCGGGTGCGGGGAGCCACTTGACACCAGGGACTGGATAGTTTTTTTATATGGGACTCACAATCAGTGGGGGCAAAAGACAACAAGGAGATACCTCTATGCAGTACATTACAGCTCTGTACCTGTAGCTGTGATCTCTCATGCCAAAAACTCAAGAACTTCGGCTGTCAGCTTGAGAACCTCACTGCTCTTGTATTTCAGAGGTTAGTGTGACAGCCTCTGAGAGTCATTGCACCTCAAGCTGACAGTGGTTGGAGTCCAAACCATGCAGGGTGCATCTGTGTTTTTTTTTTGTTAATGTTTTAATTTTTGTATTTTGTGGAAATGTGAACATCTGCCAGCATCCCCACTTTCCTCCCTTCCTCACAAGTTTTGCCCCTCTCAGACCTGATTATATAAAGTAGGGTGTGCGGGGGCACAGCCCTCCATATGAGGGGGGTACAGCAGGTGAAGCCCCCCCACCTAAACATGTCATAGAGATGTGGTGAAGTAAAACTTTGCCAGTAAAGTTTGAATGAAGTGCCAACAGTTTGCACTTCACAGAGCTTCACAAAGCTTCCCCAGACCTGGGAAACTTTGACTTCACCCTCCTCTAATGTCCAATGCACATCCCCCCCCACAAGTTACTTTCTCATGCAAACCCCCGACATTGATCCATCACCAGTTGCTGTGCTGTTTCTATGGCCACCCCCGCATAAAAAATTATAGTGGTGTAAGTGAGAGTGTAAGTTTTTATTTGTGGTATAGGTGTCAGTGTGTGGCTGTTACTGTTCCTGCACTGTATGCTGCTTATACTCTAGTTATTTTTCTCAGCGCTGTTATGTGTTGCGCTGCGTTCACTGAGTGGATGTTAACCGCACTCTAGTTAATTGGAAGTTTTTGACCTGAACTGACAAACAAACAGCTCTCTTAAGATTCCTTTTTTGAAAATTGCAAAAAAAAAGAATAATTTTCCATGGTTCCTTTTTCACAGTTTATGGAAAAAGAAAATCCCTATTCGCAAATTTGTGACAAAGGCTCCTCTTTCATTATTCCTTTTTGCAATTGGCATGTTCAAAAAACACATTTATAAGTAAGTTATCAAAAAACTAACCCAAGAATCGTATTCTACAGGTCCTGATTAGGTAAACCAACTGTTGGTGTGTACCAAAGTTGTGTATTTTTTTAGGTATTTAATATTGTTTTCACCGCCAACTTAAAACAAGATGGTATATTAAAAGGTATATTAAAATTAAGGAATCTATATAAAGATTAAATAAATATGGAGATAGGGGACAACCTTGCCGTGTTCCACTGGCAAACGAAAACACATTTGAAATCTCTTTGTTGCAGGATACCCGGGCTGAAGGGCATGAGTACAGTACCCACACTTTTTGAATATAGTCTTGTGGGAATCCAGATTGCTTAAGGACTGCAAATAGGTATGGCCAAGTAACTTTATCAAAAGCTTTCTCTGCATCTAGGGCAACTAGAGCTGCTTCCAGAGCTGGATCCCCTGACGCAGAAATGATAGAACAGCTTTCCAAAATGATCACTCGCATTACAGCCTGAAATTAAACCAGTTTGCTCAGAACTAATTAGAGTAGACCAAACTACAGACATGCATGTAGCTAAGATTTTTGTATATATATCGTTACATCATTATTAATGAAAGAAATAGGGAGGTAACTTTCCGGTTTCAAAGGATTTTTCCCAGGCTTTGGAAGTCAAATAATGCGGGCCTCGAACAAAGATTTTTCCATGACTGGCGCAAATGACCAAAAATAAGACAGAGGTTAACAGTGGAGCTAAAGATGCTTTTGGAGATCTGGGGTAAGAGTAGGCAGATGGGCCTGCTCAAGGAATTGCATCATTTGCGGGTCATTTGGGCAGCCTGGGACTGGAAGGGGTGTACAGATTCTGATAATAAGAACAGAAAATTTCCACAATCTCTTTTGCACTTCTAACTACAGTCTCAGTGTTGGCGTATGCTAAAGCCGGAATCCACCAAGATGAGCTTTGCCATTTTAGTTGCATAGCCAATAGCTTACCAGCTTTTTACCCTGACCTATATAAGTGGCCTTCATGTAAGAAGGCACTCTGTCCACCCTGTCCAGCAAGTAGGTCACATATTGTGATCGAAGTCTCGCTATTTCATTGCTATCTGCTTCTGATGAGGCTGGAGAAAGTGACCTCTCAATAGCCCTAATTTGCTTGAGCCAGGTATCAACCTGGGACTGGGCTGTCTTCTTGCGGATTGTGGCAAGGCAAATTAACTTACCTCTCCAAGTAGCTTTCAGCACCGCCCAGGGGGTATAGAGGTTAGAAACAGAGTTGCAATTCCAGTATAGTGTTTGCTGTAAAAATCCCCCAAATCTTTCTGCTAAAGCCTGGTCTTTAAGAAGAAGAAGATTATTGAGAGACTAAGTATGGGCGCGAATAGAGAATTGGGAGAATTCTATGACTGCTGGAACTGGAGAATGGTCTGATATCACTCTAGAGTGCATCATACTGTCTCTTACCTGGGATAGCAATGTTTTACTTATAAGGAAGTAGTCCAGCCTAGAGAGAACTTTGTGAAGGACCATGTAAAAAGTAAAGTCTCTAGTGGTTGGATTTAAAGTTCTCCAGGGGTCAGCCAATCCTAGATTATCAATTAGTTCCCTTAATGCTCTCTGTGCAGGGGAGAGACCCACTGAGATCCTATATGTTCTGTCAATATCATTAGCAAAGACCAAATTGAAGTCCCCTCCCAGTACACATGGCAGGTGAGATAATGGTGCCAATTCTGACATCACCTTCACAAAAAAAGAGGGCGAATCAACATTGGGACTGTAAATAGTGCCAAACATTAACTCAATGCTACCTAGTACCCCTTCTAAAAACAGAAATCGCCCTTCCAGATCTTTTATTTCCTTTATACATTGAAATGGCAAGGATTTTGCAAACAGAATAGCCACCCCTCCCTTCCTGGATCTCCTCCCTGCACAGTACACTTGGCTCACCCACAACTTTTTAAATAAGGTGGCCTGGGTTTCAGGGAGGTGAGACTCTTATAGAAATGCCACCTGCCATGAAAATCTAGATAAGTGACATAATATGGTGTATCTTTTCCTGTTTTCTGTACACCCTTTAATGTTCCAGGTTATAATTCTAATCCCCTGGGCCATAGCTCCAAGCCTTGCTTATAGAGAATGTACCTCTTAAACCAAAAAGAGTTGTGTTATCTCCCACCGCCATCCTCCCACTCCTCCCTAATTTAGAAAACCAAATCCCTCCATTAAACTGCAACATAAAAAAGCTAGTCCAAAAACCCCAAATAAACCAAAAACACATCTCCTGGCCTTGTGCCAACTCCAATTTAACTGGTCATGGTGCAACCTACGGCAGCTCCAGGTCTGTGGCAGCCTGAATGAAAAAGAAAAATAAGCTTCAGTGGAATACAACAAGAACCTTGGTATCCACTCACAGCTCAGTGATTTTTGCCTCAAGAAGGTACTTTTAAACCCCATATCTATTTGTCAAGAGCGAGCGAGGCATTTTAAGCCTAGAAAAAGCATCCTAAAATACAATGCCATGCAGTAGCTTCACACTGACGTAGGAGATGCTCTATATAACCCTATTGAACCAGGCTACTTATTTAATTACATACAAGAGCATAAAGAAGTTGCTATTCTTCTTATTTTACCCACAGGAACTTGATAGAAAAAAACATAAAGAAGGGATGCACACTATTAGCAAGTTAGAAGAAATACTCAATTGTTCCCTAGTTTACACTGAACCATATGAGTGCAGGGGGAAAAAACAGAAACACTAAATCATAATTTGAACAGTGTAAAACCCTATTTCAAATATTTGTTCATTTTGTACTTGACCCCATACCAGAAAAAGTGAGAACAATCAGAAAAGGCAGCACATTCTCAGCAACAAGTTCCTAACAACTTAAATGTGTACAACAACAGTAGGCTCTTCTCGAGCATTTAAAAGATTGCAGTTGAGTTTGTGCACTGGTATTAAACGAACAAGGAAATGCGGTCACTAGGGGGCACTTCATGTCCATGTTAACGGTTCAAAATGTCTTTTCCAAATAGAACTAAGGAATGGGGACCAGAACTTCCTCCCTCTCAAGCCCAGCTGACAATGCAAAAAGCAAATAGGGCATATCAGAGCTGCTACTGAGCCTTTCTCTTCTAAAAAAGGGGAGTACAACAAATAATAAAATCTTCTTAAGATCCTCATAGTTACCCCTTCTGCTGAGCTGAAATAAAGTCTTAATCAAGTTATGATTTTAATAGTCCAGTTTTCATTCCATCCTGGAGAGATAATCAAGTTACAATATTTTAAACCAATGCGGTATCGGAAAGGTCCCTTCAGGTTTTGAATAGGTCTGGAAGTAATTCCATTAGCTCCCATTGTGCTTGCTCTGCTATTTCAAATTTGAAGATACCTTTTTGTATATGTAACTCAAGCCTGGCTGGATATAACAATCTGTGCTTCACATGTGCAGCTCACAACTTCGATAAGATGGCTCAGTATGTCTGCCTTGCTTGGCAAACTCGCAGAGTGTGATCAGGTATGATCTTTAGGGTTTTACCCTCCCATTGCACAGCAGCAACTTGGCAAACCACTCTTAAAATATGATTGAGGTCTAAGTAGTTCAGCACCCTAAAGATTATTGGAAGTGGTGGGTCGGAAGGTGAAGGTTTAGCGTGCAGTGCCCTATGCCCCTGTTCTATAACATATGTGGTACCATTAGGGCTTGGCCCAGCTATTTTTGTACAAAAGTTTTGTAAAATAAACAGTGATATTATGTCCGTCTTGACCTTCTGGAAGGCCAAGAATGTCTAGGTTATTTCTCCTGCACCATCCTTCAAGGTCATCTACTTTGTCCTCCAATTTTCCCAGTCTGCGATTGAAGGCAATCATCGTTGGTTCGCACTTGGCTTGTTTGTTCTCAATAGCTGAAACTCGAGCTTCCACATCAGACACCCGACGTGCGACCTCCGGCATGGTAGGTTTTAAATCTTTCAGGTTATTTAAAATTGCTAGTACTGCAGTTTTTATTGTGGGTACCTCCAGGGCCATGTTAGATACGGTATTCGATTCAGGGTCTGGAGCCAGTACCATGGCGGGGATTTGCGTAGGTGAATCGCTTCGACGTGGTCGCTTGGCCTCCAGGCTGGGCAATGGCTCCTTGTTGGGCTCCTCTAAGATTGCAGGGTTCTCTGCATTTCCCAGAGGGATTTCCATTGGTGAAATTGCCATTTTCTCTCAACAGCTTACAGATTCTTGATATGTCAAAAAAAAATGTATATTTGCTGTTTTCTTGCTGTTATTTTGACAAAAAGGCCCCACAGACTCAGAGCGCTATAAAAAGCTAGCTACCCTGCTGTCTGCATAACATGACTCCCGGGTATTCCTTTCTATTTTACCAGGTCTCTGAAATCAGATACAACATATGTGTGACTGATGTAAACTCCAGACTTGGTATGACTGTCTGAATAGGGTACTTGACTAATGCAATGTATAAAGTGCTGCCACTGGATGTGATCTCTGAACAGCTATTTGTGGAATGTAAACTGGATATTTTCAGTGTAATCTGGAAGGTACTTTCTTCCCATTCTGTTTTGTACTACTCCTCTAATACATTGTCTTTTACTGAATGTGCCATCTGGATGGGCCGAGTCATGCCTAAAAATGGTCCCTGGGACTAGTGTACTCACCCAGTAAACAAATACATAAATATAATATAATATAATATAATATAATATAATATAATATAATATAATATCATATCATATCATATCATATCATATCATAAATGTCATCTGTCATTCTAGATGTTTTGTTTTGCATCTGGAAAAAGCATAAAAATATTGTTCATTCAGGCCTGGATATTCAGACCACTTGCACATGGCACAACTGAGTTGCACCAGTGCCAGTACAAAGATGTGCCACCAAGTGACATTAATGGGAGCCATGGTGCAGCACAAATCCCATTGTGCCAATGTGCAACTAAAATGTATGCAGCGCAAGTGCAGGGGGCGTTCCCATGAATATGCAGCACAATGGGATATTCAACCGTGAAGCCATGGCGCAGGTCCAGAGCAAACCCAAGATGTGCCACCCAGACCTGTTCCCAGAAAAACAGGGTGCAAACACACAAACAGCAGATGCATAGCCCTGCACTGAGAAACACAGAGGGAGAGAGAGAAAGACAGAGAGGTGCAGTGAGAAAGGGAGAGAGGGCTAGAGAGAGAGGGAAAGACAAAGAGAGAAAGAGAGAGAGAGAGAGAGAGACAGACACACACACACACGCACCCACACAGGCAGTGTGGAATGTGGTGTGGATCAGATGCATGTCACCGGTGCACAGGCACAACTGTCACTAGGCTGCCCTCATCACGCCCACACCACATGTCCCAGCAACCTGGCATGCACAGACAGACAGCATGCGGCACAACACACATGGGAGCCACCACATGTATTACACACACACACCACCCATGAGTGCACTGGGCAGCAACAGCAGACAACGGACAGGCAGACCACACCTCAGGCTAGTCACATGGTTCCACAGCCACCACAGCCACATGGGTGGCCACACCGGGGTCCTATTGGCAGCCGCAGGCTGTGCATAGGCCATGGGGGGGAGGTGTTTGTCTCCCCCCAAGGGTGATGTGTGGGACCATGACCGAGTTCTCATGGGGGTATGTAGGTGGCCAAACAGGCCAGCCCCGGACATGCCAGGGATGCCTACATCTGAGCCCGGGGTCCACCATGATATGGTCACCTGATGCCAGGCCCATGGGGTGGACAGCATGCTGCAGGGGATCTCCTGTGCATGGCCATACCCAGTGGCAGCCAGCAACACAAAGCCATCCACAATGGCACCAGCAATGCAGTCCATGGACACAGTCATGGCCTCCTGCATGCGTTGAAGCCCCTCCAGGATCTGCGCAGTGCCCCTGTCCTGCTGCTCGGCTAGCTGGCACACCTCCACCTGCAGTGCACGCACCCCGGTGGTGAGCAGCACCTGTTGCTCAATGGATGCCTGCAGCAGCCTGGTGTGCTCAGCCAGCTGGTCCACATCCTGTACCTCCTGACTGGGATGCCGATCGGCTGTGGGTGACCTTCAACACCATCCAGCCTCCCTTTCCAGTGGATGCTGCACATTGGGGTGTACAGTGGGACGGAGTATGGCAGGTGCACCGGTGGCAGTACCCATGTTCGGCTGCCCAGTGGCACCCACAGCCTGCTGCTGCCACCTGTCCATCTGCTGTATGTTGACCTGCGCCTGCGCAGCTGTGGTAGCACCACCACCTACACAGGGAACAGCAGTGGCACCATACACTGCTGCACCTGCAGTGCTGGCAGGTGGCTGTGCAGCCACGGGCATGGCACTGGGCCTTGACGCCACCTGTGGGCAAAGGGTGACTCCTCCACAATGTCACCCACGCTGTCCAGGATCAATGTGATGTCATCCTCAGAGTCGGACTTTGCCCCAGCCTGTGTCTCTGTACACAGCACACCAAGGCTGGCATCCTGCAGAAACACATCCAGGGCCTTGTCTGATCCCAGGTCAAGGATGTCCACATGCACCGTGGTGCTCAGCTGTGGCCTGTTGGGGCCATGGATGCCAGTGGATGCTGATGGTCTATCCACAGGGGCCATGTTGCCATTCACAGGGGCCGTGGATGCTGCCGGCATCCCATCCTCTGCACAGAGTCATACAGGTGCCACAAGAGAGGAAGGGAATGTCAGTGGTGTGTAGCCTCCATGTGCCCCCCATGTATGCCGCTGGTGTACGTGGCCAGCAGAGTGCCATGCATGGGGTGTACACATGTGCATGTGGGACAGCGGCATGCACATCAGCATGCCCGTGTACACACCCTCCATGCCAGTACATGTTAATGAGTAACATACATACCATGTAGTGATGGGCTGCCACCCATCTGGAAGCCCTCTCCAGGCATACCCACCACTGAGGTGCGGCGGATGGCGGCCGCCACTAACTTCTCCGTTGGAGTCAGTGTGGGTGCGTTCAATGGTCCTCCACCGGTGGCACTATGGGATGCTCTAATGGCCGCCTCCTTCTCCTTGATGCGCCACCTGTCCATCCCAACCTTCTTGTGGCACTCCTGCTGACCACTGGTGGCTGCTGTGCTGGTTCACGTAGGCCACCACTTCACCCCATCTGATGGCCCGGTCATGCAGAATGTCTGTGGCACCACTCAACAGGGCCTCCCTGTCCAGGTATGCCTCGAACTGGGCATCAGTCTCTCCCTTAGTAAAGTTGGGCCTGCACTTGCGAGCAGGCCCACGCTCCTTGCCCTCCTCTTGCCATGACTTTTCACCACCTGTGAACATGGACAGCACAGTGTGTCAGTGCCAGCATGGCCCTGGGCAGTGCCACCTTGCATTGCTGCAACATCCCAGTGTGTTGCTGCAGCAGCCTCCACTTACCTGTCAAGGTTGCAATACTGGTCCTTGCCTGTGCTGTTCCCTGGCACTTACAAGATACATTGCATGCAAATTAGCTTTTGTGTAATGGTAATGATATGCTAATGCACCCGACTGTGCCTTGCATTGGCTGATGAGGTAATTTTCATAGCTTGGCTGACTGTTAAGAATTTGTGCTATGCTCAGTGGTGTTGCGCCAGAGCAATTCCATGGCGCATGTCTTGCACATGCATGGAGCGTGGTCCCGCTATGCACATGTGCACACCCCCACACTGGCCTATCACACACAGAGCGTGCCTTACGGTGTACCGTGCAACCATGCACATATGCAGCACTGCGCGGGGTCAGAACCTGTCACCGCTGGCTCGGGGTCATGACACTGCACAGTGGTGGGTCATGCGCATGGTGCACATTCCTGGACACACAGTGTCGGCCAGCATTGTGCATCTTCCCGATGCTTGATTGCGTGCTGTTGCACCCTATTGTGCACTGCAGACAAGCTACCACCATGTGCATTTTTCATCACGGAGGCCCAGAACTGCATCGTGATTGACAATGGCAAGCAGACGTGACTATCAAGCGCTTAATTGGTCGGACATCAAGCTCACAAACCTGGTGGCAGTGGTCCAGCATTTTGTGGCCCAACTGTATGGCCAGGTGCCACTTCCAGCAGATGTGGGGGCAGGTGTGGCAGACCATGTTATGGGCCTTCAAAAGGCACCTGGATGTGGCGCGGTTGGCTGAGCAGTGTCGCCACCAGTACGGGGACTTGCAGGGCAGGAGCCCTGATGTGCTGCGATGGCTGCAGTTGAGGGTGCAGAGTGGGGCTGTCCCACAGCCAGGTAGGTGTGTTTGCTGATGGTGAGCATGCCCATGTGCCCAACTGTGGTTTTCACAGGTTTGCGCAGTGAGCTTCGCTGCTGGGGTGGGACTGTCCCTGTGACCACGGTCATCATGCATGTCCACAGCACATGTGGCACGTATGCTGGTGTGTTGGTTGGGGGCTGTGCTGGGTCTCGACCATGCTCAATGTGGGCCTTGGGGTGGCAGGGGACCTTCCATGCCTGTGTACTCATGTCCTCGTCGCTACATGTCATCTACAGGGTCGGAGGACCGCAGGTGGGCCAGGGAGGCCACGGACAGCATGAGGGCCTGGGATCGGCCACAGGATGGTGCTTGCAGGGGTCAGAGGGGTGCAGGTAAGGGTGGTCACTGTGGTGAGTCCTGTCACTGTGGGTGGGCAGAGGGTGCAGGGAATGGCCATGGTGGGACCAGCCTTGTGTCAGGTTGGCTGTGTGTGGCGCATGGTCCATCTGTCGTTCCACCGTGGCATGTCTGTTGGTGGCATGTGGCCAGCCATTGGGGGGCTGTGCACCCGGCCACAGCCTTGTGTGCTGCATCAGTGTTGCCACCCTGTGCTATGTGCCCATATCCATGAGCTCATGGTGCCAGTGGGCTACACTGTCTACCTGACTGCACCATTGGGTGTGCTGTTTGGATTGCTGCGGTGGATAACATGGCACAGGTACATTATGTACCCCTGTAGTGCTTTCCCCCACTGTCCACAGCACTGTGGTGGGTGGGTGCCATTTGTGCAGTGCACTGAATGCCTTTCTTGTCCCTTCCCCTAGCTGCATGTCAGCCTGCTGCCAGGAGGGCAGCCCTGCTGTGACCAGAGGGCCTGGCAAGGGTGATCACACAACAGCAGAGGATCCTACAAGTGGCCGTGGGGATCCAAAGTGCACTGCGGGTCCTGGAGAGGTCCCTGGCCCATCATTGAGGGGTCCAGCTGTCATTGCCCCCTCCTCTCCCATTTCTGTTCCTCAGCATTTCCTCCTGCAACTGTACAGATCCCTCTCCCCGTCCCCCTCTCCCTCACTCCCTCTCTTGCCATGATGTTTGCTTTTTTTACTTCCTCTTTTGTTTTATATAAATGCTTTTGTGGTATATTTCTGTGTCTGTGTCTGATTTGCAGATGGCATGGGGAGCCATGCTGCAGCTGTTAGCTCCCTGTTCTTGGGGTCACTGTGGGCACGGGGCAGGTCACTGGTGGCGCCATGGTGACTGTAAGGTCTGTGTTAGGTGTACCACTGTGTCCCGTGGCCTGGTGTGTGTACCTGGGTGCACTCAGGTAGGGCATGCTGGCCCATGGGGCCATCAGGGTGCTCTTCCGCTACCGTGGTGGTAGGGGTGCCATGGTTGGGGTCCGGGTCCCCTTGGTGGCTTGACCCCCCCGGGGTTGTTGGGCTTCCACCTTCCATGACTTTTCTGCATGGGGGGGAAGCCTGTGGCATCATGAAGGGGGTGGTTTGGCACTGGTGTGAGGGGTGGGGGACATGGGTGTCATTGTGCCAGGGGGCTGGAGGTCAATGTGTCCAGGGTGTGCTCTGTGGGGGTCTGCTGTGCCCCTTCCCCTATGCTGCCTTGGTTCTGTGTCTTTCCTACTGCCTGTTGCTCCTTCCCTACTCACTGGTGTTGTGCTCAGCTCTGCTCTGCACCTCCCTGGTTGTGCTGGTACATCCTTGATTGCGCCATGCTGCATTTTAGCCATATTCAGCCATCTTGCCCATGGCTGTTTCAGGTGGCGCATCTTCTGAATATGGCTCTGGGTATGCCATGGCACACTTTACTTGTGCTGCACCAGTCTTGCACCAAGGAATGGCACATTTCTGAATATCCAGGCCCCAGTGTCTATGTCAGCAAGTTATATTTTAACTGTGGTTACGCCAGAAGCACCACCTGCCCGATCAAACTGTTTATCAGTATAAGTAGTCTCTAAAAACAGCACATATCACAAAAATGTGCAAAAATATCTCCTGCTGACACAAGCATGGCATAAACAAAGCACAAAACTGCCAAAAAAAGTGATGTCCTGAATATGTACCTCCAACTCTATTAGCCATAATCTGACTTGCACCACTAACACAAATCCCCAGATAAATATATAGAATCCCCAGACCAGAAACACTTTACCAGAACTTCCCACAGTTGTTTCAACATATTGTCAAAAATACCTTTTCCATATTGCTCAGCATTCCTCCAAATGCGAAACTGTCCGCAAATCAAAAGTAATCCACTCGGACTGCCGGTGAAACAAACCAAAGAGACAGAGCACTAAAATAGCCACATACCATATGCAGCACCACAGTCTATGAAAAATAAACCAAACAGAACTCAACAAATCATGGTAAACACATTGTTACCATTAAAATAAAAACTGTTCGACACAACCCAGCTCAGAAGGACGCCAACCGAACTCCCGCCCACTCAACAGCAACAGCCAATCACATTTCACAAACACAATGTAATCAGTCATACATGACAACCAAGACAAACAACCAATCACGTAACAGGACCAAAACACATTCAAGCTTCCAACCAATCACAGTCCAACAGTGAGTCCCATTCACAAAACAGATCTCAATAACAAAAAAGCAACCATACATTTACCGGAAGAATACCACAAAAAAAAGAAAACCACAAATAAAAATGCAATAACTCACTCCCCTATTGCATAAATCAAACACATGATGGGCAGAAGTGGGATATGGCAAATATTCTCACTCCTGCATTGTGAGGCATGAATATCTCACTCTGCAGGAGTTAGAATATTTGCCATATCCCACTCCAGACCATCATGTAACCCATATATATAATATACATATACATATATATATATATATATATATATATATATATATAATATACATATACACATATATATATATATATATATAGAGAGAGAGAGAGAGAGAGAGATCGATATATAGTATATAGATTTATAGATATAGATATATAGCAATATGTGTGTGTGTGGTTATATATATTATGGTAGCACAGTAGTGCTATCATAGTTAGGCTTGAGGAGCCATTTACATGTTAAACCCCAAATTTTGCACCTTAATAACTTTGCAACCATTTGACGGATTGGCCTGAAATTTAGAATACACGATCAAGACCCATACGCCTTGGGATCTGCCAAGTTTCATACCAGTCGGCTATACGCTGTGGAGTTATTAAGCATGATCTGCGTGTGTGTTTACACTTTTTTGGAATTCTACAGTCGCGCCTACATGTGCACGGTTTGCGCGACCGGTCCGAAATCTTCAGGGAATGTGCGGCCGGGGTCCCCGATGTGCCTTTCGAAGATTTCGAAAACTAATATTAAATGGTTCAGAAGTTATTCAAAAACAAGTTCCCATTATAAGTCAATGGGAAAAGTTAACAAAAAGTTCAACAGTGTCACAAATGCGTTTTTTACTTTCTCAAATGGCCCTTTTACTGTCGCAAATCCGCCATTTTGTTTTCGGTTGGTGATCAGAAAAATGCTTGGCATTTAAATTTGGGACCCTCTAGCAACCTAATTCTTTTTGTATTCACCTAGTCGGACCCTGAGGATGCTAGCCATGTCTTTGTTTTGAGGTAAAACACCCCAGAAATATGTTTTTCACATTTTTGGAAAAAGCACTTTCGCACTTGCGACACTGTCGAATTCTTTGGCATCCTGCTGCAAAAGAACGGTTAGGAGTTTTGGGATAAAATTTGGAGGGAATGCAGCCGACATCTCACAGATGTGCCTTTCAGTGTTTCATTGAAAAAATATTACACGGCGGCAAAGTTACAGTACTCCAAATTTGACGCTTTTTCCCATAGGATAACATTACGGCGTACGATGCATTACAGCAGTCGTTTGACGCCCTGCTGCAAAATAACGGTTCAGTCTCTTGAGCTGAAATTTGCAGGGAACACAGCCAATATCCCACAGATGTGCCTTTCAGTAGTTTGGTGAAAAAATATTACAGGGAGGCAAAGTTATAGTACTCCAAACTTCTGTTTTTTTCCCATAGGATAACATTATGGCATTCGCCATGCCTTTCAGGGCCCATATTTCAGAAACGGTGCGAGATACAGACTTTTCGTCGGAAAAATGCTTAGCCTCCCCAATGCTATCATTGCCCAATGGGGGCTAAGCATTAAACTAGCCAGGAAAGTGATAATTCGTACGACTTTTACATTTTTTTTGTATGTCGAACGGTTCCTGAGATATAAGAAATTTACTATTCCAAGTCCTCATTTTTGTGTTCCGAGAGTCATTATTTTGCATACATTCTTTGTACTCACTGTCTTTCTCTATGCAGCTTTTGGGGAAAACCAGCCTGTGCGCTTACATTACTGTTACCATTACCATTTCCGCTTGTGGTTCCGTACCTCTTTCACTTACCGTTCACGTCTACTCCACCATGTGCGTTACCCTTTGCGTTTTCATGTGCGTTTGTGTTGTTTTTAACATTTCTGTCTACAGTACTGTTTCTCTTTCTGTTTTGCTTTGCGTCACCATGTGCATTACAATTTGCGCTTGTGGGCACAATGTTACTATGTGACAAGACATCACGTAGCGGGAGCACGGGGCCAGCAGGGACCCGCGCTACCACTGCCGCATTACATTCACTATTTCTTGTTATCATTCTGAAAAAGAAAGTAAATTAGAGGCAAAAAAATCCATTTAATGCATCAGTTAGGGTTGCTCCACAGCGACAAAAGCGAGGAAATTTGATGTTAGGGTTGAAACCCCCTTTGCACCCCTCCAGCCCATCCCCCAACAGGCATTGGGGTGCGTATTCGGGTTGTCGGTCCTAACTCTCACCCCATTCTCCTATACCTATGCTTCTTTACACATGTGATGGGGTGAGAGTTAGGGCCGACAACCCCAATGTGCATCCTGATGTCGGTTGGTGGGGTGGGCTGGGGGTGCAAGGGGGGCTTTCAACCCTAACTCCGAATTTCCTCACTTTTGTCACTGTGGAACAACCTAACTGATGCATTAAATGGAGTATTTACCTCTACTATATATATATATATATATACACACACACACACACACACACACACACACACTCATACATATATATATATATATATATATATATATATATATATACATGGGTTACTGAATGGACTCTCATGATACTAGCAATACTCATGTAACCAAGCTAATTAGGAAAGTTGGAGTAAGAGCTGACTTACTACGTAAATTCTTAAGTGCTTGGATCCAGAGATTTGATCAAAAATTATCCAGACACATATATTTCCTTTATTGAACTGAACAGATGTCCTCTATGGTACTGCTTCATGTGACAGCCTTCAGAGATTGGACAAATTATACAACTGATTGGCCTGACTCATTCTTGAGTGGTCAAGAGCTATGCATCATAGTGCTTTGTATAGAAAATTAAATTGGCTATCCTTGACAAATTATAGAAAATTACATAAGCTAATATTTTCTTTGAAATGTGAATGGAGTCAATTCTGAAGTGCTTGAAAGAGTGCATAGCTATGCAGTCAGTTTCCACTAACACTAAGAACCTCTAGTTTGTTAGAAATAAGTGTCTACTGACCCCATGGCACCTGGCGATGGGGGATAACCTAGCATGCTGGTGATCTGGGTTTGCACCTGAGCCCAGGACAACAGGAGTGGACATTGGCAGGGAGAGCTCAGAGCATCTGACAGGACATTCTCCTCTGGGGGATGGTGGGACTGAGACTGCACTGCTCTGAACTGGCTCCTGGCAGCTTGAGTAGGTGATGCATGCTGTGGCATGGGTGACTATGCACCACTGTGCATCCTGTCATGGACACTGCAGGTGTGAGGCCGCCCTGTGAGTGGAAGGTAGCCAGGTGGGAAAAACTTAGAAAAATTAGACACCAGGCTAGCCAGATAACAGCTGGTACCCCAAGTGCCACAAAGCCTGGAAGTGTCCACACTATTACCCTGCTGAGCCTCGCATAGCTAGAAGTGCCCACTGGTCCAGCCTCCTCTCCCGGTGGCACCATGGGAGGCAGTTCCCTGGGAATACATTGAGTCAACTGGGTTCTGGCACAAATTGGGTAGCGAGATAGCAACTGCGGGTCTGGTGGTAGGGGCCCTTGGCAGTCTGATGGAATGGTTGGCCAGTGGGATTGGGGGGAAAAAAAGCAAGAAGTGTACCCTAGACAAAAACCTAGAAATCTGCATACATCTTTATCTATTATATTTGCATTACATATACAATAATGGAGGAAGTGTTCTTAACAAGGATTTAATGATCACCTGAGGTGTGGGTTGCTACTCACCCTCAGGGTTTATTACTGCATCCCACACTGAGGGCGATCATTAAATCCAAGTTTTATAGACTTCCTCATCTCTTATTATTTTTAATTGCTGGTTACCAATTTTTCTATTTACATTTATCTCACAGTTGCGATCTTACTGCAGTTAAAGATGTCAGAGCCCTTTCCCCTGCAACTTCCTGTTCTGTGCGGCTGCCAAACAGCAGGATCAACCAGATAGTGAGAGAGACTTGGGGATGTTCTGCACTGTGGTTTCCAAATGGTAGGATCAACCAGATAGATTGTTTTAAGGCTAATGTGTGTGTGTGTGTTTTTTTAAAGAAAAAGCAATGAAAACTCAGTCTGGCAGCTCCTCGCTTAGTGACTGAGAAGTCATCATGTTTGAAAATGTGTTTAGCCTGCCCAGAGGATGGGAACAGCCAATGAGAGAGCAGCTGTGTCTGAGTGACTTGGCTCGTGCTCGACATTATAACCCACAGGTTATAACGGCAAATTATAACTTGGTCAGGCAACGGGAAGAATTGCTGACCAGTTATTATATGGATTTCATTGACACCAAAATGTAGGCTTTTGCATGTTAGTCTCCCTTCATAGGAGGATAAAGAACTAGTTTGTAGACCTCTCTCTCTCTCTGCTCTGTCCAGTTGTTGTTTGGAATCAAAGGGTATTACTTGAAATTTGATCCTACCAAGGTGAGTTTTAGGTATAAATTGTTTTTTGTAATCTTGTACAAATATACTTTGTGCCATATTATTCTATGTTGTGTGTTATTATATTGCAACTCATATGTTTTGTATGACATAATCTTGGGACATCATTGTATATAAGCATTACTCAATGGTCTTATCCTAAATAAAAATTAAATGAAAATTGATCATACAGTAGCTATCAACAGATTTGATGGATTTGTTTAAAAACCGCATTCATGCTTGGCGCAATCATGTACCACAATATACTAACACCTGCTGGTAAACTTGCAACATTCTTAGGAATAAATGTAAAACCTCTATTTCATTAGCCAGTGCTCATTACCATAAACATTTTAAAACCTTAGGGTTTCTAAACAATTGTGGACTGATGGACTGAAATTCTTCATTACAAAATGATAGTGACATTGCTGTGTCTACATTAAGCATGGGGAATTTAGTAAATATCATGACTGCTGAAGCTTATTGTATTGATAACCACCACTTCATTATGGCATCTTCATTACCATTTGAGTTTGCTGCTGCTATGGATTAGGCCCAGTTTCAGACATCCTGACCTATAGTACAGTACCTCAGAGAATTTAAGTTTAAAAAAATTCTAACAATCAAGTATTAAAAGAACTTGCAGCTTGAGATGCCACTTGAAGTGTGGGTTTGGATGATATGCACATATAGGGCCCTATGCACTAATGGGTGGAGTGGCTACGTACCACGCAGCTGCGGTGCAAAGCCACTCCACACCCACTGCGCCCCCCCCTGCAGGGGAAGCACCAAGGGGGGGTGCGTAGCACCTACACGCCCGATACCCCAACCGCGTGGAGAGCAATGCACCTAGCAGGGGACTGGTCAGCACCATGCGCCATGCACTAAGGCACATAGTGCTGGCTGTGGGGGTGCAAAGGAGGGTGCAACCCATGACAGAGGAGACCCTGCTGTAATGAACTATGCTCTCCCTGGAACATACCCCTCCTGACACTGCGAATCTGGAAAATGGACACTGAGCTGCCCCAGCCCACTAGGATGATGGTAAGGGTTGGAACTGTTGGCCATCGAGCCATGGCACTGTCTATGAGGGTATGGGGTGGGGTTTTCAGTGCTGGGGGGGTTGTCACTGCCTATAAATGTAGGTGGGGGGGTTGCTGGACCAGGGGTTGGGTGTGGGTCTGGGCCACAATGAGGGGTCTTGCTGCACAGGAGCTGGGGTTGCCTCCAATGTGTTGGCTGTGGGGTGCAGCGGGTAGTGCCCCCACACCAGGGGCTTGGCAATGTGGGGAAGCTACCAGATAGGGCATGGGCACATAGGTCCAGATTGCCACCACTGCTACCCATGCACCTGAACCCATGCCCACTGTGCAACTGATCCATTCCGTGACCATTCTGGGCATCTGATTAGATGCCCAGCTGGGTCTGCGACCCTGCCCCCAGCCATCCTTTGGCATCCTGCATGCCAGGGGGGGCAGGGCTGCATACAGGTGATGGTGGCAGGTATTGAATACCCAGTGCACAGCTACGTGGGTGAGGTATGCGCTGATTCCATGTACTTCTGCCCCAATAGTACATAGGGGCCCATAGTTATTGAGGAGTGCATCTGTATAAATAAGTGAGCCACTCTGCTCAATTTCATATATCCTTACATACCGATACATTTCTTTCTGAGTGGAAAAAGGCAAGCGTCAATCCCATTCTTAAGAGTGGTGACCATGGCATTGTTAACCATTTCCATCAATTTCTGTTTATTCATTTCTGTCTGAATTGCTGGCAAAAATGCATACTGTGTGATCCTGAGCAAGTCACTTGACTTCCTTGTGCTCCCAGGTCGCATCTGGAAACAAGATTCAGTTAAGTGTGATACTCCTGGTTAAACAATGTTCCCTTTCCCTTTCCCTTCTCTGAACCAACAGAATATTTAGATACAAATAATCTTCTTACTTCATCCCAGTCAGGTTTCTGTAGGTACTGCTCGACAGACACTGCCCTTTTCAAGTTCACCAGTGATGTTTATGATGCTACAGACCATGGTGAACTGACAAGACCAGTGTTCTTCAACCTGTCTAAAGCTTTTGACACCATAAATAATGAACTGAATGCAGACAAACTAGCAGATACAGGATGTACTACAACAGTTGTTTCCTTATTTAAGGACTACTTAAACAATAGATCATATCATGTTTATAGTAACAGGAGAGCATTTTAACCATAGGAAAACCCCACTATAATTCACTTTTATAACCAGCTGGTTATAACAGCAAATGTGAGTCAGGTTTCCCTTACTCTTCTCGTGCCTGTTACATTCTTGCCTTCCTCGCGCATACATCCTATCGGCTTCTTCAACCCAACTGTAGCTGCTGACACAGAAATCGATTTCTATTTATATAAATGCTGTGGTGAAAAAAAAACAAACACTCTACAGCAATTATATAAAACAACACATGGGTAGTGTGTGAAAACTCAAATTTTACACATACACACCCTTAGTGTTGGATTCTTGTATAAACTGTTTAAGTTTAGCTCTCAGGTTTATGTAGCATCCAACACCTCGGGTGTGTGTACAATTCTTGTTATACACACTACCCCATATATTATTCTATATTACACAATGGTGTGTGAAAATCCTGTAACCTTATGGTCAAAACATGTCACATGACCGTGGGTAAATCCTGCATAACCCACGGTTGAGAAATGGCATTTATAAAAAACATAACTAAACACATTTTTACATTTATTTTCCACATGGGTCCATTGTATAATCGCAATAAGGCACTCCAGGATGTGAGTTATTGGGTGATTTACCCACTTCTTATGTGGTTAAGTCACTCAGCTTTGCCTCATGACACACCACACAAGGTGTGGGTAAATCCCCAATAACCCACACCCTGTTGTGCCTTATTGCTTAATGTAATTATGGGGATCCTGAGCTTTAATATTCTTGGAGTGAGGAGTGCCTCAGCGGTCCATCTAGCGGGCTGTTTCATTTATCATCTTTGTAAGTAACCTACCACTATTTTCAGATTGTCAGGGCTTATTATACAGTGATGATTCAGTTATCTATATTTAACCCACCCCAAAGAAGTGGGGCTTACCCTTAATTATCTCCCTGGGCACCCCTTTTGCCCTCTGTCATGCCTTGCTCCAGCTCTGGCATTCTGCCATCTTGATCCTGGGCTAATATACAGTTTGAGGTAATTCATTTGGAGTAATGCTCTGCCCATAGTTCCTATGTGAATGTGCAAACTGGCACCCTTGCGCTATAGCTTTAATAGCTCGGTACCTGTGTATAATATTACTAGCCTGTGCAGGGTCTCCGTGCTTTGGCACTCGCGACCAGCAGGGCAACATTAATAGAGACTCCACTCCTGCACCTGATAATAGTGCATAGGTAGCCCTATCGAATGCTGTAAATGTTTAATTCTAAAACAGCAGATTGCTTATAAATATAGACGTTAAAGTTGGACATTTAGCTGTCTGCCCATCAGCAGCCATCTTGCACATTTGACCTTTCTGTTTCGATTAATCATAACTCGAAGGGTCCTGTGGGGTCCTTAGCTATGGCTGCTGGAAAGAAAAGAGGAATGTGTGTTTGGTGCCTTTCAAGTGGCCTCTCGGAAAGCCTGAACTGTGACAGACAGCCTCACCTACGAATCAGATTACAATATTGTGTTCTCTTCAGTTAGAGAGAGATTGTTGGACAGTGCAGTTCTGTGGGAGCCCCCAGAAAGTGAGGTGGCTCAGACTGTATCCTTTGTAGGAAAGTTAGGAGGCCTGTCTAGGTTTTCACAGTAAATAGCCAAGTGCAGTCCGCTGGAACTCCAATATCTGTGGTAGTGTCAAAAGCTCTTGTAAAGAGAGGGAGCCTTCTCCCTGTGTTTCTCGGCTAGCGCTGCATGGGCCTACATGTTAAGCCAAATCAGGTGGTTTGTCTGAACTGTATCAGACATTGTTTGGAAGCCAAAGTCAAAGTGCAGTAGAGTGGGAATCCTGCATTAAGCTACCAGAATTGGAACTGGAAGCCAAGCCTGCCACAAGTGAATCCCCAAGCCAGAGAAGTGTTTTGTCTAGAGTCACACTTGCCAGAGTGGCTTATCTTATGCAAAGCTTTCAGAGTGAGTTTGCCAAAGCCTGTCTTTCCAGAGACTGTATCCTGAGTTTAAGCTGCATCTGTATTCAGACCAGCATGGGGAATCAGCCCTAGCATAATGTGAATTGCTAGTTCTGGCCACCATGGGGGTTATACCAAGGCATGGGGTGGGTCGTGTTGGCCTGGGTCCCTTCGTGCTGCTCCCTACTCCAGATATCAGCTGCCTGCAATGGAGGTTTCAGAGTTTCAAGCCTGCACAAGGAAATCACCTCTCCTACCTTCAGTTCAGAGGCTGAGGTTCTGCAGAACAGTGAGTAACTTCAGGGCTAGCCCTGTAACTAATTTTCCAAGTTGCCTTTGTTTCAAGTTGCTTTTGAAATGTGCTGCAGGCCATCTGGCCAGGGATTACAAATACCAATTTGCCTAAAGTTCATCTAGTTGTTCTTCAATGTTCATTCATGATTGCATGGGTAAAGAGTTAAAACCAATCTGTTAAGTGCACCAATGCCAGCCAACCAGCTGCAACATGTGCAGAGCCTGCAACAGTACCAGTCTGAGTACCCAGT
Source organism: Neoceratodus forsteri (assembly GCA_016271365.2). Taxonomy (NCBI): domain Eukaryota; kingdom Metazoa; phylum Chordata; order Ceratodontiformes; family Ceratodontidae; genus Neoceratodus; species Neoceratodus forsteri. Next base: position 881,794,504 of record CM028136.1, read on the forward strand.
GAAGATAATTGGGACTGCCTGATTGATTTGTCAGTTCTATTGGCAATGTACTTGCACACTGAGAGTAAACTGCATAATCTAGTTTTTAATTTGCAGTTGTTTACCCCTAAATTACCCCCAAAATAAGTCTACGTTACCACTGTCCATGAGCATATTATTACTGGATATAAGCTTACTGTGCTTAATCTTAAAGTGCATTGCTGTTGCTGCTCCCCATTCTCCATGGGTAGTAGGGGGTTGTACCAGTTCCAGGACTCCAACTGGTAAGCGCAGCCATTGTGAGCATATTATTAGCTATCACCATTAATTGTATGACTCTAACCAATTTGAACTGTTGTATGCCAATCCATGTGTGGGACCACTGGGCAGGGCAGTAGGTAGGTAAGTACAGCATCCCAGGGGGTTGTACTAGTTTATCCGACTCACTTATCCGTTTACTCTGAGTGGAGGCATTGTGCTAGTTATCTACCCTGGTTATCTGGTAACGAACCCCTTTTACTATCAGGAACTGAGCCCAGGCTTCTCAGCCTGTATTGTGGATATCAGGCAGGGGTAGCAGCCCATTGGTACATGGTATCTGGGTTACATATACTCATTCTAGATCTGTGAAAAGTTAACAACTAAACTACAAAAAACCTTTTTCTAGTACATGTTTTGTTAAATAAGCAATAGCTGATATTAAATCAGAAAAAATTTCAGTGGTATTCAGCACACATAAGAAAATTGTTCATTTAAATGCAAATGATCTTAAACTTGTCATTAAAACATCTGAATGACAACAGCTCTCTTTGATCAAGCATTTTAAATATTTAGGATTATGGCTTGACCAATCTCAGATTGTTGATTCTAATGTCCAACTTCTTACTTAGATGGTGCACCAGAAATTAGGAGTCCTGTATAAGATCTCTAACTGTTTAGATTAGTCTACAAAATGAACAATAGTCCTCTAAGCAGTTATGCCAGCCATAGAATATGGATGCTTATTTTCTTGTAATGTAATGCATTGGAAACATTTGATGTAGTATTTATAACTATTGTCAATTTGCTCTTCAAGTTGTCCAGGAGGTGAACACTGTCTTTTATACTCTAGCATTCACTATCTTAACCAATTGTACTTTTGAGGAGTAAATATTTTTGGTCAATTTGTTTTATTAAAATGTATCACTGGATCTGCACCTTTATACTTTTCATTTTGTTACTGTATTCGCCTCCTTGCCTGCCCCAACTGCTCCCTCCTGACTGGTCCTTTCAGCCCTGTCACACGCTTCTCCAGGGCTTACCTTACCAACATCATCCTCTGCCACAGAACTTTGGGTGGTGTCCAGTTGCTGGTGTGGGGCCTGCAAGAGATTGATCCTTTATCCTCTAGCTGGGGACTTTATCTGCCTTGTTTTCACCCTGCAGTGGGTGTGATGTGCAAGCTCCATCTCCATGGAGATGCCCCAGTGACCTTTGTGCATGGTATGTCCCCTTGTGTGGTCACAGTGTGCTGCTGCTCAGACATCTTCAGGTCACAGATGAACAGTGGGATATACTAACCCTTCCCAGCGGGAAAAGAGTTGTTCTAAGGATGCTTAATCTTCCCTTCCCCTGACCAGCCCCAAGGGACCGTCATCCATTTCCAAATCTGGATTGTCAGCATTACAGGAAGTGAGGTGCCTAGTATAGCAGTCTTCCAGACCACTGGGCCTGTTGTCCCTCCATACTTAGCAGATTTCTCTGTGCCTAAACTTTTTCAGACAGCAATTATTATTCTCAGCTGGGTTGCTTGTTTTTTTTTTTGCAGTGTTCTCACCTTTTCTCATAGTTCTCCAACTAGTTGGAACATTCTCTCACCATAGTTAAGTAACATAAGAACTTTACAAATGTTTAGAATAAATGTACCAATCCTTCTGTGATCTGAATTCAAATTGCACATGTTTTGCTTGTTCTTAAGTTGTTAATGAAAATAAATGAAAAATTGGGTGCATAGAAAGAAACATTTAATGCCCCTGGACTCTTGGATAAATACATTCATCCTATTCTTTTGTTATTTCTTTCTAGGCTGACCTACACAAAGCCCAGTACAGTGCAACTACAGTGAGTATGCAGTAGTCTGATTTGAGGCTTTAGTGACAGTAATTCTCCACATAATTTGGTTCATACCTCTTTTCACTACATATTAAAATGCTTCCTTACCATATCCTCTCCCATCTGTGGCTTCCAGATTCACTGTGGTCTATAAATTCTGGGAAGCAGTTTGACCTAGCAGTAAGAGCGCAGAGCTGTAAACCAAGAGGCTCATGTCTGAGTCCCTTAGCTGCTATGTACTCACTAGGAGACCTAAACAAGTCCCTTAGACTCCTTGCACTTAACTTCTCTGTTGAATGTCCCTACAATCTATCACTGTGGTGGTTTAATTTTCTTCTGTGCCTAAAACTTGAAGCATAGTCCTGCTTTGTCTTATGCTGATGATTTTAATACAAATACCACTTACAGAACAGAATTACAAAATCAACTCAAAATACAGTATACTGTATGAACTCTTAAGGTTCTAAAATAATTGCTAAATTACAAGAAAACAATGGTTATGCAGTATGGAAAAAAATACAACCATCCCTATTTGGTAATTGGGGAACCTTAAATTGCTAAATGAAAAAAAAATATTTTTTTAGGGTTGACCCCTGAAAAAAATCATACCAGGAAAGGGGAACCTGTTTAAACAGGAAAGGCACACTAAGCCAAAGCTTGTTTCCATGCATGACCTGGGAGAACATGGAAGTTAAGTAACCTTCTCATGATCAGACTGTATGCAGGTGGGGATTGTGGGATTCAAACCCAGGTCTCCAGGTTTGCAGCTCAGTGCCCTAAACCACTGAGCTATACTTGCTCCAAGAGAGAACCTTTTAATACAGTAGGACTTACAATTTATCAAAACCTATTAGGTCTCAACAGATTTAACCAGCTACTGTATAAGGTAGGTATGCAATAAGTGCTTTGATACCAGCTACAGTAAATTAAACTGCAAGCACAGGTGTCTGTGGTACAGATATCTGGAACAAGAAAGGGAAAAAAATGGATAATTTGCTTGTAAAATTATATTTTCCCTACCAAACTCTATCCCAGCTTTGATGATGTGAGCTGAATTGGGTGGATGCCACCTCTTGCCATTAATTGTAGCTGGAATCTTAAACATCTGGACATGACTGATATAAAACTCCCAAGGATGGCCTGTATGGAGATGTTTACTCAAAGAGAGATGGGTTGTTCAATTCTGTGGTTGAACAACTTAATAAAACTGTTGACTAGGTCTGGACAACTACATCTATGGAAGCTGCCTACAACTGGTGTTAAGACTGGCAGCTTGTATAGACAACAAATGAAGTCCACATTTGTGGATTTGCTTAAATCAGGAGGTCTAGACTCATAAATTTGAACCTTTCTTACATATCCTGAGAGATCCAGTTAGCAGGAAAATCTGTACAAGGTTATGTTTTCATTGTAACAAATCAAAGATACAGTAGTTTTGGCAGCAGATCACAATATGAAAGAACTTGCCTTGTGGAAGTATTCATCTGGGAGCAAGGAAAACACTTTCCACATGAGCCTGATATGCCCATATTGTGCAACACCAAGAAATGGATATTTGGGCAAATACTTACAGCAAGTCAGTTGTGTAAATTTTCCTGGAATCTAATGACTGTTTTACCTTTCTTTTAAATGCTTTAGAACAAACTATCATTGTAAGTGTAGTTAAATAATTACAAGCATTGAGTAAACAAAAAGAGAAAATGCAGGATGAGTTTTAAGAATCTGTGGTTTGATTTTTAACCCAATGCAGTATGCTGTAGCTATGGTGACAGTTTTACCGTGACTGACACTACAGCGACAATAGTAACAGGTCACTGTAGTGTTGGCATATGTGGCACCAGCACTGCTTTCTGTGGGTCTTGCACCCCCTGCTCAACTCAACTCTGGCTTGGAGTTGATTATTTTAGTAATGGGGGTTCAGGGGAGAAGCTCCCAAAGAAAACATAGTCTCGAGTGGCTGCCTTTATGCTGACTGCAATTGCGGTTGACATAAATGTAACTTCAGTCGACAATGAATTTGTCAACCAACTGTCATGGATCCACCAAATTCTGTGTGCAAACTTCAATTAATGACTGTATTTCAGTATAGAAAGAATGACAACGCCTCCTGTATATAATTACAAAAAACAAGGTGCTGCGTAAACATGTGGTCTGAAAACAAAACTAAATGGTAATACTAAATGCACGCTGTAAATAGTTAGAATCAATGTTTTCACCACAGCTCATCTTCAAGAATTATGTAAATGAGAAAAAGGCAAAGTTAGTGGAGAGGTAAGGGGAAATGCATTATATATACAGGTATATACAGGCCCCAGATCCTGCCCGAATCGCAGGGCTTGCCCATCTTGACCAGGGCCCTCGATCGCCCAGGTGGACTACACATCGCTCAGCCCCCAGGGCTGCATCCTCCCAGGCAGCAAACAGATCCTGCCCGAATCGTTGGGCTTGCCCGTGACAGAGGCAGCTCATTAGCCCAGGCAAACTACACATCGCTCCAGCCACACAAGAGGCTGCATCCCACCCGGCAGCAAACAGATCCTGCCCGACTCAGGTCTAGCCCATGCGGCCGAGGCCACTTATTCACCCAGGCAGACTACACATTGATCCAGCCCACCCTAGGGGCTGCACCCCCCAGGCATCAAACAGGTACGTCTTTGGGGCTGCAGTCTCCCATGGCCCTGCCACTGATTGGTTAAACCGTTCAGCTACCTAGAGCTGATTGGACTCTCCAGTCCCAGGACTCTCAGCATTGGCTCTAATTTCAAGACAGCTCTGATGGTGGAATTTTCACCCTGCAACTCCTGTGCTGCTGTAATTGTATTTTGTAACTGTCTCAATCAGTGTATTTTCTTCTCTCACTGTAGTGATATCCTGAGTTATTTGATAAAAAACAGTACTGTCCTCTCCACATAATTGTTATCCTACTAGCACATGCCTACTTCTAATGTTTACTTGCTCAGATTAGCCTACATTTAATCTGATGTGGTATTGCGTAGTTGTAAATTAGATCTGGATAAGTGCACTTCTCTCACCTCCCTATCGCTAATCAGACTCTGCTTTTCCTTTACCCTGTCCACCCTACTTTTCTGCCCATATTTCCTACACACTCTAATGCTGACTGGTGCACTGGTGACTGAGCCGGTCACTGGGCCGCCTCTTCACTTATTTTTTCTATCTCTGCTCCTGAGCTCAGAGCTCCCTCTACTCACTAACCTAATTCTGCTGCCTCTCTGCTGTTTGGCTGCCAGCTCACCAATCTACAATCTATTGCCTTTGTCTAGTGTCCTCGCGCATTCCCCCCACTGTTCTTGAAATCCTGCATGCTGCTCTCCTTGGTTTAACATACGTTTCTCCCTTAGTTCTAAAGCCTCTTGGCGCGGTGTCATAGAACACCCCACCCCGTCTGAGTCCTCCTTCATTTCCACACCTCCCTCTCCTTTGTTTTAAATCGAGGCCCTCCCCTGCTGCCATTTAACCCTCTCATCTGTATTCCCCCAGATCCTGCCCGGTGCAGAGCTTGCCCCTGTGTGGCTGGGGCCACTCAATTCTTGAGGCAGACTACACATTGCTCCAGCCCACCCTAGGGGCTGCATCCTCCTCCCAGCAGCAAACAGATCCTGCCCAAATCACAGGGTTTGCCCATGTGGCCAGGGCTACTCATTCGCCCAGGTGGACTACACATTGCTCCAGCCTGCCCTAGGGGCTGCATCCCTCCCCCGGCAGCAAACAGGTACATCTTCGGGACTGCAGTCTCCTATGGCCCTGCCACTGATTGGTTAAACCATTCAGCTACCTAGAGCTGATTGGACTCTCCAGTCCCAGGACTCTCAGCATTGGCTCTAATTTCAAGACAGCTCTGATAGTGGGATTTTCACCCTGCAACTCCTGTGCGCTGTAACTGTATTTTGTAACGGTCTCAGTCAGTGTATTTTCTTCCCACCTACCCGGCCCAACCAGGGTGCTATTAAATACATCTCCTCCCCCACCCTCAGCTAAACCACTCCCCTATTGCAGTCCTACTCATCCTCCCCCCCTTCTCGGGACCTCCCTTCTCAAATCCCCACCCTGTTCCACCCCTCTTTCCTATCCTACCCAGCACTCACTGCCAATGCTTCCTGCTGTATCTCCTATTCATTTCTAATTATAAAGCTATTGTTTATAATTATAAAGCACCGAGCCAGGCCAAATCGCAGCTTGTGAGCGTGCACGCCAGCAGACCTAGCCTCCCTGGCTCCCCACGTATAGCTCCCTCCTGCAGTTACCCCCCAATTTCTACCCCCTCTCCACCTGACACTACGTTCATTCCTTTCTCCTGACCTCTGCCTGGGCATAACCCAGATTTACCCCAACCCAAGGATGCATCTACCCTCAAGTTTAATACCACTTTCCTTACTCTTGCCCTTAACCCTTGGGCTTGCTGGCCACCCCCACCTAGACTCTAAGATATCAGCCACCCACATCATCGGGAACACCACTCTCAATGCCTACTGCACCATCACCTCGTTGCTTGCCTCTGACCTGCCTCCCACTTGCAAGCCACATGATACTCCTTTGCATGCCAGGATCTGGACTCTGAGGGCCCATCCATGGCCGCCCTCACCTTTACTACCCCTCAGACTTGTCCTGCATGCTGACGTAAACCACACCAACGTATGCTCCAGGAAGCAACTCAAAGTAAATGCTAAACACCTAAAAGGTTACCTGCAAAGACTAACCTTCCTGCTATTTCTCCTTTCAGGGAACATACACCCCAACCCGGGCCCTCCACACAACCAGGGGATGTGTGCCCAGAAGCCAGGCATTCTCACAATTGCCTCTCTAAATATCTGCAGTCTTGTTGCTAACTTTACTAGCCTCCAGGCCTAGGTAGCCTTTCATAACCCCGATGCACTGTCAATAGTTGAAAACTGGCTGACTCCAAAGATTCCAGATGTGCACATTATTCTACTGGGCTACAGGCTCTTTAGGCAGGACTGCCTAACCAAAAGAGGTGGAGGCTGTGCTTTCTAACTCAAGGATGGCCTTCAGGGATTAACACTTACTCTTCCCCTCCTTGGGACCACTGCACAGGCTCTTGCCATCAAGGTCCTCTGTGGGACGCACAACAAGTCTCTCACACTGCTGTCTATCTATATCCCACCAAAGGACGCACTCCAGGGTCTACATGCCATCATTGACTGCCTTGGTAGCCTTACCCTTAGCTCTGAGGTCATATTACTTGGCAACTTCAATACTAACTGGCTCATCCCTGCGGCTAACCAGTTTAAGGATGCTGTCCAGGCAATCCATTTCACCCAGATGATAGAAGCCCCCATCCGGACCAACTATCAGACCAGAAATAGCACTCTGCTTGACTGGGTACTCACTAACCACCCAGAGCACATCACTAACACTTCTGTGCTCCCAGATAACATCAGTGATCACTCCCCTGTTATGTTTAACTGGACCAAAAACTTCACCAAACCCCGTCCCAGAGCAATCACTAACAGAGTCCTCAGGCCTGGTCAAGCCGGCTGACTAAGAGCTGACCTCCAACATACTAACTGGTCAGTTGTGTATTGGGCCCCAGACGTGGTGCACTAGACCACTTCATCCTCCTCTTCAATTCTATCTGCGATGTCTACTCCCCCATATAAAAGAGGATAGTCAAGGGCCTTTTCAACCCCTGGATGAGCCCTGACATCTTGAGTCAGATGAAAACCCGTGATCACCTCTGGCATATAGCCAGAGCCACAGGGAAGCAGAAAGACATCCTAAAGTACAAGCAGGCCAGAAATAGCTGCATCAGAGCTATCCGTATAGCCAAGAACCACTACTATAAGGCTGCCCTCACCAAACACTGGAGTGATGGCCTAAAATTCTGGGCAAACCTTACAGAGATTACTGGTAGGTGCCCAAATCTACCATACAATCAATCAATCAATAATCAAAATCTTTATTTATTCAGGCGAACATCATTGAGCAAAGCTCATTTACAAGATGGACCTGGTGGTCGTACAAATGAGGATACAAATATTATTACATAGACAAGAATAGCATAAATAACAATATAATGGCAAGAAATGAATGTATACAACAATTTACATATATACAAGGAGCAGTAGAACCATTTTGCCTGCAAGAAAAATGTGGGCAAAGGGTATAGTAGAAGAATAAAGTATAAAATTATAGGGTCTAACTAGCTTTTGTGAGAATAGATAGGTGATTTGGAAGATAGAATATGAAACAATATAATGGATGGAAAAAGAAAGGATGGGTCAGGTAGGGTAGGGATTATGGTTTATAAAAGCAATTGCAGAGCTCTGGAAAAGGCGGGAGAACAGTCTTTTGAAGGCTGTCAGAGGTAGAAGGCTATCTAGCTTCATGGATTTTGGAGAGTTCCATGCAACTGCTAAAGTATAGCTGAAAGCAGCCCTCCCATACCGGTGCAGGCAATGGGGACCTGTAACATGATGAGTTTACTGATCCTTAAAGTGTATAGGCCTAGTTGTAATTTGGGTAAAGCAATCAGTGATATAGGTAGGTAGTTTGCCTGTTAACGCTTTGAATGTCCAGATAACAGCATTCCTAGTCCTTCTGTGCTGTAATGATGTCCAATTGACTGCCATATAAAGGGAGCAATGATGGTGCTGGTGGGAAGGTCAGTAATAAATCTTATGGCCCTGTGATACAGGGTGTCCAGTTTTTGTAAGAGATGACCTGGACAATGGCAGTAGAGAAAATCAGCATAATCAATGAGGGATAGGAATGAGGCCTGAATTAACCTTTTTTTGGAGTCACTGTTTAGGTAATGCTTTATTCTAAAGAATAGTCCAAGCCTCTGTCTTAGCTTTTTAAGTAGCTCTTCAATATGGACTGAATAGTCAAGCCTGTTATCTATCCAGACTCCAAGATATTTGAAATTATCAACAAATTCAAGTTTCTCTCCAAGTAAGGTGGATAAATGTAGGGTGGTGGATGCTAGGGTATGGGTAGAGCAACTCTTTGTGGCAAAGAACATGGCTTTTGTCTTTTTTGCATTTAGAAGTAGTTTTTTGTCAAGTAGGTTGCGCTGCAGAATGGAGAATTCGGATTGTAACAGTTCACAGGCTTTGGAAGGTGAGGATTGCTGACATATAATACAGTATCATCAGCAAACAGATGAATGTTAGATTAAGTGAGGTTGGCATCAATATTGTTTATATAAATAGCAAAGAGGATAGGGCCAAGAATAGAACATGTACGCCCCTTAGCAGTGGTTTGAGGGTGGATAGGTAATTTCCATTTTAACCAGTTGTGACCTATTTGAGAGGTAATCCTTAAACAGTTGGTGACAGGGAATCCAGGCCTATTGAGTTAAGGGAGGTGATTAATAAGTCATGATCCACAGTGTCAAAGGCTTTACTCAAATCCAGAAACACAGCACAGGTACAATTTTTCTTATCCAAGGTAGTCTGCCAATCGTTGGTTACCTTAGCTAAGGCAGTAATGGTGCTATGTTTTGATCTAAATCCAGATTGTGCAGAGTTTAGAAGGTTGTTGTTATCCAAATAGTCCCTTAACTGATCTGTGTCAATGGTAACACCATCCTTGACCCAAAAATTATAGCTGACACTTTTAACCTAGCCTTCACGGACCTCAGTCATGTCCTCCCCCCCGATTTTTTTCCATCCGGGCCTCCCAACCACAGCCCCACAGGCCCCTGCAAACCCCTTCTTTTGTTTCAAGGCCATCTCTATGGGTGAGGTAAGGAAATACCTCTCGAAGGTGCTCGGTAAGAGGAGATTCAGTGGGAACACACTAGACCTTAAATTAATCTCGCTCTCCTTGGAAGAAGTACTTCCCCCGACACACATCCTCAACTTGTCACTGCAACCGGGGATATTCCCACAAAAATGGAAGGCCGCTATAGTCATTCCTGTGCATAAAATGGGGACTGTGCCCTCACAGAGAACTATCAACCCATCTCCCTGCTACCACCTCTCTCGAAGGCCCTTGAACAAATAGTTGCGGACCAACTAGTCGAATACCTTGACACCTACAAACTCCTCTGCCCAAAGCAGCATGGCTTTAGATCAGGGCATAGCACTGCCACAGCTCTTCTAGAGTTCACTGGGCACATACACAATTCTCTTGACAAAGGACAACTCTCAGGGGCAATCTTTATCGATCTGTCCAAAGCATTTGATACTGTTAATCATGGCCTCCTTACTAAGCAACTTATCGCAACTGGCCTGGCCCCTGAAGTGGTCTCGTGGTTTTGCAGCTACCTGGGCTGTAGATGCCAACAAGTCAGAATTGGCACAACCCTGTCGGACAGCAATCCGGTCTGCTGGGGTGTCCCTCAGGGGTCAATACTGGGTCCCCTTCTATTCAGCTTATTCCTGAACGATCTCCCTCAAGCCAGTCAGAGACACATTCTTCTTTATGCCGATGACACCATTGTATTTGCACATGGCTCAAATCCAATTGAGCTTGAACAACAACTACAAAGTGATGTTACCAATCTTGAGAAGTGGTTCATAGATCATAAATGAATCTTGAACTATTAAGAAACTAAAACTATGCTGCTCTCCTGCTCCCAAAACGAGCATCATGGCTATCCATTATCTATTCAAAATGTGACTGGGACCCCTGGAACTGGTCCAACACTTAAATATCTGGGATCACAAATATTGACAACTCATTGTCCTACCTCCACACTGAACAGCACAGTCAAGGCAATTAATAAACGTATTGGGATGCTCTATCGGCACAGGTACAGTCTGACCCTGAAGCCTCAGATTAGCTGTCCACAGCTTTGTGGGATCACTTATTGAACACGACCTGCCTATCTATGGCGCAGCCACTGGCCCTGCTCTCAGCATTTGAAAACAGGCAATGCAAACTAAGCGATTTAACCAGCTACTGTATAGTGGGTATGCAATAAGTGCTTTGATACCAGCTACAGTAAATTAAACTGCAAACACAGGTGTCTGTATTTTGAATATCTGGAACAAGAAAAGGAAAAAATGGATAATTTGCTTGTAAATTATATTTTCCTACCAAACTCTATCCAACTTTGATGATGTGAGCTGAATTGGTGGATACCACCTCTTGCCATTAGTGTAGCGAATCTTAAACATCTGGACATGACTGATATAAAACTCCCAGGATGGCCTGTATGGAATGTTTACTCAAGAGAGATGGGTTGTTCAATTCTGTGGTTGAACAACAAAAAAACTTATTGACTAGATTGGACAACTACATCATAGAGCTGCCTACAACAGGTGTTAAGACTGGCATGTATAACAACAAAGAAGTCCATTTGTGGATTTGCTTAAATCAGGAGGTCTAGCTCATAATTTGAACCTTTCTTACATATCCTGAGAGATCCAGTTCAGGAAAATCTGTACAAGTTATGTTTCATTAACAAATCAAGATACAGTAGTTTTGGCAGCAGATCACAATATGAAAGAACTTGCCTTGTGGAGTATTCATCTGGGAGCAGAAAACACTTTCCCATAACCTGTGCACATATTGCAACACCAGAAATGAATATTGAGCAAATACTTACAACAAGTCAGTTGTAAATTTTCCTGGAATCTAATGACTGTTTACCTTTCTTTTAAATGCTAGAACAAACTATCATTGTAAGGTGGTTAAATAATTACAAGTGAGTAAACAAAAAGAAAATGCAGGATGAGTTTAAGTCTGGGTTTGGTTGCAACCCAATACAGTATGCTACAACTATAGTGACAGTTTTACCGTGACTGACACTACAGCGACAATAGTAACAGATCCTGTAGTGTTGGCATAGGGCACCAGCACTGCTTTCTGTGAGTCTTACACCCTGCTCAACTCAACTCTGGCTTGGGTTGATTATTTTAGTAATAGGGTTCAGGGAGAAGCTCAAAGAAAACATAATCTCAGTGGCCTTTATGCTGACTGCAGTGCGGTTGCCATAAATGTACTAGTCAACAATGAATTGTCAACAACTGTCATAGTCCACCAAATTCTGTGTGCAAACTTCAATTAATGACTGTTTCAGTATGAAGAACCAAAACGCCTCCTGTATATAATTACAAAAACAGGTGCTGCGTAAACATGGTCTGAAAACAAAACTAAATGGTAATACCAAATGCGCTGAAAATAATTAGAATCAATGTTTTCACAGCTCATCTTAAGAATTATCTAAACGAAAAAGGCAAGTTAGTGGAAGGTAAGGAAATACATTATATATACAGAAACAGGCCCCAGATCACCCAAATGCAGGGCTTACCCATAAAGCGAAACCCTCAGTCCCCAGGTGGACTACACTCGCTCAGCCCACCCTAAGGGCTGCATCCTCCGACAACAAACAGATCCTGCCGAATTGGTAGGCTTGCCCGTGTGGCAGGCGCTCATCGCAGGCAAACTACACATCGCTCCAGCCACCCTAGGGCTGCATCCCCACCCGGCAACAAACAGATCCTGCCGAATCTCAGGTCCCAGCCCATGCTGACCGAGGCCCATAATCGCCTAGAGGCAGACTACACATTGATCCAGCCCACCCTAGGGGCTGCACCCCCAGGCATCAAACAGGTACGCCTTGGGGCTGCAGTCTCCCACGGCCCTGCCACTGATTGGTTAAACCGTTCAGCTACCTAGAGCTGATTGGACTCTCCAGTCCCAGGACTCTCAGCATTGGCTCTAATTTCAAGACAGCTCTGATGGTGGAATTTTCACCCTGCAACTCCTGTGCGCTGTAATTGTATTTTGTAACTGTCTCAATCAGTGTATTTTCTTCTCTCACTGTAGTGATATCCTGAGTTATTTGATAAAAAACAGTACTGTCCTCTCCCATAATTGACATCCTACTAGCACATACCTACTTCTAATGTTTTAGCACCAGATTAGCCTACATTTAATCTGATGTGGTATTCGTAGTAGTGTAAAATTAGATCTGGATAAGTGCACTTCTCTCACCTCCCTATCGCTAATCAGACTCTGCTTTTCCTTTACCCTGTCCACCCTACTTTTTTGCCCATATTTCCTACACACTCTAATGCTGACTGGTGCACTGGTGACTGAGCCGGTCACTGGGCCCCCTCTTCACTTATTTTTTCTATCTCTGCTCCTGAGCTTCAGAGCTCTCCTCTACTCACTAACCTAATTCTGCTTCGCCTCTCTGAGCGTTTCGGCTGCCCCGCTCACCAATCTACAATCTATTGCCTTTGTCTAGTGTCCTCTCGCGCATCCCCCCACTGTTCTTGAAATCCTGCACTGCTTGCTCTCCTTGGTTTAACCTTCGTTTCTTTCCCTTAGTTCTAAACACCTCTTGGGCGCAGAATCATAAGAACACCCCACCCCGTCTGAGTCCTCCTTCATTTCCACCTCCTCCCCTCTCCCTTTGTTTTTAAATCAAAGCCTCCTGCTGCCATTTAACCCCTCATCTTTTGTATTTCCCCCAGATCCTGCCCAGTTGCAGAGCTTGCCTGTGTGGCTGGGGCCACTCATTCGCCCAGGCAGACTACACATTGCTCCAGCCCACCCTAGGGGCTGCATCCTCCTCCCAGCAGCAAACAGATCCTGCCCAAATCACAGGGTTTGCCCATGTGGCCAGGGGCTACTCATTCGCCCAGGTGGACTACACATTGCTCCAGCCTGCCCTAAGGGCTGCATCCCTCCCCCGGCAGCAAACAGGTACATCTTCGGGACTGCAGTCTCCTATGGCCCTGCTGCTGATTAGTTAAACATTCAGCTACCTAGAGCTGATTGGACTCTCCAGTCCCAGGACTCTCAGCATTGGCTCTAATTTCAAGACAGCTCTGATAGTGGGATTTTCACCCTGCAACTCCTGTGCGCTGTAACTGTATTTTGTAACGGTCTCAGTCAGTGTATTTTCTTCCCACCTACCCACCCCAACCAGGGTGCTATTAAATACATCTCCTCCCCCACCCTCAGCTAAACCACTACCCTATTGCAGTCCTACTCATCCTCCCCCCCTTCTCAGGACCTCCCTTCTCAAATCCCACCCTGTTTCCACCCCTCTTTCCTATCCTACCCAGCACTCACTGCAATGCTTCCTGCTGTTCTATTCATTTCTAATTATAAAACTCTTGTTTATAATTATAAAGCACAAAACCAGGCCAAATGTAGCTTGTGAGCGTACCATGTGACCTAGCCCCCTCCTAGCTCCCACGTATAAGCTCACTCCTGCAGTTACCCCCATTTTCACCCCCTCTCCACCTGACACTACGTTCATTCCCTTTCTCACAAGCCTCTGCCTGGGCACCCAACCCAGATTTACCCCACCCAAGGATGCATCTTTACCCTCAAGTTTAATACCACTTTCCCTTACTCTTGCCTTAACCCTTGAGCACTGGCCACCCCACCAGACTCTAAGATATCAGCCACCCACATCGCCAGGAGACACCACTCTCAATGCCTGCTGCACCATCTCGTTGCTTGCCTCTGACCTGCCTCACTTGCAACCATGATACTCCTTTGCATGCAGGATCTGGACTCTGAGGGCCCCATCCATGGCCGCCCTCACCCTTTACTACCCTCAGACTTGTCCTGCATGCTGGCGTAAACCACACCAGCGTATGCTCAGGAAGCAACTCAAAGTAAATACTAAACACCTAAAGGTTACCCGCAAAGACTAACCTTCCTGCTATTTCTCCTTTCAGAACATACACCCCAACCCGGGCCCTCCACACAACCAAGGGATGTGTGCCCAGAAACCAGGCATTCTCACAATTGCCTCTCTAAATATCTGCAGTCTTGTTGCTAACTTTACTAGCCTCAGGCCTGGGTAGCCTTTCCAACTCTGATGCACTGTATAGTTGAAAACTGGCTGACTCCAAAAGATTCCAGATGGCCACATTATTCTACTGGGCTACAGGCTCTTTAAGCAGGACTGCCTAACCAAAGAGGTGGAGGCTGTGCTTTCTAACAAGGATGGCCTTCAGGGATTAACACTTACTCTCCCTCCTTGGGACCACTGCACAGGCTCTTGCCATCAAGGTCCTCTGTGGGGCACAACAAGTCTCTCACACTGCTGTCTATCTATATCCCACAAAGGACCTCCAGGGTCTACATGCCATCATTGACTGCCTTGTAGCACTTACCCTTAGCTCTGAGGTCATATTACCTAGCAACTTCAATACAACTAGCTCATCCTGCGGCTACCAGTTTAAGGATGCTGTCCAGGCAATCCATTTCACCCAGATGATAGAAGCCCCCATCCGGACCAACTATCAGACCAGAAATAGCACTCTGCTTGACTGGGTACTCACTAACCACCCAGAGCACATCACTAACACTTCTGTGCTCCCAGATAACATCAGTGATCACTCCCCTGTTATGTTTAACTGGACCAAAAACTTCACCAAACCCCGTCCCAGAGCAATCACTAACAGAGTCCTCAGGCCTGGTCAAGCCGGCTGACTAAGAGCTGACCTCCAACATACTAACTGGTCAGTTGTGTATTGGGCTCCAGACGTGGTGCACTAGACCACTTCATCCTCCTCTTCAATTCTATCTCGATGTCTACTCCCCATAAAGAGGATGAGTCAAGGGCCTTTTCAGACCTGGATGAGCCCTGACATCTTGAGTCAGATGAAAACCCGTGATCACCTCTGGCATATATAGCCAGAGCCACAGGGAAGCAGAAAGACATCCTAAAGTACAAGCAGGCCAGAAATAGCTGCATCAGAGCTATCCGTATAGCCAAGAACCACTACTATAAGGCTGCCCTCACCAAACACTGGAGTGATGGCCTAAAATTCTGGGCAAACCTTACAGAGATTACTGGTAAGGTGCCCAAATCTACCCCATACAATCAATCAATCAATCAATCAAAATCTTTATTTATTCAGGCGAACATCATTGAGCAAAGCTCATTTACAAGATGGACCTGAGTGGTCGTACAAATGAGGATACAAATATTATTACATAGACAAGAATAGCATAAATAACAATATAATGGCAAGAAATGAATGTATACAACAATTTACATATATACAAGGAACGGTAAGAACCATTTGCCTGCAAGAAAAATGTGGAGCAAGGGTATAGCAGGAAATAAGTATAAAATTATAGGGTCTAACTAGCTTTTGTGAGAATAGATAGGTGAGTTGGAAGATAGAATATGAAACAATATAATGGATGGAAAAAGAAAGGTGGGTCAGGTAGGGTAGAGGATTATGGTTTATAAAAGCAATTGCAGAGCTCTGGAAAGAGGCGGAGAACAGTCTTTTGAAGGCTGTCAGAGGTAGAAAGGCTATCTAGCTTCATGGATTTTGGAGAGTTCCATGCAACTGCTAAAGTATAGCTGAAAGCAGCCCTCCCATACGGTGCAGGCAATGGGGACCTGTAACATGATGAGTTTACTGATCCTTAAAATGTATAGCCTAGTTGTAATTTGGGTAAAGCAATCAGTGATATAGGTGAGTGGTTGCCTGTTAGCGCTTTGAATGTCCAGATAACAGCATTCCTAGTCCTTCTGTGCTGTAATGATGTCAAGTGAGCTGCCATATAAAGGGAGCAATGATGGGTGCTGGTGGGAAGGTCAGTAATAAATCTTATGGCCCTGTGATACAGGGTGTCCAGTTTTTATGAGATGACCTGGACAATGGCAGTAGAAAATCAGCATAATCAATGAGGGATAGGAATGAGGCCTGAATTAACTCTTTTTGGAGTCACTGTTTAGGTAATGCTTTATTCTAAAGAATAGTCCAAGCCTCTGTCTTAGCTTTTAAGTAGCTCTTCAATATGGACTGAATAGTCAAGCCTGTTATCTATTCAGACTCCAAGATATTTGAAATTATCAACAAATTCAAGTTTCTCTCCAAATGAGGTGGATAAATGTAGAATTGGTGGATGCTAGGGTATGGGTAGAACAACTCTTTGTGAAAGAACATAGCTTTTGTCTTTTTGCATTTTAGAAGTAGTTTTTTTGTCAAGTAGGTTGCTGCTGCAGAATGGAAATTAGGATTGTAACAGTTCTACAGGCTTTGGAAGGTGAGGATTGCTGACATATAATACAGTATCATCAGCAAACAGATGAATGTTAGATTAAGTGAGGTTGGCATCAATATTGTTTATATAAATAGCAAAGAGGATAGGGCCAAGAATAGAAAACCTAGTGATGCGCCCCTTAGCAGTGGTTTTGGTGGATAGGTAATTTCCATTTTAACCAGTTGTGACCTATTTGAGGTAATCCTTAAACCAGTTGGTGACAGGGAATCCAGGCCTATTGAGTTAAGGGAGGTGATTAATAAGTCATGATCCACAGTGTCAAAGGCTTTACTCAAATCCAGAAACACAACACAGGTACAATTTTCTTATCCAAGGTAGTCTGCCAATCGTTTGGTTACCTTAGCTAAGAGCAGTAATGGTGCTTTATGTTTTGATCTAAATCCAGATTGTGCAGAGTTTAGAAGGTTGTTGTTATCCAAATAGTCCCTTAACTGATCTGTGTCAATGGTAACACCATCCTTGACCCAAAATTATAGCTGACACTTTTAACCCTAGCCACAGGACCTCAGTCATGTCCTCCCCGAGTTTTTTCCATCCAGACCTCCCAACCACAGCCCACAGCCCCAAACCCCTTCTTTGTTTCAAAGGCCATCTCTATGGGTGAGGTAAGGAAATACCTCTCGAAGGTGCTCAGTGAGGAGATTCAGTGGGAACACACTAGACCTTAAATTAATCTCGCTCTCCTTGGAAGAAGTACTTCCCCCCCGAGACACATCCTCAACTTGTCACTGCAACCGGCGATATTCCCACAAAAATGGAAGGCCGCTATAGTCATTCCTGTGCATAAAAATGGGGACTGTGCCCTCACAGAGAACTATCAACCCATCTCCCTGCTACCACCTCTCTCGAAGGCCCTTGAACAAATAGTTGCGGACCAACTAGTCGAATACCTTGACACCTACAAACTCCTCTGCCCAAAGCAGCATGGCTTTAGATCAGGGCATACCACTGCCACAGCTCTTCTAGAGTTCACTGGGCACATACACAATTCTCTTGACAAAGGACAACTCTCAGGGGCAATCTTTATCGATCTGTCCAAAGCATTTGATACTGTTAATCATGGCCTCCTTACTAAGCAACTTATCGAAACTGGCCTGGCCCCTGAAGTGGTCTCGTGGTTTTGCAGCTACCTGGGCTGTAGATCCCAACAAGTCAGAATTGGCACAACCCTGTCGGACAGCAATCCGGTCTGCTGGGGTGTCCCTCAGGGGTCAATACTGGGTCCCCTTCTATTCAGCTTATTCCTGAACGATCTCCCTCAAGCCAGTCAGAGACACATTCTTCTTTATGCCGATGACACCATTGTATTTGCACATGGCTCAAATCCAATTGAGCTTGAACAACAACTACAAAGTGATGTTACCAATCTTGAGAAGTGGTTCATAGATCATAAATGAATCTTGAACTATTAAGAAACTAAAACTATGCTGCTCTCCTGCTCCCAAAACGAGCATCATGGCTATCCATTATCTATTCAAAATGTGACTGGGACCCCCCTGGAACTGGTCCAACACTTTAAATATCTGAGGATCACTATTGACAACTCATTGTCCTACACTCTCCACACTGACAGCACAGTCAAGGCAATTAATAAACGTATTGGGATGCTCTATCGGCACAGGTACAGTCTGACCCCTGAAGCCCTCAGATTAGCTGTCCACAGCTTTGTGGGATCACTTATTGAACACGACCTGCCTATCTATGGCGCAGCCACTGACACTGCTCTCAGCATTTGAAAACAGCCTTAAACAAAGCATGCCAGCTAACTCTAGGAGCAACAAGGATGACTCACACCTGTGAGCTGTATACCAATGGAAATTGGCTACCTGCTCAATGTTCCACTGAAATACCAAACTTGCCTTCTGGCAAAAAAGATTAGCCTTGAAACACTTCCGGCCAGGGTCTGTCAACTCCTGGTGCCTAGCATCAACCAGTGACACACACGTAACTCTGAACTTAGCTGAGTTAGCTCAGGCTAACTCTGGATGTAACCCTACCACACCTTACCAAAATTTTTAACTGGTCAGTACTCCTCAGCCAGTTCCCCGCACCATGGAAAAAAGGTATAATCACCCCCATACTTAAAAGTGGTGATCCTACCTCCACCAGCAATTATAGATCCATCTCGATCCTTCCATCCCTCTCAAAGGTGCTTGAAAAAATTGTATCGGACCAGCTCACCGACTACTTAACCAAACATTCACTGCTCTGCCACGAGTAACACGGGTTCCGGAGGGGGTACAGCACCACCACTGCTCTTCTGGAATTTATCTAATACATTCACGAGGCCTTGGACCAGGGGCCCATAGCAGGAGCAGGAGCAATCTATGTAGACTTGACCAAAGCCTTCGATACCGTCAGTCACGCACTTCTGCTCTACTCCTTTCCCTCCCAGCATTTCTCCCCTGAGGCCACATCCTGGTTAAAGGACTATCTCTCTGGCCGGACACAACAGGTTAAAATTAACACCACCCTTTCTTCTGAAAGATCAGTTCACTCAGGTGTCTCCCAAGGGTCCATTCTTGGTCCATTGCTCTTTACCCTAGTCTTAAACTCCCTTCCTAAATCATGCACTGGAAAGCTCTTGCTCTATGCAGATGATGCGGTACTGCTTTGGAAACACCCCAATCCTAACTCCCTACAATCTGCCCTACAATGCTTTTTTAGTGAAATTGAATCCTGGTTTCATGAGCACCGCCTAGTACTCAACTACAACAAGACAAAGTCGATGATCTTTGCCCACCGCCAAAGCCCACTCAGCAATGCTCCGCTACTCATCTCAAACTCCAGGGGTCTCCTTCTTGAACAGGTCGCCAGCTTCAAATACCTGGGTGTCACTTTGGACACCTCCCTCACCTACCACACACACATTTAACACCTTTCCGCTGCTGTAAACACCAGATTAGGGATCCTATACAGGCATAAGCACTGCCTACCACCACAGGCCCTACATCTCACTGTAGCATCCTCCATCCTATCCTTGGTTGACTATGGCATTATTATTTATGGTTCTGCTGACAAAATGGCCCTACACAGCATCAACATTGCTCTCAATAAAGCCTGCAGACTGGTCACTGGGAGTGACAGAGACACCCACACTTGTGAGCTTTACAAACATGCTAACTGGATCACCTTCGAAGATAGGCTTAAATACCACACCACCCTCTGAGCAAAATAAATTCTCATGAATCTAGCTCCAAAAGGCCTCCTCCCCCCCTCATTCTGACTATCTCCCCCACAGAAGGGCCCCTAGACGCACCACTGGCACCTCTCTCCTAGTCCCCCATTTTAGGACCACCCTAGGACAAAGATCTTTCCAATACAGGGCTCCCCTATGGCTAAACAGCATACTAGCCTCTATCTCCCTAGCCCCTAGTCTTGGCCAATTTAAATCTGGCTTCAAGGACCTCCTCCTTGTATCAGCCACCTGTGACTGCAACAGAGATGCCTCCACTATCTCCAGAGCACAAAAGGAAGCTCATTGCTAGCAGTTTATCTAGTGCCAATGAATGCAGTAAAGCCATAATATCAGGGATATAAATGCCCACCCTTACCCCTGACACCATCCTCAGGTCCCGCAATCACAATGTACATAAAAACGGACTCAGGGTTCAACTAGGACCCCTGAACCTATAATCAACCTTTCTGGTCACAGCTTAGACCAAAAAATCAACTTCAGGATCCTTGACTCAATGTATATACTGTACCTCATATAAATACCAATATATGTTATGTTTGTTCCTTCTGTACTGACGTGGAGCCTTTGCAAAGGAGTCTTTGACTCAAAGGATTATAATTCTGATCGTCTACAATAAATAAATAAAATAAACTTCAGATCTTCACAGTACCAAAATGTCGCACATCCCTAGGCCAAAGATCATTTGCATACCATGTCCCGCTCTGGTTCAACTCCCTCCAGGCAGAACTGGCTCATTTGCCTACATTGTGTGCTTTCAAAGTCCACCTCAAGCAACTCCTGCTAAAAACTGCCTGTTGTGACTGTCACCATTAGCTTCGCACCTTCTCCTCTCCGGTCTTCCCAGATTCTCCCTCCACCCATCCCCCTTCCTCTCCTCTTGCCTCCCTCCCTCCCTCCTTTTTACCTACCTTTTCCCCTGATTTCCTCATACCCTCCCTCCACTCCCACTGCATGCCCCATATTATCCCTGCACTCGAGGTTCCTCCTCACCTCTTTTAGCACTTATTCTTCAGCTAAACCTGTGTCCCTTGACAATTGATTGGTTTCCTTTCAGTCATTCTTCTAACTCTAAATGTCTTTTGTTATCCCTGCTTCCAATTCTCCGACTTCCTCTGTAACATGTACAATACCCTGTGCATTCTGCTGTATCCTAACCTATGTAATTTTGTACAACCTAGTTTTGTTTTGTTATCATGACATGGAACCAATGTAAAGAGCTTGAGCTCAAGTGGTGTTATCCTAGACTTCAAATAAAATAAAAATAAAAAAAAAAAAAAATGTGATGAAGGAAAATAAGGGGAGGCTCTAGGAGAAAAACTGATAATAGGCAAAGTAAGAAAAGAATCTGGAAAACAAAACTGTGATGATGGGTATTAAAAGCCATAGTAGGAGTGAACGAGCTGAGGCATCCTCAAGTGGGGTCTATTTAACAGGGCCTCGTAAGAAGGCTGAAATGTAACAACCATGGGGGAAGGAGACAAAAATAGAGACATCTGTAGCAAATGAAAATGATGTGCATGCATAGCTGGCATGCCTATGTGTGTGTGCACTCCCCTATACACACACACACTGGATGGAAATGTGTGCAGGCACACTCACACATGCCAACGTATAATGCAGTCATACATGAAAAGATATGATGGGGTAAAAAAGATAGACTGCGGTGGTAAACCTTAAGGTAGCTGAAAGATGTTAGTAGAAAATAAGTCGTTTTTTCAACCAGTTGCTGGGATTCTAGGCAGATCAACTTGGATTCCATGTTTTTTTCTTTGGTCAGCATCCTGGAAACCCTGCTGAAGGACTCAAATGGAATGATCATTGACACTACGGTCCCTGGAAGTTAAGTGGTATATATTGGGTTTATCAGTATCTCCATTCCTGACTGGCCTGTAATGTTCGCTGAATCAGACAGCCAGGTGTCTGCCAGTTTCTGCAATGTAGATGGTTCCACACTTCCTGCAAAGAATACAACATATCACATTACTGGAAGCACATGAGAACTCATGGTGATGTGAAAAATGCCTGTGGGACCTTGAATTTCAGTGACACTTGAAATAGATTTGCGGGTATAACAGTGAGTTCTGTTGCAAGCTTTGGTTTATAGTAGAGTATTTATTAGGAGTATGTAGGCTGCTTCATGCCAGGAGATTCCATGGGTTGGGTGGTAGGCAGTAGGAGGCAATTGGTGTCCCTGTAAGGAAAACTTTGATATTAGGGTCAGTTTGCAGAATAAGGAAGATCCTAGTGATGGTCCTGTGAAGAAAAGTTGTATTCGAATGGAAGCAAAGCACTAGTGGAATGTTTTGTTGTTGCATGAAAGTATCCCTTCTGTGAATGTCAAGGTTACATGGCATTTTGCTGACCCAGGAGAATGCTTTGTCCACTGTGCTTTCTGTGCATCTCCTGTTATTAAAAAGAAACTGCATTATCAGAGCCTGCTCAGCAAAATTATCATCTTCACTGCATAACCTGCCAAGTCCAAGAAACTGTGAATATAAAGCATTCTTAACATGTCTGGGATGGAAGGAGCTGTGGGGGGAGAAAGCTATGTGAGACAGTGGGTTTGTAATAAACCAATATCTTCAGTTTGATGCTTAGTAAAGGCAATGTGGAGGAGGATACTTCAACAGTTTACTGATGGGAAGGATTGGCTGTGATAAACATGTTCAAGAAGATTTGGAGGGTTTCCTGGAGCAGGCAGTGGCCTGCACAAACATGTGTACAGCATCTGTAAAGGTCAGGCACAGTCCCCGTGAAGGAGAGAAAGAACTGTTCCTCAACCCAACCAACAAACAAGCAAACAGATTTACAAAGCTGGGACCCATCCTAGTACCCATAGCAACTCCACTGACATGCTGAAAAAAACTGTTATTAAAAGAAAAAGCATTAAGTTTTAAGAACAAGAACAAGTTAAATAGGTTGGATTCATGTATATGGGGGTGACTGCAGGACTCCCCGCTTATTCAAAAAATATGCTGCAGAGCTATCAGGCCATCATTGTGGGGGATCACTGTGCAAAAAGATTTGATATCCATAGTAAAGATGAACTGATGGAAGCCACTAAATCCAAACCTGTCAAATAATTAAAGAGCGTGGTTAATGTCTTTGACATTTAAAGGGACGGCATTCAACAAGCGGTCTCATAAGGCTGCCCAGAAATGTTGAAATGTGGGATGTGGGGCAGGAGCAGGCAGACAGAGTAGGGTTACCTGTTTTGTGAATTTTGGGAAGGAGAAAGAATTTGAATTTTTAATTTATTTTATTTAGTTTTTGTTGACCGGGTAAGTGCACTAGACAAATCCTGCCTATTTTCAGGCACGACCCGGGGGAGGGGGATACAGATGAATGCCAACTGACCTTGGACCAGATTAAGCTGTTGGTGGTATTCTTAGTGAATGAGAGAAATTTGGCCAGGACACCAAGGAAATTCCCCTACTGTTTGGCCAGTAGGGGAACTGGCCACCTTACTGCAAGATGGCCACTGCTAGCGAGCGTTTGGAAGAGAAGGTTGTGTGTGCTGCAGGCGAGGAGGCCGTGCGGCTCATAGAGATGGAATCTCAGTTAATTAACTTCCTAGATATGGAAGGTGATGAAATTTTTCATGAAGCAATATCTACGAGCGAGTCTTTTCCTTTACTGTCTAAGTTGGTTGGGAGTTCCTTGAAGGCTGTGACAGCGGAGGCTCCGGTATGTTTTCAGACTGAATTATCCCGCACTGAAGTTTTAAAACTGGCAGCTGATTCCCCTGTCACTCAAGATGGGTGTCTTGACAGTGGGAATGCAGAAGTAAATGTGAAGGAATGTGGGCTGAATACAAGTGAAGCACAGCCTGTTTCTGCGTGTGCTAACCCAGAAAGTATTTCTTGTTTGGCGGGCAGTGAAATTCAAAGTATTGAGAAGTGCCTAACGCCATTAGATGGTTCATCTGCTCTGGGCCCACTGGTCAACGGGAAGGCCATTCCTTCTGGTTCTGCTACACGGGTATCGGTGAGTACACCTCAGCCGAAGATGGCGATTCGACCTGTACATTTGAATAAAGAAGCAGGCTTCGTGTTTAACCCAGCAGGGGTGGGAGACATGGTTTCCGCTTTTCATTACCCTATAAAATACCAAACTGAAGCAAACAAGCAGGAGGGGGTAACAGAGTACAGCTTTGATAAGGATTCAACTTCGCGTACATCTATTGCACAACAGTATGCTGCCCCTAAAATGGATAAGGACATAAAAACGTTAAAACCAGAGTTCTCTGGTGTTCTGCCCAGAACGATTTCTGGCTCACAAATTCATGACGAAACTTGGTCTCCACAGGGCGCCCTGTTAGCAGCCGGCTGGGAAAAAACAGCGAAAGGGGTGTGAACTCCTGACTTGCGTGGGATCCCTCGCTTAATCTACAAAGTAACTCTCCTGGATGGAAACCAGCTGGAGCAACAGAATTTGAGACAAAAGGAGAGGATAAAGTAAAGAGTACTCAGCATAAAGAAATACCTGTAGGGCTGGTTTCTAATGTTTCCCTGATTAATAGTGACAAACATGTTTCTGGGGTATCTAAGTCTGGGGAAAAGCTCAATACTGTTAAACCCCTAATGTCTGCATTATTTTCTCAAGCTAAAAGAGAGGCTGCACCTAGACGTAATGCTGTTCTAATAAGATATAAAGGTGGTCTGTCAGAGAGACCAGACAGGTATCATGTGGGGAAAACTCTTATAAAGGAATCTTTGCTTTTTTCTCCCAGAGATGTTTTTGCTTTTATTAACATCTCAGGAGAAGATAACTATGACATTAGCTTTCGTTCTGCTTATTTATTGGATTTGTTTTGGGAAAGGTACAGCAAGGTGAAATTCTCCCCAACATGGACTCCCTTTTTAGTCATTCCTCTCACTAAACCTTTAATTAAACACGTTACAGTAATGTTTAGGAATGAGGGAGTCCATTTGGAGGACATTACTTATTGGCTATCCCAGAAATGTGATATTCAGAGTGACCCAGAGCCTATTTTGGATTCCGAACATTTCTGGATGGGAGGATGCAAATTTAAAGTTAAATTGCAGCAGTCTGATGTTGGGGTAGAGCATATCCCTAATTCTTTTCTGCTGGGAAGGGATAGAGGAGTATGCTTTTACAGCAGCCAGCCCAGAGCACGCTATAAATGTGGTTCAAAAACACATCTTTCCAGCACATGTGACCAGCCAAGATGTGATAATTGTGGGGAGGTTGGTCATGTAACAATGCAATGTGCTAATCATACCAGATGTGATCTTTGTGAAGAGTATGGACACGCTTTTAGGGAATGTCCGTGGGTGGCTCAGAATAAGACCTCTTGTGGAAGCCCAGATCTGATTATTCAACAGGCCCAAGAAGCTATGGAAGGAATGAAAGGTGAAATTGTTGGTATGGGCCCCCCTTCCTTACCCCTCAGACCAGTGGATACGCATCCTGTGGCCATTCTAACTCTGCCTTCTGCCACCTCTGAGCCAAATACTAGGCCTCTCAAAGAAGAGAGTACAGTGAACGCTGCAGACCTTTTGCAGCCAGTTTGTTATAAAGAACCAGGAGATAAATTAGTAATTGCTTCCACTCACCAGTCTCCATTACCTCCAAGATGGTCTAGTAGGGACTCCAAAACAATTCTACTCCCTGTCACCGAGTCAATTGAATCTAAGAATTCTTATGTGGCCCTTTTTACTACATGGGGTGACTCCAAAATGGAAATTGGGGATTCTGATTCCCAAAAACCAGTACAGGATGCCTTAGTGCCCCCCATGGAAGATAATAAAGAAAAAAAAAAGAAAAGAAGGAAAAAAATGAGTTTTTTTCCCCTTAATCTGATTTTCATGATGGGATTTCTCTGGGCTTCTTTAAATACACATAGTATTTTAAATAATTACAAAAGACAAGCTGTTTTCCATTTGGTTCATGATAGACAGATTTCTATATGCTTTTTGCAGGAAACCTGGATGTTCTCTAAGGAACAAATTTCTTCTTTTAAAAATGATTGGCCATGGGGACCTTCGTATTGGTCCTTTGGTAGAGAGAAAGCTGATGGTATTGGGATTCTTTTTAATTCTTATCAGTTTGTTCTTTACAAACTAATTGATTTAATCCCTGGTAGGGTATTAATCATGGATAGTAAATGGCAATCCAATACTTATAGATTAATTAATATCTATAACCCCCAGACAAAAGCAGCTAGAGTTGCTTGTATGAAAGACATACCGCCTTTTTTAGTCACTTCTTTACCCATTCTCTGCGGAGGTGATTTTAATTGTAGTTTAACTTCAAAAGAAGCCTCTTCAAAAAAATGTATTGTGATTCTGTTTAAAGTCAATCATTAAAACTGCAGATGTATCTCCTTGCAATCAATTAAATAACAAGGGCCCTGGCTGTACCTTTTTTAAGGGGAATAAGGGATCTATCATAGATTATTTACTCCTTAAAACCTTCCTGTTAAAGATTTTATTAGTGTACCAGTGGAGTTTTCAGACCATGTATTACTACAGGTGGAGGTAAAAGCTGATTTTGGGCTGTGTCATCAGAGGAAAAGATGGAAATTAAATACTTCTATCTCGCAAGAACAGATTGTGTTAAATTCTATTAGACTAATCCTAAATGCCAGATTATCTGTGGTTTTCTTGTATTCTGACCTCGGGGTATGGTGGCAAGAAACAAAAATTGACTGCATTACATGGTTTAAAAGATATGGGTTTCATCAGAGAAATTCCAATTTTATATCCTATTTAAAACTGAGATCCCAATTACAATATTTAATTACGGTAGCTAATTCCTGGAGGCAGGATTATTCTTTACAGATAGATACTATTAAATTACAAATGAGGTGCTTACAATATGATAGAGCTAAAACATTGCAAGCTCTTATTAACAACCATATGAAAAAATCTGTTATAGGAGACCCATTTGCATTATGTAAATCAATTAGAGATTCTTCAACTCTAGATTTTTTAGAGTATAAGGGCTGTAGAGTAGAGGAAGTATTATCCATTGGCACTAGTGTTGAAGCACATTTTAAGGATTTACAACCACAATCCTATCCTTCTATTCAGGAGATTAAAAATGATTTAGGTCCCCTTCCCCCATCCTTAAATTTAGATCAGGAAATGGTTTCTAACATGAAGAAGCCTTTTTCCCCTCAAGAGATTGAAGCAGTTATTACTAGCTTAAAAGCTAATGTTTCACCAGGTTTAGATGGTCTCTCTAATTCTTTTATAAAGCTTTCCATACAGAATTGGTGACTTGTTTAACTTTAGTTTTTAACAAATTTATAGATGGTGACTCTATCCCAGGTTTTTTTTCTGAAGGATTACAGATCTACATTTTTAAAACAGGGGATAATGGGGACATATGGAACTGGAGACCACTTACTTTGTTGAATTCAGACTATACAATGTTTGCTACCCTAATTAATAATAGACTTAAAAATATGGCTAATGTAGTTATTTCATCAGTCCAGCATTGTGGACTCCCTAATAGAAGGATCCAGTCAGTTCTTAGTACTATAAGAGATTTAATTGAGCATTTTGGGTAATACAGGGGAAAAAGGCTGTCTGCTTTCCTTAGACCTCGAAAAAGCTTTTGATAGAGTTAGTTATTTATTTTTGTTTACAACCTTAGAATATTTTGGGGTTCCTAAAGGCTTACTTAACCCAATAAAAGCCTTGCATGCATCAGCTAAGGTATATCCTGTAATTAAAGGGAAAACAGGGAAAGGGTTTGTCATGAAAACTGGGGTATGGCAAGGTTGCCCTTTAAGTCCACTATTGTACATTTTTTCTTTAGACCCCCTTATTAGAGCAGTAAGCCTCACCCTTAAATGGGAGGGTTTTCAAATACCATCGACAAACTCTTTTTTGACAGTACAGGCATATTTATTTATTTATTTAGTTTTTGTTGACTGGGTAAGTGCACTAGACAAATCCTGCCTATTTTCAGGCACGACCCGGGGGAGGGGGATACAGATGAATGCCAACTGACTTTTTGAAACCAGATTAAGCTGTGCAGATGATGTATGTCTATTTTTCAAAAATATTGAACAATTGGGAGTTTTTTCAAGAATTTCAGACATATGCTGATCTTTCAAATGCAAAAATCAACTATTCCAAATCCAGAGTCTTGTTAATGGGATGTACTTATCAGGCCCATTCTCAATACAATACTATTAATATAACAACAGAACCTTTTTCTATTTTGGGGGTGGTTTTGGGGTCAAAAAATCTTCCAGATGATAATTGGGTAAAAGTGTTAGATAAAGTGGAAAAGAAAATAACTCGATGGAAGCAGTTTTGGTTTACTAAAATAAAAAGAATTCAGATTTTAAAACAATTTATTTTACCATGTCTGCAGTATATTGCTGATATCTAACCCCTGCTTCCCATTTAGAAACTAAACTATATAATGTCTGCTTTCAGATGTCATGGGGTAATAGACTCAATCCTGTTAAAAGGTGTTATACGTACCTGGATAAAACTAAGGGAGGTATAGGTATGGTAGATCCGGTAGTTTTTTGTTTTACATTATTTTTCTCTCATTCAT
The DNA here is from genome assembly GCA_016271365.2 of Neoceratodus forsteri. Taxonomy (NCBI): domain Eukaryota; kingdom Metazoa; phylum Chordata; order Ceratodontiformes; family Ceratodontidae; genus Neoceratodus; species Neoceratodus forsteri. The sequence continues at coordinate 881,823,302 of CM028136.1, forward strand.
TAAAAGATAGCCTAGGAGTACCAGTCAGCCAGGAGGGGCTTTTGCTCAGAGAGGAATTAGGACGCTATTTGTCAGCTTGGCTGCATTGTGCACCAAAACTAAATCCCCATATTTCTTTACCGTTTGTTTTTTCAGCCAGCAGCTAGGAAACTTTATAAATGGCAGGTAACCAAAAACCAGATTAGTGGGAGCTCGTCTCAGACATTATATAAAGAGATTATATCGCAAATCTATCCCATAGTTCCTGGTTTTAAAAATTGTCCTTCGGCATTGAATCATAACATTCTAGAGCAGTTAAATAATCCTAGATTACTGCTATATATGTGGGCGGTGCAATGGCTCATAATGTATGGGAGTCTGAATGTTAGAGGGATGGCAAAATATAAGGCTAAGGAAGAGAGGAATTGTCCATATATAGAATGTGTTAATTAGGAGGAAACTATGGAACATTTGTTTCTGTATTGCTCTTATTTAGCAAAATTATGGGCCTATTTGGCCAAGAAGTGGAAAATGGATTGGTTGGCAAAACTGAATTATGACATATTAGTAATAGGTACTTTTTCTCCAAATCTAAAAAAAAATGAGGAAGGTACATTAAGAGTGTTGTTGGCATGTTTACGATTTTGTCTTTGGCAAGTGCAATGCCAGTGGGTGTTATATTAAAAAAAGACCTCTCTGGAAGGGTTTAGTCTATATGTAATAAATGAATTACAAAAAGTATTCCTCAAGGATATGCAATTGTATAATGTAGAGAAAGTTAAGAAATGGTGGAAAGGCTTTTCACATATTATTAAGTATAAATAGAGAATGTTAGATTTTTATCTATGTATTAATTTTTCTTGAAAGAATTATATTATGAGGCATAACGTATATATGGACATTATGTTTTGTTTCCTCCTTATCTCTTTTGTGTATATGTATATGATTTTTCTTGAAAGAATGGTATTATGCTTTATTGTAAATAAAATCACCCCTACATTTTTCGATAAGTGCCATGGGATCTTTAACATCCACCTTAACTACCACCAATCCAGGCAGATGGGACCTCGGTTTAACGTCTCATCTGAAAGACGGCACCTCAAAAGTGCAGCACCCCTCTCATGCTGCACTACAGTGTCAGTACTGGGATATTAACCCAAGTGCCAGATGTGGGAACTGAACCCACAACCCTCTGATCTCCCGGCCTCAGAGGTGAGTGTGCTACCTATTGAGCCACTGACACTGCAAATGAATGATCAAGGGTGTTGAACTATGAGTTTCTTGGCAGAGGCAGGAAGTTCTGTGTTTTCAATAGCAGAGGTCATGGGGTGGTAACCTCCATCAAATAGTTGGCAATGGGGTCCTTATATTTTATCACTGTAGTTTGTCTTCTGTTACTCCCACTCCAGCATATCTTTACCTGCATGTGTACATGATGCATTTGTGCATGTAGGTATGCCTGCACACACTTTCATCCAGTGTGCGTGGGGGTTGGTATACTCACATGGACATTCCAGCTATCCATTTCCATTTTCTACATATAGCTCTATCTCGGTCTCCTTCTCCATATTTTTGCCACCTTTCAGCCTTCTTACTAGGTACTGTTAATTAGTCCCTACTTAAGTACTCCTCAGTGTATTCACTCTTACTATGTCTTTTCATACCCATCATTGAGTTTTTCTTTTCCAGATTATTTTCTTACCTTGCCTACTACCACTTTCCTCCTAAAGCTTCTCCCTATTTTCTTTCATCACATACATATCACTTATTTCCCCTTACCTTTTGACTAACTTTGCTTTTTTCTCTTTTTGATAATTTCTTAAGAAGACCTGTGGTTGAAACATTGATTCTAACTCTATACATATGTACTTAGACACTGTCTGCAGATAAAGGCATATGACCCACCCACTCAAGATCTTACATAACTCAAATAATTATGTGTGAGTAGGTATCATTTACAAAGTAACTACCCAGCTGATGTATGAATTGGTTAACTGCCTTGCAGCAGGGGGTTGCTGTGACTTGCTGTCTGACTGCCACTCTTGCGACCTCTATGCCAAGACTGGTTGGCTCCAGCTCAAAGATTGTATCAAATATCAAACATGCCTGATGGCCAAGAAATTTACCCTAGGCCTCCTACCACCTGGAATTCTCAGCCTCTCTTAAAACCCGCCATACCTTTGGCTCTGAATCCCAGCTCTTTCTGGTCCCTCACGGCCATACCTACCAGGGAAAAGATCGATCGCCTAGAGAAACCCTCTTTGGATGAATGCCTTCAGCTGTGACATGTCCTCCGAATCCAAATTGGGCCCTTTCAAATCCAAGCTACAGTGACTACTCTCTGCCACTCACTCCTGTGACTGTTTATGCTAAACCCTTTTTGTCAGTCTAAAACCCTAGCACTTGATTACTGTTAAATCTCCTTAGCACCATCTCTGACATCCCCTCCTCCCCCCTGCTACCCTACGCTTTCACCTTTCCTCCTCCTCTCTTCCTAATCCCCTCATCTGTCCTGACAAGGCCTGTTGGCTGATTTCAACTTACCTTATGATCTTACCAGTAACTGACAAAGCTTGTTTTGGCTGATTTTCAATTTGCTGTATATATTCCTGTGCATGAAACTGCTTAGCATTACTCATTTCTGTTCTTTAATTCACTGTGAATGTCAACTATTGCTTCTTTTCTTATTTACAATTATTTTACCATACCCTGTTTAATCTAAACCTGTTGATCTCCTTTCTCTGTGTATACTGTTTGCCATACTTTTTTGTTCTGTTAACCTGTTGTATTATGCTGCTGATGTGGAACCTTTGTAAAAGAGCTCTAAGCTCAAAGGTATGTGTAATCTGATATCTAAATAAATAAAATAAAATAGAAGCCATACCAGTGGCATGAAGGCCATGCTAGTTACCTGCATTTGGAAATGGATGGGGTCACTTGGGGGCTGGCCAGGTGAGGGAGGATTGAAAGTCCATAGGCCTGTGCTCCTCCCTTGCAACAGGGGTTACTGTGACTCACTAACTGACTGCAACCCAATCAGAACTAAGTGGCAGCACAATCAGTGTCAGCAGGAAAGGGAAGGGATCCCACATTCAGGGCTTTGAGGGTTTCTTCATAGAGGTGGAGCTCACACATTGTGCCCATAGCAACTCCTGTGGGCCCAGGGAGAAAATCAGCAGGGAAAAAGCAACCCTGGCAGCAGGATGACTGACCTCTCACAGGCTCCACACTAGTAGCCAGGTACCTCCATAGTCCTGTGGCAGAGGACAGCAGTGCAAAAGTAAGTCCTGGAGAAGCCAGGTGATGGGGCTTAGGGGGTCATTAGGAAGGAGGCAGCCAGGGCAACTCAGGAGATAAAGAGATTATGGGAAGGAAAGAAAATAAATAAATAATAGAAACCCATTACTGATGGAATTCTTCTGTCAGGGTATATCTCTGAATAATTATGATTTATTGCTTATTATATCTAATGTAAGATGGTATTTATTGAATTGATGCAGTAATGCTGAACGTTGTCTGCTTTTTTTTATTTAATGTTAAATGTAATATATTGTAAAAGCCTGTTTAGGAGTTAAACAATTTTGTCTAAGTAACCTGAATCTTCAGCAACATTCTCTCTCTCTCTCTCTCTCTCTCTCTCTCTCTCACTGTCCTCCCTTTCCTGGATTTTAAAGTGCTTTGAGATACAGTCTATATAAAAGGTCCTATATAAAAGTACATTCCATCCTAAATTTCATTTTTTGTGACATGTTGTTCTGTACTCTGAACATTGAAAGCTTTGTGTGATTTTATCTTGTAGGAGGACTGATGTTAACATTTTGACTCCATGGCTTGCTCCAATCATTTGGGAAGGCACCTACAATTATGAAATCATAAATGAACAATTTAAACAAGGCAACCATTCAATTGGTCTAATAGTGTTTGCTGTGAAAAAGTAAGTACATTTTGCAAGCAGCATATTCCTAATGAAACATAGACACATAGAATTTGATGGCAGGTAGGGGGTGAGGGAGGGTGGGAAGTATAGAGTAACAGGCAGTTCAGTCATTAAGGAGAGCGAGCAGGCATGCGGCTGAGGTGACGTCTCTTAGCAGGTAACAGAAGGTCCTTGTCTGCTTCTTTTTTTTTTCCCTCTGCACTAGTTTTCTACAGTGCTGTACATCTGACTCTGATACATATAAATGAAATGGACATCAAAATTCAAGGTTTTTAGATAAGTGGTTTAAATGCTGGCTGCAATTACACTCACAGTTGACAAAAAAAAAGATGGCAGAATTTTATTTTGCCTACACTCTAAATGGGAGATTATCAAAATCAGTGCACACTGGCATTGTTGGATCTTTTTCCTGTGCATCAGACGCATTAGCACACAGGAACTGGCCAAAGAGAAAGCTTGAATTTCAATGCCCATTTCATAATACATCATCATCAACATGAAGACATTTCTCAGAATTAGTGCAAACCTGGGGGAGCTTGTTAATAAACAAAATAAATACAAGGAGCCCAGGACTGACCTCTGGAACCCTTGTACTAGTTGTTTTAATTGAAGTGTACAGGGTAAGTGGTGCCCAGAGTCTCTGTTCCCACCTACTAAAATAGTCAGAAAGCCATCCTACTGAATAAATAAATAAGCCAAGGTAATGTAGTTTTACTAAACAGGTTTCATGATTAACTAAGTCAAATGCTTTGGTGAAAACAACAAAAAAAGTATGCAGGCACAATGAGTGTTATATCTATGGTAGCTTAAGTGCCATGACAAGCCAAACTAAGCCAAGAATCTTATGTATTTTCTTGAACAAAATATTGATTGTGTACCAGTTGCTTGGACAGTGGGAAAGTAAAGAACTTGACCTCTGATAGTCTACAGTGCTCTTACTACCACCTTTATGAAAGGCATAGTGATGGCATGCTCTCAAAGTATGTCTGTTTGAGTACACAGGAATATGCAAAGAGAATTTTACACAACGGTATGACCAGCTCGTCTCTAACTATGCTTGTAAGGCTCATATCAATACTGTAGGACCCTCTCATGTACTACCTCATGATTAACAGGTCTGAAATAGAACCTGGATAGGTTAGAAACAGCAGTTAATACAAGAATATGTAGAATCATGGCAAACATTGGTGATGGGCTATGGGTGCTTCCTTTTCTAAATTAATGAAATGTTATGCCACCTTTGGTATGGTGTTTGCTTACTTACTCACTTCTGGGTGCTTGCTTAAGTATTTATTAAAAACTCTACCAAGACAAATAAATCTGTCTCAAATAAATTAACAGTGCATTTACTTTTTCTGCCAAATATGGAAACAAGAGTATGAATAAATGTTATATATTTTCCTTTTGTTTATCTTTGCGACTTGTTTATTTAAACTGCCTAACTATAGTTTTGTACTGACTGATTGATTAGTGTCTGGGTAAGATGGATTAAGACTGGGATTCCCTTTACAACCATGACCAAGCTCAAAGAAAAAATGCAAAACAGCCAGATCTAAGTGGATAAATACAATATTTGAGGTCAACTTCATGACTATAGACCACGGGTTCTCAAATGGTGAGGCCAGCCTCCCTGGGGAGGCCCCAGCCTCTTCCAGGGGAGGCTCAAGCAAGTCTGAAAAAAGTACAGTATTTAAATTTTGAGTTTTATGTATTTTGTGTGAAGAGATTAAGCAAACTGAAAGAGGATAATAGTAGGTGAATTTATGTATTTATTTACTAATAGGTGACAAGGGAAGGTGAATAAGCCAAGGCTCATGTCAGGTGTACCCGGGGAAGGGTAGGTAGTGAATACATTTCAAAAGGTAACTACAAAACAATCAAGAAATACACAGTGAACAATAGTGCAAACAAATATGAGCAATAAACTAATAATGAGTGCTGGAAATTGATCAATTTGTAGACTGATAGCAGAACAGCCCAAATACAAGAATTGAGCATAGAAGTGCTAAGAGCAATAGCAGGAAGGAGCAAAGTAATCCCAGAGAAGTTGCTTAGGAGCAGGGAAAGAGGGGGAGAGGCAAAGTATGCAGGAAGGTTATTTCATATAGAGAGGAAACAGAGAAAGTAGTGTGACCCATGAAGGTAATGCAACAAGGGATAACAATGGTTCAAGAATGAAAATAGTGGAGCAAGTAGGCTGGCCGAGGGGTTTACAATAAACTGAATAATAATATTTATTTTATTTATTTGTTATTCAGATAACACCTTTGAGCACAAGAGCTCTTTTTTAAAGGTTCCACATCAGTATAAGACAAAAGAACTGAGTGTGAGCCAAGTACTCAAAGGGATTTCAATTTATTCGTGGTATACTGCGCAAAGTACAGCATGTTATTTTTCCTTGGGGAGGCCCAAGATTATTTCAGTTTTTGGGGGAGGCTCAAAATCATTTCCATGAATTTGGGGAGGCTCACTGTGGCAAAGTCTAAGAACCATTGCTATAGACAATGCTTCAAATTGTTCACAGATAATACCAATGATCATAATCATACCTTAAAGCATTTACTTCCTGAGATGGAAATGAGGTGGTTAACAACACCAATTTTAAAATGTGTGCAGTTTGTCTCATTTTGAGAGGTAGGCAGTAGCTTATTAGTTAAGGGTGCTGGCAGAAGAATATTCATCCACCAACATTTTTTTAGTCCTCAGCAATGTCATTACACTGGTGATAGTAGAATGTGGATTTTAGTGGATATTTTGAACTTCTACAGAAAAAGATTTGTACCACTGACAGTACTTGGTCAGTTTAGTCTGATCCCTAGTTTTCTGTCATGATACCATAGGTTATCTCTATTTTTGATAACACGTGCCAGTTCAAGGGTAACCCATTTCTGTTTATCATCAGAAATTTTTATTTTCTTAACTGGGGCATATTTATTCCATATTGATTCAAACATAGTTCTAAACAAGTTCAATGCTGTATCATGTCAGGATATCCAAGTAAAACCAATCAGTAATAGCAATTTCATTCATTAAAGCAAAAATATTCAAATGTATCAAATCTCTAGAATTCAAAACAACTGGTTTAAAATATGAGTTCTTATAATGCCAAGCAAGACAAATAGAGGGGTAAATTATCACTTAGTATGTTTGGCTGGATGCTCAAGCTACTAATTTTATTGGGTCTTATGGCTAAATACCAATCAATTAAAGAATAGATTAATTTCAAATAAGGACAACGTAGAATGAAAATAAGGGAGGCCTTCAGTTTTGGATAGTCATGGACAAGCGAACAAGGAAGGACCACATACAGTGGAGAAACTAAAAGCTGGAGTGGCATCAGATAATACTTCAGAGTTTGGGCTGGGTGTTGGAGCCTTATAGAACATGGATATGCCATTCCAGGTCATGAGGAAGTGGATCAACGTGGCAAGTTCTGAATGGGCAGAGGCAGTGTGGTGGTCTAGAACAGTGATTGAACAAGCTAGAGCAGGAAGATAAGTAATGAAGCTTCAGCTTTGAGGAATCATCCTCACTGCAAAACTGAGATAGCCCAATAATGACAGTAGTTCTCTTCACGTACAGGATTGTTTTGATGAAAAAGAATGGACCAATGCTGATATGCATTAACATTTCTCAAAGGAAAGATGGGCTTCCATACTGAAGAAATCTAGTTCAATGCCTTTGAAGTCTGTGGTTGCAACAGGTCCTTGAATTTTGCCATCAGCCAGCAGAATCTTGAGTGATAAAAACAAACAATGAAGCCAAGTGATGCTGGCAGCAGCAGGAAAGTCTGTAGTGTCTACGAGGAAAATGTTGTCCAGAAGGTGCAGCAGGAAAGGGCATCTATACACATTCAAGAGGATCCATCTCAGTAAGCTAGAAAAGGAGTCAAATAAACTAGGGCTGCTTTTGCATCAAAGGGTAAACAAACTGCAAAATCATTTTGGTTACTCCATGACATCCCATGGATATGCCAGAAGGAAGGATGTATAGGTAACAATTTGAAGGAATTCCTTATGTTTCCCTTGGTTAACTAAGCACCAAGTCCAGTGAGCTTTATGAATTTTATTGAATTGCCTATGCATGTATAGGCCTGGGAATACTGTTCTGAAGGAACTGGAGAATTAAAGCTTGTATTTCTAGTACACGGAGTGGCTGACAGATCAATCATGAGGCAATTCTTTCTGGAATATTTTGGGGTAGCTATCCAGATTGGACTGATGCAGACAGAAGGAAGTGGAGAAGCTGCAATGGAGCCACTGCAAAGGGACCAATGCAGAAGCCTTTAGAAAATTCCTTAGCCAGGGAGCGTTGACAGCCTCAGGTTCTGATGCAGCCAATTTGAGACTGAAGCAAGTACAGTGGAACTCATTCATAATGGACACACTGGTGTGACCCAATTTTGCCCATTATAATGGATGTCTATTATATTATTGTGCACTGATGATTCAGTTCTGTTTGGCCACAGTGTGGATTTCCTTGGATGGTAACACATTTGCTGTGCTTTTACATCTGTTTACAATCAGTTTATCAAAGAGAAGCTGATAAATTGGCAAAAGGTAGGTTGTTTGTATCTTCTCACAGTACAGCTGCTTCACTGCTGCCTGGTAAGATCTTTGCACAGCCTGTACTGTATTACACTATCAATCCCCCAAAACACACATTTGATTTGTAATTTCACCTCCTACAGTACGGAATATATATGCCTGAGTACTGATTGTGTGATCAGGACATATACTGAGGAATCAGGTGTCTGCAGCTGTCTCTTTACAGCACCCTTTGTCCCTGCTACTCACTCTGTTTAACATTTAAACAACAGAAAAAAATAGTGAGTAAGTGTGAGTTCAGGAGAGGCAAAGGGGCTGCTCTCTCCTCACTGAGGAATCAGGTGATTAGGGCTGAGTTAACTGTCTCTCCTCATTATTCTCAGGAGCTCATGAGAGGAAAAGTAGCTGCACTACTCACAAATCAGCAAACCTTGAAGACCACCAAATGACTAAATGAATGGCAGGTAGGACCATGGGGGAGGGGGAGACTATTCATGCCTATTCACAGTCATTCAGGGCCAATTAACTAGGCTATTCACAGCCATTCAGGGCCAATTAACCAGGATATTCACAGTCATTCAGGGCCAATTAACCAGGTTATTCACAGCTATTCACAGCCATTCAGGACCACTTAACACTACCTGTTTGACTCTGCAATAGATAAAGGAAAGCCAATTAGCATCTGGCAGCTGGCTGCAGCATTCTGTATGGATGGAGCTTGCAGTTTATTATAGCCAGCATTTTTTAAACAGGGCCCTATGTAATTGGCTTTTGGTTTTAACAATTTTTCCTTTAAAACTGTTTGTCTGGCTGCAATGTGTGCATGATAAGTGGGATGCATTTGTACTTGATGTGGTAGCAACAGCAAGAAGACCAGTATGGAAACCAGTTGAAAGACTGGTGGTTAAAAACTGGACAAGCTGCTGGGCAAGCTGTGTTGATAAAAGCTGCTGCAGGCAATGGATGCGAACAATAGTAGATAGATTAATTGAATGTCATTTGTGACCTTGATTTGGAGTAGAGATTGGTTTCTGGTGACAAACAAACTTGGAGTAGCCCTCTCCACAATTGCTACAAATGTGTAAAAGGATACACAAAAGTGTGAAACATGCCAATTAGTTACTATTACTACATACCTCTTTTCCACCAGAAAATACAATTTAATGCCCTCATATGTCCAAGAGATTCTTAGGAGCATAGAATACATTTTGAGAAGAAGCTGTACTAGCAGGAGTGGTACTGGTGGGTGGTCAGGAATCATGACTTGTAAGGGACACAAGGCAGCGAAATAGGAAAAAAACAAAACTGAAAAGGGTATTACTGTTTGGCCAGCAAAATGTCTATTGAAATTGTACCTTGATAGGTATGATGCTACTTTGGTGGAAATTGATTTTGTAATAGTCACAGAAACAGTTGCCTCCGTATCCTATAGCTAGGTCAACAAAAAGATAGTGGTAGGAATGAATCTCCTCACATCTGGCTGGATGAGCTTCAAAATAAGTTTCTGGTAGATGCTAAAAGCTGCACCAAATTCTGCTAAGGTCAGCTTTTTTTGCTTTTAGAACCATGGAAAAATCTTGACAAGAAACAATTCTACTTTCAATTGTTTTATTAGATGAGATAGGGAGGGCAAAAAGGTTTGCATCTTTCCCTTTGATAATGTCCTTCCTGATGTGACTTGGTACCAGATTTGTTGCTCAGACCATGGTTGAAATGGGAAGGTGTGAGCCCTGTTGGGGGGGAATAGTAGTGGTGGAGCAGTAACTTGAAGGATCTGGAGATGGCAACACCAACAGAGAGGGCGTGGGAGCACCATAAAGCATCGGCAAACATTCTGGCTCTGGTGCCGTGGGTGGTGACCTGGTTTCCAAAGCAGTCATCTTGGAGTCCAAGTTTGAAGAAACTGAATTGACTTGGAGTAATAGATCATAAAGTTCAAAAAACTTGGAAGTAGTAGGAGATGTAGATGGAAGCTGAGTCGGGGTTGCAGAGCATGGAACTGATTGGCAGGGATGGTGGCCCCATAGAGATTGTCACATCCTATGTCTTAGCAGACACACAAATAAAGGGGACTGGAATGGAAATGAGGGGTGGTAGTGCTTTTCAGGAAAAGCTATATGTTACAGAAATGGAAAAACAACCATTGAATGAAAAATACTACAAAAAAAACTATGAGGTGAACCCACTGAGAAAATCAAGAACACAATAAAGGAAATAACAGATGCATGAGAGAAAAAAATGGATAACCAAAACAGAAAAAAACTACATGACAGTAGAGCACCCAGTAAAACCTACAGTATACTTACTTCCAAAAATCCACAAAAATAAAGATCCCCCGCCAAGACCCATTGTGAGTGGGATCAATTCAGCCATGGAACCACTGTCGAAGTTTGTAGATCTTTTCCTACCCCCCTTTACTGAAAGAGTGGAATCTCATATAGTAAACACAAAAGATGTCTTGAACAAAATAAAAGACCTACATGTAAATGAGGACACAATACTGGTGGCATGTGATGTGGAAAATCTTTATAGTAACATACTATACCAAGCAAGCCTGGAAGCCCTGAAAAAAGTACTCAACATAAGAAAAAGGGACAAGGTCCCGCCTACAGACTTCATCATAACCTTGGGAGACATGGTGCTGAGAAATAATTATTTCATATTTGGTAAGGAATATTTCCAACTGGTGCATGGGATGACTATAGGTACAACTTTTGGCCCCTCACTCGCCATCATATAAGTGGGTGAGTGGGAAGATAAAAATTATATGGGACATGAATGCAAACAGATGGTATGCAGGCATCCAAATTTGGTTCTGCTTTGTGGATGATATTTTTTTCATTTGGAAAGGGGAAGAGCAAGAGTTGGAAAATTCCTAGAATATGTGAATAAAAGCAACACAAACCTGAAATTTACTGCTCAATACAGTAAAGATGTAGTCAATTTTCTGGATCTTACCATATATAACATGCATTTGTCAATGCCAAATGTCACGCTGGCATTGGCATTGGCAGTGCCAGAGCTAGAGATGCATAATAGGAATCACAGTGAAGTACTTAAGTGACACCAACCCACCCCACCCTGTAGAGAGCGACAGGCATTGGGGTGTGTCTTTGGGTTGGCAGCTATAATTCTCATGCCATTGTACCTCACCCTATCCTGTAGACACTGACAAGTGTCAGGATGTGCTTTGGGGTCTTTGGGCATTATACTTACCCTATTCCATAAGGAAATACACTGATGTGGATGCAGTATAGGAGCGTGGGGTGAACTTTGTGGCCTAACAGTGCAAGGCATACCACGATGCCTGTTAGTGGCTGCAGGGTGGGGGTTGGGGCTGGAATGGTGTGAGCATTACATCTGATGATCCCAAGTCACACCCCTGATGCCTGTCAGTCTGTACCGGGTGGGTGCTACAATTGGAAACCCTAACACCGTAGGCGTGTGGTGGTAGTTTCACTCCACATTTTCAACATGGGCTGCTTGTCAGGCCACTTCATGAAAAGCGGCACAATCACTTTGTTAGCTGAAAGGTGGTTTTTCACAGTGGCTGTGCCATTTGGAGACAGAGGGACAAAAACACATTTTTGGGCAGGATGTGGAGAATGACAACTTTGTTCATGAGGAGGCATAAAAAATGACAACATTGAAAATCTGGAGTGACAATATGAAATATTGGTGAAGCAATGAGCATGCATACAAACTACGCAACACACGTCTGTAACCCAATTATTTTTTGAAGTTTGTTAGCTACATTTGTAACATAGGCATTTTGAGACCTCCCTTATGAACAGTGGCACTGCGATTCTGTTAATCTGTCCCAAAAGTTGATTTCCCACAGCAACCATGCCACTGTGCGCCACAGGTATGGGAACACATTTTGGGCAGGATGTGAAAAATGCCAGCTGTACTGTTCATAAGGAGGTGTGAAAAAATGCCAGTGTTGAAAATCTGGCATGGAAATATTGCAAATTTGCGAAGTTACAAGGGTGCGTGGAAACTGCGCAATGCACGCTTGCAACACAGTCATTTTATGGACTTTCAGCACCAAATTTTCAACATAAGCATTTTAGGACCTCTGCTCATGAACAGTGTCACCGTTATTTTCTCAAACTGTCCTGAAAACTGATTTCGCACAGTGACCGTGCTATTTTGTGCCGGACATGCAAAAACACATTTCAGCCAGGATATGCAAAATGACAGCTGTACTATTCATAAGGAGGTGTGGAAAAATGTCAATTTTGAAAATCTAGAGTGAAAATATTACAAATTCACAAAGTTTTGAGCGTGCATGGAAACTGCAGAACACACGCTCGTAAAACAGCGATTTGTTTGATTTTTTTCTCCATATTTGCCACATAGGCTTTTTGAAAGACCCCCTAATGAACAGTGGCATTGTCATTTCATTAATCAGTCCCAAAAGGTGAGTCCATGCAGTGACCACAAAATCACCTTTCGGGACTGAATAACGCCATGACAGTGACTGAATTAAAGAGGGGGTCCCAATAACCCCATGTTGAAACTTTGGTGCCAAAATTCCCAAAAATGCCCAAGATATTCACCAAAGCTGAAAAAAAACTATTTATGCCATTATACAGCATACCAGCATTTCTGCAGTTCGCTGTCAGCTTTGAAGAGTGCAGACGTGTTCCCGGTCTACCGAAGATCGTCGCACCATGCTCCGGAGGTAAGTATGGGGGTTGGGAGGCAGGGTCCACAGAGGGTGGGCGTGGTAGGGGAAGGGCCACTGGAGTTGATGAGGGACTGTTTTCTGCTTTACAGGTTTAAAAAAAAAACATTGCAGGATGTTTTTTCTTTTACAGGGGCATTTGGCATGCTGGGGTGGGCTCTCAGCATGCCACCTAAAATGTTTTGGGGGGTTCTGTAGCCAATGGGAGTTAGGCACCCCGTTGGCACTAACATTAAATTGGGCATTATGCCGATGGGAAGTGGGCCCCCCATTGGCAAATTAAACAAGGAAGGGGGGGACATGATGCCGAGGGGGACTGGACACCCCCTCAGCACACACTTTAAATGGGAGGGGGGTTGCATTATGCAGATGGTGAGTGGGCTCCCCCATCGACAAATGACGTGAGTAGGGGCACTCTGCAGTGGCATGCCACCATGTTTTGCAAACTGGTTCACCAGGAGGCACGCTGCTGCATGAGAAGCTTGGCTCTCATTGCAGTGGACCTTTTCTTTGATCTGATGGCCAGTTTATGTGTTGCTGGTGTCAGTGCCTGCAGCTGCCTTATTGGGGAATGAGGGCGCACCTACTGATGCGTGCCCTGCATTCGCCCACAGTGACCACACCTCCTAATCTGCTACTGATGCAATATGTTGGCTGGCACGCAAGCGCGAGCCAACATAAAAATGGAGAGACAACTACCGATAACGTCTAAATGGCAAATTCATTCAATGGTTTTTGGTTCCATTTATAAATCTTCACCACACTCTGATATAACACTTACTGACCCCAAGATTTAACTGTTGAAATGGTTGTATCTGTGTTAAATAAAAGAAAACTAAATACTTTTCCGGGTTCAGACGGTATCCACCCCAGGTTTTTAAACAAACTGGTCATGTCTCTAGCATATCCATTTAAAATACTATTTAATAAATCATTAACATCTGATGTTGTTCCATTGGATTGGAAAGAGGTGATTATGGTTACAATCTTTAAAAAGGGAAATAAGTCAATCTGCTGTATCGTCCAGTCAGTTTGACTTCATTGTGTAGTAAAGCCATGGAAAGAATTATCAAGGACTTTATTGAAGAAGAGATAAGGGATCTTGGTCTAAATGAAAATACTCAATATGGCTTCAAAATGGGGTAACTCGTGTAACTAACTCCATCTCATTTTATGATATAGTCAGCTGCAGCCTAGATAATAGCCTTCCGGTAGATGTAATTTTACTTGATTTAGGAAAGACCTTTGATACTGTTTCCCATAACCTTCTTGTAAATAAATTACTCAAGATGGAGTTTTCAAAATCCTTGGTTAAATGGGTAAACGTATGGATACAAGATTGCTACCAAAAGAGTAAAATTAATCCAATGTATCCGACAGTAGCCCAGTAGGGAGTGGTGAACCATAGGGGTCAGTATTGGGACCATTGTTATTCAATATCTTTATATCATGGAGTTTCAAATAAACCTGTCAAGTCTGCTGATGATACAAAATAATAGGTGGACAGGTTGATACCTCAGATAAATATAATGCCTTGCCCAAAGACCTCGACTTGATACATACGTGGTTCATAAGTAATAAAATTAATTTTAATCCTTAGAAATGCTCTAGTCTTCATTTTGGGAAAAATAATCAATGTTACAATTATGTTTTGGCAATGTTTTATTAAAATCTGTCAACAAAGAGCCTGATTGTGGAGTAATTATTAATAAAGAGCTGTCTTCAGTAGATCAATGTAAACTTATGTGTGCAATAACTAATCAAATTCTACATTCAGTTCAACGATCATTTGTGTCACACAGCAAAAACTACATTCTACCCATTTTCAAATCTTACAATATTCCCCACCTAGATTTTTGCTCACAGGTGTGAAGCCCTTAACTCCCGAGGGATATAGATTTTGTGGTGAGAACCCAGAGAAGGACTATCAAAATTATCTCTCGGCTTAGGAACTTAAGTTATTCTGAGAGATTGAACAAACCTGACTTGTTTAGCTTGCAAGAAAGAAGGGCCAGAGGCAACCTTTTATTACTTTTTAAAATCTGCACAATCCAGAATCATTTAAACAAAGTAACCTTGAACATCTAAATAGGGATCTGACCCTGAAGTCTCATAATATGCAATTACAGTAGTTGTCATTAATGCTTCAACAAATAAGGGAGATCATTTTTTCACCATTTGGGCAATTAAAACTTGGAATAAGCTCCCCAAAACTATTGTAGAACAAAATAACTTTCTCTCATTTAAAAGGGAATTAGACACCTTTCTCTTAAAGGGACACTGTCAACCTGTTTTTTATCATATTATTTCTAGTTAAAAATCTACATTTTATGATTGCTTACCTTCTCTAAAATTCATTGAAGTTGCTGTTTGTTTTGTCTGTCTCCTTGTTTAGTAGAACTAGATGCATGCTAATGTATATTTATAAACAACCTTGTTTTGTTTATAGTTCTGGATCTGTTCTTACTACATGCTTCCTGAGCATTAGAAACACACCCAAACAGTGCAATCCCTCATGAGGCAGTAGTCTTCTAAACTCCCACTGCATCATGAGGGACTAAACTGTGTTGTGCGTGTTCCCAAGTCCAGGAAAGATGTAGTGGGAGTTGATCAAATAATGTAAACAAGCCTTTGTTTGTGTGGTAACACCAGTATGGTGGGCAGTCTGTTTTTCACTTTTTTAAAGAAAAAAAAGAGTCAGAATCAAACAACCAGTTACATCTGCAATCTTTACAGAACGTTGGCAATCATAAAATGTGTTTTTTAAACTATGGACACTTTGAGACCTAAGGGGGTTGACAGCGTCCCTTTAAGTAAGAGAAATGTTCTACTTTCTTAGCCCACTCAGAGTGGGAGGTAATTGCAATGGGCCTTCAGCCTTCTTTAACCTTTACCAACCAAGCAAACCAAGTAAATGTGAAACACACAAGAAATTTGATGCAAAATGAAGACCAAGATAATTGTAATACCTTACAGTTTCTATTCAGATTTTATTTATAAAAAGGGGAGGATATTTGTTATATCTGGTATTTGAAAAAAAAAATAGCATGTTGGTGCCATTGCTGATCATAAGATACAATTGTTCACAAAGACTTGAAAATGTATTGGCCTTTCTTTGTAAGCTTAAAAGTGATGTGGCTAGCTATAGAATGTTGTCTGCTGGCTCTGGAGGCTGATAGGCAAGCTGAGGGATGGGGGGATAAAGTGGTCAGATGGATTTGAAGCTGATTGGAAAACAGACAATAGATGGTGGTGGTTAGGGGGGAACTGTCAATGCCACAGGTAGTCATAAGTGGGGTACCGCAGGGCTCAGTGCTGGGATCAGTGTTATTCAGCATCTACTAGCAGGTATGGCAGCTGGGATTGGGAGCCAAATAAGCCTGTTTGTTGATGACACTAAACTGGGAGCAGTGGTGGATGGGGAGGAGGGCGGGGGGACTAGAGAAAGACCTAGAGACATTGAAGAGATGGTCATATGCCTGGCAATTGGGTTTCAATGCTAAGACATGCAGGATTATGCACTTTGGGAACAAGAATCCTAAATACAGTTACCAGCTGGGAGGGGTGCAGTTATCAGTATCTGCCAAGCAAACAGATATGGGTGTGCTGATCATAGGCCACATGAATCGCTCTGCACAATGTAGGGAGGTGGCAGTGTAGGCCAATAAGATGCTGGGGTGCATAGTGAGGGGAATCATCTCAAGGAGTGAGGAGGTGATTCTGCCACAGTACAGGGCACTGGTGAGGCTGCACTTGGAATACTGTGTGCAGTTCCGGTGGCCCTTCTTAAAAAGGGACACCAGCCTGCTGGAGCGGGTGCAGAGAAGGGTGACCAGGATGCTAAGTGGGATGAGAGAAAGACCCTATGAGAAGAGACTACGGAGGCTAAATATGTGCTCCTTGGAGGACAGAAAGGACAAAGGAGACATGATTGAGATCTTCAGATACTTGAAGGGCATAAATGGGGTTCACCAGGAGGGTCTGTTCAAGTATAGAAAGGAAGGGATCACAAAAGGACATACTCAGAAATTGGAGGGGGGAGGTTCAGGAGGGAGATGAGGAGTCACCTTCTCACAGAGAGGGTGGTGGCATGAGGAACTGATATTGCAGACATCATGAGGAGGATTTAAGAGGGGTAGGAGAGGGTCAAGGGCAAAATCAGAATGGAGAATGAGGGGGAAGGAGGAGGTAACACATTCAGTATAGTCAAGTGGAAAGATGGGGGGGGTTTGGGGGGCAGCATCAGTATTCAAAACTGAGAGCTGAACACTCAAGCAGATTTTATGGACCATGAGGCCTCCATCTGCTGGTATCGTATGTTCGTATGCATAAGGAAGACATGGAATTGAAGAATTACAAAATGTGGAATTAAGAAAATCATAATCATACAAGTTCTTAATTATTTTGGTTAATATATAAATCAAACACTGTAGATCCCAAACAGTGTAGGTCCCAAAATACATCCTTGTAGGACACCTACAGTCTGTTAGTTACTATTGGTTTTGAAAGATTCCCATTCTGTTTGTGTGGGTTCCTGGACCATATATTTTGGTGTAAATGAATAGCTATATCAAGTAGCCAAGGGTTCATACCTGTTTTGCTTAAAGTCTGCCACCATTTGGTCCTGCTAATGCTGTCAAAAGCTGACATCTGTGTTGTATTTTAGATCTTTGTTTCATGTGACTCATCCAGAACACCATGAGATTACATCCATCCTTTTAATCTGATAAGGATTATTTTTGAAGCAAATGTTTGGCTAGTATCAAACAGTCAAATAGGCTGATATATTGATGGATCAATAAACAGTGATTTTTTTATGAATCAGTATAATTAAGCCACCTTCCCAGGATTCAGATTGCAAAACTGAGTTAGCATACATATAATACTGGCAAGCACCATTCAATAAAAAATAAATAAATAAATAAATATATATATACTGTGTATATATATATATATATATATGTAATTCATAATTTTATCTGGACCAGGTGCCCTACTTTTATTTTATTTTTTTCCTGAGTTGCAATAGTAATCACATCCTTTATAATAACTATGGGTAACAGTTTACAGTGGTACCATCCTGGAGGCGACATAGTATATCACAAAATGCTGCACTATATTGCAGGGGAACAGTGTACTTCAGTGGCAAATAAGCCCTTTTTTCTTGCAGTATTTTGTGGCATTGCACTTACTAGAAGTTATTTTATAAAATGGGTAGACTAAATCAGCCAATCAGAGATCTGGCTCACCATGCTTGAAATATGTTTCATGCATGGGTAAAAAAAGTATGGCAGTAAAAAGGCAAATATCATGAAGCTAGAATGTTGGCATTTAAACATTCTACCACTGTTTTTCTAACTAAGACTTCAGGACAGGAACCCCAAGGGCCTCTATAGTTACCACATCTAACCATCACAACACTGATTATGTAGTTCACTTCACTTTTTATTATTTCATGTTTTAAGATAATGTAGTGGGCGTGATCATCAAATGCAGATAGTTGTGACAGTCAGTAATGCAAGAAACATTAACTTTCTCAGCTCTCGTGGAAAATCCTTCTCCCTCCAAATTAGGGGTTCATTTGATGATCTAAAGACTTCCGTCGCAGTGACAGACAGGCTGTGCTTAGTACTCAAAGCCTTCAGTTCAACAAAAGTGACTTTTCTTGTGTTTTTTTAATTTATGGCTATAAAGTAGCGGTGAGCACAGACTGGGGGTCTGAGACAAATGGTCCATGGGTCACACTACAGGAACTGGTAGCTGGGGGGGAGGGGAGATGGATCGGACACTTAACGATGCTATCAGGGACCCATTTCACTGCAGCACTGTTTTCTCCTCAGGTGAGCAAGCTGCAATGAAAATTCAAATGCTTCTCCTCCATTTGAACTCGAGGAATTCAGTGACTGCAGCTGAGGCTGCTGCTTCCCAGTAGCCAATCAGGTCCCTGAACCCCCCCCAATATCTCTAGGGCTATGAACCAATTACATCATACCGTGATAGGCGGAAGGACATTTTGATCATAAATCCACATAAACAAATGTGTTTTTCCTTTTTCTAAGTGTAAAAATTTTAAAAAGAAAGAAGACCATTTTATAAGCACAATAAGACACTCCCTGTGTGTCTATGGAACAGATTTTACCACACGCCAGTGGCTAAAGGCACTCAGCCAAGGCCTCGTGCCTTATTACGTCCCTGGCCGTGTGGTAAAATCTGTTCCATGCACACCCTATCATGTCTTATTGCTTACACATTGCATTGTGGCTGACTCTGCTATACATACTATATTCCTAATGTTTGTATAACAGTGACATTATGCCTAGTTTCTGCTTTACCAAACAAACTCTGGCCAGAGCCAATAAGGCAGTAGCTGAGGAATTTTGGGTAAAAATATTGCAAAGTTCTTAATATTTTTGCACCAAATTTTCAACCTAGCATTGTTATGACCCTGCCTCATGAAGACAGGCAGAGAAAATGGTCAAATCCTGGCTTAAAGATGATTTTGTGCAGGGACTGCAAAATCAACTTTTGGAATGTGAAAACACATTTTGACTCTGAGCAAGTCACTGAACTGCCCAATGCTCCCAGGTCACCCCTAAAAACAGGCAATTGTGCCTAGTGGGCCTTACCCGGTTACCAAAGACTCAAATAAAAAATAAATCAATAAAAAATAAAATTTGGGGCAGGACCTAAAGAATGACAGCTGTCACATTCATGAGGTGTTGTAAAGAAATGGCTATGTTGAAAATTTGGGGTAAAAATATTGAATATTACCAAACATATGAGCTTGTGATTGCAAAATTCAATGTAGGCTTATAACTTTGTAGAGTTGTAATATTTTCTACCAAATTTCCAACATAGCCTTTTTATGACCCCACCTCATGAACACGGGCAGAGAAAGTTTTCAACTCCTGGCTGAAGGGTGATTTTGGGCAGGTGAAATCACCTTTTGGGATGTAAAAAAACATTTTGGGCAGGATTTCAAAAATGACTGCTGCCACATTCATGGGGTGTTGGAAAGATATGGCTATGTTGTAAGTTTGGGGAAAAAATATTGAAAATTACCAACGTTACGAGGCTGTGTTTGCAAAATTCAATGTAGGTTTATAATTTTTTTTTTGTATTTTTGCACCAAATTTTCAATGAGCCTTCTTATGACCCCACCTCATGAACAAGGGCAGAGAAAATGGTTAACTCCTGGCTGAAAGGTGATTTCATGCAGGAACTGCAGAGCCTCCTTTCAAGATGTGAAAAAAACATTTTGGCCAGAATTTGAAAAATTTACAGTTGCCACATTCACGAAGTGCTGGAAAGATATGGCTATGTTGTAAATCTGGGGCAAAAATATTGAAAATGTCCAAAGTTATGAGGCTACATTCACAAAATTCAACACACTGCAGGTTTATAACTTTTTGTTTTCCAATACTTTTACATCAGATTTTCAGTAGAGCCTTCTTATGACCCCACCTCATGAACAAGGACAGAGACAATGGTTAACTCCTGTCCAAAAGGTGATTTTGAGCAGGGACCATGAAATCTCATTTTGGATGTAAAAAAAAACAAAACATTTTGGCCAGAATTTGAAAAATGACAGCTGTCACATTCATGATGTGCTATAAAAATATGGCTATATTAAAAATCTGGGGTGAAAATATTGACATTTACCAAAGTTATGAGACTGTGTTTGCAAAATTTAACATAGGCTCATGACTTTGTTGTTTTTTTAATGCTTTTACACCAAATTTTCAGCATAGCCTTCTTATAATCCCACCTCATGAACAATGGCAGGGAAAAATTCAACTTCTGCCTGAAAGTTCATTTCATGCAGGGACCACAAAATCACCTTTCAGGGCAGATTTGCCTAATGACAATGACATTGTTCACGAGGTGGGGTTGCAAAGAAGACGTGTTGAAAATTTGGGATAGAAATATGCATAAATGCCCAAGTTATGCCTCTAAGTTCAAAATCCCATTGAAAGATCCAATATGGCCAACGGGTGTAGCAATTGATCTAGTCATTCTGTAACTACGGGGAATTCAGTGTTGCCAGTGGCGTTTGTTTTATTCTTTCTGACCCACCTTTTGTTTTGTATTTTCTTTGGTCTTGAGCATGACCGCTTGAATGGATTCACAAAGAAACAAAGTGGGGCCAGTTTTGCAGTTTGTTTCCCCAAAGTCATGGCCACTTGAGCAGTGGCATCCTCCTGGTAGACCAAGCCCAGAGAGTGGCGGTGGGAGTTTGAGTAGTGTGCCATTCACCCTGCAGGCTTCTAAAATAATGTCATCCTCTACACCCTTAGAATTACAAACTTCGGGCTTATCTGCAAGCAAGTAAACAATATTTTCTGGCCAACATCAACCTTTTTCCCCTGTGGGGATAGGAGGTTATACATTGGAGAGGTTGTGTTCGACCCTAGAAAAAATGTTGGCATGGACAGAGTGTAGTGAAAGATGATATGAAGCATTAATTAAAAAAATGTACTTCCTGCAAATGGAGTTGAATAGCCTTAAAACTGTGGTAGAGACAACAAAGGGAATCACTATGGATAACTCTGTGAAACTGGAGGAGCACACTGCTAAGCTGGTAACAGCAGAAGCCAATTGTGTCAGCCTGATGTGAGATAACTTTAACATAAATAGAAAATTGGAGAACGCAGAAAATATGCTCAGATACAAAAACATTCAGATTCTGGGAGTTCCAGATCAGATGGATGCTGATTTTGAATCTACGAGGGATTTGGTTAAGCATATTTTGATCACTACTTTTGAGCCACCCCAAGAGAATCCCCCTTTAATCACTAAGGCTTTTAGACTTTTCAGAAGAGAGAAAAACACAACTTCCCAGTTGAAGACAACTATCTTGACGACGTTTGGATTTGATTCAGATCGTGATTATATATTTAAATTAGCCAGGCTCAGAGGAGTCTTGGAGCATAAAGGCTCCAAATATTACATTTATCCAGACTTCTGTTATGCTACTCAACAAAGGAGGAGGACATTTTCTGGCTTATTGTCAGGAAATTTTGGAACTTGGTGGTTCATTTTCTTTGTTGCTGCCTGCAAAGGTAAAAATCATTAAGGATGGTAAAGTAAACATATTCTTTGATGTGGACCAACTTACTGCATATATTCGCACTCATAATTCTACCCAGGGGACTGAAGAATCACTTGTTTCATTGCCTACACCGTCAGAACATGAAATTATAAGGAATTTGGAAAGAATGGATATATAAGGACTTAAGGATTTAAGTTTTGCTTGTTTGAATTGATCGAACTGGGGTGCTAATTAGATTAAATTTAAGTTCATTATTATTATATTTAAAGAGGGGAGACATTAAAAAAAGATATAAGAACAATTTTGTGGAGAGGGTTAGTTATGTAAAGCTACTACCTATCAGGGTTAGTTATGTAAAGCTACTACCTATCGGCATAATAATTAAGTATGAATTATTAGGTTCCCCATGTCTTGGACTGGGTCTATTCCTTTTATGTAAGGTATGCACTATGGAAATTAGTTTAATAATGTTTTTTAGGAATTATGGATTTTGCTGCCCATGGGTTTGTTCATTTATTAAGTATTTGTTTTGTTGCATAGTTTGTGTTTGAACACATAAAGGATGAAATTAATAAAATACTATATTACAAAAAAAAATCCCATTGAAATACATTGAACAGCATACCTGTTTCTTTAGTTCGCAGCCAGGCTTTGAAGAGCGAAGACGTGTCTACAGTCCAGAGAGGATTGTAACGTTTACCTCTGATGGGTACGTAAGGGCTTGGAGGTGGGGGGGTGCTCAGTGCAAAGGTTTGGTGGGGGTCTGAAATGGCACAAAAGACATTGATGGACAGTTTTCTTGTTACAGGTTGAAACTAAATTTAAAAAAAGGACCAAGATCCCAATCGTGACATTGGGGTATTGGGCACCCCCAGTATCACTGTTATGTTTCTGGGGTGATGTGGGGGGTGGTGGGTGCTAAGAGGGAGGGTTGGGTGGGAAGATGAAATGACAACAAAGTAAAAATAATAAGAAAAACTAATCGCACATGAGTGGTAGTATGTGGGGGAGGACAACAAGGATTCCTCCACTGGGGGATTGGGCACCACTCAGTCCCACTGTTATATTTCTGGGGGAGTGGGGTGGTGGGTCCTAAGAGGGAAGGATGGGTGGAGAGAGGAAATGAAAACAAATTAAAAATAACAAAAAAATAACCCCACATGTTTGGTAGTGTGAGGGGCAATGAGGATTCCTGCACAGGAGGATGGTCACCCCCCCATGCCACTGTTATGTTTTTTTGGGGGGAGTGCGGTGGGTGGTGCTAAGAGGGAGGGTCAGGTGGGTACAGTAAATGAAAACAAAGAAAAAACTATATGGGGAAAAAAATAGTGCAAGCGCAGAGTCTTCCGAGCGTGGGGGTGACTTGTTTGACACTTTACCAGTTGTGGAGACACAAGGCAGGAAAAAGAAGTGAGGTGGCACAGGTGCCATCTGTAAAACAAACAATCAAGAGCTGAGCTGAGAAAAAGACGGCTATGACCAAGGAAAGCAAAGGCAGTAACTGATTTATTAGGATCACGATAATAAAAACTTTTTTAATGAAAAAACGCTTTTAAAAGGTACAAGCACACCGTAATAAGCAAATTGCAACCCCCCACATCAACGTTTCATGACTACACTGTTGCTTTGTCAAGATGCTATTTACTTATTACAGTGTGCCTTGTACCTTTTAAAAGTGTTTGTTTTTTTTTTCATTAAAAAAGCCTTTTTTATCGTGACCTAACAAGCCTTTGCTTTCCCTGGTCAAGTAGCCATCTTTTTCTTAGCTCAATTCTCACAACTTGTTGGTTTGCAAGAATCGCGGAGTGCTTTTGCAATGCTAGAGGTCTGCAGAGCTCTGCCCAGCGCAGTCCTAAAAAGAGGTCTGAAAAATATGTAACCCAAACTTCAGGGGTGATAAGAGTTTCCAGTACAGACTGATAATTCCCATGTTCCTTTGCAACCAGGTTCCCAAACACTTTGGTGTCATTATAAATTACAGCTTATCTCATTCTGAGCCATAACCTATTCTGAGAATAGATTTTTTTACTGTTCTACTATTTTGTTGTTGTTGGAAGTTTTCCTTTTTGCATTGGTTTGTCTGATATTATCTTTGGTTTTGTTTTTCCTTAATTGAATTAAGACTTTATGTTCTCCTTCATCATTTGTGCATTTATGACTAAGTCATGTATCTTTTGAATTGGAAGTTTTAATTTGTTTATGTAGGCATGGCAAAAGGAATTTACATGTAAGTTACAATAGCCAATCAGACACTCTCCTGGGTTAGTTGTTTCCAGAATACAAACATACGAAAGTTACCAGGAGCAAAAGGCCATCATGGTTGATCTAGGCTGCTCGAGATTGCAGCTACTATGACAGCTAGATAAGATCCTGTATGAAGGTATTTTTTAAATAATGAAGTAAATTTGTCCAATAAATCCTGCATCCAGACTCTTCTTTTAAAACTAGCAATAACCACCTTAAACTTTTCTTTTCATTAGCCCTTAGGCTGCCAGAAGATTTAGAACATATAGGTTTTTATCATGTGTATACATGTCCACGGCTTAGGTTAGTTGACTAAGCCATTAAAAGTAATAAGAAACAGATTTTTACATCTCTGAATGTCCTGCTGTTGTCCCTTTAGTGTCTATCCAATATTCTGAAATGTTTTTGACCTTTTTTGTTAAATTAGTAATCTAATTTTGGGAGTCACATGATGTCTGGCTAGAAAAAGCAGCACACTTGTCATTCTCCTGCCCTCCTGCTCTTTATTTCACTATAAATTGAACATTTAAACTGTTTTAGTTATTCTCTAAGCTGGTGAAATAACTACTAAGAAGCTCTGCTGTGTACCATCTGCTGGAAACCACCTCAACTCCTCACAATGGAGGTTGTAATGAAGCCAGAACTGCCGCGCCACACTCCGCCGCCTTCTCCAGACAAGGCCACTAAGAAATCCAGGCAGCAGCCAGCCAAGCCTCCTTCAATATCTTCCAGCAAAATGGCAGCTTCACTGCTTACAGAGGAGCACTTTCTGATAGAAATGAAGCTGCTTCAGGATGCACTCACCCTGCTCACCTCCAAAATAGTATCAATGGGGGGAAGGTGGGGTGGAACATTGTTTAACCAAGAGTAGCACACTAAGCTGAAGCTTGTTTCCAGATGTGACCTGGGAGCACAAGAAAGTTAAGTGACTTGCTCAGGATCACACAGTATGCACCTAAGTGGCTGTAAGATTCAAACCCAGGTCTCCAGATCTGCAGCTCAGAGCCTTAGCCCACTGCGCTATACTGCCGCCAAGAATGAAGGAGGACCTGGGTGATGTTTCCTGGCAAGTGAGGGAAACTGAAGCGAGGACTATCTCCCTGGAGAGGTGAAAGGTGGCTACAGACCCCAAAATCATCACTCTGAAAATGCAGTTAAACAAAATGGAGCTAAACTGGAGGACCTTGAGGGCTGTAGCCACTGCAACAACCTAGTTGTGGTGGCTCTCCCGGAGGAAGAAGAAAGCTCCACTCCCATAAGATCTGCACAGAAATTGTTGGAGAAGGTGGCAGGGCTTTCTCCTAATGGACCCTCATACATAGTGGAATGAGCCCACTGGGCACTGCACCCCAAGCCAGCTCCTGGATCACCCTCCAGGCCATTCATTTTTCGATTATTAAATTACTTGGGCAAACAACATGTTATGACCAAAATGAGAGCTAGCCAAACAGTGATGTGGGAAGGACATCAAATGAAAATATCACAGGACTGGACTTCCAGTTACACCCTTACACATGATGGCAGCCTAGTTTTGAGCTCCACACTAACTCCCGAGCAAAAACCCTCGATTAAACACTTTACACAATCCTAAAACTAAGAATTAGTGACTTTGAAAGGCAATGGAGGGTTTTTAGTTCCTGAACTGGTGTTTTTCTTGACTGGTGAGCAGAAATGGAGAGCGATGCAGAGTGATCGGAATTGGAGGCCTGTGGCTCGGAATACATGCAAGAAGCTAAAGTTAGGGTCCAGAGCAGAATCTTACAGAAAAGCCTATGTTCAACAGCAAAACCCAAACCAAAGAAAGCAAAGCTCAATCTTATTTATCAAGAACTACGCTCATTTAGGGCTGAAGCTAAACAGCTCTATGGGGAGCTCAGAAAGGATGTGATGTTATTGGAGCAGCAGGCCGATGATACTGAGAGGCAACTAATGGCCATTGAAAACTGGGTGGATGACCTGGAACTTCAGTATCAGCAATTACAGCAGCAGCATGAAGCTTTGGAGGCTAGACAAGAGGATGCTGAAATAGAGCTAGAAGGGAGAACATTCGTATCTACTGTATACCAGAAAATGCAGAGGGCCCAAACATTAAGGACTTTGTTGATAATCTATTACGCACAACCTTGGAACTGCCAGAAGGATTTCAGCTTCATCTTGCGAGAGTGCATCGAGCCTTAGCCCCAAAGCCCTCGGACCCAGCGGCTCCACCCATGTCTATCATAGCTCGTTTTAATAGCTTTTAATCCAAAGAGCAGATTCTGCTGATAGCATGGCAAAAACAGAAGATTTATTTTGGACAGAAGCATTTCTATCTAGACTATGATTATGCTCCAAAAACCATGAGACAGCCTACCTTCCATTGCTACCAGTAATCATAGCTGCGGGCCATAGGTTTTCAACTCCTTACCCAGCCCATTTAATTGTGCCCTTTCCAAATGGCAAAAAAGAATATTCCACAGCACAGGAAGCTAAACAAGATCTTACTAAGATGGGTCTTCATTCTCCTGAATGCTCGGGTGGAGCAGCGGAGTCTACTGGCAGACCTCCACGATGGCAAACGGTTCAGACAGCTACAAAGGCAGGGAAGAATAACAACACCCAAGATGCAAAGACCACTCTGGCCACATTTCATCGCTCAGAAACCATTGCCAGGATTGACCAGACCTGAGAGAGATTCTGATGGAGACACGCATATAATAATAGGTTAGTGGGCGGGTGAAGGTGAGGGGTAATCCCCTGGGCCCTTCTTCCTCTAACTGCCCTGACTCTATGCCTGAACGATTACCATCATTTATTTTTGTGCACTATTAAAGATGCATGGGCCATTTGCCGAGGTGGTGTTGAGAGAAGGTGCCATTCCACCCCCCCCCCATGGCTTACTGACTAATGGATATTCCATGAGATTAATGCTGTATTTTGTGTATTTATCTTCCCAACAAGTTTAGTCAAACTAATTTGAACTCTTATGCTGGAGTGCATCGCACAAATTTTTAGAGGGACTATTGCACCAGTTTTAATTTAAAGACTCCTATAATGGGAGTGGAGATTCACACTAGGCTACTAATATGAGAGGCTGCATGAGATCTGGGGCATTTAAATTCCTTCCTTTCCAAATTTACTGTTTTTTCCTAATTCGATTTTATGTTGGAGCTTACATGTGCTCCCAGGAGGCCCCAAACTTTATTGATCTGGGTCAATCCTCCTTTCCCATGGGCTCTAGTTTTGTACCGATTGACCACATGGGATATATAAGGAGGAAGAGATATCCTCCCCCACCTTGGAAGTACTAGTTAGTGCTGTATTTTCTTGTTTAATAAGCCATACTAGTAGACAGTTACAGTATGTTTATGGAGTTATGCCTAGTCAGGCAAATGGTTATATATGCAGTTGTATACTTGGTTATTGATTTAAAAGAGGTACACTGCTCAGACAACGGGTTCCTTGGTTAGACCCAAAATCAAATCTCATCCTTGCCATCTTATCCCTGTTAATAACTCAGATTTGGTGTAAACATTATTGTTGGCGAAGGTTGGGGAAATGGCATTTGAGAAAGCAGATTGATGGGCAGAGGGGGGGAAAAGGGTGGTGTTTTCAGCAGAAACATGGGATTTTTTGATATTCCTATTAAAGATGGATAGTTCACCTTGTAAAGTGCTTTCAATTAATATTAATGGAATTAACAGCCCAGTTGAGTGCTCTAGGTTGCTCCAATATATTAAGAGAAAGGCTCCAGATATTATATATATATTCAGGAAACTCATCTAACCCAGTCGGAACACATGAAGTTTGGGGCAAGGGGAAGGTTTAAGATATATTCAGCCTCCAGTAAAACTGGCCGTAGATGAGGTGTAGCCATATTAATTCCTGCTACCTTACTAATAGAGGTGGGAGTCGAATATGCTGACCCTGCTGGTTGTTATGCTATAGTCCAGGGAAAACTATTTGGTCAAGATATAACCCTTGCTAATGTTTATCTTCCACCTGCATCTCCCCAGCGGAGAGTTAGTCAACTTCTAAGTAAAATCACTGAGCTACAGAGGGGGATCTTGCTTATGGGAGGAGAGTTTACTATCACACTGAATCCCAAAATAGATACCTCTAATCCCCTTTCTCATAGAAGATCTCCAGCTCAGAGGTGGCTGTCCTCCCAGATTAAGGCCTTGTGATTTTTGGATGTTTGGAGGCATTTCTATTCCAGAGCAGGAGGATTTACATATGACTCTACGTTTTAAAACCTCATCTAGAATAGATTATTTTTTATTTCAGTGGAACATACGGATGTGCTAAGGGATCTCTAAGCTAAATACTGAGTTTTGTCCAGACCATACCACATTACTACTTGAAATAGTTTTAGAAACCACATCAACAGGACGCTGGAGACTTAATTTATCTCTTCTTAAAGATCAGGAACTTAAAGACTTTTGCAAACTAAGATCCCCAGATTATTCTTGAAAACACCTCACCTGACACCCTGGCAAACCCTGGTATGGGACACGCTAAAGGTGGTAATTTGGGGGAATTGATTGCTTATAGTGCATGAAAGCAAAAACAGAGAGAACGTAGATACAGGCAGCTCCAAGCTTGCTTGATATCTCTTCAACAAGGCCAGGGACAGAGTGATTCTTCTAGGGAGCAGGAACTTAGATAACTTAAAGGGGACCTTCAAGCTATAACTGATTGTCAAGTGCAAGCCAAACTACAACAATTAAATAGATATTATTATGAAGGTGGACCTAGAGGGGCAAGTAACTTGGCCCGGAGACTCAGGGGTGCTAGGCAGGTGGCTACAATAACAAAATTAAAAGACCCAGTATCTGGGATACAGAAGGGCACTACTCCGTAAATTCTTTCTATATTTCAGAATTATTATAGGGAGTTATACTCCAACACAACTCCTCCCCCAGAACACAAGATACAATTCCTCTTCCCCTTGCATTTTCCCAAGTTAACCCCCTTGAAGCAGGATATAATTAAAGGCCCCAGTATCAGAGATCGAAATCAAGCAGGCAATTAAGCGGGCTAAGACCCTCAAGTCTCCAGGTCATGATGGTTTTCCCCAAGAATGGTATAAAGCCCTCCTCCCCTTACTTCTTTATTCGATGAGACAGACATTTAATGAAGTGCAGATGGGAAATCCCCCTCCAGTTTCATGGGTATGTGCGGTGATTTCAACAATCCCTAAACCTGGTAGAGACCCCAGTCACCCTGAATCATGTAGGCCCATCTCTATTTTAAATTGCGACTATAAAATATATATGTCAGAGTGGGCCTTGAGACTTGAAGATATGCTACCTGATTTAATCCATCAGGACCAAACTGGCTTCTTAAAGAATAGACAAACTTCAGATAATAGACTTAGAATCATACATCTTTTGTCCTATGTCTCCAGGTCCTCACTCCCTGTAGTAGTGGCTAGTCTAGATGCTTACAAGGCATTCGATCAGGTGCTTTGGAATTATCTCTGGCAGGTATTGGGAGCATTCAGATCTCCAGAGGAATTTATTAAATGGCTTAGTAATCTTTATGCCAGTCCTAGGGCCTATATCAGGGTTAATGGCCCTCTGTCCTCCCCAATTGATCTGAAATGAGGAACTAGACAGGGCTGTCCCTTGTCACCACAGTTAGTTGCTGTTTATATAGAGCCTTTGGCTATGGCAATAAAATCCTCCCGAGAAGTACATGGGATGGTAGTGGGAGGAGACTCCTACTTCATATCACTTTATGCAGATGATGTGTTATTGACCTTGACAGACCCCAAGATATCATTACAAGGAACTTGGCAGACTTTGGAAAGGTTTTCCTTGGTATCTGGTTATGTTATTAATTCCTTGAAGTCAGAGGTTCTGGCCTTGAATTTCACCCCTTCCCCCAACTTAAGCAAAGCCTGCCCCTTATGCGGTGAACCACGAAATTAAAATATCTGGGTATTCATCTACCATTACATATTTCTAATGTTACTTCAGTAAATTGCGAACCCATGACACAGGTTCTAGAGGCAGATATACATAAATGGTCTATGATGAAGCTCCCCTTTTATTTGAGAATTGCTACTATGCAATCTAATGTTCTACATTGATTATTGTACTTTCTCTGAACCGCCTGCCTCCCAGCCAAAAGTCACCAGCTCTAGCCCCGACAGGCACTCCTAGTGGCTCCAGCACCCGACTGTGCTGCCAGATGCTCGTCTCTGGACCGCTCACCTCTCAGCCAATATTCACCATCTCTAGCCCCAACAGGCACTCCTAGTGGCTCCAGTGCCCGACTGTCCCGCCGGCCGCTCACCTCTGGACCGCCCGCCTCCCAGCCAAAAGTCACCAGGTATGATACCGAAGAATTCTGCAAGAAGTTGCGACTTAAAACCTGCATTTTGAATTTGCCGGTAGGGACTAGGTTGCGCCGCTTATTGGATGTCAAGGATTCCTGATTTTCACTGATTGGCCTGCCCAATCGGCGGGTGTTTGGCTTGAATTCAGTTGCTGTTATTCAGCTTAATTTTGGCTGGTGCTACTACTCCCTCTCTATAATTTGTCCCACACTGCCCACTCCGACCCCGACCTCTATTAAATACTCTTGAGTCTCCGCCCACTTCCGTCTCTTCAGCAGCTCCTCTAGACTGACATTAGTTTTTAAAGGGGAACACAAGTCGATTCCTTAACAAAGTCTATCTAGCTGCTGACTCAGTCCAGTCTGTAACTGAGCCATCACTAACTGTTTCACCACCTTGTGAGGAAGTACAGGCTTGGTTCTTTTATACCTTCAGCTGCCCACACAGCACAACCAGCTACTTACATAGCATGCTCCATTTGAAATATAGTTTCAAAATGCAGCTGCCACTATCATCCCTGGGGATTCTAGTAAGCATGCTCTCTTATTGCCTAGACCCAAACAATGCAATACTGCCACCTTCATCCTCTGCAGATTCGAGACAGCACCTGATCTATCCCTTTCCCCCCCAAGACCATTGTTCTACACCTTCAGAGGGTCAAAAATAATTCATAAGTGCAGATTGGCACAGACAGTTCTCCCTATCAAGGCCTTAGCTTCCAGGTCAAACCTAATATCCTCACCACGCATTCTTACAACATCTTGGCAAGGGTGATGTTATATGCATCCCTTGGCCCACTTAATCCTCGCTTAGCAAAGTCTGCAGCTGACACCTATTGTCACCCTCAAAGGAAAAAAATACGTCTTGCTAGACTCTTACTAAATGCTATCAAGAAATTGCTTCTATTACTGCTTATTTGTGCAGGCAACATTGAACTAAACCCAGGACCTGCTCTCCCTATTACTGCGCCCATAGTACTGGCCCGACTAAAAGGGCTGAGTTTCCTGCATATAAATGCCTGTAGTCTAATTAGGAAATTCGACGCCATACAATCCTGGATTCACCATGCTCAACCAGACCTTCTGGTGGTTACAGAATCGTGGCTGAGACCCTCTACTTTGGATCACACAATCAATATCCCCATATATAATCTATATAGGGCTGATAGACACACCAGAGGGGGTGGTGCTGCAATTTACATCAAGGATATATACACTACCACCCTTGAACATGCTGTTACTACTCCTAAAGAATTTGAAAGCCTCATCTTAAAAGTTCAAATCTCTAATTCAGTCCAGTTTCATGTAATTGGATGCTACAGACCTCCTTCCACAGGCCTAAAAGTTCTGAAACATTTGAGTGAGGTTTGGATACCTGTCCACTGAGGTAATCATTATGGGAGACTTTAATCTGGACTGGCTAACTGCCACATCCAGATCCCTAAAAGAATTCTGCAATGCATACGGGCTTACCCAACTCGTGAATAACATCATTTGGCCTAACAGTAAAAATCTGGACCATGGCACAGTACTTGATCTTATCTTAGTAAATAGACCTCATCTCTTCTCCCATACTGGAACTCTAGGCAACGACCTCGGTGATCATTGTGCAAGTGCCTATGTGAGGTCAGTACCCAAAGCTACTACCACCTCCACATACATTCTAAAGAGGAGCCTACAGCGCTTTGATCCCAATGTATACCTGATAGATCTTCAACGCATTATTTGGCAGAATTTTTATCTGGCTCCCACAGTAGACAAGGCATATGAGTTATTCCATTCTGTTGTACTTGAGGCTATTAATAGATACAGCCCCCTAACTAAAATCCGTATCAGGAAAAAACATGCCTCTGGTTCACTACCAGTCTTAAAGCTGCACTAAATAATATGGATGCCCTTTGGAAAAAGGTCAGGAAAAACAGACAGGCAGCCAATTGGGCTGCCTTTAGATCCACCAGAAACCTGTGTTCCAAGCTGATCAGGGCTGAGAAAGCTAGATACTTCCACGCAGAACTCGAATCTTCTTCTCATTGCTCAGCAAAATTTTGGAAAACCCTCAAAGACATTGAAGGTCATAGCCCAGTCAGCATGCTTCCCCAGAAAATCACCACTGGGGGCAACACCACCACGGACAAATGCAAGATACTGAACTCATCAACAATCCTTTGCTAAGGCAGGATTATCATTGACACCACCAGCAACACCCTTCAGGCTAAATTATCAGATAGATTTGCACAATGAAATGCATCAACCCACACACAACAAGTTTTCTCCTTCTGTTCAGTCTCACTGAATCAACTGGAAAAATTGCTCCGGTTAGCACAAGCAAACTGCTGTAGATTACATTGGCCCTACGACCCCAAAATAGGTTACCACACTTTATCCTCCTATCACCCATCTCTTCAACTATCCTTGCCCAGGGCACACTCCATCTATCCGGAAAACAGTCCACGCCATCCCTATTCAAATCTAGCGACTCCAGGAGCTAAACAACTACCGCCAATATTGCTCCTACCCAACCTGTCGAAACTACTTGGAAAGGTTGTCAACGCCAACTCAGGCTACCTGGAACCTCAATGTTAAATGAAGCACAACTGTTTAGACCCCAATAAGTACCATATATGCTTGTGATATCACAATACTGAGACAGCATTGATGCTAAAACTAGGACAGCCTTGTTCCTTGACTTGAGCAGCCTTGACACTGTAAACACGACCCGCTCCTGATTGAGCTGGAATACTAGGATTGCGGAATCAGCTCTAAAATGGTTTAATAACCCTTGACAGATCGCAAACAACTGGTCAAGGCAACGGGGTCTTTCCTCACCAAAACACCTACTGAGAGGTGTACCAAGGGTCTATCTTAGGCCCCACTATTCGCATTTATATCAATAACATTATGGGCATAATCTGCAAACATTCACTATTGCTGACGATACAGTTTGTACATTGACAGCCCACATCAGAATTAGCCAAAAGGGACCTGCAACAAATTTGACCAACTACAAGTAAACTGCTGCATTTGAAGACACTGCTAAATGCAAAAACAAAGCTATGCTGTTTCCGCTACCAGTACACTTAAGTCCTATGCTTCTGGTACTTCCCGTAAGTAAACACACCCTAGGTAAACCCTGATTTGTAATTAAATTAAATACCTCCCAGCTGGATAGATATCAACCGTCCTTAGGCTGATCATTTCAAGGAGCTATCAAAAAGTAAAGCAAGACTTGGTCTCTTCTTTCATAACAGCAACTTCACTCAGGAGCAAAACCAGGTTAAACTGACTACTTTCATGCCCTAATGATTATTCTGACCTCACTATGGCCAAGGACCAACCAATGTCATCAAGCTGGACACTCTTATCACTGTGCTATTAGATCCACAAGGACTGACAGCTACCCACCATTGCACTCTATGCCAAGGTAGACGGAGCCCTAATACCAAGACAAAAATGCTGTCTATGGACACACAGATCAATCATTAACCGCTCCCGGTATATTTCAGATTGCTTACTGTCACCAGGGCTGACAACTACCGACTGAAGCCTCGTGCATCTCTATCGGTCCCAAAACAGGACACATTTGGCACAAGCTATAAACCACTCTCCCAGTTCTATGGAACTCTATAGAAAGCTCTGAGGCTTATGACCCTTGAGTTATCCACTTTCAAACTTCACTTGCACACCTTCAAGGAGGTCTGTGATTATCGTCATGATGCTTAATTCCACCCTGCTCTAATCATCTGAGTCCCCTACCTCTCTATGGCTCTGTATATCACCCCCAATATCTCCCCTTTCAGTCTTGCATGATCTCTCCTCAGACCTGCATGACCTCTAGTGCTTCACCACCTTGAGGTGAGGCTATTCTGATAGGGTAACCTATCTCTTTCATGAAACACTGAAAACTGTACTTCTCTAAAGGACAAACTGTTAATTTGGTCTCTGAGGCGTTATATCGTTACTACAGAATATGGTAGCCCACTGTATCATAATTGTTACCTATATGCACTCTGTACATATATTAACTTATTGTTTTGCTGTACATATATCATCATTGTCTTTATATATTGTTTTTCTCCTTGATGTAAATTCCTTTTGACCTCCAAGTCCACCCTGCAAATGAAAGCCTCAATGGTGTTTTGCCTGGTAAAATAAAGAAATTGATTGATTGATTTCAACAATCTTTTCTCTAAATGTATTTGACTACTGGAATAGCTCTTATCTGGATTTAAGGGGATGGCTCAGGCCATGGGTTTGCAAGTCCTTGCCACAAAGCAAAAAGACAAGGAGGCCTAACCACCCGGATTTAAATAATTATGCAATGTCAGTCCAATAACCAAATTTTACCCAGAACCCCAACCTTCAGCCTCGGAAGAAAATAGAATGTTTAATGACATGCATGATCCACAAAGTCTTTTTGCCCTCATGACTTACCGCTTTGACAATTTTTGACATAGGCCAAACAGACCTTGCAAGCTGGTATAAACTTAACCTGCCATGGAACATGTTTTATTTTCTGTGATTACTTTAGGCAAACAGATTTCTACTATAATTTGATCTAACGTTTGCACTTGGCATAGGAGGTCTCACATTTATTTTCAGTTTTGAGTCACATGGGGTGGCTCCATTATCAACTCAAAGAATATAATCATCAAATCCGATCAATAGAGGTACCTACAGGTGCGATTTTCTTTACATAAGGACCTAGAATTGCTTCTACAATGCCCCATCTCCAACTGGTTATTAATGCACCATGGCTCTATCCAGTTACACTTGATTGGATTGATGTATAGAGAAAACTGAAAATTATCTCTGATTCATCTGAGCAGGGTGGAGGTATGAACAGGAGCCTTCTCGAATGACTTATGACCTCTGGGTTAATACTCCCACCCTCATTAGGGATCTCTCGCTCCTCATTGGAGAGAATGCATGTAAATCATGAATTAGATATTTTAACACAACAGCTAAACTGGTTAAGATTTTCTCCAGAGATGACTATTGGAGACAATGAGGAGACAATGTGGGGAACGGAGGCTGATCAGGTACAGAATTTTTTGGGATGTAGCAATTACAAGTGTTTGGTAGATTGAAATTTTTGAAGATTTTACACCGTTTAGTACTAAGTCCACAACTTGCTTTCCTGTCAATCCCAGAAGGGCTCAAAGTACAAAAAAGGTCATTTGTATTTACTTTCTCCTT
This sequence comes from Neoceratodus forsteri, assembly GCA_016271365.2. Lineage (NCBI taxonomy): Eukaryota > Metazoa > Chordata > Ceratodontiformes > Ceratodontidae > Neoceratodus > Neoceratodus forsteri. The sequence continues at coordinate 881,859,271 of CM028136.1, forward strand.
TGGCAAAGAAGACTATTAAACTAAGGAGACAGTTGATCCCTGGGGTTGATACTGGATGAGGATAGAAACGTTATTTTAGAACATATGATTGCAGGGCTATAAGGCACAGAGAACAGTTTGAATTAGTGGAGGGCTTGGGTCCCTTTTTCAATCAAAGCAAGAGACTTGCATTTGTTCCATGATAGAGTCCAAATATTTGATGCTAGGAGATGGAAAAGGCACCACAAGAGAGGACCCTTTCTCCAGACAGAGGAGATGGATAGACACAAGAGGAGGCAGTCGAAGATGTTTATCAAGCTACATGAAATACTGTGACTCTATTTATTAATTGTGATGAAGACACCACTAATACTGCTATTGTACTACCGTATGGAATGATCTGCTATATGGATATTTAGATATCACCTATAATATCTGCTGTATTGCACCTCCCACGAAATAAAGAAAATAAAGTATATAAAAAATATCACAGGACTTACCAGCATCTGTGAGACAGAAAAGGGCCCTTCACCTACAGTGTCTAGTCATCCCTGCCAGTGTGCATTTTTCATGTTGTACCTGATCACTACAGGTCAAGTGCAGTAAAATAGCACCTTGAATCAAGATCAAGCAGAAGAGAGTCAGCGACTGCTCCTGAGGTATTGAGGAATTACCTCCCAAGGAAGCGACTACTAAGTGGAGGTTCCTACTAAAGCCTTTCGCGGGCAAAAGCTGGGACAGACGAGATCAGACTAGTATAACACCACACTGCACAACATTTGTCTCCACCCTGCTGTGTGCTCATACAACCAAATATTTAATAGAATAATGGTCACAAGAATGTGTGCAGGAGGCTTGCCTTGTACAGGAAAAACACTAGAGTGTATCAGAAAGCCTCTTAATGTTTAACTTGCATGGTTTTGAGTGCACTGCAAAACAAAGCAGAGACAAACTAAAACAATTAAAGGTTAGGTACCATAAGACAAGGAACACGAACAGCAGGTCAGGGGGGCAGTCGGGTCATCTCTCCATTCTATGACCAACTCGATCACATACTTGGTACCAGACCAACTTCGGAGCCACAGTTAGTGCTGGAAAGCAGCACAATAGAGGAAGATGAGGACTGACCAGAAGCTGATAAGAGGATGATGACTATACTGTACACAATGTTGTAGAATCAGGTGAGTGCACCCTAAGTTTTTCCTCAGGCACATTTTTCCTGTGTGTTGTATGTGTCTTCACAGTGTGCTTACCACTACTTACACCACTGTTTGTTTTTCTGTAGATGCAGACCAGCCAGTGGCTACATCAGTGAGATTGACACCACCTCGTTGGCTTGCTCATCTGGAACCTGCGATGGTAGTGGAGTTTGCAGCATCTGATGTGTCTTCCATCATGATGGAGCATCAAGCGCCTTGGGAACAGCATTAGAAGAGCCCAGCTGAACCTCTGCAGAACCTGCACAATAGGAAGAAGAGTAACAAGCTGCAGGATCTTATGGAGGCGTGTTCAAGCACACAAGGAAAATGAGGCAGTAACAACATAGGGGCTTGTGGAACTGGGCAGGAGAGAAGTGTGGGAGGAAGGGAAATGGAGGAAGGCTTAAAGTATGAGGCAGTCTAGAATGTTCAATTTTTAATAACACACTAAGCATTATGTCATTGCATTTTTCACAGGCATCTTCTGGTCATTCTTTACTGCTGCCAAGTGGTTATGCCTGCCACCACTCCAACCTGAATGTCACTGGTGCCAACATTGCTGGCACATCTCAGAGCAGCCAGATGCAAGCATATGGAGGGCACCAACAGCAGGCAGTTCATGTTGCTGTTTCTAGCATTGGTACTCTACCACATGGCAACATGACACATGGCCCTGTGAGCCACCAGCAACACTCAGTTCCCATAAGGTGGAACAACATTACTAGTACATCACAGGGCAACATGACATATGGCCCTGTAGGCCACCTACAAGCAATTGTCCACAGTGGCATACCCAGTATAGTTGGCACATTTCAGAGATGCACTGTGTCTGGTTACAATACAAGAATCTCACAACAGACATCCAGACAAAATATGGTATCAAGTTCTGAAACAGTGGTCGGCATGATGCAGTCAACTACCACTAAGCAACAGTTTTTTTCCCCTTCCTATGTGCAGAACATACTGAGTGATGACTTATTTGGACCTTCTTGTAAATGAAGGGATCAGTCTGACCTGGGTTTGAATCCCACAGCCCCCACTTGCATACTGTGTGACCCTGGTCAAGTCAAATTCCATGTGCTCCCAGTGTTGATAGTCACATTGTAAAATGGAAATGCAAGACATCTGGGTTTGAAAAATTTTATTAAGAGCTCATACTAATTTCATAACTTGCCACATGTAAATGAAATAAAGCTGTCAGATGTTATATTTTAAATGCAGAAGACAGTCTATAGTGACGTTGCATTTCAAACAGCTCTAACCACAGATCTGTAATCTTCAACAGAGATGCTTTGTACAAGTTATCTCATGTCTGTCAGATTTTTAGGACAAGCAGTTTGTTGGTATAAGTTTCACTTAAAGTTGTCAGCACATGACAATAAAATGTCTGGCTTAGTAAATGTAAACTCATGAAATACAAGAAGTTAGTACAGCAGAAGTAAGCAACCTAGTAGGATTGTCAGACTTGGCCTTCAGCGCAGCAATGAACTGTTGTATTTGTAAGCTATTAAAGTTAAACAGCATTTTAAACATTTTAACATTCTGTTGACAGTTCTCTCTACCTAATGGATAGCCATTTTTTTAAAATAAAACAACAATGTATGCAATACATGCCAATGTCTGCCAGTATGGATTCAGAGTATCTTGTAAACAGCACAGTTTGAACAGTTTCCTTAATAATTGTGTGCACACCTTCATTTCAGTGTCATGCAAATGTTGTGTTGATTATATGAACTACTTTAACATTCGTAATAAAAAAATGTTCATGCAGAAATGAATTGGAACCTATTGGCAGTGAATATTCCCAACTAATCGTTTTAACCACACTAATGCCACACTTGCAGTAGAAGTGCATACTCTGACAATACCTTGGCATTGCTGTGGTATTTAGGTAGTCAAAAAGTGTGTCACGTATGGCTGCAGCCTGCCTGTTCATTACTGAAACAGACCGCTCATCAGCTGGCACACAGGCATGGTGCGGATGGTTGACAGAGTGTGCATTCTTAAGTTCTGTGTGCCATGAATGGGAACTGTTCTGCCTTATTTTCACATAGACTGTGCAGCGCACAACATACACTGATGGCATATGGCACATTAGAAATGCTGAAGTCATTACAATTCAGTAGACACCTCCACCTGCCTTTCAGGTGACTGAAGGCACACTCAATCACCATATGTGCATGAAGCAGTCTGCAGTTGAAATTCTACTCATGAGGCACAGTATAGTCACTATATGGCTTTATCAGCCATGGCAGGAGGGGATAGGCAGGGTCCCCAAGAATAACCACTGGTACACTAACTCCACCAATGTCAAGATTCATGCCCAGGAATAGCTTACCAGTCTGACCAATGTGGAACAGCTTGCTTTTCCGGAACACCCAGGCATCATGTACCTTCCCTGGCCAACCAGCGTTCACATCCATAAAATGAAATTTATGGTCCACCAGTGCCTGCATCACCATAGAGTAATATGACTTTTGATTAAAGTACTCTGTGGCATATTTGGGAGGTGATATAATGGGAAAGTGGGCAATATCCACTGCACCCCCACAGTTTGGGAAACCCCACTCTCACTCAAAGCCTTGTGTGACAGCTGCCATATTATGGATTCTGATTACCTTTGGCATCAGCACATATACAATTGCTTTGCACACTTCCAAAACTACGTCCCCAACTGTAGACCTTCCCACACCAAAAAGGTGCCCTAAGGTTCAATACTCTATATTAGCTGCGAGGCACCACAACGTGTGATTGGCACTCTTTAAGAGACTGATATTTCTTTGTGAAGCTGGGTGTCCATGTGAAAAACATAAGGCTGCAACTCACTGCACAGTAAATGAAAGGTGTTTTGGGACATCCTGAAATTAGAAAGACATTGCTCATCTGTCCATGAGCATATCACAATGTTATCCCACCACCTGGTCAATGTGGGGTGGCTCCAAATAGAGTGAGGCACTCCTTCAGCAGCATATCTGGTGCCCATAAAGTTCAACAGTGCAGTAATCCTCTGCAATGACTGCCTCCTACTTGCAAGAACTCACTTGGCTCAAATCAGCCTGCTGTGCTGGCAAATTATTTGTGCCCTCATCATAGTCTGCTGCCTGGTGATGAAACAAAACAGCAGCACCAAGGCAAAACAAACATTTAATTCCTCTGCCTCCATCATGCCCAGTGTATTGTTCTCATGGGAACAACTCTAGGCATGATGAGAGGTGTCATAACATCATCATATCCTGCAATGCATGCAGGGATAGTCCTGCTGTAAGGGCATTGATGCAGTTTACATACGCACATTGAGATCGCCGAATGAGATGCGGAAGGAGGAAGTAAGCTGTTGGTTAACTAGGATCTGCAGCTTATCTGTTAGGTAGAAAAATGGGAAGACTAGGTGGGCCAAGCGGTCCTTATCTGCTGTCAAATTCTATGTTTCTATGTTTCTAATGTGGATGGGAGGCAAGCAATCTCAAACACGCTTGATGGACAGTATGGATGAACAGTAACGGTAAGTCCTAAACAATTTTTAACACAGTTGCCATTCCGTTGATGGCAGTGTGGACAGAGCCTTAGTAGAGTAGAGTCATTCATCATGTCACACGTAAAGCAATGAACAAAGCAGCCCACATTGCATAGCCTTTTCGCGCAACATTAAATACCCACCTAATCGTTCAGATGCATGTGAACTCAATGTTGCCATAGTAGAAATGCTGGCAATTGACCTTTTGCCATTTTCCTTGTGGAGAATGTGTGCTTCTGGCGCTTTGCAGCATGTGCATACCCTAATTGGAAGGTCCTGTCCCAGACATGCTTTTCCACCTATGCTGTTCCTGAGTTATATCGCATGGTGACAGAGTCTGTAAGACATGCCCTTCAACATTCCGCATCACCTTACATTCACTTACGCATGGATATGGAGACAAGTGGCAAAACAACGGGTAGTTCCTATTTGTGTTTTACTGTACATTGGGCACAGCTAGCTGGGGTTGTCTGCGATGGTGGGATGGGAAAGCAGTGTAATAAGTCAGACTGTGGTGGTGGCAACCTTCTTGGTATAAGACAGCATGCCATGCTTGCTGTGCGTAGTGAGCAGGGTCGCATACAGGTGAACACACGCTAGACTTGCTACTGACCGAAACTGATGAGTGGCTGCACACTTTGTCCCTAAAATCTGGCCTCGTAGTTAGTGATAATGGATCAACATTGTGAAATGTATTGGCAATGGTGGCTTTGTGCAGATTTCCCGTTCGGCCAATTATTTAAATCTGGTGGTACAGGAGTTTCTGCAGGTACCCTGAAATAAAGCAAACGCTAACTGTTGCATGCTGCATCTGGATCCACTTTGCACTTTGAATACTGACATTCTGATTATTTAACTGCCTCCCTGAATCATGTGACCTGCAGAGACAGTTAGGCATGTAATCAGTGAACTGTTTTTTAATGACTATGCTTTATCAAACTGTAACTGTAAGCGAACTCGAAGTGGACAATGCGAAGTAAGGCAAATTTCAAATTTTTAATGGACAATTTGGGTAGTGCTACACAAATTTGAAGCAGACCACTTCGGGTTCACTTCACCTGGGAATTAAAACTTCACTGCATCTCTAGCTATATATAGAAAATTTTTGTTTTGTAGTGCTTTTTAACATGGAATTGTATCCCATTTTAAACATGTACTTAAGTGGGTATTATAGCTATAGCTCTTACTTTTAATTAAGAGCGTATTCATAACACCATGTCTCATGCATTGTCCTTAATGTAAGTTGATGAAACTGTCTGGCCTCTCAAAGGATTCCTCTTATCTGCCTCTGTTGACATTTGACCTTGGACAGCTTCACAGCAGCATGTCTCAGATGATCTGGCAGAAACTGGTTGCTTCTATTTAAACCTCAGTAATTTTTTAAAAAAGTATTTTAAACCAATGAGAATTCTTTCTGTTTTTTATGTATGATTAGGGTGTTAATAGGATGTAATTTTCCAAAAAACTGACATATAAGCTTCTGAAAAAGGACTTGTTGGTCTGAAAGCTTAAGCACTGTTTTCCTTTGTTAGATCTATGTTGATCCAATAAAAGGTATCAAACCATTTGTTTCTGGACCTGAAAAATAAAATGTAAGCATTGGAATTTTATCCTTTGGCTATCCTCAGGACCAATCAATAAAAAATAAGAGTGCAATTACCTTAAAAATATGCTTATTTTTTTCCTTTGTAGATTATTCTTCCTGCAAAATGTAATGGTCAGAATGTTGATTTTGAACTTTGGTTAGTGGTTTCATCATGTGCTTATGTAAATGCTTTTGTTTTCATTTTTTCAACCCACACACTAATGCAGTATGCTGCTTTAGTTCCTATATAGTTTGCACTGTCTGATACCAATTGATTTGTTAAGACCAGAATGAAAGGCATTCTGTTCTCTACAGGTATGTGCAGTTCTTTGACAATTTCCTGAGATCTGCAGAGAAATATTTCATGCTGGGACACCGGGTGAACTACTATGTCTTTACTGACAGACCTGAGGCTGTTCCTGATATTAACCTCCAGACACACCGATTTCTTCATGTCATAAGAACAGAACCTTACGTATGCTGGCAGGATATTTCAATGCGGAGCATGGAGCACATCCAGATTCACATATTAAAACGATTCCACAAGGAAGTGGATTACCTTGTCTGTGCAGATTCTGATATGGTATTTAATGATCATGTAGGAGTGGAAATTCTGGACAAGTTGGTTGCCACACTTCATCCAGGTTACTAGGGTACAGAACGTTCCCATTTTCCATATGAACAAAGGCAAAGTTCCCAAGTTTATATACCTTCTGATCAGGGGGATTTTTACTATATGGCAGCTTTCTATGCTGGGACAGTGGAAGAAATTTACAAACTGACCAAGACATGCCATGAAGCCATAGAGGAAGATAGGAAGAAAGATATTGAAGCAGCATGGCATGAAGAGAGCCATTTCAATAGATACTTGGTGTACCATAAACCCACCAAAGTACTTTCTCCTGAGTATATCTGGGACAATGGCATGGGAGATCAGCCAATCTTGAAAAAGAAGCGCTTTCTTGCTGTCCCTAAGAACCATCCAGAAATCCGAAATTAGAACACAATTCTAGTGCCTAACTGGTAAAGTGATGGAATAATATGTAATTCATTGATCAGCATGCAGACCATGAACCAGGGGAATGAATCAACATATCTTATAATATAGTAGCAGTAGCAGTAGTACGTTTTTTATAAGGTGCCCTACAGGAACAGACAGGTACTTCAAAACCAGTACAATAAATAAAAGAAATAAACAGCTTAAAATAAACAAAATGTTATTCTGTATTTCTGAAATTACAATTAAAATGGTGGATTTAATTTCTGCATTTACTGTAGTTTGGTTCAGAATATTTGGAATGACCCTGCAATGCCATCTCATATGTCTTGCTCACCACTTTGCAAGTAAACATTTTCTTCTTGGTGCTCTTTGTGTCTGCGTGCGCATGCATGTGCAGCAAACATTTTGTTACGTGATGAACTGCATTTCAGAGGTGTGTCACTGTTGGGCCCAGTGCAGCTCAAGCTGCGATGGGATTAGCAGATGAACAGGCCAGTGGTCAATCAGGCTGGTCATGACACTGTTGTCAACTTGCTGGGTAGAAAGTTTGCATAGTTCAAGGACAAAGCTGATCCTGTGGCCACCAAGCAGAGCAAGAACACCCCCACACACACACACACATCAAAGCCGGCTCAGCCATTGGCCTGATTTCACAATTTCCACAACCTACCCACTGTCCTGTCTGCATTCTGCTAAAATGGGGTTTTGTCAGGTTTTTCAAGTGTTTTTCTGACAGAGAGATTGGGTGGCTTTCTCAGCCTTCTCCCACTCTCACCACCATCCCACATCTCCAGTGCACCAGAAATTGGGCGGGTCTGTGTCCAGGAGGCAGGGCTTCATCTAGCCCGTCCTCAGGGTTTCTTCCTGATATTTCTCCCCTAGGCTGAGCTGGATGGTGATGGGTAGTGGCAGTGCACACTCTGCCTCCATCGAGGCACTCAAGCACTCTGTGCACTGGCCTTCCCTGAACTGTGAGACTCACATGCCACCACCTGGATTCCTCCAGGTGGAAGTCAACAGTGAGCTGCAGACACCCCAGCAGAGAATAGAGCTGTCTCATGGACACTCAATCTTCCCTGTCTGGGCTGAGCACCCAAATGACCTGAGTCCATTCCTTTACCCAGGTCATCAGCATAACAACCAGGAGGCATAGATGCCTCAACCCTCCATGCCGCTAGACTGGCTTTTGTCCTGTTTTTTTTACTGCTGACTGTGACATCCCACCCAGATGCCTGGAAAATGTACAGCATCCTGACTGCTTGTATTGGTCAGCACCATCGTGATTAGTACTGACATCAAATAGCCTGCTAGCTGGGAATGTGATAATGCACAGTTCATGGGGGTGTTGTATCGTGGCATCTAAGTGGCTCAGGCTGCATTAATCATGTACAGTCAGTTCTGAAGAAAGAGCTGCTTCCCCCAGTGTCCCCGCCCCACTGGTGCAATGTTTTTAGGGTTGAGTGAAAGTTGTGTGGAGTCCAGGTGGCTCTCACTTCAGAGAAACTGTACCCTCTCTCCATCATGGCCCCATTCCCTACCATAACTACCTTCATTACACATCGCCTGTGCTCAGGCTGTGCTCCCTGCCCTGAGCTAAGGCGATAGAGTTCATTTCCAGGATGCTCAGGTCACTGTGAGCTGAGGCTGCATATCATGCAGAGAAAGAGAGAGCAGTGGTGAGTGTGAGAGAGTGGTGAGGGCTACTGTCATGTAACTGGGCCTGCTTAGCTGTCTCACTTCACTCCCATTGTTCTTGGCCTGGCGAGGAGAGTGAGAAGTCCTTCTTCACAGAAAGAGTGGTAGGTTCCTGGAACAGTCTTCCAGCAGAGAGATAGGGTGACCGTGAAAACAGTGGTGGTGTTGAAGAATGCATGGGATAGACATGAGGACTGTTAGTGGAGGGGGAGAGCTGGGAGATCAAGTAGGGTCTGCAGTGACACTCCAGGTCAGCAACAAATGGGCAGACTAGGTGGGCCAAGCAGTCCTTACCTGCCATCTCATTCTGTGTTTCTGTGGAACCTGACCCCAAGTCCTGACAAGACTCCAAGTCTCAGACTCGTTAGCTGCTGCCACTTTTCTGAAGTGCTAGACCCTCAACTGTCCTGTGCTGTCCATCTCTGGTCTACTGTCCTTGCAGTACCCCCAAAGCTGCCACACCATGCCACAGATTCAATTCAATTTCTGACTGAGCATTACCAAGGACTTGAGTCAGAGTTTCACAGGAGTGCTACCCAGTGGACCACGTCACTTGGCAGAATGCAATAGAAATTAGAGAAATAAGTTTGCTGCCCATTCTGTATACAAAATAAATGTGCTAGTGATTGTCTGCAATACTGAGGTGTAACTCAGGCATCTGAGGTGGTACTAGTGAGTTATACAGAGTACCACAGCAGTCTCATGTTCTGTACTGGCAAGTCAGACAACAATTCTTTTAAAGGAGACAGAAAATGTTTTTTATATAGTTAACTGCCCTTTCATCTTCCTTTCCATACCAGTTATATATTCCGGTATGCTTTGACCATTTTTAAAAAAAAAAATAAATAACCAAGCTTTAGGGTGCCTTGGAGCTACATAGAGTCCCATTCCCCTCACCAGCTACTGCTCTTTCTTTTCATACTTCTGACATTCTATGACAACAATAACACCATTCCATGCTATTCATCTAAATGGCTTGGAGCGATGTTACTGATGCCATATAGAATGTGAAAAGAAGTAGCAACTGCTGATGAGAGAAGGAGTCAGAGTAGTTACAGTTAAAACAACACAATTAAACGATGAATTTAACAAAAAAAAAGTCAAACACATGTCAAGTATTTGACAGACACTAAAGGACAACAGGATGGCATCTAGAAGTGTAAAAACTGTTTCCTGTCACTTTTAAGGTTACATTTGTGTGGTACCTGTTCATATTCCCACTGTGCCCTTTGTTTAGGTTAAAAAGCAGAGACTGGTGAACTTCAAAATGTTTGGAGGTTCCAAAGGTTCTGATAAGGATCAAAAGGTTTGGATGGCTATCCGATCCTTATCGAATCTTTAAAACCTTTTATACTGCAGCATCAGGGAAACCTTAGTTGTCCCTGAGCTCCTCGTGTTAAAATAAAATATAAACTTGTCCAAGATGTCTAGTGGAACACCCTCCTTATCCCTGATCCCCTGTCATAAAAGAAAAGTGTCCCCAGTATTCCCTGGTGTCTAGCAGCCCCCCCCCTTGCTATCCCCAATCGATCCCCTGTAGTAAAAAAAAACAACCAAAGCATATCCTTCAATAAAGTTCTCTGGTGTCTAGTGGACCCCCCTCCTTATCCCCACCAAATCCCTGTCATTAAAATAAAAATGTTCCCCATATTTCTTGTGTTTAGTGGACCCCCCCGATGCAGAGTGGGCAGGTACAACCCTTCTCTCTCACCATAGCCAACTGCCCATCTGACTGAGCTATGAAAGAGTGCATACTAGTACAAGCACAAGTTCATTCATTGCCAGCTCCCATTCATTCCTTGAGGTCTTTGGGTGCAGAAGTAAGCGGAGGTCTGTTTCAGTCACCAGCAGAGGGGGTGGGATAGAGGGAATGGCATTGTGGATCAGGGGTCCACAATGCCATTCCCCCATCCTGCCCCCTCCACCGGTGACCAAAACAGATCTCCATTCATCTCTGCTCCACTGAAAGACTTCAAGGCATGAGCAGGACCTGGCAATGAATGAACGCATGACATTGCAGAGGGTCTGGAGGGAAAGGTATGCCTCTTTGCAGATCACACAAAGATCTGTAACAGAGTTGATACACAAGGTGGGGCAGAAAGGATGAGAAGGGACTTGGCAAGGCTGGAGTAATGGTCAGACATATGGCAACTTAGATTCAATGCAAAGAAGTGCAAAGTAATGCACCTGGGAAATAAAAATCCAGGAGAAGAGTGCACAATAGAAGGGGAGGTACTAACAACAACAAAAATGGAAAGGGACTTGGGGGTAGTCATATCAGATGACCTAAAGGTGGGTAAGCAATGTGAGAAGTCAGTAAGGTGAGCCAGGGGGATACTGGGATGCATAGGAAGGGGCATCACAAGTAGAAAAAGGGAAGTGGTTATCCTCTGTACAGACAGGTGAGAGACCCCATCTGGAATACTGTGTGCAGTTTTGGAGACCCCATCTATGCAAGGACAGAGACTGGATGGAAGCAGTCCAGAGGAGGGCAACTAAAATGGTGCAGGGTCTGCATCAGAAGCCATATGAAGAGAGACTGAGAGAGCTTAATATGTAAACCCTTGATGAAAGGAGGGACGGGGGACATGATAGAAACTTTTAAGTACCTCAAGGGAATCAAAAAAGTCCAGAAGGGTAGCATCTTTCAGAAAAAGAGATGTGTGATGGAGTCACGTGATGCAGCACGCGTAGCGGCTGTGCCTTTCGCGAGCTCCGCTACCCGATCCCAGAAATAGCCCTCTCGAGTTTGTTTTCGGCGGCTGTGCAGCTGTTTGAGCGTGGGGGAAGTAATCGCGAGCCGTTTGGGCTTAGTGTATAATGGCGCATGGAAGGGGAAATGAAAAAAACGCTGCAAAAACATACCCCTCCAGCTACTCCCGAGAAGGCTGCAAAGAAAGCCAAGGCCTCGATTCTCCAGGTGCAGCAGGGTATAGGAGAAGAAGCGGGGGCAGAGGAACCATTAACTTTGGCAAAATTCTTGGCAGAGTTTCGCCATTTAAAGACAGCTGGAAGATATGGCTAGTGAAATTAAATCTCTCTCCATGACTATGGATGATTTAAATCGGAAGATTTCTGACAACTGTGTAAGAATTAAATCGCTGGAGACCCACAGGGACCAGATGGAGACCACCATTAACATGCTGCAGCAGAAAATTAACAGGATGGACTCAAATTAGAGGACCTTGAAGGAGAAGCCGTCCACAATAACATGGTGATAATTGGCTTGCCGAGAAGGTTGAAGGTTCGGATCCTGTCAAGTTTATACAGAAGTTAGTTATGAAAGTGGTGGGGCACTTCGCCTTTTGGGGGCTACATATATTATTGGCGTGCACATAGGGCATTCACCCTTTACGCCTCCGGGTGGACCTCCAAGACCTTTATCTTTTCGCTTCCTGAATTATCAAGCGTCAGCTGTTCATAGCCAAGGTTAAGGAGGAAAAGGAGCTGTATTGGAGGGAGCGAAGTTGAGAGTGGTACAAGATCTGCCATTTACAGTGAGACAAGGAGGCTGCATTTCATGTAGTGGTCAAAGCTTATAGCTGCAGGTGAAATTCGAATGGTATACCCTGCTAGGCTCAAGTCAGAATTCAAGGCAGTGGAAATCTCCAGTCGTCAGGTCGGCAAAGAAGCTTTGCAGAAGGTCCTACCTGCCCTATTTAAGGACCCATGAATGTGTGCGCCATGAGGGTGCTTGCAGAGCTTTTTAAGGGGGCCACAGGTTTTTGGGACTATATAGATGTCCGATAACCTGAAGGCCTGAGAAACCTGATCAGCCTGGACTTACAGGGGACTATGTTGTTTAATTTTTATTTAGGGTAACAACATTCCAGGGAGAGTAAATGGTCGTATATTATTTTGATTGTATCTTCATTTTGTACAACATTGTGTAAAACATTCTCATATGGGAAGCACTATTGGAGGGGCTAATCTGGCTGCATGGTGTATGTTTAACCTGCGACAGGTGAGGGTTGTATTCTAACTTAATGTTTACTGTTTTCTGGGAGGAAGTGAAGGAAAGATGAGCAGTGTTCTGGGATCATGGACCAGGCAGAGTACATGGGGGGTTATTTGGGGTGGTGGAGTTATAGTAGTTTTTGTATGGGCTGTGGGGGTGGTGGGTGGGTCTTATGCCCAATGGCACTGCGAGTTAGGAACTGGGGTTTTGGTTTTGGCCCTACTATGAGGTTGTCCAACCAGATCTAATTATATTCTTGTTATGCCAAGGCTGATATGGAGTGCGTTGTTGTGGACCAAGTTTCTTACTTGGAATGTAAAAGGTGCTTCGTCTTAGTGACAAACAGTATAAAAATTCTCAAGCACATAGAACTTGCCAGGCGGAAGTGGTGTTTCTTCAGGAACACACTTGCTGATATCAGAATATCATTCCATGAGAAACTGCAGATGGGTCAGGTCTTTGCTTCTCAAGGTACAACGAGAGTAGAGGTGATACTCTTACTGCATAGGTCTCTACCATTCAGGCCACTACAAGTAATTCAAGATAAGGAAGGGAGGTATGTATTGGTGAGGGAAATTATCGAGCGTAGAAATGTTGTGGGGATCTATCTATGGTCCAAACCTAGATACCCAAGACTTTTGTAGGACTGTTTAAGGCTCTATTGCCTTTTGCCCACCTGCCTTTGGTTTTAGGTGGGACTTTAATTTATCTAGATCCTCTCTTAGACAGATCTAGTAATTCCCAGGTCTATCTAACCACAGCACCCGTGCACTGTCAGGTTGTTAGATCAACTCGGGCTGGTTGATATTTGGTGGGTACTCACCTGGACGTAAAGAATTTACCTTTACATCTTCTGTACATAGAACATCTTCCCGTCTGGACTATGTCTTTATCTCTAGATCTCTTCTTAGTGGGATACTTAAGTCTGAGATCATACCTGGGCCCATCTCCGACCATGCAGCTGTAAGGGTGGTTATTGCAATGGCATCTTTAATGAGGAGAGGAGCAGGTGGAGGCTAATAATCAAATTCTCAGGGTGCCCAAGGCGGTCAAGTTTATATCCGAGCAGATTGAAGAGTTTGGTCGGAACAACTCGGTCAATGAGGTACGTCCGGATGTTTTCTGGGGAGCCCTTAAATCTTATTTAAGAGGTATGTTAATTAGTTTTACAGTGGGTAGGAAAAGGGAAAGAAGTAGAAAGGTGAAGGAACTTTTGATACATATCAGGGCATTAGAGATGGAACTAACTAATCAATATAGTAGGGGCAAGGAGGAGGAGGAGTTGATCAAGGCCGGGATGCCTATCTTAGAATTGCTGGGAGAACAATCTGAATTAGCCTTGATCAAGACTAAAGCTAAATACATTGATCAGGGTGAAAAGCCGGGAGGTTGTTGGCAAGTCGTCTCTCTCAATTAGAGGCCTCTAGATTGATTGAGGAATTGTTTCTGAGGAAGATGGTCTTGTCAAAACATCTCCGGCTGAGATTGCCACCTTTTTCTCGATATTTTGAGAATCTTTATATGAAATACAGTACCGCCTTCTGAGGACCAGATAAAGAGGTTTTCGGATATTGACATGCCTACTCTCACTGAATGTGAAGAGTTCTCTGTCGACGGACATCTCTCTAGTTGAGGTGGAATTGGCTATTAAAGAGTCTGGCGTTGGATAAAACTCAGGGCGGACGGTTTCGTCAACTTTACAGGAAGGTTTCTCCTTACAGCCCCACATCTCCTTAGAGTTGTTCCGCTACATATGTGCTGGAAATGAGGTGGAGAAAGTATTTTTGTGAAGCTTTCATTGTTTTACTTCCAAACCCAATAGGCCAGTTCTGGATCCAGCCAGTTATAGACCCATATCGCTTTTGAATTGTGACTTAAAAATTCTGGCTAAGTATTAGCTGACCGAGTTAACAAGGTGCTGCCTAGACTCATAGGAAGTATGCAAGTTGGCTTTATGAAAGGTAGGTCTTCGATTGACCATTTGGGACATTAGCTCATGTCTTCTCGGCCTCAAGGAGGCCACCTTTCCTATGGCACTGGTCTCCTTGGACGTAGAGAGAGGCCTTTGATAGGGTTTATTGGGGTTACCTATTTGAAGCCATGCGTGGAGTTCGGATTCCCTGAGGAGTTTTTAAAATGGTTAAAGAGCCCTGTACTCAAGCCGTCTCTGCTAGGATCAGTTGCAATGGGGTTATTTCTAATCCTTTCCGTTATATGTGGGCACAAGGCAGGGTGTCCATTGTCCCCCTCTTATTTAATTTGTATTTGGAAGCCCTGATTAGGAAGATTCTTTATCAGAGAGAAATAGAGCCTATTGAGATAAAGGATTTCCCATTAAGATCACATAGTATCATGGATGATCTACTGATTTATGTATCACGCGACGGATAAGTCCATCCTATATTATTGGACTTACTTAAAGGTTTTGGTCAAATCTCTAATTATAAGATCAATCTGGATAAGACTGTGGTCTACCCTCTCAACTCAGGTTATTTAAAATGGAGGTAACTGAGCTGGGGCTTAATGGAGCCCTAATTCTTTTAAATATCTGGGTTTAGTTTTAACCAGTGAAGCAGAGCGTCTCCGTCAATTAAACTTAGAGCCCCCTGAATTCGTGACTATTCAATGCATTTTAAACGATGGGATCAGTATCCCCTGTCCATCTGGGGTAAATTGGTATAGTAAAAATGAACATTTTCCCAAGCTTTTTATCAATTAATAGATTGGATATATTTCTCCCTATCGTGGTTTAAGAACCTTCACACTATGATTGCTGATTTTATATGGAAGCATAAAAAAAGACTAGAATAGCGTTTTCCAAGCTAGCTGCTCCCAAAAGCTTGGAGGACTAAAGCTACCCATTTGGTTTATATTGGTGGGCTGCACAATTGAGTAAATATGGTGAGGTGGGTTCAGCTGGGTATGGTACCCAATTCGGAATATGCTCCGTTATGGCTGGAGATAGAAAGGGCCCATATAAATAAGCATGGTTTAATCCTAAGGCCCTTTCTTTATGTCCCTAAAGATTTGCCACTGGCTTTGAAAGGGTCCCCTATTGGGGTAGGCAGTTAGGTCCCATTACCAGTTGTGTAGATTCCTCAAATATAATCATTTGGGGGATAGTGAACAACCGGTGCTTGGAAATCGCGCGCTTTAATCAGCGAAGGGTGATTAGACCAGGATGGTTGGAGAATCTAGAGGACTGTTCCTAGAGTTTTCTTGATGTTAACAGTGGCATAATTTCAGCACAGACTTTGATTGGAAATTCCGGTTTGTAATAAGGACATTTTCAAAGTGTTGCAGATTAGGCATGTTTATTGCAGAAGATGGACCTGGACTGAAACAAACACCCTCGGTTGATTTTCTGGGAAGGATACTCCCTCTTGTGGGAGCGCAAGAGTAATTTCAAGTTGTATCGTGCCTTGTTTCAATGGGCTTATGTTGGAAAGAGTGTCCGTGTGCCTACTGGAACAGTGTGTTTCAGATCTTTCTCTAGATTGGAGGGTATTTGGATATCTTGCCATAAGTATTTGAAACATGATCAACTCAGGCTCTTACAATTTAAAGTTACATAACATGTATTATTCACCTCAGAAACTGCAGAGCCTGGGTTATTACGGATCAAAATACTACAGGTGTGGGATGGGTTTAGGTGATCTCTTACATATATTTTGGTATTGCCCTCTGTGGCTCCTCTATGGAATGAGATTCAGTCCAAGTTGAATCCACTTCTGGGCCTGGATGAGGTGTTTAAGCCTGAGATTTGTGTATTGGGTGACTTGACTGCTGTCACTGTTAAAAAGGAGATTTTACATCTCTTTGATGCTGTCTCGGTCAAGAAGCTTGTGCTTAGGCACTGGAAGGACAACTTTTGTCCCGCGTACAATGAATGGCTAAACGAGCTCCTGGCTTTTCTAAGATTGGAAAGAATGATTGCTATTATGCATAATAACTTACGTTATTTCAAGAAGATCTGAGGGCTGTTTGAAACTTGTTACTCTATTGGTTCCTAAATTAAGTTATGTGGTTTTGCTTAACTCATTGCAGCGTGCCATGGGCAGGGTGGGTATGGGAGAGGGTGGAGGTGGGGGGTTCTGTAGGGGGTGGGGGTTATTTAAGGGTTTTGGGGGTCTGTTTAGGGAGTTTTAGGTAGTGGGGCAAGGCAGAGTACCTTTATTGTTTGTACTGGGACAATATTAATATGGCGGTACCTACAATGTTAATGTCCGGTTATTTTCACTCTGCTGGAAAACTAATAAAGTTTAAATGGAAAAAAAAAGAAAAAGAGATGTGTAAGAACAAGGAGGCACAATTTAAAAATAGAGGGGGATGGCTCAGGGGTAATGTGAAATTTTTTCACAGAGGTGATGGATGCATAGAACTGCCTTCCTGGGGAGGTTGTTGGGTCTAAAACATTGGAAATTCAAACATACATGGGACAGACATAAAGGCGATTGTAGTGGGGGGTTGCAGGAGTAGGCTGTTGGTTAACTAGAATCTGCACTTATTCAATAGGAAGAAGTAGGGACTAAGGTGGTCCAAGTGGTCCTTATCTGCCGTCAAAGTCTACGTTTCTATGTTCTACTAGTAAGCACTCATTCATTGCTCAGTCAGATGGGCAGATGGCCATGGTGGAGAGAGGAGGCTGCCTCACCTCTAGTAATACACCTGCTCTACAACTACCCATTCCACAATGTCTGCCCCAAATGTAGTAACACTGTTGCAACTCCCAATATTCTGCCTTGCAACTACCCTATTACAGTGTCTACCCTGCAACTACCTCCACTCAAGTACCACATTTACAGTAACTCAGTATTCTTCGCTGTATCCACTCCACACACAATTATGTGCCCCAGCTACCCCAACTTCAGTAACACTGAAGCTACCCAATTTTGGCCCTGCAACTACCCCATAACTGAATATCTACTCCACAACTCACACTCATATACAGCACTTACCAAGCATTCTGCCATACAACTACCCCAAGCCTGAGTATATGCCCTGCCAGTATCCCTTACCACTGTTTCTGCCTCATAACTGCCCCACACTTTGGTATCTGCCCAGCAACTACCCTCCATATATCTAACAACTGCCCCATACCCCAGCATCTGCTCTAAACTACCATACCACATACTAATACAGTATCCACCACGTATCACAGTACCTGCCCCACAAAAACCCACACTCCAGTATCAGCTTCAGAACGATCCAATAATATTCTAACCACAACACTCCACTCCAGTATCTGCCCTGCAACTACCCATCAGTGTATTTACTCACCATTGTTTCTGCCCCTTAATACCCTTACACCTGATCAGAAACTACCCTTATCCCCATATTTGTTACACAATTACACCATAACCTAATATCTGTATAAATCACTCCATATACCAGTGCGTGCTCAGCAACCATCCCTACACCCCAGTATTTGCTGCATAACTACCACATCATCATCCATTCCTGAACTAATCTTCACTGTAGTACATGGGCAGCTACTGGGATGTGAGCTGGTTATACTGTGGGTAGGTACTGGAGTGCAATAGCAGTTAGTTGAAAACAATGGTAAGACCATTTCCACAGCAGACATTGAAGTATGATAGTGGTTGCGGGCATAATCTGCGGTCTTTGGGGGTTCTGGGCAGATATCAGGATGTGGGGTAGTTGTGGGGTAGATACTTGAGTGTGAGGGCTACTTTATACCTGTATGCTCCTGAGTTCCCAACAATATTTGCCCAAAATGGTTCTACTCCTTAGTGGAAGGCAACACAGCCTTCCAGACATAGAATGGGGCTCCAGAGGCTGGGAGCCAAAAGAAGCAGAGATTGGTGGTGGTCACAAGGGCCTGCTTCCTTATGCATTAGGTGAGTTTAACATTTATTCCACAAGGGTTTATATATACATATATAGCTACAGTATATACTGTAGATACATATGGGACACATGATAGGCACGATTCTGATATGGAAAATATTTTCACTCCTCTAGAGTGACCTCTGGACATTTACGAGTGGTGAATCCATAAGTGAGGATCCAGGGTCAGTGGCAGGTGAAAAATATTTTCCATATCAATCATGATATCTGATTTTACAATAGGCCCCTATTTTGCAAAAGTTACCATTTGTGCAGCTTTGCAAACCGCACGAAGCTGTGCAAACCCGTGCAAATGGTCACTTTTCACTCCTGCACAATGACCTCTGGATACGCACTCATGGCTTCACCCCTTGTGAATCTAGAGGTCACTGTAGAGGAATGAAAATAGTTTCCATATCACACTTATGCCCACCATGTATCATACACAGTATGTGTGTGTGTGTGTGTGTGTGTGTGTGTGTGTGTGTGTGTGTGTGTGTGTATATATATATATATATATATATATATATATTTTTCTTTCTTTCCAATTGCTTCACCAGAAGAGAGACACTAAGCTCAAAGCTGTTTACAGGTGCGACCTGGGAGCACAAGGAAGTTAGGTGACTTGCTCAGGGTCACACAGTTTGCAAGTGGGGGCTGTGAGATTCAAACCGAGGTCTCCAGATTTGCAGCTCGGAGCTTTAAACCACTGTGCTATACTGCCTTGTGTATATATATAGTATATACTGTACAGCAGGTTGAATTTGCGGTCCCCAGTATTCACGCAGCATAGCCAGCTGTGTTTAATCGCGTCAGCTAGAATTAGCACTACATCTTTACCACAAAATACGGTATCTCACATTGAGGACACTAGTTAAATGGGAGCACTGATTCATCTCTTGCTCACTCTCTGTCAAAATGCAGCACATTGCTGTCAGTCAGTCATGTCGCTACTACGCTGGATTAAGGGCACAAAGCAAAAGTACACTCTGGAAGCAAGCAATATGGACAGCGATGCACTTGCAGCAAGCTCTGGTAGAGCCTCAAGTTGCCTCGTCAATTGTCAGGGAGCTTTCCATTTCTGGTCCACCACCTGAAAAAAAAAATGTGACCATTGGCACTTTAATTTTGAAATCTAATAAAGTTTAATTGTGATTCACAGTACTGGCATTCCTTGTTGTTGCTTGTACTGCCCCAACCATCATGATGCATGCTATACGCGTTGCAGCACAAAAACAGACTGACACGTATGCTTTCTGTCTCAGCGTGTCTCGGTGTGTTGTGAGAGGTCCACCAGCCAAGTCGGACTACCACAAAACTTCATCCAGTGCCTATGTCCTGGGATAAAGCAGGTCAGAGAGAGAACATTAATTACAGTACCTGGTACAATACAATACCTTGAGGCATGTTTGTACTGTTTGTACCGTTACCTCGTTGAAAATGTGGCACTAGTCAGCACAGGGTGCAATTGCAGTTAATTATCGCGTTCAGGTAGATTTCGCAGAGATATATATATATATGTATGGGATACATGATGATCAGGAGTGTGATATGGAAAATATTACCACTCCTGCAGAGCGAGATATCAATGCCTCACGATGCAGGAGTGGGAATATTTTCCATAACACACTCCTGATCATCATGTATGCGATTTATACAGTAGGGGTGAGGTGATGCACAGTGAAATAAAACTGTGAGAGAAATGCTGCAGTTGCAGTGATTTTCTGGTGCAATTCTTTGTTTCTGTTGCTGAGTGTGTGTTGTGTGACTTGCTGTGTTGATTGGTAGTTGTGCTGTGGCGGTTGATTGGTCATGTTGTGTGCTCTGTGCAGTGGTTGGCTGTTTTTTGGTGTTCTGTTCCATTGGTTGAAATGTGGCAGTGTGAGATTCGGTTGGTTAGTAATTGTGGAATTGCTGTAAGAATGGGTAGGTGTGTGCTGTGTTAGGATTGGTTCTTGCTACGTGATGTGTGCTGTGATTGCTTGTGATTGTGCGTGGGGGGGACTATGTTGCAACATGAGTTAGCAAGTTAGTATGTGCGTACAAGTTTGCTGGACGTGGGTCACTATGCAAAGTTTATTCCTTTTTTTGCAGTGTTGGAGAAATCTTTTTTACATGTTTTGGGTGCTGAACATTTTATTTATTCAGATAACATGGTATGTACTGCTTTTGTGTACTTTCGTCCGGTTTCGTGTACCGGATTGTGTTAACATATAATGATGCCTCAGTTGTACGTTGTTGCACTTCTCAGACATTTCGGAAGGTGCTTCTGTTTAGGTGAGTGAAGAAAGATATTTCACTTCGGTGGCAGCAATTGCTGAGCAGCTACTTTAACCGGAATCTATGTCAGACTCAATAACTCTGACTCTTTTTCTGCACTGGCTCTCATATTTGTGACCTGTGGAAAGAAAGCAGAAGTGTTAAAAATGGATTGTTCTGTCTTTCAGCTGTTTATTTATAGTGTGCCAAACTTGCAGTTCATGATACCTTGCACAATATTGAAGGTGATATTTGTAGCATTAATGGTAGGGTTGTTAAAGCACGCAGACATTATGTCTGGCCAGGTTGCACTGCATTCTTTTCCAGGTTCTGCAGGAGTACTACTTTTGGAGGTTCCAGGATCACTATCTGATGAGCTTAGTATGTGGGAAATCTGTTGATGTTTCTCCTCATTCAGTTTCGAATAATCATTCAGAGACTGTAATTTCTTGTGCCCAGAAACTTGAATAATATCACTGGGGGAGACATTGGAATCTATCAGTTTTTGTACTAAATGCTTGCAGATAGAATGATTTGTTGACCATATTTTTGACTATTTTGCTGAGCAAATTTATACCAAGTGGTTGATTTTTGTACCAACCAGTAGGATATTGTGCTGTCGGTGTATAATTTATAGGTAAAAAAAAGTTGCATCTGGGTGGTTTGTTTTGTCTGGTCGTTTGTGACGGTACAGTTTGTAGTTTAATACAGAGCATTTGTTACTGTCTTTTGTTTCATATGCTCTAGGTTTTACTGCTCTAGTGTCTTTTGGATTAATACCACTTCTTGTTTTGGTTTGTCTCTCCTTTGTATATTCTAAGTACTGATTGTTTTGTTCATCTTTTTTCAGTTGGATAGCTCCCCATTTCAGGTTTCGTGTTTCTGTATTTCCCCTAATGCCAAAATACAGTGTTACAGTAAGCCACACAGTATTTAGAAGGGCTTGAGGGCCATCATGTCCCAGTTGTTTCTCTGAATAAAGCTGGTCAATTATGTTATCTGTTAACTCATCTACAGCTTGAGGTCGATTGCCTTTCCCTATTTCCTTCAGTAGCTTTTGTTTGGATAGTAACACTTGTCTGGTTTTTAAAAATGTGTTAGAACTGCTAATAGATTCTGGGTAATTGTAATCCCTCAGATACCTCTCAACGCTTTGGAATCTGGATCAGAGTGTTAGAGGCTCGTAGTCTGTACCGTCTTGCCGTTTGGAAGTGATGAAATAATGGCACAGTATTTTGTCTAGCTCTTCAGGAGGTACATGCTGAATGGGTGTCTGAATGTGCAGCGTGTCCTTCATAAATTTCTGTATGGCATTTACATCTGCACTTGTTTTGGGGGTGGTATTTTCATTTTTGGTACTTTTAATAAACAGGGCAATTTCTTCGGTGTCCATTGCAGTAGTATTAGTAGTGCCATCAGCTGAATGTTTGGTCTCAATACTGTCGTCCGTCTGCTCGTTTGGGTCTAGTAGCAGCTCTGCATCTTGTTCGAATTGAGTGCAGCTAAGGATGACTTCTTCAGGAATATTAATAATTTTTTTTTTCCATTTTAGAGATAATTTATTCTCCGTCGGCTGTTCCACGCTTTTAGGAAACAGGATATTGTTTTTTGCCGTTGACAGTTTGGAAAACATTGTAATGCCAGTTTCTGTTTTCTACGGTGCGATTTGGATGCAATGCGGCTGCTCGGATGTGTGAGATGCTGAACTGAAAATGATACTAGAAATGCAGGTTAGTAGCTCGTGCTACTAGTAAGGTGCATGTAATTATTGTTTAATTAATTGTCCACACATTTCTGTATTGGACAAGGAACCCGTACTGGTTGCTGACGTATGCAAGTAGTTGATATTACCAGTCTGACGTATGCACTGTTTGTATATTTCTACGGGAATGTTACTGTGCATACGTCAGCACTCGTTTATTCAATGGGGTGAAAAACAGTTTTATTTCACTGTGTATCACCTCACCCTTATTGTGTGTATATATATATATATATATATATATATATATATATATATATAAAAACATGACAGGTGTGCATTAAAGGATTTTAATGCACACCCCAGGGGCGTACTATGGCACGGAGCCAAAGGCAGAGTGTCCTTACACCCCTTGGAAGTGCATTAAAAATCCTTTAATGCACACCCAGGAGTGGCTGATCACATTTATAAAATGGGCCACCATCATAAAATAATTAGCTTGATTTACTCTGATAGGGATTAATACTTATTTACTATTTTCAGAATAGTGCACAATATATTACCTCTAAAACATCTAAAAACTGAAAAAAAGTAGTCCCTATTAATGCATAAAATAGCACATTTCAGCAATAAGTTAACTAGTACAGTACTTTGCAGTAAAAGTATTTATTAGTAGAGTTGGTTGAAAAATATTATCTCTGTAACATAAATTATCACATAAATGCACTGTAACATCTGCAAATTTGTAAAACATAAGCAGTGTTTAAAACTTAATTTTCATTACACTGTAGTTATACAGTTTCATTGAAGGCAACCTTCTCTTTATTTTTGTTTTTCACTTATGTGTTGTGGTCTAGTACATAAAAGGAAAACTGCTATAGGATCGAGGTGAAAGGTTAGTAAAAAAAAAAAAATTTAAACCTGCCAGGTTGCCTTTTTTCTGGTGGGGGGGGTTAGATTTCGCCTGAAAACAACTATATATGATTCAAATGTATGTACTTTTATAAATATCAGCAATGTGTTTGAGTAGTTTGGGTCTGCCTGTGCCTATGTAACTATGTTTTCCCACCTTTTCTCTTTGTTTATAAAGTATCACTGTATTGACTACTTTCTTCATCCCGTTTTTTTTTTCCTGTTTTTCCCCACATTCATGACATAGAGGGACAGATGGTCAGAAATGTGCCAAATGCTGGCTTGCAGCACAAGTGAGATGCACCATGGCATGCTAGAAGCCATATTCAGAGGTTGCGCCGGTTGAAATGACTAAGCACAAGATGGCTGAATATGGCAAAGATGCGCCATGGTGCAACAAGAAATCGCCAGCACAACCATGGATGCGCAGAGCAAACCAGAGCAAACACTCATGGAGCATGGAAACAGCATCCACAGGGATACAGAGGCAAGGATCCAGAGGGTGAAGGAAGCATGCCGCCCCCCTCAGCAGGCACACCCAAGAACACAGAAGCACGGACCCGAGGGCAAACAGGGCACCAGAGGAAGGTCCACAGACAACCAAAGGCCACTGCCCCAGAACACGAACCCACCCAAGGCCTGCAACACCAGCCATGCCAATGACAGTGACAGCAACAGACACCCACCAAATATAGCCATGGTGCATGGAGGGCATGGTGCCAGGGCCGAGGCGGACATAAGGGCCCACTAACTAGGAATGGGTGAGGCACAGGCCAGCCACCCTGACAGGGGCCATGTAGGATGGACACAGCCCATGCACACACGGCCTGCACTGCAAGGAAAGAACCCCTGCCAGTAGCACAGGCCTGTGCAGCATTGCACCACCAGCCACAACATGGCATGTTGCCAGGCACACTCACCAGGGTTTCAGCATGCACAGCAATGGTGGCCTGACTAGCCACAGGGACATGGGGAAACAGAACCCTAAAACCACATGGGAGCACACCCAGGGGCAGCACAACAGCATGCCACCCCAGTTCCCACATGGCTGCACCGTACAGCACCCAGCATGGGCTCCAAACAACACCACACATATCCCCATGCCATCAGCACCACCAGGGCAGGACACCACAGCACAAGGCACAGGCAGACAACACACCCATGGGCATGTGCATGCACCAGTGCACAGTGAGTGCCATGTGACAGCAGGTGGAACAGTCCATGGGAACACAAGTGCCCCATGGATAGGAGACACCAACCCCCCGACCCGCCCAACCCCAGCACAGAGCAATACACCACCAACACAGTGACACACCAAGCATGGCCAACCCACAGGCAGACACGGCAGGGCCATGAACAACAGCACTGACCACAGTCAGACCACGAGTGCCCACTGCCCGTGATGCAGCACACCCCTGGGTGCACCACAGGCACACAACTGCAGCATGGCTCCACATGCCACCTGCAAATCAGACACTGACACGGGCCCATAGTAAACAAAAGGCTTTATAAAACAAGAACAATACAAACAGCAATAAACAGGGATAGGGATGGGGGGAGAGGGGGAAAGGGAACAGGAGCTATACAGGTGGATGTGGGACAGCAGGGAAAATGGTATTCAAAGGGGATGGGGGCTATCTACAGCAAGGAGTGGAAATGTCCATTAATTCTGTCCTCTGATGAACCACCCAAGTCTCTGGATCTCCCTCTTCAATGCTGCTGTCTCTCAAATGTGGTGCCTCTGCAGGCAAGGAGCCTCCTCTGTAATGCAAGGATCCATCCAATGTTCTGGACATATGGGCATGCTGCCCCCCCCCAGCCACTGTCCTGCTACCACCATGGGGAAGGGACAGGACAGCCAGTCAGTGCAAAGACACACAAACACAATCCCATCCACGGTGTGCCATGGACTGTGGTGGCATGCACCACTAGTGGACCATAGATGGCCCACACGTGGGAGCCACACCAGGCAGCCACACAGCACACCACAACGGCACAGCCAGCTAGACAGTTCTGTGCAGTGCGACCATGTGTGCACGCCCATGGGCACATGGCATGGAGCACCGGCACCGTGGCAGCACACAGTGTGGAGGCTGTGCGCACCCCAACCCCCACCAGGTGGTGCAACACCGCCACAGTACATGCAACAGTGGCATGGACAATGGTAGGTGCACCACCACTGCCCAGCAGTCACAGTGCCATGGACACCCTTGCCCAACCATGACACATGGTACTAACACCATGAAAGGTACCAGCAATGTAGACACACCTACCTGCCATGCTACACCCAGGTGGTGCAGCTCGCTGTGGGTTGCCATGGTCTTGCACCCCTGCCGTGGCCTCCCTGGCCCACCTGTGGTCCTCAGGCCCTGTGGATATAAAGGTGAGAGTGGACATGAGTACACATGCAAGCATGGCACCCCCCACTGCACAGCTAGCATGGAGCAAGGCGTGACCCTGACCGTCCTGCGTCCCACACCACCTGCATAACTGCAACACGTGCAACAGCCATGTATGGCATCCAGCAGCCAGCAGGACGGTGCTGCCCCCCAGTGGACTCTGTACCATAGACCAACTACTGCCACAGGGGTGTATAGGGGTATGCATGACTATTGCCGATACCTATCTGGCTGTGGCATGGCAACACGCTAGACGCACGCCTGCATCCTGCGCAGCCACTATGGATCCCTGCGCCGTAGGTCTCTATACCTGTGGCAGTAATGTTCCACACTGCGTGCCACCCCAGTGTGTCTCTCCATCACTGAGGCCACCTGTGCCCAGACATCACCCCTGGCCTGCTGCAGTGGTACAGTGTCATACAGCTGGCCCTCAAAAGGCATCACCACTGCTACAAGGTTGACTATCTCAACCTCTGACCAGCTGAGGACCCTCCTAGACCATGCCTGAGCCATGTCCACCATCAGGTCTAAATGGCGGCCTGGATGGTGGTACGATCACTCATGTGGGTGCAGCATGTGTGCACTGCATGATGGGGAACTGAATGCAGTGATCACGCAAGGTGGTGATGCATGATGTGGTGGCATTGCGCATCCACGGACATGCGCAATATGCAGGTGGCTGCCAGGTGCGTGGTGTCAGGGTTCATGACCCCATGTACATGTGCACAACATGCACAGTGGACCCCACCAATACAATTGTGCATGTGTTTGTGTGGGTGTTGTTGGTGTGGCATGCCTGTGGTGTGTTGCTGGCATGCTGTTCTGCAACGTCCCATGTGTATGCCGGCTGTGTCGCTGGGGCGCGTGGCATGGGAGTGATGATGGTCGTTACAGTTGCCGTCAATTGTACCTGTGCACCAGTGTTGTGCATCTGATCCATGCCATGTACTGCTATGTGTCTGTGTGTGTGAGCTTGCCTGTGCTGTGTGTGTGCAGATGTATGCCAGTGCCACCACTCTGCCTGCTGTGTGCCCAATACCATGCATGCCTCCGGCCGCGCTCATCCAGGTCTGTGGGTAGTGTGCTGCTCTGTGTGCCTGTGCATCTCTGTGTCTCTGTGCACTCATCTGCATTCACCATAGTTCTCGTGTGCAGTGGTGTCATGGTGGCACCTTGCCTGCACAGCCAGTCTCCCATGGGGTGGCTGCCCACTGTCCCCTGGCACATCACCACCATCATCCCTGTTACTGTCTCTATCATCTGCCTCAACAGCTATCCCACAGTCACTGGCCATGTTGTGCAGAATGCGGCAGGCCAGGAATAGGCCACAGGTTTTCGATGGGCTGTATTATAGGGCACCGCCAGACCCATCTAGGCATCAGAAATGCATTTTCAGCATGCCAATGACATGCTCGATTATACAGCATGTGCTGGTGTGTGCCTCATTGTATCGCTCCTCTGTGGGGGACGACGGTTGCCGGTAAAGGATGAGCAGCCATGGCCGCAGCAGGTATGCTCCATCACCTGTGAAGGAATGGACATGGTTAGCCCTTTGCTGTGGTGTGTCACTTCCTAGTCCTGGTCACCCTGCTCACTCCAGCATCTTCCTCAGCAGTACTGTGCAGGTCCCAGCATGCCATACTCACCCACTAGGTGGCCCGTGGGGATGTCCCCACATTCAAACCTCTGGCACAGTATGGAGCTGTGCCAGCTTAATGCATCATGTGCACTCCCAGGGTGTGTCGTGCAGACACTGATGATGCACCCCATGGCATCGCACACCACCTGGCAGTTCACTAACTGGTAACCCTTATGGTTGATGTTGACCAGGTGGTATGCGGATGCCCAAGTGGGTGCAGTCAATGGCCCCAATCACACCTGGCATGCATGCAACCCTGTGGAAGGCCTGCATGTTTGCTGTATGCTCTACCTGTGTGCTTGGGAAATGTATGTACTCTGTAGCATGTGGCAGCAGAGAGTAGAGCAACTGGGTGAGAAGGTGGGACTTGGCTGACTGGGTGATCCCAGTTGTGTCCCCGATTGGTCTTTGGATGGTGCCCGTGGTGAGCAAGCACATCACTGCAGTCACCTTGGTCTCCATAGACATGGCATGACTCCGTCTGGTGGGTGCCTGCATCTCGTCACTGCATAGCTAGCAGAGCTGCCCTGTTCAGGCAGTACAAGCCCACTATCACTGTATCACTGTAGTTCTTGAATGTGATGCGGGCACGGTACCACCTGTGTCTGGCATACTGCCGCCGGGCCCTTCATTGGCCATGTTGCTGGTCCTCCTGCCTCTTCACACTCCCTCATTACCGCTTCCATGTAGAATGGGCCACCGTCAGCCTCACTCTGGCTCACCACTGATTCCCTGCCTGGCTGTCAGTGTGTGTGTGTATGTGTGTGTGTGTGTGTGTTCCACTGTCACTGTCTGTCTCTCTTTCTCTTTCTCTCTCTCTCTCTCTCTCTGTCCTGCACAGTGTTGCGCATCCCTGTCTGTGTGTTTGAGCCTGGATTTTATAGGCTCAAGTCGGGGTGGTGCATCTGGGGTCTTGCTCCTCAGTTGCACCATGGTTTGTGGTTGAATATGCCATTGCACCGCTTATTCATGGGTATGCCCCCTGCATTTGTGCTGCATACATTACATTTGTGTCTTGGTGCAGTGGGATTTGCACTGCATAGTCACAGTGTTTGAATATCGCTCTACGGCACACTTCGGCTGTTGCGCCAGCACAACTCAGTTGTGCATTGCGCAGCTGCTTTGAATATCCTGCCCCAAATGTTTATGATGGAATGTTTACCATGGAATACAGAGATTCAAAATTCTGCTCAGTTCCACTGGTAGAATGTTACTCTCCTAACGTACTGTACATACAGACAACAACGGTTTGTTTTAGAGCCAGTGACTCAATTATCTCACTGTCAGGGCAAGCAGAAGAGATTTACTTGTTGAGCAGGTAAAGACAGAAGGGGGATTGTTCACTGTTAGTAAAGAAACAGTTGTAATGAAAACTATAAACAATACTCAATGTTTCTAATTTATGTGTGTGAGGAGAGTGTGATGATCAGGGAAACAACATTTAATTCATTTGTTTCATTTTTTATTTAAGATAGTTTTATTTTTAGGGCCCAGTTGAAGGTTTTTACAGTGTAAAGGTAGCAGCCATACTTGTGATGGAAGATCAGTTCTGGTTGCAGGAGAACTGATGGAAGATAGTTGTAGAAGGACTGATTTGCTCACTGTGTGATGTGGTTTAGGACCAGGATGACTGTGTGTGTATATAGAGATTTAATGTACAGTGAGCTGATGTCTGTTGGTCAATGAGATGTCTAGATTTTTTCTTGCCATTTTATAAATCTATATATACACATATAGACTTAGGTATATATATATTTATAAAATGGTGTGGTAAAATCATAAAAATCCCACTTATACAATTGGACAAAACACGTCACATGATCGTGCATTATTTCCCAACGACCGCACACCTAGCACTACGACCGCACGCCTAAACTACTTTCCATTCCTCAAAACCTTTTCACCAGCAGCAAGACCACTCCACACCTGCTGCAGCTAGACACCCACACTAACACACATATGCAACTGACACCCTGTAACCACTGTGACCAGTCTGATTAACATAAACCTAACTGTATATATAAAAGTACAACATACATTATTTTGTACTCTTCTCCTCATTTCAAGCCTTTACATACATTATTTTGTAGTCTTGTCTTCAATTCAAGCCTTTACATTGACAATACCGTGATCCTAAACACAGTACTTTCACTTTCAATACAGAAATGTAGCGTGGCGGCGGTGCTCATTTTACAAAGTCAGAAGCTGTTAGCTGGTGAAAGTAAGACATGCAGTGTTTAAAAAATTAGAAAAGTCAGTGCCTTTTCACTTTCAATACAGAAATGTAGCGTGACCGAGCGGTGCTCATTTTACAAAGTCAGAAGCTGTTAGCTGGTGAAAGTAAGATGTGCAGTGTTTAAAAAATTAGAAAAGTCAGTCCCTTTTACTAGTTTCTCTCCGTAATCCAAAATAGTAGCTCCATTTCCGATGCGAAATGAGCGACGACAGACCGAGCGAGTCGGTAATTTTAGAAACCTAGACGGGCGAGCGAGTATTTGCCATAGCAACACTGGCCTACTCATTTCTAAAATTACCGACTACTCAATCTACCTGCTGCTTCCGCATACAATGTGGAACTAGTACTAAAGAAACGGACAGAAACTAATAAAAGGCACAGACTTTCTAATTTTTAAACACACCACGTCTTTTCCACAACCTAACAGCTTCTCACTTCTAAAATGAGCACCACTCGACTCACGCTACATTTAGCAATTAAAGTGACAGTACTATAAACACATACTTTTTGACACCACAAAGGACTACTAAAACTTAAATTCATGTAAAATACAGTTTTAACACCAAAAGTGTCACCTCTACAAACATAACATTTAATTACCAACTACACAGAAAGACTACTTCCCCCAAAAAAAAAATCTATAGCCATTTATTAAGATAGATATACCACTCTGAGGTGTGCGGTCGCGCTCTGATATCATGCGCCTTGTGTGGTTGACGCATACCAAGGCGCATGATATCAGAGCGAACCACATCACCTCAGAGTGGTATATCTATTACTTATATATATATATATATATATATATATATATATATATATATATTATATATATATATATATGCAATGGGGTGGAGATAAACAGTGTGTGATAAATCTGTTTATCTGAGTAACTGTGTACATACATTTCATTTATGTATACAGTGCTTATGTCATCAGCTGTTTATCTACACAGTGCTTATGTCATTTAGAATGTTCTGCCTCAGTAGCAGTATTAACCATATTCAAATGTGAATAACTTTAAAACGAAAAATGATAGTATGGTACTGTGAGCACGAAAGTTGTTTAGCATGGAAATATGTACAAAATAAGTGATGTTTCATTTATTGATACCTTTATAGATTTTTGATAATTAGCAAAAAAACAGCAGAAATTAATTTTTATTTTCATTTTGTCTGCAAACAAATGTAAATAACTTTAAAATGAAAAATGATAGCAAGGTACTGTAAGCACAAAGTTTATTCAGTACAGAAATATCTACAAAATTAGTGATGTTTCATTTATAGATACTTTTTAGTTTTTTCAGTATTTGCGAAAAACAGCAGAAAATTAAATTTTTGTGCACTTTTTCATCAAACAAATATGAACATATGAAATTTGCCAGCAGATAAAGGCCTAGAGGTCTATCAAGTCTGCTCGAATGTGCAGCTAGCACCCCTTATTCTGCAGCTGCCCCTCCCTTCCACCCTTCCCCTTCATTAACCCTCCCCCTTGTCCTGTCCCATCCTCGTTTGAAGCAATCCACTGTTCTACTGCATACCACTTCAGGAGGTAAAGCATTCCACCCAGCCACCACCCTCTCTGTAAAAAAGTGTCTCCTCATCTCCCTCCTGAACCTTCCTCACTCCAGTCTCATATCATGGCCCCTGGTGTCCCTCCCCTCCCTTACTTTGAACAGCCCCTCTGTACTTGTCTTGTTTATTCCTTTCATGTATTTAAAGGTTTCAATCATGTCACCCCTGTCTCTCCTCTCCTCCAGTGAGTACATGTTCAACTCCTTCAACCTCCTCTCATATGATAAGTCCCCCAGCCCCTTGATCATCTTTGTCGCTCCACGCTGCACCCCCTCCAGTAACTTAATGTCCCTCTTCAGATACGGACGCCAGTGCTGCAGGCAGTACTCCAGGTGTGGTCTAACTAATGACCTATACAGTGGCAGAATCACCTCCTCCTCCCTCGAGGATATACCCCTTGCAATACAACCCAGCATTTTGTTGGCCTTTGCAGCTGCCTTCCTACATTGTGCCGAGTTGTTCATTGACCCTGTAATGAGCACACCCAGATCCTTCTCCTCCTCTGTCTGGGCTAGCTGCACTCCCCCTAGCTGGTAACTCCTCCTTGGGTTCTTCATCCCAAAATGCAGCACCTTGCACTTTTGGCATTAAAGCCAGTTGCCAGGTGTCTGACCAGGTTTCAAGCTTTGCCAGATCATCCTGCAACCACTGCACCATCCCCTAGGTCATCCACCACTGCGCCTACCTTGGTATCATCAAGCAAACAGACTGATCTTGCTCTTGATGTCCCATGGTATGTCTGCAATGAATATCCCAAACAACACTGGTCCCAACACTGAGCCCTGTGGAACACCACTCGTCACTGCCCTTGGGTGTGAGAGCTCCCCACCCACCACCACCCTCTGTTGCCTTCCCTGCAGCCAGTTTCCTACCCATCTCACCAGCTTTGCACCCACCCCTGTGCCTACTAACTTCCTTCCCAGCCTTCCATGTGGCACTGAGTCGAATGCCTTACTGAAGTCTAGATACAGGACATCCACTGCATGGCCCCTGTCCAGTTGCCTAGTTACCCAGTCATAGAACTCGACCAGGTTGGTTTGGCAGGATCTGCCACATATGAAGCCATGCTGTCTACTGTCCTGTAGTCCTTTGGCCTCTAGGAGGGCCACCAGCCTCTCCTTCAGGATGGTCTCCATTAGCTTACCCATGATGGATGTGAGGCTCAGTGATCTGTAGTTTCCCGGTTCATCCTTGGGGCCGCTCTTGTGGAGGGGCACCACATGAGCCATCCTCCAGTCCTGAGGTACACACCCCAAATGTAGTGAAGTATTAAATAGGTCTGCCAAAGGTCCTGCAAGGACCTCTGCCAGCTCCTTCAGTACCCTGGGATGGATGACATCTGGGCCTGGCGCCTTGTCCACCCTCAGTGCCTTCAAACCCTCTCGAACTCTGCTCTCCATGATTTCCCCATCTGTCACCACTTCCCACCCTGCTTCTGCCATTTCTCCCACCTTGGGTGTCACCCCCCCTTCTCTTTAGTAAATACTGAGCAGAAGTACTCATTTAGTGCATCCGCCTTATCGCACCCTGCTTCCACCCAACCCCCTCCTTCCTAATCCTTACTATGTGGTCCTTACAGCTCCTTTTCTCCCTGATGTACTTAAAGAAGTCCTTCTCCCCCTTCTTAATGCCTTGTGCCAGCCTGAGTTCCGTAGATGCTTTGGCTCCCCTTACTGCCCTTGTCACCTCCTTCGATTCTGTCAAGTACTCCTCCCTGTCCTCCCCCCTCCCTGTTTTCTTGTACTTCCTAAAGGCAGCTCTTTTCCTCCTTACCTTTTCCATGACCTCCTTGCTCAACCAGATCAGTTTCTTAGCCCTAGCCTTCTTGCTCTGGGCTTTGCAGCAGGTTTTGGTTGCCTCCACTATCCCCAGCTTTATGAGCTCCCATGTCTGGTTAGTGTCCATACTAGACTGAATTCTGGTCAGGTACCCTTTTACCACTTCCCCCATCCTCCCAAAGTCAGCCCTCCTGAAGTCCAGCACTATTGTGCCAGATTCCACTCCTTCCTTGCCCATATCCAATGTGAGCCATACTGAGTGGTGGTCACTCCCTGACAGCGGTTCCTCCACTATAAGTTCTCTCACAAAGTCCCCATTTGCCAGCACAAGGTCAAGGGTATTCCCTAACCTGGTTGGTTCACTGACCATTTGTAGCAGGAAGCTGTCCTGGAAGGCATCCAGCAGTACCTGCTCCCTTCTGTTCCTGGTTGTTGGGGCGCTCCAGTCCACTCCTGGCATGTTGAAGTCCCCCACAATCACCACAGTACCGTTTTCGCAGGTCCTCCGGATCTGTCCCGCTAGTTCCCTGTCTAACTCCTCTGTCTGAGATGGTGGCCTGTACACCACTCCCATTCTAAGAATCCTATTCTTGGAATCCTGGATTTGCATCCAAAGTGACTCCGTACTACCCTCCTCCCCTTCCTCCCTTACACACTTCAGTCCTTCCTTCACATATAGTGCCACCCCCTCCTTGCCCAGTCACCCTGTCCCTACGAAATAACCTGTACCCTGGTGCAGACAGGTCCCAGTCATTGTATTGGGTGGCTCATGTTTCTGTGATGGCTGCAATGTCCACCTTTCTCTCTGCCCTGAGAACCTGTAACTCTGCAGTTTTCCTCCCAAGGCTCCTAGCATTAAGGGTGACCACCTTCCACCTTCCCCCCCCATCCTGCCCTCCTTTCCTAGCATCACCAACAGTACTTGCCATTTGTCCTTTGTCACTGTTATGGGGGGTAAGCTCATATGATTTCCCAACCTGTGGTCTCTGCATATCTCTTCCCCAACTGCCACCCCCCACTCCTAGTTTAAATTCCCAACTTCCTCTATGTACTCCTCCATCCTCTGTTTCAACACTTTCTTTCCCTCCTCACTCAAGTGTAGTCTGTCCTTGGCATAGAGACTAGTGTCCTCCCAGGTCCCTCCCCCCCCCAAAAGCCCATACCCTTTAACACAACACCAGGTTCTTAGCTATCCTTTAAATTCCTCTATTCTCAGCTTCCTTGTTGTGCTTGCCTTTGGCACCGGAAGTATCTCTGAAAAAGTTACTGATCTTCCTGCCCCCTCACATAATTGTGCTAGTTCCTCAAACCTCCTCTGGACTGTATCTACTGTCTTGTCAGCCAGGTTGTTTGTCAATACAATAACTTAAAATACAAATAACTTAAACAAAAAATGATAGTATGGTACTTTGAGCACAAATGTTGTTCAGCTTAAAAATATCTACAAAATGAGAGGTGTTTCATGTCTAGATTCATTTCAGATTTTCTATAATCAGCAAAAAATGGCAGAACATTTTATTTTTGTTCTCTTTTTTGACTAACTAATGCCCCCTACAAAAGCAAAAACAGAAGAATTGCATAATGGAATATGCAATGGAAACTTGTGTAATAAATGATTGCTCTGCACTTGAGCAGTTTGACCACGGACACCTCACTCGTTGCTTACACTACTTGTGAGGTTACCCAAGGTCAAACTGCTCTTGTGCAGATAAATCATTATTACACTGCTCCTTGCATATCCATATATATATATATATATATATATATATATATATATGTACTGTATATATATATATATATATATATATTCAGTAGGGGTGTGTTGTATTCGTTGACAATAAAATCATGTATTCTCACCCCAGTGAGATAAATGGTTGATGACATAGCTACAGTGAACATATTTACATTTACACATACTGTAGCTATGTCATCAGCCAATATTCTCACTCCAGCAGCATGTCCCTAATGTAAGTTAGAACTTCTTTTAAATGTGAAACTGAAATGTTTGAGGTACCTAATTAAGCAGCTGGTCTGCATTCTTCATTCTTTGCTTGCAGTTTCACAAATGCTAGAAGCCTGCAGCAGTACAGCCCTCACTGCACCAAATGGCAGACACCGAAAACAGCACATTGCTGTACTACAAGCTGCTGAATGGTCATGCAGTCTCTTACACTGCATCCAAACTGTAGACCTATCGGGTCCCATTTATGATCTCTGTTATAACAAACATAAAGAAAATCTGTCTACAGACTCCAACTCTGACTAACATACCAGTGAACTGCACAGCACACATATTTCCACACCGATGCCTTCAGTTCTTAATTTCATTTCTTCACATTACAGCAACCTAAACATGACCTCTTTAAACTGGTATTACTAACATGATATATACTCTGAATCTATATAATTCTTGCTGTCGGTCTTGGTAAAAAATAAAGCTTAGCATCTCAATGACAACTAAAGCACCTTGCACAATCAAAACTGCCCTCTTACCTGTAGTTCCCATGGAGCATCTCACAGACATTCCAAATCAACATATAAGCCAACCACAAAAGAAAAAGTTATGCACAGCAGCATACAACAAAAATTAAACACTACACGCAATAAAATATAGGAAAAAAGGAAACTCACCCACACCATCTACAGGAAACCTCCTGGGCATGTCCCACCTACCAAAACATATCATACAACCTCGGATCATACTCACACACATTACCACTCACTCACACACACAACGACCAATCACACAACATATACAAACTCCATTCATACCTATTCACTCACAGCAGCAACTCACAGCAACAGAACGATATAAGATAAAACAAAACAAATTAAAGCTTCCACACCTATTGTATAAATTGCACATATGATGTGCAGATCGTGGGATATGGCAAATATTCTCACTCCTGCATCATGAGGCATGGATATCTCACTCGTGCCTTCAGCACTTGTGAGATATCCATGCCTCACTCTGCAGGAGTGAGAATATTTTCCATATCCCACTCCTGCCCATCATGTATCCCCTATATGGGATACATGATGGGCAGGAGTGGGATATGGAAAATATTCTCACTCCTGCCAAGTGAGCTGTGTATTTTCACGAGTGCCGAAGGCATGAGTGGGAATGCACAGCTCACGAGGCAGGAGTGAGAATATTTTCCATATGCCATGATCTGCCCATCATGTGTGCATGCGATTTATACCACAGGGGTGAGAGCTTTAGGAACATTTTTTTCTGATTCTGTGTGTTTTCTGCTCATTCTGTGTGTGCTGTCAGTATGCTCTGTGTTGTGTGTGTGTTCTGAATGGACTGGGAGTGAGGAACACAGCTAACAGTGTTTTGCAAAGCTAATTGAGTGAGTCAGAGGCTCACTGAGAACGACAAATTGCTGCAGGTAGCACTAAGAAACAGAAACTGCTTTGTAAAAGAGTTTCATTTAGAATTCAGGTTGTTTTGAAGCTGAGATCAGCACAGCAATGGGCTAGGAATGTTAGAAACACAATGGGACATAGGTGAGAGTCTTTTGCAAAGCTAATTGAGTAAGTTGCAGCTTCAGTGAGAAAGAGAAACTGTTTCCTGAAGCAGTTTCCTTTAGGGAGGCAGTATAGTGCAGTAGTTTAAATCTCTGAGCTGCAAATCTGGTGACATCCAGCAGACCAGATCTGGGTTTGAATCCCACAGCTTCTACTTACATACTGGATGACCCCGAGCAAGTCACTTAACTTTCTTGTACTCCCAGGGTGCACCTGTAAACATGCTTTCAGCTTAGTGTGTCTCTCTCCTGGTAAAAACAAAGGTAAAAGATAAACTGTTTTCTGAAGCAGTTTCCTTTAGAGTGCAAGCTGCAGTGCACTTATCCTCACTCTGGTGACATCAACAGAGTATGGATAAATGTCGATATCCTCACTCTGCTGATGTCATCAGGATTTATCCTCACTGCAGTGGAAATAACACAGGATATCCTACTGAGAAAGTTCTCATCCCCGTGGTATAACTATATATATATATCTCAAATGGACAGAAATGAGAACAAATGAGGTGTCCTATCTGGAATTTGAACCCAGGCTACTCTGAATGCCATCCTGCTGTGCTACCAAACGTGACACCAAGAAACTGGAAAAATGTTACTCTCAGACACTCTCATTCTTTCTCAAATCACAACCTGGTGCTATACAAAGTTTAGTAACCTTCACCTCACCATGTGATCCTGACATCTAGCCCAAATTACTGGTCACAGAGGAGTGACCATGATAGTAAGGCAGTTTTCTGTGGCCGTGGTGGCTAGACACTAGTATCGTCACACCTGTCAGAGTGGGGATTTGCAGCAGTTTTATGTATTATCTCCCTTTGCAAAGCTTATTTAAAGAAATGGTTTATGTAAAAAAAAAAATATTAAAAATGTTTTCCTTTGCATATAATACAAAAGAGCTGCAAGCCATTTTATAATTGCAATATGCAACTTTAAGGTTCGCATTAAAGTATTTATTTATTAGTTTATTTTTTGTTAACCGGGTAAGTACATTAGACTATTGAATTCCTATTTACGGTACAACCCAGGAGGGTACAAAATAAAACATAATAATTCCATATGTTAGACAGAAACAAAAT
The DNA here is from genome assembly GCA_016271365.2 of Neoceratodus forsteri. Lineage (NCBI taxonomy): Eukaryota > Metazoa > Chordata > Ceratodontiformes > Ceratodontidae > Neoceratodus > Neoceratodus forsteri. The sequence goes on from CM028136.1 coordinate 881,897,153, forward strand.
ATAAGGAGCAATTCAGTGTGAGAAGCACAAAAAACAGTGGTTCAACAATTCAACCAAAAAATATCAAAGTATAAGCATAAATATAAATTAATGCAGACTTAGGCAGGCTGGCAATTTTGCATGAAAATGCATTGGAACATCAAGGGCAGGATGGGGGGGCTAGAATCAGTTATAGGCCATTTGAATGCACTTTTCTAGGGTGTAACAATACCAAGCCTTTGCCTCATGTCTCATGCCACTATGGTGTGCATTAAAATTCTTTGTAACATTGGTTGGCAAAAACGGGTATCCCAATTGGTCAACTAGCAGTGAGTGCCCGTGGGTTACATCCACTATTTAATCCACAGTTTCGCAGAGCAGCTCAGGGAATATGCGATCAGAACTCATTCCCACCTGCAGAAACCAAAACACAAAGGCAGCCATTTAAAGGTCATGAAGTGTGAGACAGTGAGCTGAAGTAGCAGGAGTGACCCCGCCAGTACATTTCACCCTCTGATACATGTGTCCCTGCTTGTACATTCCACCCCATGAGACATTTCTCACCGCTGGTATATTGAATCCTTGGCACCCCCCTCCCTAGTCAATTACATGTGGTGGTGGGACTGGAGCTCCACAACTGAGCAGGGAACTGTTCCTCCATATCGCTGACCACCCCCGCACCAATCCCTGCACCTCCTCTGACAGTGAAAGGGAGAGAAAGAGACACAGCGAGAAAGAGAGAGAGAGAGACAGGGACATTTAATTCAGAATTCCTATAGTCTTCTCTCTCTCTCTCTCTGTTGATGTATTAGCCATGCAGAAAGTGAAAGGGATTTTTCTCTCTCTCCAGTCTGGTTTGTGTTCTTTCTGGCTGGTACCACAGAGAACATTTAACAAGAGCTGCATCACCAGAAACAGCCTCATAAACTGTCACTTTCTTTGGTAGGGATGAAAACAACTACCAACCATGGCCAGATAGCTCTATTCTGCACTGTCCTCTTGAGCAGCTCATGGTGCAGAAGAGAGTGAGAGACAGACAGTGAGAGATTGAGAGAGAGAGAGAGAGACACACACACACTCACAGAGTGTGCAGCACACCACGCTGCAGAGAGAGAGAGAGAGAGAGAGAGACACTGAGAGTGAGCTGCTGCAAAACTCATCGTGACAGAAACAGAGTAAGCAGACAAGGCATATTTTATGAACAACAAATATCAGAAATAATTTCAGGACTCTGTGTCTGGCATTTGTACATTCATAATATAACTCACATATGCATTACTTCTGTGGACTGCTTTTTAAGGTGGCAGTATACAGCACAATGTTTTCTATTTAAGCTAGAAAAAAAACACTTTTCTGGAATTTTTTTAAACATAACCCATGATATAAACACACTAACCCACTCCTGGGTATGGGGTTATTGGGATTTAATCCACACTCTGGGTGCTGTGAGGGCACGAGGCCTCTGGCCTCATGCCTCACAATGCCTCTGGGGTGTGGATTAAACCCCATTATAAAATGGGTAGGCTAAACCAGCCAATCAGAGAGCAAGCTCACCGTGCATGAAATATGTTCCACGCATGGTTAAAAAAAAGGACGGCAGCAAAAAGGCTAAAATCACTAAGCTTAGAACGCTGTCATTTAAAAAAATGCTGCCATTGTTGTTTCATCACTGATAGTTCTCTCTGCACGAAAGAAAGAAGACTGCAGCCTGTGTGTATGTACTGTAAATACACACAGGCTGCTGCATTCATCTGCTTTTCGACATGTTCAGCTGACAGATTGGCAGATTGTGGATGTGGTTGATTATAAAGACAGAAGTGTACCCTGCACCGCGACACTGCTTCCTGATTTGGAGAGTTGAGTGTGGCAAGCAATGGGACCTGCAAGTGCAAATGCTGCAGTACAGGGTGTAGCAGTAGCAGCGCCTGGGATGGGGTCCAGAGAGTGGCAGGGGCTTATTTAGGACTGGGGGCAGTTGCTGCCCTCACGTTGTCAGGCTTTTTTTTTTTTTTTTTATTAGCCCTGGCTCCATCCCCACAGCCCTCTGACTAGTTGTTACCCCCATTGAACCATTGAAAGCTGCAATGGCCCCGAGTGCGCAGGCCGAGATATTGTGTGGTTGGGCTTGATCTTCTCTCGTTCAGGGCCAAGTGGCAGGGGGCAGGGTTGTGAAATATGAAAGAACCAGGGGTCTGGACTGACTCGGAACCTCACCCTCCCACAAGAAAATCGATTGGGCACTAGTACACATCTATTGAGGAAGATGGAGTGAAGACCAAGCGAGTTTTGGCAGGTGGCACACGCTGTTGCATTGGTAAGTGCATGAAGCAGCCGGAGTCCACCGCCATTCTGTAGTGCTTGTTTACACTATACTTTGTACTTGCTTACCTAGTCAGTTACATAGCTGTTAAGGGGTGCATTTTACACAGGAGTAAGCTTTTCTCATTTTGCACCTGTAACTGAGTCCAACTTATATGCAAATGATCCTCATGAATATTATGTAAATGTCCTAATGAATATTAACCAAATGTCCGCAGAAGGACTATTTTATCATACATTAGCAGCATTAAATTTTTTTTCTACATACAAGCAAGAATTGTCTAACTGCAAACAGTAAAATACAGCTAGGATCCCATTTTATAAGCACAATAAGACACTCTAGGTGTATGCATGTAACAAATTTTACCGCATGCCATGTGCTAAAGGCACTCGGCCAAGGCCTCATGCCTTATTACACTCCTGGCTGTGCGGTAAAATCTGTCCCATGCACACCCTGTTGTGTCTTATTGCTTACATAACCCCATACCGCGTTGTGGGTTATTGCTTAATTAATGTACATCCTGTTGTGGCTTAGTGCCTCCTTGTTAACAATGATGGTTATTTCTGAAAATTACTTTTCTCCTGTTAATGTTCAGTACTGAATATTTTTTTATATTTTTGTAAAGCAATGTATAACATAAAATAAGAATTTAGTTATTATTAGTCAATGTGGTGTGCCTGATTCTCAGTCACAAAGTATGAAGTAAGAAACAGGTGGTACCGGTGATTTGGTAGGCGTTCTCCATGCAAATAAGTGTTAATGCAAGTGGGAGTGACCATATAGTATGTTTGTGTTTGCAAATGAAGTCTGTGTATGTTGACATATGAAATTTAATACCTATGGACGTCTGTGTATGTCACAGCCCAGTTGCTTGTAATTATGCTATGAATAGGGGTAGAGGGTATAGGCATGACTGCTTTAGTCATTCCCTACATCCCAGCTTCTGTTGGCCCACTGCTGAGCTATAGTGTTCATTTTCACCATCGGCCTCTCATGACTTTCCTAGTAATCTAGGGCATAGAAACATAGAAGTTGATGGCAAATAAGGACTGCAAGGAACATCAAGACTGTCTATTTTTTCTACCTTATGAATGCGCCTTAGGCCTTTACTCTGTCAATGGCCTATCTATTCATAATCATCTGTATTGCTCCTTTATGCCTATCCCATGCATCTTTGAAGCCCTGCACTGTATTCATATCTACCACTTCCTGAGGTAGGCCGTTCCATGCATCTACCACCCTTTCTGTAAAAAAGAACCTCCTCACATTACCCATTAATCGGCCTCCCTCTAATCTCATGCTGTGTCCTCTTATCCTGCTATTTTTCTTATATTGAAATATGCTAGACTCTTTCACCTTGTTAATGGCCTTAAGATGTTTGAATGTTTTGATCATATAACCTCTCTCTCCCTCCTCTCCCTTAGGGTATACATATTGAGCTCCGTTAATCTAGCCTCATGCGTTTTCTGATGCAGACCCTGTACAATTTTGGTTGCCCTTATTTGGACTGCTTCTGTTTTGTTAATGTCTTATTGCTGGTGTGGTCTCCAGTACTGCACGCAGTACTCAGATGGGGCCTGAAACTTGTGTCTTGTAATGAGGGATTATTACTTCTCCACGACTTGTGATACCCCTACTAATATACCCCCCAACATCCTCAGCCTACTCTACTCTTCAGGTCATCTGTGATGATGAGTTGCCAGGTTTTCTTCCCTTGTGATTGCTGCAACTCCCTCCCAACCTATAGGTAACTTCAGGGTTTCTTTCTATGTGCATGAGCTTGCACTTCTTTGATGCTAAACCCCGCTGCCATTCTATCTTTATTCAGATCTCTTCTCATTCTGCCCACCCCATCTGGATTTCATCTCACTGTATTGCAGATCTTGGTGTCATCTGCAAACAGACAATTCTACCCTCCAGTCCATCTACAATGTCACTCATGAAGATATTGAAGAGGACTGGCCCCAGGATTGATCCCTGAGGTACCCCACTTGTGACTTGCATCTCTTCTCACTGTATACCATTTACCACCACTGTCTGTTTTCTGCCCACCAACCAATTTGCCACCCAGTTGACCAATCTCTGACCCCCCTCAAGTTTACCCAGCTCACTAATTAATCTTCTATGTGGAACAGTATTGAAAGCTTGGCCGAAGTCAAGGTAGGTGACATCAACAGCATCCCCTTGGTCCACCTCTCTGGTTACCCAGTCAAAGAAATCTATGAGATTAGTTTTGACAGACCTTCCTGACAGAGACAATTGACTGCACTTGCTAAAATTGTACAGGAAGCAGGAGAAACCATCAATCGTCCTGGTACACATAGAGACTAACGATCTTACCAGCCAGCCAATTGTGGAGACCAAGGAACACCTGACCAAGCTGGGAGACAAACTGCTTTCCATTTCATTTAGCATCTCCTTCTCTGAGATGTTGCCAGTTGGGAGAGGGGAGCAGATGGATAGAGGTCAGAGAAGGGGAGATAGGGGAGCTAAACATGTGGCTCAAGGGATGGTGCCAGGAAAAGAAACACAAATTTGTAGGTAACTGGCAACAGTTTAGAGCAAAGTTCTTAAATTGGATGACTGCATCTGACTAACTAGGAGTCAGTGTCATTGGGGTGAACTTGATGTCTTTGTAGAATATTTAAACTAGCAATGAGGAGAGGTGCATCACTCGGATATATCGAACGGGAAGAACACCCCTTCCCCCTCAACTAGTGATCAAACAGTAGTTCAGCATGTTTGTAGTTCATTTGCATCACCAGGTAAGGAAGAAGATCCGGCTCCCCATACGACATGCAGGGGAAATGCCGGGCCTCGCCCAACAACTAATGCACTGAAATCTGGTCAATAGAAAATAATGTACACAAATGCACGCAGTCTGGGAAACAAGATCACGGACCTGCAGGCAAGAATGACAGAGGCTAAATGGGACATAGTAGCCATTAGCGAGACATGGTTCATCAGTAACCACACTTGGGAGACTTCAGTACCCGGTTATGTACTGTTCAGAAGAGACCGAGGTGCAAAAAGGGGGGGGGGGTAGAGTGGCCCTTTATGTCAATGAAAACATCAAAGCCACAGAAATTCAGAATACACGTAAGGAGCCAGAAGAACTGTGGGTCACCCTGGAAACAGGAAATGGGACAGCCATATGAACTGGGGTCATCTACAGGCCTCCAGACCAGGGGGAGGACATAGACACATAACTGTCAGAAGATATACAAAACATGACAGCTAAAGGGGAGGTTCCTGATAATGGGAGACTTCAACATACCAGATACAGATTGGTCAATACCAGCAGGAACATCTGCCAGAACTAGACACATAGTGGATTCCCAGGATGGGGAGGGCCTCAAACAACTGATACAACAATCCACAAGAGACAGGTCTATCCTAGATCTAGTACTGACTAACAGGGAAAGGATCACAGATCTCCAGGTAGAAGGTCATCTGAGAGCCAGTGACCATCACATGGTATGGTTCAATTTGGCCACTAGAACTAAATCAGCCCATTCCAAGGCAAAAATATGGGACTTCAGAGGAGCTGACTTTGATAAGATGGCCAACAGAGTTAAGCTAGCCCTGGCAAGATGAAATACAGAGGGATACAGGCAAAGTGGGTAATATAGATGCAATACTTGAAGCATCATCCATTGTGTTAGAGAGAAAAGGGAAGTAAAAGAAGAAGGAAACCACTTTGTTCTCAAAAACAGTAGCAGAAAGGGTCAGAGAACCAAAAAGGCTGGCTTTCAAGAAATATAGTGAACACAGCGATGAAGATAGGGAGGCATACCAAACTTCCCTAAGGGAAGCAGGAAAGGGTAAGGCAGGCTAAGGCCCAAACCGAGGAAACACTAGCACAAACAGTAAAGAAGGTGGACAGACTTTCATTGATACATTAGTGAAAGGAGAAAGTCCAGAGGGTGTTGCTAAGATCAAAGGGGATAAGGGAGTGTAGAGGAGGAGGACCATGTAAAAGATCTATCCTAAATGAGATACTTCTGCCTGGGTATTTACTGAGGAGAAGGTAGGGCAGGCCCATGGCTCAGTGCCATGGACGGGGGGGAGGGGGTGCACCAGTCCTTCACAAAGCAAGGGTCCTACAAGAGCTTGATAAGCTCAGGGTGGACAAGGCAAAGGGACCTGATGTGCATACATCCCAGGTACTGAAAGGAGCTATGGTGGAACTAGCAGAGCCATTATCAGAATTGTTTAGTGAGTCTCTTGAGCACAGGAGAGGTCCCAGAAGACTGAAGAAGGGTTTTATGTGATCCCACTCACAAGAGTGGTAGCAGGGAGGAGGCAGGGTACTACAGACCAGTCAGTCTTACCTCAGTAGGGCAAGATTATGGGAGGCACTCCTTAAGAAAGGATAATGCAACACCTGGAATCCATAGCAACACAGGATCCAAGACAGCATGGTTTACAAGGAAGGTCCTGTCAAACTAATCTCATAGATTTCTTTGACTAGGTAACCAGAGTGGTGGACCAAGGGGGAGCAGTTGATGTTGTCTACCTTGACTTTAGCAAAACATTCGATACTGTTCTACATAGAAGATTGATTAATGAGCTGGGAAAGCTTGGGGTGGGTCAGAACTTGGTCAACTGAGTGGCAAACTGGTTGACGGGCAGAAAACAGAGAGTGGTGGTAAATGGTATACAGTCAGAAGAGATGCAAGTCACACTTGGGTACCTCAGGGATTGTCTGGGGCCAGTCCTCTTCAATATCTTCATCAGTGACATTGGTGATGGATTGTCAGTAAGGTTTGTCTGTTTGCAGATGACACCAAGATCTGCAACAGTGTAGATGATCCAGATGGGTTGGTCAGAATGAAAAGATCTAGATAACTGCAGAATGGTCGGAAGAGTGGCAACTGGGTTAATGTAAAGGAGTGCAAGATCATGCACATAGTGAAGAGAAACCCTGAAGCCAACGTATTAGTTGGGAGGGAGTTGCTGGCAGTCACAAGGGAAGAAAAGACTGGGCATCATCATCATAGACCTGAAATCATCCAAGCGGACCACTAAAGCAGTAGGTAAGGCTAGGGGGATGTTGGGTATATTAGTAGTATTACAAGTCATAAGATGGAGGTACAATCCCTCTTTACAAGACACTGTTAGGGTTCTGATCTGGAGTACTGCATGCAGTACTGGAGGCCACACCTTCACAATGACATTAACCAAATTGAGGCAGTCCAGAGAAGGGTGACCTCAAATGGTGCAGGACTGCATCAGAAAACACATGAGTGACAGATTTCAACAGAGCTCAATGTGTATACCCTAGCACAAAGGAGGGAGAGAGGTGATATAATCAAACATTAAACACCTTAAGGGCATTAACAAGGTAAAAGAGTCTAACATGTTTTAATATAAGGAAAATAGCAGGACAAGAGGACACAGTATGAGATTAGAGGGAGGCCGATTAAGGGGTAATGAGGAAGTTCTTTTTCACAGAAAGGGTGGTGATGTATGGAGCACGCCTACTCAGGAAGTGTGAGGAATAAGGTGGCAGGGGACTTCAAACAGGCATGGATAGCAAAGGAGCAATACAGATGAGTATGAACAGATAGTCATTGACAGAGGAAAGGTCGATGACACATTCATAAGGTAGAAAAAGAAATGGCAGACTGATGTGGCCTTGTATGTCCCTTCTCTGTCAACCTCTATGTTTCTATGACCCAGTCGTAGGCAGCTTTTTCCTTGATCCATATTGCTGCCCAGTAAGGCCAACTGACTGTCATGATCAACCTGCTGTCCCCTTTCCCCATGTTACATGAAATAAAGAAACTGCTGTGATTCTGATTGTTTAATGACTAAGCAAATGAAAGGTTTTTGCTGTTGTCCTCAGTAAAGGCATTGATTGTGTTCCAATGTGTGTATGTGTATTTTCTTGTAGTTGTTACCACTTTCGTGTCCTCGCACTGCACTCACTGTATCCCTGTTCATTACTAAGTTCGAGACAAAGTGGACATTCATCTTGGCACTATGCATTAAATGTACCATCTGCTGAAATGTCAAGTTTGTTGCGACAGATGTGTTTGCAGACATAAGGACTGAATCATGGTTCAGATAACTATTATCCTAAGATTTGAGCCTATGAGATGGATGGTTCTAATTGTCCAGAATCAGAAACTGACATTGTCTGCTATCCATATAACCTTATTCCTACTAAGGATCACTGGTGGCACTGGGGAGCCCAACCCAGTGCCGCCATGCATAAAAACTATCCTTTTTATCAAGCCCAACATTGAGTGCACAATCTTCACTGCTGGCTGACTCCCCCACCCCATCCATTTTTCATTGTGGGACAGGGGACCTGCCCCCATGTCACCAAACATAAAGAAAACTCCTCCCATTCCTCCTGCCCTTTCATGCTAATTTTCTGAGACTGGGTGTCCAACTCTGTGCCAGCTGCTACCTTAGCCCTGCTCCTTTGATTGTGACACCAGGAAGTTTCACCCCAGTGCCAACAAACATACCACCAACACGGGCAATCATTCTCATTGTCAGTACCTGAAATAAAGAAAACCATCCTCATAGGTTTTTGTTTGTTTTGTAAAATACACCTTGCAAAAGAAAAACTGTCCATAAATGTCTGTTATCCTTGCTCGCTACCATCCCCACCCCACTCTCCCACTCACTCACCCACCACCCCACATCCCGAAGCCTCTTCATTTACTTAGCAGGGTCCAACACCACAGTCCTTCTGACCAGAGACACATCTGCAGTTTTCCACACTGGTCAGGAACTGAGGAAACTGTGTATACGGTCAGTCGTATTTCAATGAGTTTTTGAATTTGTCATTATAGTTTGGTCATTTATTCAGATTTTTTCCCAAGCCTTATGGAGGAGAGAGTTCACGGAACTAGCAAACTGAAAGTGGACATGGTAATGGGACCAGGTGGGATACACCTGAATATTAAATGAGCTGAGGGATGTTAAGGCACCACTGGCAGCCATAAATTAATGAATTGCTGGAAACAGGAGTGGTTCCAGAGCATTGGAGAAGAGCTGAGGTGGTCCTCTACACAAAATGTGGAAGCAGGAAGAGGCTGAAACTATAGCCCAGTCAGCTTGATCTGCAGTGGGGAAAATAGTGGAATCACTGCTAAAAGAAAGGATTAGGAACATCTTGAATCCAGCAGAGTGCAGGATCCAGACAGTATGGATTCACAGTGGGAAAGTCATGTCAACCAAGTTCGATAGATTTCTTTGATTGAGTCATCGAATTAATTTATTGTTAACCAAGTGAACAAAGAACTGGTCCACATGGCCTCTTTGCTAGCTTGACCCAAGGGAAAACACCCCAGTGGTACAAAATACATAATACAAAAATATATTACAAGCATACAATTGATACATGGACTTATGCTAACAAAATTTCTAATAATTTATAAAAGTAAAGCAAAAAACCTTTACCCAAATATACACCAAGCAATAATATAGTAAATATCTAGATTAGGGGCAATTATTTCAAGTAACTTGAAAAGGGTGAAAAGGGAAGTGGATCGGGGAGGAACAGTGGATGTGGCCAGCTGAATTTCAGCAAGGCCCTTGACACTGTTCCACATAAGAGACTTGTCAACAAGTTTGGCAGGCTTGGGGATGAGTCCTAGATGATAAATCACGAAATTGGTTGATAGATAGAACACAGAGGGTGGTGGTAAATTGAGCTAATTTGAGGAAGGAGGATTATCAGTAAGTGCTACAGGGATTAGTTCTGAAGTTAGTGCTATTCAATGTTCTCATAAGTGACATTATGAGGGTCTGAAGGAAAGGTATGCCTTTAATGGATGACACTAAGATCTGTAGTGTACACACCCTTAGAGGAGTGGAAAAATGAGGAGGGACTTGTGAACTAGAGGAATGGTCAAGAGGTGGCAGCTAAGATTCAATGCAAAGAAGTACAACATCGAGTGTTTGGTGTATATGCACCCAGTGGAGGCTTACATGATGGAGGGGAGATACTGATGGCCACCAAACAGGAAAGGGATCTGGGAGTATTCATACTGATGATGGGTGGCCAAACAATGTGCCAAGGCTGGGGAGTTTATTTGGCATTGGGGTATAGGGAGAGGTATCACTGTGTTCAGTTAATTTATTTTCAGTGGTAGTCTAAAACTTCCAGGCCCGAATCTGGAAGTCATTCCACTTTTTTGAAGTCAAAATTTCCAGGATCCCACTTTGTTAAGTCAATATTCTGGAAGGACAAATTTATGGATGCTAATATATATGTTAGTGGTAAAATACAAATCTCTCAGAACAATCCATCATTTCTGACTCCATGCCTGCACTTTTGGAAGTCATCTAATTTTGGTTTTACATCTGGAAGTCAATAACTCTTCCTCTCTTTATTTGGAAGTTTTTGCCTTTATTTTTGTAGTCAAATGCTCCCCAAATGGAGTTAATCAGCCCTGGGTATCACTAGCAGAAGAAAGGAGGTGGTGAGTTGGGAGGGGAGGTGTCACCACTGGAGGCGCATAACTCATTCAAGGAATAGTTATTTTTGCTTTCACAATAGAGGTTGTCTTACTATTTGCTCTTTGATGTCATGGTGTCAAACTTGTTTGCTCTTGAATGTAAAAGGTGCCCAGTCCCCAACAAAAGAGAGACACGGTTCTGCTTCACCTTCACAAACTCAAAGTGGAAGTCGCTTTTGGTAAGGAGCGACCCTCTTTCCTCCATTTCAGGTCCTCCAGTTTAGGCATTCCTGGTGGGTCAGCCTTTGGGTGTGGGTGTTGACTCATGTAAAAGAGGTGGCTATCTAGTGGTTGATGGTGCCCTTCCAGATGCTTCAAAAACTGTGAACCTCAGGTAGGTTTTGCTTGCTGTGGACTCTGTTCTGTCATCAGAAGTTATGTTAGGTGCTATTTACAGCCCTACATCTGAGGATCCCTACTTTTACCACATTAATGGCTTATATTGCACCCTGGACTGCCTTATCCATCCTTTTCAGAGGAGATTGAACTTGGTTTAGTGTACAGCTTCTGATAGATCTAGTGCTAGTCAACATTTCCTCTCCCCCTCAACTAGCACGCCATGATATGATGGACTCTTTTGCCTTCTGATCCTGGTGGGTATGCCACTGCCCAGTGGAGTTTTTATTTCATTCGCTTCCCCATAATATGTTTTCCAGGATCAACTACTTTATGTTCGGGATTGAGCATCTTCCAGGTGTAATGTCATGTCATTACCTGGCTATAGTTATTATTTTTTTTTTTTTTACTTTCCATTCTTTATTACATTTTCAACTAACAAAACAAGCAATAACAAACAACCAGATAACCTCAACAAACTATACTACATTACTTAGTTGAGTAATAATGTATAATGATAGGTGCATATTACCCCTCCCCTAAACCCACTCCCCAATAATATAATATTTAAAAGATAGTTGGATACAGTTTACTAACCATTTATGCAATACCGACCTTTAAGAAAAATATAGTGTGTACCCCAACCCCAGGGTAATATTAGGTATAGTACATAAAGAATAAAATAAACAAAGCCTCCATTGATACACCAAAATATCATTAAGGTATATTTACCTGTATTTATTTTTATTTATTTAGTTTTTGTTTACTGGGTAGGTGCACTAGCAATAACTATGACTATTTTCAGGCACAACCCGGGAGGATACAGTACAATACAACAACAAAACATAACAATTTAAAAACATATCTTTGGGGGTAACAATTTCAAAAGTGAAACAAAGTAGGGCTGGAGAGATAGGTAATTGCATCAAGACATTACATCAGCATATAAGATATATAAGCATATAAGATGTTCTTTGATAACGTTGAGGAGAGTGGTAATACTGGATAGAAAAATATGTTGGAACACACATAACAAAATGATTCTAATGAATGCGTTCACTTATTTTGGCCTTAGAGAGTATAACATAGTTGATAATCTGCTCTACACTTTCTCATTAAAGAGAACAGGAAATGAGTTCTAATATGCAGCTGTTTATAATGTTACCACTTACAGAAATAATATTCATAAGTCTGAATGATCCATAGGTAACTGTATCTGAATAAAAAGCGATGTGAAAAACAGTATTTTGCATTGTTTTGATTTTATGGTAGTTCGTTACAGTTCTTTTACGGAACTAGTGATCTGGAGTTTTAACTATGTCACAGCTTGAGCAAAGAACTATAAGCACGGTTCTAATAGGACAACAGCTCACATTTACATTCGTGTACCAAACTGTGACATAGTAAACACTCAAATTACTGGTTCCATGAAGAGAACTGCAGAATGGTGTCCATAAAAGGAAAACAATTGAAAACACAGTTTTTCACATCAGTGTTTATTAAGGAGGTACAATTAAATATGGCTCATTTGGAGGCAAGTTTATCACTTCTCTTACTAGGAGCATTACAAACTGCTGTCAATTAGCACATATTTCCTGTCCCCTTTAAGTTGTATCTACCCTTTAAATAGTTACTTGCCTTGATAAGTACTAGATTTTGTCTAATCTGTTCTAAATCCATTCTTTTAAAAGTGATAGTTTGGGTCCAACCAATGTTTCAAAGTGGTTTGTTTAACCAAAACTTCAATCAGTGCTAATATATGTTTGTTCAGTATTAATAGATCCTCAATCACCCAAAATTAAAGTTCTTATATCCCATGAGTACTTATATTAAGGTAATCAGTTACTTTAGTTTTAATTAAAAGCTACTGTTTGAATGAATGTGCAGTGCCATAACATATGGTCTAGGAGTTTCTTGCCAATATAACATTTTGAACATGTATCATTTTCTTTGGCCCCATTTTATATAATTTATAAGGGTTAGGTATGCATTGCGTAGTTTTAATCTGAATAGGTTTTAGGTTGTCTAATGTAAGAAATTTACTGGTATTTACTCATATATCCTTCCAGTTCAGGTTTTTCCAAATTGTATTATTGATTTCTAAATTGATTTTGATAGTTAATTTTATCTCAATTTTGACAGGTAATATTATAAGTTAGGTCTATTGGTGTTTTTAGATCCTAGATTTTTAGATATGATATAAAATAATTTTTATCATGAAACTACTTGTTATGGGCCAAAACATGTTTTCAAGGACTAAATTAGTATAAAAACACTTGTATATGTTTTACTTAATGATAAAATGTTGCATGCCTCAGATAGAGGAGAAAGAAACCAATGGTTATCAGATTCATACCTACTGTTTAAAATTAGATGGTATAGTTTGAGTATAAATGGGGTATTCCTGTTTTAAAGTTTGGATTGTTGATAAGAGGTTGGCTACTGCTAGCTTCTAGATTAATACTGAGATACCTACATGTTTGAATATAGATCTTTGGATACTCACATGTTGAATATAGATTCTTTAGGGAGGTGTCTATTAGTGTATGCTTTAGCTTTGTAATGTTTTGAATTAAATATAGATTACTGCATTAGAGATAAACTGCATTTTTTTAAATATTCCCTGTTCTATCTGAGCCCAAATTGAAATTAATGGCTAGGATGTGTTTTCCTAATTAATCCACTTTAATTTTATTGGTTTGTGATGTCATATAATATAGAGCAAAGTTAGAACATTTTAACTCTCTTGTAGTTTTGGTAACATTACTTTATCTAAGGCTATCCTTGAGACCTATTTTCCTATATGAATTTATTTATGATTGAACTGAGCTTAAAAGAACTAGATGGTGTAAAAAATGCTTAGCATATTAATTGAAAGAAATTTGAGGAGAAATATCTTTTTTATGACATTAATTCTACCAAAAAAAAGATAAGGGTAGGGAATTGCATATTTTACGATATTGAGTTATTTTATGGACTACGCTTCTATTTTCTCTAATTAAATCTTGTCTCTGCTGTGTAGATAAATACCTAGAATTTATTCCTGTAGGTTTCATAGAGATTGCCGATATCATGAATTTTTCAGAAATAAATCTATTTAATGGCATCACCTCAGTTTTTTCTATTGAGTCTGTAAATGGAAACTGAGCTAAATTTCTGGCTAGTTTCTAATATCACTTTAATTGAAGGAGTGGATTCAAAGGTGAATAGGTATATCATCATCAAATGCCAACAGTTTAATGTTATGATTTTGTATGGGAATACCTGGAAGATAGTATGTTGTTATGTTTATATAGAATAATCAATGGTTCTAAATAAAAATTAAAAGAGTCAGGGGACAAAGGGCAACCTTGGACAGGTTCCTAAGAATAGTCTAAAAGGGGAGAGTTTTATTACAACAACAAATTCTAACTGAGGGAGGCATGCATACAGTATTTTGATCCAGTTTATAAATTTGTCTGGGAAACAAAATTTGATAAGTGTGGCAAACAGGAAGTCTAAAACTGACCCTGTTGAGTTTTCTTCCACATCCAGAGGTCACTACCCTTTGATATCTAGAGTCCCTGGATGTGGAGAGAACATGAGACAACTTTTCATTTGATCTGAAGCTTGTCTGCTGGATATAAATCTCACTTTCCCTGTTGATAAGTGGTTGCCACAAATCTTTAATTTTTAAACTAGATGTACTTAATATTTTAATATCATAATTTATTAATGATATTGGTCTGGTAATTTGAAACCCTGTCCCTGGGTTTATTGGTTTTGGAGAAGTTATTATTGTTGTTTAAAAGAGAGGGTCCAAAAACTCTGTGAAGTATGAAGGTATAGAAATCTCCTAAAATAGTGTACAGAGAGTCACAAAAGTTTTGTAAAATTAGCAGTTAAGCCAGCTGGACCAGGAGCCTTGTTGAATGCCTCTTATTTCCGTGTTTAAATAGGTGTTATCAGCTTATCCTTCGTGATTCATCTAGACGGGTCATAAGAAGCTTTAAGATATCTTCTATTCTTTGTATTGAATGAGGGTTCTGCATTCGCACAGTTCTGTGGTAAAAACATGAATTCCTTCATAATATCATTATTTGTAAGACCTGTTGTCTTTATCTGAGATAATGGAGTCATTATGGTTATTGATTTCTCTTTAAATCTGATTGTCGAAGCTTGTTGGGTTTATTCCCAAATCAGTAATTAGCCTGATCTGCTATCATGTCTCTCCTGTTTGTTGTTTGCCTGGTTAGTCTTCCTTGAGTTCTTGGAAACTCTTGAAAATTCTACAGTTAATCCATCAGGGCTAAGTGATTCTAATGACTAATCTGTTTTGAGATATTATTCAACCTTCTAATTTCTGTTTTTTCATTAGCACCAAACTTCATAAATTCACCCTTTATAAAACACTTACTGCTGCCCAAATTAAGTCCATTTTATCCAGAGTTAATATTTTCCCAAAACCATGATAGCCTTGTTAATACTCTCACAAATATCTTGCTTAATAGAGTGTTATTTAACTTCCATGAAAATTGCTGGCTAAAGTTAATTCAGATCATCATCCTGCCTTGTCTATTTGGTTCTCTCCTTCCTCTCCTGAGAGGATAAGGCTTGGAGATTTGATGCCCAACTACTATATCAGATTATCTGATCAACCATATCCAAACCTTTACTCTCCTTTTTGGAGATTATCCTTCCATGCCCAGGTTAGACCTTTTGGTGTGCTCTGGAATGTTCTCAGGGGTAAATTATTCGCTTAGCCTCCAACAGGAAAAAAATCTGCTTCCCAAGAGATGTCTTCCTTGGATCAGATTAGAGCACTGGTGGTGTACCTCCAACCCCTTCTCCTCTGACTGGGAATGCTAGAACTCATCAGTCACGCACACCTCTTACTGCTTAAAGGGTATCATCTTATTCTACATTCTAAGATTAAGTATTTTGATCATGGGAAAGCAGGTGTTTCAGGTTAGCACAGACCTTTGACAGAATGTCTTCTGTAATTCTCCATCAACTTATTACTTCCTCAGAAATTGCTTTCCACTTAGAGTATTACCAGCATTGTGTAACCGCCCTGTTCCTTTTCTGATTGACTGTTACAAAGTCTTTGCAGGACGTTCACTACCCCATTTGGACAAGTCCAAATAGATACACAGGCCCCTGATCTTATTGGTGTTCTGGCAGGTGGCTAACACCCTACCTCCAGATAAACCCCTGGGCCAGATTATGCCTCTAATTTTACAGCCTTCAACAGTTGTTAGCCCCATGTTTTTAACACTTTAATTACATTTTTCAATGGGACCTTTCTTTTTTTTTTTATGGAAGCCACTATTGTGGTACTTATGAAACCCAGCGTGAATAATTACTGTTCAACTATTGTCAATATTCTAATCAATGTAGATCTTAAGATTCTTTAAGGTATTGACTGGCAGGTTGAACCATGTTTGCACTGCTCATTTGTCAAGAGTAGGTTGGCTTCATGGTCAGGCTTTCACAGAACATTTGTGGAAGTTATCCCACTTGATCTCTTCACTTGGGACCTGAGTCCTTTCAGTTCTGGCATCCTGATGTGGAGAGTGTTTGATAGGGTCTCCTGTGACTGCCTGTTTAATTCATTGTCTAAATTCCATTCCTCAAGCCTATTTAATGGGAAAGTACTTTTACCTGCCCTTTGGTCTGCATTTTGTGTACGGCATTTCCACCCTCACTCACACCAGGGCACCAGGCATGTCCAATTTGCCCTTCCTTGAATTTATTTTGAACCACTGATCAGGAAAATCACTGCTTCTCCTTATCTTCAGGCATTCATGGGACCTCAATATAAACTTTCTATATATGCAGACAACATCCTTGTATGTCACATTTCCTGCCATGTCCTGCCGCTGCCCTAGACATCTTCATGAGTTTGAGGTTATCCAGCTACAAATTAAATTTGTCTAAAATGGAGGTCCTGCCGCTAACACTGGTTCTTGCGTCTGTATACAACATTTGGGTTTTGTTTGGGTCTGGGACAAACTAAAAACTT
Source organism: Neoceratodus forsteri (assembly GCA_016271365.2). Taxonomy (NCBI): domain Eukaryota; kingdom Metazoa; phylum Chordata; order Ceratodontiformes; family Ceratodontidae; genus Neoceratodus; species Neoceratodus forsteri. Next base: position 881,914,275 of record CM028136.1, read on the forward strand.
GGAATGTACGTCATCACCAACTAAGATGAAGCAATAAACTTACAGTCATTGCTCACCCCAACTTAACTTAGACCGCGGTCCTCCTGCCCATTTCCTTCTGATATTAAATATTAAATGAATGTCTTTTTCCCACCTTCTATACCCATTGATGTATATATTTTCTTCCTAAATCCTGTTTTTCTATATTGACAGACTTATATCTTCCTTTCTGTGGGGCAAGACCTCAAGAGTTCTTTCAGTCGTGTACCAGAGGTGTTTGCAGGTGCCTAATTTATATTTCTATTACTTGTCAATCAACTGTTCCAGACTCCTACTGCTCAAACTCCATCTAAGGACAATTTGATGCCTATGTCCCTTAGAGATGGAAATTGAATGGTTTCTTGTTTCCAAGGCCTGAATATTCAAGCATTGCTTTACATCCTGCACGAAAAGCCCCAGGTCATTACACAGCACCCGGATTGAGAGTCTATAATTAGTAGACACAGTTGTGCACTGTATTGTGCACTCCACCACTTAGAGGTATTTCTTAACCTTAGTGAGCATCACACTTTTGGATTGTACCTACTTATTACATCCTTCTGATTTTCCCACAGTGACACAGTAGCAGATGGTCAAGATCGATGTTATTCTTTCAAAAGGCACAGACCAAAGTCCAACTGCTCTTTCACCTGTTTTAAATATTTTCAACTTCTTATTACGTTCTGTTCCATTTAGTCAGTTATTGAACACTTCTGAGACATGGGTTCTTTCTATATTTCTTTCTAGCATTGCCTCCCACAATATTTTCTATTATTGCTAGCAGTTAGGTTCCCTGTGCAATTTGCAGGGCGTTTATATTACTACTGGGATCAGTTTTCCCACTGACTCGAGCATGCCATGACTGGCGGACTCGGAAACACATGTAAAATACATTAAATAGGTCCGATACTATCTCCTATAATTCTAGGTGGCACAACCTCTATTACACCACGACAAGGTATAGAATGGTAGCCTTGAAGATCTGCTCCAGATGTCATAAAGCTCCTGGTATACTGTATCACATTCTTTGGCCTTGTGAAAAGTTTCTTTTAGGAGGCAATCTGAAACAGATTATACCCACTTTGGGGTGCTACACTCCTTACCTGAGATAAGGTATTGGGGACACTGGGATACTTTGATTGTAACTAATGGACACATGACCCCAACTCTGTGACGAAGGTTGTATGACACTGGCTTGATCAAATACCCTATATGTGACTGAATGGTTTCAGGAGATTAATTTCGCTTGCAGGCAGAATGAACTATAGTTTGTCAAACTATCTTCATTCTTAGCAGAGATTTAACAACTGCACTTGCTAATATTATAGATGGTTGGGATTTCAACACCTTGTTCTCTTTTACAGTTTATTTGTCCTGATGATTTGCCTCTGGTGGTAGGAGGAGGGGTGTGGGGGGGGGAGGTTTGTTGGTTTTCTTTTATCTGAACTTGTTATTTATTTTGTACCGCAGTATCCTGATTTGATTTTATTTACATGCTTTCACTGTTCTGTATGTATTTGGCGTGCTGTTGTTAGTTTCTGCTGTTGTAACTGAACTGTATTATTTTGATTTTAAAACTAATATAGCATATTCATTTTGAAAAAAAAAGAAGAAAGGAGGTGGTGATTCCTCCATACAAATCATTAGTGATATCTCATCGAGTACTGGGGTCCAGTCTGGAGGCCATCTCAGTATGACATAGACAGGTAGAGGCGGTTCAGAGAAGGGCAACAAAAATGGTGCGCCTGCACCAAAGTCATGTGAGGAGAGCCTGGATCTCTTATGTATACCGGAGGGGGGGGAGAGAGGGGAATATGACAGAGACCATCATATCTCAAGGGCATAAATAAGGTACAAGAGAGCAGCATTTTAGTGTGAGTGTTTTGGAACAAGAGGTCATGACATGAGGCTGGAAGGGATAGACTAGAGTACCATGAGGAAGTATTTCTTCGTTGCAAGGTGGTGGAGTATGACAGCTTCCTGTGGAGGTGGTGGGGAAAATTAGAGTTGAGAAATGCATGGACAGACATACAGAACTCTAGCAATAGACAGAGAACAAAGTCGAGATCAAGGGTTCTGATTTCTGCAGGTAGAGAAAATTGTGACTGGTGGTCTAGCAGTCCTGCCTGTCATCACCTTTTTTGTTGTTCATCATGATTTTTGGATCCTACAGCATTAATAATGACAGTAAATTATGTGGTTCATCCTTAAAAGATTTTATGGATATTGCATAAAATCACCAGGCAGATTTGAATATTTTCTCCAATTTTGTTCATGAAGTGGTTCATAAGAAGGTTGTAGTTAAATGTGATAAAATATTTAAAACAACAAAGTTAAGAGTTTATGCTGAATTTTATGAACACACACTCGTAATTTGGTAATTTATACTATTTTGACCCCAGTTTTCAACATAGCTATTTATTTACAGTACCTAGAATGTGATTAGCGGTCAGCGGAATCCTGCAAAATGAGTTTTCACACTTGTGAGTAAAAGCACCTTTCAGGCAGGATTTAATATTTTTTTCTGCCCTTGTTCATGAGGTAGGGTCGAAGAATATGTGAGTAAGAAGGCTATGGAAATTTTGCTTATAACATGAGAAAACAAGGTTATGCACCTACATTGACATTTTTTCAATGTACACCATGTGTGGCTGTGCAAATTCTGACCCCAACATTCAACATAGCTATTTTTATGCCACCTCGAGTGTATCACTGTCATTTTTCAAACTTAGTAAAATGTGTTTTGCACTTGTGGCATATAATCACCTTTCAGGTGATTTGAAAATGTTTCTACCTTGTTACGAGATGGGACCAAGAAGGCTATTTGATGTCATAAGAAGGTTATGTTAAAAAATCTGGGGTAAAATATAAAACAACAGTTATTAACAGCAAACAGACTGGTTTTGGTTTTGATGCCATGGTATGTCTGCAATTATCCCAAACACCGGTCCCATACTGAGCCCTGTGGAACACTACGTCACTGCCCTTGGTTGTGAGCTCCCCCACCCCATTGCCCTCTGTTGCCTTCCTGCAGCCAGTTTCCTTCCATTCACCAGCTTTGCCACCCTGGCCTACTAGCTTCCTTCCCAGCCTTCCATGTGGCTTTGGGTGAATGCCTTAGGTCTGGTACAGGACATCCACTGCATGGCCCTGTCCAGTTGCCTAGTTACCCAGTCATAGAACTGGACTAGTTGGTTTGGCAGGATCTGCACATGTAAGCCATCTCTACTGTCCTGTAGTCCTTGGCCTCTAGGAGGCCACCAGCCTCCTTCAGGATGGTTCATTAGCTTACCCATGATGGATGTGAGGCTCAGTGGTTTGGTTTGGTTCATCCGGGCGCTCTTGTGGAGGCACCACGACCATCCTCCAGTCCTGAGTACACACAGATGTGGTGAAGCTTGCTTGGGTCTGCCAAAGGTCTCAAGGCCTCTGCCACTCTTCAGTACCCTGGGGTGGATTATGTGCCTGGCACTTGTCCACCCTGTGCCTTCAACCCCTCGAACTCTGTTCTCCATGGTTTCCCATCTGTCCTACTTCCCACCCCTGCTTCGCTTTCTGCCTTGGGTGTCACCCCTCTCTTTAGTAAATACTGAGCAGAAGTACTATTTAGTGCATCCGTGTATATTTTCCTGCTTCCACTGACTCTCTTCCTGACCTACTATGTGGTCCTTACGGCTCCTTTCTCCTGATGTGCTTAAGGGGTCTCCCCCTTCTTAATGCCTTGTGCCAGCCTGAGTTCAGTAGATGCTTTGGCTCCTTACTGCCCTTGTCGCCTCCCGATTCTGTCAAGTATCTCCTGTCCTCCCTCCTGTTTTTTTGTTCCTAAAGGCAGCCTTTTCCTCCTTACCTTTCCATGACCTCCTTGCTCAATAGATCAGTTTCATCCCTAGCTCTTGCTGGGCTTGCTGAGTTTGGTTGCCTCCACTATCCCAGCTTTATGAGCTCCCGTCTGGTTAGTGTCCGCCTGGGCTGAATTCTGGTAGGTACCCCCACTTCGTCACTCCCAAAGTCAGCCTCCTGAAGTCCGGCACTGTGTGCCAGATCTCCTTCCTTTTATATCAATGGGGCATGCTGGTGTTGGTCACCCTGACAGCTGTTCTCCACTATAAGTTCTCTGCACAGTCCCCATTTGTAGCACAAGGTCAGGGTATTCTCAACCTGTTGGTTCTTCTGATCATTGCAGCAGGCTGTCCTGAAGGCATCGGTACCTGCCCTCTTTCCTGGTTGTTGGGGTGCTTCAGTCCTCCTGGCATGTTGAAGTCCTCCACAATCACAGTACCGTTTTGGGGTCCTCCTGATCTGTCCTGTGGTTCTCGTCTAACTCTCTGTCTGAGCTGGTGGCCTGTACACCTCCCATTCAAATTTATTCTTGAATCCTGTTTCATCCAAAGTGACCCGTGTCACTCCTCCCCCTTCCTCCCTACACTTGAGTCCTTCTCATATAGTGCCACCTCTCCTGCTCAATCACCTGTCCCTCTTAAATAACCTGTGCCCTTGCAGACAGGTCCTGTCATTGTATTGGGGCCCATGTTTCCGTGGTGGCTGCAATGTCCACCTTTCTCTCTGCCAGACCTGTAACTCTGCAGTTTTCCTCCCAGGCCCTAGCATTGAGGTGACCACCTTCCACCCTTCCCCCCCCTTCCCTCCTTTTTTTTCTAGCATCACCAACAGTACTGCCATTTGTCCTTTGTCACTGTATGGGGGTGTTTATATGATTTCAACCTGGTCTCTGCATATCTCTTCCCAACTGCCCCCCACTCCTAGTTTAATTTCTAACCTCTATGTCCTCCATCTCTGTTTGCACTTTTCCTTCGTCCTCAAGTGTAGTCTGTCCTGGCAAGAGACTAGTGTCTCCCAGGTCCTCCCCCCCCCAACAGCCATGCCCTTTAACACAACTTTAGGTTCTTAGCTATCTAAATTCCTCATTTTCAGCTTCCTTGTTGTGCTTTTCTTTGGCACTCGGAGTATCTCTTAAAAAAGTTCATCTTCTGCCCCCACATAATTGTTGTTAGTTCTCAAACCTCCTCTGTATCTACTGTCTTGTCAGCCAGGTCGTTTGTCAATACATAACTAAAATACAAATAACTAAATAAAAAATGATAGTATGTTACTTTGAGCACAAATGTTGTTTAGCTAAAAATATCTACAAATGAGAGGTGTTTCATTTCTAGATTCATTGATTTTCATAATCAGCAAAATGGCAGAAAATTTTATTTTTCTCTTTTTGACTAATAATGCCCCTAAAAGCAAAAAGCAGAAAATTATACATGGAATATCTATGGAAACTTTGTAATAAATGATTGCTCTGCACTTGAGCGGTTTGACCACGGACACCTCATCGTTGCTTACACTACTTGAGGTTGCCAAGGTCGTTCTGTTCTTGTGAATAAATCATTATTACACTATTGCATATCCATATATATATATATATATATATATATATATATATATGTACTGTATATATATATATATATATATTCAGTAGGTGTGTTGTATTTGACAATAAAATCATGTATTCTACCTCAGTGAGATAATGGTTGATGACATACACAGTGAACATATTACATTTACACATACTAGCTATGTCACCAATATTCTCACTCCAGCAGCATGTCCTCAATGTAAGTTAGAACTTTTTTTGTGTAAGCCTTGAAATGTTTGAGGTACCTAATTAAGCAGTTGGTCTGCATTCTCATTCTTTGCTTGCAGTTTCACAAATGCGTAGGCTTCCGAGCAGTACAGCCTCACTGCACCAAATGGCAGACACCCGAGAAACAATACTTTGTATATAAGCTGCTGAATGGTCATGGATGTCTCTTGCATCCAAACTGTAGACCTATTAGGTCCCATTTATGATCTCTGTTATAACAAACATAAAGAAAATCTGTCTACAGACTCCGACTCTGACTAACATACCAGTGAATTCACTAGCACATATTTCTCACCTGATGCCTTTCAGTTCTTAATTTCATTTCTTCATTATTGCTACAACCTAAACATGACCTGTTTAAACTGGTATATACTAACATGATATATCTCTGAATCTATGATTCTTGCTGTCGGTCTTGGTAAAAAATAAAGCTAGCATCCTTAATGACAACTAAAGCACCTTGCACAATCGAAACTGCTCTCTTACCTGTTTAGTTCCCCATGAGTTCTCACAGACATTCAAATCAACATATAGCTATCCACAAAGAAAAGTTATAGACAGGCAGCATGCAACAAAATTAAACACTCACACTTAACAAAATATAGGAAAAGGAAACTCACCCACACCATCTACAGGAAACCTCTGGGCATGTCCTACCTACCAAAACACATCCATACAACCTCGGATCATACTCCGAACATTACTACTCCCTCCACACACACAACGACCATCACACAACATATACAACTCCATTCACCTATTCATTCCACAGCAACTCACAGCAACAGAACGACATAAGATAAAGAAAACAAATTAGAAGCTTTCCACACCTATTGTATAAGATTGCACATATGATGTTGAGATCGTGGGATATGGCAAATATTCACCTCTCTGCATCGTGAGGCTTTGGATATCTCACTCGTGCCTTCAGCACTTGTGAGATATCCATGCCTCACTCTGCAGGAGTGAGAATATTTTCCATATCCCGCTCCTGCCCATCATGTTGTCCCTTATTGGATACATGATGGGCGGAGATGAGACGGAAATATTCTCACTCCTGCCGAGTGAGCTGTGTATTTTTTCGCGAGTGCCGAAGGCAGTGAGTGGGAATGCACAGCTCACGAGGCAGGAGTGAGAATATTTTCCATATGCCATGATCTGCCCATCATGTGCAATTTATACTACAGGGGTGAGAGCTTTAGGAACATTTTTTTCTGATTCTGTGTGTTTCCTGCTCTTCGTCTTGTGCTTTTGTCGGTATGCGTGTGTGTGTGTGTGTGTGTGTTCTGAATGGACTGGGAGTGAGGAACACAGCTAACAGTGTTTTGCGAAGCTATTGAGTGAGTCAGAGGCTCACTGAGAATCGACAAATTGCTGCAGGTAGCACTAAGAAACAGAACTGCTTTTGTAAAGAGTTTCATTTTAGATTTAGGTTGTTTTGAGCTGAGATCAGCACAGCAATGGGCTAGGAATGTGAGAAACACAATGGGACATAGGTGAGAGTCTTTTGCAGCCTAATTGAGTGTTGTAGCTTCAGTGAGAAAGTGTTTCCTGAGCTTGGTTTCCTTTAGGAGGCAGTATATTGCATTGGTTTAAATCTCTGAGCTGCAAGTGGTGACATCCAGCAGACCCAGATCTGGGTTTTGAATCCCACAGCTTCTACTTCTCATACTGTTGACCCTGAGCAAGTCATTAACTCTTCTTGTACTCCCAGGGTGCACCTGTAAACATGCTTTCAGCTTGTGTGTGTCTCTCCTGGTAAAACTAAAGGTAAAAGATAAACTGTTTTCTGACAGGTTTCCTTTAGAGTGCTGGCTTCAGTGCACTTATCTCTCTGGTGACATCAACGGTATGGATAAATGCTCGATATCCTCACTCTGCTGATGTCATCAGATTATCCTCACTGCAGTGGAAATAACACAGGATATCCTACAGAGAAGTTCTCATCCCGTCGTGGTATTAACTATATATATATATTTCAAATGGACAGAATGAGAACAAATGAGGTTGTCCTATCTGAGTTTGGACCCAGGCTACTCTTGAATGCCATCCTGCTGTGCTACCAAATGTGACACCAAGAAACTGAAAAATGTTGCCTCAGACACTCTCATTCTTTCTCAAATCACAACCTGGTGCTACACAAGTTTAGTAACCTTCACCTGCCCATGTGATCCTGACATCTAGCTCAGAATTACTGGTCCAGAGGGGTGACCATGATAGTAAGGCAGTTTTCTGTGGCTGTGGTGGCTAGGACACTGATTGTCGGTCATACTCCTGTCAGAGTGGGATTTGCAGCAGTTTTATGTATTATCTCCTTTGCAAAGCTTATTTAAAGAAATGGTTTATTAAAAAAAAAATATTAAAAATGTTTTCTTTGCATTATAATACAAAGGAGCTGCAACCATTTTCATAATTGCGATATGCAACTTTAAGGTTCGCATTAAGTATTTATTTATTAGTTTATTTTTTGTTAACCGGGTAAGTACGATTAGACTATTGAATTCTATTTACCGGTACAACCCAGGAGGTACAAATAAACTTATTACATTCCCATATGTTAGACAGAAACAAAATATAAAGAGCAATTCAGTGTGAGAAGCACAAAAACAGTGGTTCAACAATTCAAGGCTAAAAATATGAAAGTATAAGCATAAATATAAATTAATGCGGACTTAGGCATTCTGGCAATTTGCATGAAATGCATTGGAACATCAAGGGCAGGATGGGGGCTAGAATCAGTTATAGCCATTTGAATGCACTTTTCTAGGGTGTAACAATGCCAAGCCTTTGCCTCATGTCTCATGCTACTATAGTTGTATTAAAATTTTTTGTAACATACTGGTTGGCAAAACGGGTATCCCAATTGGTCAACTAGTAGTGAGTGCCCGTGGGTTGGTCCCTATTTAACCATTTCTCGGTTTTAGCAGCTCAGGGAATATGCGATCAGAACTCATTCCCACCTGCAGAAACTCAAAACACAAAGGCAGCCATTTAAAGGTCATGAAGTGTGAGACAGTGAGGCTAGTAGCAGGAGTGACCCGCCAGTACATTTCACCCTCTGATACATGTGTCCCTGTTTGTACATTCCACTTATGAGACATTTCTCCTCTCTGGTATATTGGATCCTTGGCACCCCCTCCCAGTCAATTACATGTGGTGTGGGACTGGAGTCTACGACTGAGCAGGAACTGTTCCTCCACATCGCTGACCACCCCTCGCATCAATCCCTGCACTCCTCTGACAGTGAGGGAGAGAAAGACACTGGCGTAGAAAGAGAGAGAGAGAGAGGGACATTTAATTCCAGAATTCCTATAGTCTTCTCTCTCTCTCTCTTGATGTATTAGCCATGCAGAAAGTGAAAGGGATTTTTTCTCATCTTCCAGTCTGGTTTTGTTCTTTCTGGCTTGAATTACCAGAGGAACATTTAACAAAGCTGCATCACCAGAAACAGCCTCATAAACTGTCACTTTCTTTGGTAGGGATGAAAACAACTACCAACCATGGCCAGATAGCCTATTCTGCACTGTCCTCTCTGAGCAGCTCATGGTGCAGATGAGGTGGAGACAGACAGTGAGGGGTGTGTGAGAGAGAGAGAGACACACACACTCACAGTGTGCACAGCGCTGCTGCAGAGAGAGAGAGATACTGAGAGTGAGCTGCTGCAAAACTCATCGGGACAGAAACAGAGTAAGCAGACAAGGCATATTTTATGAACAACAAATATCAGAAATAATTTCAGTACTCTGTGTCTGGCATTTGTACGTTCATAATATAACTCACATATGCATTACTTCTGTGGACTGCTTTTTAAGGTGGCAGCATACAGCACAATTTTTTCTATTTAAACTAGAAAAAAAACACTTTTCTGGAATTTTTTTTTAAAACATAACCCATGATATAAACACACTAACCCACTCCTGGGTATGGGGTTATTGGGATTTAATCCACACTCTGGGTGCTGTGAGGGCACGAGGCCTCTGGCCTCATGCCCTGATGCTCTGGGGTGTTGATTAAACCCCATTATAAATGGTAGGCTAAACCAGCCAATCAGAGAGTAAGCTCACCTTGCATGAAATATGTTCCACGCATGGTTTCAAAAAAAGGACGGCAAAAAGGCTAAATCTCACTAAACTTAGAACGTTGGCATTTAAAATGTGCCATTGTTGTTTCTCTAAAAGCAGTCCCCTGCACAAAAAGGATCATAGCAGCCTGTGTGTATGTGCTGTCAACACACAGGCTGCTATTCATCTGCTCTATCGCATGTTCAGCTGACAGATTGTGTGTGTGGATGTGGTTGATTAAAAGATCTGAAGTGTACCCTGCTCCGTGACACTGTTCCTGATTTGAAGAGTTGATTGCCATGCAAGCAATGACCTGCAATAGTGCAAATGCTGCAGTACAGGGTGTATGCAGTAGCAGCTCTGGGATGGGGTCCAGAGGGTGGGCAGGGGGCTCCATTTAGGGGACTGGGGCAGTTGTTTTGCCCCTACTGTTGCAGGTCTTTTTTTTTTTTTTTGTTGTAGCCCTGGCTCCACCCCCACAGCCCCTCTGACCAGTTGTTCCCCCCATTTGAACCATTGAAGCTGCACTGGTCTCCGGCAGGCTGAGATATTGCGTGTATTCGGTTTTGATCTTCTCTCGGCATCAAGTGGCAGGGGCAGGGTTGTGAAATCTGAAAGAACCAGGGTTTGAGCTTGACTGGGACCTCCACTCTCCCACAAGAAAATGGATTGGGCACTAGTACACATCTGTTGGAGGAAGATGGAGTGAAGACCGTGTGGTTTTTGGCAGGTGGCACGCGCTGTTGCATTGGTGGGTGCATGAAGCAGCCGGAGTCCACTGTGATTCTGTAGTGCTTGTTTACACTATACTTTGTGCTTCTTACCTGGTCAGTTACATAGCTGTTAAGGCATGCATTTTACACAGGAGTAAGCTTTTCATTTTGCACCTGTAACTGAGTCCAACTTTTGTTCAAATGATCCTCATGAATTTATGTAAATGATCCATGGAATATTAACCAAATGTGCATAGAGGTTATTTTATCATACATTAGCAGCATTAAATTTTTTTCATACAAGCAAGAATTGTCTAACTGCAAACAGTAAAATACAGCTAGGATCCCATTTATAAGCACAATAAGACACTCTAGGTGTGTGTTGTAGATTTTGCATGCCATGGGCTAAAGGCACTTGGCCAAGGCCTCATGCCTTATTACGCTCCTGGCCATGGTTAAAATCTGTTCCATGCACACCCTGTCTTGTCTTATTGCTTACATAACCCCATACCGTGTTGTGGGTTATTGCTTAATCCGTACATCCTGTTAGGCTTATTGCCTCCTTGTTAACAATGATGGTTGTTTCTGAAAAGTACTTTTCTCCTGTTAATGTTCAGTACTGAATATTTTTTATATTTTTGTAAAGCAATGCATAACATAAAATAAGAATTTACATACATAAATGTTGGTGTGCCTGATTCTCTGGTATCAAAGTATAAGTAAGAACAGATTGGTACGGTGATTTGTTTGGAGTTCTCCATGCAGTGTTAATGCAATGGGAGTGACCATATAGTATGTTTTGTGTTTGCAAATGAAGTCTGTGTATGTTGACATATGCAATTTAATACCTATGGACGTCTGTGTATGTCACAGCCCTGTTGTTGTAATTATGTTATGAATAGTGGGTATAGGCATGACTACTTTAGTCATTCCCTATATCCCAGCTTCTGTTGGCCTACTGTTGCTATGGTGTTCATTTTCACCATCGGCCTCTCATGACTTTCCTAGTATCTAGGGCATAGAAACACTTAGAAGTTGATGGCAAATAAGGACTGTATGAACATCAAGACTGTCTATTTTTCTACCTTATAGAATGCCTTGGCCTTTACTCTGTCAATGACCTATCTATTCATAATCATCTGTATTGCTCCTTGTGCTATCATGCATCTCTTTGAAGCCCCTGCACTGCATTTATATCTACCACTTCCTGAGAGTATGGCGTTTTCCATGCATCTACCACCCTTTCTGTAAAAGAACCTCTTCCCACATTGCCACTTAATCGGCCTCCTCTAATCTCATGCTGTGTCCTGTTATCCTGCTATTTTTCTTATATTGAAATATGCTAGACTCTTTTCCCTTGTTAATGGCCTAAGATGTTTGAATGTTTTGATCTTGTAACCTCTCTCTCCCTCCTTTCTCTTAGGGTATATATTGAGCTCTGTTAATCTAGCCTCATGTTTTTCTGATGCAGACTGCTGCCAATTTTGGTTGCCCTTATCTGGACTGCTTCTATTTTGTTAATGTCTTATTGCTGGTGCGGCCTCAGTACTGCATGCTAGCACTTCAGATGGGGTCTACCCAGTGTCTTGTAATGAGGGATTATTACTTCCTTTACTGACTTGTTACCCCCTAGCTAATATACCCCCAGCATCCCTCTAGCCTTACCTACTTTCAGGTCATCTGTGATGATGATGCTCAAGTTTCTTTCTTCCCTTGTGATTGCCAGCAACTCCCCTCCCAACCTATAGGTAACTTCAGGGTTTCTCTTCTCTATGTGCATGAGCTTGCACTTCTTTGCGTTAAACCCGGCTGCCATTCTATCTTTATCCAGATCTCTTCTCATTCTGCCCACCTCATCTGGATCATCTACTGTATTGCAGATCTTGGTGTCATCTGCAAACAGACAAATCTTACCCTCCAGTCCATCTACAATGTCACTCATGAAGATATTGAAGAGGACTGGCCCCAGGATGATCCCTGAGGTACCCCACTTGTGACTTGCATCTCTTCTCACTGTACCATTTACCACCACTGTCTGTTTTTTGCCCACCAGCAATTGCCACCCAGTTGACCAATCTCTGATGCCCCTCAAGTTTACCCAGCTCACTAATTAAATTCTTCTGTGGAACAGTATTGAAACGGCTGGGTGAAGTCAAGGTGGTGACATCAACAGCATCCCTTGGTCCACCTCTCTGTTGCAGTCAAAGAAATCTATGAGATTAGTTTGACAGGACCTTTCTGGACAGAGACACTGACTGCCGTTACTACTGTACAGGCATGTAGAGAACCATCAGCGATCTGGTACACATAGAGACTAACGATCTTACCAGCCAGCCAGTTGTGGAGACCAAGGAACACCTGACCAAGCTGGGAACAAACTGCTTCCATTTCATTTAGCCTCCTTCTCTGAGATGTTGCCAGTTGAGAGAGGGAGCAGATGGATAGAGGTCAGAGAGGGGGACAGGGGAGCTAAACATGTGGTCAAGGGATGGTGCCAGGAAAAAGAACACAAATTTGTAGGTAACTGGCAACAGTTTTAGGAGCAAAAGTTCTTAAATTCGATGGACTGCAACTGACTAACTAGGGAGTCAGTGCATTGGGGCAGATCTTTGATGTCTTTGTAGAATATTTAAACTAGCAAATGAGGGAGAGGGGTGCAGCACCCGATATATCGAACGGGAAGAACACCCCTTCCCCCTCAACTAGTGATCAAACAGTAGTTCAGCATGTTTGTAGTTCATTTGCATCACCAGGTAAGGAAGAAGGTCCGGCTCCCCATATGACACGCAGGGAAATGCCGGGGCCTTGCCCAACTCAATGCACTGAAATCTGGTCAATAGAAAATCATGTTACACAAATGCACGCAGTCTGGAAACAAGATCTATGGACCTGCAGGCAAGAATGACAGAGGCTAAACGGGACATACTGTGCCATTAGCGAGACATGGTTCATCAGTAACCACACTTGGGAGCTTTCAATTGCGTTATGTATAGTGTTCAGAGGAGACCGCGGTGCAAAAAGGAGAGGGTTTGAGTGGCCCTTTATGTCAATGAAACATCAAAGCTACAGAAATTCAGAATACACATGATGAGCTAGAAGAACTGTGGTCACCTGGAAACAGGGAATGGGACAGCCATATGAACTGGGGTCATCTACAGGTCTCCAGACCAGGGGGGGACATAGACACATAACTGTCAGAAGATAGTACAAACACTGACAGCCAAGGGGGTTCCTGATAATGGGAGACTTCAACATACCAGATACAGATTGGTCAATACCAGCAGGAACATCTGCCATGATCTAGACACATAGTGGATTCCCAGGATGGGGAGGGCTTCAAACAACTGATGCAACAATCCACAAGAGACAGGTCTGTCTCTAGATCTAGTACTGACTAACAGGAAAGGATCACAGATCTCAGGTAGAAGGTCATCTGAGGGCCAGTGACCATCACATGGTATGGTTCAATTTGGCCACTAGAACCAAATCAGCCCATTCAAGGCAAAATATGGGACTCTGTGAGGAGCTGACTTTGATAAGATGGCCAACAGAGTTAAGCTAGCCCGGCAAGATGAAATACAGGTGAGGATACAGGCAAAGTGGGTAAATATTAAGGATGCAGTGCTGAAGCATCATCCCATTGTGTTAGAGAAAGGAAGTGCAGAAGAAGGAAACCACTTTGTTCTCAAAAACAGTAGCAGAAAAGGTCCAGGAACCAAAAGGCTGGCTTTCCAAAATATAAAGGGAACACAGTGGGATGAAGATAGGAGGCATGCCAAACTTCTTAAGGGAAGCAGGAAGGGCAGTAGGCAGGCTAAGGCCCAAACCGAGGAAACACTAGCACAAACAGTAAAGAAGGTGACAAGACTTTCTATTGATACATTAGTGAAAGGAAAAGTCCAGAGGGGATTGCTAAGATCAAAGGGGATATGGGGCGTGTGAGGAGGACCATGTAAAGCATCTATCTAAATAGATACTTCTGCTCAGTATTTACTGAGGAGAAAGGTAGGGCAGAGCCCACAGTCAGTGCCATGGACACGGGGGAGGGAGGTGTGCACTGGTCCTTCACAAAAGCAAGGGTCCTACAAGAGCTTGATAAGCTCAGGGTGGACAAGAGCAAGGACCTGATGGCATACATCCCAGGGTACTAAAGGAGCTATGGTGGAACTAGCAGAGCCATTATCAGAACTGTTGTTTAGTGAGTCTCTGAGCACAGGAGAGGTCCCAGAAGACTGAAGAAGGCTGTTGTGATCCTCCACAAGAGTGGTAGCAGGGAGGAGCAGGTTACTACAGACCAGTCAGTCTTACCTCGTTATTGGGCAAGATTATGGAGGCACTCCTTGAGGAAGGATAATGCAACACCTGGAACCATAGCAACACAGGATCCAAGACAGCATGGGTTTACAAAGGAAGGTCCTGTCAAACTAATCTCATTGATTTCTTTGACTAGGTAACAGAGTGGTGGACCAAGGGGGGCAGTTGATGTTGTCTACCTGATTCTTAGCAAAACATTCAATACTGTTCTATAGAAGATTGATTAATAAGCTGGGAGAAAGCTTGGGTGGGTCAGAGCTTGGTCAACTGGTGGCAAACTGGTTGACGGGCAGAAAAAACTCCAGTGGTGGTAAATGGTATACAGTCAGAAGAGATGCAAGTCACAATTAGGGTACCTCAGGATCAGTCCTGGAGCCAGTCCTCTTCAATATCTTCATCAGTGACATTGCAGATGGACTGGGTCATGAGTTTATACATTTGCAGATGACACCAAAGATGCAACAGTGTGGAGGAATGATCCAGATGGGTGGGCAGAATGAAAGAGATCTAGATAAACTGGCAAAATGGTCGGAAGAGTAGCAACTGGGGTTTAATGTAAAGGTGCAAGATCATGCACATAGTGAAGAGAAACCTGAAGCCACTATTAGTTGGGAGGGGTTGCTGGCAGTCACAAGGAAGAAAAAGACTTGGCATCATCATCATGGGGCCTGAAATCATCAGCGGACCATAAAGCAGTAGAGTGAGCTTAGGGGATGTTTGGGGTATATTAGTAGTGGTATTACCAGTCATAAGATGGGTAATAATCCATCTTTACAAGACATGGTTGAAGGCTCCCATCTGGAGTTGCTCTCGTGCAGTACTGGGAGCCACACCTTCACAATGACATTAACCAAATTGAGGCAGTCAGAGAAGGGCAATCAAAATGGTGCAGGGACTGCATCAGAAACACATGAGGACAGATTAACAGAGCTCAATGTGTATACCTAGCACAAAGGAGGGAGAGTGATATCATCGAAACATTCAAACACCTCTAGGGCATTAACAAGGTAAAGAGTCTAACATGTTTCAATATGAGAAAATAGCAGGACAAGAGGACACAGCATGAGATTAGAGGGAGGCCGATTAAGGGGTAATGTGAGGGTTCTTTTCACAGAAAGGGGTGGTGGTGGATGCATGGAATGGCCTACCTCAGGAAGCAGGATATGAATACAGTGCAGGACTTCAAACAGGCATGGGATAGGCAAAAGGGAGCAATACAGATGAGTATGAATAGATAGGTCATTGACAGAGCAAAGGCCGATGACACATTCATAAGGTAGAAAAAGAAATGGGCAGACTGGATGGGCCTTGCAGTCCTTATCTGCCGTCAACTTCTATGTTTCTATGACCCAGTCGTAGGGCAGCTCTTTCCTTTGATCCATATTGCTGCCCAGTAAGCACAACTGATCTGTCATGATCAACCTGCTGTCCCCCTTCCCCATGTTACATGAAATAAAAGAAACTGCTCCGTGTTCTGATTGTTTAATGACTACAAATGAAAGGTTTTGGTTGCTGTCCTCAGTAAAGGCACTGATTGTGTTTCAATGTGTGTGTATGTGTATTTTTCTTGTGTTGTTACCACTTTCTGTGTCTTGTCGCTGCACTCACTGTATCCTTGTTCAAGCTGAGACAAAGTGACATTCATCTTGGCACTGTTAATTAAATGTACCATTGCTGAAATGTCAAGTTTGTCAGTGACAGATGTGTTTGCAGACAAGGTTGATCTGGAATCATGGTTCTCAGATAACTATTATCCTTAAGATTTGAGCCTATGAGATGGGATGGCTCTAATTGTCAGAATCAGAAACTGACATTGTCAGCTATCCATATAACCTTATCTCTAACAGGCATCACTGTGTGGCACTGAGAGCCACCCCAGTGCCGCTTACGCATAAAAACTTTCTTTTACTGTTTCCAACGTTGGAGTGCAATCTTCACTGCTGGCTAGACTCCCCACCCCATCCATTTTCATTGTGGGGACACAGGGGACCTGCCTCCATGTCACCAAACATAAAGAAACCCTCCTCATTCCCTCCTGCCCTTTTCATGTTAATTTTCTGAGACTGGGGTGTCCAGTCCCTGGTGCCAGCTTCACCCTAGCCCTGCTCCTTTTGATTGTGTGACACCGGAAGTTCACCTCAGTGCCAACAAACATAACACCAACACAGGGTCAAACAATTCCCATTGTCAGTACCTGAAATAAAGAAAACCATCCCTCATAGGTTTTTGCTTGTTTTTGTAAAATACACCTTGCAAAAAAGAAAGCTGTCCATAAATGTCTGTTATCCTTGCCGTTACCATCCCCCACCCCACTCTCCCACTCACCACCCTCCACCCCACATCCCCAAACCCTTACTTACTTAACAGGGGTCCAAACACCACAGTCCTCTCTGGACCAGAGACACATCTGCAGTTTTCCACACTGGACTGTGAACTGAGGAAATCAGGCATACGGTTCAATGTATTTCAATGAGTTTTTTGAATTTGTCATTATAGCTTGGTCATTTATTCAGATTTTTTTCCCCAAGCCTTATAGAGGAGAGAGTTCTAATGGAACTAGCAAAACTGAAAGTGGACATGGCAATGGGACCAGGTGGGATACACCCTGGAACATTAAAGGAGTTGAGGGAGGTGTTATACACCACTGGCAGCCATGTTCAATGAATTAAGGAAACAGGAGTGGTTCCAGAGCATTGGAGAAGACAGAGGTGGTCCCTCTACACAAAAGTGGAAGCAGGAAGAGGCTGGAAACTATAGTCCAGTCAGCTGTCTGGGTGAGTGGGTAAAATAATGGAATCACTGCTAAAAGAAAGTTGTGGAACATCTTGAATCCAGCAGGCGCGGTGATCCAGACAGCATGGATTCACAGTGGGAAAGTCATGTCAACTAAGTCTGATAGATTTCTTTGACTGAGTCAATGAATTAATTTTATTTGTTAACCAAGTGAACAAAGAACTGGACCACATGGCCTTTTACAGGCTTGACCCATTGAAACACCCAGTGGTACAAATACATAGCTACAATACATTACAAGCATACAATTGATACTTGGACTTATGCTAACAACATTTTAATAATTTATATGTGTAAAGCAAAAACCTTTACCCAATATACACCCGCAATAATATAGTAAATATCTAGTTTAGGGGCAATTATTTCAAGTAACTTAAAGGGGTGAAAAGGGAAGTGGACGGGGAGGAACAGTGGATGTAGTCAGTTGGATTAAGGCACTTGACACTGTTCCATAAGAGGTTTGTCAACAAGTTTAAGTAGCCTGGGGATGAGTCCCAAGATGATAAATGGGTTAAAATTGGTTGATAGATAGAACACAGAGGGTGGTGGTAAATTGAGCTGAATTTGAGGAAAGGAGGATTATCGATTGGGTGCCACAGGGATTAGTTCTGAAGCTAGTGCTATTCAATGTCTTCATAAGGTGACATTGTGGAGGGTCTGGAAGGAAAGTTATGCCTCTTTACGGATGACACAAGATCTGCAGCAGTGTACACACCTAGAGGTGGAAAAATGAGGAGGGACTTGCATAACTAGAGGAATGGTCTGGAGTGTGGCAGCTAAGATTCAATGCAAAGAGTACAAAATCATGTATTTGGGGCATACTGCACCCAGTGGAGGCTTACATGATGGAGGAGATAGTGATGGCCACCAAACAGGAAAGGATCTGGGGTATTCATATCAGATGATGTAAAGGTGGCCAAACAATGTGCCAGAGCTGGGGAGAGCTATTTGGGTACTGAGGTATAGGAGGGTATCACCAGGGGTTCAGTTAATTTATTTCAGTGGCAGTCCTAAAACTTCCAGGCCGAATCTGGAAGTCATTCCAATTTTTGAGTCAAAATTTTCAGGATCCCACTTTTAGAGTCAATATTCTTGGAAGGACAAATTTATGGATGCTAATATAATATATTGGTGGTAAAATACAAATTCTTTCAGAACAATCTATCATTCTGACTTCCATGCCTGCAATTTTAGAAGTCATCTAATTTTGGTTTTACATCTGGGTCAATAACTTCCTTCCTCTTTATTTTGAGTTTTGTTGTATTTTTTGATCAAATGCCCCAAATGGAGTTAACTGAAGCCCTAGGTATCACTAGCAGAAGAAAGGAGGTGGTGAGTTGGGTGGGAGTGTATTCACCACTGGAGGCATACAACTCATTCAAGGAATAGTTATTTTTGTTTTCATACAATAGAGGTTGTCTTTACTATTTGCTCTTTGATATCATGGTTGTCAAACTTTAGTTTTGCTCTTGGAATGTAAAGGGTGCCCAGTCCCCAACAAAAGAGACACGGTTCTGCTTCACCTTCACAAACTCAAAGTGTCGTCCTTTTAGCGAGACCCTTTCCTCCATTTCAGGTCTCCAGTTTGGTTCCTGGGTGCGACAGGCCTTTGGGGTGGGTGTTGACTCATGTAAAAGAGGTGTGGCCATTCTAGTGGCTTGGATGGTGCCCTTCAGATGCTTCAAAAACTGTGAACCCTCAGGGTAGGTTTCTATTGCTGTGGACTCTGTTTGGTTACTCAGAAGTTATGTTAGGTGCTATTTACAGCCCTACATCTGAGGATCCCCATTTCATTACCACATTAATGGCTTATATTGCACCCTGGACTGCCTTATCCATCCTTTCAGAGGGAGATTGGAACTTGGTTTAGTGTAACAGCCTTGATAGATCTAGTGCTAGTCAGCATTTCCCTCTCCCCACTCAACTAGCACTTCATGATATGATGGACTCTTTTGGCCTTCTGGATCCCTGGCGGGCATGCCACACTGCCCAGTGGGAGTTTTTATTTCATTCGCTTCCCCATAATATGTTTTCCAGGATCAACTACTTTATGTTCGGGATTGAGCATCTTCCAGGTGTAATGTCATGTCATTACCTGGCTATGGTTTTTATTTTTTTTTTTACTTTCCATTCTTTATTACATTTTCAACTAACAAAACAAGCAATAACAGACAACAGATAACCTCAACAAACTATACTCATTACTTGGTTGAGTAATAATGTATAATGATAGTGCATATTACCTCCCCTAAACCTGCTCCCCAATAATATAATATTTAAAGATAGTTGGATACAGTTTACGCCATTTATGCAACGATTTCCTTTAAGAAAAAATATAGTGTGCACCCCAACCCCAGGGTAATGTGGAGTTATAATTACATATGAAGAAAATAATCAAAGCCTCCATTGATACACCAAAATATCATTAAGGTATATTTACCTGTATTTATTTTTATTTATTTAGTTTTTGTTTACTGGGTAGGTGCACTAGCAATAACTATGACTATTTTCAGGCACAACCCGGGAGGATACAGTACAATACAACAACAAAACATAACAATTTAAAAACATATCTTTGGGGGTAACAATTTCAAAAGTGAAACAAAGTAGGGCTGGAGAGATAGGTAATTGCATCAAGACATTACATCAGCATATAAGATATATAAGCATATAAGATGTTCTTTGATAACGTTGAGGAGAGTGGTAATACTGGATAGAAAAATATGTTGGAACACACATAACAAAATGATTCTAATGAATGCGTTCACTTATTTTGGCCTTAGAGAGTATAACATAGTTGATATTCTGCTCTACACTTTCTCATTAAAGAGAACAGGAAATGAGTTCTAATATGCAGCTGTTTATAATGTTACCACTTACAGAAATAATATTCATAAGTCTGAATGATCCATGAGTAACTGTATCTGAATACATGATGTGAAAAACAGTATTTTGCATTGTTTGATTTTATGGGCAACACATTCTGTTACAGTTCTTTTCATGGAACCAATGATCTGGAGTTTTGACTATGTCACAGTTTGAGCACAGAACTTTAAGCAAGGTTCTAATAGGACAATAGTTCACATTTAGCATTCTGTACTCAAACTGTGACATAGTAAACACTCAAATTACTGGTTCCATGAAAGGAACTGTGCAGGAATGGTGTCCATAAAAGAAAACAATTGAAATCACAGTTTTTCACATCAGTGTTTATTAAGGTACATTCAATATGGCTCATTTGGAGGCAAGTTTATCACTTCTCTTCTAGGAACATTACAAACTGCTGTCAATTAGCACATATTTCCTGTCCCCTTTAAGTTGTATCTTACCCTTTAAACAGTTACTTGCCTTGATAAGTACTAGATTTTGTCTAATCTGTTCTAACCATTCTTTAAAAGTAGGTGGGTTCGGGTCCAACCAATGTTTCAAAGTGGTTTGTTTAACCAAAACTTCAATCACTGCTAATAAATGTTTGTTCAGTATTAATAGATCCTCTAATCACCCAAAATTAAAGTTCTCATATCCCATGAGTACCTTATATTAAGGTAATCAGTTACTTTAGTTTTAATTAAAAGCCATACGTTTTGAATGAATGTGCAGTGCCACAACATATGGTCTAGGGAGCCTCTGCCAATATAACATTTTGAACATGTATCATTTTCTCTTAGCCCCATTTTATATAATTTATAAGGGGTTAGGTATGCATTGCAAAGGGTTTTAATCTGAATAGCTCTTAGGTTGTCTAATGTAAGAAATTTACTGGTATTTACCATATATCCTTCCAGTTCAGGTTTTCCAAATTGATTATTGATTTCTAAAATGGATTTTGATAGTTAATTTCCTTATCCTTAATTTTGGACAGGTAATATTATAAGTTAGCTATTGGGTGTTTTTTAGATCCTAGATTTCTTAGATATGATATAAAATAATTTTTATCATGGAACCATGGTTATGGGCATAGCTGCGTTTTCAAGGACAAAATTGGCATAAAACACTTTGTATATGTTTTACTTAATGATAAAATGTTGCATGCCTCAGATAGAGGAAAAGAAAACCACCGGTTAACAGATCTGCTACCTTACCGTTTAAATTAGATGGTAATAGTTTGAGTATAAATAGGGTTATTCCTGTTTTAAAGTTTGATTGTTGATTAGAGGTTGGTTACTGCTAGCTTCTAGATTAATACTGAGATACCTACATGTTTGAATATAGATCTTTAGATACCTACATGTTGAATATAGATCTTTAGGGAGGTGTCTATTAGTGTATGCTTTAGCTTTTTACGTAATGTTTTGAATTAAATATAGATTACTGCGTTAGGAGATAAACTGCATTTTTTAAATATTCCCTGTTCTATCTGAGCCCAAATTGGGAAATAATGGCTAGGACAGTTTTTCTAATTAATCCACTTTAAATATTTATTGGCTTGTGATGTCATATAATATAGAGCAAAGTTAGAACATTTTAACCCCCCTTGTAGTTCTGGTAACATTACTTTTTCTAAGGCTATTCTTGAGACCTTATTTTGCCATATGAATTTATTTATGATTGAACTGAGCTTAGAGAACTAAGATGGGGTAAAAATGCTTAGCATATTAATTGGAAAGAAAATTTGAGGAGAAATATTCATTTTTATGACATTAATTCTACCAAAAAAAAGATAAGGGTAGGGAATTACATATTTTAAGATCTTGAGTTATATTATGGACTACCGCTTCTCATTTTCTCTTAATTAAATCTTGTTCTCTGCTGCATAGATAAATACCCAGGAATTTAAGCCCTGTAGGTTTCCAGAGAAAGCCGATATCATGAATTTTCTTTTAGTAAATAAATCTTATTTAATGGCATCACCTCAGTTTTTTCCTTATTGAGTCTGTAAATGGAAACTGAGCTAAATTTCTCAATAGTTTCTAATATCACTTTAATTGAAGGGAGTGGATTCAAAAGGTGAATAGGTATATCATCATCAAATGCCAACAGTTTAATGTTATGATTTTGTATGGGAATACCTGAAATAGCAGTGTTGTTGTTTATATAGAATAATAATGGTTCTAAATAAAAATTAAAAAGAGTCAGGGACAAAGGGCAACCTTGACAGGTTCCTAAGAATAGTCTAAAAGGGGGAGAGAAAGCTTTATTACAACAAATTCTAACTGAGGGGCATGCATACAGTATTTTGATCCAGTTTATAAATTTGTCTGGGAAACAAAATTTGATAAGTGTGGCAAACAGGAAGTCTAAATTGACCCTGTTGAAAGCTTTCTCCACATCCAGGGAGACCAACACCCTTGGATATCTAGAGTCCTTGGATGTGGAGAGAACATGAGACAACTTTCTCATTTGATCTGAAGCTTGTCTGCTGGATATAAATCCCACTTCTTCCCTGCTGATAAGTGGTTGCCACAAATCTTTAATTCTTTAAACTAGGATGCAATTTAATATTTTAATATCATAATTTATTAATGATATTGGTCTGTAATTTGAAACCCTGTCCCTGGGTTTATTGGGGTTTTGGGAGAAGTATTATTGTTGCTTCTAAAAGAGAGGGGTCCAAAAAACCTCTGTGAAGTATGAAGGTATAGAAATCTCCTAAAATAGGACAGAGAGAGTCACAAAAAGTTTTGTAAAAATTAGCAGTTAAGCCAGCTGGACCAGGAGCCTTGTTGATTGCATCTCTTATTTCCATAAGCGAAATAGGCGTTGTCAGCTTATCCTTTTGTGATTCATCTAGACGGGGTCATAAGAAGCCTTTTAAGAAATCTTCTATTCTTTGTATTGAAGGAGGGTTCTGCATTCGGGTATACAGTTCTGTGTAAAAAACATAGAATTCCTTCATAATATCATTGTAATTTGTAAGGACCTTGTTGTCTTTATCTGAGATAATGGAGTCAATATGGTTATTTGATTCTCTTCTTTTAAATCTGATTGTCAGAAGCTTGTTGGGTTTATTCCCTAAATCAGCATAATTAGCCTTGGATCTGGTTATCATAAACTCTCCTTGTTCTAAGGTTTGCCTGGCTAGTTCCTCCCTGAGTTCTTGTAACTCTTGAAAATTCTGAAGAGTTAATCCATCAGGGCTAAGTGATTCTAAATGACTCAATCTGTTTGAGATATTATTCAACCTTTCTAATTTCTGTTTTTTCAGTTTAGCACCAAACCTGATAAATTCACCCTTTATAAAACACTTACTTGCTGCCCAAATTAAGTCCATTTTATCCACAGAGTTAATATTTTCTTCCCAAAAATCCATGATAGCCTTGTTATACTCTCCTGACAACATATTCATTGCTTAATAGAGTGTTATTTAACCTCCATGAAAATTGCTGGCTAAAGTTAATTCAGATCATCATCCCACCTTGCTCCATTTGGTCTCTCCTCCTCTCCTGAGAGGATAAGGTTTGAGATTTAATGCCCAACTACTTATATCAGATTATCTGATCAACCATATCCAAACCTTTATCTCCTCCTTTTTGGAGATTAATTATCCTTCCATGCCCAGGTTAGACCTTTTATGGTGTGCTCTGAAATGTTCTCTAGGGGTGAAATTATTCGTTTAGCCTCCAACAGGAAAAAATCTGCTTCCCAAGAGATGTCTTCCCTTTTGGATCAGATTAGAGCACTGGAAAGGTGTATCTCTCCAACCCCTTCTCTCTCTGACTGGGAATGACTAGAAACTCATCAGTCACGTTACCACTCCCTACTTGGCGAAAAGGTGAAACATCTTATTCTACATTCTAAGATTAAGTATTTTGATCAAGGGGAGAAAGCAGGTAAGCTTCTAGTGAGCACAGACCTTGGACAGAATAGTCTCTTCTCTCTGTAATTCCTCTGGTCAACTTATTACTTCTCCTCAGGAAATTGCTTTCCACTTCTAGGAGTATTACCAGGCATTGTATAATCCGCCCTCTGTTCCTTTCTGATTGGACTGCTACAAAGTCTTTTTGCAGGACATTCACTTACCCCATTTGGACAAGTCCCAAATAGAGTTATTACAGGCCCCCTTGACCTTATTGGAAGTTCTGGCAGGTGGCTGTTAACACCCTACCTCCAGATAAACCTCTGGGCCCAGGTGGCTATGCCTCTAATTTTTATAAAGCCTTTCAAACAGTTGTTAGCCTCTTGTTTTTCTTAACACTTTTAATTACATTTTTCAATGGGGCCTCTCTCATTTTTTTTTTTTTATGGAAGCCACTATTGTGGTACTTACAAAACCCAGTAGTGAATAATTAGCAGTTTCAAACTATTGGCCAATATCTCCAATCAATGTAGATCTTAAGATTCTTGTTAAGGTATTGACTGGCAGGTTGAACCATGTTTGGCACTGCCTCATTTGTCAAGAGCAGGTTGGCTTCATGGCCGGTAGGCTTTCTACAGAACATTTGTGGAAGTTATCCCACTTAATCTCTGCATCTTGGGACTCTGGAGTCCCTTCAGTTCTGGCATCCCTGGATGCAGAGAGAGTCTTTGATAGGGTCTCCTAGGACTACCTGTTTAATTCATTGCCTAAATTCCATATTCCCCCAAGCCTTATTTAATGGGTGAAAGTACTTTATACCTGCCCTTTGGCCTGCATTTTGTGTAATGGCATTTTGTCCACCCCTTCACTCTACACCAGGGCACCAGGCAAGGCTGTCCAATTTTGCCCTTCCTTTTGAATTTATTTCTTGAACCACTGATCAGGAAAATCAATACTTCTCCTTATCTTTCAGGCATCTCTATGGGACCTCATTAATATAAACTTTCTATATATGCAGACAACATCCTTGTACATGTCACATTTCCTGCAATGTCCTTGCCAGCTGCCCTAGACATCATTAAGGAGTTTGGAGGGATATCCAGCTACAAATTAAATTTGTCTAAAATGGAGGTCATGCCGCTTAACACTGGTACTTTGCAGTCTGATATACAACACTTGGGTTTTGTTTGGGTCTGGGACAAACTAAAATACTTGGGAATGTACCTCACCTCGCCACCAACTAAGATGAAACAATATAAACTTGATACAGTCATTACTCACCTCAAACTTAACTTAGACCGTTGGTCCCTCCTGCCCATTTCCTTCTGGGGACATTTAAATATTGTGAAAATGAATGTCTTTCCCCACCTTCTATACCCATTACAGATGTATATACATTTTCTTCCAAAATCCTGTTTTTTTCATATTGACAGACTTATATCTTCCTTTCTGTGGTGTGGCAAGACCCCCCCCCCCGAAGAGTTCTTTTCAAGCTTCTGTGTACCAGAGAGTGGGGTGGCCTGCAGGTGCCTAATTTATATTTCTATTACTTGTCAATCAACTGTTCCAGACTCTCCCAATGGCTCAAACCCCCATCTAAGGACAATTTAGATGCCTATGTCCCTTTAGAGATGGAAATTGAATGGTTTCTCTGTTTCCAGCAAGGCCTGAATATTCAAGCATTGCTTTACATCCTGCTTACGAAAGCTCCCAGGTCATTACACAGCACCCCGATTGTAGAGTCTATACGAGTACATACACAGTTGTGCACTGTACTGTGCACTCCACCACTTAGTGGTATTTCTTAACCTTTAGTGGAGCATCACAATTTTAGGATTGTGGTAATCTACTTATTACATCCTTCTGGATTTTCCCTACAGTGACAACAGTAGCAGACTTGGTCAAAGATCAGATGTTATTCCCCTTCAAAGAGGCACAGACCAAAGTCCAACTGCCCTCTTCAACCTGTTTTAAATATTTTCAACTTACACACATGCTCCTGTCTCATTTTAGCTCAGGCTATTGGAACAATTCCTATGAGACATGGGTTCTTTCTATATTTCTTTCAGCATTGCCTTCCCACAATATTTCCTATTATTACCAGCAGTTAGGTTCCCTCGTGGCCAATTCGCAGGGCAAGCTATATTACTACTGGGATCAGGTTTTGCCTCCCACTGACTAATGCCATGACTGTGCGTGACTCTGGAAACACATGTACAAATACATTAAATAGGACCGATACCATCTCCTACAATTCTAGGTGGCGCACAACCTCTATTACACCCCTGACAAGTTGCATAGAATGGGTAGGCTCCCCTTGAAGATCTGCTCCAGATGTCATAAAGCTCCTGGTATACTGTATCACATTCTTTGGCTCTGTGAAAAAGTTACCCCTTTTAGGGAGGCAATCCGAAACAGATTATACCCACTTTTGGGGTGTCTGAAGACTCCTTACCTGAGATATGTATATTGGGGGACTACGGGATACCCTGATTGGTAACTAATGGTGACACATGACCCTCAACTCTGTGTGACGAAGGTTATAATATGACACTGGCTTGATCAAAATACCCCATATGTGACTGAATGGTTTCAGGAGATTAATTTTGCCTTGCAGGCAGAATGAACTATAGCTAGTTTGTCAAACCATCTTCATTCTTAGCAGAGGATTTGGGAACAACTGTACACTCTGCTAACATTATAGATGGTTGGGACTTCAACACCTTGTGTTCTCTTTATACAGTTTTATTTGTCCTGATGATTTATGCCTCTGGTGGTAGGGAGGAGGTTGGGTTGAGGGGAGGGAGGTTTGTTGTGTTTTCTTTTTATCTGAACTTGTTTTTATGGTTTTGTACCGCAGTATCCTGATTTACTTTATTTTACATGCTTTCAACTGTTCTGTATGCATTTGGCGTGCTGTTGTTAGTTTCTACTGCTGTCGTAACTGAACTGGATTTTCATTTTGATTTTAAAACTCAATAAAGCATATTCATTTTGAAAAAAAAGAAGAAAGGAGGTGGTGATTCCTCCATACAAATCATTAGTGAGATCTCATCTGGAGTACTGCGTCCAATTCTGGAGGCTGCATCTCAGTAAGGACATAGACAGGGTAGAGGCGGTTCAGAGAAGGGCAACAAAAATGGTGCAAGGCCTGCACCAAAAGTCATATGAGGAGAGCCTGGAGGATCTCAATATGTATACCCTGGACGAGGGGGGAGAGAGAGGGGGAATATGACAGAGACCATCAAATATCTCAAGGGCATAAATAAGGTACAAGAGAGCAGCATCTTTCAGAAAAAGAGATGTTCTAGAACAAGAGGTCATGACATGAGACTGGAAGGGGATAGACTAAGGAGTAACATGAGGAAGTATTTCTTCACAAAAAGGGTGGTGGATGCTTGGAGCAGCTTCCCAGAGGAGGTGGTGGGGGAAAATTCAGTGTGAGGATTGAGAAATGCATGGGACAGACATACAGGAACTCTAGCAATAGGACAGAGAACAAAGTCAGAGATCAAGTAGGGTCTGTGATTTCTGCAGCAGGTAGAGAAAATTGGCAGACTGGGTGGGCCTAGCAGTCCTTACCTGTCATCAATTTCCATTTTTCTATGTTTCATCATGACTTTTATGGGACCCCACAGCATTAACAATGACAGTGAAATTATGTAATTCTATCCTAAAGATGATTTCATGGACATTGCGTAAAATCACCTTTCAGGCAGGATTTGAACATTTTCTCCACCCTTGTTCATGAAGTGGGTTCATAAGAAGGCTATGTCAGAAATGTGGGATAAAAATATTTAAAAAAACAACAAAGTTATGAGCTTATGTTGAATTTTATGAACACACACTCGTAACTTTGGTAATTTATAATATTTTGACCCCCAGTTTTCAACATAGCCATTTATTTACAGCACCTAATGAATGTGACAGCTGTCAGTTTTGAAATCCTGGCCAAAATGTGTTTTCACACTTGTGGAGCAAAAGCACCTTTCAGGCAGGATTTAACATTTTTTTCTGCCCTTGTTCATGAGGTAGGGTCGTAAGAAGAATATGTGGAGTAATAAGAAGGCTATGTTGAAATTTTGGGTTATAAATATGAGAAAACAACAAGGTTATGCACCTACATTGACATTTTTCAATGTACACTCATAAGTGTGGTCAGTGGCTAAATTCTGACCCCAACATTTCAACATAGCTGTTTTTTATGCCACCTCATGAGTGTATCAACTGTCATTTTTCAAATCCTAGTCAAAATGTGTTTTTGCACTTGTGGCACATAATCACCTTTCAGGTATGATTTGAAAATGTTCTCTACCCTTGTTGATGAGATGGGACCATAAGAAGGCTATCTGAGGTCATAAGAAGGTTATGTTAAAAATCTGGGGTAAAAATATTATAAAACAACAGTTACGAATGTACGTTGAATGTTTTCAACACACGCTCATAACTGTGGTAATTGTAACTAATCTGGCCCTAGATTTTTAACATAGTCATTTTTTTCACACCACCTCATGAATGTGACAGCTGTTATTTCTCAAATCCTAGCCAAAATGTGTTCTGACACTTGTGGTACAAAATGATATATCGGACACGGTTTTATAAATGGTACATGGCCCCCTCCCTTCACTCTTTGTCCTCTAATCTGCTTGACATCACCTCTCCCTCCTGTAACTGCACCTGATCCCCACCCATCTCCTTGGCATACCTCTACCTGCCTATTCCCCTCCCCATCCCCTTCGTACCTCATCCTCCCTTTTAGACAGGGGTGAGGCAGTTCAAAGAAGGGCAATAAAAATGGTGCAGGGTCTGCACCAGAAATGATATAAGGAGAGATTGGAGGACCTTTACATGCATACCCTAGAAGAGAGGAGAGAGAAGGGGGGGATATCATAAAAACTTTCAAATATATCAAGGCATAAGTACATGAGGGTAGCATCTTTCAGAAAAAAGATGCTCAAGAACAAGGGGTCATAATAAGAGGCTGGAGGGGGGTAGACTCAGGGGTAATGTGAGGAAGTATTTTTTAAGGAAAGGATGGTGGATGCACAGAACAGCCTTCCAGAGGAGATGGTGGGAACAAAGATGGTGGGGGAATTCAAGAATGCATGAGATAGACATAAGGGAACCCTAGCGATAGGTAAGGGATGGTAAGCCATAGACCAAGTAGAGTTGGTGGTATTTGCAGTAGGTAGGGAAAATGGGCAGATTAGGATGGCTGAGCAGTCCTTACCTGCCATCAGTTTCAATATTTCATCTGCTCAAGCTGCTAGCCTCCTGACATGAAAATTCTCTGCCTGTGCCATCATAATTATTTCCACAGCAACAGTTAGCATATCACAAGCATAATGTGTAATATCATATACAGTATAGATAAGCAACAAGAACATACTGTAAGATGTCTAATGGACAATAATCTTGTTTATATGGTAATATACAAAGTTATAAAGAAGTTTGCCTGAGTGAAAGGATAAAATACTGGATGTGCAAAATATGAGCTGAACTGTGCATCAATATTATGATTTTTCAAAGTGTCCCCAGATCAGAGATGTCAAGGGCTATTGAAGCAGACTGCATTAATTCAGTGAAGCACATGCATAAGTAAGTTGTTATTAATCTGTTAAAAAAGTCAAGACATATGTGTTGGCTACTGATCCTTTGGGCTCCCAAATATTTTCTTTAACATGCCCTGGTCTATGTGGTTCTTTAAAGCACTGTTGACGCTTTAAAAAAAAAAAACTTTAAAAATGAAAATTTGGTAAAATTCAGTATCCATTCCATATCTATTCTAAAGATTCCACCTCCCCAGTATTTATTAGTAAGACATTTTACAAGAACATGCGATCTTCTTCCCTCAGGGTTCATCTGCCTCTATAGCTGACCCCCTACTTCAAGTCATAATCCTCTGTTGTGACATCACAGTTTTTTGCCATGGAAGTAACTGTGATGTCACAAGCAGTGCATTATGATCTCAGGTAGGGAGACAGCAACAGGAACAGATGAATTCTTCAGGAACAAAGATCCTTTTTTCATGCAAATGACCGCAGTAATAAATAATGAGGAGGGATACAGAACTAATGTGAAATCTAAGCTGGACTGCACTAAATATTATGTTTTGGTAAGGTTCTCCTGAAGCTGTCAGCTGCTCTTTAAGAACTTCATTACTCAATTATATTTTTTTGTTGCTCATTGAACTGTGATCTCAGAGGACATGTCCGACATGCAACTGCAATGCAAAATAGTAAAAGGATAGGCTAACGCTATACTGAGCTGTCGGAAGTTTGCTTTTATTTTGAAAGGGAAAAAAGAATTTTAAAGCAGTTTCCTATTCATTTTCATATAATACATAAGAAGAACAGTTCACAATATGCCATGGCTTTCTAAAGAATGAATGCATGCCTCAGGTGAATTGAAAGGTACAATGCCAGTGGAGTGACTTTCAACTCAAATGGGAAGTACAGTAATTATCAAGAAACACATGCCCTGGAATGGTTTATTGTACTCTTTTGTTATGAAGAACTGCATTTTAGTGATGTGTCACTTTCAGGTCCAATGCAGCTCAGGCTGCCATGGGTTCAGCAGTGGTAGCCCAATGATCAGCCAGGCTCATCGTGACGTGGTTTTCTGTTAGAAAGGCAGAAACTTCTCATAGTTGAAAGAACCCAAGTGCTCCATTCACAGAATGTCTGACTCCTTTCATTTGCATAAATCTGTCCAACTGTGGCAGTGGCAACTCTAAGTTAGGGCATGCAATGGGGTCTCTGCCCCCCTGAACATTCAGAGCACTTTATCTCTGCCCCCCAGCAAAGGTGGCATACCTGGGTGAGCTTGTCCTTCTGGACAAACCTCTCTCTTGCTTTGGTGTGATTTGACAGGTGGCGATGGTGAAAGCCCCTCCCTTAGAATGTATATGAAATCTAATATCAGTGACTGACAGGCAGTGAGAGTGGTGGCCCTGATGTCTGTGGGGCAGAAGCAGCATACAGTAAGAGACACTAGGAGACCTGAATCATTCTCTCATACACTGCCTGACAGAAATGATTGAGAGGACTGTGACTGGGATGGATTTGTTCACGGACCTGCCTGAATCATCAAACAGTTCTGTTGCCATCACTGGTGAGTCTGGGTCAAGTGTTTCCACTGTCTGATGCTGAGGAGCCCACTCCTGGTGCTGCCAGACATGACACTGACACTGGGGTGCCCAGTCCCCACTGTCAGTATCCAAAATAAAGGAAACTGTTCCTCATAGTCTTTTTCTATTTTTAAAATCCCTGTAAAAATGAAAATGTCTGATGTCTGTTGCTGTCACTGCCCTTCTGCTGCCATTGCTCTCCCTCACCTGAGCCCCTCCAGCACCTACCAAAACACACCCCCACCTATCCATTACTTACCTACCAGGGGTCCAATGTCATAATCCTCTCTGGACTGGAGACACATCTTCAAGGAAGTCAGGAATGTGGTCAATGTACTTCAATGTGTTTTTAACTTTCACTCATAACTTGGTAATTTTTTATATTTTTTCCCCCAAATTCTCAACATGGTCTTTTGGGAAACTCAACTCATGAACAAGATGAGTGAAATTCTATAAATCCGGGCCAACAGGTGATTTTGCAGTCACTCTGCAAAATGACCTTTTGGTCAGAATTAAAGACAATTTCACTTACTGGGTTCATGAGGTGGGGGTCATAAGAAGGCTGTCTTCAAAATCTGTGCTAAAAATATTTTGAAAACAATAAAGTTATGAACATACCTCAAAATATTTTAATACTTGCTTATAACTTTGGCAATTTTCAATATTTTGACCTCAAATTTTCAGCATAACCTTTTTTCATAGCACCTCACGAACGTGAAAGCTGTCATTGTTTAAATTCTGCCCAAAATGTATTTTTGTACTTGTGACATGAAATGACTTTTTGACCAAGATCTGAAAATTCTCACCAACTGGGTTCATAAGGAGGGGTCATAAGAAGACTATGTTGAAAATCTGAGGTCAAAATAGTAAAAAAAGAACAACCTTTTCGAGGTGCATTGACATTTTTCATTGCTTGCTCATAACGTTAGTAATTTTTCACTATTGTGACCCCTAATTTTCAACATAGCCATTTTTTCATATCACATCATGAACCTGATAGCTGTAATTTTTTGAATCTTGGCCAAAATATGATTTTGCACTTCAGGCACAAAATCACATTTTGTCCAGTATTTTATAAATGACACCTGTCGTGCTGGGGGGGGTCATAAGAAGACTATGTTGACATTCTGGGGTTAAAACTGTTATAAACAAAATGTATAAAGTAATGTCGTTTGCAGGTATGACTGTTGGCCCAGTGGTAATCACATTGTTTTCCCGTGCCAGTGACCTGAGTTGGGGTGCGAGCCCAGTGAACTGGCTGAATGGACCGAGGCTGGGGGAAGGGCACTGCAGCATGTGGCACTAGTGCCAGCCTGGGGAGGGACAAAGGAGTATTCTGGTGTACACACAATACCATGTGCTGGCTGGGGAGCCTTCCTTCACAGTGGGTGGACATGTGTGTAGAGACCTGATGGGCCTATGCAGTGTGTCTGTATGAGTAAGTTAGCCTGAAAGCTTTAAATTACAGTGCAGGCACAGACCTACAGCTGCCTGACCCAGGTCACACAGTGGATTTCTCATGCCCATGGGGCATTTGTGAATTGGCAATGCATATCCACGGCAATGTGGACAATATACAAGTGGATGTGCACTCACCCAAATGGCCACCCCTCCCCTCCCAATCAGTCCAGTGGGCATGGTAGACTTTGGGGGGTTGTTTGCTGGTCCCACTGTGACTGGAGGGTGCAGTCCATGGGGGCATGTACCAGGTTTTGGCAGGGTTCTGCCTGCTGTAACCTTCACCTCCTGCACCTGGCACTACACACCGTAGTGCATAGTGTGGTGCTGGAATGCCCTGCCCACTCCCAGTGTGTTGCTGTCTGTGCGGCCAGGGCATCGGGCATGTAACTGACATGTGTCTAGTTTGTGAATGCCATGCAGGGTCCACAGGACCCCACTCAGTGGCATTCCTGTGTATCGATGCCAATGCACCTGGTTTCCAAGGCACATTGGCATCATGCATAGGGCGCAAAGTGCTTGTCAGTAGTGGCATCACATCTGCACATGCAGGAAATAGTGGTTGTTGCCTTACCTAGATGACTGGTTAGTGTGTGTAGGAAAATCAAGAGAAAGCAGTGCACTCATGTTACGAAGTGAATGACACAATGCTGAAGTTAGGTTTCCTGCTAAATTTAGAAAACTCCCAACTGGACCCAAACAAGTACTGGAGTTTATAGGTTAAAAACTAACCACAACATAAAAAATGTTCCTCCCTCTGCAGAGTGTAAAAGCTCTGGTTTATTGTGCAAATACATTCCAGGCAGGTCAAGAAAAAAGGATGAACAAGAAATCTGGTGAATCTTAGGCCACATGGCATCTGCTACAGCAGTGGAGCCACCATGGGCAAGATTAAAATATATCCAAGACCACCTCAGAAGGCGCTGGTGCCAAAAAAGTGCAACACTTCATCAGCAAGTACAGTACTAGTATCAAACAAGTTGTTACAAGCCTTGGAGTAGTGTAAAGATGTCAGCAATCTCAGAAAAGGCATCCCCTTCATCAGTGCTTACCTACATAATCGTAACCACAGATGAATCTCTTCTGGGATGGGAAGGGCATATGGAGAACAAAACAGTAAATGATGTGTGGAACCAACAAGGGAGACAGCGGCACGTAAATCTGTTAGAACCGACGATAGAACCCAGAAAAACATTTATTAAAAGACAATAAAGAGTGTTGACTGTTGTCATTCTGTGGAGGAGCTGCATGAAAAGAAAATGAAGGAAAGTTAATTTCTTAAATATATACAAGATTTGCAAGGATAACACTATCTAACCTAGATTACATATTCGAACTAAATGGGAAACAGAGTTAGGGGTCACAATCTCAGAGAAGGCCTGGAACCAGATCTGGGAAAGAGTTAATAAGATAACAGCTCCACCATCATGGAGGAAATTTAGATGGCATGTAATCTCAATGTGTTTCAAAACACCTTTAATCACCAAGCATTATGGTAACCACTCAATGGATATGTGTTGGAGAGAATGTGGTCAAGTGGGCGCTCAGAAATACATTTTCTGGAACTGCCTGAGAATCAAGACCTTTTAGGACACTATCTACCAGAACATTACTACTCTATTACATACCCCAATCCCTGATAGTTGTGAGACATTAATACTAGGAAGAGTCCCAACAGGGCTAAACAGCCCTGGGAGGAAATATTTAAGCAATAAGGCATGATGGGGGTTGCATTATGGAGGGATAATGGCCCGCCTTGGGTGCATTGACACATGAGGCATAGCCGAGTGCTTCCACCACCTGAGAAGGGTGGTTAGCCCACCATAATGCACCCCTGGAGTACCTTATTGCACTTATGAAAAGGGTAATGTTTAACAAATGTTAGGCTTTTTTTAAACATATAACTTTCAGCTGGGCTATTGTGCTGGGATAATGGTCCAACTGAAAGTGGCTCTTGGCCAGTCAGGAGCCAGCATTCTTTCTACCCATGTCATAATTGTTCAATATATTGATCCCAGAGGCAGCAAAAAGCATTACCAGAAACTGACTCTCTATTAAACCTCCAGAGGAGTCACAATGGCTAGCCTGCTGCAAACAGATAAAAGCGATGGAGTGGTTAACAGCACACCTTTGTCTGCAAAAAGGAGAGTTTGCAACAAGGTGGCTGCCTTTTAATGAATTCTGGAGTGACAGAGAGGGTATACAACTTTTGGAACTCTTGGCAAGGGAAGCACAAGTAAACTTCCATTCAACCGAGCCAGCCCCAACCCATTATTTTTTTATTTAGTTAGTTATTAATTTGTACTTTCGGATTAACACCTTTGAGTACAGGTGCTCATTTACAAAGGTTCCTCATCAAGATAACATTTAAAAGAGATAAACACACAAAACTGTTTGCACATTGATGAAACCATTTTATATAATCTGTACAATATAGACAAGTCTTTGTTAGATATTGCCTAAACAATACTGAGTTGAAACAATGGGATGCATATCTTGGGGGGATGTATGTGTATGTTTAGATAATACAGGTGGTTTAGAGGTCACTTGAGTAGTTAAGGTATGAATGAATTGCAGTGAGTTATCGGAACCAGGGGACTAGACTTAAAGTTGCTTAATCTAAGGATCTTTGCTGTAATTGGTCAGTATATAGTTGTATAATATTCTGTGTTGTTAATGTAATGCACCTGTCTTTATGTGATAAATAATCAATAAAACTACAATTAAAAAAAAAAAAATCTGTTAGAACCTAGGGCTGTACTTTTACCTATATGCCTTTCTCCTCGCTGTTACAGGACCAATCAGTCCTTATAAAGATAAATCCACCAATTACAATGTATTGCATAAACACACAAGGAGGCACCCTATCATCAAAACTCTGTATAGAGTCGATGAAACTATGGAACCTTGCATATACAGTGAATGCCTTTCTGCAGTACACCGTTCAGGCATTCAGCAGGATGGGTTATGTTACCTAGCAATGGTCTCTAAACCAAGAAGTAATACTTTCAGTGTTACAGATATGGGGTGTCATAGAAGTGAATCTGTTCCCCTCATAGGAGAACAAAAAGCTGCCACAATTTTGTTGCAGGTCACTTTTGGTGGGAAGAGTTCCATGGGATGCTCTAACCCGCCCATGGAGGGATTAGTTCATTAATGCATTCCAGCCAAGTCCACAAATCCACAATGTTTTGCTGAACTTGAGAAGGGAGTCAACAACAATGATCTTAATAGCATCAGACTAGACAAAGCTGTCCTGGTACTCCTGGTGGCAGTGTCACAGAGGATGCCAATAAATAGGCAGCTGAGACCGAATCCCCTGACATTGTTTCAGGGCAGAGTGATATTGCATTGACATTGTTACATCATAGTCACTTCTCTTTGTTTCATCTCTAAGGACTACAAAATAATCTTCCCTATCCCTGCCTTCGCGCCACATCACCCCCGTCCCCTGGCAACTGCAATCTGAGGTCCTTCAATGGCAGTTGCTGTAATTCAAGAGTTCTCTGATCTCATCTCTGCCTTGCTATTAGAGCAAATGAAAATATTTATATCTTCAGTGCCCTATAGGACAGCACCTGCATCAGTACTGAAGGTATATCATATCCAGTATTGCCACTTGAAACTGAACTGTTTTGCCCATTGTGGATATCTGCTTTTAACTTTTCCATCCTGTGAATGTCCTGTACAATATTACAGGTCCTGGGAGTTTTGAAGGACAGTAGAAAGCCAGAAACCAGGAAAAAGTAGATATCCAAATGAAAAAGGCACATTATTTGGTATGATGCTCACTATATCTCTGGAATAACTGGATTTAACAGTGGTTTTGGAAACATTACTGAGCCAGGGCCTAAAATCTCTTTCTCTGAAGGTGCATTTGACAGCTATTTAAGCTTTCCAATCTGCAGGCAAACAAAAAACATTTGCTACACAGCTAGTGTTCAATAGATAGCTTCAAAGGTTTGAGTCTCTTGTCTTGCTCTGTGGGGAACCAGTACCCCCATGGTTTATAAACTTGATTCTCTCACTACAAATGAATTCTCCCTTTCAACCCATGTTTTCTGCAGAGCTTAGACACTTAACTTGTGTAACAATACCTTCCTTCCAGCAAGAGGAAGTGGGTTGATTACTGGAATCCAAAAGGGGAGGTGCTGTCAGGAAATCACTGCTACATAAAAGTAATTTCGACATGGAGCTGGTCCAGGCAGAACTCGGCTTGTCACAACTGGGGGGGGAAGGGGTTGGACCACTCTGGGCTTAATGAAACCATAACACAATTGCTTGTCTTAACAAGTCTTCTATATTTATAATACCCCAATGTTTCACCAGACAAATAATGACTTCTTCATGGGAATGCTATGTATACTTTTATGCCTAAATGCTGCTGTAACTTCACTACTTTGTATGCTTTAATAGCTCTTTGGCTTGCCTGCCAGGTGTCAGATCAGGAAGGATTCAATAAATGTTATTTTGTCAAAGCACAACAATTTCATCACTTGTGTACCCTGAAGTGACTGTCCTTGGTGTTCTGAACTGGCAGAGCCCATTGTTACACTTGCACAATAGTGTCCTTAGCAGTCATCCTATATCAAATAGGATCTGGGGCTGCAGCAGTGAGTAGGGAAATGGGCAGACTAGGTGGGTCGTATGGTCCTTATCTGCAGACAGATTCTCTGTTCTATGCCATCCCTTTTGCAAGCAAGGTCAGTGAGTTGCAAGCACTCTATACTTTTTAGGGTTCTTGAGGGATAAGCTGGTGCTTAGAACAAATGTGAAATGTTTGCCAAAAGTAATCTCTGCATTTCCCATGAACCAGTCTGTAACATGAAAAAGCCAGCAGAATGAGAGGATTTGGTCTATCTAATCAGGTCATATTGCAGGGTCCACAGCATTAAGCTACTGACCCTGTCCCCTTCCCAATTCTCCCATCCTTTCCATCCACCCCTCCCATGGCTTATACTTTCCCTTTATGTCTATCCCAGCTCTCTTGAAGCTGCCCACTCTCTTCAATGACACCACCTCTTCCAGCAGGACATTCTAATTGGCCACCACCCTCTCCATGAAGAAGTACTTCCTAATCTCCCTCCTAAACCTTGTCTCCTCCAGTTTACATAACAAAATTACACCCTCATATCTTGTAAATTTTGTTTCCATGTCAACAGACAACTCTTTCCATGTAGCTGTTAGAGATATATGTGATTGTTTTAGTCTATTTTCTCTGTTGATTCTAGTCCCTGTAACTAACCTGGGGGTCTCCATTTTCTGGTTGTTGGACTGTTATTCTCCCTGACAGCTGCATTAACATATAAGAAAATGATGTTTCAGCAGCTTTTAGTAAGCTTGTCTGCTTAATTAGGGCTCAACAAAACAAGTTGCAGCAAGCTAAGAAATGCCACATTTACCTTCAAATAGCTTTGCAAACTGTCTGAGTTGTAATGCAGGGTTTTCCTTTTAAATTGCATTCAGTCTGTGTTTTTCCATGTAGTTTGTTTCAGGGTATTTGTACTTTTAGTGTGGGGATACATGGTATAAATGGGTGATGTGACATCATGTTCCTATATGCTAATAAACCACTCTGCTACACAGCCAACTCTGGACAACTTCCATTTCTCCAACCTCCTCCTACTCTTTCCCACACAGCTTGACTTGACTCTATTGCTAGTGCACGAGGGCTTTATGTATCTAACTGCTTATGATCCCAAACAATGTTTCCTTCATTGCTTGACCACTTCCTCTTTTATACATGAGAAACTCTGGTATATTCTGCTCTTGACAATCCTTCTCTCTGGTGATATCAAAACCAATCCAGGCCCGACACACCATCTCTCTCAATCAAACTCCCTACTAGTCAACTGCCAAGGCCTTCT
Organism: Neoceratodus forsteri; assembly: GCA_016271365.2. NCBI lineage: Eukaryota > Metazoa > Chordata > Ceratodontiformes > Ceratodontidae > Neoceratodus > Neoceratodus forsteri. Next base: position 881,953,014 of record CM028136.1, read on the forward strand.
TATTGTACATCACAACATTAGAAGCCTTGAGCACAACCTTGCTAAACTTGAGGCTTGGATTACTCTCTACCACCCGGACATACTTTGACTATCAGAAACATGGCTAAAATCCTCTTACTCTGACTCCTTGTATTCCATACCCAGTTATGGTCCCCTGACAGACCATCCCCCAAAAGAGGAGGGGGGTTGCCATCTACTTGAAGGAACACCTACACCTCACCACCATAAGAATAGACCCCTGACCTACGGCAAATCTCTACATGCAGTTCTAAGCCTAAGGGCTAAAAAGCTACACATTGTATGCACTTACACCCCCCCAAACAGTGGCCATGCCAGCCTGGACAAACTACTGAACCATGGGTCCAAACTCTCTGGTAAAAATTAAGTTATCATTCTCGGCAACATTAACCTAAACTGGTTAGAGAAGTGCTAAGCCTCATTGTCTCCAAAATTCAGAGCCATAATCTGCATCAACTGATCACTACACCCCCTAGAGTTGCTCTCCACTCAACCTCTAGCACCTTGATCTAGATCTGGACATGGCCTACCTAGACTTTAGCAAGGCATTTGACACAGTCCCACACAAAAGATTGATATACAAGTTAGCCAGCCTGGGAGTGGGTCCCAAGATGACAGCCTGGGTAAAGAATTGGCTGGAGAATAGGACACAGAGAGTTATAGTAAATGGAGTCCACTCAGAAGAAAGGAGGGTTACTAGTGGGGTACCGCAGGGTTCAGTATTAGAACCGGTCCTCTTCAATGTCTTTATAAGCGACATTGCAGAAGGACTGGAAGGAAAAGTATGTCTCTTTGCAGATGACACTAAGATCTGCAACAGAGTTGATGCACAGGGTGGGGTGGAAAGGATGAGAAGGGACTTGGCAAGGTTAGAGGAATGGTCAAATGTATGGCAGCTTAGATTCAATGCTAAGAAGTGCAAGGTAATGCACCTGGGAAACAAAAACCCAGGGGAAGAGTACACAATGGGGGGTGAGATACTAACAACAACAAGAATGGAAAGGGACCTGGGGGTAGTCATATCAGATGACCTAAAGATGGGCAAGCAATGTGAGAGGGCAGCAAGGAGGGCTGGGGGGATACTGGGATGCATAGGGAGAGTCATCACCAGTAGAAAACAGGAAGTTATTATCCCTCTGTACAGACAGCTGGTGAGACCCCATCTGGAGTACTGTGTGCAGTTCTGGAGACCCAATCTCAGCAAAGACATAGACAGGATGGAAGCTGGCCAGAGGAGGGCAACTAAAATGGTGCAGGGTCTGCACAGAAGTCATGAAGAGAGACTTAAGGAGCTTAATATGTATAGCCTTGAGGAAAGGAGGGAGAGGGGGACATGATAGAAACTTTCAAGTACCTCAAGGGAATCAACAAAGTCCAAAGAGGTAGCATCTTTCAAAAAGAGTGTGCAAGAACAAGAGGCACAATTTGAAGATAGAGAGGGCGGCTCAGAGGTAATTTAAGGAAGTATTTTTCACAGAGGGTTGTGGATGCATGGAATAGCCTTCGGAGGAAGGTTGTGGAGTCAAAATCAGTGGGGAATTCGAGCATGCATGGGATAGTCATAAGGCAATTCTGGGGGTTGGGGGTAGGAAGAAGTAGGCTGCTGGTTAACTAGGATCTGCAGCTTATCCAGTAGGTAGGGAAATGGGCAGACTGGGTGGGCCAAGCGGTCCTTATCTGCCATCAAATTCTATGTTTCTATGTTTCTTGATCAACTGGGTACTAGCAAATCGTACTAAACATATCCAAGCTACTGGCACACTAGCAGATGCTATCACTGACCATTCCCCTATCTTTTGCATCTGGGGCTCGGCCACACACACACCCTTCACTACCTCATTACATCACTTTCTGGGATTATGCTAATTTAGATACACAACAATTTCTATGGGACATATCTAACATTGACTGGTCCAATCTTTACAATACCAATGATGTACAGTCTGCCCTCGACATTTTTCTGACAGAATTCATGGCACTGCAAAACCTACACTCCCCTCTCATTACCCACAGAGTTAAAGGGAAACAAACCAGATGGCAAAAAAAAGGAAATACTTGCTAGGCTAAGAGCAAGGGACAACAGCTGGAGTCGCTTTAAGTCTTCTGGCCTGCCAATGGATTATAACACCTACAGACAGCAGCAGAATGCCTGCAAAAAAGAAATAAGAATGGCCAAAGGGTCATACTGCAAAAGCTTACTAGTGAATGCCTTGGGTGACCCCCAAAAATTCAGGTCACACATAATAACCTTCCTGGGGTCTACCCACTCTGCCACCCCAAATGACCTGGTCCTCAATGGTACTCACTGTCCTCTGACCATAGCTAACTTTTTTAGTAATCAATTCTCAGATCTAAATAAATACACATCCTCCTTCCCTGTCTCACAGCACCACTGCCCTCCTGCGACCTCCAGCCAAGAAGTCATTGGCCCCTGCTTCTATTTTAAGGCTCTCACTCGACAGGAGGTCTCTAAACTACTTAACTCAATCTCAGCAGCACAGCCATAGGCTCAGACAGTCTTGAACCCAGACTACTAAAAATAGCAGCCCCACTTCATTGCTGCTCCCTTAGCCAAAAGTTTCATGCTCTCTCTATGTCCAAGTAGTGTCTCTGACACATGGAAGATAGCCAGGGTCACTTGTGTCTTCAAAAAGGATAACCCAAAAGACCCATCTAACTACAGACCCATTGCCATCCTCTCATTTCTGAGCAAAATCCTGGAAAAATTAGTTGTTACTCAAACCATCAAATTCCTTCTCAAAAATGACCTTCTCATAACCGACCAGCATGGTTTCCACATGGGCCATAGCACCTCCACAGCCCTGCTTAAGTTTACTACTGATGCACGCACTGCTATGAACTCGGGCCTTCTAACTGGAGCTGTTTTCATAGACATGACAAAGGCCTTCAACTTGGTGAACCACTCCATTCTCCTTGCCACCCTGAAGTCTTTGAGCTTCACGCGCATAATGTTGTCAACTGTTTCAATAGTTACCTGTCAAACAGGGTCCAAGTTGTAAAATACAATTCAACCTATTCTGACCTTGCAACAGTGAATACTGGTGAGGCTCAATTTTGGGGTCACTGTTATTTTCTATATTTTTCAATAACATCACCTCCAATCTTACTTCCACCTCCTCCCTCTTCTACGCTGATGATATGGTCCTACACACCAGTGTGAAAAACATCTCTGACATCAATCTGAGACTCTCCACTGACTTTTGGCGCACTCAAGCCTGGCTCTCACATCACTAACTAGTCCTTAATTAGGCCAAAACCCAATCCATGCTATTTGGGACAAATTCTAAACTAAAAACCTGCCAAAATTAATTTCATGGTCTCTTGTCTGGATGGCTCCCCTATTGGTTCGGTGACCTCATTTAAGTACCTAGGGGTAACACTGGGCCAATCCCTAAACTTTGATCTTCACATCCAGAATGTGTGTAAATCTGTCAACTCTAAATTAGGTATAGTGTACCGGACCAGATATGCACTAGCCCCTGCAGTGAGGCTTGCCATTGCTGGTGGTATTCTTCTACCGATCCTTACATATGGAGTTGCAACCTATACTGCCTTACCTAAATCCAATCACCATAGATGGGATGTCACCTATAATAATATCTGTTGCTATGCCTCCTTCTCCCATCAACGGAAACACCACTGCCTCCTCTACTCAGATCTAAAGTGGCTGTCACCAAATGCTGCAAGACTTTATTCTCTCGGGTCAACTGTCGACAGTATTATGCAGTCTCAAACTCCAAAAGCCTTAGCTGATCTACTTGTTCCTCAGATGTCCGGCTATGGCCTATGCTTGGCTGGAAAGTCCCTTCTATGTGTCCCAAAGTAACATCAGTGCTTTCACCCACAATGCTCCTTAGCTATGGAACTCCCTCCCTTTAGGGATCCACCAAGCACCCTCCCATAATGCCTCTAAAAAGGAGCTACATAGCTACCTCATCTCCTCTAATCGATGCCCTTGCTTCAACCCCATTTAGCACCACGCCTACTCTCACCACTGTGCACTTGATCAGCTTTCTACCTAATGCCTTACACTTAATTCTCCCCCTGCCTGTCTACTTGGCTCTCCTCCCAACTTGATGTGCATCTCTTTTTGGCTTGTTATCTCAAACTCTTTGCCCTGCCTTGCTATAATTATTTCTTAACTCCTTAGATTTTTGTAATCATTGCTGAAAAGCTTCTACTTGCAATACCATGTGCCCTATCTCCCAAACCATGTGAATGTTTCTCCCCTAAGGATCTGCCTACCATATGTTATTTTGTAATTTTCCCTGCTCATTATAGCTGATAGTCCCTTGCAAGTATGTGGTTGTTTGTTTTCAATGAACCTCTTGCTGAACTTTGCATCATGCAATTCCTTGCAAATATGTGAGCTATGTCCTGCACTTGCCAACAAATTGCTTTATCGCATGTTTTGTCATGGATCACACTGTTTTGTATCTTGCTTTCATCACCTTGCTTGTATTTTTACTGTAAAACCTTGTTTTGTTTCTGTGTTTTATGTAATTCCACTCTGTAACCTCCCAGGTCATGCCTGAAAATAGTCATTTCTATGGCTAGGGCACCTACCCGGTAAATAAAAACTAAATAAATAAATAATGCAGCTCTCATGGTTAATGAGATTTCAACAACTATAAAATGAAGCCCACCAGCATAGTTACAGGGAATAGCATGAACAGTGAAAACAAACAAAAGCAAACACATATATCGCTAACAGCTACAGGAAAAGAGTTGTCTGTTGACATGGAAGCAAATACAATTTACAAGATATGAGGGTGTAGGTTACATTTAAGACTAAGTCTCCTTGTGCTTCAGCTGCCACTTAGCTTAAACAGAGCCTCCGTATCCTCCCTATTTATCCTTTTCAAGTACTTGAAGATCTTGATCAAGTCCCCATCTCCCTCCTCTCCTCCAGGGAGTACACGTTCAGGGTCCCCAACCTCTCCTCATATGATCTACCCTGCAGATCCATGATCATCTTCATTGTTCTCCTCTAGACCATTTCCATCAGGTTAATGTTCTTTTTAAGGTGTGGGCACCAGTACCGTACTCCATACTGAAGATGTGGCCTCACCAGTGACCTGTACAAGGGCAGTATAACCTCCTCTCACCTACTGCTGATCCCTCAGGCTATGCATCCCAACATCTTGCTTGGCCTTGCTAAAGATTTCTTGCACTGCGTGGAGTGTTTCAGGTCACTAGAGATCATCACTCCTAGATCCTTCTCCTCCTATATTGCAGATACCTGGACTCCACCCTGGTAGTAATCTGTCCTGGGATTCATGGCTCCAATGTGTATAACTTTGCATTTCTTGGCATTGAAGCCATGCTGCCAAATCCCAGACCACTTCTCAAGTTTTTTCAGATTGTCCTGTAGGTCCTGTATCCCTTCAGCTGTATCCACCCTCCCACAGAGCTTGGTGTCATCTGTGAATAGGCACATTTTGCACTTAATGTAATCCCCAATATCACTGATGAAGACATTAAACAACACTTGCCATAGAACTGAGCCCTGTGGGACTCCACTGGTGACCTCCTGGTGCTAGATAACTCCACCACCACCACCCTCTGAGTCCTGCTCCTCAGCCAGCTTTCTACCCATCTGGTCATCTTCTCCCCAACTCTGAGATCTGCCAGCTTCCTGATCAATCTCTTGTGTGGTACAGAGTCAAAGGCCTTACTGAAATCCAGATAAAGGATGTCCACAGCTTGGCCCCTATCTACTGCCTTTATGACCCAGTCAAAAAAGTCACTCAGATTCATTTTACACAATATCCCTCCCATAAACCTGTGCTGCCTCACATCCTGGAGACCATAATCCTCTTCCAACCTTTCCCTAAATATGGTGTCCATGAGCTTGCACATGAACATTGCCTGTGTTTTCCCTAAAACCTCACTCCAGTGTAGATTAGATGAAACTGCACAGCGCAAATACCAAAAGAGATGTGGGCTTCTACTTGCAAAGGCAGAAAAAAACAGATTTGACAACACACAAGGTGAGGTAGGAAAAGGTAAGCCAGCAGCTAAAAAGACAATATCTCTTGTACTGTCTTTTAAATACAGTTCTTCTATGAGAAGGCTGACAAAGAGCAACCTAAAAGTTTAAGTGCATACTTCAGTAGAGCTACATCTGTGACTGTGACAGTACTGATGAGTGCACCCCTCTTAGAAGTGTGCAAAGTAAACACTTGGTTGACAATACACACTTTCGCTTCATGCCAAAGTCTGGACATTAAGTTGAAGAGGTATGCCAGATTTGACACTCCACTGTTTCAGGACCTTTTTACTTGAACAGGTTCTAAACACTTTCTCCCATGCTACTGTTGCAGCTTGCATATCTATTACATCAATAATATACTCTCATTGCTAGAAGAACATAATCTGGTCAGAGCCACTACAGCTACTAATGCATTAACTTGATAAGAGTGTTTCATGGGCTTAAATGTAAAGATGAATTGCCGTTATTGGCTCCAAGTGTAAATGTCATTTTTGGTAAAGTTAGATAATTTACCTGGTTAATCTTGTGCTTTCCATGTGTTTAAAATGTGAGTGTTGAGTGTGTCTTGTACTATATGGGGAAGGAGTGGGAGCCTGCACCAAGGCCTTCAAGTAATGGTAGAAAGAATGGTGCAGAGAGGAGAAGAGAGGTATGGCTACACTGGGGACTGTGAATCAACCTGGAAAGATAACAGCCTATACCGAGATGATGGCCTGCTTCCATCAAGGAGGGAACCATAGTCCTCAGTGGTTGGTTTAAATGTTACTTTGATGGACATTTAAAGTAGCCGAGGGGGTGACAGAAGAAATAAGGAAGGCAGAAAGTGGGCCTCAACAGGCTGAGATAGAAAGTAGAGAGATCCCAAGAGGGGAGAGTCCCACCAGGATATAAGTTATTCAAGGAAGCAGGGAGTTAGCAAAGGAGGAAAGGGGAAAGGGGCAATCAAAGGAGAAAGGTGAGGAAGGAGGAACAATTAGAAAAAGTAGAGAGCGAAAAGAAGAGAGTTGAGGGATGTCAAAATGGTGCAAGGTCTGCATCAGAAGACCTATGGGAGGAGACTGAAATAGTTTAATATGTACTCTCTGGAGGAGAGGAGGGAGAGTTGGGATATGATGGAGCCATTTAAATTCCTCACAGGGGTTAATAAGATATAGGAGGGAGATATATTTCAGAAAAAAAGTGCTGTAGAACAAGGGGTCATGATATGAAGCTGGAAGGAGGTAGATTCAGGAGAAATGTGAGGAAGTACTTCTTCACAGAAAAGGTGGAAGATCCTGGAACAGCTTTCCAGTGGAGGTGAAACCAGTTGTGGGTTTCAAAAATGCCTCAGATAGGCACAAAGAAATCCTAGAAGGAAGGAAAGAAGGAAGGGGGTGGAACAGACAGTGCTGTAAATCAAGTTGGGTCTGCAGCAAAAGTGATCATAATTAAAATTAGCAGACTAGATGGGCCCAGCAGTCATTATCTGCCATCAGTTTCTATGTTTCTATGTATGACAGGTTATGTAATTCAAATGGATATAGTGTAAAATTATTAATATGTGCAACATTGATACTGTAAACTGTGTAGTACACATAATTCATGCAGATACGATAATCAAATTGGTAATAATATATGCATTAAGGAAGGGAGAAAAAAATCAAGGGGAACATGTGTAAAGCAATACACTACTCACAGAATAATGACACCATGATAGGTTATGACATTACTGTATTATGAAGGCACCCAGCTGTATACCAATATTGAATTAGCTACAATATGAGATTTTACTTATTTATTTTAATAATCCAGACATTGTCTACACAGTAATGACACAGCCAAGGATGCTCCTTACAATTTGTGACATTTTTTTTTAACCACTTCATTCATTTTTGGGAAATCACTTGCAACATGGCTGCAATTCTGTTCAGTCAATTAACTTTTGGGTTACCTATGCATGCCTTTTATGAGAGAGTACTATATGTATTAATGGCAGTGGCACAATGTTACCCTTAGGACAGGTTGTGGTGTGCATTTGAATAGATGCAAAAATTATGGCGCTACACTATATGTCAAGTAAAAATGGTGTCCCTGATACTGAGCATTTGTTCCTGATTTTAATGGTCAGTGTCCCTCATTTTGGTCCTGGCAGGGTGAGAGATATGCATGCTGGGGTAGCCAGGTGTTGCAGTTGATATTCCATGGATTTCTTTGCAGTCACCTAAGATGCCCCTTGCAACCACTGAAAACCCCTATAACATTGCTTATCTAGCATTTATTTGTATAGAATGTGATAGGTAGAGGAACTTTGCAACCCCTATGATTCTGAAGAAACCATAGTCTGCTATTAGTAAGGTCCTCCCTTCCTGTAGAGGGCAGCTACCCTCCTATAATTATAAAGTCTTGAGCATTCCAATACCACTAAGAATTAGATAGGCCCTGAAAAAGGTTTTACATGAACCAACTCTCCAGACAAGAGTAAATCAGTGCCACACATGGGCATGGAACAGACAGAGAGAGAGAGAGAGAGAAAGAAATGTAATTTGAAACTCCTCTGGAGTTATTTCCTCTAAATATTGTAGCATAGTGCTATGCATTTTAAAGCTTACGTGCCTTGTCTGTTGAAAGTTATGGTAGTAAATTATTTACCTTCCAAAGACTAGCAAATCACATGTCAATGATAAATAAAAATTAATGATCCAGCAAGAGAACATACTAAATCCTGTGTTAAAACAGGTCAAATAGACATTCGGGCCCAGATATTCAAACTGCGCTCAAAATGAGCGCAACAGCAGGAAAGTTAGTTAATAAACCAGTTAAGAATACAAGAAACAGGTGCGATATTCAAACATGGAGCAGAAACAAATTATGCGCAAGCAACCAACGCCTGAATATCGTGACATACTGCGCCATAGCGCAACCAGGAAGGAGAAGCTGAGCCGAAAAGTTGCGCTATGGAGCAACCAGAGCAGCTCAGCTGAGCCTTCCAGAGGTGCCATAGCACAAGCAGAGCCCCCCCCAGAGCAATGGAACTGCACATCCAAGGAGGCAGGCTGGGTCCCACCGCCAGCCATGCCACACATGGGCACAGGAACACACTGCAGAACCCACACCACACCTGCACACCCCGCACAGCATCACTGGGGGTGTGATGGATGATCTACTGGCCCATGGGGACAAGCCAACACAGCATAGCGGAGCTATGACACCCCAGCACAACCACTCGGCATGCTGAGAGTGCCACACACAGGGGATGACAACCACAGTGCACAGCACCCTCGTATGCACAGCACACCCTGCACTGTGACCCCAAGACACCACCTATGTGCAGTGACTGGCACTGCAGGAAACCATGGTCCCCCAGCACATCGGCCAACCCTGCGGCAGCACAGAAGCCTGGCTAAGCCAGACACACCCTGTGCACCCAGCAGTGGTGGCAGCAGACCGGCAAGACCAACAGAAAGTCACTGCCATGCTGGAGATACCTCCTATGCACACACACGCACACACACCCAGGACCATACCACCCCAGATGGCATGTACACCCCTGCAACTGAGCACCCTAGCCAGCTGCAAATCAGAGACCAAATACAGTATTCATATCAAAATAGAAATGTATATTGAAAATATTAATAACAAAAACAAGAGAAACTATTTACAAGGGGGACATGGTACAAGGTAGGGGTGTTCAAGGGGAGGATTAAAACTTGAGAGGGAAGGCAGGTGGTAGGGATGGGAGAAGTGGGAAGGGTACGTGGGCTATGGCCCAGCCGCTGCTGGTCCTCCTGCTGGGCGCACCGTCCTGTGCCGCCTCCGATGTACTCCATGGCACCAGATGGCCTGCAGGATCTCCTGGTTCTCGATGCCAAGTTGTGTGAGGTGTGCTCACATCTGTGCCAACCTCCTGAGAACCTCGAGGCCTAGGAAATGGGAACACAGTCAATGGCTGTGACTGCCCACAACCCTGAACACCACCCAACCTGCAATATAGCTCCAATGTCCCACACCTGTGATGGCAGGCACCCACCCACAGTGAACATGCACATGCCATCACAAACAGAAGGACCAGCTATGCACGCACTGCACACACACACTGCCCATGTCCATCACAGCACAAACAAGGCTGTCAGTGACGTGTGGCGTGGTCACGATGCCAGTTACACAGCTATGCTCAGTGCATGCCTGGACCACCAGTGGCGCATACACAGACATGCTGTGATACTGGACAGAATGCATGTCACACTGTGTCATGCATACATACATAGATACATAGACAGTGCCGTCAGATAAGGGCCTATGGCCAACCCAGTCTGTCCATTTGAGCTTGTAGTTCACTTTGTTTTCCTAGAAGTCTGTTGCCACTGATCTCCAGAATTCCTTCATGTCTGTCCCGTGCATTCTGAAATCCCGTGATTGTTTCAGCCCCCACCACTTCCTCTGGCAGGGTGTTCCACTAGTCCACCACCCGCTCTGTGAAGAAATCCTTCTCCATGTGTCCTCTGAATCGTCCTCCCTCCAACTTCATCCCATGCCCTCTAGTCCTGGAACATCGTTTTCACTTCAAAATAGTGTGTCCTGCACCCTGATCCCCCCTGTAAGATACCTGTATGTCTCTATCATATCCCCTCTCTCCCCCCTCTCCAGGGAGTACATGTTCAGTTCCTTCAACCTGTCATCCATAGGACCCGTGATGCAAGCTGTGCACCATCTTGTTGCCCTCCCCTCTGAACCTTCCCTGCCCACTCTACGTCCTTCGTAGGTATGGTCACCGAAATGTACACTGTACTCCAGGTGGGGCCTCACTAGTGTCTTGTATAGTGGAATTATGACCTTCCCTGTCCTGCATGGTTGTATTGTGCAGGGCTAGTGGACTTCCCCAGCATGCAACAGCATCCATGAAGTCATGATACTCACATTGCTCAAGCAGCTGTGTCTGCTGCTGTTGCTCTTGCTGTTGCTGCCGCGCTGCTGCTGCTGCATCAGGGTGCACTCCTGCTGCCACCGGGGCCCTGGCATGGCCCTCCTCACCCAGCCCCGCACCATCACATCCCAGCCTCAGGAGACATATGTTGAGACAAACATCAGTGTGACTCAAAAGCAGACTGCCCCCTACCCCAGTGAGAGTGCCTGCCACACAGCCATACCCATCCATCGCACAGCTGCACACACTGACACAGCCAACCGTGTCCGAGCTGTCACCCATGCACAGCCACCACACACACACACCCCCACAGAGAATACAGGTGCATAGATGGTACACTCACCTGGCCTAGGCACCATGCCCCCCCTGGCACGTGCCCACAGCCTTGCCAACATGTCTGGCTCCCTCCGGCAGAGGTCACTGTACCGGTGCCGGCACTGCTCAGCAGACCGGCACCATCCAGTGACCCCCACAAGGTCAGTGGCCACTTGCTGCCACACCTCTGTTCTTGCTATGGTGAGGGGGGCCTCACCATAGAGTGCCTCATAGTGGGGATCTACTAGGGCCACCAGGTTGGCCACCTCCTGTGGGCTCCAACTCACAGCCCTCCTCCCAGCCATGTATAGCCAGTTACAGCAGGCAATATGGCGCCCTGCCACACCGTAACCCCAGTGGAGATGTTGCGCAATAAGACCACCACAGGCTCAATCGCGCTGTTCGAACAGCGCCGTCACTACATACGCTCGTCACCAGACAGCGGCAGGTGTGCACAGGCGAACGGTGGCAGGGAGCGAGGCATACACAAGGTCGCAGAGCAGCGGCGCAAGGCTACGCACAGTGCCATCTGATGTATATGGTATCCTCGCGTGACAGACCAGCTGCGTACCAGTGCCACGGTGGAGCTAGTGCACAGTAATGACACAGGCGCCAGTATAGTGGCCAGTGCTGTAGCACCACTGGGCACAATAGTGGCATGGTCTGGTGCCTGTAAAGCTCAGCACGTCCAGCAGCGCGACAGGCGCGTAATGTAAGCTATCTGGGCATCACGCTTGTGCAGTGTATCACACGGGCACAGATCTATGCCATTGGCTCCAACCCGACTCTTCGTATTGCAAAGCGCCAGATTGCAACTCTTCAGCCGACACATACAAATCATCTGATCAGCCATTCAAGGCATGCAGTGGCACGATTCGCATTGTCATTAAGTGCTCACTCCTAATTTGCATGTATTGCGCTATAAATGTGCGACAGTGGGCTGTGTTAGCTGGGTCGGTTACTGCAGAGTGAAGGTGAGTTGCATGCTGTGTGATGTTCAGGACAATGCTCATGGGAAATGCTGTAGACTGCACAGTGACGAGGTGTCCACTTCCACCCATACAGATCACCATGACTGAGCAAACCAAGGTGAGGGTGAGGACGGTGGGTGTGGAGGAGGCCCAACTCCAGGCGGCAGAGAGCGGGCCCTCTTCCAGGTCTACCTGGAAGATGAGCACTACTGAGTGGATGGAGGGCACCCCTCCAGTCCCGTCTTGACTGCATGGGGAGGGGGTAGCCAGGCCATTAACCTGCACAAAGCCACCAGTGCTCAGTGCAGAAATGCAAGAAAAAGATGGGGACTGCCGACGGAGGTTGAAGGAGAAGGTGGAAGCCTTCAGAAGACGCGTGCTGGCACTGAAGAGGGCCCACCAGTGGTGTTGCAGCTGACCCCACATGGGGAGACACTGGTCGCAGCCATACAGCTGAGCTACCGAGCGGCATACCAGGCAGAGGATTCCAGACAGGTGAAGCCTCATCACTGCACGGTATGACATGATGGTGGTGTTTGGGGGTGGTGGCGGTTGTTCAGTGCACTCACATGCACTCTTTTCTGTTACAGATCCTGTTCGTCTTCAGGAGGCGGTGGTGGGTGGGTCAGACAGTGATGCAGACCTGCAGGACATGGAGGAGGGACCATCCACCCCACCAGCCAGCAGGCACTGCAGCATGCAGCTAGAGCCAACAACTCTGGTGTCAGTGATGCGGGTGCGGGGGGCGCAGCCTGTGTCTCAGCGGTCTGGCGGCGCAAGCATGCCAGCATGCCGTGACCATGGCAATGCACATGCCACACATTGATGATAGAAGGCCTGCAATGGGCAGTGATAGGTGTGTGTCACATAGCGGACACCGGAGCCAACACAAGCCCCTGGGCGCTTTCTGGTTCAAACATGTGTACCAGCATGCTGGCACAGTCCCAGGCTGTGCCTGTCAGCACTAAGTGGGGCAGCACCGGTGACTGTGCAGGTGTGTCTGGCACTGTTGCCCAGCACGGTGGAACAGAACAGGTGGACCTGGGGCAGGCGGTTGGAGAACCGCAGCAACAGCCGCACCACGTCTGGGGGTACAGTGTCAACGGTGGCACATCACCACCCGCTTTCATCCGCCCATACCTGGTCCTGGTGAACAGCGCCCACCTTCAAGGGTGATGTGCATCAGGACCAATCCCTGGGGTCACGATGCCATTGGGGCTGATACCCATTGGGACGCACCACCCACCTGCTGCAGGAATCCAGTACAGCTGCAGGAGTGGTTGCACAGGTCACGTGGGCACTGTCTGTCCAGTGGAGCAGCACAGCAGGGAGTGTGCTAGGGACAAAAGCCAAGCTGGTCGTGTGGCAGACGGATGTGACGCCGCCATTGACAGGCTGACCCAGGCAGTGGTCTCTGTCATGGGCGCATTGAGCACTGATCAGGTTACACCATAACACACACAGTGCACTCTCACTCCGTTCCTGGTGTCGTGCGACACCAGGCACTGTAAATGCGGGTTCTGCTGTGGGCATCCAGGCACCCTGGTGCAGGATTTGTTCACGTGCTGCAGACCCCTGTACGGGAACAAGAGTTGCGTTCACAGTGGGACCCTGGTGGTGCAACAGTGCCACCCCACTTCTGGCCCCTGCTCAGCCTGCCCGTGCTGTTGGGTCGCCAGCGGGGCACACACACATCCGTGGTGGCCGTGGGACAGCGCTACCTGACTGAGCTGTCTCCCAGTGCAAGGCCTCTCTGGTGCCACTGTGTGCAATGTGTGTCATGGTGGGCAGTGCTGCTGGGTACTCTGCTCACCCACGCCCTCGCTCTAGGACACCTGCACACCTACCAGCTGCATCCACAGGTGCGTGTGCGCCAGTGATGCCTGTATTGCACTGCACCAAGGTGCAAGGTGCCCAGGTTCGAAACACATACTTGGACAGTACAGGTGGTGGGGGTGGTTGTTGGTGCTGTGTGTTAGCAATGTCGGTTCTGCAGTGCTGTACATCTGCCCATGTCGCTCTGTGCCTGGTGTGTGTGTGTGTGTGTGGTGGTGTGTGTGTGTCCATATGAGTGCTCACCCCCCTCCCTGATGGTGTGTTGGTATGCTGGACCCTTCCACTCCCAGACCTTCATGCACCTGGTGTGTTCCACTGTGTGCCTATGGTTTACGCATGGACAGTGTTGGTTGCACATGTCCCTCTTGACTTACCTGTGTTGTGTGTAGTGCTCACTCTGTGATGGTGTCCGGTGCAGCTGGGCCTGCCAGATCAGTCAGGGGTCCCCTCACGTCCTAGAGAGGCTGCTCATCACTATCATCCACTGGTGCCACTGGCGTCCCCATCGCTGTCCCCTGTTACGACCTGTCACGGCTATCCCATGGTCTTTGGCCATGTTGTGCAGAATGCAACAGGCCAGAATATCCCACAGGCCTTTGGAGGCTGTACTGTAGGGCAACCACCGGAGGTGTCTAGGCATCCAGGCGTGCCTTGAGCATCCCAAACACCCGCTCTGTGATGTTACACATGTTGCGGCATGTGCCTCATTATAACGCATAGCTGCGCTGAGATGAGTAGGGCGCCGATGCGGTGTGAGCAGCCAGGGACGGAGTGGGTATCCAGCAGTCACCTGTGTGGAGATAGTGAGAGCAGTGTCATGTTCCAGGTCACTATGCTTCATCTCCTGTATCCACTACCATAGCACCTGTGTCATTCCCACCACTTGCCCAGGAGTTGCATTCTATACATGTGTACTCACCCACTAGATGTCCTGTGGGATGTCCCTCTCGAATCAATGGCACAGTGCAGACTGATACCATATGAAGGCATCATGTGCTCCATGAGAGTATGGCACAGAGACATTGATTCTGCGCCCAGTGGCATCACACACCACCTGGCAGTTGACACTGGAGAATCCCTTCCGGTTCCCGATATGCATGGCCGCCGAGGGCCCAGGTGGCGTCGCGAGATGGCCACATAGGTGCAGTCTATGGCCCCTAACACGCCCAGGCATCGTGCTACCCTGTTGAACTCCTGCATGTTTGTTATACGGCTCTGCCAGCGGTGCTGGGAAAATGGATGTACTCTCCGCAGCATGTGGCAGCAGTGCACTTGAGAATTGAGTGAGATGCGTGGCGTGGCCGAACTGTGGTGATGCCTGTGGTGTCCTATGTCGGCCTCTGGAGGCAGCCCGTCGTGGCGCAGGCATGCAGGCTGTCACCTTGGTCTCCACCCGACTGAGGCGTGACTCCATCAGTGAGGTGCCATCACATCTTGCACAGCTCACAGAGCCGTCTCAGTATTACCTGTTCAGGTGGTACCCGGCCCACGATCCTCTACATCTGTGCTGGCTCAAAGGCTGATGTGGGCTGGTACGCCTATAAAGGCTTGCTCTGCATGTGAACCCTCCATGGCGCATCCCCTGCAGCATGGTTCTCACCCCCTCACCCACGGCCTTCCATGTGGAAGCAGCACTATTCATCTCCTGGCTACTGCCCCCGGCTGCTGTTTGCTGTGTTACCCCGCTGTCCTCACTGCTGACTTCCACTGCACGGGCACCCCACTGGCCTCTACAAACTATAGGACACACTTTCCTTTGCCTGCCCTTTTAAGTCATCTGTCTGTCTCTGTCTGTCTCTCTCTCTTCCCCACTTGGCAGCCTGAAGGTAGCGTTCTTGCGCGCTTCCTTGAGCCTTTTATTTTAGCTCATTTCAGCTAGGTCACGCAGTTTCGGCTGTGCCACTATTGCGCGTGCGCAAGTCTTTGAATATCGCAGTGCGGTCGTTATGCATGGATCCACCCTTGGTTCGCGCATACCCATTTCGATGCGCTATTCACTCAGCATGTTTCGGGCGCAACTGCCTCCTCCTGAATATCGTGAAATGGCGCAGTTTTGGACTTGCGCATGAGCAACCCTGTTGCGCATGGCGCAACCCTTTTGAATATCTGGGCCTCAATGTTTTCATTTTACAAATGCCTGGTACATCTGGCTACAAACTGGCTGAAGAACAAATAAGGGAGGGAGAATTAACCCTTGGGCTGCAGGAAGCATTATAGCCTAGTGGAAATCTGGACTGCTAATGATATATCAGTCTGGGGCACAACAAGGGTTAACTAGAAATGGAGTACAGAGTTGTCTCTCATAGAAACATAGAAACATAGAAGAAGAGATGCCAAAAGGAGACCAAGGTCCATCTAGTCTGCCCATGTATTCCTTGGACCTACTGAGATCCCAGGACCTAACCCCCCTTCTGCCTAATGCCGCCAACATCTCCTGTTGCTTTTGATCTCACATTAGCCCTGTCCGACCCCAGTTTGAATGATGTCATGGACTTTGCTTCCACTACTTCAGCTGGTGGTTTATTCCATGGCGCCACGACTCTTTCTGTAAAATAGTGTTTCCTAAGCTCCCTCTTAAAGCTCCCCCTCCCCTTAACTTCCATTCATGCCCTCTAGTATTTGAGTTGGAGACTCTGTTGAACAAGTCAGAGAATGGCACCTTATTTATTCCTCTCAGGAACTTGTATATTTCAATAATGTCCACCCCCCCAGTCTCCAGTGAGAACATATTTAATGCTTCCAGATGCTCCTCATTTGAGTGCCCTTGAGGTCCTGAATGATTTGATCTACCTCTTCTCAATTAACAGCTTCCAACCTAGTTTTATCATTTTCAAGATGGACTCCAAACTGGACACCAGTTTACTGAACTGTAGATTATGTAAATGCTTTAAAAGACTAAAGGCCTAGTCTAGACCTCGGTACTTACACTAGCACTGGGTGTTTAATTTTCATTGACCCAGTCTTTTCTGTTGATTTGGCTGACAGAGCAATTGTTATCATGGTTGATACAAAATGAGTATACAGTGAAGCCTGCTAGGATGAAATGCAGTATCATAATTTCTTGCATGATGAAAGGGATTAACTTCCATTGAAATTGCATTGTTTTCTGCTGTAACTCTGCTGCAGAATTGGGTTTCATCCTGGCGAGCTCCACTTAAGAACTTTAATTTTAAAGAAAACCTGAAAAGCTCCCACCAGTGTTTGTGACTGAAATCTGATCGCATATTGGACTGATTAGCTATGCTAATTAAGATTTGTTCATATGACTGACATTCTGAGCCACAAAATCAACATTTGTATGGTAAATTGATTGGTTATGAATAAAAGTATTGCCAAGATAGACCAGCATATGTGCTAATGCTACCAATTTGAACCTCCTACTAATTGTTAAATATTAATAAGAATTGCTTTTCAAACAACAAAAATGGCCTATGCCTGAATTTACTTGAGTGTGAAAATTAAAAAGATTTTTTAATAGTTCAGAAGTTTGTTTTACTCTGTCTTCAAGAAGGAATTAATGTACAACAACCTGGTTGTGAGAATATCTTGGCCTCCTGGAGGTGTCTGATTCTGTGAGTCTATGTTTAATAAACATTATCCTTTCCTCATGCTGTGGTTGTGCAGGTCCTACTGCAGTTTAATGGATGGTAGAGATAATTGCATTCTGTCATGTCTCAAGTTGTCCCCCTTGACAGGTGCACTCCACTTGGTACTATTGAGCTGGAGCTGGAGCAACATTTACAAGCTTTGTCTGCAGGCTGAGGCCAGAACCTAGGGCAACGCTTCCAAAGCTGCACATCAGTTTTTCGGACACTGGTGCAAAACTGCCTGGGAAGTTGGAACAAAAAGTTGGTCTAACTTCCCAGATAGACCTTCACACTTGCATAGGAAAAGGAGACACAAGTGCTGCTGTTGTGGCAAAAACTGGTGTAGATTGTGGGAAATATCGCAGATGCATGTAGATGTCTATGAACTGGGCTTAGACATCTGGACGCATCTATGTGGAGGCATCATGCATCAGATATATGGATGCAAATGCTCCATACAGTTTTATTTATTTGTAATTTGGTAACTGTGAGAGACACGCTGAGCCAAGGCTCATTTCCAGGTGTGACTTGGGGAGAGCGTAGAGAGAAGGTAATACAGATACACTGTAATAAGTCAGATTAACAAACATTTGTAAGTAGGTTGGTTCAACAGTGGATACATACAAAAAAAACATAAATAAATAACAGATTAATACTCACACCAAAGTGCAGAACAGTTCAAGTAGGGATGTCCAAACAAGTGCAGTGAGGAACCTGCAACGAAACCTAGGGGCCCAATATTAAAATCATGCAAAGTGCAGCACAAAATTTTCACTGCACCTTGCGATTGCCCAGGTGCCCAAAGATGCTATATTCAGTTGAATTGTGCACTGGTGTTAGTCAACTGAATACAGGGCCATGTCGGCGTAGCACTAAGCCAGTTAGTGCTGCACCAATAGGACTGCCAGAATGGATAGCACTGGAGCACTGCCTGTAATATTCAAAAGGGACCTATGTAAATGAGCCTATTTGGCATGAAAGGTGTTAAGGGGTCATTTACATGCTTATTATGGGCTCATTTGCATGGGTAGAAGTTCAGGTTAGCATGGTGTCACCCCCCCTCAATTGCCTGGTCCCATGGTGATGTAGATATCCCTGGCGCTAGTGGTCCCCCATCTCTCCGATCACCAGCCTATATGTCAGAATCACAATCCCTGGTGCTAGTGGTCCCCCCATCTGATAACCAGCCCTTAGTAAAGTTGCAGCACTCCCTGGGGTCTAGTGGTTCCCACCGGCACTGATCCATGGTACCACCTGTCACAATTCCCCACTCCCTGGCATCTAGCACCCCCCCACAATGGCACTGAGCACCCACCCTCCCAGTCACCTTACTAGTATCCTCAATACCACGGGGTTCTATGTTACAGTGAGCATATGTCATCAAAAATAAAAATGGCGATCTACACTCGCAGCGATGACAAGCAGCCAAACACAAATCTACTTGTTATGTGGGGGCTGTATCCCCCTACCCCTCCGACCTTCACACCCCCCTAACTAAAGATTAGCAACTCCAGGGGGTGCATGTCAGGGAGGAGGTGAAACCTGAAGGAAAAAACAATTCTCCCCATCACCACAAAAAGTAGCATGTGCTGCCCCAGCCCCAAACCTTGTACCCTCTCCACTGTGGCTGGCCACCCCCACCACCACACCACACAGCTAGCCCAGTAACCTGTCACTGTACTGCTTCCCACATACCTGCCATCCTCTTCCATTCCCCTTCTTCCTCTTCTGCTCTTCTTCTTCTTCACCCGTCGCTATGCTGAAATGGTAGCTCACATTACAGGTACTGAAACTGAGTCACTCATATTTGAGTCACTCAATCTCAGTCACCTTTTAATGGTATACCATACCACAGGTGCATATGGCTACTGGTACAGCCCTCCGCACACCTCCTCGGCCAGCTGCCATATGTCCAGGCATGGAGCGCACCCCTTATTTATTTCCCCAGCAAGGGAAGGTTAGTGACGGGCCTGTAATTTGCCAAAACTTCAAAGTCCAAAGATGGCTTCTTGAGAAGGGGTCTCATGACAGCCCTTTTCAAGAACACCGGAAATACAACCTCTCCAAGCAAGCACCTAACAATCTCAGCAATTACCAGACCACTAG
Organism: Neoceratodus forsteri; assembly: GCA_016271365.2. Lineage (NCBI taxonomy): Eukaryota > Metazoa > Chordata > Ceratodontiformes > Ceratodontidae > Neoceratodus > Neoceratodus forsteri. Next base: position 881,972,763 of record CM028136.1, read on the forward strand.
ACTCCCGGCAGTCTAACAAAGGCGGGGTTGGTCCGGGGCCCAGATAACAGAAGGGGGAACATAGCTTCATGATCATCTGCAGAATCTCTTCAGCTGGTATGGGGTGAAATTCTTACCAGACTGACCAAAGGCCTCCGTTAGTCACAGACTGTAGCATGCTGGACCAGGAGAGCCTACTAGAGGAGACCGAGGAATGAATAGAGGATACCCTATTGTGGAAAACCTGGTCAACCTGCTTGCATTGCTCGCATTATCATACTACTCCAGAATGTAGACAGGTTGGATGCAACAGCCTGTCCACAGTGTGGAAAATCTGAACTGACCTGTTAACCCTTGCAGCAATCACATATGGCAGGAACTCTGTGTTTTTCAGAGTGATTGCCCCATATACGCTTTTTTTTTTTGTTGTTGTTTAACCAGGTATAGCACACTAAGCTGATAGCTTTTTGACAGGAGCGACCTGGGAGCACAAGGAGGTTAAGTGACTTGCTCAAGGTCACACAGTATTCAAGTGGAAGCTGTGGGAGTCAAACCCAGGTCTGGTCTGCTGGATGTCACCAGATTTGCAGCTCAGAGCCTTAGACCACTGCGCTATACTGCCTCCATTATAATGAGTTAGTCTATCTTCCAATAAGCCTGATCTCACCAAGAATGCATCAATCTCTGCCCTTTGGCCTTTAACCATCTGAGCTCCTCATTAGACCAAGGGGAGCTCAGCCAGGAGTCTCTTGGTTGTACACGAAAAAGTACAAGTGAGTCAAGAGCTGCAGTAATAGCTGTATTTTAAGCTTCCACTGTATTCTTGACCCTGTCAGCACATGCAGTACCTGCAACAGGCTGAAGCAGTTCAGTACCAACAGGACCCTGCAAGTGTCCAGATCACTTGAAGGTTGGTACCGAACTATCTCCACTGAGGGGTTAACACATATTGAGGGGCCCTGATCTGAAAAATCACAGTATAATGGTCCAACTGACTGACCGGGCCAACTTTGACATTAAATTGGTCAAGCCCCAGTGAGAAAACCAGGTTCAAGGTGTGGCCAAATTCATGAGTAGCAGAGGTAGCAACCTGTGTGAGACCCAACAAATTCATCTGTCAGAGAAATTCCTGACTATCAAAAGGGCTCAAACATTGGAACCATGTTCAGGGTCTGCCTTGTTCTCTGATTAGTATTGGTATCTAGTACCCTTAAACTGCCTGTGAAAATGGATAATTTTAAATTACTTTTTATTCTTGTTTTATTATGACTTCATGTTAATACTGTACTATACATTTCAAGCTATGGCTCATATTGTATTGCCTACCAGTGCAATGTTGTACTGTTCTCTTCATGCTGATGTCTATGTAGGACCATTCTGCCTTACAGTTGGGTATGTTATTTCTTGAAGCAGCTATAGCCACTAAGTTACAAGTCTTACATTTTTGCATAGTACTAATATATCTAAAAATTAACAGTTTTGCTCCAATTTGGCAACTGCAGATTGTGCCCTTGTTTTGCTACTCTTGCTTCTATCTGGTAACATTCAACCAAATCCTGTTCCTTTCTCAGGTGAGCATGATGCAGTACTGTGACATCTCAAACACACTTTATTCATTGTTCATGTAAACATTAGGGGACGGATATTCAGACTGCACCGGGCAGTGGTGCAAGCTTGGCCGCAGTGCAACTGGGCTGCACAGGGGCCAGGACCAGGCGATATTCAACGGTGATGCTCCATGGCTCAGCACCATTGAATATGGCACGGGCGGCGCACATACTGCGCATGGTGCAGTGGCACTGTGCCAGCACAAGACACAGAGAGGGAGCACAGGGATGCGCCAGTGCAAGTGCAGTTGCACTAGGTGCATCACCCGCGATGTTCAGCTTAGGGCATGCAAATGAGGCCATAATATATGCAAGGTGCAAATGGGGCTATTTGCATGTCATTATGGCCCCATTTACATGCGATGCGCTGGGTTCTGGTGAATTGCACCTGGCTCCCTGCCAAGCTGCTGCCGTCGGGGGTCGACACCCTGGTGGGCTATTTTAGTCCCCCCCACTCCCGTATGACCGATCGCAGGCAGCTGTATAAATTACAGTAATACCTGGTGGTCTAGCAGTCCCCTCCGTACACCCGATCGCGGGCTGTTGTAAAGAATAAAGATTTACCTGGCGGTCTAGCAGTACCCCCCCATACGCGTAACACTTTCATTCACATATCTGGTCCTGTGTAGTACAGTATGGTCTGCAAGTCCATTGGTCCACACTGTGGACCAATAGGTGTACAGATCATACTGTATGCTGTCATTTGGCAGGCAGCCAGGTGGTATGCGGGCAGGATGCTGCCGCCCGCTGATAACAGGGGGTGCTGGATGGCTGGGGGACCTCTGTGAGTGGGTGGGGAGGAAGGTACCACTGGACCATCAGGTAATTCTTTATTTGCACAACAGCCCACGATTGGGCGTACAGGGGGGTACCACTAGATCACCATGTACATCTTTATTCTTTACATCAGCCCATGATTGGGCATATGGAGGGGGGTACCACTTGATCACCAGGTGGTTCTTTATCTTTTACAGATGCCCGCGATAGGGCGTACGGGGTGGGTGGGCCACTAGACTACCAGGGGGGTCAGGGTGCTTGTGGATGATGTTCCTGCTGGGCAGGTGGCCACCCACGGCTTGCAGGTGTTGTGTTGCACCTTGCAATACAGCTGCCCACCTGTGGGCGGCCAGTGTTTGAGCCTGTTTATTTCGGCTCAACTTTGAGCACCAGTGTGCGGCACATGTAGGGGTTGCGCCAGCATATGCACCGCACATCCTGGGCTGAATATCAGGATGTGCTGCATATGCATGAGCACACCCCCTGCATCTGTGCTGCATACATTACCAATGCAGCCCGGCACATCTGGGGTTGCGCCGCACAACCTGCCCCTTTGAATATCACGCTGGTGCATTGGGTGCTCAACCCCTTTGAATATCATGGCCTAGAAGTTTATTATCAAAATTAGATTAACTTAGTACATAGGTATTAGGGAATGGTTTCAGTCTGCTCACAGTGTCTGAGATATGGTCATCAAACAGAAAATCCTATTCAGAAATTGTGATTCCAGACTATTGCTTATTAAGTAGAGACAAGCTAAGAAAACATGGGGGTAGGTCCCAATCTATTACAAGTTGTTTTCTGTGGTGGCTGAGGATTTCACTAATACTTACTCATCATGTGATTTTCTTTCTGTTGTGTTATGTTTGTGGGGCGCCAAGCACTTATCATTAGCTACCTTTTACATTCTTCTAGCTTATTCTGAGGATGGACTTGCTTTGTTGTCTGAGTTCAGGCAATCCAAACATGACATGAAAGAAATCCTTCTGAGAGATGCCAATATTAATTGGAATGATAAATCAAATTGGTGATGTGGAGACCACCTGAGAGCTGGAACCTTAAGCAAGTGATTTCCTCAGCTACCAGACTAAATTATAAAGTTGGCACTGAGCCAGAGAATTCCTAGCACTTTTGTTACTGCACTTGTTACTGTTCTCTGTTTATTTAAAATTGTTATATTGTCTTATCTGTATTGATACTGTCATGTACCTTATTTGTCCTGCAGTCCCAATATTTTTAACCTTTGACTGATGGTTAACTGCTGGAGTTCCAGTATTGTTAACCTTTGACTGTCTTGCCTTAGTTTTGTAACTTTATGTTGTACTGTCCATCACTGGACACTTGTGAAAATGGGCAACTTTTGCTCACATGCCTATCCAGTATAAATAAATAAACTGAACTGAAACAGAGTCCCTAATAGATTGGATAGTCACCTCTAGATCAGATCATATCCATCAAGTCCATCCTTTATCCAATAGCTTGAGTGACCCTTCTTCAGCTATTTGCTATTGGAGTGCTCGCAAACCTCATTTCACTCCTCTACATGCAACCTCTAGATCTAGTCATAATCTGAACATTAGTGAATTCAGGAATGCTGTTTCACAGATGGCCTGATTGTCTTTGCATGCCATCTCCTTGGTAGATTTTATGTTGGATTATCTTATACATGAATTTAATAGGGTTTGTAAACACTTTGCCCCTATCTGTTGCTTACATACCAAAAACTGAAGTTAAGAATGGCTCATGCCTTGTCTGATACAACTTATGCAAGAGAAAGACTGGATCTGGAAAGCTTTTAGGAAACAATGTACACGTTCATCACTGGTCAAATAGAAAAATCAAAGGAATAAATGTAAACAATTGCCTAGAAAGATTTAAACTCCCAATTTCCATTTTCAAAATGGCAACAGCCAAATTGGCAAATACTAAACAATCTCATGGGAAAGACCAGTTCCACAGGAATACCACTTCTGACTACTGAACAAGGTAACTTGACAATTCCAATTGAAATTGCCGCAGAGCTCAAAACCAGGTTTTGTTGAGTCACAAAAATTACTCCATTGGTTGATCTATCAGATCTTGAGCATATTAGGACTAGCTGTGGTGATTCAGATGCTGGTTTTAAGTTTAGTTCACTAAATGTAGATAAAACTTTAAAGTACCTTATGCAGATTAACTTAAACACTAGAATGAGACTGGACAATATTGATCTAAAACTCTTTTCTTTGGTTATTGATGTACCGCCTAATCCTCTGAGCAGATTATGCAATCATTTATTAGCTATTGAAAGGTCCTGAGATTGTGAAGCAGGCAACCATGGTCCCTATTTTTAATCAGGACATTGAACCCTGACCAAAACTGTCGATCAAGATCCCCACTTGCCCTGTTGACCAAGGTCCTTGAGAGGGTTGTCTTTAGCCAATATAAGGAGTTCCTGGATACCAGTAATTTGCTAACACTGGTTCTGGGTGCTGACTATCAGACACATACATGCACCTTGTATTTGGGCACTGTCTGGCTTCCCCTCCATCACAGAATCAAATACCAGGCTTGTCTACTTGGGGAAAGAAGCGTTGTTTGGCCTTATGACTGAGTACACCTCCAGACTATACAACTACACCTAACCAACTATGAACACCAGAAGTGCTACCAAAGGAGTGTTCCTAGTGCCTTTTAAGCATACTACACTTGCACAATGATCCCTTTCCTACAGGGGCCCTAAATGGCTTAATGACCTACCTACTGAACTCCTTGGGTCCAGCAAAATCAGCCATTTCAAATCCGGACTCCACAGCCTGCTGGCACATGAGACCACCTGCAACTGTTAGCCCTTATCAATGCCACCAGAGGACCTTCCACATTCCCCAGCAACCCATACTGCCCTGAATAGCTTCCCTACCCCTTCCTTCCTCCCACCCCCCACCTGACAATGCCTTCCTGACTGCATCCCCCCCCAACTTATATTATCCTTGTCCTGGATCTGTCTAGCCCTCTCAATCAATCAATCAATCAATCAAAATCGTTATTTTGCCAGGTGGAACTTCATTGAGACAAGCTCATTTACAAGCTGGACCTGGGGCAAAACAATTGCCAACAGGGTTAAGACATAACAGGTTGAGTGAACTTACATAACAATTACATAGTAATAATAACAACATAATAACATATAACCATCACATGTAACAAGATACTTCTACCAGAACATAGCAATAGGTTCAACAGGAGGTAGTGCCATTTAAATACAATTGCATAGATACAGATATATGGACGTAAGGTGATGAGCAAAAGTTTATACAGTAAACATCACTGGAGGAGTCATAGTGAGCAGGAGTGGCAGTTCCTCTAGTGTTAAAGTGTGAAGAAGATTGAGATGTAAGAGTCCTTTGATAAGTACTGTAGGCATGGTCTGGCAAGTGGGTGGGAAGGAAGGGGTATAGGGAGTGGGGAAGGAAGGTCAGATGAGATAGGAGATGGTGAACATGATGGCCTAGGAAGGAAGGACTGTTCTAAGGGAGAAACATGACAGATGCCACAGGCAATGGTTGGGGTTTAAGTCCAATATTTGAAGTAAAGACAGATCGTGATGTTGGGACCTTGATTTGGACAATGACAGAAGGGAGGACTCAAATGATGCCTCAGGCAATGGTTGAGGTTTAAGTCCAGAATTTAAAACAGTAACAAATTGTGATGTTAAGAGCTTGACTTGAAGCAATGGCAGACCTCGAAGGTCCTCAGGAACAAGGATTTCAAGAGGGAGAACGAGACAGGGGAAAGTGAGCCTTAAGGTTTTCTGGATCTTATTCCAGAGCATAGGAAGAGTGAAGCTTATTGAGGCTGTACCAAAACTTTAGGGATAGCCAGAGATAAGATGGTATGACTTCTGAGAGAATAAGCACTAGGGATGCAGGGAGTTGGGCAGCTTGTGAGGTACTGAGGTAATTTATGAGTGATTGCCTTATATGTCCATAGAATAGCATTCCCCTCTAATTCCCCTAGGTGGCAATTCCTCACTACCACAGACAAGTGGTTGCTTTGCCATGCACTCTCTAATTGCTCTGCCTGTTTCTGCCCAATTGCACTTAGAAACCTGTTCATTGCACTTAATAACCTGTATTTTTTGTTATGTAGCCACCAGCTGTTTCACTTTTGCATGTTTATTGTTGTCTAGTGTCTCCTTTGTTCCTCTCTCTGTACAATGTTTTCAGTGCTGTAACTCAATGGCTCTGTATTGTGCCACCTGACTTGGAACCTTTGTAAATGAACTTCTGGCACAAAGGTATTAATCTGAATCTTAAATAAATAAATAACACCTTTTCAGCTTGGTTATTGAGATGATCACATCATGCTCGCAACTATGCTTGAAGTCACTTATGATCTTCATGAGGCCTTGGACAATGGGGACACAGTCAGTGTCCTCTTCCTGGATCTTTCCAAAGCATTTGCTCAGGTGTACCATGGTAGCCTGCTTTCCAAAATTCAGACCCTTGGTCTGTCTATATCTGCAGAATCCTATTTCCAGAATTACTTGACTATCAGATCTCAGTCAGTCTCTTTGAATTCCTTTTCTTCTTTACTCATTGAAATCACTACCAGACTACCCCAGGGATCAATCCTGGGACCTGTTTTGTTTAGTTTTATCTTGAATGATCTAGCTGCTATTTTGCATAGCTTTGAATCCCATATTATCATGTATGTGGATTATACTGTATAACGTGAAATTTTCACTGTCACATAACTTCTGCTATTTTCACCAAAGAACAAATTAGTGCTAAAATGAATCTGCACTAATTAGCACTTTTTCCATTATAGGGCATGTGGCACTAATGACTTAGTGCTAAATTAAATTTGCCCAATAATGGTTACATTTGTGTTCACACTAAAATTTCTTTGCATGAAAATAAATGAAAATTACATACCTACCGTAATTCTTGATCTTCTTGGACGAAGTCTCCACCACTCATTCACACTAATGGGACTACGCCAGAGGCACTAGGACCCACCGGGAGCCAAAAATCTTCAGGAGAGCCAGCGCCAAGGTAGGACCACACATGCATGGCGCCACGAGATTGGCTTGCTCTGTATAGGCTATCTCAGCACTGACCCTCCAACCGTCTCAGTACCTTTTTTACAAAGGAGGTGCAGCATAAACTAATCTAGGAAACTAAGTTAACCTGGACATAAGATGGTCTGTATGACCCATATAAGAAGGGTAAACTCAACAGGGTTTTCACAGCTCAGCCAATGAGGGAGTGGAGACCAGAAACAGGATGAGTGAGCTCGGGGGACGGTGGGTGGGTGTGTGAATGATGGTGGAGACTTCATCCAAGAAGATCAAGAATTATGGTAGGTACATAGTTTTCATATTTTCCTGGACTAAAAGTTTCCACCACTCATTCACACTAATGGGAGAGTACTGAGCTGAAAACAATCCCCTGAGCAGGGTGGCAGGAAAAAGGAGCTCACTTAGGACAGCAGTCCATTAAGGACTGACCTGCCAAAAGAAGGATGCTGTGTGGCATGGATATTCAGGGTGTAGTGCACAGAGCTTCAAGTGGCCACTTTACCGATGTCTGAAATGGGTATGTTCTGAATCTCCTCCAAGGATGCCACAACTGCTCTGGTAGAGTGGGCATTCACCCTGCCTTCCAGCTTGACCTGCGCCATTGAGTAGCAATGGTAAAGACACACTATCAACCATCCTGAAATGCATCTGATGGCAACAGGCTGACCCAGCTGGGCCATGCAGAATGATACTAAGAGTTGTTTGGATTTGTGCATCTCCTTCATTCTGTTGATACAGAATCACAAAACCCTTTTGGCATCCAGAGAGTGCATTCCCCTTCATTCTGGAAATTTGTAAAGTAGGTCAGAAGGACCAATGGCTGGTTAAGGTGAAATTCTGAGACCACTTTGGGTAGGAATTTAGGGTGAGTTCTGAGAACCACCTTGTCCTTGTGAAATACTGTGTCTGTGACCAGGACATGTATTTCAGATACCCTGCTAGTGGAGGGAATGGCCACTAGGAAGGCTGCCTTCCAGGTCAGAAACTTCAAGTCACAGGTTGCTAGAGGCTCAAAAGGTTTATGGGTGAGCATGTCTAGCACAAGATTGATATCCCACATGGCCACCAGTCTCCTGACTGATGGCCTAGTGTGTAGGATACCTTTAAGGAATCTCTTGACTAAAGGTACCTGAGCCACCGACATATTCTATACTGGCTCTTGATAGGCAGAACTCATGCAAAGGTGTACCTTTACTGTCAAGTATTGTAGTCCTGCATTCAACAGGTCTAGGAGGTACTCTAGAACCTTACTTGGTGGGCAGACAAATGGGTCTGGTATGGACTTTGTGCACCAAATGGAAAACCATTTTCATTTTACTGTGCAGGTCTTCCTAGTGGATGGCTTGTGCATGGCTAAGAGGATTTCTTAGATTCTCTGAGAGACGTTAAACCTAGATACTTCAACAACAGAATCCACTCAACTCCCATAGACAACAATCAGTATACAATGAAAATGTATATCTGCTTTATTTTCTTTTCATATTATTTTCTCTTTTTCTTCTGGTAGCTCATATAAGTGTATAACTTTGTAACATTTCAGAACAGAAAAGTTCCTTCATCAGACATATTTGAGCTTTTTAAATATATTCTTAGTCCATACAATATGGGTAATGCCATCTGTGGATACATAAAAATAATAATTTTACTTATTACATATTCATAATTAGTCCAAAACTTTATTAAATGTGAATCCAGAAATGATTTACAATTCATTAAGTATGTCAGGGGGAACTAACCTGACTGTAAAATGCAGCTTTTTTTGAAATAATGCTTTATAATCTCTTAAGTGGAGAAATACTGGAACAGGGGGTGGGGGGAACAAGGAGGTTTCCAACTTCTGTTTGTACTGTAAAATAAACAGTTCCAAATTACCCCATGTTTCATTTTAATTCTTTCTAATTTGTTCAGAAAAATCTTTTGAAACCATAAGAATAAAACATTTCTCATTTACCCTATGTAGAAAATGCCAGGTTTTCAGAGCTTCTCATGGTTATGCATTCTTGTGGGTGGTGTCTGTTTGTTCTGATAAAAAGCAAAAAAGTTTTGTATTTTAACCCATATTAACTTCTCTCAAAATATAAGTTTCTAAAGTGTATCGAGAGAAAGGGCTACCTGTATGTGTAGCAATAAGAACAGCCGATCCCTTCCAGATCTCCACAAAATCGAGCAGCAAAAAGTAAAGCACTGAGAAGCTCCGAGGATCTCTCTTGGATTCTAAGCATTTGTAAAATGCGCAGCCACCATTACAAGAAATGTCGACACTCTCTTGGAGCTGTACCTTCTAACTGAAGGGGCTGGGCCATCAGGTGTGCATGCCGGAGCATGCTGATGTCATGAATGACGTCACCCTGAGCAGCCCGGTTTCTATAAAGAAATCCCTCCCATGTATAAGTATACAATCGGGTGGCCCCCTTCCAAATTAAAAAATAATTTAGATTACTCTTCAAAAGGATCTAAACCAGGCTGGGACAGAAAAGTTTAAATGAGTGGGAAGCCAATGTGAACTGATTAAGGGAAAAAGAGTACAGGGGAATACATAAAGGGGAAAAAAAAAAGATAGTCAGGGCATTATAATCAAACCACAGAGGTACACAGGAATGAGAAAGTACGAGCGAATAGGTGTAGGCTAAAAATAAATTCTGCATACAAATGAAAATAAAAATATAAAGGAGAGGGTATATATGTAAAGTGTTTATGATGATTTTGGGTAAAAGAAAAAAGGACCAAGAGGATAAAGGGGGGGGGCAAAGGGAGAAGGACAAAAACATAGGAAATATTCTAAAAAAAGAGCAACTGTGAAAATCAGATACAAAGACATTCTATGTTGTAATGGAAACAAGAACAAAAAGGTCCATCAGTCCAAGGGTAGTACATCATTCAAATAAATGTCCATGGATGGTCAGCAGTATATGAGCATTAGAAATATCTCAGCCAAATGAGGTCCAGGTCAAGTTCTCATTCAGTCCACATCTTCTTTTATGTGTTTTAAGAGTGAAAATCCACTATGCCTCTCTTTTCAATAGCAAGGGCTCTCTATTACCACCTCTGTTTGGTTCAGAGACTTTTTCTATTCCAAAAAAAAACGTAATGATGAGATGGAATGTCGGGTTTCCAAAAAATGTCTTGCTAAGGGTGACCGTTCATCTCCCCCATCGAATACAGCTCTTATGTTCAGTTATTCTTTGTTTAAGGGGGTGAGTGGTTTCTCCTATATAATATAAAGAACAAGGGCAGATTATGCAGTAAACTACATAGTCACTGTTACAAGTAATAAAATTCTTGATTTCAAAAGTCTTATCATTATAGGTACGTTTTATAGTTTTTGTCTAACAGCACTATTACAGTGGGTACACAACCAAGTAGTGGGTATTGGCTGTGGAGTCCAATGCTGAGTTCTAATTAATTTGTTACAGATGGTAGTGGTTCTCTTTGCTGTTATAGGTTTTTCTTGAAATATTGTAGCACTTCTTTCTGTAGCTTGAAGGATATTCCAGTTTTCTGTTATAATATTTTTAATCTTTCCAAAACTTTCAGAATATTGTGTTGACATTATTATATTTCTTGTGAATTTTTTTTTAATATCTTGTAATAAATCTTGTCTTGTTTTCTGTGCACTTTTCTTTTGGTTTTTCTAGAGTAACTGGTCTGTATCCTCTTTCTTCAAATTTTTCTGTCAGTATTGTAAGGTTATGTTCAAATCTTTATGGTGTGCCACTATTTCTTTTAATTCTCAGCATTTGCCCATATGGGCCCAGATATTCAAACTGCGCTCAAAAGTAGCGCAACAGCAGGAGCAAGCACAAACCAGTTGCGCAAATGCGCAACAGGTGCGATATTCAAACATGGAGCAGAGCAAATTGCGCAAGCAACCAATGTCTCAATATTGCACATACTGCACCATGGCGCAACCAGGTAGGAGAGGCTGAGCCAAAATGCTGCGCTATGGCACAACCATGGAAGCTCAGCTGAGCAGTGCAGAGCTGCCATAGCGCTAACAGCCCCCCAGAGCAATGGAACTGCACATCCAGGAGGCAGGCTGGGGCTCACCGCCAGCCACGCCACACATGGGCACAGGAACTCACTGCAGAACCCACACCACACTGGCACACCCTAAGCACAGCATCACTGGGGTGGGACGGATGATCCACGTGCCCATGGGGACAAGCCAATTAAAGCATAGCAGAGCCATGACACCCCAGCACAACCACTGGCAGGCAGAGAGTGCCACACCCGGGGTTGACAACCACAGTGCACATCAGTCCCCCCTGACGCACAGTACAGCATGCACCGTGCCCCCAAGACACCGCTTCATGTGCAGTGTGACAGGCACTGCAGGAAACACCATGCCCCCCCCGTGTACACACGGAACTCCATGCTGCAGAGAAGCAGACCACAGACCACCTCTGTGCACCCAGCAGTGGGTGGCAGCAGATGGCAAGAGCAACAGAAAGGTAATGCTATGCTGGATACCTCCCCATGGACACACACACACACACATATACCCAGGACCATAGTAGCCCAGATGGCATGTACACTGCAACGGAGCACCCAGAGCCAGTTGCAAAGCAGACACCAACACAGCAGTTGTACCAAAATAGAAATGTATATTGAAATAAAACAGTGAACAATAAAGTTATAACTATGTACAAGTTGGGGGGACGGTAAAAGGCAGGGTGTTCAAGGGAGAGGAAAAAACTTGAGAGGGAAGGCAGGGTGAAAGGGATGGGTGAAGGTCAAATGAAAGGTGGGCTATAGCGCAGCAGGCTCCTGCTCCTCCCTTAGCCGCCGTCCCTCCTATGTCTTCGCCGTTCCTCCTGGCGCTGTAGGGCTTGCAGGAGCTCCCGGTTTTTGACCACAACCTGGGTCAGGCGCCGACATCATGCGCCTGCGCGCTGAAGCACACCGAGGCTCAGGAAAATGGGAACACAGTCAATGGCTGAGACTGACCACAAACCCTGAACACCACCCAACCTGCAACCCATGTAATCCAATGTGTTGCACATGTGATGGTGCTGCACCCACCCACAGTGAACATGCACATAGCTATCATAAACAGGCGGCACCAGCTATGCACACCACCACACACACACTGCCCATGTCAATCAAGGTACAACCTAGGGCTGTCATGTGATGTTGCAACGTGGTGCGAAGCCAGTTAGACAGCTATGTGCCCAGTGCATGCCTGGACCACCTGTGATGCATACACAGACGTGTCGTGATGCTGCACTGTGATGCAGGTCACCTGTGTCACGACTACATACATGGATACATAAACAGTGTCGGCAGATAGGGCCTATGGACACCCAGTCTGGCCATTTGGCCTTGTCATGAATCACTCTCTTGTCCTATAAGTCCGTTCCCCTCACCCTGACCTCCAGAAGTCCTCATGGCGAACCCACATACAGATATCCGTGACCAAGTCAGCCCCTCACCACTATCCTCTTGCAGGGTGTTCCACTGCTCACCACCCATTATGTGAAGAAACACTTTCGCATGTTCCTCTTTAAACGAGCCCCTCCAACTGCATCCCATGCCTCTAGTCCTGGAACATCCTTTACACTGACAAATATTGTTTCCTGCACTCTGTTCCCCCTGTACAATACTTGTATGTCCCATCATATCCCCACACCTCCTCCCCTCCAGGGAGTACATGTTCAGTTCCACACCGGGTCTGATAGGACTTGTGTTGCAATCCATGCACCATCCATGTCGCCCCTCCTGTGAACGCCTCTCCACCCAGTCCCTGTCCATAGCAGAGTATGTTTTCCAGAACTGTACACTGTACTCAGTGTGGGGACTCACTAGTGTTTCATCTAGTGGAACCACGACCTCCCATTTGGATGTGTGTCCATCATGGTTGGTGGTCCTGCCCCCAGCATGCAACAGCATCCATGACGTAATGATACTCACACTCCTCCAGCAGCTCGGTCTGCCACTGCTGCTGCTGCTGTTGCTGCTGCTGATGCTGCTGCTGTTTGTGTGCTTTGGTGGCTGTGCATAGGTGATGGCTGCCACGGTTGGCTGTGTCAGTGTGTGTGCAGCTGTGAGATGAATGGGTATGGCTGTGTGGGCAGGCACTCTCACTGGGGCAGGGGCACTCTGCTTTGAGTCACACTGATGTTTGTCTCAACATATGTCTCCCACAGGCCGGGATGTGAGGATGTAGGGCCGGGTTGAGGAGGGCCGTGCCAGGGCCCCGGTGGCAGTGGGAGTCGCACCCCGGCGGCAGCAGCAGCAGCAGCAACAGCAGCAGCAGCAACAGCAGCAGACACAGCTGCTTCAGCAATGTGAGTATCATGACTTCACGGATGCTATTGCATGCTGGGGGGGGGAAGACCACTAGCCCTGCACAATACAACCATGCAGGAAAGAGGAGGTCATAATTCCACTATACAAGACACTAGTGAGGCCCCACCTGGAGTACAGTGTACATTTCTTGAGACCATACCTACGTAGGGACGTAAAGTGGGCAGGGAAGGTTCAGAGGAGGGCAACAAAGATGGTGCATGGCTTGCATCACAAGTCCTATGAAGACAGGTTGAAGGAACTGAACATGTACTCCCTGGAGGAGAGGAGAGAGAGAGGGGATATGATAGAGACATACAAGTATCTTACAGGGAGGAACAGGGTGCAGGAAACACTATTTTGAAGTGAAAAAGATGTTCCAGGACTAGAGGGCATGGGATGAAGTTGGAGGGGACGATTCAGAGGAACATGGAAAGGATTTCTTCACAGAACGGGTGGTGGACAAGTGGAACACCCTGCCAGAGGAAGTGGTGGGGCTGAAACAATCACGGGATTTCAGAATGCACGGGACAGACATAAAGGAATTCTGGAGGTCAGGGGTAAGGGGCAACAGACTTCTAGGAAAACAAAGTGAACTTACAGGCTCAAATGGACAGACTGGGTTGGCCATAGGCCCTTACCTGACGACACTGTCTATGTATCTATGTATGTATGCACAACACAGGTGACATGCATCACTGTCCACTATCACAGCACGTCTGTGTATGCGTCACTGGTGGTCCAGGCATGCACTGGGCACATAGCTGTGTAACTGGCATCGCACCACATTGCCACATCACTGGACAGCCTTGTTTGTGTTGTGATGGACATGGGCAGTGTGTGTTTGCAGTGGTGTGCATAGCTGGTGCCGCCTGTTTGTGATGGCCATGTGCATGTTCACTGTGGGTGGGTGCATGCCATCACAGGTGTGGGACATTGGGCTATATGGCTTGCAGGTTGGGTGGTGTTCAGGGTTGTGGTCAGTCACAGCCATTGACTGTGTTCCCATTTTCCTAGGCCTTGAGGTTCTCCAGCGCATTGGGAGGGATGTCCGGGGCCTGAGACAGCTGCTGGAAGACAACCAGGCCATCCTGCATTCCATTCACAGACATGGCCTTCGGAGGAGGCGGCATGGGACGGGCCGACACCAGCCAGGAGACGGGCGGCCGGTGGGCCCATAACTGATCTTACCCTTCCCACTTCTCCCATCCCTACCACCCTGCCTTCCCTCTCCAAGTTTGTCATACCTACCTCTTGAACACCCCTACCTTGTACCTGTCCCCCCCTTGTAAATAGTTTTTATTGTTCTGTTGTGTATCTCAATATACATTTCTATTTTGATACGAATAATGTGTTGGTCTCTGATTTGCAGCTGGCTATGGGTGCTCAGTTGCAGGGGCGTACATGCCATCTGGGGTGGTATGGTCCGTGTGTGTGTGTGTGTGTGTGTGTGTGCATGGGGAGGTATCTCCAGCATGGCAGTGACTTTCTGTTGGTCTTGCTGTCTGCTGCCACCCACTGCTGGGTGCACAGGGTGTGTCTGGCTTGTAGGCTTCTGTGCTGCATGGGGTTGACGTGTGCTGGGGGGGATGCATGGTTTCCTGCAGTGCCAGTCACTACACATAGGTGTTGTCTTGGGGTCACAGTGCAGGGTGTGCTGTGCGTACCGGGGGCTGATGTGCACTGTGGTTGTCAACCCCCTGTGTGTGGCACTCTCAGCTTTCCAGTGGTTGTGCTGGGGTGTCATGGCTCCACTATGTTTTGTTGGCTTGTCCCCCTGGGCCAGTAGATCATCTGCCACACCCCCAGTGATGCTGTGCTTGGGGTGTGCAAGTGTGGTGTGGGTTCTGCAGTGTGTTCCTGTGCCCATGTGTGGCATGGCTGGCGGTGGGCCCCAGCCTGCCTCCCTGGATGTGCAGTTCCATTGCTCTGGGGGCTCTGCTTGCGCTATGGCACCTCTGGAATGCTCAGCTGGGCTGCCCTGGTTGCGCCATAGTGCAACATTTCGGCTCAGCTTCTCCTTCCTGGTTGCGCTATGGTGCAGTATGTGCGATATTCAGACGTTGGTTGCTTGCGCAATTTGTTCTGCTCCATGTTTGAATATCGCACCTGTTGCGCATTTGCAACTGGTTTGTGCTTGCTCCTGCTGTTGCACTCATTTTGAGCGCAGTTTAAATATCTGGCCCTCTGTGTTTATGGTACTGAAGAAGAAAATAAAATGTCAACGTTTATGTATATAAAAGTACACAAGAAGGCTGAAGATTAATGACCAGCATAATCAAAGGTTAAGACTCAAATGTATTGCAAGAAAATCTGAGAACAGAGGAGATGAAACTGTTAAAATACCAGAAAAGTCACAAAGCTTCATTAACTATCTAATTATTACAAATATCTTAGTTTTAAAGACACATTTTGCAGGAAATCAACACATATACTACAGACTCAGGTAAATATGCTAGAGTGCGGGAAAAGGAATGCCACTGAAAAGAAATAATCTTTTCATTGTCTTTTCATTGTTTATGGAAGTTAACTGATCCATAGCTATTTATCTTACATGCTCTTGAAATGATGAATGTGTTTCAATAGAAATTACAGCCATTATTGCCTTAAGCTCTTTTAAGAGGCACAATTATTTAAGGTGCTCTAGAAACAGTGCTATATACTGCAGGCAGGGTAGAAGGACACAGCTGTTTACCAAGTTGGATTCAGATGAAAACATGTGTATCTTGTATTCACTGAAGCACTACAAGGTTGGGGAGGTGAGGTGATTCTCTAGAGCATTTGTTTCTTAATCCTTAGGCTGCTGAAAGAACTAGAATGAATCTGTTTTGTTGAGCTCTGGATAGATGTTCAGTCTGCAGCACTGTAAGGGTTAAACTGAAGGCCTGCAAAGAGGTGGAAGGATCAATTGAAAACTCCAAAGGAAGTGTTCCAAGGTCTGAATTATGTAGCTCATTTTTAGAGCTGATGCAATAGTCTGCAGGCTCTGCCAACCTGCAACCCTAAAAATCAACTTCTAGAGCAGAAACCACTTGCAGGTTCAGCAGAGTTCTCCATTAAGCGTAGGGATAGTATTTGCACTGCAGTGTCATAAACCAAGAGACTCCAGTGGTCCAGGTTGTGATCGTCACCCAAACCCAGGTCTCCTTGGTTCCACCAGTCTGGTATACTGAACTGTAGATTATGTAAATGCTTTAAAAGACTAAAGGCCTAGTCTAGACCTCGGTACTTACACTAGCACTGGGTGTTTAATTTTCATTGACCCAGTCTTTTCTGTTGATTTGGCTGACAGAGCAATTGTTATCATGGTTGATACAAAATGAGTATACAGTGAAGCCTGCTAGGATGAAATGCAGTATCATAATTTCTTGCATGATGAAAGGGATTAACTTCCATTGAAATTGCATTGTTTTCTGCTGTAACTCTGCTGCAGAATTGGGTTTCATCCTGGCGAGCTTCACTTAAGAACTTTAACTTTTAAAGAAAACCTGAACAGCTCCCACCAGTGTTTGTGACTGAAATCTGATCGCATATTGGACTGATTAAGCTATGCTAATTAAGGATTTGTTCATGTGACTGACATTCTGAGCCACAAAATCAACATTTGTATGGTAAATTGATTGGTTATGAATAAAAGTATTGCCAAGATAGACCAGCATATGTGCTAATGCTACCAATTTGAACCTCCTACTAATTGTTAAATATTAATAAGAATTGCTTTTCAAACAACAAAAATGGCCTATGCCTGAATTTACTTGAGTGTGAAAATTAAAAAGATTTTTTAATAGTTCAAAGTTTGTTTTACTCTGTCTTCAAGAAGGAATTAATGTACAACAACCTGGTTGTGAGAATATCTTGGCCTCCTGGAGGTGTCTGATTCTGTGAGTCTATGTTTAATAAACATTATCCTTTCCTCATGCTGTGGTTGTGCAGGTCCTACTGCAGTTTAATGGATGGTAGAGATAATTGCATTCTGTCATGTCTCAAGTTGTCCCCCTGGACAGGTGCACTCCACTTCATGTACATTACTGGAGCTGGAGCTGGAGCAACATTTACAAGCCTTTGTCTGCAGGCTGAGGCCAGAACCTAGGGCAACGCTTCCAAAGCTGCACATCAGTTTTTCGGACACTGGTGCAAAAACCTGCCTGGGAAGTTGGAACAAAAAAAGTTGGTCTAACTTCCCAGATAGACCTTCACACTTGCATAGGAAAAGGAGACACAAGTGCTGCTGTTGTGGCAAAAACTGGTGTAGATTGTGGGAAATATCGCAGATGCATGTAGATGTCTATGAACTGGGCTTAGACATCTGGACGCATCTATGTGGAGGCATCATGCATCAGATATATGGATGCAAATGCTCCATACAGTTTTATTTATTTGTAATTTGGTAACTGTGAGAGACACGCTGAGCCAAGGCTCATTTCCAGGTGTGACCTGGGGGAAGGGAACATAGGAGAAGTGGTAATATAGGTAATACACTGTAATAAGTCAGATTAACAAACATTTGTAAGTAGGTTGGTTCAACAGTGGATACATACAAAAAAAAACATAAATAAATAACAGATTAATACTCACACCAAAGTGCAGAACAGTTCAAGTAGGGATGTCCAAACAAGTGCAGTCGAGGAACCTGCAGCGAAACCTAGGGCCCAATATTAAAAATCATGCAAAGTGCAGCACAAAATTTTCACTGCACCTTGCGATTGCCCAGGTGCCCAAAGATGCTATATTCAGTTGAATTGTGCACTGGTGTTAGTCAACTGAATACAGGGCCATGTCGGCGTAGCACTAAGCCAGTTAGTGCTGCACCAATAGGACTGCCAGAATGGATAGCACTGGAGCACTGCCTGTAATATTCAAAGGACCTATGTAAATGAGCCTATTTGGCATGAAAGGTGTTAAGGGGTCATTTACATGCTTATTATGGGCTCATTGCATGGGTAGAAGTTCAGGTTAGCATGGTGTCACCCCCTCAATTGCCTGGTCCCATGGTGATGTAGATATCCTGGTGCTAGTGGTCCCCATCTCTCCGATCACCAGCCTATATGTCAGAATCACAATCCCTGGTGCTAGTGGTCCCCCCATCTGATAACCAGCCCTTAGTAAAGTTGCAGCACTCCCTGGGGTCTAGTGGTTCCCACCGGCACTGATCCATGGTACCACCTGTCACAATTCCCCACTCCCTGGCATCTAGCACCCCCCCACAATGGCACTGAGCACCCACCCTCCCAGTCACCTTACTAGTATCCTCAATACCACGGGGTTCTATGTTACAGTGAGCATATGTCATCAAAAATAAAAATGGCAATCTACACTCGCAGTGATGACAAGCAGCCAAAAACAAATCTACTTGTTATGTGGGGGCTGTATCCCCCTACCCCTCCGACCTTCACACCCCTAACTAAAGATTAGCAACTCCAGGGGTGCATGTCAGGGAGGAGGTGGAAACTGGAAGGAAAAAACAACTCCCACCACCCCAAAAGTAGCATGCTGCCCCAGCCCCAAACCTTTACCCTCTCCACTGTGGCTGGCCACCCCACCACCACACCACACAGCTAGCCCAGTAACCTGTCACTGTACTGCTTCCCACATACCTGCCATCCTCCTCCATTCCCCTTCTTCCTCTTCTGCTCTTCTTCTTCTTCACCCGTCGCTATCCTGAAACGGTAGCTCACATTACAGGTACTGAAACTGAGTCACTCATATTTGAGTCACTCAATCTCAGTCACCTTTTAATGGTATACCATACCACAGGTGCATATGGCTACTGGTACAGCCCGCCGCACACCTCCTCGGCCAGCTGCCATATGTCCAGGCATGGAGTGCACCCCTTATTTATTTCCCCAGCAAGGGAAGGTTAGTGACGGGCCTGTAATTTGCCAAAACTTCAAAGTCCAAAGATGGCCTCTTGAGAAGGGGTCTTATGACAGCCCTTTTCAAGAACACCGGAAATACAACCTCTCCAAGCAAACACCTAACAATCTCAGCAATTACCAGACCACTAGACTCCCGGCAGTCTAACAAAGACTGGGTTAGTCCGGGGCCCAGATAACAGAAGGGGGAACACAGCTTCATGATCATCTGCAGAATATCTTCAGCTGGTATGGGGTGAAATTCTTACCAGACTGACCAAAGGCCTCCGTTAGTCACAGACTGTAGCATGCTGGACCAGGATAGCCTACTAGAGGAGACCGAGGAATGAATAGAGGATACCCTATTGTGGAAAACCTGGTCAACCTGCTTGCATTGCTCGCATTATCAGTACTACTCCAGAATGTAGACAGGTTGGATGCAACAGCCTGTCCACAGTGTGGAAAATCTGAACTGACCTGTTAACCCTTGCAGCAATCACATATGGCAGGAACTCTGTGTTTTTCAGAGTGATTGCCCCATATACGCTTTTTTTGTTGTTGTTTAACCAGGTATAGCACACTAAGCTGATAGCTTTTTGACAGGAGCGACCTGGGAGCACAAGGAGGTTAAGTGACTTGCTCAAGGTCACACAGTATTCAAGTGGAAGCTGTGGGAGTCAAACCCAGGTCTGGTCTGCTGGATGTCACCAGATTTGCAGCTCAGAGCCTTAGACCACTGCGCTATACTGCCTCCATTATAATGAGTTAGTCTATCTTCCAATAAGCCTGATCTTCACCAAGAATGCATCAATCTCTGCCCTTTGGCCTTCAACCATCTGAGCTCCTCATTAGACCAAGGGGAGCTCAGCCAGGAGTCTCTTGGTTGTACACGAAAAAGTACAAGTGAGTCAAGAGCTGCAGTAATAGCTGTATTTTAAGCTTCCACTGTATTCTTGACCCTGTCAGCACATGCAGTACCTGCAACAGGCTGAAGCAGTTCAGTACCAACAGGACCCTGCAAGTGTCCAGATCACTTGAAGGTTGGTACCGAACTATCTCCACTGAGGGGTTAACACATATTGAGGGGCCCTGATCTGAAAAATCACAGTATAATGGTCCAACTGACTGACCGGGCCAACTTTGACATTAAATTGGTCAAGCCCAGTGAGAAAACCAGGTTCAAGGTGTGGCCAAATTCATGAGTAGCAGAGGTAGCAACCTGTGTGAGACCCAACAAATTCATCTGTCAGAGAAATTCCTGACTATCAAAAGGGCTCAAACATTGGAACCATGTTCAGGGTCTGCCTTGTTCTCTGATTAGTATTGGTATCTAGTACCCTTAAACTGCCTGTGAAAATGGATAATTTTAAATTACTTTTTATTCTTGTTTTATTATGACTTCATGTTAATACTGTACTATACATTTCAAGCTATGGCTCATACTGTAGTGCCTACCAGTGCAATGTTGTACTGTTCTCTTCATGCTGATGTCTATGTAGGACCATTCTGCCTTACAGTTGGGTATGTTATTTCTTGAAGCAGCTATAGCCACTAAGTTACAAGTCTTACATTTTTGCATAGTACTAATATATCTAAAAATTAACAGTTTTGCTCCAATTTGGCTACTGCAGATTGTGCCCTTGTTTTGCTACTCTTGCTTCTATCTGGTAACATTCAACCAAATCCTGTTCCTTTCTCAGGTGAGCATGATGCAGTACTGTGACATCTCAAACACACTTTATTCATTGTTCATGTAAACATTAGGGGACGGATATTCAGACTGCACCGGGCAGTGGTGCAAGCTTGGGCGCAGTGCAACTGGGCTGCGCAGGGGCCAGGACCAGGCGATATTCAACGGTGATGCTCCATGGCTCAGCACCATTGAATATGACACAGGCGGCGCACATACTGCGCATGGTGCAGTGGCACTGTGCCAGCACAAGACACAGAGAGGAGCACAGGGATGCGCCAGTGCAAGTGCAGTTGCACTAGGTGCATCACCCGCGATATTCAACTAGGGCATGCAAATGAGGCCATAATATATGCAAAGGTGCAAATGGGGCCATTGCATGTCATTAGCTTCATTTACATGTGATCACCTGGGTTCTGGTTGCCTGGCTCCCTGCCAAGCTGCTGCCGTCGGGGGTCGACACCCTGGTGGGCTATTTTAGTCCCCCCCACTCCCGTATGACCGATCGCAGGCAGCTGTATAAATTACAGTAATACCTGGTGGTCTAGCAGTCCCCTTCGTACACCCGATCGCGGGCTGTTGTAAAGAATAAAGATTTACCTGGTGGTCTAGCAGTACCCCCATACGCGTAACACTTTCATTCACATATCTGGTCCTGTGTAGTACAGTATGGTCTGCAAGTCCATTGGTCCACACTGTGGACCAATAGGTGTACAGATCATACTGCATGCTGTCATTGGCAGGCAGCCAGGTGGTATGCGGGCAGGATGCTGCCGCCCGCTGATAACAGGGGTGCTGGATGGCTGGGGACCTCTGTGAGTGGGTGGGAGGAAGGTACCACTGGACCATCAGGTAATTCTTTGTTGCACAACAGCCACGATTAGGCGTACAGGGGACCACTAGATCACCATGTACATCTTTATTCTTTACATCAGCCCATGATTGGGCATATGGAGGGTACCACTGGATCACCAGGTGGTTCTTTATCTTTTACAGATGCTCGCGATAGGGCGTACAGGGTGGGTGGGCCACTAGACTACCAGGGGTCAGGCTGCTTGTGGATGATGTTCCTGCTGGGCAGGTGGCCACCCATGGCTTGCAGGTATTGTGTTGCATCTTGCAATACAGCTGCCCACCTGTGGGCAGCCAGTGATTGAGCCTGTTTATTTCGGCTCAGCACTGAGCACCAGTGTGCGGCACATGTAGGGGTTGCGCCAGCATATGCACCGCACATCCTGGGCTGAATATCAGGATGTGCTGCATATGCATGAGCACACCCCCTGCATCTGTGCTGCATACATTACCAATGCAGCCCGGCACATCGGGGGTTGCGCCGCACAACCTGCCCCTTTGAATATCACGCGGGGTGCATTGGGTGCTCAACCCCTTTGAATATCATGGCCTAGAAGTTTATTATCAAAATTAGATTAACTTAGAACATAGGTATTAGGAATGGTTTCAGTCTGCTCACAGTGTCTGAGATATGGTCATCAAACAGAAAATCCTATTCAGAAATTGTGATTCCAGACTATTGCTTATTAAGTAGAGACAAGCTAAGAAAACATGGGGGTAGGTCCCAATCTATTACAAGTTGTTTTCTGTGGTGGCTGAGGATTTCACTAATACTTACTCATCATGTGAGTTTCTTTCTGTTGTGTTATGTTTGTGGGGCCCCAAGCACTTATCATTAGCTACCTTTTACATTCTTCTAGCTTATTCTGAGGATGGACTTGCTTTGTTGTCTGAGTTCAGGCAATCCAAACATGACATGAAAGAAATCATTCTGAAATGCCAATATTAATTGGAATGATAAACCAAATTGGTAATGTGGAGATCACCTGAGAGCTAGAACCTTAAGCAAGTGATTTCCTCAGCTACCAGACTAAATTATAAAGTTGGCACTGAACCAGAGAATTCCTAGCACTTTTGTTACTGCACTTGTTACTGTTCTCTGTTTATTTAAAATTGTTATATTGTCTTATCTGTATTGATACTGTCATGTACCTTATTTGTCCTGCAGTCCCAATATTTTTAACCTTTGACTGATGGTTAACTGCTGGAGTTCCAGTATTGTTAACCTTTGACTTCTTGCCTTAGTTTTGTAACTTTATGTTGTACTGTCCATCACTGGACACTTGTGAAAATGGGCAACTTTTGCTCACATGCCTATCAGTATAAATAAATAAACTGAACTGAAACTAGAGTCCCTAATAGATTGGATAGTCACCTCTAGATCAGATCATATCCATCAAGTCCATCCTTTATCAAATAGCCTGATGACCCTTCTTCAGCTATTTGCTATTGGAGTGCTCACAAACCTCATTTCACTCCTCTACATGCAACCTCTAGATCTAGTCATAATCTGAACATTAGTGAATTCAGGAATGCTGTTTCACAGATGGACTGATTGTCTTTGCATGCCATCTCCTTGGTAGATTTTATGTTGGATTATCTTATACATGAATTTAATAGGGTTTGTAAACACTTTGCCCCTATCTGTTGCTTACATACCAAAAACTGAAGTTAAGAATGGCTCATGCCTTGTCTGATACAACTTATGCAAGAGAAAGACTGGATCTGGAAAGCTTTTAGGAAACAATGTACACGTTCATCACTGGTCAAATAGAAAAATCAAAGGAATAAATGTAAACAATTGCCTAGAAAGATTTAAACTCCCAATTTCCATTTCAAAATGGCAACAGCCAAATTGGCAAATACTAAACAATCTCATGGAAAGACCAGTTCCACAGAATACCACTTCTGACTACTGAACAAGGTAACTTGACAATTCCAATTGAAATTGCATGAGCTCAAAACCAGGTTTTGTTGAGTCACAAAAATTACTCCATTGGTTGATCTATCAGATCTTGAGCATATTAGGACTAGCTGTGGTGATTCAGATGCTGGTATTAAGTTTAGTTCACTAAATGTAGATACAACTTTGAAGTACCTTATGCAGATTAACTTAAACACTAGAATGAGACTGGACAATATTGATCTAAAACTCTTTTCTTTGGTTATTGATGTACCGCCTAATCCTCTGAACAGATTATGCAATTATTTATTAGCTATTGGAAAGGTCCTGAGATTGTGGAAGCAGGCAACCATGGTCCCTATTTTTTAATCAGGACATTGAACCCTGACCAAAAACTGTCGATCAAGATCCCCACTTGCCCTGTTGACCAAGGTCCTTGAGAGGGTTGTCTTTAGCCAATATAAGGAGTTCCTGGATACCAGTAATTTGCTAACACTGGTTCTGGGTGCTGACTATCAGACACATACATGCACCTTGTATTTGGGCACTGTCTGGCTTCCCCTCCATCACAGAATCAAATACCAGGCTTGTCTACTTGGGGAAAGAAGCATTGCTTGGCCTTATGACTGAGTACACCTCCAGACTATACAACTACACCCAACCAACTATGAACACCAGAAGTGCTACCAAAGGAGTGTTCCTAGTGCCTTTTAAGCATACTACACTTGCACAATGATCCCTCTCCTACAGGGGCCCTAAATGGCTTAATGACCTACCTACTGAACTCCTTGGGTCCAGCAAAATCAGCCATTTCAAATCCGGACTCCACAGCCTGCTGGCACATGAGACCACCTGCAACTGTTAGCCCTTATCAATGCCACCGGAGGACCTTCCACATTCCCCAGCAACCCATACTGCCCTGAATAGCTTCCCTACCCTTCCTTCCCCACCCCCACCTGACAATGCCTTCCTGGATGCATCCCCAACTTATATTATCCTTGTCCTGGATCTGTCTAGCCCCTCTCAATCAATCAATCAATCAATCAAAATCGTTATTTTGCCAGGTGGAACTTCATTGAGACAAGCTCATTTACAAGCTGGACCTGGGGCAAAACAATTGCCAACAGGGTTAAGACATAACAGGTTGAGTGAACTTACATAACAATTACATAGTAATAATAACAACATAATAACATATAACCATCACATGTAACAAGATACTTCTACCAGAACATAGCAATAGGTTTAACAGGAGGTAGTGCCATTTAAATACAATTGCATAGATACAGATATATGGGCGTAAGGTGATGAGCAAAAGTTTATACAGTAAACATCAGTGAAGGAGTCATAGTGAGCAGGAGTGGCAGTTCCTCTAGAGTTAAAGTGTGAAGAAGATTGAGATGTAAGAGTCCTTTGATAAGTACTGTAGGCATGGTCTGGCAAGTGGGGTGGGAAGGGAAGGGGGTATAGGGAGTGGGGAGGGAAGGTCAGATGAGATAGGAGATGGTGAACATGATGGCCTAGGAAGGAAGGACTGTTCTAAGGGAGAAACATGACAGATGCCACAGGCAATGGTTGGGGTTTAAGTCCAATATTTGAAGTAAAGACAGATCGTGATGTTGGGACCTTGAGTTGGACAATGACAGAGGGAGGACTCAAATGATGCCTCAGGCAATGGTTGAGGTTTAAGTCCAGAATTTAAAACAGTAACAAATTGTAATGTTAAGAGCTTGACTTGAAGCAATGGCAGACCTCAAGGTCCTCAGGAACAAGAGTTTCAAGAGGAGAACGAGACAGAGAGTGAGCCTTAATGTTTCTGGATCTTATTCCAGAGCATAGGAAGAGTGAAGCTTATTGAGGCTCTACCAAAACTTTAGGGATAGCCAGAGATAAGATGGTATGACTTCTGAGAGAATAAGCACTAGGGATGCAGGGAGTTAGGCAGGCTTGTGAGGTACTGAGGTAATTTATGGTGATTGCCTTATATGTCAATAGAATAGCATTCCCTCTAATTCCCTAGGTGGCAATTCCTCACTACCACAGACAAGTGGTTGCTTTGCCATGCACTCTCTAATTGCTCTGCCTGTTTCTGCCCAATTGCACTTAGAAACCTGTTCATTGCACTTAATAACCTGTATTTTTTGTTATGTAGCCACCAGCTGTTTCACTTTTGCATGTTTATTGTTGTCTAGTGTCTCCTTTGTTCCTCTCTCTGTACAATGTTTTCAGTGCTGTAACTCAATGGCTCTGTATTGTGCCACCTGACTTGGAACCTTTGTAAATGAACTTCTGGCACAAAGGTATTAATCTGAATCTTAAATAAATAAATAACACCTTTTCAGCTTGGTTATTGAGATGATCACATCATGCTCGCAACTATGCTTGAAGTCACTTATGATCTTCATGAGGCCTTGGACAATGGGGACACAGTCAGTGTCCTCTTCCTGGATCTTTCAAAGCATTTGCTCAGGTGTACCATGGTAGCCTGCTTTCCAAAGTTCAGACCCTTGGTCTGTCTATATCTACAGAATCCTATTTCCAGAATTACTTGACTATCAGATCTCAGTCAGTCTCTTTGAATTCCTTTTCTTCTTTACTCATTGAAATCACTACCAGACTACCCCAGGGATCAATCCTGGGACCTGTTTTGTTTAGTTTTATCTTGAATGATCTAGCTGCTATTTTACATAGCTTTGAATCCCATATTATCATGTATGTGGATTATACTGTATAACGTGAAATTTTCACTGTCACATAACTTCTGCTATTTTCACCAAAGAACAAATTAGTGCTAAAATGAATCTGCACTAATTAGCACTTTTTCCATTATAGGGCATGTGGCACTAATGACTTAGTGCTAAATTAAATTTGCCCAATAATGGTTACATTTGTGTTCACACTAAAATTTCTTTGCATGAAAATAAATGAAAATTACATACCTACCGTAATTCTTGATCTTCTTGGACGAAGTCTCCACCACTCATTCACACTAATGGGACTACGCCAGAGGCACTAGGACCCACCAGGAGCCAAAAATCTTCAGGAGAGCCAGCGCCAAGGTAGGACCACACATGCATGGCGCCACGAGATTGGCTTGCTCTGTATAGGCTATCTCAGCACTGACCCTCCAACCGTCTCAGTACCTTTTTTACAAAGGAGGTGCAGCATAAACTAATCTAGGAAACTAAGTTAACCTGGACATAAGATGGTCTGTGTGACCCATATAAGAAGGGTAAACTCAACAGGGTTTTTACAGCTCAGCCAATGAGGGAGTGGAGACCAGAAACAGGATGAGTGAGCTCGGGGGACGGTGGGTGGGTGTGTGAATGAGTGGTGGAGACTTCATCCAAGAAGATCAAGAATTATGGTAGGTACATAGTTTTCATATTTTCCTGGACTAAAAGTTTCCACCACTCATTCACACTAATGGGAGAGTACTGAGCTGAAAACAATCCCCTGAGCAGGGTGGCAGGAAAAAGGAGCTCACTTAGGACAGCAGTCCATTAAGGACTGACCTGCCAAAAGAAGGATGCTGTGTGGCATGGATATTCAGGGTGTAGTGCACAGAGCTTCAAGTGGCCACTTTACCGATGTCTGAAATGGGTATGTTCTGAATCTCCTCCAAGGATGCCAACTGCTCTGGTAGAGTGGGCATTCACCCTGCCTTCCAGCTTGACCTGCGCCATTGAGTAGCAATGGTAAAGACACACTATCAACCATCCTGAAATGCATTTGATGGCAACAGGCTGACCCAGCTGGGCCATACAGAATGATACTAAGAGTTGTTTGGATTTGTGCATCTCCTTCATTCTGTTGATACAGAATCACAAAACCCTTTTGGCATCCAGGGAGTGCATTCCCCTTCATTCTGGAAATTTGTAAAGTAGGTCAGAAGGACCAATGGTTGGTTAAGGTGAAATTCTGAGACCACTTTGGGTAGGAATTTAGGGTGAGTTCTGAGAACCACCTTGTCCTTGTGAAATACTATGTCTGTGACCAGGACATGTATTTCAGATACCCTGCTAGTGGAGGGAATGGCCACTAGGAAGGCTGCCTTCCAGGTCAGAAACTTCAAGTCACAGGTTGCTAGAGGCTCAAAAGGTTTATGGGTGAGCATGTCTAGCACAAGATTGATATCCCACATGGCCACCAGTCTCCTGACTGATGGCCTAGTGTGTAGGATACCTTTAAGGAATCTCTTGACTAAAGGTACCTGAGCCACCAACATATTCTATACTGGCTCTTGATAGGCAGAAATCATGCAAAGGTGTACCTTTACTGTCAAGTATTGCAGTCCTGCATTCAACAGGTCTAGGAGGTACTCTAGAACCTTACTTGGTGGGCAGACAAATGGGTCTGGCATGGACTTTGTGCACCAAATGGAAAACCATTTCCATTTTACTGTGCAGGTCTTCCTAGTGGATGGCTTGTGCATGGCTAAGAAGATTTCTTAGATCCTCTGAAGATGTTAAACCTAGATACTTCAACAACAGAACCCACTCAACTCCATAGACAACAATCAGTATCCAATGAAAATGTATATCTGCTTTATTTTCTTTTTACACTGTTTTCTCTTTTTTTTTCCTGGTAGCTCATATAAGTGTATAACTTTGTAATGTTTCAGAACAAAAAAGTTCCTTCATCAGACATATTTGAGCTTTTTAAATATATTCTTAGTCCATACAATATGGGTAATGCCATCTGTGAGTACATAAAAATAATAATTTTACTTATTACATATTCATAACTAGTCCAAAACTTTATTAAATGTGAATCCAGAAATTATTTACAATTCATTAAGTATGTCAGGGGAACTAACCTGACTGTAAATGCAACTTTTTTGAAATAATGCTTTATAATCTCTTAAGTGGAGAAATACTGGAACAGGGGTGGGGGGACAAGGAGGTTTCCAACTTCTGTTTGTACTGTAAAATAAACAGTTCCAAATTACCTATGTTTCATTTTAATTCTTTCTAATTTGTTCAGAAAATCTTTTGAAACCATAAGAATAAAAAATTTCTCATTTACCCTATGTAGAAAATGCCAGGTTTTCAGAGCCTCTCATGGTTATGCATTCTTGTGGGTGGTGTCTGTTTGTTCTGATAAAAGCAAAAAGTTTTGTATTTTAACCCATATTAACTTCTCTCAAAATATAAGTTTCTAAAGTGTATCGAGAAAGGGCTACCTGTATGTGTAGCAATAAGAACAGCCGATCCGGCCATCGGGATCTGGTAGTACCCACTGCGAAGATCCAGCACAGAGAACCACTTGCTACCATTCAGGCAGTCCAAAGCATCCTGAATGCGGGGCATTGTGTACTGATCAGGGATAGTCCGCCGGTTTAAGGTGCGATAATCCACGACATCCTTACTGTCCCATTCTTTTTCCTCACTACCACAATGGGGAAGCATATGGGCTTCTGGATTCTTGTATTACACCAGCAGCTAGCATCTCTTGCAGATGCCGTCTCACATCATCTATGTCAGCAGGTGCCAGGCGCAGACTCTCACGAAATGGCCTTTCATCATGCAGCCGGATATGGTGCTCAGCTCCTTGCACGCATCCTACGATCCCATTCCTTTAAAGAAAACACCTGGTCTCTCTGGGCAAGCTTCTCACTGATCCTCACTTTCCATTCAGCTGGCAGCGGGAGTCGCGAAATCAAACAAGTCAGGCGTTACTCTGTCATTCTTCCTTGAACTCTTGCTGCTGGGTAGCACTGCAGTGTCTGCACAATGCACATTAGCCAGGATGCAACCTCTATTTACTCGAATGTCTCTTTCAGACACATTATGAACTTGGACCATTACCCTTCTGGCATAAGCATGGGCTCTAGCAGGCAAAATACTTGGCTTGACCAGCAGTCCTCCGGCAATTTTCCATCGCCTGGTGCATCCAACATGAATATTTTATTCTTGACATCCTTTCTGATATGGACTCTCCCTGTAAGGTACACTGGGCATTTGGCACCAGGATCAGAGACTCAGGATCCTTCTTCCAGACAATTCCAACCGGTTCCTCTGGTTCTATTTTCAGCATCTCTCTGTGCCTCATAGGCCTTCTTAATTAAAGCCGGAACTCTTAAAGCTCTACTAGTCTTTGACCCTGTTTTCATAACACAACTGTCACAGCCTTCCAAACATATGAGCATTAGTCCCAATTAGTAGAGGAACCCCATCATACAGTCCAGTAGGGGACACACTAAGGCCAGGGTCTCTACTTGTTGCCACTCCAGCCACAGAGGTGGGAAAAGACAGCCAAATTCAGATATATCCAGAGTAGGGGTAGGCCTTCTCACTTAACCCCAGACATGCAGTCCCTCCAACGGTTGTAAGGTACATCAGACAAATGCTTCTGATACCAGATCCTGGAACATAATTGTCACTTGGGAGCCACTGTCTAATACAGCTCTTGTAGACACTCCATTCACCTTTACAGTGGTCTCCATGGAGGGACCCACTATTCTGGACCAGTCTGGAGGCAGTAGTGGGGCCTGGGCAACTGACCTTGCCACAAAGGGCGTGAGTTAGCATTTTGGTGCCCTCACTGGGATCATTCGTGCACCTCTTAACCACTGATTTCTTCTCGAAGCTCTCCTGTAGCCTATATGCAACTTTGTCAGTGTCCTTTTGGGGACGGCATTCTCTTTCATGTGCCCATCTTCCCACAATTATAGCAAAACATACTTTCTGGAGTTTGAGCTGGCCGAGGAGCCACACTGGGAGCCAGGTCGGGGTATTACTAACTGGAAACCTTGGTGCCATCTCTGTCTGCGGCGTGATAAGCATTTGGAGACATCTCATCAGTTTCTCCACTTCCATGGTCAAGACATTGAGTTTGAGCTGTTGTCAGCAGGAGATGCATGGTGGGTACCCCACCCCATAGCAGATGCAGTCGGATGAGGGTCGGGGCCTGTACTTGCAGGCGGGCCTTCATAAAGACTGTTTTTATTTCCTGAACTCTCTCAACAGTTCACCCCATGTGGCATACCTTTTCCTTCTCAGAGCACTCATTAACTGCCAACCTCTGCCCTGAACTTCACTTGACTGGGTCACCCTCAGTCACTCGGTCGAGCAGCAGCTATTGGTGCAAGTCACTCCTGGGGTCACCTTTTCTCAACCCCTCGATTTTCTCTCATTAGCTCATCATAGGAGGGTTGGGATTCCAGTTGATTGGCCAGGCGTAACTGATGCAACAGCAGTTCTGAGAAGGGGCAGACTTAAGGATCCCATCCAGCCCAGTTCGCTCCAATTCAATCGCTGGCAAACTACCTTTCTGAGGCATTCTTGCAACAATTTTTCCAGCCAAGATACATACACATACAACAACTCCCCTTGGTACTGTTGTGCATTTCTTACTCTCCACCACAGGTCCTCATCAGAATCTGGGCTCCCATACACATTCTCCAAGGCCTCAAGATAGTCCTGTGCAGTCACTTCAGGGTTACTGGCCCGTTTGGCACAGATGGTAGCCAGGGCAGGACCTCGGAGCTCTCACTAACCTCTTTCACTTTTCTGCTTCCGAGCATTGCCATTCTAGCACTTGAGGGGCAACATAGTCTATCCAGGTCTCCCAGTCATCCTCCCCTTGTGGGGTGGGGAGGGTGCCAGAGAAAATCCTCAACCTCGGTAAGAGTCGTGACTAATGGCAGGTACAGACATAGGGGCTAGCACTGGCACAGAAGGAGGGCAATAACGGGTGCTGGAGGGGAGAGGTGTTGGGGAGGAACATTCTCAGGTGGCAATAATAGTTTCTTCAAATCCTCCACAGTTTTCCCTTCCTCCAGCAACCATTTAGCAAATTTCTCCTCAAAGTTTCAGATAGTGGTGGGGCTCATTCCCCCAGGTCTTCTGTCCTGTTATCACTCTCCAGGCAGTGAGGGCTCCCTCTGGGGTAATGGTCTGTGGCACTTTGGAGCTATCTATGGGATCCTTAAACTCTACTAGGGCCAGGAAAGTGTGGGTGAGCAGATCAGCATTTCGACCCACAACCACAGGGTTTTGTAAACCTTCCACCTTGGAAAGTACTCCTGTACAGTGTCCGTATTGATACCCAGGGGATGTCCAGAATAAGCATAGCATTCTGGGTGTTGATCTCCTCCCAGTACACCACTCCACCAGCGGTGCACAGCCACTTCTGTGGGGTACCCATTTATTTTTTTAACAGTGGTTCGTAAATGTGGCCACTAGAGGACACAAAATCCCAGCGGTGAGCCTCCAAGATGTAACCCCTAGGTGGCGCTGTACCAAGGGCTACTACCCCTGCCTGCTTGACTACTGACAGGTTGAGGGGCCTAGGTTCTATGGCGGGTGCCTCCACCCAGAGGTCAGGGTTTGTAGTGGTTAGACTAGCTTGGTCACAGCCCTCTGGGACACTGAGACCCCCTTTTATTCCCTCTAGTGGCTCACACAGTACACAGGAGTTACAGCCCCAATACCCCACATATACACACTGTTCACTCATAAAGTACCACTTACCCTCGAGACTGATTCTGCAGCACGTCTCTGAGGACCCCTGTAAAATAAGGTTAAACAACATACACAGCAAAATACAATACTGTTTCCATAAGTACCAACACCACAGACAGTATATAGTATAACAACAACAAATCTGATTTATTTAGGGGACAGTAACATGGGAGGGGGCAATCAGGTTAATTGGCGGAATTAAATCACAGTACTGTGCACACATACAGGGTCTGAAAAGTCACACTCTGGGTACCCAGGTTGGGGGGGCTAGCCAGGTCCGTTGCCCGGGGTTGGCCGGCAGGTGCAGATGGACAGGGCCCTGTAGAAGAAAATATATGCACAACACCCAATTGTAATCCGGAGCAGGATGGCTCAGTCCATGAAGAAGTGAAACAACAATAATTAGATGACACACTTGTAATTGAAAACAGGCTGCAGGGGAATACCTGATTTGTACTCAATACCCAAGCTGAGAACCGGATGGTGGATGTTCTTCTGGATTTCCAGAACAACAGGGCATGGAGACAAGGTCCTTGTGACTGGACCCTGCTGCAGTAGATAGCAAATAGATTTATTCCGAGACAAGCTTGGATTTGCTTCCAGCTTCAACACACAGCACACAGCACAGGGGGTTGGAAATAGTGATTCCCCACAAGCACTATGCACATTCATATGTAAAAGGAAAGTACTATACCAGGCAGGCTGCTCCTAGATCCCGATCACAATTACTGCAAAATACCCGGGAGCACACACAGTAGCTTCAGTTCCTGACAGACCGAGCGCGATTCAGCAATTTCTCCAGTCTTCTACAGGGTGAGCCTGGTTTCCACTCTTCAGACTTCCTTCTTTCTCCTCACAAATTGGATTCAGTCCGAACTGACACTTACAACGGCTGCAGGCCGAACCTCAGGGCCTCACATGCGCTTCCCGCGCAAAACTATACACCGAAGAAGCACAGAGCTCCTTCTCTCTTCACTGTCACAACTGATCTAATCTTTCCAGTCACAGAGCAGGGCATTTCCTTTAGCTCCACACCATTCTGTTGGCTGGTTCGGCTGTCACTCACAATAAGACTCCCTCTGTTGAAGGAAAAAGGCACCAAGGTTAAAACGACATTTCTGAGTCACTGCCCATACAATCCCCTTGTGGCTGGCTCAGAATTGAGAGTCAAAATTCCGATTTGTCCACAGGCTCCATTTGAGGGTCTCCCTATCATCCTGATTGGTCCAAGTCAGCTATTCAGAACCAAAATGAAAGAGCTACACTGAAAAAGTTTGTGCCGAAATGAAAACAGGTTAGACAAACTACATTTTCTCAGTCACTCTAAATGATTTCTGGCAAACAGTTATATCTTTCAACAAGGCTCCCTCTGCACATGCAGCAACGGCAGAAACGGAGCAAATTGACAGCAGCCCAGGTGGGATTCAGGCATTAGAACACACAGTCCCCCCCATACAAACTAATTAAGTCTGCAAGCAGACAGCTCTTAAAGAGACAGTACGTGGAGGCTCAAATAGCACTAATTTGGAACGACATTTAAACAGCTCAGATGCCGAACACTGCCCAGACTTGGAGCATTCAGGCAAGCTCCTAGAAGACTTTTGGGAACCCCCATTTACAGGGGGGTTACACCCTTCCTGGCCTGGACCTATGGGGATCCATTTGACAGAGTGCTGCCACGCAGCCAATAGATACAGCTCCCTGCACCCTCAGAGACAGGGAACCTCAGCGAATACACACCGACTCATAACTTATACTCTGAGCATGCAAAATGAGCAACACAATGATGTCAAGGTACACCATAATCCAAAAACAAGAGTGCTCACTGGGGGACAGGAACAGGCTCTGGATGGAGGACAGGAATGGATTAAAGATAAACAAGGCAATAGTCACTCCCCCAAAATCCTGTCAACCACTGATAAGTACCCACATAATCTTTGCTGTCTCCCCTACTTTCACACCAGTACCCCAAAGTCCCTTGGGAGTTCCCAACACAGTCTATTAATGTGTGCACACAGAAGGTGGTTGCAAGCCTGATGTTGGACTATGGTGCGGTACTGACAGAAGGCTGGTGGCTGAGGATCCCAATTTGTGTGCTTTAACACAGATGCAAATTGCTTCTGACTGTTGCAATTCTAAATTGAACTTGTATGTAAGTCGTGCAGGAATGATCATCAGTTAGTTAACTGGTCCTAGCTAGCTAAAGAGTGGGTATGCTCTCAGTACTTGTGATCTTTAGCAGTTTCTGCAGTAGCTGGCTCTGTCCAGATATCTCCCTGTCAGTTAGCAAATGCAGGCGGGGCTGCAGGTGAGGTAGACCCAGTACAGCTTCCGTGTGGTGAGGTGTAACGGCTGTGCTGGTTTCCAACAGAGGTGTTGCTAGCATAAGATACTACTAGGGTCCAGGGCAGGCCAGAGGTGTCGTGGCCACCAAGGCCCCTAGAGGCTGTCAAACGTTTGGTGTTCCCTGGTGCAAAATAGCACATTTCTGCTACTTTTTCCTTGCTTTTCTTCACCCACTTATACATTACTTTGTGTCCTCTACTCTTCTGTTGGCTCCTTTTTCAGGTAAAGACATCATATTGTATATTAAAATTCATAGACTCAGTACCATACAGTCCTCTTTAAAGTCATTATAAATGACACTGTAGATGAGCTGGAAGGGATGATCTGCCTCTTTGTGGGTGACACCAAAATCTACAATAGGGTGGACACTCCAGAAGGGGTGGATAGAATGAGTAGAGATCTGAGAAGGGAGTGTTTATGGGCATGGCAGCTGGGTTTCAATGCAAAAAAGTGCAAACTCATGCACTTGAGGCACAGAAACCCAGAGCCAGAATACTAAATGAGAGAAAAGATATTGACGGTCGCCAAACAGGAAAAGGACCTGGGAGTAATCATATCTGTTGACCTCAGGGTGTCGAAGCACTGCATTAAGGCAGTGGGTGGGGTCAGTAGGATGGTAAGATGCATAGGGAAGGGTATCACCAGCAGAAGAAGGGAAATGGTGTTGCCTCTGTATAGATCACTGATGAACCCCACCCCACCCCCTAAATATTGTGTCCATTTCTGGAGACAACACCTGAGGAAGGGCATAGAAAGAGAGGAGGTAGTACAGAGGAGGGCAACTAAAATGGTGCAGGGTCTGCATCAGAAGCTCTACATGGAGAGTCTGTAGGACCTCAATATGTACACCCTGGAAGAGAGAAGACTGATGGGGGATATAATAGAGACATATAAATACCTCATGGGGTAAATAAGGTGCAGGAGTGGAGCATTTTTCAGAGGAAAAGATGCACGAGAACAAGAGGATGTGAAATGAAGCGGGAAGGGGGTAAATTCAAGAGAGATGTGAGGAAGTACTATTTACTGAAAGAGTGGCAGGTGCCTGAAAAAGTCTTTCAGTGGAGGTGTTGGGGGCAAAACTAGTGGTGGGCTTTCAGCATGAATGGGATAGGTACAAGGAATCTGTGGGCAGCAAGTGTGGAAAGGAAGCTGGAAACCAAGTAGTTTCTATTGTGATAGCATAGGCAGGGGTAAAATATAATCAGACTGGGTGGGCCAAGTGGTTCTTATTTGCTGTCCAGTTTTGTGTTTCTATGTATCTCTAAAAGCTTAAAGGGGACAGGAAATCTGTGCTAATTAGCAGTTGTTGGTAGTGTTACTATTGACGGAAATGAAAGACTTGCCTGCAAATGAGCCATATTGAACTGTACCTGAATAAACACTGATGTGAAAAATTATGTTTTCAGTTGTTTCCTTTTTATGGGCAGCATTCTGCACAGTTCCCGTCACAGAACAAGTAATTTGGAGTTTTTACTCTGTCATGGTTTGAGTACAGAATGCTAAACATGAGCAATCGTCCTATCAGAACCATGTTTGGAGTTCTGTGCTCAATGGAAAACCAAAAAAGCAGCTCCACACTGGAGCTGTACAAGCCCAAATCAGTCTCAGTCAAATCCAAAAAAAGGGCAGCACCAGCATCCGTCTCAGTTTATGAAAACAACATTTATTGTATTACATGCCTGTAAAGAAGCAGTGGCAATAAAGGCAGACTCACAAGCCCTGACCAGTTTCGTGCATACGCACTTCCTCAGGGAGGCTGACATAGACACAACCCCTTACTTAAATACCCCCACATCACATATGTTAACAATTATACAATCATCACATTCCAAGTGAACATCAACTTCCAACACATATAAGTAAAAAACATTATGCATCACTAAAAATTCCTATCTGGATATGTATCTCATACAAAACATTCTGAATTCTTTAAAACATTTATGTAGAATAAGGAAATATGTGTTCTAATTGACTCGCAGTGAATTCAAAAACATAAGACATCCAATAATTAATATAAATCGGAATCCAAATCTCATAATTTTTATAAAAAACATTTGTTTTTTCTCATAAGAATTAAATATAATACTCAACCCACTCTAAAATTTATGAAAAGATGGGTCACGACCCGAAGGTCAAAAGGGTCACCTACTAATATGCTCAGACCTAAAACTTTTTATATAATGTTATCATTTTTAGTCAGCATATAAATTATTCAGAATAGGAACCCCTTATCATTATTATCGAGCTCAAAAATATCATTACTCCGTAATTTCGATTTCTTATATGTAGGAGGTCAACAAGGTCAACATAATATGCTCATCTACAATAGACATCATATATAATCTTTCCTTAATCATCTTTAAAGAATCAAAAACAAAAACAAATCCCAGATTTTAACTACAAATAAACCACTAACAACCCGAAGGTCATAAAGGTCACTTACTAGTATGCACATTAAATTTTTATATCATTTCTTCTATATTTCACTGATATCTCATACAAAGTTATTAAAATATAAAGACTGAGGAAGTTATATCTTAGTTGACCTATAATTAATTCAAGATCAAAAAACATCTAGAAATCAAAATACAGAAGGTCAACAAGGTCAACATAACATGCTCATCTTCTAAACACATCCTGTGTAATATCTCTTTAGTCATCTCTAAAAGGAGTCAAAAAATTCAATCCCAATATTCTAACTTCATATAAGCAGCAAAATGACCAGAAGGTCACAAAGGTCAATTACTAATATGCACACTGAAACATTTTTTTTTATACCATTTCTTTTGTATTCTACCATTTAAACATATCCATATAATGATGCTAAACTATAAATAAGGGGAAAAAAGTGTATTTAAAAAACTGGAAAATCGGAAAACCACCACATTATTATCTTTTCTTTAAAAACGGTAAGACAGAGATACCCTCATTTAATCCTGGTGTTTCAACACCCTTTAGCGTAAAAATCCAAAAAGCTTCCCTTTCTAATAGAAAATTGTCTAGATCCCCCCCTCTTTCACCAACAGTCACTTTCTCTATACCTATAAAACAAAAAACATGTTCCCATTTCCAGACTGTGTTGCTATGTGTTTAGCTAGTGCATTCTTCAAATCTATGTTTCTTACTGCTCCCAAATGTTCTGTCAATATAACCTTAAACGGTCGACTAGTCTTACCCACATAAAATGCACCACAAACACATGTTGCCAAATACACATACACCCCGCTGAACAATTAATAAACTGTTCAATTTATATTCTTTTGGGGATTTTGGAGAACAAAATCTGTCAGTCTTCTTTATCACCGGACAAAACTTACAATGTCCACATTTAAATGTACCTTTTGGCAAAGGTGGTGGAAAACACGTTTCTACTCTCAACACAGGCTGTAAACTATTCACTAGTCTATCCCTTAGATTACTAGCACGTCTATATACCATACGTGGCATCATCTGTACCCATGGTGTCAATAATGGTTCAGTCTGCAATATACTTCAATGCTTTAGTAAAATATCTTTCACTTGTCCTGATTTTTTAGTATATGTACTTACGAAATTCAAAATACCACTATCATCTACTTGCTTTTTTGTTTTATATCTCATAAGCCCTTCCCTGTTTTTTTCAAGAGCCATTTTATTAGCCTGTTGAATTTTTTCTGGCTTATAGCCCCTCTCGAGAAATCGTGTCTCCATTTCAGATGCCCTAATCTTATAATCTTCTGTAGCAGAGCAATTTCTTCTAATTCTCAAAAACTGTGCATCTGGAATATTTTCCACAATATGTCTAGGATGGCAACTCGAGGGTAATAATATTGTATTCCTGTCGCTGTCTTTTCTAAACAGATCCATTCCAAGTGTACCATCTGGCATCAGGGTTATATTTAAATCCAAAAAATGTACACTCACGGTGCTACTATCCATTTTAAACCTCAAATTTGGATTTGTTAGTTCTAAAAATAACACAGATTCTTTAAGTTGTTCCATAGTGCCAGACCAAAGCAATAAGATGTCGTCAATAAAGCACTTCCACAGAACAATTTTACCAAAAAAAGGATTTTCATGTTGAGATAATACTATTTCTTGCTCCCAGACCCAGATAAATATTTGCATAATTAGGGTCAAAAGTAGCTCCCATTGCCGTACCCTTAATTTGTCGATAAAACACATGCTGAAACAAGAATACATTACATTCAAGTACTATCCTCGCACAAGTAACAATAAATTCTCTCAATTCCATATTTAACTCATGATTATTGCCTAAACATTGCCGTAATGCATCTAGTCCTTCAATATGTGGAATGTTTGTATACAGGAATCAATATCCATAGTGCACAAAACCCAATCTCTTTCCATTCTCACATCTTTTAGGATGTTCAACACATCAGTAGTGTCCTTAATATATGAAGGTATGCACTTAACAGGCTCCCTTATAAATGTGTCCACATATTGGGACAAAGGCTCTATTACTGACCCTATACCAGAGACAATCAGTCTCCCAGGTGGGTCCACCATTGTTTAATGTACTTTAGGCAATACATATATAGTACTACGGATTGGGAGATTTTACTTTCAAAAAATTAGCAATTTTAGCATCAATAATGTTCCTTCTACTAGCACTATCAACAACATCTATAATCTCTTTCTGTATAGAAAATGTAGGGTCCTTACTCAATCTCACATAGAACTTATCATTAGACAGTTGACGATGGACTTCCTGCACATATTTTACAGTGTCCATGACAACAACAGACCCCCCTTTATCTGCTGGTTTTATAGTAATTAAATCATTACTCACCAGCTCATTTAATGCAGCACGTTCATCACTAGACATATTAATAAAAAAATTTTCATTTTTCGTATGGAGAATATCTAAGTCCTTCAAACATGCTCTTTCAAAGACTTGAACAGTAGGATTACTTGGAGGGAGAAATGTCGATGGTATTTTAAGTCCAGACAATTGTTGATGTGATGTAGAAACAGTACTATCATCCCCAACTGATGTAAATTCTCCACTTGATGCAAAGAAAGCTTTCAGATTCAATTTCCTTGTTAACTTCTTCATATCCACATGTACTTCAAAAGGTCTCTGTATTACCGTAGGTACAAATGTCAATCCTTTATTAAGTACCTGGATCTGTATCTGTGTCAGTTCCACACTAGACAAATTTATTACATTCATTTCAGATCCCAATCTCGACTCCTGCTCCAACCTCTCCCTCTGCCCCTCCTCATTCCTCTTTGTTGAAACCTGGGTCCCTCTGGTCTGTATTCTTCTGCCATCTATTTCCACCACGCCGTGTTCGTCGTTTTCGAAATGGACCAACCGATTGCTGCGTCTCAGACCCCGGACTTCTTTTATCTGAGACGCTTCTTCTAAATCCTCACTTTCCGACTCACTTGTATGAAAACTTGTATTGCTGGCTCTAAGAATTGATCTTGGACTACGAGCTGACAACTGATTAAACTTTTTTTCTTTCCAGGTCCAAACTCTATCCAATTCATAATCCTTTCGATCTCGTTCAAACTTCGTCATTTTTATGGCTTTAATTCGTTTCTCTTGTTTCTCCACTTTAGATTTAAGTTCAGTTTCTAAATTCAAGAACTCCGGAGAATCTTTAAAAGCAAGAACTGCTTTCTCCTTTTGAGTTACCTCTTCCCGCAGGATCATCTCTTGTTCTTGATAGTCTTCTATTACACATTTAACAAACAGCATAGTTGCTGCTTGCATATTGTTTTTTCCATTTTGAAATAAAACTTTCTCTATCAAGTCCATATCCAGGCCACTTTATCACTCTCAGACCCCTAGGTGTTCTATCCACTTTAACATAAGCTTCCAAAGAGGTTCTATTCCATACATTTCGTAGTGCTTTTAAAGTACATTTCTCCAGTTCCAAAAAAGCTTGTTTAATATCTGAAATGGGAGGCTCACCTCGGGTCATAGTTGCAGAAGTAGATGGTTGTTGATTACTAGCAGGTATGTCGATAAATGGGTTTTCCTTCTCATCCAGTTGAAATAATGCCAAAGAGAATGCATTCTCCACAGCTCCAAGGCCAACATCCTTCAAATTGGCCATACTATTCAGGTGTTGAAACTTCAATCACAAATCACAGGCAATCACGGATTCCAGAGTGAGCACACAACACAAATTCAATGGAAAACCAAAAAGCAGCTCACACTGGAGCTGTGCAAGCTAAATCAGTCTCAGTCAAATCCAAAAAAGGCAGCACCAGCATCCGTCTCAGTTTATGAAAACAACATTTATTGTATTACATGCCTGTAAAGAAGCAGTGGCAATAAAGGCAGACTCACAAGCCCCGATCGGTTTTGTGCATACGCACTTCCTCAGGGAGGCTGACATAGACACAACCCCTTACTTAAA
The DNA here is from genome assembly GCA_016271365.2 of Neoceratodus forsteri. Classification (NCBI taxonomy): domain Eukaryota; kingdom Metazoa; phylum Chordata; order Ceratodontiformes; family Ceratodontidae; genus Neoceratodus; species Neoceratodus forsteri. The sequence goes on from CM028136.1 coordinate 882,013,961, forward strand.
TACCATATAAGAACATATAAGAAATCGGAAATTATGGAGTAATGATATTTTGGGCTCCGATAATAATGATAAGGGGGTTTCCTATTCTGAATAATTTATATGCTGACTAAAAATGATAACATTATATAAAAGTTTTAGGTCTGAGCATATTAGTAGGTGACCCTTTTGACCTTGGTCGTGACCCATCTTTTCATAAATTTTAGAGTGGGTTGAGTATTATATTTAATTCTTATGAGAAAAAACAAATGTTTTTTATAAAAATTATGAGATTTGGATTCCGATTTATATTAATTATTGGATGTCTTATGTTTTTGAATTCACTGCGAGTCAATTAGAACACATATTTCCTTATTCTACATAAATGTTTTAAAGAATTCAGAATGTTTTGTATGAGATACATATCCAGATAGGAATTTTTAGTGATGCATAATGTTTTTTACTTATATGTGTTGGAAGTTGATGTTCACTTGGAATGTGATGATTGTATAATTGTTAACATATGTGATGTGGGGGTATTTAAGTAAGGGGTTGTGTCTATGTCAGCCTCCCTGAGGAAGTGCGTATGCACGAAACCGGTCGGGGCTTGTGAGTCTGCCTTTATTGCCACTGCTTCTTTACAGGCATGTAATACAATAAATGTTGTTTTCATAAACTGAGACGGATGCTGGTGCTGCCCTTTTTTTAGTTCTGTGCTCAAACCATGACATAGTTAAAATTCCAGATCACCAGTTCCATGAACAGAACTGAAACAGAATGCTGCCCATAAAAACAAAACAATGCAAAATGCAGTTTTTCACATCACTTTTTTTGCAGGTGCAGTAACATATGGATCATTTAGGTTTATGAATATAATTTCTACAAATGGGAATGTCATAAACAGCTGCAGGTTAGAAATCATTTCCTGTCCTCCTTAAAAAAATAATTACAAAAAAATTAATTTTGAATGTTATCTAAAAAGGATACCTTTTTCACTTCTTGCTGTAGCTTTATTCTTGACATGTCCACCATCGCATCTTGCTCTCTGAAGTTCAGTCTAGATTTACATAACAGACATCAGCATACCTAGCATAATTTTTACAAAAATGCACTGAAGGTCTTGCCTCCTCTTGCTAGACTGACGTTGTTCGGAACACATTATACCGAATAGCATATGTGCTATACATCTCAGATAATTAATTACTCCTAATGTAGCCTCAAACCCTAGTTCTAGATCTATACAATCACATGGGTGTAGTGTGTGTATGTTGTGGAACACGTACAAATAATGGAGAGAAATGAGTAAGTGCCTCAGCTGGGACGGAACCCAGGCCGCCTGGAATACCGGTCCGATTGCGCTACCAGCTGTGCCACCAAGGCAACTGGAAATTGAGCTGTCCCCCAGCACATTACTCTTTCCCCAAATGCACAACCTGGTGGTTGCACAGATAATTACATTTATACAATCACATGGGTGCAGTGTACATATATTATGGAACACATGCAAACAATCGAGAGAAAGAAGTAAGTGCCTCAGCTGGGACCTGAACCCAGGCCGCCCAGAATACCAGTCTGATTGCGCTACCAGCTGCACCACCAAGGCAACTGGAAACTGAGCTGTCCCCAGGCACATCACTTTTCTCCAAATGCACAACCCAGTGGCTGTTGGTAGCGCAATCAGAACAGTATTCTAGGCGGTCTTGGTTCAACTCCCAGCTGAGACACTTACTTCTTTCTCTCCCTTGTTTGTATGTGTTCCACAATATATGCATACTGCACCCATGTGATCGTATAAATGTAATTATCTGTGCAGCCACCAGCTTGTGCATTTGGAGAATGAATAATGTGCTTAGGAACAGCCCAGTTTCCAGTTGCTTCGGTGGCGCCGCTGGTAGCGCAATCGGAATGGCATTCCGGGTGGCCTGGGTTCAAGTCCCAGCTGAGGCACTTACTTCTTTGTCTGCATGTGTTCCTAGTTCTAGATCATTCAGTTATGCTGCACCCAGTAGTGGAAACACTGAACATACTTTTTTAAGGAAAATGGATGCCGCCATATTTTTAAAGCATCCCTACTTGATCATCTGAGGTCAGATCCCATTCCATAAATAACTCAATAGCAAGTTGATACAGCATTTTCCTCCTCGCACTCTCACTTGGCTGAAGCACAAAATAAAGTACACTGTATTTGTGCGAGTTCAGTGGCTGCTACTAGACATGCTCGCTTGCACAAATACAGCTTAAAGTTTTTCTCTCTGTTGAAACCTTACGGTTTTTATAAAAAATAATGCCTGTGCAAAGTTTGTTTTATGAGAATTTTTTACACATCCTCAGTGTGCTATAATCTCATAAATCCCCTGAACTTCACTCTCAGGGTTTATGGAATATCACACATCTCAGGTGTGTGAAAAATCCTAATAACACACACCTGTAGAGATATTCTCTGTGTGTTATTGTTGTGCATACCGGACATGTTTGAAATATATCTCCAGGAAGCCTTTCTTGGCTAAATATTTTAAATTAAAATAATAACAATTATTAATGATTTTAAAATAAAATAAAGCTACCCAGCTAATAACCAACAAGTGATGCAAAGCATACAGTAACTCTTGAATGTGCTTTTGTTTAGTGCAGCTTGTGTGTGTGCCTGTATGTATGTGGGGGAGGCTGGGAGTTGCAAGAATCCCACAATATTATTCTATACAAGTTTTGAGTTTTCTTTTTTTTTTTAATGGTTTAAATATATTTACCCAGGCTAATCCAACTGAGATGCAGTATCTGGCTTGCAGTGGAGTCCTGCTTATACACAGTTTTAAAGCGTCAGTAAGGTACAGGGAAGGGAGGTCCAGTGACTTGCTTCACTTGCTGTACCTAGGTGATATACTGGCAACAGTGAGACTTGGTGGTGGTTTTGAATTCAGTGTTCTGACCACTAAACCACTCTACCACTCCATTCACTGAGCTTTCTTTCAAAGTGGGATTTAAACATGCTGGTTTGCTAAAACATGTCAGGAAATAGAGTTGCTGAATACATCCAAAATCTGATCCAGCTGTCAATATCGGATCATAGACTATCCGAGTCTGAAATCTGATATTCAGCTGTACAAACAAAACGAGAATTCCTGCAGCCCCCTTCCAGACATGTACACTCTCCCAGCCTGAATTTCATAACTCCCTCCACCCAAACCAGCCTGTAACCCACAATTTTCTCCTGCCCCCAAGCCCACTTAGAGAACATAAGCTCGGTTTTCAGAGCCTCGAGAATGCTGCAAGCTCCTGGCGCATGGATCGTTTGGCGCACGGGGCTTGCGATATTCTCCTGGCTGGCAAGTGGGATTCTCACTCCTGAGTGCCAAATGCCCCATTGCAACTGTGCCCAATGTACTAAAATTGGGTGCAGCTGCGTCAAAGGAGATGGACACAGCTGCACCAAAAAACAGGGCTGACGCAAGGGTTGATACAAGCCCGCTGTCACTCTTCAAAATTGAGCTCTGTAGTATGGAAGTATAATTGCCACTCCTTGTAATAAAACAAAACTGCCCCTCCTTGCTAAACCATGAACCTCCCCTTATCCTGGCACAAGTCACAAGTTTCTGCCCCCCCGATTCAGAAGAGGACCCCTCTATCGTAATAACGCCTACAGGTGGCCAATCAGGTGTTGCCACTATAGGAAGATATCATTTCATTCATACATACCTCTGGAATGAAGACGGGCACAAGCTGTGTCACTGTGGGAATTGATCATCCAAGTCACCTGACTCGGATGATATAAAAATTGGAGTAGTATGTGGGGAGTAGGGGCCTGTTTATTGAATCGGGGGATTGGGGAACTTGTGGCTTGTACTGGGGTGGTGTTTTTTTGTGTGTAATAACAGTGCCAACTATAATTATATAGATTCTGTAAGTGTGCTTGGGAGGGAAGAAGGTGGCTGTGGGTTACAGAAGTGGTTTGTGTGGGGGTGTACTTAAACATTGAGGTCGAGGGTGTTGTTTTTGTATAGATACAGCGACAGATTCCAAATCATGTAGATTTTCATATCCATATCTGATTTGGAATCCTAATATCTAACATTTTCAGCAGCTTTATCCGATAATTGTTAATCCTAAATTTCACAAAATTGGAGAAATCCATTTTGAACTGTATACCCGAGCAACCTAATCTGAAGTTTCTCAGCTGTTCTCCGTCTGTCCCCATTTGGGATCAGTTTTCATTCACTGCCACTTCATACAGAATTCATTATACCAATCCCCCTGCTTTCAGTAGCTGGTAGATTCAGTGTGAGAGCATGCACACCACCTAGAGCCAGCATGCAGCTTGCAACTCTGCAGATATCTCTCGGGATTGGCTGTTTCTTCCAAGCAGCATGTGCTGTCCTCTGACCCCTACCAGCACTTCTGGAGGCGGCAGCACAACAAAGTGGCACTCCCTGTGCATTCTCCTATTTGTTGTAATTGTAAAAAGCTATTTCCATCCCTCAGTGCACTTTTGGCTATCATGATCTGTATCTCCTGGTGCCTGCTGCTGCCCAGTTGGACTGCGGGGTTTGGTGCCAGAGGAGCACTGTCAGGCACTTCTGAGGTTATGCTTCCAAGGGTGAAGCAGTTCCAGTATTGTGGCTGCTGCGCAGCTTGGAGAGCTGCAGAAGAATGGTGTGCAGGCTTCTCAGGGTGCTGCCAACCCCAAATGTGCTCCGTGGTCAGGAAAGCAAGACCCCATGCAGCTCAGGGCTGCTGATGACTATGGCGTGATTCCACTACAAGAAATAAGCAGAGCTGTGATCTGAAGTTTACTCCATGGTTCCACTTCCACAGTTCATGGGGACAAGAAGTGAAGAAGCTGCACGCTGCTCTCACCAGCCATGGTGAGTAGGGCACTTACCGCCCAAAGATACAAAGCGAGTGCCCAGTTCAGTCCCTGATCTCACAACTGCAATCCAGACTAGGACCGGGGCCTAGGAACAGTATGGGGGGGGGAGTTACATCTGCCAAGACAGAATCTTGTCTTCCTGTAAAAGAATTTAAGTAATGGTGAAGAATAAGAGGAAAAGAAATGCAAAACATACAAGCTCTCCTGCCTGAACATCAGAATTTTCAAGATTTTCCCTGAGGTGTCAGTATCTCTTTAAAACCCAATTCTTGAGAAGGTCGATGCCTAATGCAATGCATAGAGTACAGGAAATACAACAAATTTCATTCACGACTTCCTTGCACAGTATTTATTTATATATTAAGCTTTTGTTGACGGGATAAGTGCACTAGACAAATCCTGTCTATTTTCAGCACGACCGGGTGAGAAGATACAGATGAATGCCAACTGACATTGAACCAGATTAAGCTGTTGGTGGTATTTTTAGTGAATGAGGAAATTTGGCCCAGAACACTGGGAAATTCCCTACTTCCTGCTTCCTGTGAGCAGGGGACTCATTTTCTGGTGGGACCAAGATGGCGGAGGAGGAGGACAGTGGAGGAGCTGCACATGGGGCTGCAATAGCCCAGAGTAATTCCTTACCTGTTGATTTCACCAAATCTGGAACGCTGAAATGGTGGCTGGGATGCACCTGCGAGGTGGCCAGCAAACGCCAACTCAAGTGGTCCTTCAGTTTCTGTTGCTACGTTGGGGCTTAGTTTGTTCGAAAAACAACGCTGTTTGGAAGAGGAACTTCTTCATGTGAGTGCATTATTGGTACAGGAACGTAGGAACCTCGCTGTGGAGGATGACAGGAAGCGGAAGAGATCAGAGGGTTCCCCGAGCACTGCAGCAGCAGCGGGGCCCAGCAAGTTGCATCTGGCTACTGAAAGGCCGAAAGTCAGTGAAGTTTTGACTTCTAAAGATTGGGGAGATCTGGTAGATGAATCCTGGTCTCCAGAGCATGCACTGCGTGGGGCTGGCTGGATTCCAATTTCAGGTGATTCGTGGAAGCCGACTGATGGATCTTCAGCACTACCGGAGTCTGCAGAGATAAGTACTGTGGCTTTAACAGTCCCTTCTCCTGTTGTTTTAGTCTCTGCACTTCCAGCCTCCCCTTTTCCTAAATCTACTACTGATTCTGGACTACCCTTGGACAGCCTGTCAGTGGAAATGGCTGCAGTTGTAGGCTACTTCCTCTGTCATACAGGGGCCAGCTTTGGAACCTGTGGAAAAACCTTCCTATGCCAGTCATTTTAGGCAACCTCTAAATTAACCAAGCAATGAAATGCCATTTGTTTGCGATATGTTGGGCCCAGGGATAATCCCCCTGATAGATTTTATGTTGGAAAAACTTTATTGAAGAAAAGTATGGGTTTTTCCCCTTCTGAAGTCTATGCCTTGATCCATGTTCCTGGAGAGTTCACATTTGATGTCAGTTTTCGCACCCCAGCTCTTTTGGAACTATTCTGGAGTCGCTATTTAAATCTAAAAACTAATCCCCTGTGGTCAGACTTATTGTACTGCCTCTTTCGAAACAGGCCTTTAGGGTCATTACGATCATGTTCAGAAATGAAGGGGTTAATGTCGTAGATATTGTTAACTGGTTATCTAAAAGATGTGAAATACAGGGGAATCCTGTTCCTATCCTGGATGCAGAGGGATTTTGGAATGGGGGTTGGAAATTTAGGATTAAACTCCACTCTACTGATTCTGATTTGGTGCATCTCCCCTACTGTTTTTTTTTGGGGAGGGATAAGGGGTTCCTTTTTTAACCAGGTCAGCCAAGGGTTTGCTTCAAGTGTGGGTCTTGGACTTACATAAGCACCTCTTGTGATGTGCTAAAATGTTCTTATTGTGGGGAGTCTGGTCACCCTAGTGCTCACTGTTTCCAAACCTCTAAATGCAATCTTTGTGATGTGGTGGGTCACACATTTGAACTTTGCCCTTGGCAGCTAAAACACACGGAAGCTGATTTTGGGGTACAGGACTATTATATTAGGGAGGCAGTTCGACTTGGCATTCCTACTGGAGGAAGGTTGGATCCGGTACCTCTGGGGCTAGTCTCCCTTTGCCTGTGTCAGGTTTGATTGCTAACTCTACCTCAAGCACTGACTCTATAGATATACCTGAAGTGGTGACTCATGAGGTACCAGAGACAGGACAAGGGGGTTATTGCCAGGATTCGGTATTGTCTAGTTTGGACCCCTTGGTAGATGGTTTTACTATGGTTAGTGGCAAGAAAGGGAAATCTGTTAAAGGAAAGGGGAAGGTGGGTAGGAAAACAGCTTTACCTTCCATGCATAGTTCTAGTGCTGACCCTAATACCTTTGCAGTATTGGTAGAGGCTCCAGAGGCGGTTTCCGACATGTCTCTGCCTTCTGCATCCCCCCTAAGGCCTGAGCCCTTGGAACCTGCTGAAGGACAGATTGGCCCTAAGCCATTAGATGGGAAAAGTGGAAGGGTAACAAGAGCATCTAGCAAAGTAAAGTGACTTTACCCTTTCATTAACTCATGGTTCCCTTTTACTTTAGAGTGGCAACTTTAAATGCAAATAGCATTAAATCTCCTGTTAAACGTCAGAGCACTTATTCTCATTTTTTATATGAAAATCTGGACTGTGTTTTCCTGCAGGATGTTCGTTTGCATTCTCCTACGGAGATAGAGGCTGCCACTACTGGTTGGGTATGGGGAGATTGTTTTTGGTCTTTGGGAAGTGATTTGTGTAGTGGGGTGGGGATTTGTTTTTTTCATTCACATATAAAAGTAATTCATCAGATAGAGATTTTAGCCGGTAGGGCCTTGGTTTTGGATGTTAAATGGGGTTCCTTACCCTTACGGTTACTTAATGTTTATGCACCTCAATCTAAATTTGATTGAGTAACCCTTTTTAATTCATTATATCCTTTTCTATGCACCTCTTATGTTACTATCCTTGGGGGGGACTTTAACTGCTCCTTGCCTTCCAGTGTTTCTTCTGGAATGAGGAAAAAAGTGTATAGTGATATGGCAAGCTTGTCAAAACTTCTTGCAGATACTGGCTTGAATGATGCTTTTGGGCCTACCTCTAATGGGTTTGGAAATACTTATTTTTGTGGAACTAGAGCTTCCAGAATTGACTATTTTTTTCTTTCACCAGGGGTTGTAGTGCAATCACAGTCCTTGCAGGAGGTGGCCACATCGGATCATAAAATGCTTAGATTAGTGTTATGTGTCGTGCCTGAAGTTTGGAGGGGGCCAGGTTTTTGGAAATTAAATGTTATCTTATTAGATATCCCTGGTGTGGCTGATGGTCTACATTCCCTTTTTTACACGTCAGTCTGTTTTCTTTCTATATGAGATTTAAATACTTGGTGAGAGGACACAAAATGTGAAGTCAGACTCTATTTTCAAACCATAGGTCATTTAAATGGGAGATTCGGCATGATGGACTTCAATATCTTAGAAACGACTTCATTTTTGTCTACTTTCCGTCAGTCTTTGGGATCTGCAGGTTTGGATCAAATTAAAAGGTAAAGGAAGAGTTGGCTAATTTACAATCTCAGGTTTTACAGGATGTGGAGAGAAAGCATAAATATGGGATTAGAGGTAAAGAAGGATACTTTACCTTTTGAAAATCTGAAACTTCTTAAACACTCCCGAGCTATGATGTATTTAAACACCTCAACTGGGGGGCGTGTTACAACAAACACTGGTATTTTAGATACGATACATGACTATGTTACTGCATCCTTTAAGAGTAGATTGCTCCCTGAGACCCCCATTAATGATTGGTTTCTAGAAGACCAGTCCTGTTTTGTCTATAGATGAGCAGTCTACTTTGGTCCAACCCATTACGGTAGATGAACTAAAGACTGCAATTTGGTCTCTGAAGTCGGGAATTACTCCAGGTGCTGATGGATTGTCCCATGAAATCTATAAAAGTTTGTGGGAAGTTTTGGGTACTGAACTATGTCGGATATTGAATGCTCGGTTACAGGCAGGGTCTCTACCTAAAAAGCATGTTACAGGGTGTGTTGCTTTTACTGTATAAAAATAAAGGGGAGCGTGGGTATTTAGATAATTGGAGGCCTTTGTCTCTTTTGAACACTGACTATAAGATCTTGATGAAAATCTTTTTATTAGATTACGGGTGTATTGGGTTCCTTATTACATCCATCACAATTTAGTGGGGTGCCACATCAAAGGGTTCAGGATGCACTGATCCTACTCAGGGAGCTTATAGCTAAAGAAGCATCTGGAGACATGTTTGGGCATCTGGTTTGTCTTGACCAGGCTAAAGCTTTTGATCAAGTAGAATATAGTTATCTGTGGGAGAGTTTGAGACGGTATGGGTTTCCCTCACAATTTATAAACTGGCTACGTACCTGCTATACAGACATCACTATGATACCTAGCATAAATGGATGGTTGGGAAGAGATATTGAGGTACATAGGGGAGTACGGTAGGAGTGTCCACTAAGTCCCCTACTCTATGTCTTATCCTTGGACCCCCTTTGCATGCTCTAAATAATACAGATGATATTGTTGGATTATCAGTTGGTTATATGGACCCACAGATAGTGACAATAGCATATGCAGATGATTTGGTTTTAGTTCTGTCAGATAAAAATTCTGCTGTTGCTGCATGGACATTATTGCACACCTTTTCAGCTATGTCTGGTTCCTCTATTAATAGGTTTAAAAGTGGGATATTGCCTTTGGGGTATGGGGCCACTGATGTGGCATTGATTTGGGACATGCCTATTAAAACTGGCTATAGGAAGATTCTTGGTGTTTATTTTGGAGGTGTGGATGATCATCGGTACAATTGGGAAAGCCAATTATTGGAGGCATGTAATAGGGTGTTACTCTGGAATAAGGGCCGAATGTCTAAAGCGAAGCAAATTTATTTGATTAAAACTTTTTTGTTGCAATATTTTTTGTTTATAGCTGCAGTTTTCCCCCTCCCCCTTCTTTAGAAACCTCCCTTTATGATGTATTTTTTCTTTGTTTATGTGGTAATAGATTAAATCCGCTGAAGAGGTATCACTTATTTACCTATTGGCGAAGGAGGTTTGGGTATGGTGAATCAGGTTGTATTCTTGCATAGTATATTTATCTTTTATAATTTAGTTCCTTTGCTCAAGGGGGTTGTTAAGATCTGTTCCCCGTGGGTGGCTGATAGTATAGATCCCTTTCTTAGGCATTGGGTTCAGGATTCCTTTTTGGCCCGGCAGGTACGGCTATGTGCATTGACTAGTCACTTTCATACGATGTTTCAAAAGTTGAAATCCTGGCATGTTGTCAGAAAATCCTTTCTTCTTCAAACACGTCAGCAATTCTATAGTACTATATTGCAGGATTACTTTTTTGTGGATCCTTGGTTTCATGATTTACCAGTTTCTGAGCAACATTCCAAATTACAATTATTAGTAAGCAAGAGGGTACCCGCTATATATGGGATTTTTTATGGCTATGTCTCCACAAGAGATTAGGGGTAAAAGGCAATATGAGGCATAAAGAACTCTTGGAGAGGTTTTGTCCCAGGGAGGAAACCTGCTTAGGGGTGGTTGAAACTATGGAATATTTTTTTGTGGATTGTCCCTTTGTAGTTTCCTTTTGGTCCCAATTTCAGGATGTGTGGCCTTTAAATCCTTTTCGGGATCCTACATCACAGATCTGGGTGGAAGGGGTTCTGCCAGGCTCCTGGGTGACTTATGATGTAATCACTATGCGCCTGTTAATGGGTCATATAGGCTTTCAGCTGTGGCAAGCACGAAGTGTAATTTGACACTTAAGAAATTACTCTCTGCATCCCAGATTATTTATAACATTAAGAAGGTAGTACTTAGCTGGAGACTTCAGGAAGGAAAAAGTGCATCCTGAACTGTTTCGATTGTGGTGGAGGAAAATGAACTGGCTTGACACAGGGTAAAGGTTATGGTGCTACGTCCAGGCTTTCTTGAAAAGTGCTGGGTATCCCTGCTTGCAAGGCTAGAACCTCCTTTTGGGGTAATTTTGGTGGGGACAATTTTTTTGCATACGTGTTAGTTTTGTTTTAGACCCACTTCCTCGCTCTAAGGGGGGGCATTTGTATCTTCTGGTACTATTTGTTTTTTTTTATTTTCCAATCATTTTATGATGCTGTTTTGTTGTGCATACTTAGTTTCTATGCTTCCTGTACATTCCATTTCTATGCTAGTATACTTGTTTTGTTTCCATTTGTTGTGCATTATGATTTCTACTGTATATATTATTGTTTGATTGTTGCTTTTTAGTTGCAAATACTCCCCTAATCCTTTTTTAGTGGGATGTTTTCATATTATTTCTTTACATTGCTCTGACATGGTATGTTGACAATACTCATTTGTTTTGTTTTCCATATGATTTGTTTATTATTTTATGTGACATACCACAGTTTACATTTCACTTTTGGTCTACTGTTATGATAATAAACAAGTCCCTACTATTTTATTTGGGGGGGGGAGTTGGCACTGGTTAGTTTTTTGGGCCGCTAAACTGCTGCTGATTTTTGAATGTATGATGTAATACTTATTTCTGTTAATCCTTGTTTTATATTATGATTTTGTGTGTTGTAAACACTATGTTGTATATGTTTTGCTTTCTGGTTGTAATAAAAAATTTCCCTACTCTTTTCAATAAGTGCCATGGGATCTTTAACATCCACCTGAACTACCACCAATCCAGGCAGATGGGACCTCGGTTTAACGTCTCATCCGAAAGGCGGCACCTCAGAAATGCAGCACCCCTCTCATGCTGCATTACAGTGTCAGTACTGGGATATTAACCCTAGTGCCAGATGTGGGAACTGAACCCACAGCCCTCTGATCTCCCGGCCAGTGTGCTACCTACTGAGCCACTGACACTGCTTAGTTGGATGGCATTACCGCAATGTATTCCATGTGGGAATTCCTCATCTCCAAGGCTAGGGCTTTGTGTTCTGGTTGTCCACATTTCAGTTTCAACACGTTGCCATTCCTTGTTTTATTTTTTTATTGTTTCTATTATAACTCTACCTGCTGTGCTGCCCCTCGGCCCATATCCACCTTGATGTTGCTAGCATATTTGTTTTCCAGTGATCACATACACTAAACAATGGAAATATAACATTATTTCTGGTTATTGTCACTGTTAAGATGATTTATAGGTCTTTAGTTATAAAATAATGTTGAAGTGTGATACTAATTTGTCCTACCTGAACAATAGATCATGTGGTGTAGCGTATTGTAAAACTGGGCAGACTGGATGGACCAATGGCCTTTTCATGTTGACATTGTCTATGTTTCTATGTTTATATGTAAACTGTATTTTTAATGACTGCCATTGCCCTGAGCTCTCAGAACCACAGAATTCCTCAGGAAACAGCTTGATGCCATTTCAGTCTCAGCAGAGTTTTCCTCCAGCTAAAAAACAGGTAACGTTGCACCTTGGTACATCAAAATTAATCCTGTCACTATAAATGGATATCATACTACTTTTTGTTTTAAATACTCTTTTTATGCCCTCTTTCCCTGATGTTGCCCCCTCTGCCAGGATACCTCCCAGTTCCATCCACTCACTTCTCTGTCACTTACCTGGCCCCTGGGTATGGGGTCGATCCACAGAGGGTATTCTCTCCAGCATAGGTCATTTTCTTTGTGGTGGAGTCCCTTGAAAATGTCAACAGCCATGACCTTCCTAGACCCGTCTACTGTGTGTGAGGGGGAGGGGGACCAGAGAGTAGTTGGGAGCGATGGAGCCCAAGAGTACCAGCATCATTCTACTGCATGTTGGGGCTTTGCCACCTACATGTTCCCATCTCTCAGGATGACAGTGGTAGTGGTGCCTAGTGCACACACACATGTAGATGTGTGCCTGTGTATGGCGCCACCTGGTGTACTCACACAAACTCTCAGCCCTAAATGTGATGCCAACTGTGGTCACCCAGGTGGCAGTCTAACAGCGGAGCCTATGCCCTGTCTCCTGGGGGCAGGAGAACGTCCTCTGGTATGCTGAATCCTCCTCCCCTTGTCTGGCTCTGATGATCCAGACTTGTTCCTAAACATGGATCACCGGCGTTACAAGCGGTAACTCTACACTACACTGATGGGCCAGCGAACTTTATTACTTTTATAAAAAGGAAACCTTTTCACAGAGTTATTGGGTAGAAATATTTTGGGACTTAGGGCCTGATTCACAAAAGGAGCACCAGCCCTCCGTAAGTGTGGAGGGGCCTGCACAGTTTAGCGTGGCCCTTTTGCACATGTGCGGCATTACATGGCTTCTACAAAACTGGATGCATACCCTCTCCACACCAGATCCCAATCTGCCCATGCTGCTATGCACATGGCCAGGTCGGGATGGGCACATGGATAGGCACTGTGCAGTCTCACAGCTCTGAATCCACACCAGGAGGTGCACAGTTGGTGGGGCATTACACAATGGAGGAGTCTGTAGTAACACCAGTTGGCCCAGTGCATAAGTTACTACTGGCCCTCCCCAAACAATTTTGTAGCTTGATTGACCAGCTCAGTTTGCCCCAGTCCCTGACCTAGCATGGAGGGCTGGGGCTATATTTTTTTCTTATATCTATTTTTGTTCCTCCCAGCCATCCTTCAGGGATATACTTTGTTATCAGGAAACACCCTGTTCAGGCTCTATGAGCAGTCATGGATATGACCGAGAGTGTTTTCTTCCTGATTTCTTCCCAAGTCAGTCCTCGACCCCAGTGATGTGGGCCATGCCTCCATCTGCCTCAACTTCACAGTGTCCCTACTGAAGAGGCAAGCTCCCTGGCCCCAACCAAGGGTTGCCATGGTGTTGGAACCACCGTCACCCCTCCCCAGCTGAGGGGGTAGCGGTGGGTTCCAGCACCATGGCAACCCTGCTGAGCGCAAGCTACAGTACCTCAGCTGAGACCATCCCCAATGCGGTGACCCAGCTCCACTCCCAAACCCGGGTTGCCTGTGTGGCAGTGCAGCAAGCTGCTGCTAGGCCATTGGCGCTGCCCCTAGTTGTTTAATTATGTAAACGATATTTTGTGTTACAGAATCTACATTATGGTATACAGCGGTCCTTGGGGGACTGTCATATCTCACAATCTCCTGTTCCACGTACAGCAGGGGCTCTACTCTGACATTGAGCATCCGTTTGGTTGCTCCCTGTCCAGCCGTGCTCCACCCCTACATGCTCCTCTGGCCCCTGTGTGTAAGTAGTAGTAGTAAAATCTTTATTTTTATACAGGAAGATTGCACATTTACACCATTAGCTCAAAAGGACCTGTTTTAAAAGTGATCCTGTTATACAAATACAAAAGAACCCCAGAGCAAATGCACTGGGGTATGGATTATCCCGGAGGATATTGGCCTTACAGCCAAATTTTGAAGAAACACAAAGTACGAATCTCCACAACTGCGAAGATTTCGTCCCTCAGTGGCTGCGGGTTGAGGCTTAGTCCCTGATGGGCAGAAAATTCCTTTTGCTAGTTCACGCTTCAAGTAAAATAAAACCATCTATATTTAAAATTTCTAATGATCTTTAACAATCCTTCTTCAAGTTAGTAGGCTCTCACAAGGCACATTTACATAGTAACACATTAAATCAAGGTTGGAAGGGACTCTAGCTCAATCATGTTCACCCCCAACCCTATATAAGCAGAGGTAAAAAAAGAGTTCTGTGCAAACATGTACTCATATTGGGAGTCCGTACCCACCCTACTACCCAGAGTAGCCTGTGATTCCCTTGGTAAGGAAAAATATATCCAGGCTTATCCTGAAGTCTTGTCTTTGTGGTCACTGTCTCCGCTGGAAGTGTGTTCCATAGGTTTACTACCCTGTGGGAGAAGTGCCTTCTAATGTTACCCCTAAACTTATCACCTCTGAGCTGCAGTGTGTGTGCCCCCACATCCAGCTGGAGGACACCAGATCAAACATCTCTGTCTATGCAGTCTTGTCAATACCCTTGAGTATTCAGATGACTAACATCATGTCATCACGCAATCTCCTTTTATCCAAGATGAACTTATTAAGGGCAACTAGCCCCTCCTCATGACTTTTATCCTTCATGCATCTGATAATTTTGGCAGCCCTGTGTTGTATCCCCTTGGCCGCCTCAATATAATATAATAGAAAAAGAAAAAGAAATGGGCAGACTGGATGGGCCTTGCGGTCCTTATCTGCCGTCAACTTCTATGTTTCTATGTTTCTAATATCTTTATGTATTAAGGATCTCAGAACTGCATGCAGTACTCCAGGCGAGAACCTGACCAGAAGCCTTGTATAATGGATGGATTACTTTCCCTGCTGTACAGGTCCAACCCTTTTGATGCACCCTAGTGTTATGCTGCCCCACTTGACTGTGGCTGCAGCTGCTTGTCGTGCTTTAGCATCTTGTCTCTTATGGCCCCCAGGTCCTTTCCCTCTTCCAGTGCTGCAAGATGAGCCCCAAACAGCATATGGGTTCTACCTCAGTTGTCTGGCTTGTTCAGGTCCTCCTGAAGTTTCTCCTCAGCCTCAAGGAAGTCCACCATCCTGGCCAGCCTAGTGTCAGCAGAAAACGTAATCAGCCTGCTTGAGACCCTGGCTTCCAGATCCTTTATGAAAATGTTAAACAGCAGTGGCCCCAGTACTGATCCTTGAGGGATGCCACTGAGTATTCCCCCTATCTGGAGTAGTGCCTGGCCACTACAACCCTCTGCTTCCTGCCCCAGTGCCTGTTAACAATCCACCTTGTGTATGCTTTCTGTATACTACGCTGGTGTGCTGTACTTTGCCCAAAAGCTTGTCATCCACCACAGTTCCGAAAGCATTAAAGAAGTCCAGATTTACAACATCTGCACCCTACCCTTGTCCACCTCTCTGTTCACCCCTTCAGTGAAAATGATCAGGTTTTTGGGGAACCTAATCTGCCCCTCATAAAGCTATTCAGGTGTGTGTGGGGGGAGTGAGAACTTTGGCCTCAGCCAAGTGTTCCATTATTCTACCCTTAATAATGGCTTCCAGGTTTTGCCCAGCTCTGAAGTCAAGCTGACTGGCTTGTAGTTGCCTGGGTCAACCTTTCTTGAAGATAAGAGCAATACTGACCACTTTCAACTCCTCCAGTATTACACCTATCTGTAGAGTCTTATGGAAGACTACTGCTTGTGGCCCTGTTAGTTGCTCCCCTAGCCTCACTATGATCCTGGGGCATATCCCATCTGCTGCTTGGGACTTAACCTGTCTTCATCCTCACCAGATAGTCAGCTACCAGGGTGGACATTATGCCCACAGGCTACATCACGGCTACCCCTGATGCTACAGCTTCTCCCAATAAGGTATCACGGTTCTTCTTTGCTCAGGATTTGATGCTTTTGGTCCCTGATGAGCTGAGGGGAGGCACTTTTTTCCCTTTTTCTCTAATTGTTTACAAGAATGCAGACCTCCACGGCTGTCTCAAGCATCCTTGTCAATGAATCATGAGGCACTTCATTGAGGCTGAGGTTCTTGCCCCCCCCCAGCATGGTAGTATAGCCTAGAGTTAAAAGTAACAAGCCGTGAATGAGCTTAGTACATCCAGCAGACCTAGGTTTGATTCCCATAACCTCCACTTGAATACTGTGTGACCCTGAGCAAGTCACTTAACCTCCCCATTGCTCCTGGATCACACCCGAAAATAAGCACTAGTGCCTACTGGGGCTTAGCTGGTTACCAAAGAATTAAAAAAAATCCCACATGCTCTGCATTACCAGCCATATGCAATTGCACCAGACCCTTGTGAAAAAGTTTCTTCATCTTGACAAAGTCTGCTTTTCTGAAGATCTCAGTCCTAGTGGCTGAGGCATGTCTAGTCTTCCCTGTCATCAGGAAGAAAGTCACCCTGTTGTGCTCATTGTGTCCCATTGGTTGCTTTGATGGTTGCATTGTAAATTATCTCATCCTTACGGCTTTAGACTAATGTCCAGGGTGGCCTATCAGAACTGGTCCTCTGTTGGACATAATGCTCTATGAAGCAGCCCTTGAAGGTGGACAGGAACTCTGTCTCAGCCCCGTGATTAGCCCTCTTTAGGTGCCAGTCATATGCCCTGGAGACTGAAATTCCCCATAACCACCACCAGATCAAATTTTGGCTGCTCTCGTTATTTTTTCAAACCAGTCTGGTATGCTGCTGTAATGAGCTGTTTGGGGGCCTGTAGACCACCCCCAGAATGATTATTTTGGCCCCCATTTCCCCATATTCAACCCAGACAGGCACATTTTACCTCGCTTTTGCTCATCTTGTCCTCCACATTAACTCCCTCACTCCCAAAGAATGCCACCCAACCAATTCTGCTGTCAGGCTAACCATTTCAGAATAGTCTGTAATTTGTATCTCCCTATCCTGGAGTCCTAGTCATTTTATTCCCCAACCAGGTCTCTATCAGTGTTACACATCCTGGCCTCTGAAGTACATCATATACATGAGTTCGCCCATTTTGCTGGGTGAGCTACTCATACTAGCCTGCATGCCAGTAAGGTTAGCTACCCCTTCAGGCTACCTCACACTGCCCCAGCCCATTTCTGTTCATTGGTTGTATTGCTTGCCTGTTGCCACCTGTAGCCTCCTCTCCGTTCCTAGTTTAAGCTCCCCTCACGCTATTCTCACTGCCATCACATCAGCCTCCATTTTGTTTAGCTGGAGTCCATCCCCATGGTATATTTTTATTTTATGTAGCATTTTTTGGCTGGCAAAGACACTTTGAGACAAAGCTCATTCCCAAGTACAACCCAGAAGCACAAGGAGGATAAGTGACTTGCTCACACACTATGCGAGTGGAGTTTGAGAGAATCAAACCTAGGTCTAACAGATGTGCCAAACTTGTTCACAGCTCGTTGCTGTAACCTCTAGGTTTCCCCACCACAAAAGATTGCATAGATACATGAAGGGTAAAAGACAGGAAAATATTCTGAATCCATCAAGTCTGCCCTTTTGTTGCTACATAGATTAACTCAACCTTAGGGAGATCTCCCTGTCTCATGTTTTCCTTTTGTTTCTAATTACCTCCTTTACTGCATCCCATTGAGTTTTGAACCCAGAGATAGTCCTGGCATTAATCATCTCACTGCATAGATTGTTCCACCTATTCCCAGTGAATAAGTATTTTCTGAAGTCCTTCTTGAATGTTCCCTTTACTGTTCTGTCCCTTGGTGGTTGTGTTTTTCCTTAGCTCAAATAACTCCAAGCCCCCCACAGGCCAGTGAGCCTCACCTTAGTGATGGAGCAATTAGTGGAAACGCTGATAACAGAAGGGTTGGTACAGTGTCTTGAATCCAGTGGCTGCAAGACCAAGGGCAGCATGGATTCACGGGGGGAGGTCATGCCAGACAAACTTGATTGATTTCTTTGACTGGATGACCTGGAAATCAATCAGGAGGGCAGTGGATGTGGTTTAGTCCAACTTTAGCAAGGCTTATGACATATTTCAACACAGGAGACTGATTAAGAAATTGAGCAGCCTAGGGGTGGGATCTGAAGGGCTAAATATGGTTAGAAACTGATTAATGGGCAGGTGACAGAATGTGTGGTTAATGGCACTTATTCTAATGATGGCACAGTGGCCAGTGGGGCGCTGCATGGTTCAATACTGGGATTGGTCCTCTTCACTATCCTCATAAGTGACACTGCAGATAAAATGGGAGGGCTTGCAGATGATACCAAAATCTGTAATAGTGTGGAAAGTCAGGAAGGAGTTGAAAGAATACATAGGAATGTTGCAAAATGTGAGGAACTGTCAAGTACATTGCAGCTGGGGTTCAATGCCAAAATGTGCAGAATCTTACACCTAGGACCTAGAAACCCAGTAACTGAGTATAGGATGGGGTAGAGGTACTGTCAGTCACTAAGTAGGAAAGGGACCGTTGGATTATCATATCTGATGACCTCAAAGTGGCAGGGCAGTGTGATAAAACAGTGAGTAGGGCCAGTGCGATAATGGAATGCATTGGGAGAGGTACCTCCAGCAGAATGAGCAAGGTGGTGTTGCCATTGTACCACTCACTGATGAGACCCCACCTGGAGTATTGCATCCAGTTCTGGAGGTCGCATCTCAGAAAGGACATAGACAGAGTGCAGGCATTCCAAAGCAGGGCAACCAAAATGGTGCAGGGGTTGCACCAAAAACTGTACTAGGAAAAAAATGATGGATCCCAACATATACACCCTGAAGGAGAGGAGAGCAGGAGGAGACATGATGGAGACCTACAAGCACCTCATGAGGGTGAACAGGGTGCAGAAGGGGAGTCTTTTTGATTGAGGAAGAGCACCAGACCAGAAAGCGTGCAATGAAGCTGGGGGGGTTAAGAGGGCTATGAGAAAATGCTACTTCACTAAGAGTGGTAGATGCCTGGAGTAGACTGCTGGCAGAAATAGTGGAGGTGAAAACAGTAAGGGGCTTCAAGCATACTTTGAATAGACATAGGGGAATATTAGTAAAATGGCAAGGTGAAACAAAAGTCAATGGAGACCAGTTAGGGTCTGCAAAGACAGAATAGGCAGGGACCATCTGGTCAGACTGGTGAGCCAAACAATCCTTTTCTGCTGGAAATTCTATGTTTCCTTGTTTTTATTATGTCCCTGTTCACCAGTGTACAAGAAACCTAGACCTGGAGATGCTGGGATGTTACTTGGTAGAAAGAAGGAAAATGGTCCCTAAGAGTAGGGGAGGTGTTGCCCTTTAAAGGGTCTGGGGTTATTCAAATTAAGCTGCTATAACTCAACTCTACGGTTGTGAAACATGGAAAGAGAGTATTAAGGTCGTAATGAAATAAAAGACTGGGCAGCTGTTTCAGAATTGTTCTCTTCATTCTTTGTTAGTGATATTTGTTATGAAATTTGACTGTATACTCATATGCAAATCATGCAATGACAGGGGCAGACTAGATGGGCCTGGTGGTCCTTATCTGCCGACAATTTCCCTGTTTTATTGCTGTAACACCGCAGGGCTCTGAAGTTAATGTTTACTCAACACAGAGGATCATGTATACAGTTTTTTTTACTGCTGTGTTAAAGGAGAACAGCACTTAACATGAAAGTCTTTTTCCCAGCAGAAGCTTTTTTTGTAAACATTAGTTCCAATAAAGTTATTGTTCCATCTATACAGGCCTTTTAGTAACCACAGTTGTTGTTTCTGATTTACACTCTGGTATTAAGTGACATTTTGGAACTGTGTGATGTAGTTTATGTCTCTCTCAACCCCAGAGTTCTATAATAGAACATGGTTGCATTGTTACACTAGGAGAGCTGAACAGGGACATAACCTACATCATACAGTTCTAAAATGGTACTTACTACCCATGTGTAAAGCAGAAACATCCACTGAGTTAACCAAAAGCATGCAGAGATGGAGCAGTAGCTGAACTGGAATTAGTATTTAACAAGCATTTGTCAATGCCGAATGTTGGCTTGCTGGCATTGACATTGATAGTGCAGGAGTTAGAGAGATGCATGATAGGAATGGCACAAAAATATTGAATTGACGCCAACCCCTCTCCCACCATGCAGAGACTGACAGGTGTTGGGGGTGTGCCTTTGGGTCATCAGGCATAACACTCATTCCATTTCACCTCACCCTACTCTGCAGATACTGAAAGGTGTCGCGGTGTACCTTGGGGTCTTCAGGCCTTATATTCATCCCATTCCATAAGGAAATATGCTGAGATGGGTGCGGTGTAGGAGAATGGGGTGAACGTTGGGGCCAAAGACCCCAAGGCACTTCTCGATGCCTGTTACTGGCTGCAGGGTGGGGGTAGAATGGCGTGAGCATTACGGGGCGATGATCCCAAGTCACACCCCCAATGCCTGTCAGTCTCTACAGAGTAGGGTGTTATGGATGGAAACCCTAATGCCCCGGTAGTTTGTTGGTAATTTTGTTCCAGATTTTTAAAATAGGAATTTTGTGACCCCAACTCGTGAACAGTGGCACTATCATTTTGTTACTCAATCCCGAAAGGTGGTTTTGCACAGTGACTGCGCCATTTGGTGCCACAGGGGTGAAAACACATTTCTGGCAGGATGTGAAAAATGACAGCTGTACTGTTCATGAGGTAGTGTGAAAAAAATGGCAGTGTTGAAAATCTGGAGTTAAAATATGAAAAATGGGCGAAGTTATGAACATGTGTAGAAACTTCACAACGCATGCCTGTAACGCAATCATTTTTTGGAATTTGTTCACCAAATTTTTAACATGGTCATTTTTGAACCTCTCCTCATGAACAGTGGCACTGTGATTGTGTTAATCTGTCTCGAAAATTGATTTCCCACAGCGACCACGCCATTTTGCACCACTGGTGTGAAAACATGCTTCAGGAAGGATGTGAAAAATGACAGCTATACTGTTCATAAGGAGGTGTGAAAAAATGTCAATGTTGAAAATCTGGAGAGAAAATTTAAAAAATCAGCAAAGTTAGGAGCGTGTGTAGAAACTGCACAACACACACTTGTAATGCAGTAATTTTTTGGAATTTTTTCACCAAATTTGCAACATGGGATTTTTGGGATCTCCCCTCATGAACAGTGGCATTGTTGTTTCATTAATTGGTCCCAAAAGGTGATTCCATGCAGCAACCGCAAAATCACCTTTCGGGACCGAGAAACTGAATGACAGTGACATGTCACATGAGGGGGTTCCAAGAACCCCATGTTGAAACTTTTGTCTAGAATTCCAAAAATGCCAAAGATACCAGCCTAAGTTGAAACCCCCATTGCCTCCTATTATAAAGCTTCCATCATTTCTTCAGTTCTCAGTTCAGCTTTGAAGAGTGCAGACATGTCCTGGTACAGACAAAATGGTGGCTCCTGTCCTCCAGAGGGTAAGTATGGGTGAGCGGGAGTGCCGGGAGGTGGGTGTGCAGAGGAAGAGTGGGGATGGGGGAGGGGGACAAGGGAGACAACGGTGGACCATTTTCTTGTTTGCAGGAAAAGAAAAGACCGCAAGGGAAGATTTTCTTCATTTACAGGTTACACACACACACACACACACAAAAAAAAATAGGTACACTGGGGTGGGGCACAGTGTTCCATATATCTGGGGGGTGCAACACAGGGATTGGGCACCCCCATGTTGGCAAGGTATACAGATGGGGTGGAGACATCTAGCACCAGGAGGCATCCTGGTGTTGGAAAGGAAAGGGGAAACTGTTTAACTAGGAAAGACACACTAAGAGGGGGATGCTGACATGAGGATTGGGCACCCCAATGTCAGCTTTTCGGGAGTGTGTGGTGGGTGGCCGTGGGTAGCAGGAGCCACCATGTTATAGTGTGCCACATAATGGGGGAACATGCCAACATGAGGATTGGTCACCCTGATGTCAACTTTCTTTCGAGAGTGGTTTGGTTTGTGTTGGAGCCGTGGTCCAGTAAATTGTGGTAAGTTGTATTACTATAAAGGACAGTACTCACCAGGGTGGTGGAGCAGTTGTGTATCTGATTGTTTCTAACAGTCACCAGTCTGTGCACTACCCACCCACCCTTCCCCACCCCCACCCCCAGGTGTGCATTTCCTTTATAGCCACAGTTCTGACATCACTTCCTCAATAGGTCTTGGGGCAGAACTGTCATATTCCTAATAACCCTGCAACGTGCATAAAGAGTAGTTACACAAAACAAATAATAATACATATATAATTACATATTGTATAGAATAGGGGGGCGGGACATGTGGGGAGTGGTGCAATGCACTGGCTGTGGGGCAGCAGTTTCAGGAAACATTCTGGAAACTGCGTTGCTGTCCTGTTGTAGGCAACTGTCAGCTCTGAGAGGGAGGTTGCCCACCTCCAGGCTGAACTAACAAGGACTAGGAGGCCTTCCTCCCAAAGAGCACCACTGCCACAACCACTGAGTCAGAGGTTTCGGAGTATGAAGAGCAGTAGGACCACAGTGGGTTCTGGGAGGGTGCGGGTGGTGGACCAGAGGTGAAGCCCCCCAGTTGTACCTCTACACAAATCAGATGCCATTCTGGCAGAGCAAGGTTCCTCTATGATGGCACCCTCAGTGGAGACCCAGAAGAATGCTGAGGACATCCACAAGGGAGACCCACAAAAGTGTGGCAAGGGACACCACAGGAGAAGGAAACAGCTACTGATAGGGGACTCAATTGTTAGGGGGGTAGAACTGGGGAAGGGAGAGAAGGAAGTAAGCTGCCTGCCTGGTGCCATGGCTTGGAGGGACAAGAAGCGAATCCTCACAATTGTAGAAGCAGCATCACAGGAGAGAGAACTAGATATCATTGTCCACCTTGGGACAAATGACCTAGCTAAGCAAGGGATCAGTGCAGTGCAGAATGAATTTGTGGAGTTGGGGAGGGGCCTCAGATGGGTAGCAAGCACAGTAACCTTCTCAGAGGTGCTACCAGTCCATGGCAGGAATGAGGCTAGGTACTGCACACCATGCAGTTTAATGAATGGTTGCAAACTGGTGCAGAGCACAAGGCTTTGGCTTCATTGGGGACTGGGGTCCACCTGGAGAGATAAAGGTCTATACTGGTATGATGGTCTGCATTTGTCCACAAAGGGACCAAGCTCCTAGGTGACAGGTTTAAATGCTTCCTTGGCAAGCTTTTAAACTAGATAAGGGGAGGTACTGATAAAGGCAGAAAAGTCAAGCCTCCCCACAAAACAGGGCGTAGTAGGGTAAACACTGAGGCTACAGAGCGCAACACAGGGCAGGATGGGGTAAATGGTAAAATAGATAAGAGCAATAAGAGCAGGGATGGGGGAAAAGGATCAAGCCAACATTAAATGGAGGGCAATGACTATCAATGCCCGTGAGTCTGGGTAAAAGCTTGAGCTAGTAGCTTTGATGGAAGATGAACAATTGGATATTGTCAGTCACAGAAACATGGTACACCAAGAACCATGAATGGGATGTCAACATACCAGGGTACACAATCTACAGAAGGGACAGGGAAGGCAAAAGAGGAGGTGGAGTAGCTCTATACATAAGGGAAGGATCAAAGCTACAGAACTAAAAAGTAAAGGGGAGGACAAGAGGCACTCTGGGTTACCTTGGAGATGGGAATGGCATCGCAATCTGCACAGGGGTTGTACAAGACCCCGTCTCAAGGGAGGAAGACAAGAAAATGATAGAGGACTTTCTCAAAATGGCTGAAAAAGGGGAGATACTGTTGATGGGGGACCTGAATATGCCAGATGTTAACTGGAGGACATGTACTGCAGCCACATCCAAGAGCAGGGTCATTCTCGATGCCCTGCAGGGGGCAGACCTTAGACAGCTAGTGCTGGAACCCACTCGGGAGGGAGCAATACTAGACCTGGTACTCTCAAATGGAGAGAGGATCACAAATTTAGAAGTCAGTCGACATCTGGGAACAAGAGACCACTGCACAGTGTGCTTCACAATGAGCACAACCATGGAGATAAGCCATACAAAAACAAGGATAGTGGACTTTAGAAGGGCTGACTTTGGCAAAATGGGTGAACACCTGAAGAATGCACTAGCAAATGGCCAAATAGGAGGGGTGGAAGAACAATGGAGAAAAATCAAAACTGCCATCATAGAGGCAACAATTTTTGTGTAAAACAAATAAAGAAAACAAAGCGGAGTAAAAAACCACTATGGTTCTCAAAAGAGGTGGCAGGGAAGATTAAGGAGAAAAAGGCTGCATTCAAAAAGTATAAGGAATCACAGAGGGAGCATGACAGGGAACTGTATCAATTAAAGCAGAAAGAAGTAGGAAAGGCAGTCAGAATGGCAAAGGCACAAACCGAGGAAAAAATAGCCAACTTGGTCAAAAGGGGATAAAACCTTTATAGGTACATTAAGGAGCATAGAAAGGTTAAGGGAGGGATAGTGAAGATTAATAAAGGAGAGGGGAGGTGGGCAGAGGGAGACAGTGAAAAGGCAGGGATACTGAATGAATACTTTTGCTCAGTATTCACAAAAGAAGATGAGGAGCAGTTACCTAAACCAGACAATAGAAGCACTCTGGGTAGGGGGGTTGATACCAGTCCATTCACAGAAGAAAGAGTCCTGAAAGAACTCCTAAAACTCAAGGTGGACAAAGCAATGGGGCCTGACGGGATTCACCCCAGAATCCTAAAAGAACTAAGGGGGGACCTAGTGACACCACTGACCACACTTTTTAACAAATCATGGCAGGATGGGGTGGTACCTGAGGACTGGAGGAGGGCAGATGTGATTCCCCTTTACAAAAGTGGGAGCAAGGCAGAAGCAGGAAACTACAGACCTGTAAGTTTGACCTCAGTGGTAGGGAAAATGATGGAATCACTTGAAAGAAAGAATTGTTGAGCACCTAGAGGCCAGGGGGCACAGGACCCAAAGCAACATGGATTTACAGCAGGAAGGTCATGTCAGACTAATCTAATTGATTTATTTGACTGGGTGACCAAAGTAATAGACCAAGGAGGGCTGTGGATATGGCTACCTAGACTTTAGCAAGGCATTTGACACAGTCCCACAAAGATTAATAATCAAGTTAGCCAGCCTGGGTGGGTCCCAGGGTGGTAGCCTGGGTAGTGAACTGGCTGCACAACAGGACACAGAAGGTAATAGTGAATGGAACACATTCCAAGAAAGGCGGGTTACTAGTGGAGTACCTTAGGGCTCAGTACTGGGTCCAATCCTCTTTAACATCTTTATAAGTGACATTGCAGAGGGTCTGAGGAAAGGTATGCTCTTTCCAGATGACACAAGATCTGTAACAGAGTTGATACACAAGAGGGGTAGAAAAGATGAGAAGGGACTTGGCAAGGTTGGAGGAATGGTCAGACATATGGCAACTTAGATTCAATGCAAAGAAGTGCAAGTAATGCACCTGGGAAACAAAAACCCAGGAGAAGAGTACACAATAGCAGGGAGGTACTAACAACAACAAAATGGAAAGGGACCTGGGAGTAGTCATATCAGATGACCTAAAGGTGGGTAAGCAATGTGAGAAGTCAGTAAGGAGAGCCAGGGATACTGGGATGCATAGGAAGGGGCATCACAAGTAGAAAAAGGGAGTGATTATCCTCTATACAGACAGTTGGTGAGACCCCATCTGGAGTACTGTGTGCAGCTTTGGAGACCCATCTACGCAAGGACATAGACAGGATGGAAGCAGTCCAGAGGAGGGCAACTAAAATGGTGCAGGGTCTACATCAGAAACCATATGAAGAGAGACTGAGAGAGCTTAATATGCATACCCTTGAAGAAAGGAGGGACGGGGGGACATGATAGAAACGTTCAAGTACCTCAAGGGAATCAACAAAGTCCAGGAGGGTAGCATCTTTCAGAAAAAGAGATGTGTAAGAACAAGGGGGCACAGTTTAAAGATAGAGGGGGACGGCTCAGGGGTAATGTGAGAAAATTCTTTTTCACGGAGAGAGTGGTGGATACATGGAACAGCCTTCCTGAGGAGGTCGTTGGGTCTAAAACAGTGGGGGAATTCAAACATGCTTGGGACAGACACAAAGCAATTATAGTGCGGGGTTGCAGGAAGCAGGCTGTTGGTTAACTAGAATCTGCAGCTTATCCAGTAGGTAGGGAAATGGGCAGACTGGGTGGGCCAAGTGGTCCTTTTCTGCCGTCAAAGTCTATGTTTCTATGTTTCTATGTTTCTATGTTTCTATGTTTTCGGGAGTGTGTGGCGGGTGGCAGGAGCCACCATGTAAATTACCCAAACATAATTTAAAACAAAATTAACTGATGATGTATAGTAAGTTTATAGGGATGCCAGGAGGCATCTTATGGACGGAAGAGTGTCTTCTCTTATCCATCGGTCACCAGAACTACTCACCTTCGGTTTGCAGTTCTTGTGCCCTAAGAACATGTGAGGGACACTCTTATATCCATAAAAAGGCCTTCCTAGCATCCAGCTATAAACTGACAGTAAATGCAGCTTGGAGAGACATGCAGAAACCAGACAGTGAGTATAAACAAGGCTAGTGTTTATAAATAACCTCCCACGTGCAATTAGCCAATTTATCCCTTAACGCATGAGATTAGTTTAATTACACAGGGGAGGCAATATATAAATAACCACATCCCCATGGTCACCAGCAGAACTTGTGAGGAACACTTGGTCTTTAACTGGTTGAGATCCGTTCAGGTGTTTCTTTCTGGCTAATTGTTCTTGCGTTTGCTTTCCAACTTTTCATGCATCAATCAATCTATGCACTTCTGTCCAGTGGGATTTAGAAAAGAAAAACTGATGAAAGCTGAAGCATCGTTATCCTGATAGCTATCATTTTTTACTGCTTTAAACTTTGAGGGCCTCCTGTCATGAAAGATGGATTGTGAAAGGAATATTTTAGTATGTGCTATGTGCCACTATAAGGGGTTTATGTGCTTAAGAACTGTATGAATTTTCTCTTGAGTGCAAGCACCAAAGATACTTTTGGATATAGTTACTAACATACTAAAATGCCAGCAGAATAGGCCTAACGGTCTTTCGAATCTGCTTGATTGGTCAGCCCCCACCCTGGGTGCTGACCTTGCTGCCCCCCTCGCCTTCTCTGGCTTCTCCCTTCCCAGTTCCGGATATTCTTGCTGCATTGGATTTTGCTTCCAGAACCCTTCCCCTGTACCTGTCCCAGACCCTTTTGAACCCCTCCACTGTCTCTGCCTCCACCAGCCCCTAGGCAGCACATTCCATGGCTCCACCACCCTCTCAGTGAAGTAGCACCTCCTCTCTCTCCCTGAATCTTCCCTCCAGCTTCCATCCATGCCCTCTAGTGGCCCCTCCTCCTTCCTTCAAGCACTCTGACTGTTCCTCCCCTATTTACCCTCTTCATGTACTTGAAGACCTCTATCATGTCCCCCAGTCCCTTCTCTCTTCCAGTGTGTACATATTTAGCTCTTGAGCCTCTCCTCGTAGGTCCTGTCCCCAAGTCCCAAATCATTTTGGTTGCCCTCCTCTGGACCCTCTCCAGGAGTGTAATGTCCCTCTTAAGTGTGGCTCTCCAAACTGCACGCAGTACTCAAGGTGTGGCCTCACCAAGAAGTTATAAAGAGGGGCATCACTTCCTCCTTCTGGAGGTGATCCTCTAGCGATGCATCCCAGCATCCTGTTGGCCTTGGCTGCTGCCCTCCTACAAGTCTCCGAGTTGTTCATTTTGACATCCACCACCACCCCCAGGTCCCTCTCAGCCATCGAGACTTGTAGCATCCCCCCAGGGTGTACACTTGGCCCGGGTTTCTGGCCCCCAGGTGGAGTACCTTGCATTTCCCTGCATTGAACCTCAGCTTCCACTTTCTAGACCATCTTTCCAGAGCCTCCAGGTCCCCCTGTAAGGCCACCCTCCCTCCTCCACCCCATCCACCACCACCCCAGTTTTGAGTCATCCACAAAGAGACTAATCTCACTCCTGATTTCTGTCCTTATGTCAGAGACGTAGGCGTTGAACAGGAGCTAGTTAGAGGGTGCATTTTTTTATTCTAGTCTTCACTGGCCCTGACATCCAACTCGATGTCCCTGCAGTTCCCCTCACCCCACAGTGAAGCGCCCCCTGGCCTATCCATGGTCCAGCACATGAGGCAGGAACTGCCAGGGATGTTGACAGGCCTCCAGGGGTGGATAGATGCAGAGATTTGGCCTCCCTTGTATTAGCCTCTGTTTGCCACCTCACCATGCTAAAACTTCATGGGGGCAGGACAGGGTACGATCTTGTGGAGTCCACCATGCATCCAATATCTCAGTCCCACCAAAGGAGTAACTGAAATATCGGTGAGCCCCCCTCTTAGTGCGCTATTTAATGACCAAATGTTCAAAGTTGTTTGGAGGAGTCTTGCATGTACTGCACCAAGAAATCAAGGAAAATTGCTGTGGGGTAGACTAAGACTCAAAACTCCTGTAATGTTTGAAATTTTTTTTAAATTTTTAGTAGTCAGATTTGCCACCAATAGTCTATGGCCAACGTTTTGTGGCTGAGGGGGCCACTTCCTTAGGGCCATAGATGGTCTAGAAGTATATGAATATTTTGGTGCTAATACATCTAGTAGGTGAGGCTGTAGGCTTGTTATCCTCAATATATATATATTTTATTCTTTGTTAACCAGGTAAGGCCCACTAGGCACAAGTGCTTTTTTTCAGGGGCAACCCAGGAGCTTTGGGTTGGTTTAGTGACTTGCTCAAAGTCACACAGTATGCGAGTGGAAGTTATGGGAATCAAACCCAGGTCTGCCAGATGTACCAAGTTCATTCACAGCTTGTTACCCTAACCTCTAGGCTATACTGCCAGCCCAGTATATATGGTGGGCTTGCCAAGCCATGTCAGGTTCAGTGCCCGTGTTTGACTGGAGGTATCTTCATGTTGAGTAATGTAGCGCTTCTGACTGCCCACTTACTACTCCATCCTTAGAGTCTTAGTCTGTCCCACGGTAATTTTCCTAGCTCACTGAAGGGACCGACCCCAGGAGTGATGGGGCAGGACAGCATCTGGAAAGGCCCTTCGTGAGCGACTCTCAATATCAGGTTGGAAGCTGGGTACCAGCCAAGGCAGGGCTGCCTCCCTGGGTGGGGGGGGGGATAAAGGATAAACACAAAAGTGGTCACAATGGGCCAAATATTTAAAAGTTGATCTGTTACTCATGCCATCATGCTGCCGAGGGGGGAACTTTGAAGCCAAACTGCAACAGGTGAAATTTCAAACTTTATTTTTGGCAATAACCCACCTTTAACCCACCTTAATACCTATCCCCAGTTTCTGCCTTCTGACCATGACCCCCCCCCCGGCAGGGTTCTCAACATCCTGAAGGGAGAAATCAGGAAATAGCTACCCCTTCTTCTCATATGCAGTTTTTGCCTCTCCCCCTCTCTTCTCCACCTGCCCTTCTGGGTCACCAGTGTGCACAACCAAACCCCATCCTTTTTACTCCAACAGCACTTGCATACTACCTCAAGCCTGCTCCCGGTACACTCATGCACTATAAATGGTTCTATCACATTATTACTGTTTTGTACATTCATATGTTCTTTTGTACGATTTTGGACATGTATTGTAATTTACCCAATGTTCCACTACTGTTTATTGTACAATACCTTGTGTTCCAACTGTAGCACAATCTTACAATGTTATATTGTTTGTGCTACCCACATACTATTGTAACTGATCATCCTTCACAACCCTATGTAACCCCTCCCTGCAGGTCGCAGCATGAGACAAGCAACTTGTTGTTCAGTGTGCCCTCTTGGTGAAACATTTCAATAAATAAATAAATAAATAAAATTACAAGAGCTTTTCCCTGTTATAGAGAGCAGGTAAAGCAAATGTGATGCTGGGATGCATAGGCAGGGGCATCACCAGCAGGGAATAGGAGGTCATATTTCCACTATACAAGATGCTAGTGAGTGTACAGTTCTGGAGACCTTACTTACGTAAGGACATAGACAGGGTAGAGAAGGTTCAGAGGAGGGCAACAAAGATTGTACATGGATTGCATCACAAGTCCTATGAGGACAGGTTGAAGGAACTGAATATGTACTCCCTGGAGGAGAGGAGGGAGGGAGAGAGGGGATATGATAGAGACATACAAGTATCTTACAGGGAGGAACAGGGTGCAGGAAGACACTATTTTTAAGACAAAAAGTTGTTCCAGGACTAGAGGGCAAGGGATGAAGTTGCAGGGAGGACGATTCGGAGGAAACATGAGGAAGAATTTCTTCACAGAATGGGTGGTGGACAAGTGAAACACCCTGCCAGAGGAAGTGGTGGGGGCTGAAACAATCACAGGATTTAAGAATGCATGGTATAGACATAAAGGAATTCTGGAGGTCAGGGTTAAGGGGCAACAGACTTCTAGAAAAACATAAAGTAAACTTACAAGCTCAAATGGGCAGACTGGGTGGGCAGTGGGCCCTTATCTGCCAACACTGTCTATGTTTCTACGTATGTACGTAAATAAAAAGCTTACCACTGTCAGATTTACAACAATTATACTTAACTTTAGTATTTTCTGTTTTGTTTACTTTCTCCTGTTCTTTCTCTGATAAATGTTTCAGACAATGCAATACTTATTTCACAGAGTCTTCAAAGGGCCTCTTGTCCCCAGCTGACCTCAAATGTCTTTGCTTGAGATGCCACAGTCTGTGTTCATGGTACGCACTATGAAGCCACTATGATATGAACAAAGGAATCATGAGATCAGTTGGGAACAGTAATCATGAGATCAGTTGGGAACAGTCAAATTCTTTTTTTACAAATGTATTGTATAGTCTACCAAGATATGCTGTAAACTCTTGCAATGAAAACTAAAAATTAATAAAATGCATTCTCTAGTAAACTGCGATGGCTGAACCATGTTTATGACTATACAGAGCATGCTGAAGCCTAAAGCTGCTTTTTAAGGGGATGCATTAAAAACGCACCTCAGTGTCCCCCCAGCTGCCATTTTAACAGAGAAATCGGCCCCACTGATTACTGGGTTGTGCCTGAAAATAGGTATTTTATTGTTTCGTGAACCTCCAGTACCTGGTCAACAAAAACAAAATAAATATAGACAGTTTAAATAACGGGTGATTCCATTTGGTCAAATCTTAAGTCCATTCCCAACAAAATACTCAGTGCAAATTAACCTATTTTTTGTATTACAATTTGGCACAAAATGTTTTTGTGCAAAGCATCGGTGCAACATAGTTTTATTGCTCAGCAGTTTGGCACTAAATTAAGAGTTTGTGCAAAACAATTGATGTAAATTGGAGTTTTTTGCAGAAACAATTGAGACAGAGTGGAGTTTTTGCACTAAAAATGCTAAAGTTAGCATACAAATTAAAAATGCCAGATCTCTTTTTTAGTTTAAAAAATAACTAATTCCATTTTTGGTTGTCACTGAAAATGTTAAGGCCTGTACTATGCTGACTGGCATCACACTTTAAAAAAAAATAGTTTTATTTTGTGTTTCTGTGTGGGAATTTAGTACTTGTTAAAGGCACAGGATTGACATCACTGGCACTTGAGGTCCTCACACTTTTTGCATGAAGTTGATTTTTAAAAACAGTATTCCAGCCCACCATTGTTGGCATGGAGGATGCTGGTTAATGTCTTGTAGCTGCACCCTGTGACGTATACACAGCAACACATCCAGCTTCACGTGTATTCCACATCAATCAATCAATCAATATCTTTATTTATCCAGGCGGACACTAACATACTAACATACTATTTGCCAGCAGATTAGGCCTTACGGTCTATCGAGTCTGCTCGAACCTAGATCCTTAGTTGGATGCCGAGACCCTCCCATCCCTTGTTCTCCAGAAACCCCTATCATCCATCCCCACCCCCCCGGGACAGGCCATCATCTGATACATCCACTTTCTGTGTCTGTCCCACCCTCTCTTGAAGCCCTCCACTGTGGATCTCTGAACCAGCTCACCAGGCAGTGCATTCCAAGGGTCCACCACCCTCTCGGTGAAAAATCTCCTCCTCTTTTCCCCCCTCACCCTTCCACCTTCCAACTTCAAACCATGCCCTCTGGTGATACCTCCTGCTTTAGTCTAAAGATCCCTCCATGTTTACCCTATTTATTCCCTTAAGGTACTTGAAGACCTCAATCATGTCCCCCTGTCTCCTCTCCTCCAATGAAAACAGGCAGAGCTCCTCAAGTCTGTCCTCATAAGTCAAATCCCCAGCACTCATATCATCTTTGTTGCCCTCCTCTGTACCCTCTCCAGGAGCTGTATGTCCTCTTCAAGTGTGGTCTCCAGTACTGTACACAGTACTCAAGGTGTGGTCTAACCAGTCCATTGTACAGCGGCAGAATCACTTCCTTGCTCCTAGAGGTGATCCCCTTACGATGCATCCCAACATCCTGTTTGTCTTGCTTGCTGCTCCTGCACTGCTCAGAGTTATTCATACATGTATCCACCATGACCCCTAGGTCTTTTTCCCCATTGAGGCCTCCAGCCTCCTCCCAGGTGTACCTGTGTTAAGGAGTTTCCCGACCAAGATGCAACACCTTGCACTTGGTGATATTGAAATTTAATTTCCATGTGTGAGCCCAGCTTTCCAGGGTGTCCAGGTCCCCTTGCAGGGCCACCCTCCCCTCTTCTCCCTCAACTACTGCTCCCATCTTGGAGTCATCCACGAAGAGACTCATTTCACACCCTATACCCTCCCTGATGTCCAATATGTATGCATTAAACAGGATCGGGCCCAGGACCGAGCCCTGTGGTACCCCACTACCAACCTCTCTAGGGTTCGAGAGCTCCCCACAGACCACTACTCTCTGAGTGCGTCCAGCTAGCCAGTTTTCAATCCATCTGACCATCAAAGGGCCTACTCCTAACCCCATCAGTTTCTCCACCAGACCATTGTGGGGGACAGAGTCAAACGCCTTGCTGAAGTCCAAGAATAATACATCCACAGGCTTACCCTGTCCAGTTCTGATGTTACCCATTCATAGAACTCCACAAGGTTGGTTTGACATGATCTACCTGGCACAAACCCATGTTGCCGACTATCCAGACCTCCCACCTCCTCCAAGTACACCCCTAATCGTTCCTTTAGTATACTCTCCATTAATTTTCCCACCACCGAGGTCAAACTTATGGGTCTATAGTTACCTGGTACTTCCCTCGACCCCCCTTTATGGATTGGTACCACATGTGCCTCTCGCCAATCCCTAGGTACCCTCCCTGTCTCAAGTGACCTGCTGAAAAGCTCCGCCAGGGGTGCAGCCAGTATGTCCGCCAATTCCCATAGTACTCTCGGATGAATGCCATCCGGCCCAGGAGATTTGTTTTTCTTTAGGGCCTTGAGGGCTAACCACACCCTTTTGGTGGAGATAGCATCATCCGTCCCCTCTCCCTTACTGGTCTTTTTATCCTTATCCAGATGTGACACCCTGGGGTACCTTTCCCTCCCTCTTGCTCCATTTCTGTTGCTCCCCTGATCCCACTCCCTGCCGCTTCTATCCCCTTCATGCCTTGCTTTGTAGATATCCCATCCCCCTCCCTAGTGAACACAGAGGCAAAGTACTCGTTAAATACCTCTGCCTGGTCCCTCGCCTCTTCCACCCACCCTCCTTCTGATCTCAATCTGCTGAGGCGGCCCTTAGTTTTTCTCCGCTCCCCAATGTAGTGGAAGAACCTCTTTTCCCCTCCATGTATCCCCTGTGCCAGCCGCTGCTCTTTACTGGACTTTGCTCCCCTCACCATACGGGTGACTTTTCTAGATACCAAGCTGTACATTTCTTATCCCTATCCCTCTTGTTGTTTTATATTTTTGTAGGCCCTTCTTTTCTCTTACTGCTACCTGTACCTCACTGGACCACCAGCATGGTTTACGTGACCTTACTCCCTTACGTTTCAACTTAGCGCAGATCCTGACTGCCTCATGAAGTCCCCGTTTTATGACCTTCCATCTCCTTTCCACACTTGTCGTTGAGGTAATCCCCTTCAAGTGATCCTTGAGAATATTTCCCATGCCCATAAAGTCTGCCCTCCTGAAGTCCACTGCCAGTGTTCTAGATCTCACCCCCACTCCCCCCATGCTTATTTGAAACCAGACAGTATTGTGGTCACTCCCAGTCAGGGGTCCTGTACAACTATGTCCCTACCAGATCCCCATCTGCCAGAACCACATCCAGGACATGCCCTCCCTTGTGGGCTCCATCACATACTGTGTTAAGAACACATCCTGGAAGCCATCCAGCAGCCTCTGCTCCTTGGCCACCTTAGAGGACATGATTCCCCAGTTTGTACCTGGCATATTAAGGTCCCCCATCAACACCACTCCTTCCCCTTTTGGACCACACTGGGCAATGATGTCGTCCAGCAAACCATCCTCTAAAACATCACTCATCCCGGGGGGCCTATATGCTACTCCCAGCTTGACCTTATCTCCTGCTGGGGATCGTAAGGTGACCCATAAGGACTCCACGTTTCCCTCTGCCTCTTCTACCATAGCAATTTCTATATCATCTCTAATGAACATAGCCACTCCACCCCCTCTGACCTCCTTTCTATCCTTCCTAAGCATAGTGTACCCCTGTACATTTAGGTCCCAGTCATGGTTTTTGTTGGCCCACGTCTCCGTGACGCTGCCACATCCACCCCGAACAGCATGCCTGGAACTCCGGCAACTTGTTTCCCAAGCTCCTGGCATTTACTAACACCAACCCCACCCTTATCCCTGATCCTCTTTGTCGAACCCCACCCAGATTCCTTATACTTCCATCCTCCCCTGCTCCTCCTGAAACTCCACCTCCAGTCTGTTTCCCCTCCCCTCTTGGGCTTGACGGCTACTCCCTCATCTGGAGGAGAGGGCTTCTGGTCAGCCCTCCTCATCCCTTCCCCTTACAAGTTTAAACCCCACCTTTCTTGTATGTAGTCAGCCATCCCCTGTTTAAGGACTTCTTTCCCTAATGGGGCAAGATGAAACCTGTCCTTGGCATATAGTCCCTTATCCTCCCAAACTCTATTCCAGTTCCCTAACACCCCCAACCCATTCTCTTCACCCCACTTCCTGAGCCAGTCATTAACCTCTGTAAGCTTCTTTTTTTTCTCCACTGAAGCCTTTGGTACTGGCAATATCTCCGAAAAGGAAATGTTGCATCCATTATCCCGACAGACTCTGGCAAGTTCTTGGAACCTTGCTTGATTTCCAAATGCTATTTCCTCTAGATCATTAGTTCCCAAATGCACAGGAAATCCGGTTTCTCCACAATCCCTAACCATTTCATACACCATGAACTTTGCTCTGTGCACTGTCAGCCCAGAGATACTCACTACCTTCACCTGGCTATGGCATCCACCCCTGTCCTCCCAATGGATACCCCTAATCATCGAGTCTCCCAGTAACAGAACCTTAACACCGCCATCATCCTTATGGTTACCTCCACTATGCCCTCTCAGCCCCCTTCCCCCCTTTATTCATGATCTCAATTTCATGGGAGTCTTCCTGCCTTATTAGAGACCCCCTTGTCACCCTCCCCTTTCTGCCTCCCTTGCGATTTTGCCCACTTAACTCAAACCCCCTCTGAATAGGTGTCCCTTTTAACCCTCTCTTATCCGAACCATTTATCCTGGCCCTGATGGTTTCCCCTTTCCCCACACCACCATCCTCCCCCCTTGTAATAGTACCCCTGCCTCCAAGGCTCTCTGTGGGTCCCCTTTAGCTAGGGCCCCATCCTTGGTACTGACCTCCCTGCTGAAGGGGGGCTCCTCTCCCACCTCCTTGTCTCCCAGTTTCTCTCCAATCATGCTCTCCTCCCTCATGTCTGGAATATGTTGCATCTCCCCCATTTGCTTAACATATATGTTTCCCCTTCTCCCTCTGGGACTATGTCTATCCTTTCCATAGCTGGTCTGTGATGCCCTATGGGTATCCGACTCCCTCCCCCCGGCCTCTGTATAAGTTTCCTCATTTCCACCAACCCCTTCCTCCCCCTCTAGGTTGCTTAGTAGCTCAAATTTATTGTGACACTCTATGTCAGCCTCCATCAAGTAACCCGAGTTTCCCCTGACTGCATCTCTAAACTGACCTCTTCTTCCTCTCTTGCACTGTTCACCTTAGGCGCCCTTCCCACAGTCTGCTGTTTTAGGCTTCGCACAACAGCCCTCCTGACTCTTCCCTTCCAGTCTCTTTGTATTCAGAATGTTCACCCTGTACACTTTCCCTTAGCATCAACTTCCCTATCTAAGGGTCCTCTGTCCCAATATCCCCTCCTGCTTGCTGTAACATAACGTCCTGTAATTTCAGAGCGTTGCCCCAGCCTCCCTCAGCCCCACCCTTCTGCTGCCCATATCCACACCCTCTATCCTTGGACCCCCCAGCTCCCACAGCTTACTCCTAACCAATAACCTCACTCCTGATACAAGATAGCTGTCTACAGAGTGGGCAGCCTCCTCTCTCCAGGCCCAATTTAGAATTATTGCCATCCCACAGCCTGTGCAGCCTACAACCCTTCTGAAGATGCCTGCCATGGTGGAATATGGCCACCCTGATTATCCCCTCTGTTTATAATAGCACACCCTTTTCTCAGTCCCTTTCCTGGAGTACAGTTTCTCTCTATACTGACTGTAGTTATTTACAAACCCAATTTCAACTCCACCAATAACGTCTCCAAAGTCTCACAAACACATACAGTCCAGTGTGTGTTCGGTCCCACTAACAGTGTGTGTAAGCAGACATCAGGTACCATATGATGTCACAGGCTCACCAGCTCCTGTTGCTTCGAATTTCAGTCCCAAACAGAAATACTCAGCCCTTCAATCCCAACCCCCAGTGGCTTTTCAGTATTTAAGAAGGCATACAAAACAGGGTGGGTGGGAGGCTCTTACCAAACAACACATTTAAATTTCCCTCTAAGTATCCCTGCCAAACAACTATCCCCAAGCCACCAAAGTTACAATGTAATAGTTCTAATTCAAGGTAATAATTTTTAACACATAAAACTAATTTCACTTACAAACTATTCAAATATTTCAGTTAAAACAGAATATAACTCCAGCCCTCTTTCCTACCTGCCTGCTGCTTAAGCTCCCAAGTGAACAATGAAAGCCAAGGTAATTCCTATTTAAAGACAAGGTAATTGCAGCTAATGTCCCCTTCCCCAAACACCAGGCAAACAACACATTTAAATTTCCCTCTAAGTATCCCTGCCAAACAACTATCCCCAAGCCACCAAAGTTACAATGTAATAGTTCTAATTCAAGGTAATAATTTTTAACACATAAAACTAATTTCACTTACAAACTATTCAAATATTTCAGTTAAAACAGAATATAACTCCAGCCCTCTTTCCTACCTGCCTGCTACTTAAGCTCCCAAGTGAACAATGAAAGCCAAGGTAATTCCTGTTTAAAGACAAGGTAATTGCAGCTAATGTCCCTCCCCAAACACCAGGCAAACAACACATTTAAATTTCCCTCTAAGTATCCCTGCCAAACAACTATCCCCAAGCCACCAAAGTTACAATGTAATAGTTCTAATTCAAGGTAATAATTTTTAACACATAAAACTAATTTCACTTACAAACTATTCAAATATTTCAGTTAAAACAGAATATAACTCAGCCCTCTTTCCTACCTGCCTGCTGCTTAAGCTCCCAAGTGAACACCATTGAGCAAGTTCATTTACAAGGTGGACCTGCAATATACATGTAGTAATACATTAAGAAATTGGTACATTCAGGAGCACAGATTAATTATAGTAATATATTTGCACAGTGGATACATTTAAGGGATCACCGTTAATACAGTGATTGGAAACTTGCTCATTTACCAGGTGGACCTGAGCATACATGCAGTAATACATTTAAGTAATTGGTACACACCAGGAGCATAGATTAATTACAGTAATACATTTAAACAGTGGATACATTTAAGGGATCACAGGTTAACTACAGTGGTCAGAAAATGTATCATATGACAGAGTAGGAACTCTGGACCTTACAAAATCAGTGGGTGCCAGGTCGCTCGTAAGGGATGGCGGCCAACCAAAATAGTGCAAGTGCTTAGTTTAGTATCGAGCAAGAGGGTCCCCGCTGGGAATAATCGATCTTGGTGATGGACAAGAGTGGTAATTAGAGTTGAGGTCACTGGAGGAGACTGGAAGTGCTAAGAAAAAAAATTTTTTTAGTGGTAAGGGCTATTAGGTACACGCGTAGCAGCTGCATTTTTCAGTGATGACGTGACGATAAAACTTTTTAAATGTTACACGGCTAATAGGAGATTTTAGTTTTAAGGATTTCTGTAGCTTGTTCCAGGGCGAAGGGAGTGTGAAGCTTATAGCGGCTCTCCGAAGCGAGTGTGCACCCTAGGGGTTCGCAGGGAAATTATGGAACAGCTTCTAAGGGCATAGCTTCATGTGATAGGGGTTAGGCAATCAGCAATATACTGGGGAGTTAGCCTATAATAGATCTAAACATCCAGAGGCTCGTTCATGTTGCGCTCTATATTGTAATGAGCTCCAGCCTACAGCCGGATAGGGAGCAATGATGAGTGGTACGAGAAAGGTCTGAGATGAAGTGTAAGGCACTGTGGTACAGTGTATCCTGTTTCCGAGGTAGGAGGCAGAGCAGCTGCTATAAATGAGGTCAGCATAGTCAATTTTTGAGAGGAACATTGATTGGAGTAGTAGCCTCTTGGCTTCAGTGGTTAGCAGCAGTCTTATCCTGTAGAAATGGCCAAGTCTTCATCTTTGCTTTCTCAGTAGGTCATCCAGATGGTCCGAAAAGGAGAGTTTGTGGTCAATCCAGACCCCAAAATATTTGAATTTCATGACATATTCGAGTTTTTCTCCCAGAATCGTGGAGATGGGGGGGTGTACCAGTTGCTGCTGGATAGGAGAGGTGACATACAGGTGAGAGTAACATGGCTTTGGTTTTCTTTACATTGAGAAGTAACTTTCTTCTAAGGAGTTGCCATTGCAGAAGGTCGAAGTCTTTTTGAAGGTCATCCCTTACAGATTCGGGAGTAGGGCAGCTTAGGTAGAGCACTGTGTCATCTGCAAACAGATGGACGCTTGCCTCTTTAACGTCAGTGTCTATATTATTGATATAGATGGCAAATAGTAGTGGTCCCAGGATGGAGCCCTGGGGGACCCCCCTTAAAAGCAGAGTGGGTGAGGAAAGCTCACCTTCAGCCTTTACTTGTTGGTACCTGTCAGACAGGTAGTTGCAAAATCAGCTTAATGAGGTGGGGGTCCAATCCTAGCGAGTCTAGTGAGGAGAGGAGAATATAGTGGTCTACCGCATCAAACGCTTTACTTAGATCAAGGAATACAGCACAGACGTACTTCTTGCAATCTAAATCTTGTTGCTAGTCATTTTTTGCCTTGGCTAATGCTGAGAGTTTACTATGCTTCGATCTGAACCCAGATTGGAGAGGGTTTAAAAATGTAATACTGTCAATAAAGGATCTCAGCTGGGAGTTCATGATTTTTCCAAGAGTTTCGAGAGGGTGGAGAGAAGGGAGATTGGCCTATAATTGTTTAGGTTGCAGGGATCTCCAGATTTGAATAACGGGATAACATGAGCAGTTTTCCATATTTGGGGTAGGGTTCATTGGGATAGTGACAAGTTGAATAGGTGCGTAATTGGGGGTGCAAGAACATGGTAAGCTAGTTTTAGAAAATAGGGCTCTATGCTGTCTGTGCCGGCACCTTTCTTAGAGTCCAATTGTAGAAGCAGATCTTCCACCTCCTTAAGGGAGACAGGGAAGAAGGAAAAAGTCTGGCATGTGGGACCAGATTTAGTAGGTTGAACAACGGGAGGGGTGAAGTTTACTTGCAGGAGAATTGTCGAAAGCTAAACCTGCCGTGGTGAATGAGAGTTAAATTCTTGCAGAATCTCAGTTTATCATTTAGTACTGTATTGCCTGAAAGGACCTTGGGGGGACATGGTTTGCAATGTGTGCCCGGGCACTTATTTCAGTGTGGCCCAGAATTTGGAAGGCTGATTTGATGTTTTGTTAAGTTCAGTACGGAAGAAGCTAGCTTTGGTCGCTCTGATCATCTTGGTGCAGCTGTTCCTGGCTATTCTGAATAAGCACCAGTCTTCTTCCTTTTGAGATTTGTGAGCCTTTTTCCATAATTTATCTCTAGAAAGAAGGGCAGCCTTGAGTTCCGACGAGAACCATCGACATCTTTTGGCTTTTAAGTGCACTTTCATCACTGTAACACCCCTGCCCCTCTCCTCTGGACATCTCCATTTACCTGCCAAATTACCTGTAAGACATGTTCCTTAGCTGATTTGTTTACACTAGAGATAGCAGCATGGTATATGTAAGAAAAAAGAGCCCAGCGCCAGCTGGAAGCCAGCAAGGGGAAAAGCCAGCTCAAAGATCGAATCAAATATCGAACATGCCTGATGGCCAAGAAAATAACCCTAGGCCTCCTACCACCTGGAATTCAAAGTCTTCTCAGCCCCTCTCTTAATACCTGCCATACCCGTGGCTCTGAATCCCAGCTCTTTCTGGTCCCGCGCTGACATACCTCCCAGGGACAAAGATCATTCACCTATAGAGCCCCTCTATGGATGAATGCCCTCAACTGTGACTCCTCACAAATCCAAATAGGGCCTTTCAAATACAAGCTACAGTGACCACTCTCTGCCACTAGCTCCTGTGACTGTTTCCCAAACCCTTTTTGGCAATCTAAAACCCTAGCATTTAATTAC
This sequence comes from Neoceratodus forsteri, assembly GCA_016271365.2. Classification (NCBI taxonomy): domain Eukaryota; kingdom Metazoa; phylum Chordata; order Ceratodontiformes; family Ceratodontidae; genus Neoceratodus; species Neoceratodus forsteri. The sequence goes on from CM028136.1 coordinate 882,054,909, forward strand.
TGTTAAATCTCCTTAACACCATCTCTGACATCCCCTCCCCCTGCTACCCTACCCCTTCACCTTTCCTCCCCTCTACCTAATGCCCCCCATCTGTCCTGACAAAGCCTGTTGGCTGATTCCAACTTACCTTATGATGTTACCAGCAACTGACAAAGCTTGTTTTGGCTGATTTTTTATTTACTGTATGCATTCCTGTGCATTAAACTGCTTAGTGTTACTCGTTTCTATTCTTTAATTCACTGTGAATGTCAATTATTGCTTTCTTTTCTTATTTACAATTATTTTAACATACCCTGTTTAGCCTGTAAACCTGTTGATCTCCTTTCTCTATGTGTAATGTTTTGCCTTACTTTTGTTCTGTTAACCTGTTGTATTATGCTGCTGATGTGAAACCTTTGTAAAAGAGCTCTAAGTTCAAAGGCATTTGTGATCAGAGATCTAAAGAAAAAAAAAAGGTGTGGGATTTCAGGAAAGCATAGGGACTGCTAGGGGTTAGTATGAGAAGAAAAGCAGGGGTTGAAGGAGTGGAGGGTTCAAGCCACACAGAAATATAGAAACATAGAAATTGTCAGCAGATAAGCACTGCCAGGCCCATCCAGTCCACCTGAGAGCCCTACACTAGTTTGTGGCCTCTAACCCTAAATGGTCAATGACTTTTCACCCCACCTTCCCACCTCTAAGGTACCCTTATGCGTATCCCATGCATGTTTAAAATCCTCCACTGTGCTCGCCCCACCACCTCCTGTGGCAGTCTGTTACATGTGTTCGCCACCCTCTCCATGAAGACAAAACTTCCTCACATTTCCAGAGCCTGCCACCTTCTAATTTCATATCACTGCCTCATTCTTGTACATCTATTATATAGGAAGGTGACTCCTGCACCTTGTTTATGCCCTTAAGGTACTTGAATGTTTCTATCATGTTCCGACGATCCCTCCTGTCCTCCAGTGAGTACATATCGAGGTCCTTTAGTCTCTTCTCATTTGTTTTCTGGTGTAAGCCCTGTGCCGTCTTCGCCGCCCTTCTCTGGACCATCTCAACCCTGTTAAAGTCCTTACAAACGCGCGGCCTCCAGAATTGCACAGAGTTCTCTAGGTGAGGCCTCATTAGCATTTTGTACAATGACATCACTACCTCCCGCCTTCTGTTAGTGACACCTCTGTTTATGCACCCCAGCATGCCACTGGCCCTCCCTGCAGCCTTTGTACTCTGCTTAGACACCTTTCGGTCATCAGAAATGAACCCCCCCCCGGTCCCTTTCTTCCTCGGTGATTTTCAGCAACTCCCCCCCCCATCCTGTAGCTCTCCCCAGGGGTTCCCTCTTCCCAGGTGCATTATTTTGCACTTCTTGGAACTGAACCTCAGTTGCCACACCTCAGACCATTTTTCAGGCTTCCCCAGGTCCCTCCTCATTCTCTCTACCCGTCCAGAGTATCCACCCTGTTGCAGATCTTGGCATCATCTGCAAACAGGCAGACCTTTCTCTCCAGTCCTACCGCAATGTCACTAATGAAGACATTAAACAGGACTGGCCCAAGGATTGATCCCTGCAGTACACTACTGGTCACCCGCTCTCCCTTAATTGGATCCCATTTACCACCACGCTCTGCTTCCTATCTATTAACCAGTTCCTAACCCAGTTTACCACCTTGTGCCCCATGCCCAGACTACTCATTTTGTTGTGCGCCTTTTATGTGGGACAGTGTCAAATGCTTTGCTGAAATCAAGGTAGGTGATGTCTACTGCCCCCCCCTCGATTTACCTGCCTTGTCACCCAGTCAAAAAAATCTATCGGATTCATCTGACATGACCTCCCTGCTGTGAATCCATGTTGCCTCAGAACCTGGACACTGCTGGATTCCAAGTGTGCCACTATTCTTTCTTTAAACAGTACCTCCATGATCGAGCCCACTACTGAGGTGAGGTTGATTGGCCCATAGTTCCTGCCTCCTTCCTACTACCACTTTTGTGTGAGGGACTACATGTACCCTCTTCCAGTCCTCTGGAACCACTCCTGTGTTGAGTGACTTTGGTGAACAATGCTACCAGAGGCGATGCCAGCTCTCTTCACAGCTCCCTTAATATTCTTGGGCATATGCCATCTGGCCCCATTGCTTTGTCCACTGTCAGTTTTGTGAACTCCTTCAGGACTCTCTCCACTGTGAATGGACTTGTGCTTACCCCCCCCCATGTCTGTTGCCCAGCTGTGGTCCCTGACCCTCTCCGTCTTCAGTGAATACAGAGCAGAAGTATTTGTTCAGTATTTTTGGTTTTTACCAGGTGAGACACACTAAGCTGAAAGCTTGTTTACAGGTGCAACCTAGGAGCACAAGGAAGTTAAGTGTCTTGTTCATGGTCACATGGTTTGCAAGTGGAGCTGCGGATTCAAACCCAGGTCTCCAGATCTGCAGCTCAGAGCCTTAAACCACTGCGCTATACTGCCTCCTATATTTCTGCCTTTTCCATGTCTCCTCCTTACACTCCCTGTTATCCCCTTTTGGCCCTTATCTTGTCTGCCACCTTCACAAGAACCACAATTTTTTCTCCACAGGTAAATGGTGCGGTGAGAAGGAAAAGGAGGACATTTAAAACAATACAAAAGAAGCCAAAGGGAGGAGGACCTGTAGGATAGTCAGTATACAAAGGCCAATGCAGAGTTAAGAACTGCAGAGAGGGTACTGCTGCGGGACAAGATGTTCTTCCAGTACATTTGGGAGAAATGTAAAGTTAAGGAGGATAGTGTGGCTGAAGAAGTGGGAGGAATTGGAGGTAGGTGGACAGAGGAAAGGTGAGATACTGAACCAATATTTTTTTTTAGTGTTCACCAAACAGGAGATGGGCCACTACTGAACTGCGGGTAGAGAAAATGAAGGGGAAGGAGAGGGACTGTAACAGCCACAGTTGAATCATAGAAAAAAGTGGGCTGGAGGTGCTGAGGTGGCTAAGAGCGAACAAGTCAATAGGCCAGATGGGATGCATCCTAGAATGCTCAAGGAACTCGCAAAGCTATTAGCTGCACTGCTGGCAGATATTTTCAACTGCTTGCTAGATACCAGCATAATTCCCAGAGATTGAAGGACTGCCAGTGTGGTCTTCTGCACAAAAGCTGAAGAAAGGACAGTTTGTGAAAACCATAGACCAGTCAGCCTGACGTCTATAGTAGGAAAAGTACTAGAAGCTATATTGAGAGAAAAACTGGTAGACGTTCATGAGGTAAATGGGTTGCAGGACAATAGGCAGCATGGGTTTACCAGCAGGAGGTCATGCCAGACAAATCAGATAAAGTTATTCTGCTGGGTGACCAGGGCAGCCAACAGAGGACAGACAGTTGACATTCTGTAACCTGGACTTCAGTAAGGTCTTTGATTCAGTCCCCCACAGGAGACTGGTCAAGAAACTGAGGGACCTGGGGTAGAGGAAAAGATATTAACATTGGTTAAAAGCTGGCTGAGGGAAGGACGTAGAGAGTAGTGGTAAATTGGGTGTTCTCAGATACTCACAGAGGTAAAAAGTGGAGTACTGTAGGGCTCAGTCCTGGGGCCAGTCCTTTTAAATACATTAATTTGCGATGTAAGGGTGTTCAGGGCAAGATCTGCCTCTTTGTAGATGACACTAAGATCTGCACAAGGGTGGTTAGTGAGGATATTGGTAGACTATAAAAATGGTTCCAGATCTGGCAGCTGAGCTTCAATGCAAGGTGTAATGCATTTGGATAAAAAAAAACAGCAATGCAGCACTTGATGGGGGAACTTGAGTCAAAAAGCACAATAGAGGAAGGGATCCCAGAGTGATAAATATCGGACAATTTGAAATCCACGGTGCAGTGCAACAAAGCAGGAGAGAAGGCAAACAGGATGCTGGATTGCATAGGGAGGGAATACAGTAGAATAGGTAGGTGCTCTTGAACGGTATAGATTCCTGATACATCCACACTGACAGTACTGTTGAAAGTTCTGAGCCCATATCTATGGAAGGATTGCAAGAGGGTGGAGTCTGTACAGAGAAGGGCAACCAAAACAATCCAGGATCTGGGGGAAGATATATGCAGAGACTATGGGACCTCAATATACACTCTGGAAACTAGGAAGGAGAGGGACAACATGATAAAGACACATAGATACCTGCATGGGATAAACAGGTTGGTATGCAAACCCTGAGCAACAAAAAGAACAGGCAGCTACAAACGCCAATAGTCAAAACCAGAGAAACAATACTCACAGGACACTTGTAGGTCAGCACCTTGTCACTGTCCATAGATAAAGAACTCACCCAGATGTAGACGGATAAAAGCCTTTTAATTCAAAATAGGCAGGCCAGCCAGCAAAGCAAGGTACATGGTGCCCCTCCCCACAGACCCAAACGTTTTCGCATCACAATTACACTTTTTCAAGGCTGCAAAGACATATTCGTCCAAAGCACAAACACAGGCATACAGGGGAATTCACTATAACTGGCCGAGAGAAATGCAGGAAGGATGTCTGCAAGCACTTTTTCACAGAAAGGGTGGCAGACAAGTGAAATGAACTATCGGAGGAAGTGGTAATGGCCACAACAGTGTGTGTGCATGGGGGTTGGGGGGTCAAACTGGAGTGCGACAAGCACAAGGCCATAATAAGAGAGTTATGGGACAAACGGTGAAGAAAAGGGAGGGCCACTAGGGAAAACTTAGCAGAAATAGGTAGGGCAGGCAAACTGGATGGGCCAGTGGGACTTTTTCTGCCATCATGTTCTATGTTTCTATGTTTCCACATTTATTTTAAGCCAAACTGAACACCAAGGGAAATGTTATTTCTGTGCAAAATTAAAAAAAAACAACAAAACGAACAGCAAATGAACTAGGAAATAAACCACAATATGGTGAAAACAGAAAGAAAGGACCATTCCCTCTCCCCTGATGTGTACTTCAAATCAAATGTATTTGTGTACTGGAGGGTACATGACCAAAAATGCCTATTTTCACAAACATCCAGTTTAAAAGAACAAAGGAGACAGTAACAAAAAAGAAGAAGCACAAAACTTACAGAGGCAGAGTAACAAGTTTGAATGTTCAAGGCAGTGCTATTAAGTATGGAAACTAACGTTAAGGAGCAATCAGGTACAGTACATAATTACAGTGAACACAACAGCAACAGTGGAGTGACTGGATAATTACAGAAAAGCCATGAATAAACATGACAAATGTTGTTCACTTTAATATCTAGGATGTCCCTGGTTGTCAGTGCATGCTCAGGGCGAGTCCATTTCTTCAGTAGTGGCTCACTCAAGCAGTAAGCTTGATAGCATGAGAGAAGTAGGAAGTTACTAAAAAATTAACTTTAAAAACTTCAAACCAAGAGCATGTTCAGTTTTATTTTTGCATAATCTTCTATTAGAGTTTTACATATTTCATGTACCTGTACAATAACTGTTACATGAAGGTTTCAGCCTCAAGCTGTAAGTTTTGTAAGTTCCTTTTGAAAATAAAAATGTTAAGACCTAAAAGTTTTGCATATAAACAACAACAATCAATGCAAAACAACAATAACAAAAAACAAACAAACAGTTTCTCATACATTTCATCCATAGGTGCACAATTTTCCTTTAAAAGTACCACATTCACAGCTGATTTTATTCTGTTCGGTATGACTAAGTACATGGATGTTCCCTTCAAATGGGGTGTGGATATGGTTGTCCTCAGAAGAGCAAGCCCCTTCACCCCTGGGGTTCACCATCCACACTAGGTGCTTACCTTCAATCCTTCCCATATTCTGGGCTTCCACTGCTGTCAAGGAAGCCAGATAAGGTGCCCAAATTCTGAAAAACTTTCTTCCCTACCCCTGACCGTAAGCGTAAATTTTTCTAGTGCCAGGGTTTGTACAGAGAGGGTGTGCCACTGATTCAACGTGGGGGATTTGTTCGAGGCCCATGTGTTTTGGATACAATGTCGGGCCAATATTAAGAGAACCCTAGCCCATCTAGGAGCGGCACCCACTCTTCCCCATCAAGTTTCTCCAACCCAAACAGACATAGGAGAAGGTTCAACTGAAATCTTTTCCATGTCCAGCATAACTACCTTCCAGAAATCTTGCAGGACTGGGCAGGTCCAAAAATAATGATAATATGACCCCACATCTACCACAGTTAGGGGATACCATTGGATGGAATTTATGCACTATTCAAGGTGGGCAGTAAACACTTTCAGTTTTAAGTGCTGTTATCAGTTGGTACGGAAGTCCGGTAGATACCTATAACTGAGTGAGATTTTGCGAGTGTGTTGAAGGTTAGGCTACTTACTGTAGTAAAAGAAAGGCCAGAGTGGTGGAAGGGAGAAAACATCAGTTTACTAGATGCAGTGGTGCACCCACCATGTCTAGTTGTAGCATGCTAGGGTGCTGTTTTTGTAGTTCCAGTTTGTTTTTCTTTTTCTCTTTTTCCAAATCTACATATTTAATGCTTTTTAGTGATAGGGCCCAGGCAGTGAATAAATGCAGGGTGGGCAGTGAGTGCCTCACCCTGCATATTTGTGCTAGAAGGCTAATTTTTTGAGCTACTAGCGCAGTACATTAGAGATACTCAGCAGGCTACTAGTGGGTGGGCAACCTATGCCTTGCCCTGCGTTTTTGTGCTATAGGGCTAATTATTTGAGTCACTAGTGCAGTACATTAGAGATACTCAGACTAGTTTTGGGTGCCTCACCAAGAACTATAACACAATAGGGCTAACTGTTTCCCAGTTTCCTAAGTGTTGCATGTAATATGGAGGGGAGCAGGCTACTAGTGGGTGGGCAACCTGTGCCTTGCCCTGCATTTTTGTGCTATAGGGCTAATTATTTGAGTCGCTAGTGTAGCACATTAGAATGACCAGTTCTGGGTGCCTCAGCCTGCTCTATATATGCTGGAGAGCTACTTTTTGTAGTTTCCAAGAGTTACATGCATTATGGAGGGATGCACACAGAACTACAGTTACTCCAATACTACAATATGGAATCAAATCAATAAAGGCTGTTGTAATGAACATTACAACTCTTCTTCAAAAAGCAGGTCTTGTTCAGCCATAGTGCTTTGCAGAAAGCAGCACAGAGGAGCCATTATGGTCATCTGCTTCTAACAGTAAATCAGAAAAGTCCTAAAACCATCAAGTCATGCAGCAGCAGAGGCACATTACTTCAGCACACCCCTTCCTTTACACCATTATATGTTCTGAGAGTCAGAAAGAACATCAGCAGTGGTGTCCTCCTACTTCAATTGTCAGGAATGACAGTTCAAGTGTACCATGAAGACTGTACACAATTGAAATAAGTAGAGGCAGGAGATGCCACAGTCCTGGTACCTCTGCCATGTGGCATTATTTACAAAGATCCCATGGACTGGCAAGGCATGATACAGTGCATACACAGCAGGGGGATGTGGAGGAGGAGGCAGTTATGGATCCATTTGATTCAATTTGTGGTAGGAAAGTGGAGGATGAGAAAGAGAGGGGCATAAAGCAAGATGGTTGAGTTCATGGTGCCAGTTGGTTATCTGGCATTAGACAGTTTCTCTTTCGGCAGCCCACATCCGGCAAATAGGTACATCGGGACAGCAGCCACACTCAGGTGGCATCAGTAATACTCCCCAGTCACCATTTCAGAAACCCAGAAGCAGTAATAAGTGGCAATTGACTTGGTTCACTCAGAAAACTAGCATATCTACCATAGCCATACATGGGCGACTCAGATGACAAAGAGTGTAACAGAACAGCTAGGATGAGAGTTTCTGCCATACAGTCTTGTAGAGAGTGAGGGTTTCTAGGTCTCATAGGTGAATACAGAGCAGAGAAGACAATTTGTTCATGATGCTCACCTTGTTTAATATTTGTACCCTGTAATTCCAGTACCTATGCAGTAGTCGTCCAATTTGGTCTTAAATGTGGCCATATCCCTGCTACCCACTACATGGGATGGTAATGAATTCCAAAATGTTACCACTCTTTGAGTATATCAGTGTGCTCTCCTATTACTACAACAATGATCACCCCTTAGCTGTAGTGTGTGCAGTCTATTGTCATATACTAGCTGTGTCAGCCTGAGTCACACACAGTCCCATAAATCATCATTGGTCAGAGCATTATCTCTTAGGGCTATGCAGAGCCCAGGCACACTCGCCGCATCACACATTTTTTCTACTGAGGCTACCCTCAAATGCATGAGAGACAATAAAGTAGATAGATAGAATTTGACAGCAGATAAGAACTGCTTGGCCCATCTAGTCTGCCCATTGGGCAGTGGATGGTTAGGGCAGTGTCTTGCACAGACTGAGGGACCGATAGTCCATCTTACCACTCAATATGTGGAAAAGTGCCCATGTGGTGGATTATATTGGTGTCACTGTCCACTGGGTAGTTTTCTCAGTGTAGGTAGCAACAGCAGTAGTGTCAGCAGCCAGTCCAGACAGATTCTGAAGTCAGCCATCCTGTTTGGTTGCTCCTTTGGTAAGACATAGTTCAGGCTATCTGGTGTAAGAACTGGGACACAAGATTGGCAGGTGACTAACTTTGAAGGAGTTGGAGGTGGGGTGTGAGTTGTCAGACAATACAATCAAAATACTCAAGGCCCTGAGCAAGTTTTTATGCAATATATGCTTGGCCTGTTTCCTGAACCTGGTAGTGGCTATGTTTCTCAAAGACTAGAAACAGTTACTACCATGGTCAGCCTTGTAAAAAACAAATTGTGGGCAACTTTAGTTACTTGTCAAAAGCATGTGGCCTGCTGTCTGTGTCATTGCACCACCTTCCCCAACGGCACCTCATTCAGGATTTTGCCACCCGCTGGATAGCCATTTTTTATATGCTGGAATTGATTCTCAAGCAAAGAGCAGCAGTCAGTGACTACACACAAGACCACATAACAGCAGATGGTGTGGTGCTAGATTCCCATGCTACTGGGATCCTACTGGTTATGCCTGTGCCATCTTGAGACCCTTTGAGGTTGCTACCAGAGACATGTGCCAAAAGATCAAGCCTCAGTCAGGTGAGCCTACAAATTTGCTATCTGCACCTAAGAAAGGTCCAACTGAAGACTACGTTTAGTGAGTTAGATGTAGACATGACTGCAGTAGCACTAGTAGCCAGTATGATTGACAGGTTAGATAATAACGAGAGTTTTGATGACATGCTGATATGTAAGGACAACATCCTTTTATTTAATTGGTTTTTGGTAACTGAGTAAGTACACTAGACAACAGTGTGCCTTTTTGCAGGTACGACCCAGGATTGCCACAGTCTCAGATCCCCAATTAAAAGTAGATCAGTTACCTAAGAACATACATGACAGTGAATACAAAAAGTTGCTAATGGAATAACCAGACTGTGATAAGGCATTTCCCAACATGAGGCAGTGGCACACCACAATTAACTCTATTCAGGGTGTAGCCAGGATTTAGTGGGGGGGGGGGTGGTCCAGATATTTCTAGGAGGGTCCGGGGGCATGCTCCCCCATAACATTTTGAAAATGTAGGAGTTAAATGGTGCAGTTTTGTGCATTTTTAGGCAATAACTGTTGAGTTACAAAAGGCATCAAAATTAAAGTTATCAGTCTCATCTCTTCCCAGTCCCAGGTCTTTCAGTTGAACTTAGGATTCTTTTTCTCCCTTTTTAAATTTCCATCTTTCTTTTCTGTAGATCTCTTCACATTCTGTTACCAATCCTACACCACCTTTGCTGTTTTTCCAGGGGTTCCTTCAAAATTTTTTTTTGTCAATTTTTACTTCCCCCATTTTAATTTCTGTTTTTAGTTATCACCTTGCATTTATGTTCCACCTCTTCCACTGCATGTATTTCCCCTTTAACTGACAACTTTCTATGGTTTCTCTTTACATTAGCCTCCCTCCCTTTTCCCTCTACATTACATGCATGATCTCCTTTTTTTTTTTGCAAACAAATAATGGTCAGGCAGTTTATATTTTTAAATATTTTAATACTGTTTGTGTCAGACTCCCATATTAAACAGTATTGCATTAAAAATATTTAAACATACAGTATATACTCGCATATAAGTCGGACTTTTGAGCTAAATTTGCACCAAAACCAGTTCTGACTTATATGTGGGACCCACAACAGATTGAGAAGTAGTGAGCCAGGAGAAGCTTGAAACAATGTAGGTTGCTAATGACAGTTAGTGAAAAGGTGCTCCAGACTCACCACGGCATTCATTATCATCTTAGCACCCAATTACTTATTGCCACCTTGTCCACTACTGATGCTCAGTAGACGCATTTGCAGTCAATTAGCTACTGGTAACTAGCGATCATCCTGAATAATAAATGAAGCCCCATTAATATCCATTATGTGACCTGCTCTAAACAGAACAATATGCACTCACCAAAAGAAAAAGGAGCGATATGAAGCAGACTAAATGAAAGGTTGTCTTGTTCTCCAAATCTCACTCAAACGAGGCTGCTGAGAGGGAGTTTGGTGTAAATGAGAAATTAATATGGGACTGGTGAGCTAACAGTCAGTGAACAAGAGTAAGTACATGAAATTAAACCCTTTCCTGCTTCCGTAATACAGGATGAGCTAAGTACCTGGGTGCTGGCGCTATGGCAGTAGGGCTACAGTGTGAACTGCATGGCTATATGGCTGCCGGCACTGTCTCTTGCCAAAAAAGAAGGATTCCACCAGTTTAAAGCCTCAGCAGGATAGTGCACCTGCTTCATGCGAAGGCATGGGTTAATTTATCTTTTATTTGCTTTTAAACAGATTTTTAAATAAACATTCAGAATAAATAGTATTAAACAGTGCATGAATAAATAAATGGAAAAATTATTTTTTTCAGTTTCATGAGGTTAATGGTTATTTACATTAGCAATACATAATCAAAATGACCCTAAGCGAGCTTATGTGACTGGAGTTTTACACACCTGACTTATAGGCAGGTCAACGGCAAAGGCAAATTTTTTAGCTAAAAAATGAGGTCCCAGACTTATATGTGGACTGACTTTTACGCGAGTATATATGGTATATAAACTGCCAGACTATTATTTGTGTGCAGAGGATACACAACTTTTACAAAAGATGTGATTAAAAGGATCAAACTATTACAGTTGCAGCCAGCAGATTGAATTATTTGACAACTGGGCATCATTAGAGTGTAATAATAAAGTGTAAACTGCAGACATTACAGCGCACACACACACACACACACACACAGTTATTTCCCCTAGCTATTTTGTTTCTTTATCAGATTATCTTCTGTAATCTGGTTGAATTTTTTTCAATGTCTCTAAACTGACAAAAAATAAGGAGTCCCAGCTTCAAAACAGCAACTGGTAGTATGAAAATAAGTAGATAGAAAGGTCCTTCAAGATGTTGGGTAGGAAGAAATTACTGGACCCTGTTTTCTTACTCAAGTTCTCATCTGGTTGCTGCCATCACATTTACAAGCCACATCTGCCGTGGATGTTTTGTTGCAAACCTTTCAATCTCTTCATCAATATCCATTTTAGCTCCACAATGAATGTGCATTAGGGCAAGGCCTGACATCCCGTCTTTTCTCATTGTACGTATAATATAAGTCTTGAGTCTGTAAAGAGCACTGAAAGAATGCTCACATTGTGCTCTACTGACTGGAATTACGCACAGTGTCTTGAGTAAAAAACATATGTTTAGGGAAAAGGATGCATTACAGGCTGTGAATGCTTCTAGAGCAGTACCAGGAGGCTTTTCATTGTTTTGTCATTTAGTTTTCCATGTAAGCAGTTCCACATCTATAACCCGTGGAGAAGGAAGATCCTTTTTATAGAAATCAACAACTTTATCTAGGTTGATGTTTCCACCATTGATTCAATCATGATGGAATAAGCCTCCTATTAGCTTAGCCACAACTTGTTGTGTTCTTGAAAATTTCACAGCCAGTGCCTCAAGGAGATAATCAAGCATTAGAATTGCAGTCATCCTCCTGTAATACTCTTCAGGCTCACATGCAGGAGTATTGCTTCAGTGATTCTGTCGTCCAGTAGTGCATGGTATTACAGGTTCAGCATTGACCTTTTCTGCAACATTGCATGCCTCAGTGTACCAACTGTGGAACAAAGAGTCAATTTCTTGTCGAGCAACCTTTATATTGTTCTCTACTGTGTTAATCACATTGTAAACATTAATGATATCAACTGCACTGTTTTGCAATTTTATATTCAGTGGTTGCACAAACTTCACTACCTTCATTACTGTGATAAAGCAAACAATATAACGGAAATTCTCCATTGAATAAAGGATCCCATTTGCTGTCATCTTAGTCTCAGTGTCCCAACTCCAGTCTCCATATACTCATCAACATATTGCCATCCAATACTGATGATATGAGTGCAATGAGAATACATGGAAACAGATCATAAAAAATCTCATATGCTGTATGTCCATTGCCCGTCTTGTTAAAGATATTGTGTCACTCATTTAGCCTTGGGCTAATTAAGTTCTGTAACTTTCAACAGAAGCTCATTTCTTTTGGGTGAGAAACCGAAGAAGTTACGACATTGGTTGAGCACATCATGCATGTTCCAGATTTCAGACTGTTGACAAGAGTTCACTATGCACAAATTGAGGCAATGTGCATTACGGTGTACATAAACAGCTGATTCATTCTACTTGCAAATATAACCTTGTGTACCTCGAATGTTCGAGGACATGTTTGAGGCCCCATGATACTCTTGGCCTCAGCATAACTGAATGTCAAGATTCCATTGTGCCGATTTATTTAATATGTTCTTTGCAAGTGCCTCTCCAGTTATTCTCCTACAAGGTACAAAGACTAAAAAGTCTTCTCTTATATTCTGGGCTTTGCCAATGCAATGGATTACCAGAGACAAAATGTCCTTGTTATTTACCTCTGTAATTTCATCACCAAGAATAGAGTAGTACTCAGCATCTTTAATGTCTTTAATTATACTGTCTCGGATCTGATCCCCAGTAAGTTCTATCAACTCATTTTGAATGTCTGGTGATTGATATTGTGCATTTCCCCCTCCTAACTGCAAATGTTCATCTAGAGTCTTATCTCCTGCATTTACCCTGAATTTTAACAGGGAGATAACGTGTCTTGGATTGTTGGTATCATCATCTATTTTCTCAACATGGCCACGCAAAGCTATATTCTGGCGACCACAGAAAAGTACAGTTTCAATTATTGATCTTAATATATTCCTGTTTTGTTCAATTCTTGCAGCACACTTAGCCTCAAGTTTGCGCCTCACTGATTTTTCAGGGGTTTCCATAGTTATCTTAAAATACTGAGCCTTTTCCAATGAAGTCACGTGATACTGTTTCCTGCAGTGCTCTTTTAGACTTTCCTTTGGTCCAATTAGTTAATGGTTTAGTGACAAGAGTGCCCAAGCTATCACTCTAGCCAAACAAAGTACAAAACTTACACAAACCACCTTTCAACAATGCACTGTAAACTAGCCAAGGACATTCAATACACAATTTCTGTTGGAAGGATCATTGTTTACCATTCATCACTGTCTTTAGAAACATATAAGTAGCTGGTGGACTAACATGATTAGTGAGGTATTTATACTTCTCAGAATCATTGAGTGAGGTATCGATGATCCTATTTATATCATAAGGACCCTCTTCTGACATACTGCTACTGTCTACTAGGCACTATATTGTTATTGCTGTTTCATTGGACAAACTTTCTTGAACAGTCTCTCTGTTACTGCTTGCTGCAATGCCTGAATCTAAAAACACAAAAGCCATTGTTAACTTTATCATGCATATGGGAAAATTAAATGAATAACGGGTCAGTTCACATCCACCCTCGAATGAATACACATTTGAAAAATGGCAGACAGATTAGAAATCAAGGAACAGTCTCCCATCCGAGGCAGCGGGGGTGAAAACAGTGTGGGGCATCAACAATACATGGGATAAGCATAGGAGAGTACTGGTAAAAAGAAAATAGGCAGGGATGGGGGATGGTTGCCAGATGTCAGTCAGGGTATGCAGAGACAGAATAGGTGGGAACATCTGGGCAGACTTGTTGAGGCAAGTGTTTTGTTATGCCAGCAAATGCTATGTTTCCATTTAAGGTAAGCAGTATTGGCAAAACCAGTTGGGGGGAGGAATTCAAACCAGGCTGGGACATGCAAAAGTGCACAGTAAGTGCAGAAGGGGTGGGAAATGGGATCATTTAGGGAGACGGATGATCATTAGGACAAGTTCAGGAGGATTAGGTACGGGGGGGCAGACTAGATGAGTCACTGAGCCTTTCATTTCCTACCATCAAATGATACATTTTAATTTTGCCAATAAGTGCATTCAGTGGTTGATTGCTATCTGTTACTAACTCTGATTATTAATGAAATATAGTTAATGACAAGTCCTATGCATATATGAATATATAGCTTGGGGGACGCATTAATGTAGGATAGAAAGACAATGATTCCAATAAAATACCAGTAAGAATCATGACTCAGTTTTCTGACTGTAATTCAGTAGTTTTACAAAACACTGGTACTGTAACTATAAAGACTGATAAGTAGAACACTGCATTTCTACTAATACACGACACACCTTCGGAGCTCCCACTTTCTGATCAGCTTAAACATGGTGGTTTTGTTCCAAATCCAAACGAAGAAACAGTTGCTTGATCAGTAAATACTTGCTTCTTAGTAGTTGCCATCTCAGCAGTGACTGATCGAAATCAGTGTCCCTTTCTGAAATGGAGGAGCAGAGTTTTGTTACATACTTGCTTCAACATCAATGCTCACATTCCTTTACTGTATCTGGCATGTAGGGCTTGCAAAAACTACTGACTAAACTTGACAGACTTAACTGTACCTCAGCCCCGAGCCAACCTAAGGAGCCTCATCAACTGATGGCAGCAACAAGATGAGAACTTGAGTTAGGAAAGCAGGGTGCCCTGTAAATAAAAGTAACATGTTTTCTTACCCAGCATCTTAAAGGGCTTTTTCTGTCTATTTATTTTAATTTCATACCACATGCAGAGGCACTGCTGCACAGCATTCAAATAAAAAGACTCCTTGCAGACAAGATCAGTAACACCTATTTATCTGTATTTACATGCCTGTTTCAGCTTTGTAGTTTCCAATAATGTTTGAACTTCAGTGCTGACATGCACCAGCTGAGGTTCAATCGAGTTTGACCGCAGCACAGCGAACAGAGCATACTGGAGGTAGAATAGGAACCTACAAAGAGCAGGACATTTTTTTTTCATGTTTTGCCTATACAATAGTGTTATATATTTAAGGGACCATATTTTCCCCAGTGTTTGCATTTTTAGTACCATACAAAACACAGGCCTGATATTTGATGGATCCATCCTGGCTGCTGGGCTGGCCATAATCCTGACCTAACCTGCTGTGGTTGTGCTGTACATCACGGAAAACTCCTCTCAGTTCAGCTGTTCTGTGTCTCACCACTGCCTGCCCGCATGGGTAAGAGTCGATAGAGTTGAACAAGCTACCAGCCTCTGATGCTCATGGGGGCAGGCGCTCGGTGCCAGGGGTCAGGTGAAGGGGTCCAGTTTCCCTCAGCTTTTTAAGCCCTGGATCATGCATAATGGCCAACGGTACTGCACAAAACGCTCGGAAGCTCCTATCCCTCACTCCAACTTTTTAGCCATGGCTGCACAGCAAATGTTTGATACCCTGAGCCCTCCCATCCCATCCATCATTTTTCCTTGTGAACAGTAAAGAATGTGATTACATCAGTTAGTTGCTGTGTTGTATTGCACTGCATGTCATCAGTAATGGACAGTGATATGTTGATGAGTATGGAGACAGGAACTGGGATACTGAGAGTAAGACAACAGGGAATGGTATCCTTTATTTTTTGGAGAATTTCCATTACATTATTTGGTGTTCTTATTGCCTCTTCATGTCATTAGATTATCTTTGGAATGCCTTCATGAACAAAAGTGGCTCTAAAGGAAAGCTGTCATTAACAGAATGTCCCCACCCCCCAATGTCTAACCAATTAGGCTTTTTGCAATGAAAAAAACTTTTTCCCATGGTTTAACTGGCTGTAATGTATTGTTAAAAGTCTGGGATTCTGCAACACGGGATGCTGCATGATTGCATTTAACATGGAAACATAGAATCTGATCTGGCAGATAAGGACCGCTATCCACCCAGTCTGCCCATTTCATCTAATGGATAAGCTGCAGATCCTAGTTAATCAGCAGCCCTACTTTTCTACCCCTCCTAGAATTTCCTTATGACTGTCCCATGCATGCTTGAATTCAACCACTGTTTTTGACTCCACAACCTCCTCTGGAAGGCCGTTCCATGCATCCACAACCCTATCTGTGAAAAAATACTTCCTTAAATTACCTCTGAGACAACCCCCATCTTCAAATTGTGCCCCTTGTTCTTGCACACCTCTCTTTTTGAAAGATGCTACCCTCTCAGACTTTGTTGATTCCCTTGAGGTACTTGAAAGTTCTATCATGTCCTCTCCTCCTCTTCCTCGAGGCTACATATTACGCCCTTTAGTCTCTTCATATGTCTTCTGGTGCAGACCCTGCACCATTTTAGCTGCCCTCCTGGACAGCTTCCATCTTGTCTATGACCTTGTGGAGATTGGGTCTCCAGAACTGCACACAGTACTCCAGATGGGGTCTGACCAGCTGTCTGTACAGAGGAATAACAACTTCCTGTTTTTTACTGGTGATGCCTCTCCCTATGCATCCCAGTATCCCCCCAGCCCTGCTTACTGCCCTCTCACATTGCATGCCCACTTTTAAGTCATCTGATATGACTACCCCCAGGTCCCTTTCTATTTTTGTTGTTGTTAGTATCTCACCTCCACTGTGTACTCTTCCCAAGGGTTTTTGTTTCCCAGGTGCATTACCTGCACTTCTTAGCACCTGAATCTAAGCTGCCACATTTGACCATTCTTCTAACCTTAGCCAAGTCTCTTCTCATCCTTTCCACCCCATCTTGTGCATCAACTCTGTTACAGATCTCTTCTGTCATCTGCAAAGAGACATATTTTTCTTCCAGTCCCTCTGCAATGTCACTTATAAAGACATTGAAGAGGACCGCCCTGATACTGGAACCCTGTGGTATCCCACTAGTAACCCCTTTCATCAGAGTGGACTCCATTTACTATTACCCTCTGTGTCCTATTCTCTAGCCAATTCTTTACCCAGGCAATCATCTTGGGACCCACTCCCAGAGGGGCTAACTTGTATGTTAATCTTTTGTGTGGGACTAAGTCAAATGCCTTGCTAAAGTCTAGGTAGGCCATGTCCACAGCACCTCCCTGATCTACTACTTTTGTCACCCAGTCAAAGAAATCAATTAGATTCATCTGACATGACCTTCCCACTGTGAATCCATGCTGCCTTGGGTCCTGTGCCCCTCTGGCCTCTAGGTACTCAACAATTCTTTCCTTTTGAAGTGATTCCATAATTTTCCCTATCACTAAGGTTAAACTAACAGGTCTGTAGTTTCCTGCTTCTGCCCTGCTCCCACTTTTGTGAAGGGGAATCACATCTGCCCTCCTCCATGAAACTGCCATGCTGCACTGGTCGCCTCAAAACAAGTATATTGAAGTAAGTGCACTTATTCCTGAAGTGGAGCTGCACAGCATCTGCCATGTTGCAGAATCTCGGACTTTTCAGGAAAACAATAAAGTAAGTTAAAGCATGGGAAAAAAATTTTTCATTGCAAAAGCATGATCGGAGGTAAGGCTTGTGGGGTTGGAATGTTTTGTTAATGACAGCTTTCCATTAAGCCTTGTAGTTTTGCATATCATCTAGCACCACACACACACACACACACACACACACACACACACACACATACACTACATTTTTGACCTGTGTTTCATTCATCTTTGCCTTCACTTTTAACATGCACTTCGTCATTTTGACCTAAATATTCTCTTTTCTCTGGCCTGCTAGGCATTTTATTGTCTCCTGTATTTGAATTTCCTTTAGTCCTAAGCAGTAGCTCTAAGGACACCACAATTTTGTTTCCTTTTCCCATCTCCGTAATACAGTGTGTGTTAATGGAGATGAGGGAATGGAAAAATTCGTGTGGGTTAAATCGATGCTTTTCTGTTTTCTGCTAGGGAGATTAATGCAAACACTGCCCCATGCTGATTCAGTACAGAAATATTTAATTTTCTCTGCCTTTTTTCTGTCTTTGCCTCTTTTCACGTTCTATATGACTCATGATGTTGACACACTTGAACACTTATTTGTGTGGCTTAAATCTACCTGGTTTCTAGTGCCAGGAGATTATTTCAGAAACTGCCCATCAGCACAGCTGTATTACTTCATGCCCCCCTGCCCTGTTCTTTTCATCTTTGCCTTCTCTTTAAGTTTCATGTCCATTATGTTGATTCACAAACATTTCAGACATTTGATTTAAATTGCCTTAAATATTCTTCTTCCTCTGACATGACCAGACATGATTTCTACACTGAACTCCTAATGCTCTCCGTATTTCTTATCACTTTATTTTCTCCTGCTGCTTTCTTCCTGTTTTGCCTTTACTGTGTTTCTCCTACTGTGTTCTCAACACCCACTGCCTAAGGCTGTACAATGAATTTCTTATTTTCCCCGCCACCCCTGTTCTATATTTATTCATCTTTTATGTGATCTGTTGATGACACATTTCAATGTTCGACCCAAATCAGTGCCTACACACTGCAGAATTTCTACATATGTTGGAATCTGTATTTACATTGCAGCTGTTCTCAGCAGCAGCCCCCCCTCCCCCACCACCACACCACAATATTTTGTGAGAGTGTTGTCTACAAAATCACATACAAATAAATACAATTCTTACCAACAGAGTCTTAAATAACTATATCCAATTTGCTATATGTTTTGATACAAGCTGAGCATACCATAAACTGAGTTTGCATACTGGTTAACAATATATAAGAAACTGAGTATAAGTTTTCAGGACTCTGTTGCTAGGAAGTCCACTATGTATTTATTTTGTATTAAATTTAAGACAAGTTTCTTGGTCCCTGAAGAAGCTAAAGTGGCAACGTGTTGGGACAACAACTGATTGGCATTGGTTGCTTGTTCAAAAGCTGAGAGCACAGCACTTCTCATAATTTTTTCAGGAGCACCAATAATCTACAGGATTCTGTAGCTCTGATCATATATATTTATTTATTTAGCTTTGTTAACTAGAAAGCACACCTAGACAGTCAAATGCCTGTTTTCCGGAGTGACCCGGGAGTTTACATGGAGATCACAAGCAAAGGCAGGTATACAGGATTACAAGGAAGAGTAATAGTCAGGCACAGCATGACTTAAAAGGAAGCATGTAGAACAACATAACATGACAAGGCATGAGCTGGCATTCAGGGAAATTGAGCATACAATAACAAGGCACATTTGACAGCCATAGACAATAGCACTTAATTAACATATAACTTATAATATTAACGCACCAACTTGAGGCCGTGGCAAGGCAAGACCATAAAGTGCACTGTGGGGAAGGGGGTAGGTACCTTAGGTACAAGGACAGGCCAAGGCAAGTTTGAGGAAGCTCCAGAAGAAGTTTCTGAAGCAAGTATGGGAAGGGGAGGTATGGACTTGGACAGGGAGGGAGTTCCATAGTCTTGGAGCACAGATGGTGAATGCCTGATCTCCAGTGAGGGTACAGGTTTTGGGAACTTGGAAAACATGCGAGCCATCAGACCTTAGCTGATAGGAAGGGTTGGCAGGCTTTAATAGCCCAATTAGTACTGCGGGAGTGGCAGTTCTGATGACATTGTCAATGAAGCTGCCCATTACAAAGGTACAATGGTTGTCATGGGAGAGCCACTCAAGCTTGATGTAGAGCTTGCAGTGGTGAGTGAGACAAGGGGCAGAGAGAGCAAAGCAGCATATATTATTATACGCAACATCCCAGTTTGCTAGACAGGTTTTTGGGGCTTGTGCAAAGGAGACCAGCCTGTAGCAGAGCATGGGTAGTAGGACCCTCTTAGCCAGGGCATGGCATGCAGCTGGAGTAAGGCAGCTTTTGGCTCTGTAGGCCAAGCCCAGCTTGCATTGCCAGCCTTGCACACATTGAGCGTATGTGTAGTGAAAAGTCAAGCTGAGGATCAGGTGTTGTGCCCAAGTATTTAAGGGCATCGACAACCTGCACAAGGGAGCCATCAGCTTCAGTGACATTCAGAGGTACAGAGCATGCTTTGGTTTTGGCCCAGGATCCAAAAGCATTACTTGTTTTTTGTTTTTTAGATTGATAGCTAGCATATGGGCCTTTATCCAGGATTGTATGAGGTCAAAGTTGGCATTCAGTTAGGAGTTGATGACACTGATGTTGTGGGAGCTGGCCAGGATCACAAGGTCATCCGCATGTAGGGTGGAGCAACCATGTACTGGAACCAAGGGCAAGTTATTGACGAAGAGGCAAAATAGAATGGGCCCTAGGACAGACCCTTGGGGGACCCCAGAGGTAACAGGCATGAGCTCTGAGAGGGCTTTGTTAAATTTAGTGAGTTGTTGCCTTCCAAGCAGGTAGTTGGTGAACCAGGCAGGGACGGATAGGCCAAGTGGCTGGAGTGTGGAACACAGGAGAGAGTGGTCAACCAGATTGAAGGCTTTTTGAGAGATCAATGAAGATAGCTCCATCAACTTGCCCTGGTCAGTAGCTGTCCTAATCTCGGAGGTGACCTGGCCAGGGCAGTAGAGGTGCTGTGCCTCTTGTAGGTAGCTTCATACAAATGGGTATAATGGTCATAGCTTTGGAGGTAGTCTGTGAGCTGAGTATGACTGCCTTTTCAAGCAGTTTTCTACCAGCAGAAAGGATAGCTTATAGGGCAGTAGTTAGCAAGTATTTTTGGGATACCTTGCTTGAACATAAGGATGACCCTGTCCATTTTCCATATGTCAGGGATGATTCCTGTGACAAGAGAAGTATTAAATATGTGGGAGATGGACTGGGCATGGTAAGGGGCCCCTAGACAGATGAGTTTGGGCTCAATACCATCATGGCCAGCGCCAGTGTGGGGGAAGAGGCCAGCAAGGAGTTTCTGAGTTTCACTGATAGAGATGGCCTCAAAGTAGAAAGGAGGTTGGGGGTAGTCCCAGGCTGGGGGCAACAGTCAGGACTCTGTTTCGCTATGTGTTGGGGAACTGGGAGGTATAGGCAGGCAGGTCAGAGAACTGAGAATTGAAGGCATTGGCGATGGTCATAGAATTGTTGCAATTTATCCCTCCAGTAAAGAAAGAAAAGAAAGAAAGTCAGTGTGTGTTCTGTGCTGGGAAGGGTACTGTATCAGCTGACTTTGCTAAACCAGCAGGAGGAAAGAGAGCTTAATTGGGGGTGTGGCTTAGACACTATAAAAGCAGGTGACTCAAATTACAACTTCCTGTTGCTAGCCTTTTTTCTTACTAATTGCCTTCCATCCCACCCACCCTAATCCAGTTCTACTTTTATAGCCACTGGATTTGACTGTCAATGGAAACTTCCTGTTTGGCAGTAGGAAGGGAAGGATCATAAAGAAACATTGGTTTTGTCAAACCTAAAGAAAAGTAGCTCACTTTTCCCCCCAGCTGCTGGTGGTCTGACATTGAGCAAGGAAGAAGGAGGCTGATAAGAAGATAGGAAATTGCTGTCCCAGAACAGGAAGGGAGAGTTGTATGGAGAGGAGAGAGTACATTGCACAGAGAAACAGTAGAGGGGACACAAAATAAGACATGATAGGAGTGGTGCAGTGCAATGGGCTGTGGGGAGGCAGTGTTCGGGAGACATTCTGGAGGCTGCGATGCTGTCCTATTTGCAGGCACCTCTCTGGTCTGAGAGAGGAGGTTTCTGTCTCCAGGCTGACCTGGCTAAGATTCAGGAACCTCCTCCTCCCAGGGACCACCAGGGCCAATGCCACTACCCCAGAGGTTGCCAAGAAAGAGGAGAGGCTGGACCAGGTGGGCCCAGAGAGGGAGAGGGTGGTGGAACAGAGTTGCATCCCTCCAGCTGTACCTCCACAATTCATTCGCTCTTCTGGTGGATAGTGGTTCCCCATGGAGGCACCTCAGTGGAGACCAAGGAGGATGCTGGGAACCTTCACAAAGGAGACCCACAGAAGGGTGGCATGGGACCCTACAGGGAAGGAAACAACTCCTGGTGGGGACTCAATCATTAGGGGGTAGAAATGGGGGAGGAAGGGGAGAGGGAGGTAAAGTGCCTCCTGGCACCATGGCTTGAGGGACAGGAAGCAAATCCTCAGGATCGTGGGAGGAGCTGCACGAGGGAGGGAGTTGATGTCATTGTCCGCCTAGGGACAAAATGACCTGGCTAGGAATGGGATCAGAGCAGTGCAAGAGGAGTTTGTAGAGTTGGGAGGGCCTTAGGCAAGCAGCGATACGGTAACCTTCTCAAGGTGCTGCCTGTCTATGGCAAGGGAGATGTTAGGCACCCTCACCAGGAATTCAATGAGTGGTTGAAAACTGGTGGAGCTCAGGTTTTAGGCTTCATTGGGGACTGGGGAACTACCTGGAGGGATGCAGACCTATACTGGTGTGATGGTCTGCATCTGTCCGGGGGGGGAACCAGGATCCTAGGTGAGAGGTTTAAATGCTTCATTGGCAAGCATTTAAACTAGCCAAGGGGGGAGGCACTGAAAAGGAGCAGGGAAATCCTAGCATCCCCCCACAAAACATGAGGATTAGTGAGGTAAACACCAAGGTAGAGAAGTCATTAGGGAGCAGAACAGAGGTAAATGTAAAAAAAGGCAAAGGCAATAAGGACAGGAATGGGGCTAAAAGGGGTAAGGCTATCAAAAAGTGGAGGGTGATGAGTACCAATGCCCGTAGTCTGTGTAACAAGCTTCCTGAACTAGTGGCCTTGATGGAAGAGGGTTGCCTGGACTGTGTGGACACAGTCACAGAAACATGGTACACAGAGAACCATGACTGGGATGTCAACATACCAGGATACACAATCTACAGGAGGGACAGGGAGGGTAAAAGAGGAGGAGGAGTAGCTCTCTATGTAAAGGAAGGGATCAAAGCAACAGAACTAAAGAGTAAACAGGGAGCAGATGAGGCACTCTGGATCACCCTGGAGACAGGAAATGGCACCACATTCCGCATGGGGGTTGTATACAGACCCCCATCTCAGGGGGAAGGAATGAACAAGGAAATGATAGAAGGCTTTCTTAGAATGGCAGAAAAAGGGGAGATATTGTTGATGGGGGACCTGAATATGCCAGATGTTAACTGGAGCACCTTTGCTGCAGGTACATCCAAGAGCAGGGTCATTCTTGATGCCCTACTGGGGGCATGCCTCAGACAGCTAGTATTGGAACCCACTCAGGAGGGAGCAATCTTAGACCTGGTACTCTCAAATGGGGACAGAGAAAGAATCTCAGATTTAGAAGTGGGTAGCTATCTGGGGAACAGTTTACTCCAAACAGTGTGGTTCATGATAAACACAGCCATACAATCAAGCCATACAAAAGCAAGAGTATTGCACTTTTAGGAAAATGAGAGAGTGCCTCAAAAAGCACTAGCAAACAGGCAAGAAGAAGGGGTGGAGGAACAATGGGAGTAATCAAATAGCCATCACAGAGGCAACAACCCTTGTGTAAAGCAAATCAATAAAACACAACGAAGGAAAAAAACGCTATGGTTCTCAAAAGAGGTGGCAGGGAAGGTTAAGGAGAAAATGATAGCATTCAGGAAATATAAGGAAATACAGAAGGAGCAGGATAGAGAACTTTATCAGTTAAAGTAGAAAGAGTCTGGGAAGGCAGTCAGAATAGCAAAGGCCCAAACCGAGAAAAGGATAGCCAAATCTGTTAAGAAGGGGGATAAGACCTTTTATAGGTATATTAGAGAGCGAAGAAAGACCAAAGGAGGGATACTGAGGCTTAATAAAGGGAAGGGGATGTGGGTAGAGGGTGACAGTGAAAAAGCAGGGATACTGAACAAATATTTCAGCTCAGTATTCACAAAGGAAGAGGAGGGGGAGGTACCTAAACCAAACAAGAGAAATACTCTGAAGACTGGGGTCGATACCAGTCCATTTACAGAAGAAAGGGTTCTGAAAGAACTAATAAAATTGAAGGTGGACAAAGCAATGGGCCTGATGGGATCACCCAATAATTCTAAAAGAACTAAGGGTAGAACTAGTGACACCGCTTGACTACTCTTTTAACAAATAATGGGAGGATGAGGTGGTGTCCAAGGACTGAGGAGGGCAGATGTGATTCTCTTCACAAAAGTGGGAGCAGGACAGAGACAGGAAACTACAGACCAGTTAGTTTGACCTCAGTGGTAGGGAAATGATGGAACTACTCTGAAGGAAAGAATTGTTGAGTACCTAGAGGCCAGTGGGGCACAGGACCCAAGGCAGCATGGGTTCATGAAGGAAGGTCGTGCAGACTAATCTAATAGATTTCTTTGACTCAGTTACCAAAGTAGTAGACCAGGGAGGGTCTGTGGACATGGCCTACCTAGATTTTAGCAAGGGATTTGATACAGTCCCACACAAAAGATTAATACACAAGTTAGCCAGCCTTGGAGTGGGTCCCAAGGTGGTAGCCTGGATAAAAAATTGGCTAGACAACAGGACGCAAAGGGTAGTAGTAAATGGAGTACACCGTGAAGAAAGGAGGGTTACTAGTGGGGTACCGCAGGGTTCAGTACTGGGACCGGTCCTTTTTAATGTCTTTATAAGTGACATTGCAGAGGAACTGGAAGGAAAAGTATGTCTATTTGCAGACGACACAAAGATCTGCAACAAGGTTACTACACAAGATGGAGTGGAAAGGATGAGAAGGGACTTGGCAAGGTTGAAGGAATGGTCAAATGTATGGCAGCTCAGATTCAATGCAAAGAAATGCAAGGTAATGCACATGGGAAACAAAAACCCAGGGGAAGCATACACAATGGGGAGTGAGATACTGACAACAGTAAAAATGGAAAGGGACCTGGGAGTAATTATATCAGATGACCTAAAGGTGGGCAAGCAATGTGAGAAGGCAGTAAGGAAGGCTGAGGGGATACTGGGATGCATAGGAAGAGGCATCAATAGTAGAAAACAGGAAGTTGTTATCCTCTGTACAGATGAAGTTGGTGAGACCCCATCTGAGTACTGTGCAGTTCTGGAGACCCCATCTCCGCAAAGATATAGACAGAGGGAGGCTGTCCAGAGGAGGAGTAACCAAATGGTGCAGGGTCTGCACCAGAAGACATATGAAGAAAGACTAAAGGAGCTTTAATATATATCCCTTGAGGAAAGAAGGAGAGAGGGACATGATAGAAACTTTCAAGTACCTCAAGGGAATCAACAAAGTCCAAGAGGGTTGCATCTTTCAGAAAAAGAGATGTGCAAGAATAAAGGGGCACAATTTGAAGATAGAGGGGGGACAGCTCAGAGGTAATGTGAGGAAATATTTTTTTACTGAGAGGGTTGTTGATGCATGGAACAGCCTCCCTGAGGAGGTCGTGGAATCAAGAACAGTGGGGGAATTCAAGAAAGCATGGGACAGGCATAAGGCAGTCCTAGTGGGGGTAGGAGGTAGTAAGCTGTTGGTTAACTAGGATCTGCAGCTATCTGTTAGGTAGGAGAAAATAGGCAGACTGGGGGGCAAGCGGTCCTTATCTCGCCATCAAATTCTATGTTTCTATGTTTCTGTGTTTCAATAAGCACGTCAGAGACATTGGATGTAGAGGAGCCACTAACAATATTCTTGATAATTTACCAGAAACTCCTCAGGTCCCTAGCTAAGGAAAAACAGAGTGGATTTACAAAATTCACTCTTGGCAGAGTAGATGGATTTTTTGCAGGTGTTTCTAAGTTGCCTGTATTCCTGGAATATTGACTTATCCTGGGAGGCCTTAAAGGGGCTGCACATGACTGGAGCAGAGAGGGTTTTGCAGTAGTCCTGTGGCCATAAAAAAATAACTAACTCCAGATGCACGTCTGTGCCTCTGAAAACAAATGCATACTACGGCATTACACGTTCGGCAGCCTTGGGGGAAAACATGGAGGCAAGCCCCTGACTGGGCAGGATGACCTCTGGTCTCACTGCAGGCACAGCTCCTTGCAGACTAGGTTTCCTCCTCCAGAGCTATCTGGAGAACCTAGCCAGCCCAGATAGCTCTGCCCCCATGAAGGGGTGGGAATTTATGGGTACTGTCACCAGAAGAGAGGTAAGCCCAAAGTCGGTGAGTGATAGTGGGTGGGTCAGGCTATACAGGGGCCAGCCAGTCTGTCTGAGGAGCTTTGATAGCTTAGCTGAAAACAAACATCATAGAAAATATAAATGTTTAACTCATGACAGGATTCAAACTCGATTTCTATTTTTCATTCCTTTGACATCTCACTGAGCTGGGGTGATGTGCTGTGCTGCAGAGAATGCACAATGCTAGCTTACTGGTGGTGTCACATGCTCATGAAACCAAGCAAACCCAAGTTAATTTTCTGGCTTGCAGGGCTTTTATTGTTATTTTATTCAATATTTTGTATTTTTTCCTTTATGAACATTTCCACTATATTAGCTCAATGTAACAATTGTGTGAAACTAAAATGGTGCGACTGGCCAAAACTGCACCTTTTTTTAGTATTTTATCTTTATTAAGATTTCTGCAAAAAACAGGAAAATCAACACAACATACAACTGACATACATGCAGACAAACAAACAGGTGTAATCATATATATATATATATATATATATATATATATATATATATATATACAGTATATACACAATGGGCCGGATATTCAAAAGGGTTGCGCCATGCGCATTACGGTTGAGCATGCGCAAGTCCGAAATTGTGCTATTCTGCGATATTCAGCAAGAGGCAGTTGCGTGACTGAAAACAGGCTGAGCAACAGCGCAATGCAAATGAATGCATTCTGAACTGGAGGGGGAGGAACCATGCATAAACTGCACAGCCCGATATTCAGCCGGGCTGTGCAGAGTTGTGCAGGCGCAACCCACAACCTGCGCCTGCACAACTTTGAGCCCCCAAAATGTCTAAGTCGAGGGCCACCACAGGTGAGCTGCTGCATGTGGGCGCACAGCAGCTGCCACCTGTGGCTGGCCTCAACTCCACACCCTGTGCCCCTGCAGCCAGATCGCTGGGCAAAAAGAGAGAATATCCCCACCACTCACCCCCACTGGTCCGGTCCCGGCATAGTGTAAAACTTCCACCAGCCTCGACTATGTGGCAGCAAAGTCTCCCCCAACATATCCCTGTGGTCCAGTGGACTATAACCCACCGCGGATTGTGTGTATTAACCCCCACCTCCCAATTATATCCCTGGTGGTCCAGTGAGAACATCCGATCGAGGGATGGAGGTAAAACAACCCCCCTCCAAAACATCCCCGGGGCCTAGTGTCCCCACCCACCCACCCGCTGGAAAGTTTCCTTTCGCTCCCACCGCCTCGTCGCTGATTGCCGCCGATTGACTGCCCGGCGCAGCATTGCGCAGAGTGCCAGCGTCATCGGGCGCAGCTCATACCGCATAAGACATTCCAGATTTGTGAATGAATCACATTCATTCATTCTATAAACTGAACTGTCTTGTACAGTATGAGCTGCACGCCCATTGGCTCTTGCTCTGCACCATGGGGCGGTGAGCCTCACCGGCAGTCCGTCGGCGGAAGCGGGCAGCAGGCGGGGTGATGCCGCCTGCTGGCTGCGGAGGGGAGTGTGGGGAGGCTTCGCGGGTGGGGTGGGGACACTAGGCACCAGGGATGTTTTGGGGGTTGTTTGCACACCCATCCCGCGATCGATGTTTGGTCCACTGGACCACCAGGGATATAATCGGGAGGTGGGGGTTGTTATACACAATCCCGCGATCGAATGTTCAGTCCACTGGACCACCAGGGATATAATTGGGAGGTGGGAGGTTGTTAATACACAATCCCGCGACCGGGATTTACGGTCCACTGGACCACCAGGATACGTGCGGGGGAGCCACATTGCTGCCCGCGATCGGGCTGGTGGGGTGGGGGATTAAGCTATGCCCGCGATCGGGCCAGTGGGGGTGGTGGTGGGATTATGCACTCGTTTCGCCCGTGATCGGGCTGCAGGGGGCGTCGGTCCCCAACGGCTGCTGCTTGGCAGGGTGCCAGGCGCAAGTCCTCGGGGATCGGCGCACCTGCATGCTAATGGCATGCAAATGGGGCCATAATCAGATGCAAATGGCCCCCCCTGTGCCTTGCATGAATTATGCCCCATTTGCATGTCACCTTTTGAATATGGGGATTTTAAGATATTAATGGTACTTAGCGCCAGCGCAAGTTGAATGCTCCACTTGACCACTTCATGTGGCACAAGTTCCACTGCACCATGCACAGTGGCTGTGGCCATGGGGTGATATTCAAAGGAGTTGTTCAAGGGCACAACTCCTTTGAATATCGCTCTGGACACACCCCTGTGCAACTATTTTGTGCAGCGCAAGGGCTTGCGCCACAAAATAGCGCAGTTTGAATATCCAGCCCTATTTATCTTCTGGATCTCAATTATATTTCATTCTTACATATTTTACCATCTTTAACCCTTTATCATCTTTTTTCCCCCTTCCCTGCTCCCACCTATTCGTAGCATCCTCCCTACATTCCATTACACATTTGCAACTACTATCCCTCCAGCCCTTCTCTCAGTGCCAATGCCTCCTTTGGGCTTAGTGAAGACAGAAAAGGAGTCCAGATCCTGGCAAATGAATCCTCCCTGTCCTGGACCACCAATGTGAGTCTCTCCAGGGCCGGTGTCTGCAGAATTAAGTGGCGCCACTGTTGCCCCGTGGGTTGGGCGTAAGAGACCCACGTATTCTGAATATGGTGGCGAGCCAACACATATAAGGTCCTTATCCACCTTGGAAATGGTATCCATTCTCCATCCTCCCCAACCTCTACTCCAAACAGAAAGGCTAGGGGGTATTTTTCCTTGTCCATATCCGCCATTTTTGTTACCTCATCTACAACCTCCCCCCAAAAGAGTTGCAATACTGGGCAGGTCCAGAAGCAATGGATGTACGTACCCCTTTCCTGCCCCCACCGGCCACATATAGGTGATGCCAAAGGGTGTGCTTTATTAACAATTACTGGTGGGTAATACAGCCGATGTATAAACGTATAATATGCTTCTTTATGTCTGTTACAGGCCATTATACCAGCATGTAGAGGCAACACCACTTCCCAATTCTCCTCGATATAGGTTTCCCAGGTCTCTCTCCCATAGTAGTCTCATATTCACCGGCCATATCCTGGAAGTTCCGCTTTCCTATTTTAGCCGCTCTCTATAAATCCTTTTCAGGTCCACCTTAGCTTGATACACCATACTTCTATAGGGTCCAGTACGAACCATCCTGGGTTATCTCTCCAGACTTCCACATAGGCCCTGATCTGGAAGTATCTAAATCTGTGTTGCCCTGCAGTTGGAGATTCTTTGTACTGTGTCAAATGAGCAAAATCCTCACACCAACAAATTGCCTAGGCTATGTATCCCTTTCATCCCCCCCTACTGAAATCCCATGTCTTCTAACCCTGGCAGAAAAAAAGGTTTACCTGCCACTGGCAATAGTAGGGTCTCACCTCTTTAGGCCAATCCCTGCTTCTTCAATTGACCCCAGGCTTCCAATACCTGTGCTACAAGTGGGTTGCCATAGCCCCCAGCCATGTACACCCGATTGTCTTGGTTATGAAGGTATGCCGTGAGTCTCCCGGGGGTATCCCCCTGCTCCAGGTCCACCCAACTGGCTACCTTAGGTTGATTTACCCAATCTGCGATATATCTCTGTTGTATTGCCAAGTAATTGTTGCCTAGGTCTGGAAAATGTACTCCCCTTATGCCTTTCTGCTTTCAGCCTTTGCAGGCTAGTCCTCAGCTTTTTCCCTTTCCATATGAATGCCGAGAACATCTTCTCCACCCTCAACTGCACCTTTTAATAGAAATTAGTTAGACACTAATAACATAGCGCTAAATTACATTTTGCAGTTTCAGCCAGTTAGCACCATGTGCTAAATATAACTAGCATAAAAAGAACTATTTTTGCCATAATCACCTTCTTCCAATTATTATATAAAGGGAAGGGTCACTCATGTATCAACTGAAATATAAATACTTAAAATCTATATTTACAACATAGGATTAAGTTTTAGGTTTATAGTTTTCTACCTTCCTACTCTTATTGGTATACTAAAACTTTCAGATACATCGATGCTTATTTCATTGTTCCATTCAAAAAGCATTTGGTTGCCCAGCTTAACTGAGACCTAACTTGTATACTTGTTGCCATATGCAGGCATGGTTAAAAGGGTTTTGTCTCAGTCCCCAGCCAGGTATAATAAAACATTAAATAGGCAATCAAACAACAATAATAAGCCATGGCTATCTGCCTTGGTACAACCTCCCCAATCAGCACAGAGTTTGGCCCAATTGTACTGTTTGTCCACTAACACACTCACCACTGGTACCTGGTAATTACCCCTAGGTCTTCTCAGGGAGCCTGGGTAACCAGATGTTGAATCGGTGTAGGCCCGCTGGTCATTGCACATAGTTGGCTGGTGTTGGCGCCCATAAACAACAAATAACCCAAACTGTAATCCTGACTAGATGGAACAGTCCATTAAAATTCAACCTGGTTGAAACCTACTGTATCCGATACCTCCTGCCCTCTACCTGGGTATAATATTCTTCGGCGAGATCGATCTGGGTCCAAGGGGGGGGTGGGGTCGCTATTTACTATAAAAGTCATCTGTCTCTTAGCGTCCTACCTAACCCTGATTCCCTCATGCTATGTGAAGCGCTGCATGCAACCCTGACACTCGGGTCGAAACACCTACATATCATTTGTGTGTATAACCCGCCAACCAGTGGGCTGAACGGTCTCCAGAACCTACTGCAGCACGTTTCAAAATGTAAAACAAATGAAACACTCCTCCTCGGTGACTTGAACCTGAACTGGCTGGGCCCACATCACAATCTCCTTGCATCTTTGATCCAGAAGCACAATTTTCACCAACTTATAACCATCTGCACTAGAACCACGTCTTCACTATCAGGGTCGTTACTGGACTGGATCCTTACAAATAGACCGGATCATGTTTCCAAAGCTACCGTCCTGGCTGACTCACTTACAGATCACTCACCAACGCTCTGTCACTGGCGCTCCTGCCCACCGCCTGCTCCTCAACCACGACTGATTACCTTCACGAACTATGCTGCCCTCGATACACAAGCCTTCTTATCTGACATAGACTGGACTGACGTTTTCTCCACCTCCAATGTTGACACTGCCCTTAACATATTTCTCACCAAGTTTGGCGAAGTACAAAAGAAACACCTCCCAAAGGTAAAAAGAAGAGTCAGAGGTCAGCAGTCAAGATGGCTAAATAAAGAACTCCTATGTAAGTTAAAAGTCCGAGATAAGCAATGGAAACAATACAAAAAATCTGGGCTCCCCCTGGATCTTATCCTGTACAAGCAGTATAGAAATGATTGCAAAAGGCGCATCAGGCAGGCTAAAAGCATATACTGTCAAAACCTGCTGACTAACTCCTCCAACGACCCTCGAAAATTTTGGAGCCACACTAAAACTTTTTTAGGATCTACGCAAGCTGTCACCCCCTCAGAAATGGTCCTGCAAGGTGTCCACTGTAATGACTCCTTCACTATTGCAACGCTTAACCAGCAGTTTTCCCACCTATCTGCCTACAGCTTCCTTCAATCTCCTGCTACACAACTGAACTCAACATTCCTGGCGATTCACCTACCTCATCTAAACCATTCTACTTCAAGCGGTCACCAGGCATCAAGTCTTCAAGCTGCTCAAGGCTATCTCTGACAATACCAGCCCGGCTCTGATGGAATGGAACCCCGTCTATTAAAGATGGCTGCTCACCTCATATCTGACCTATAGCTAGAATCTTCACCCTATCCTCTCCAATGGCTCTGTCCCTGAAATCTGGAAGGCCACCAGAATTACTCCGTGTTTAAAAAGGCAGCAAAATGACACGACCAACTACAGACCAATTGCTATACTATCAGTCCTTAGCAAGATCCTTGAGAAATTAGTCTCTATTCAAGTTACCGAATCGTTGAAAACTCCAGCTTACTCAATACAGCACAGCACGGCTTTAGAAAACACCACAGCACCATGACTGCACTAGCAAAATTCTCCTCTGACATTCTTACCAACATGGACAAAGGGAAGCTAACAGGGCTGTTTTCATCGACCTCACTAAAGCGTTCTGATCTTGTTGACCATCCTTTACTACTTGCCTCCCTCAGAAATCTGGGCTTCTCCTACCCTGTCACTACCTGGTTCAGCAGCTACCTTGCCAACAGGACTCAAGCAGTGAAATTCAACTCGGCGATCTCTGACAGTGCTGTTATCAATATTGCGCCCCTCAGGGCTCCATTCTCGGTCCTCTCTCTTCTCACTATTTGTAAACAATCTCCTGATGTAGTAACCTCTGGCCACTCACTACTTTATGCTGATGACTTGGTCATCTATGCCCACTCTGACAATATCACCAACCTGAATGCTGCCCTTACCACAGACTTCCACTTGGTGCAGCGCTGGCTACACACCCAATGCCTTGTCCTTAACTCCAATAAAACTAAAGCCATGCTATTTGGATCCCACACAAATTAAGAACCTGCTCTTCTTCTCTCTGTGCCTGACATTAATGGTAACCCTCTGGAGTCTGTTAGCTCTTTTTCGCTACTTGGGCATTCACCTTGACCAAAATCTTGACCTAAAGCTGCACACCCAGGAAACTTGTAAATCTGTCAATTGTAAGCTAGGGGCTGCTTACAGGACTAACTACCTGCTTACCCCTGCCACTAAACTGGCAATTGCTAGAGGAATCCTGTTACCAACCCTCACCTACGGTGCTCCCATACTAACCATGGCCAGCAAAACTGCTCTGCACCAATGGGACACCACCTTCAACAATGTTTGCAGGTATGCGGCTAAAGCACCATGCCTGAAGCACCATTGTCAGCTATACAAAGACCTGGGCTGGCTATCTCCCTCCTCCACCAGGCAATATTACCTCTGCAACCTTTCGACACCATCATCAGAGCATCAAAGCCAGCTGAGCTCTCAAAACTACTCCAACCGGTTATACCTTCACGGGACCTTAGATCCTCTGACAAGTCCTTATTGAATATTCCTCTGCCACACAAAAAGGGCCTGGAGCCTTCAGTTATGCTGCCCTCACTTTTGGAACTTGCTACCCCAGGGACTAAGAAATGCTCCTTCTCACGATGCATTTAAGCACAATCTCAGAGCTTTCTTACTCGATGGACAAATGTGTTTGTTTTGATCCTCTTGAATCCCATGCTCTAACCTGTTCTTCTCCCTCCCCTATTATGTATTATAGGCACTTGCGCTTTTTTTATTCTTGGTTGTTTTTTGCTTTTATGTTTCATGTTTGTTGATACTGTATAACATTGTTGTTCTGATGCCAATTGTAAAGATCTCTAATTACTGCCTAGTCACTTAGCTTACCCTCGCTCCTGAGCTGTTTTCCCCCACCTTCATTCCTTATCCTGCACCCTCTGTTCCTGTAACACTTACTTTCCCAGCCCCGCTCTCTTCCCTTCCCACTTAGCCATTTCTCCAGTACCCCTGTCATTACCCCTCCCTTTTCCTGCCCTCCTCTCCTGCTCTTTGCCGCCTCCTCCCCTCTAACCGCCTCCACTCCCTCTCTGCTGTCTTCGCCCACCGGCCTGGTAACAGGTTGCTACCTTGTACCGCTAATGCCTACATCTCTGCCGCCACCCTTCCTACCTTTCTTTCACCTTCTGCCCTCTCCCTGCCAGCTTTCCCTCCTTCTTTTATTCTTCCCTCTTCTCCATGCTCAGTCCTCACCCCTCCTCTCCTATTTTATCCTGCCTCCCACCAGTTTGCGTGACTCCCCTCTCTCTCCTGCCGTCTCGGAGTTCCACCGGCTCGGCCGCAGGTTACTACTCTACCCTGCCAATGCCGTTTTCACCGCCTCGCCTCTTGTCCTCCTCCCTTCTTCTGCTCCGCTGCGCTCTTACTAGGTGCACTCTATCTCCCTACCCCCACTCATTTCCCTATCTGTTCCGTGCCCTTCATCCCTTTTTCCCCTATACCCTGCCCTTCCCACCCTACCCTTCCCTCCCCCATTCCTTTAGTTCAAATCCTCCTCACCCTTGCACCTAGTCCCCCACCGCCTCCCTGCACATCACCCTCTCTCCTCTCTATTTTTGCACCCATAGCTTCACTGTCCTGTTCCCCGACCTCTCCATCTCTCTTGCCGACTCCGTTCCACCGTCCCGGCCACAGGTGGTAACCTTCTCCCTACTAATGCGGACTTGGCGCCTTTAACCTCCCTCCTGTCCTCCCTTTTGCTATTCACCCTACCACCCCTGTCTCCGTCTCTCCTGCCCTACCCTTACACCTGTCCCCACCACCTCCCCTAGTTCTCAACAACTGAATACATGTAATTTTATCCTTATTGCTATGCTTGACTACACTGTGTAACTTTGTCCTTTGCAAATGTATCCTGCTCTGTGTAATTTCATGTATCCTGCAAATGTATCCTGCTTTGTGTAATCTTATGTATCACTGTGTTCTGTAACTGTACCTCCGGGTCGTGCCTGAAAATAGTCACTTGTTGGCTAGCGCACTTACCGGTCAACAAAACTAAATAAATAATAAATAAATAAAAATTGTAACCCCTCAAACTGTGGCCCTATCTAAACCAAAGAATGCTTGGGTTGCAGGACCCATAGGTCCTGATTGGTTACTCATGGTTGCCCTCAGGCTGGTAGGCCTTGGTCACCAGCTGCAGTCCTGGCTGGAGGTACCAGCTCAGTCCTGCAGTCCTTTAACCACAGTTCTTTAACCTTGCCCCAATGGCTACCATAGCTTTCCTCTGCCAGTCACTCTGTCTGGCACCTCACGTGAAATCAGCTGGGCTCTCACTACGGTCTCTCTGGGTGCCTTGAGGATCTCATGCATCTGTAGCTCACTTCTGCAAAACCCCAAGGCAACACCCTTTGCAGGCTGTCCCCTGGTGGTGATCCGCATGGTAGCTTTAGGCCCTCACTGGCTGTTTTGCAGATGCTGATCCCTCAGGTTGGTCAGAACCATGTCTCAACTGCTTACTGAGGCTTAGTCGCAGGGCATCGTGCCCTTACAGACCAAAGTCATCAGCTGCAGTTTTCAGTCTCTTTCTCTCCCTCTCTCTGTGCCTCAAGCAACAGTGTCCTTTTGTAGTCAGTGGTCAAATTGGACAGGAGCTCAAAGGAGCTCGGCTCCACCACCTCACAAAAAATTATGCAGAAGTTCCCACACCTCAGCCATCTTTCTCCACTGAATACCATAGGTGAGTTCCACCACCTCTAAATGACAATTCCCCCACATCAAAATCTAGATGTTAGAGTTACCTCCACTTTAACCTTCCAATGTAGCCACTTGTTCTAGCTGTATAAGCACACTTCCCCCCTCTCCAAGTCTCTGCACTGAGGTGACTTGCACCTGCAGATGGTAGGTCAGCTCTCCTTCTCTGCCTCCTACAGAGTCCTGCAGACTCCAGCAGAGAGAGGATATACTGGAAAATTTCTTAGTGCAAACCCAAGCAAACAGCCTCCCAACTGGATAAGCCCCTCTGTCATTCTCTGGTAAGGTCTGTCTGCCTGTCGCATGATGGTTGATTGGCTGTCTGCCCTCTGGGTGAATTAATGAAGTCCTCTAGCATCCCTGGAACCCTCTGTGGCTCCCTGGCAGGCTTCTGTAGGCTGATTGGTTGATGGGATGTCCTCTGTCCAGTTGCCATGCCCATGTAGAGAGGAGTCAGAGGGTGAATAAAATGGTTGCCCTTTTGTAATCCAAAGGTACTGGCCACAAAGTCTTTATTTTAAGAAGGATCCTGCTCATAAACATTATTTTGTTCTCCAAGGGTTATGCCTGGTTGCACTTAGT
Organism: Neoceratodus forsteri; assembly: GCA_016271365.2. Taxonomy (NCBI): domain Eukaryota; kingdom Metazoa; phylum Chordata; order Ceratodontiformes; family Ceratodontidae; genus Neoceratodus; species Neoceratodus forsteri. The sequence continues at coordinate 882,090,781 of CM028136.1, forward strand.
TTCCAGATGAGTCTGGGGGCAGTCTGGGGAATCTTCCATCTTTGTGACTGCCAGTTGTGCTCTCCACTGTCTGGTCTTTATTTTTTTCTTTGTGCATTTCCTATGCTCCTGCAAATGGCCTTTTGTCATCTGGCATCTGCAAGCTTTTTCATAGATTTATACAAGGCGCTTTCTTCATTTCCCATGTCAAATATCACGCTCATGGGAGGGGAACAGCGTGGTGCAGGGGAATCAAGCATGTAACTGCCTGCATGGCAAGGATGCTATAGTTTACTAAAGCTGTTTATTGACCAGAGCAGCCCATATAGTGAGTTATACTTGGCTGGTGCTAAAACCCCAAAATGCACACTCAGTGCAGTTTTTAGTTGATTTCTCCACTGCTACCAAACATGGACCTTCCTTTTTCTCCAGAATCCTCCATTACCATGAACACACACAGCCACTTGGAAGTTACATGGATACACCTTCTTTCCACTTATTCTCTGGGTTATCATGGTGCAGCTTCCCACTTCCCCCCTCTATTCTGGGAGGCCGATGGAAACCGCTTTCTCCAGCTTATTTTCAGTGACATTATATAGACCAGTCCACATGCCCTTTTATTCTCAGGGTTGCATGGACAGCCTTGTTGTCCCCTCCCAGTTCTAGGGGACATAGATTGACATGTAGGGACAGTGCATGACTGAGTGTGAAATGGGTATTTTGATGGAAGGAGGGTGCCCTTTAAGAGGAAGTGGCACTGGTTTTTGATCTCCCGGAATCTCTGATCTTTTCAAACAACAGTATCACTAAACAGGTGTGACACAGCTCTGACCTTTCAAAGTTAACCATTCACTGCTGTTACTGTAAGCGCACTATTTACATCTTATAACATGGACAATAAACTCATGGTCAGTGATTGGTCAAAAGATGTCACATTACCATGCATTGATCCCTACATATGACCAGCTGTGTAAACAGACTTCTGTATCTTAGCAATACAAACAGTAATAAACAAAGAGTTCTGTAAAAGTGAATGGTAACAAGGCACTTACAGTCTAAAAAGAGAAACGAAACAACCATATCATACCAATGTGAACAAATGCCAATTCACTTTTGAAACTAGTTTTAAAAAGTATTTTACTTTTTTCCTTAAATAAAAAAAAAAATCTATTTTTTAAATGCAGTAGTCCCATTCAGGGTTGGCATTTGGGGGGATCAATGGTTAAAGGCACTTGGTGGTGCCTTTTACCTCACAGGGTGCCTTATGCTTCACAACACACCTGAGGTGTACCTAGATACCCCCACAAAGCCCACCCTGAAGGAGTTTCTTGCTCACAAAACTTCAAAAGCTCTGCTAACATCTCTACTTTTAAATCTTTGTTTTGGGGCCCTTAACTACAGTAACACCATGTTCACACAGTAAATGCTATAGTCATGTATTATACATTTACTGTATATGCACTATAAAGCACTTTATATGAACCTTTACTGAAGCTGCCAATTTTATCATTTGACTGTACTGGGTAACTGCTACTAACTGTGCATAGTGTTCTGTGTTCCTACTTATGGGATCATATATATTCTCCTTGAACCTCCTTGGAACACCTTGTGAGGCATTTGCAATGTAATAACCTTTAACCTCCCAGTATTGTGGTTTGGCTGGAATTATGTTTTAATAACAAACTAAAACTCTCTGGAACTGGGACATATGTCATAGACGGTGCTTTATTATTCGTTTATTTATTTGAAAATTGGTGACCGGGAAAGGCACACTGAGCCGAGGTTCGTTTCCAGGTGTGACCCGGGGGAAGGGAGAAGGGGATACAGAATACGTAGCACAGACCCTCTTTTGCAGTTACAATAAAGTGTACTGAAGAGACAAGGTTAAATGCAGGAATAAGTGCAAAAATAAGAGCAGAGTAAGCAAACAAGGCATGTGCAACCAAATGAGTGTATCAGCAATATTTACACCTAGGTATGGGGCAAGTGCAAGGGGAATTGTCAGGGAGGGGGGAACACAGGAGTAGGGGGAGATAGAAAGAGTTTCAGCTGGTGCTTTTGGGAGCCATGTGAAGCAGTGAAGTGGAGAGAAGTTGGTTCTAAAGTGATGGGAAGTGATCGGAAAAGGCTGACTGCCCAAACAGAGGAATGGGGATGAGGAATGGCAATGGTGTGAGGATCTCTGGAGCGGTGGGAGCAATGGGCAGAGGGATGGAGAGAGGAGGATGAGGTAAGAGGAGTGATCCAAACCAGTATTTGGAAATGAAAGTCATACAGTGGATCTTGCGATGTTAAGATAGTAGGAGAATGATGCATGTGTATGTATGGATATACTAACATAATATTTGCCAGCAGATTAGGCCTTACGGTCTATCGAGTCTGCTTGAACCTCAGATCCCTAGTTGGGTGCCGAGGCCCCCACCTTGTGTTCCAGAAACCCCTATCATCCATCCTCACCCCCCTGGGAAAGGCCATCATCTGATACATCCACTTTCTGTGTCTGTCCCACCCTCTCTTGAAGCCCTCCACTGTGGACCTCTGAACCAGCTCACCAGGCAGTGCATTCCAAGGGTCCACCACCCTCTCAGTGAAAAACCTCCTCCTCTTTTCCCCCTCACCCTTCCACCTTCCAACCTCAAACCACGCCCTCTGGTGATACTGCCCTGCTTTAGTCTAAAGATCCCCTCCATGTTTACCCTATTTATTCCCTTGAGGTACTTGAAGACCTCAATCATGTCCCCCCTGTCTCTCCTCTCCTCCAATGAAAACAGGCAGAGCTCCTCAAGTCTGTCCTTATACGTCAAATCCCCTAGCCCTCATATCATCTTTGTTGCCCTCCTCTGTACCCCTCTCCAGGAGCTGTATGTCCCTCTTCAAGTGTGGTCTCCAGTACTGTACACAGTACTCAAGGTGTGGTCTAACCAGTCCATTGTACAGCGGCAGAATCACTTCCTGCTCCTAGAGGTGATCCCCTTACGATGCATCCCAACATCCTGTTTGCCTTGCTAGCGCCTCCTGCACTGCTCAGAGTTATTCATACATGCATCCACCATGACCCCTAGGTCTTTTTCCCTATTGAGGCCTCCAGCGCCTCCTCCCAGGGTGTACCTGTGTTTAGGGTTTCCCCGCCCAAGATGTAACACCTTGCACTTGGTGATATTGAAATTTAATTTCCATGTGTGAGCCCAGCTTTCCAGGGTATCCAGGTCCCCTTGTAGGGCCAGCCTCCCCTCTTCTCCCTCAATTACTGCTCCCATCTTGGAGTCATCAGTAAAGAGACTCATTTCACACCCTATACCCTCCATGATGTCCAATATGTATGCATTAAACAGGATCAGACCCAGGACCAAGCCCTCAGTGTACCCCACTACCAACCTCTCTAGGTTCGAGAGCTCCCCACAGACCACTACTCTCTGGATTCATCCAACTAGCCAGATTTCAATCCATCTGACCATCAAAGGGCCTACTCCCAACCCCATCAGTTTCTCCACCAGACCATTGTGGGGGACAGAGTCAAATGCCTTGCTGAAGTCCAAGAATAATACATCCACAGGCTTTCCCCTGTCCAGTTCTGATGTTACCCATTCGTAGTACTCCACAAGATTAGTTTGACATGATCTACCTGGCACAAACCCATGTTGCCGACTATCCAGACCTCCCACCTCCCAAGTACACCCCAATCGTTCCTTTAGTATACTCTCCATTAATTTTCCCACCACCGAGGTCAAACTGATGGGTCTATAGTTACCTGGTACTTCCCTCGACCCCCCTTTATGGATTGGCACCACATGTGCCTCTCGACAATCCCTAGGCACCCTCCCTGTCTCAAGTGACCTGTTGAAGAACTCCACCAGGGTCGCAGCCAGTATGTCCACCAATTCCCATAGTACTCTCGGATGAATGCCATCCAGCCCAGGAGATTTGTCTTTCTTTAGGGCCTTGAGGGCTAACCACACCCTTTTGGCAGATATAGCATCATCTGTCCCCTCCACCTTACTGGCCTTTTTATCCTTATCCTGATGTGACACCCCTGGGGTACCTCTCCCTCCCTCTTGCTCTATTTCTGTTGCTCCCCTGATCCCACTCACTGCCGCTTCTATCTCCATCGTGCCTTGCTTTGTAGATATCCCACCCCCCTCCATAGTGAACATAGAGGCAAAGTACTCGTTAAATACCTCTGCCTGGTCCCTCGCCTCTTCCACCCACCCTCCTTCTGATCTCAATCTGCTGAGATGACCTTTAGTTTTTCTCCGCTCCCCAATATACCGGAAGAACCCCTTTTCCCCTCCATGTATCCCCTGTACCAGCCGCTGCTCTTTACTGGACTTTGCCCCCCTCACCATCTGGGTGACTTTTCTAGATGCAAGATGGTACATTTCCTTATCCCTATCCCCTCTTGTTGTTTTATATTTTTTGTAGGCCGCCTTCTTTACTCTGACCGCTACCTGAACCTCACTGGACCACCAGCATGGTTTATGTGACCTTGCTCCTTACGCTTTCACCCTAGTGCAGGTCCTGACTGCCCTCATGAAGTCCCCATTTTATGACCTTCCCATCTCCTTTCCACATTTGTCATTGATGTAATCCCTTCAAGTGATCCTTGAGAATATTTCCCATGCCCACAAAGTTCGCCCCTGAAGTCCACTGCCAGTGTCCTAGATCCCCCTCCCCATGCTTATTTGAAACCAGACAGTATTGTGGTCGCTCCCAGTCAGGGATCCTCACAACCAGGTCCCTTACCAGATCCCCATCTGCCAGAAACCACGTCCAGGACATGCCCTCCCTTGTTGGCTCCATCACATACTGTGTTAAGAACACATCCTGGAAGCCATCCAGCAGCCTCTGCTCCTTGGCCACCTTAGAGGACATGGTTCCCCAGTTTGTACCTGGCATATTAAGGTCCCCCATCAACACCACTCCTTCCCCTTTTGGTCCACACTAGGCAATGATGTTGTCCAGCAAACCATCTTCCAGAACATCACCCATCCTGGGGGCCTATATACTACACCCAGCTTGACCTTATCTCCTGCTGGGGATCGTAAGGTGATCCATAAGGCCTCCACGTTTCCCTCTGCCTCTTCTACCCTAGCAATTTCTATGTCATCTCTAATGAACATAGCCACTCCACCCCCTCTGCCCTCCTTTCTATCCTTCCTAAGCATAGTGTACCTCCTCACGTTTAGGTCCTAGTCATGGTTTTTGTTGGCCCACGTCTCTGTGACCGCCACCACATCCAGCCCCCGAACAGCATATGTGTATGTATGGACTTTATTTTCCATATAGATACTCACACGCACACACACATATTGTATACTACTTATCACATACATAATTACATAAATACATAGCACACATACACAAGCACATACACATATATACATGCATCATACACATATATGCACACTTCACATGGATATGCATACATACATGCATACACACACCACACACATACATATATGCATAGATACATACATGCATACATACACACATCACATACATACACAAACACATAGATATGTTACATACTAAACACACACAAACACATATACATCAAATATGTACACGCACATTCATACATACATTACATACATATATACAACATGCATACATACAGACATACTTTCACACACACAAACATACATACATACACAGACATCACAAACAGGCACACATTCATAGATGCAAATGCATATTACACACATATATACACTCATACATACTCAAACGTACATACATACAGTAAATACTGTACAGATATGCATACACACATTGCATGCATTGCATACATACATGCAAATACATACACATACATACTGTATTATTAGGTAGGAAAGGCAGGAAAAGGCTGTAAGACCTAATGGTACTGCCTCCCAAGTCTCAGTGGTGGTAAATCAAAGTGTAACTCATTTGCATCAAATGATCAGTTTTGATTTTTAAAAATGTTCTTGGAATTGCTGTTTATTGCCTGCTATGGTAACTAGTATACATACATATACTGTACATACACACATATGCAAAGACACAGATATATACATATACATATACATATACATTCTGTACACACATGCATACATACATACTGTGCATACATTCACACATACAATAAAAACGTACATAATACATACATACATATAGACATACATGCATAAGATGCAATGGTGCTGTGCTTTCACCTGTTTTGACATTGATTGGCTGCTCACCTGGGCTCCCTGTGATCCCGCTCCTTATTCCCATGTTTCTCTGGTGTCAGTTCATGTCTTCTTTTACTCCTCTTTAACTTATTGTAGTCTGGTGGTTAGATAATGGAAGTGTTAACCAGGACATCACAAATTCAAATCTCACCACTGCCAAGGGCTCACTGTGTGATCTGAAGCAAGTCACTTTCTTAGATTTGTTTTGTAAATTCTCTGAGCTTCCACCCCAACCACTGAACATTCTGCTTGCCACCCCCCCCAAACCTGGACCCTTTCATTTATCCTCTATTCCAGGAGTCCCCTCTCATGGGACGAACACAATCCTCACCAGGGCAGGTGGTCTGGAAAGACCCCAAGATCTCCATCTTTCCAAGGTTTTCCAGTGTTTTTTCTAACAGGAGTTAAATAGTGATGTCATACAACATCTAAAATCTCCTTCTGTAGATGTTGCCCCAGGGACAACATTAGAATTTATAATGAAAATTCTAACTCTTCTGTGTGGTCATACTCCCCAATTTTTCCAATGTCAGTAGACCCTTAGAAGAAACATCATTAGTACAGTGTATAAGTTCTTTCTTTCTTTCTTTCTTTCTTTCTTTCTTTCTTTCTTTCTTTCTTTCTTTCTTTCTTCCGTTAAACTTCACTTGCCAATCCAGGAGGTGCCGGCCACGTAGCTTCATATACAAGTAAACCAAAGGTATATCTGCAAAGACACCAGGTACCTCTCAACTAACAAAACAATCTTCTTATTACCTTCAAGCCCCAGGTATAGAAACATATTGCTTAACCCACCCAGTCTGCCCAGATGGTCCCGGCCTTTTATGTCTTCTCATATCCTAACTGATCTGAAGTGACCCTCCTCCTCCCTGCTTATTTGTTAATATCCCCTATGTCTATCCCCTGCATGCTTGAAACCCTCTACTGTTTTCACCTTCACCACTTCTGCTGGAAGCAAGCCAGGGTCACATGTATGACTTAGGTTTGTGGGGGGGGTGTCAGCATCGACATGAGCTCCAGTTTGAGATTGTGCACTGGTGGCACTGGGATTTTTTTTGTTTTCACCTCTTCCATTTTCTCTAAAATTGATCTGTCCCACCTACACTGGTCTCTGGTGATAAAGGGCTTGTGTTATGTGATCACTTCTTAGCATCAAGGCCACTTCACACGGGCTGATCATGAACCCATTTTAGACCAGCTTCAACAATCTGTTCCGTTGTTCCACCACTCTTATGGTGAAATAGAACTCCATACATCCATCTTAAATCTGCCACTGCCACTGACTAGTTTCCACTCATGACACTTGTCTCTGTGTTACCATTCTTAGTGTAACTGTACAAGATCCATTTTATACAAAGATCTGTATAGTCAATAAAGGAAGTGAAGCTTAGAATGAGTACAGAGGGTAAAATGCTTAGTTTAGATAGCTGAGCTATTAAATACAGCATAACAAAGTACTGGACACCACCCACCATTTAGGTTTAAGCAGTTAACCTACTAGAAGTACAAAAGAATGAATGAAAGTGTATAAATCATTTGGTCTGGATAATTTGGCAGGACATTTTAAAATTGGCTGCACCTTACATAACTGTGCCCATACTAATATTTAATTGAGCTCAAAATTGGCCACTGTCCATCATTGTGGAAAGTAAGTAAAATAACATCAATATTTAAGGCAGGAGGCTCAGCTGATCCAAACAATTATCAACCTATAACAATATTGCCTGTGTTGTCAAAATGTTTGGAAAAACTAGTCTCCAGGCAAATTTGTGATTATATGGACAAGTATGGGTTGTTTACTCGGTACCAATCAGGTTTTCTCAGGGGATATTCCACCTCACCTGCTCTGGTGGAATTTAATGATTGGATTTGTTCTTCCCTTAATGATGATAGGGAAACAGCAATAGTTTTCATAGATTTATCTAAGGCCTGTGACCTGGTGGACCACTCCGTCCTGAGAACAAGGTTAATAGGCTTGGGTTTCTCCGAGGGTCCTCTGGCTTGGTTCTGCCCATATCTGATGGGGGAGATCACAAAGTGTTCAGACAGAGCAACAGCTATCTGAACCCATTGTAATAAGAAGGGGGGTCCCACAAGGGTCTATCTGGGGACCCCTGCTATTTCTGTATTCAACAACAACTTGCCTGCTATGGTTCAGCATTCATCTATTAGATTGTATGCAGATGATACAGTCACAGTGGCTGCAGGAGACGATCCGGAGGACCTTCGGAGAAAACTCCAGGCCAACTTTGCTAGGGTGCAGGAGTGGTCCGCCAGGTCACGCTTAGAATGAATAATAGAAAGACCAAAGTTATGTGTTTTGTATCTAATAGATGAAACATTTTCCTCAACTGCAAATACGGCAGCCGATCAGACTTTAATAGAACGTGTTACTACCCACAGTTATTTGGGTATAGTTTTTGACTCTGTTCTGACTTTTAGGATCATGTAGAAACAATAATCAGCAAGGTCAACAAGAAACTAGAGGTTTTAAAGAAGAACTAGATTTTAAAAAATCTGACAAGAAAAGATTGTTGAGCAACTTATTTTGCCCACTGTAAAATATTGGTGAATTTGTATTTAGATCAGCAAATAAATCAATCTTAAATAAACTTGATAAATTACAATACAGGGTAGCCAGATATGTCCTTTGTTGTAATTTTAGAACACACCGCTGTTTACTTCTGAACAGACTAAACTGGTTGTCTCTTGAGATGGAATATGCAAGGAGTTGGTTAACATTTATTCATAAGTACAAGGTTAGCCACACTGAACATAATATTTCAAAAATGTTATTTTTTTGTGTCCCTGACAATAAAAAACATATGGTTAGGTCAGTTCATCAAAACAGAATTTCCCCAAAAAGGTGAAATAACAGATTTAGGGACTACACCCTTAGATCTTTGGCAGCTTCACACTGGAATGGTCTACCCTCTTTTATACGGGCTGAGACTAGGCACAGCTCTTTTGTTGAATTGCTGAGAGGCCATTATGTTTTCACCTGCCACTGTATGAAATAGAATTTTATTTTTATTTAGTATACTTAACTGTTTTTTTTTTTGTTGTTGATTGCTGTTGTTAACTATTTATATAATGTCTGTGTAGTTTGTGCTGTATTTTTATATTTTATGTGTAACGTAGATTAGAAAACAGGACTGTCTTATGAACTGGACTGATAAAGTCCAAAATGGCATATTTCCTGTATAAAAATAAAGTATTTTACTTACTTACTTACCTACAAACAGCCAGGTGGAGCATCTGGTTCTGCTGAGCAGGTGTACAGCTAGTGGAGACACAAATAGCCACCCAGATGAAAATTAACCATTGACATAGTGTAACCCAACCAAGTTAGTGGCCACTTGTCAACAAGGGCAGAGGACCAAGCACTGGCTGGACTAAAGTTCTTGGGCCTGCCTCATGACAAACAGCCACAAGGGGAGGACTGGAGGAGAGAATGGAGGGAGTTCCAGAGGGAGTGGCATCTCCAGGTAAATGTAGATTATATCCTGGTTCTCAAACTACCTGTCTGGCAGGAAGCAGCTAGTTTGCCTCCACTCCACCTCTTCCTACCTTGCTGACATCAGAGTCGGGTTCCCTATGGCTAAATTCTATGTCCACCCTTTCTCTATCTTCATCAATGACCTACCAGATGTTGCCTCTGGCTGCCACTCACTGTTGTATGCAGATGATCTCATCCTGTACTACAGTGCCAAGACTATTCCTGGCATCCAAAATCCCTTGCTGTGGCATTTGAAGTCACTCAGTCTTGGCTATCTGCAGACAAGCTAATCGTAAACAGTAAAAGACTCGAGTCCATGCTCTTTGGTTCCATACTGAAACTCCGAGCTGCCCCCACAAACTCTCTATCACATGTGAAGATGGATCTCCATTCGAGGCAGTTTCAAATACCTAGAAGTATGGCTTGACCCCTTGCTTGATTTCTCGCTCCATGTTTCCGCAGTCTGCAAATCTGTCAATGTTAAATTGGACGTAGCTTTTAGGGTCAAGTACTGCCTGCCCTCAGCTGCCCCACAGTCCATAGTTCAAGGTGTACTCCCGCCAGGTCTCACATATGGCCTTTTTGAGTGCCTGAGTGTGAACAAAACTGTCCTCTGTAGATGGGACACAGAATACAATAATGTGTGTCATTTTGCCTTAGCCTCTCCAAAGCGCAAGCACCACTGCCTCCTCTGCACGGGACTGGGTTGGCCTTCCCTTGCTGGCCGGTGATCCCTTGCTCTGGGCCATTTTGTGGACAAACTCCTTTAAATAGGCTCCCCATCTTACCTAACAAGATACTGTACCTGCAGCATACGTACCCCACATACTTGCTAAGATATGTGGCCTCCCAACCTCTCATTGAATGTCGATGCTCCACTGGCCTAGGGAAAATGGTTTTTGCAATATATGCCTCTATCATCTGAAACTCCATTACCTCAGAACTACATCTCTCAGCCAGCCACCCCATTTTCTGTAAGACCCTAAAGGACTGTTTGTGTCGACCTGGCCTTTCTTTTTGCCAGTAACCTCTCAACCAGCTGCCCTAGCACTAATTTGCACTTTCTGTTCAGATTATCCAATGTGTATGTATATTGTACGCTAATCGTTGCTGTGCGCTGTATCTTTGTATTTTGTGTATTGTGCACATGCTTATTGCATATCACTGCCTAATTCATGATATCTATACTATTGCAACCCTCTGTTGATGTTGCTGTAAATTTTGTTACTGTCAGTTTGTAATTCTCCTGGGTCATGCCTGAAATAGGCATATGTATGTCTAGTGTATCTCACCTGGTATCAAAAACAAATCAACCAATAAATAAATATTGTATAGCTCAAAGACAATGTCTAGAAGTATGGAAGGAGCAGGGGTTAGAATGAATGAGAGAGTATAAGCAGAATAGGGTTGTCAGAACTAGTTCTAAAAAGATTAGAACCATTTTAGAAACCAGGGTTTCGAGTTCTAATTTAGAACTAGAACATCCATGTATTCTAAGCATTAAGAGTTCTAAATACAAAATTCAATTTTTTTTGTTCAGACATTTCAAAAACAGGAGATGCTAGACAGGAAAACAAACTAATTCTTGGGAATTACATAGAAATATAGAAATTGATGGCAGGTAAAGACTACTTTGCCCATCTAGTCTGCCTATTTTCCCTACCTGTTTCATATACTGCAGATCCTAAATGATCTGTGGCTTACCTTCTCTTTCCTATCGCTAGAGTTCCTTTATGTCTGTCCCATGCATTTTTGAATTCCCCTACCATTTTTGCCCCTACAACCTCTGCAGGGAGGCTGTTCCATTGATCCACCACCGTTTCCATGAAAAAATACTTTCTCACATAACCCCAAAGTCAAACTCCCTTTATTACATCCTAAAATGTTTGAGAGAGAGACAGTCTGAGAATGTGCTGCTCATATGCAGATGTACCAAACACATGGAACTGTGACACTTAGCATTAACACTTTGAAAGGCTCAATGTGTTTCTCTTTTCTGGATGTGCAGTGAAATAATATTATTGCTGTGCTGAGAGGGTGGAGTTTTTATTTATGTTTTTTTTCTGCTCTCAGTAGTAGTAGTAGTAAAAATTTTTATTCAATTGACAAGCAAAAGAATAGGAAACTCCACTGAGCCAAGCTCATTTCCAGTGAGGTCCTTAATACTTACACTCATATTAACATCATAATAAAAAAATATATACAACAATACTTAAAATGACATGACAAAATATAAATTACAATAACTTTACATCCATACAATAAACAACATATACATCACACATATTCCCATTCATAAAGTGCAACTATACAGCATTTTTTGGAGCATAATATACACAATTACACAACATCTAACCTTTTATCAGCTTCAGATTTAAACCAACTTTTTATTTCTCCTAAATTAGGACTAGAGCTAATTGGCCTAAGGTGGGTTGGCAATGAATGCCATTTATTGGGACCCAAATAGAAAAAATGTTCTCTACCCAAATCTGTCCTTCTTCTAGGTAAAACATATTCCATACCCTCCGCAGAGTGTAAACCTCCCCTAATTATCCTAACCTGAAATTCGTCAGTGATATATTCCGGTACTTCACCCCTAACTGACTTAACCATATATGTCAGGACGTGGAATATCCTTCTATCCTGAGGACTCATCCAGTTCAAAGACTGATACAACTCTCTTCTATGGGTTCTCCTAGGCACCTCCAAAATAAACCTAGCTATCTTATTGAAAAACATCTATTTTAGCTAACTGGTTAAAGTTGCCCCATATAAATAATATCTCCATAATCCGACAAGAGGAATCAACGTAGCCATGGCTACTTGCTTCCTTACTCTGACATCCATGCAATTTCTAACTCTATAAAGTGCACCCAAACGTCTACTAACTTTTTTAGTTATACAATCTATATGAAAAGTCCGGCTCAATGATCTATCCAGATACATTCCTAAATATCTATAGCACTGGACTTGTTCAAGAGCAATGTTATCCACAGTCACTATACTCAAACTCAGCTCAGAATAGATCTCTTTATTTTCCCTAGAAAACAATAATACCTGAGATTTTTTTGAATTAAGGGCAAGTTTGGATTCACTATAGAATAACTGAAGTTCATTGAATGCTTTTTGAAGAGTAAATTCTATCTGCATTATTGATAATCCCTTCATGTAAATAATGAAAGTCATTCATGCGTACAGATGACACTGTACCTCAGGATTAGTTAGAACAAAATTATTCATATATAAATTAAATAATATTGGACCCAAATGGATCCTTGGGGAACCCCAGAAATTATCCCCCAAATCCAGATCCCCACCCATCCACTGAAACCATCTGTTTCCTACCAGTTAGATAAGCCTCCAACCACCCAATCACCTTCGATGAAACACGCTAGTGTGTAGTCTGGACAGGAGGATGTCGTGGTCCAGGGTATCAAACGCCCTAGATAGATCTACAAAATTGCCCCACCGACATCCCCCCCATCCAGAGCATCCACAATATCCCCAGTAACCTTTAACAGAGCAGAATTTGTGCCATGCATGGACCTAAAGCCAGATTGAAACTTATTAATCAACTTACTATTTTCCAAATAGTTCTGTAATTGTTTGGCTATCAGTTTTTCAAACACCTAAGCTACTATTGGTAATAATGATATAGGCCTATAATTCTCCATCAAAGACCTAGAACCATGTTTAAAAACAGGTATAACTCTGGCCATTTTCCACATTTCAGGAATTTCCCAACATATAAGGGACATATTGAAAATATTAGTCAAAGGATATGAAATAACCTGGGCAGCATATTTCAATAGAATATTGGGGATCTCATCTAACCCACCAGCCTTCCTAACATTGATTTTGAGTAATGCATTTTGTGTTTCTGATGGGGATATTAATTCAAACTCAAACTCCTTGTCCCTTAAAGGGACAGCTTCAGTGACTTTATTTTGAAAATATAATGGAGAGAGACTAGTTTTGCCTTGTAATATGCTTTTGTGCCCATGGTTGTGAAGTGTTCATTAAAACCATCCACAACCCAGGGCCCATAGGAACTCTCGACCTTCCCAATTTCAAATTTCTCTGGGTAGTCCAGTTGTTGTTCACCTTTCACCTTTTTTAAAACTTGCCAAAATTTCCTCGGTCATCAGTCAAATTAGAATTTAATTCCCTATTGTAATAATCATTTTTAACCCTCTTAAGTTCACAATTATAGTAATTCCGCATCTGTTTATACTTCACCCAGTCACCATCAATTTTTGTAGATTTAGCCACCTTCCATGCCCTATCCCACTGTTTCTTAATTTTAAATAAATAAGAATTATACCAAGGGGCATTATCAAACTTTATTTTCCTACTTTTGAGTGTGGCATGCCTGTTACAAATTGTCAGGAAATCCTCCTGAAATAACATCCAGGCATCAGCAACTGTGGGGACTAGATCTAACCTTTCCCAATTAAATGCATCCAACTCTAACATAAAATTGATATAATCAAAATGTTTAAATGATCTATAGTGAACTGTTTTTACTGATTTCCTTAATTTCTTTGATTTCTAATACTGTATATCATCTGGTGATCCGAGAAGGAATCTGAAGAACACCACTAGCAACAAACCTATCTGGTGCGTAGTAAATAATAAATCTAATACTGTGGAGGAAAGTGGTTGTTTAGTATTGATTCTAGTTGCCTCAGTAATTAATTGAGTCATACCCAGAATATTACTCATCTCAACACTACTATGATTACCATCTACAGTATTCCAATCTACATTTAAATCCCTAATCAACATAATCTCACATCTATTTAAATAGCCTCCCAAAAAATCCTGCAGAACTTGAAACACCTCAGTGCTAGCTTTTGGGGGATGATACATACCCAATAACAATAAAGGTTTATTAAATGGAAAATTAAATAATAATGGAAGAACTTCAGAACCACACCAGTCCTGATGACAGTTAACTACAGATACATCCAGAGAACTAAGTACATAAATAATAACTCCACCCCTCTTTGTTCGATCTTCCTCCATAAATTATAATCATTCATGAACACCATATTATCAGTGATCTTATCAGACAACCATGATTCTGTAATTATAATTACTTCAGGGCTATATTTAATAGCCCATTCCCTTAAATGGTCAATTTTTCTTAATAGACTACAGATATTAATGTGAACCACACACATCCCATCCTTTTTCAAAATATCAGCTGTTAAATCAGAATTCAATGCATCACCAAAATTAGATTTTGCCAAATGCAAATTAGAATAAGGTCCTGGATTTGGATGAATGTCCCCACTTACAATTAAACTAATCATTACCACCATTTTACAAACTTTATATAACTGTAGTTTCAAGAATGTTTTCTTACTATAATTAACTATAAGATGACCCGAATAAGCTGTATTTTGTTTCCAACCTACCAATTGACCTTTGTATATCGAGGTCCACTTAATTAAATCAATTTCAAGATAATCAGTCAACATACCCGAACAAATTATATAATTACTTAATTGATTCCCCCTAGTAATTATACTCAATGTGTCCCCCTGCAACCAATCACTCCAAAAAATCAATGAGCAGTCATTATTACTCAGAGTACCCCTTGGAGCAGGGGGAGACATATAACCACCCACCAGGCACATGATCCCCAGCTGGAACAACAGCATTTTCAAGACCAAACACAAAATTAACACCTTACAGCGAATTATGTATAAATGCTCCTAATACCATATAATACTATAACAAAATTAAAATAAACACTATCCTAACTACAATTTCAGTTTATACAATAAAATTTCCAAATGATTTAACATGAATGTCTGTTCTACATAGACCTAAAAAAACAATAATTTAAATTACCAAACACCCCCAATATTGAACTAAGCACTATAGGTAAGTACTTAAAATACTTTATTTAAAACCCAATTAACCTCCCTTACTTACTCTAAATCAACAATTTCTGTGGACGAGTGGTACTCGCCGCCACTCACTGTCACTCGTGCTAGCGAGCAGCGCGAGATTTAAACGGGAGTTCCCGCCCCCTTCAGTGACCTCAGCAGTCAACTCCCCCAGATTTCCTCGTAACTTCAGCTCTTTAGTTACAGCAGCAAAGTCCAAAAACAGTTCAGAAAACACTCAGTCTCTCACTCTGGGCTCCTTTACAGATGAAATCCTTCACTTTTCAAACCAGGGAACTCAGCTTAGGGAGGACCAGCTGTACATTAGTATCTTTATGTGTTCTTTTTCTCCAGTCCTATACGTGAAAGAGTTTGCCTTATAAGGAAGATTAGAACCCTAGAACTATTTGCAAAGTTCTAGACCAGAATCAGAACCCAGAACATCAGTGGGTTCTGCCAACCCTAAAGCAGAGGGACTTTTACGAAGGTTGGGGTTCTAATTAAAAATCCAAGTACTTTTACCTTTGAACCATGATAACAACTTCAACTGTGTTTTTTGTGGTTGAAATGAATAAGGAATCAAATCAAGTCTTGAACCAGGAAAGGATGATGCCCTGTCAGAGGATACAATTCTGGGTAAAAGGACTGGATGTTTATTGTTTATTTATTGAAAGTCTAGGATTACAAATACCTTTGAGCCAAGGCTCTTTTGCAAAGGTTCCACGTCAAGAGAAGTACAAACATTTTGGACTAAGCTACATTCATCTATACATAGGCAAACTAAAACAACTGTATATAAACAGAGATTAAGTAAACAACACTCATTGGCTCAAACGATGCATTAAAAAAATTAAGTGATGAGACACTTAGGTTAGGAAAAGTTCAGAGGTCTGCAATAGGGGTGGGGAGGGGTATGGGAGGGGTAGCAGCCGAGAGAAACTAGAGCAGATTCTCAGCATTGTCAAAGAACAGAGGAAAGGGAGGTGTGCCCGACAGAAAAGGGAATTAGGAGGCATGAGGTTTAGGCACCCTATAAATTAGTACTTGTTTGCACAGCATACATATTTATCAGTGCTTATGAAATGGTGGGTCGGGAGGGAGGGACTGTTGGACCTAGAATCCTTCTGACTTTAAATTATTATGTTACTATAGCCACCCCCTCCCCAAACATCTAGGGGATGATTGAAATTACTGATGAACTGGGGAGGGGGCCCACAGCATAGACACACTTCTGAAACTATACAGCATGAAAGGCAAGAATATGGCCCATCTTACCTCTAGATGGCTTCTTAACTTCTGTATCCCCAGGTCTCCACTCCAAATATTGAGGAAACACCCCAGGAACCCCCCTTTCTTGGAAACAGGCCCTCCACAATAAGTGCAGCCACAGCTCCCCACAGCCCCTAACTCCCAGCAGGTGCAAGCTTCTGGAACAGGTGGCCTCCTGGAAATGCAAACTCATGGATTGGTTAAAGAACTGAGGATTTATATTTCATTTACCCCTATTGCTCCACACAAAGTCACCACTTGCTCTTTCTTCCCCAAATAAGCACTTTATTTTTGCCTGTATCCAAATGATCGCAGGGCCACAGGAGCACCTCCTGACATTAAAATTCATATAGCCTCCATGGGGCTAGAACTTTTTACATATGCTACAATTACTGTCAACTCCAAAGAAGGAGAAAGATCTTATCGACAGTTGCTGCAAGGCTATACAGTTTTTCCCCCTTGGAACTCAGGTGTTTTACCCGAACCAGAACTTCTCCTCTTCAAAGAAGCACAGGCCCCACATCTCTGGCTGATAAGCCACCCTAACATTTGCTCTTACTTTTCCTTTTTCCTGCTCAGAACATGCCTTCATCCCGCATGGAGAAGTGAGCAGCTTCTCCCACCTGGTCCCTGGACTCAAACACTGAATCCTTCAGGGATTTCAGGAATTTTCTTCCCCCTGACCAGTCCCTGATTGACCATGGGAGCCTTGATTCACTTGTAAAATGCTTTCCTTTGTGAATCCCTTTCCTACCGTGGCATTGCAGCCATATGGGCCTAAAGGCCTGTTCATAAATGGAGGCCCCAGGGCCTGCCCCAGACAGAGTCATGGCAGATCCGCAGCATACCCAGGCCACAGCCCACTGCCCCACCTTGAGCGGCCTTGCTACATGAAGGATCCAGGGCCCTGCCACAACCAAGGCCCTCTGAGCAGCTCAAGTCCTCCGCTGGTACCCTTGGTGTCCTGTTACCAGCGTGTCCCTCTCAGATGGCAAACTGGATGGTCCCCCCAGCCTTAACTGCTTCCTGCCATCCAATTTCTGAGCTTGCTATAAGCATCCAGCCAAGAGCAAACCTCCAAGGTCTGTCCAAAGATCTGCAGCCCACCCAACCCTTGATTGATCAGTGCCCCAGGACCTGCCACTCCAAGCAGGCCCCTTACTGGGTAGAAGTTCTCCTGTGCCCTCTCACCACCTGGGCCACCCTGCTACACTGGGTGTAGGAGGGGACCACTACCACTGGCCCCTCCCCTGTGGGAGCCCTGCCACAACTCCCGCAACCCTGGCAGCCCAGGCCAACACCTGCACAGGATCATTGGGGTTCCTCCTTAAGGCCCTACCTTTTCCCTCCTACCAGGCCTCACTCCAAACTTGTCCCGGGAAACCCCAACTCCCAAACGACGCTGAGCAGCTATCTGGCCACCCTCCCTCAGAGCACTCATTCCCTTTGTGATGCCACGTCACTGCACCCACCAACTCCGACTACTCACTTGGGGGGTCCCCTTCCTTACAGGCCCAAACCCCAGACTGCCAAGCTCCTACCTTACTTGCCTCTCCTTCCACTCTTCCCAGCGAGAATCTCTCTAATTTCCTGTTCCTGCCCTATTTATATCCCTACCAAACCTGCTCTCTGCTGCCACTACATGGCTATGAGCCAGAATTGCACCCAAAGAGCACTAATAGCTCCTAAACTCTGGAGGCATTATGCAGGAGGGGGGCCCTAAAGGGAGCATATGCCTCTCTCAAAAGAGAGGAGGCTTACATTACCATGTTAAAGGGCCTTGAACTGGTCTGATTGTGGGTGTTTATATCTGTGTCTCCGATATCTGTATTTGTGTCTCCAGTATTTGTGTTTGTGTCTCTAGTATTTGTGTCTCTTTCTGTGGTATTCGTGTTTGTGTCTCTGGTATTTGTATTTGTGTCTCTTTCTCTGGTAATTATATTTGAGTCTCTCTGTTATTTGTGTTTGTGTCTTTTTCTCTGGCATTTGTATTTGTGTCTCTGGTATTTGTATTTGTGTCTCTTTCTCTGGTATTTGTGTTTGTGTCTCTGGTATTTGTATTTGTGTCTCTGTCTCTGGTATTTGTGTTTGTGTCTCTGATATTTGTATTTGTGTCTCTTTCTCTGGTGTTTTGTGTTTGTGTCTCTAGTATTTGTATTTGGGTCTTTTTCTCTGGTGTTTGTGTTTGTGTCTCTGGTATTTGTATGTGTGTCTCTTTCTCTGGTGTTTGTATTTGTGTCTCTGGTATTCGTATTGTGTCTCTTTCTCTGGTATTTGTGTTTGTGTCTCTGGTATTTGTATTTGTGTCTCTGGTGTTTCTAGTTATATTTGTGTCTCTAGTGTTTGTATCTCTTTCTGTAGTATTTGTGTCTCTGGTATTTGTATTTGTGTCCCCAGTATTTATCTCTGTCTCTGGTATTTATATTTGTAGCTGTGTTTGTGGCTCTGGTATTTTGTGAAACTCAAGTCTATTCAATACCATTAATCCTACTCATCTCCCCTTAAAATCTATGCTACTTTGGTTTAACCCCCATATTATAAAAGGTGCCACCCCATTGTCAAACAATGCCTGGTCGCAGGCTGATTTTAAAAGCATCAGTGACATAGTTTCACAAGAGTCACTTACATTGCTGTCCTTCTCAGAAATCAAAGGAAAATATAATCTGCCTTGGTTTCATTTCCACTTTTGTCTTTAGTTTTGAGCAGTACTTAAAGAACACGTTCTTCTAGTTTATTTCTCCCTACCCAACAATCCAGAATGGGAGCAAATGGTAAAAATAGGATCACTTATAAAAGGTGCTAGCATTGTATGTAAAATTCTAACAAATCACCTTACATCTTCATCTCTGACTTCCCCATCCAGACAGAAATGGGAAGAGGAATTAGGTGTCTTCTATATCAAAACAAGGCTAGAGTTCAGCATGGGAGAATGCTTACTATAGGAACAGGGATACTCAAGGTACGCCTATTCAATATAAAACTATTCATCAGTTTTATATGTGCCCATGAGATTGTATGAACTAGGTCTATCTACTAATGCTGCCTGTTGAAATGCCAGGAGGCAGATGCCACAATCTTGCATATGATGTGGGCTGCCCTTTTCTGAAAGCATTCTGGGAAGGAGTCAAAAGTAGGTAGTTAGTCAGTACTGACTACTATACCCTCCTCACCGACAATTTATATTCTTGAATTTTCCCAGTGACACCACCCTTAACCATCAGCAGAAATTGTGGCTTTCTGTAGCAGCTGTATGTGTGAAGTTTCTAATACCAAGCATTGGAAAGACCTTAGAGCACCTACATTGGTTGAGTGGTATAATGTGATGAGTTATACTGCGAACAATGGGAGAATATCCTGTATGCTTTTGATAGATTGGATAAGTTTCTAAATATATGAGGCCCCTTCCTGCAACTTACTACTTAATGAAAGTTCTGTTTTTTTTGGCACAAAATTAAATAGAGAAAAGATACTTACTCAGAAATATAAATAGAGTGCTGTAAGTCAGCTACTTCTGTTATAATCGCTATAGCTTTTTATCAGCCATTCTGCAATTGATTTACTTCAACAGTTTGACCATTAATCAACAATTCAATATTGTTTATGAAAGTTCTCACTTTATTTAAACTGTTTTTCAATGAAAATCTTCCATAGTTATACCTTTGTAAAATACATCGTAACTCTATTTTTTGTTGATGTTGTAAAACATTGAATCTCAAATAAAAGTTTATTGTGGTAAAAAAAAGTCTATTCACAAGTTAAGTCAGTACATGTAGCTGCACACAGATTTTGTGAACATGAAGATCATGAGGAAGAAGATAAGCAAGCATTGTACTGATATATCATGTGACAGCTTCTATACTTGCAGCTTCCAGAGATTACAGATAGCAAACAGAGCTGCGACAACTAATTCTAAAAATACAGCCAACTGGCACAGAGTGTTAAACTAAACCCGTAGGGTTCAAATTTCCCTACAATAACAGCAACAGTAACTAGGTGTTCCATTAAATATGATTTAATACCATCTAGCCATATGCATCTTGGAAGAAGGCCCAAGCCCCTCAACCCCGTGATCATCTCTGGTATACTCAGCTGGCATCCCCCATTCACCCAGATTCCCCCCAACTTTGGTCATGGTAAAGCACCCGTCCCAGGACTCCCATCTTGACCACACCTCTCCATGTTTCTCCAAAGTGAGCCTCAGAGTTCTGGTGATATGGTCCATTCTACACTTGATGGTTACTCTTTCCTCCCAAGTAGCCAAGGAGGATGGGTTTTGGTCTGAAGCCAATGTTTTGTGATCCTCTTCATTGCAGCTATGTACAGGGCCTGGAGCAACCCCTGCTGCCCTCGGTTTCCCACCACCAAAACCTTTTGCCTCAGTACCAAGTTCTTTAAGGTGAATGGAATGTCCACATCCCACAATTCTTCCAGGGTTGTTTATTTGAGCCCAATATGGTCAAATGATGAGACAATACCAGAAAATATGAAAATGTGATCTGATCCCTCCACATCTCCTCCTGCACAAGTTGATGTGTGAAAGAACTGTACCAGGCACTGCCATCAGAATTCTCCTCACCCAGCTGAGACTGTGACCTTCACCATGATTCCAACATTTTGGACCATTTGTCCACAGAAGTTTGTTCCTGGGCCTTCGCCTTCCACTGCATCAGAAGTTGTTCACATTTTGGGTATTCCTATCTTAGTAAGGCTTTGTAGTCCTCAAGACAGTGCCCCACCTGTGAGCATGGTTATCCAATACATAAATTCCTTGAGGGAAGTTAGGTCTCATCCCACCCATTGAACCAAAGCCTGCAGGTTAAATAGTGCCTCACCTTTAGCTACCTTACACAGTCTTGATTTGGAAGCATTTAAGGTCTAGAAGTTGCTCCAAAATGAGTCCTCACTCCCATCTCCTCCTGAGTGTAGTGTAGGAATTCCAGTTCACCAAATCAAATGCCTTTTCAGCATCCATGAAGATAGCAATGGCAAAGTCTGGAAGCTGGCATTGCCAGGATATTATGTTCAATGGGTGCCTGATGTTGTCATGTATCAGCCGATTGTTGATGAAGCCAGGTGAACCAAGGACCCCACTCCACATTGCATCCTATTGGCCAAAATCACCATAAACACATTCAGGTCTATGTTCAGGAGGGAGATGGGTGGTAGAACTCACAGATCACCTCGTCCTTAGTTGGCTTAGGTATCACCGAGATCTGGGCAGATTGCCACAAGAGGGGTGCCCTTCCTCTTCTGCACTGCCTTGTGTATGTCACTAAGTCTAGGAACAAGGAACTCTGAAAAGGTTTTAAAAATTCTGGAGCAAACTGTTGGGCCCTGGAGATTTGCCAGATTCCAGATTGCTAACTGCTTGTTGGATTTCATCCTGGCTGATTGGTGCATCCAGTGCCCTCTTACCTCTTCCATCAATTGATGAATTGTCATCCTTGCAAAGAAATTATCCAGCTTGGTCTGATAAGGCTCAATATGTTTTCTGTGTGTAGAGTCTTCTAAAGCACACCAAAGTGGTGGGCTGTTTTCCCTTGATGTGTCTCAAATTGCTGAGTTCCACCAGGCTTCCTGAGGTGGAGCACCACCCAGCTTGCTGCCTAATTGTACAGTTGCCAAGCATGCAATTTGCTAACCTCATTACCTGACTTGTAGAAATGTGAACACAAATATCACAATGCTCCTTCCCAGCTTAACTTCCAGAATTCGGTTAAGGTCAGCATGGCATTTTTCCAGGCATCTTTTTACCTCTTCATTTAAAACAAGTTTATGTTCTGCCTCAAGGTCATATAGTTGCCTGACTAGGGAAAGCTGCTCTTGCAACTTCTTAAAGTTGGGGTCGAAGCTAATCATTTGCTCTGTGATTACTGATTTGAGACCATCTCACCAATTCCCTTCTGAGGTATTCCCTTTGGGGTTAAGGGCTATATAGCCCTGGCAGCAGACTTCTACCATGGCCCTGTAGTAAGGACTGATCAGCAGTGAGATATTTAGTCTCCAGAATGGTGTTTTCATTACTGATGCCAAGGCTAGGTTGAGTGTTACTGGCACGTAATCTGATAAGGTGATACTCTTGATCTTGCAAGAGTCAGCTATATGTGCCTAAGATGAGGATATTAAGTAGGAATCTATGTGTGAGAATGCATTGTGTTGAGGCAATCATCAAGTGTAGTTCTGCAGCTTTGGGTGAATAAACTACCATATTCCTATTAGCCCCAGTTCTTGCATCAGCCATCTAAGGCAGGTACTAACCCTGGTAGAGGAAACTCCTGACATCCTCGATCTGTACAGGTGATGCTGAAGCACCCCATTAAAGTCACCACCCACCAGGAATATGTCACTCAGTGGTGGGGCCAGGACAACAGTCAATTTTTGAAAATAGTGCTGTTCTCATTCTCCTGGTTTGGGGTGTAAACGTTTATCAGGGTACAGGGTACAATACGTAAAGTGCCCTCAACATGCATACACAATTGCCCTCTGGGTCCTCAGTTACCTCTTTGACCTTGTGCATGCATAATCGATGCACTAGTATTGCCACACCTTTGCAGTGAGGGTGTGTGACATATGATGAGGAAAAGACAGCACCCACCCAGGCTTGTTTGCGCTTAGCATGCTCATGCTACATCAAGTGCATTTCCTGTAATAAAGCTGCCCTTAGCCCTAGTCCCTTTAACTCCTGGAGGACTCTATTCTGCTTGACTGGGCTACTCAGGCCCCAGACATTATAAGTCGCTAGTCATTCCTCAGCCATGGCCAAAGAGGGGAGCCACAGTCATCTCATGGGAGGGTGGTATATCTCCTCCCCTCCACATGGCAGCAATTCTCCAAACACCTAGGAACAAAGAAACAAGAAGTTTAAAAAAATTATGTTCAAACACTGGGTTTTGCTGACAGCTGTGATGGTGACAGAGCCACCAGGTGGAGCCAGCAACAGACTGTCTGTGCACACATGTGACACCATATGAGCCACCCACCTGCACTAAACCTCCTGGTAGCTTGAGTTCTGCACCCATCTCCATACTGGAGAAACAAATCTCAGCGTCCGACTTCCGTGATCAGGCATGTGAGTACCCTGAACCTGGATGGTCACTGCCAAATTCCCCCTTGAAAAAGAAGCCGGATATCCTCCATTGAATACCCCCTCAAAGATGACGGGCCAGATATAGCACCCCACTAGTAAAGGTGTAAAGGAAGCACTCCTAGCTAACCGCTATACAACTCTGTATATGTGGCATAAAATGAGCAGCAGCACCAAGATATTGTGCCTCATTTTTCAAACTTTCTATCCACTGCCTTTGTCAAAGAAAGCACACTTATGAGAGGGGGATGGGGACACAGCACAAGGGTGGCAACAGTGCAGAAGTGAGGATATAAGTTCTATTGGTAAGCAAAGTAAAGCTCTCCCCAACCAGACCCCAGCTGGAAACAAGCCCTGTTGGGAGCATCTTTAACAATAACCGCCCAAACAGTCATGGGATATACCCTCAGGTGCTAAAAGGGCTTAAGGGGCCCTGATGTTCCAGGAGGGTCTGCAGTCGCCAGTCCGCACCACTCATCCTGGTTCCACCATCCACCTCAACTAGGCCCTCTCATATTTTAGTCAATAAATGGCTGCTTACTACAGGTCACAGCCCAGTCACAAGCCTCGAGGTCTATTTCAGCTGCAGCCAGGATTACTCAGAGGGGAGAGCAGCTGATTAAATTTACGCAGCCTGCTTCTGCACTTTTGTTACCATAGCTTCCATATCTGGTCATACACTAAATGCGTTCACACACACAGTGTGCTGGGAGCCCCTCCCCTCTGTGTTATGTGGTTTTCTACTACCCTATGCCACACTCTACACCGGTGAGGGAGCTCAAAACTCATGCTGTTGAACCATGCAGATGAATATCTTCCTGTCCCCCACTCTAGGAGCCATAAATAACATTATGATGAAGGGTGGATGAGCCATTTTACACTATACCCAGCTCATCTGCAAGCCCAGCAGCCCCACACACTTTATGTTAATGATATTATGCCACCATCAGTGTCAGTGGCTCAGTAGGTAGCACACTCGCTCTGAGGCCGGGAGATCAGAGGGCTGTGGGTTCAGTTCCCACATCTGGCACTTGGGTTAATATCCCAGTACTGACACTGTAGTGCAACATGAGAGGGGTGCTGCACTTCTGAGGTGCCATCTTTTGGATGAGATGTTAAACCGAGGTCCCATCTGCCTGGATTGGTGGTAGGTCAGGTAGTTGTTAAAGATCCCATGGCACTTATTGAAAAGAGTAGGGGAAATTTTTATTGACAAAGAAACTACAAAACCAAAAAAAATTGTCAAAAATAAATACAAAAGACTCATGTAACAGGAAAACCAGAATCAGTCACTCATGGTAAGCATTTCCATAAAGCAAACAATGATCCAGATGACAAACTTCTTAGTTCAAAAAAATAAACATCTTTTAAATCCTGTTCAATACTTTGGACCACCAGTAGGTGGGACATATCTTTTTGCTGCAAGGTGAAAAGACAGCGAGCAGTCCATAAATGCCATATAATGATGGTAAACAATAAGTTTAGGGTGTCAATATTCCACTTTTTCCAGGTCGCTGGAAACCTACCATATAATAACATCTCATAAGTAACAGAAGCAAATAAAGGTTCCTTCCATCTGTTCGCTAAAAATAATCAAAAAACAGTGCTATAGGAACAAAGAAAAGACAGGTGTTGTATTGTTTCATCCTGATTTACACATAAAAGTCTGGAACGCAATCTTTCATTCAGCTGTTTATGTTTATGATTTGCCTTAATATTGATCCGTTCATGACAACTAAGCCAATGTAGATCCCACATCTTCTGGGGATGCGAGGATTCCTTAACAGTGTGTATAAAGCAGGTAAGGAATTAGGGGGACATTTGGGAAAAATTGCAAGGTCTGCACAAGTGGTATCTATCAAAAAATTATAAATGGCTTTCCTATTTTGAATCATAATCATATGGCTAGTAATCTTCCATTGTTTTAAATGACAAAAGGTATCGCGAAGATAAGAAGAGGTAGAAGATACATGTTTAACCTATCTCAAAGTGTTAAGGTCCCAAAGATGAAACCAGGGTTGACAGGATTGAAAAAAATAAAATTCCCATCCCACATCATAATTAACTAAAAGTGGTTTAAGATTAGTCACAAAAAATAAACTATTATAAAAAAATAGTTGGTGTATCATATTAAGACCACCTTCCTTGAAAAGGTAAGCAGGTAATGGAACGCTTAATGGGATTCAGGCGGCTGCCCCATAAGGCCTGAAAAAATATACTCAGAAGTTTGGTTTCCAAAACACGGGGAGGGGGAAAAACATAAGCCAAAACAAAAATCAGGAGCAAGTGAGACTTTATCAAGTAAACCCCTTTTTTTACTGAGTTTCCAGGTGTTCCAAAAGAAACTTTGGCCTGCACTAGGTCCAGTTTGGGAGTCCAACTGACAGTGTCTAAAGGACCTGAGCCAAACAGAATGCCCAAAATCTTAATAGGGGTGTCACAAAGTGCAATACTGGAAACTATTACATCATTCGACTGCTGAGATCCAGCCATTGACCGACATTTCTCCAAGTTCAGGGATGCTCCTGAAACAAGACCAAAGGACTTACAGAGATGGAGAGATGCGCTGCTGAAGGAACATCAGCTACTATTAAACTCATATCATCAGCATAGGCTAAAACAGAAAGTGGTAAGGAACAAATAGGCCTAACATTGTGTGCCGTATTAGTGGGCGAGTAAGGGATCCAAAAAAGATATACAAAAGGGACTGAGTGGGCAACCTTGTCTAACACCTCTTTAAAGGTATCAAAGGACACTTCCAGTCATTAACAAGAGGGATAGAAGTGGCTGTAGAATATAATAAGTAACCAGGAGAGAGTAGTCACAGGAACCCTATGATGTCTCAAAACCTGCCATAAAAATTCATGACTCACTAAATCAAACGCCTGTCTTTGATCCAATGAATACAGGAGGCCTGTTAACCTATTTGAATTGCCATGTTCCACCAATTCCCATAATAAAAGGACATGATTATGTATACTTCTGCCTGGAACATTACTAGATTGAGCTTCCTAAATAACAAGAGGGGCCAGCTTCGCTAGACGGAGAGCAATCATTTTAGTTAAAATTTTAAAGTCTGTATTCAATAGGCTAAGAGGCCTCCAATTAGTCAATAATTTTCTGTCTCCTTTCTTGTGGATATAGAAGGTACTACCCATATTAAATTCTAATGGCAAAGTATCAGGTTTTAAAAGGAAGTTATAAACTGCAGCCAATTCCATGCTCAACTCAATATTAAGCAATTTATAAAGCTCATTCGGAAGGCCATCCAAGCCTGGAGATACTCCAGATCGTTGAGTTTTGGTGACCTCAACTACTTCTAGAGCCTGAATATCACAAGCAAGCATATCAGATACTGATTGTTGCACATCAGGACAGAAATGGGATAAGGAAGGTCAATATATCATTTAGACATATAGAGAATGGAATGAATAAGTTTTGAGTGTACTCGGCCACATAATTTTGGATAAACCTAGAATCAGTAATTGTATGACTGGCTTCAGTCACAATAGTATCAATGGTTCTCCCCATAATCTGTTTAGAAAAATGTGCAAATGGGCAGATCACATCATAGGCACCTTTTACACTAAAACATTGAGGTTGCATTGAAGCATATTTTCTGGAGTGATAGTCCATTAAAGATATTTTCAGGGTACTAATTTGTGAAGAAAAATCCTGGCCAGTGGTATACGAAAGGGTAAGGAGTTTTTGCAGCTGATGTCATGTCCTATGGTATGTGAAATAACAATCTTCATGATGGGTTTTGCTAAAGGATTTCAGTAATTTCGTCAAATCCCTCTTCGTATCTAACCACCACCACCAAAGATCATCGTAAAGAAAAAACACAGATTTTCTGTTTTGAAAAAAGGATTTAAGAAGTGTTAACAACAGAGAATTCTCCAATAAGGAAACATTAAATTTCCAAGTGCCAGGACCAAAAGTAGCATCATTCTTAGGACCAAGGAAAATGGTAAGCAAATCATGATCTGAAAATTCAGCCACTTGTACTTCAGTAGCGGAGGTTTGTAAAAAGGAGGACACAAAAAAAAATCTATCCGGGTAGCTAAAGAGCCTTTATGAAAGGTAAGGGTATGTGTCTGGGTTAGAGAAAGATAAGCATCCTTCGGTTTTGCAGAAAATAAAAGATTTTTGAGAAAAGTGGTATCACAAAATAATTTTGTGGTTTTTGAGACCGAGGACCTGTCCTTAGTGGACAATCCCCAATTGAAATCACCACCAAAAATGACGTGCATAGAGGTGTAAAGATAGGGTCGAACCACTTTCAAGAGTTCAATCCTAAGCGACTTGGTTTGTGGGGCATAAATATTGATAATCTGAAAAGGGATAGAAAGGAACCTAAAATATATCAATAATACTCTGCCAGGGCATAAATCTAAAATCTTAATAATAGAGAAGTTAGAAGATGAAACAAAATACCCACCCCAGAACATGTCTCCTGTCCAAATGACCAATATGAGGGGCCTAAATGCCAGGATTTTTGGCCCTAGAAATTTCAGGCAAAGAATGGAATCTAACATCTTGTAGAAGTATGAGACCGGCAGTAAGGCAAGACAAAAACGAAAAAACTGAATCCCTCTTATGTTGTTTTTTTATACTGTTAACATTAACAGTATGTATTGCAAAAGAAGTAGACATACCACAGCAATCACCTCTGTCTACCCTTCCTCGGGGTACATTCTTTATGTTTTGTCTTGGCCTTGTCTTTCCTTTTTTGGGACCCCACATTGTTGATAGGGACTTCAGTATCTGTAGTAAGTTCAGGGTGAGAGGACTGGACAGAAGAAGAGTCAGAGTCTGTGTTTTCAAGTATGTCACAGCAATTCATATTTATTCATCAAAGGAGAGTCTCTACCCTCTGAGCCTTAGAGGAAGGTGAATCAAACTTTCTTGAACCCCTTGTAGTTCTAGAAGGTGTAGTAAAAGGTTCAGAAGGGGAAGGTTCCATTGTTTTTAATGGAGCAGGGGGGTCCCATAGAAGAGCCACCTGAAGTAGAACAGCTAGGAAGAACTGGGGAAGAAGGAGGGTGGGGAGGTAGAGGGAAAAGTAACAGGTTGTGGGACAAGCTCAGTCAAATCCTCCCCTGCAGGTACTACAGTAGCAGTGGAAACAACACTATGTGATTCAGCTAAAGTAGTGGGGGGGGGGCAACTGTAGAAGTAAAAGAAGAGGGACCCTTAATGTTAGAGCATTGGGCCACTGTAATAATAAGCCGTTGCTCCTCTCCATCAGCTAAAGTCAGAGAATTATGGGCAGCCCAGGAACATTGCTGAAAAGCATGCCCCAGGTCTTCACATAAAACACAGAGAGGTTCTTCAGTACACTGTGAGCCTGCATGACCAAGACCACCACAAACAGTACATTTAATAGTGCCACAAATGCTGCTCAGATGGGAGGTGGAACCGCACTTATAACAGGCTTTAGGTTGTCCAGAATAGAACAAAACTCCCTATCCCTGCCTAACAGAAAACTATTGGGTAGGTGTCGAATACCAGTAACAGTAGTCCGGAGCATAACCCTAACCTTCCACCCTCCCGTCCACAAATTTTCAGAATCAAAAATGGCTTCAGGGTCAGAGAGTACTGTACATCTTTGTTTCAGCCAAACTGTAATATCGTTCAAACTAACACCTTCATTTCTAAACAGAATAGTGACAGTCTTTTGTGCTGGTTTCGTTAAAGAAATTGCACAGAAGGGTGACCATAAAGGGATATTTTTCAACAGGTGAAATTGGGACCAAAATTTCTCTAAACCTTTTAAGGTTTTAAACCTATATCAAAATGGGACTCATTAGAAACGTATTAATGAGTGGATATCATAAGCAGCAAATTTCATGGAGTCTTTAAGCAAAGTGCGCCCAACAAAAACCCTATCAGGCATTTCAGGTAAACCTCCCCAAATACTGTACTCTGACAGCATTGTGTCTCTTAGCCTGTTGGGTGGGAACAGAAAAACAAGATGCCTTCATTTTGGTAGATGTAGAAGTAAGAGAAGTCGGTCATTCAGTCCGTTGAGGTTGTAGACCAGGGCCCTGGGGTGGTAAACTCGTGAAGAGGGTCAGAGTCCAAAATGGAGCTGCAGGAGAAGCGGAAACCGTAAATTGAGAATTGATTCTGTGTTAAGTGCAAAGCAGGCATAAGCGTGATGTCCAACTGGTCTTGCACAAGAGAAACAGCTGGGGCATCTGCAGGGATGATCCTAATGGGGGAAGGACCGGAGCGCCAGGTACCAACAACTGGATCCCTCTCCCACCCTTCCACAACAAGAGCAGAGTCAACTGACCAGTCTCCCTGAGGAATAACCTCTGCAGGGGGCAAGTCAGATGCAGAGGTTCATGGAAGAAGATCGGGGGAAACAGCAAGGTTTCCAGGAGAAGTTTCAGCAGCAGGAGCAGAAGAAAGCGTCGAGCAGACCGCATTGGAATGTGGAAATGTCAAAGCTGTCTTCCGGCCTGACGAGTGGCCTGCAACAGTGAGTCAGAATCAGTAGGCAGCTGCAAAGCTGAGTTCTTAAGTGCTAAAAGCTCCTGTTTCTTTGTAAGATAGCGTGTTCCCTCAAGTGATAGCAAAGCGTCCACATCTGTAGGTCGTAAACATTCAATATTACGTAGAGACTCTTTAGCAGATGCTAGCTGTTGCAGTATAGGAACAGACTGGGAAGAAACAATTGTTTGCTTACTTTGATCCATCGAGGTTTCTGAGGAAGGAAACAAATTGGGAGATGCATGCAACTTTGATCCATTAGAAGAAGCTTGAGGAAGAATCGATGAGGTCTCTGGCAATCCAGAGACAGGGGAGGAGACCAACCCCCTGCCTCCAACACCTCCATGTCCTCCACAGCAAGTCCAGAGGCAGCCATCTTGGCTGAAAGCCAGGATGTAAGGGAACCTCCTACAAAGCAGGGGAATTTCCCCGGTGTCCTGGCCAAATTTCCCTCATTCATTAAAAATACCACCAACAGCTTAATCTGGTTCAAGGTCAGTTGACAGTCATCTGTATCCCCCTCCCCCGGGTCATGCCTGAAAATAGGCAGGATTTGTCTAGTGCACTTACCTAGTCAACAAAAAATAAATAAATAAATAAATTGTTCCATCCCATATCAGACATGAATTGGTTTATGTAACTTTTTCCAACCCCCATACAAGTAAAATAAGGAATAAAGACAAGCCGCATGAAAAGACTGAACTCATTAAGCATGTTGTCAGTCCACAAAGTTCTTCCCACCCCCACACACATGCTGATGAGAAACGTTGAAAAAAATAGGTTATTTTAACCAGTGCAACCAAACCATGTCTGCCTTGGCTTACCACTGTCCTTCTGAAACTGAGACGGAGGGTGTATGTTAGAATACTTCAGTGTAAGACACACAACCCATGCACTGTGAGCAGAGCCTCATCTCTCCAGTTCAACACAGGTCAAAATTGGACACTGATGGCCCAGGCGATCCTCCCCTGGATTGTTCCTTTGGAGGTGGGGTGGCTTCAAAGAGTTGTGGGCAGCCCCATTTGCAGTCTTTAGAAATTTGGTGCCAGGCTAATGTAACCTGCAGGGCCTCCGAGGTAGGGTCCAGTGCAGAGAATAACTCTGGGGGTATACCAAGTTTCCCGAGCAGGGGTTTTATCTTGGCCGAAGTACAGAAAAAATGCACCCCATCTGCCATGTTTATCGTGAACAAAGCCAGGAAAGTATCTGCATCTTAATCTCTTTTGTTGTTAGGTACTTTTGAATAGCCAGCAAAGCACGCCATTTATGTAGGGTTAGGGGAAGTGTCATCATACTCAAAAAAAGAGCCTAGTGTCCCCAAATAATACCTCTTCCTTATTCCATGCCCATTGTAAACGCTGGTTTTTGTTCTGTAGTCCAGGAACTTGAGAACCACAGTGAGGCATGCTTTTGGAGTACATGACCAAGCTCCCAGGGCTCTGTGGGCTCTCACAATATTAAGGAGCTCCTTGACAGGCCACAATAACACTTCCTATAAGGATTCCATGCAGCCAGCCCAGTAGTGTGGAGGGCTGAGGCACTGGGCACCTTACCTCTTGCCACGCTAGCGACCTGAGTTCAGGAACAAGCTTGGGTTGCCGGGTGGTCTGAGGTGGGGAGGATCTAGCATCAGAAGGACTTCTCTCTCTCCCAGAGTGGAGAAGTCTATTTGCCTATCCCTCAGACTGCCACCAGGTGGAGACCTGCTGGCAGTGTAGCTAAGGCACCAAAGTAGAGAGGTGCCATGGTGCCTGATGCATGAGTGCCTCCATGTGCATGCATACATATGCGCACTGCAGTAGGGACAGGAACCAGAAAATTTAAAAAGTGATGGCAGGAGTTTCATGCTGCTACAGGGGGACTCCAGGTCCGATCTGGATTATGAATTGGGGGAAGGATGTCCATTCCTCATTTGGACCCCACCACAGAGGGAAAAGCTGTAGAAGAAAAATTCAAAGGCAAGGTGAGTCCCTAAGGGAAGTAGTTGCTGACTGGAGGAGGTGTAGGCAGGGCTGACCAGCTGGCCCAGCCATCAGGGTGCAGAAAAACCTCTATGGAAAAAAGAAGGACTCTAGGAAGGGCCCCATCTCAACAGTCTCCATACCCTCAAGCAATCCATAGATTCTGATGTCGTTGTGCCAGGAGTGGAGTTCCAGATCATCTAACTCTCAGCCCCCACTCCCAGCAATATAAAAATCGGAGTGCTGTGTCATGCTGGTCAGTAACAGTCATTGCCTCTGTGAGTCCCTCCTCGAGGCCCAAGGTGCACGCTCGCCTCACCTAGGTACTTTGATGTTTCCCCAGTCGCCTTCTATGCAATCCATTGAGGAACCCAGTTTTTAGTTCATAATAAGTCGGTGGGACATGATGGTAAATTGTTCATCTCCTTCATCCTTGCTCACAAGGCTGACTTCCTCAATGTCACAGAGGTGAAGCAGCTATGACAGTGGGTGTTGTGACCTTTCATAGAGCTTATGGCTTAGCAGAGTCCATTGTAGGTCTTTCAACTTTGATTTGTTAGGTATTACAGTGAGAAGAATTCTCTCAGGGTTTGTCCCTCGAGAACTGGAAGATTAGGATGGATTTCAATGGTCCGAGGTGGGGAAGGATCTGGTTTTAATCACTGAGGAGGAGAGCTGGCTCACCTTATAACCACATCAGGGGAGGGTAGAACAGCAAGTCAGCTCTGTTTTTTTTTTTTTACTTTTATTGTGTGTCTCTGGCATTTGTACTTGTGTCTCTGTCCATGGTATTTGTATTTGAGTATCTCTCTCTCTGGTGTTTGTTTCTGTGTCTCCATCTCTAGTATTTGTATTTGTGTCTCTCGTATTTGTAATTACTGTATGTCTCTAGTATTTGCATTTCTGTGTCTTTGGTATTTTTATTTGTACTTGTGTCTTTGTCTCTGATATTTATATTTTGTAATTTTATTCATGTCTCTGGTATTTATGTTTCTGTCGCTAGTATTTGTATGTCTGCCTCTGGTGTGTATCTGGCATTTGTAATCTCTGTCTCTGATATTTGTGTTTCTGATATTTGCATTTGTGTCTCTGATATTTCTGTTTGTGCATCTGGTATGCATATTTGCTTCTCTGGAATTTGTATTTGTTTCTCTGGTATCTGTATTTGTGTCTCTGTAATTGTGTTTGCATTTGTGTCTCTGGCTCGGATATTTGTATGTGTGTCTTTGGTATGTGTATTTGGGTCTCACTGGTATCTGTAAGTGTGTCTCTGATATTTGTGTTTGTGTGTCTCTGGTATTTGTATCTCTAGTGGTGGTATTGGTACTTGTATTTGTACCTGTACTTGTAAATGTATTTCTGTCTCTGCAATTTGTATTTGTGTCTCTGGTATTTGTGTTTGCATTTATACCTCTGTCTCTGGTATTTGTATGTATGTCTCTGGGGTGGCTCCTATAAATGTATTTGTGTCTCTGTCTCTGATACTTGTATTTGTGTCTCTGGTATCTGTATTTGCAGTTGCATGTGTGTCTCTGGTATTAGTGTTTGCATTCATATCTCTGTCTCTGGTATTTGTATTTGTATGTATGTCTCTTGGGTGGCTCCTATATACTGTATGTATTTGTGTCTCTGTCTCTGATATTTGTATTTGTATCTCTGGTATTTCTATCTTTGGTATTTGTGTTTGTGTCTCTGCAATTGTATTTGTGCTCTGTCTCTGGTATTTGTGTCTCTGGTATTTTTGTGTGTCTTAATTTCTCTCTGGTATTTGTAATTGTGTCTAGGCTGTTTGTATTTGTGTGTGTCTCTGGTATCCATACTCATGTCTCCGATACTTGTAGTTGTATTTTTTTTTCCAATTGTTTAACCAATTGGCAAGCTCCATTGAACGGTTCCCCATTGACGCCAGCTAGACCACAAAAGATGGCCTAGCAAGCGCCACGTGCCCCAAAGGGTAGAAATCCTTTAGACTGTTACAATCCAGTACGCTACATCTTTGGCACACCTGGAGCTTGCAGCAATCTCGGCATTTGCATATCCAACCCGCTGTCTCTGGTAATTCCATTTGTGTGGCAATCTTATGCATTTGAAGATCCAGTCTTCTGTTTCTGGTATTTGTTTTGTATCTCTGGCATTTGTACTGTGTCTCTAGTATGTGTGTCTCTGTCTCTGGTTTTGTATTTGTGTCTCTGGTATTTGTATATGTGTCTCTGTCTGGCACTGGTACTGTATTTGCAGTTGTATTTTCACTCTGGTATGTGTATTTGTAGCTGTGTTTGTGTCTGGTATGTAGCTTTCTTTGTGTCTCTGGTATTTGTATTTGTGTGTCTCTCTGGTCATTATATGAACATAAGAAAAAGCAAGCAGAAGAAGGCCATTTGGTCTATCAAGTCTGCTTGTGTTGCAAGGTCCACAGCTTGAGCTACTGTCCCTGCCCCCTCTGCCCACTCCTCCCATCCTCCCTACCCATGATCCTTACCCTTCCCCATACCTGTCCCAGCCTCTCTTGAAGCTGCCCACTGTCTTCAACGAGATTACCTCTTCTGGCAGTGCATTCCAAGTGTCCACCACCTTCTCTGTGAAGAATGCTTCCTGACCTCCCTCCTAAACCTCCCACCTTCCAGCTTAAGACTGTGCTCCCTCATGTTATGGTTGCCACTTAGCTTAAATAGACTCTCCTTATCAACCTTATTTATCCTTTTCAAGTACTTGAAGGTCCAAATCATGTCCTCTCTCTCTCTCTCTCTGTCTTCAAGGGAGTAAATGTTCAGTGCCCTCAACCTCTCCTCGTATGCCTTACCCTGCTGACCAGCTATCATCTTTGCAGCCCTCCTCTGTACCTTCTCCTGCAGGTTAATGTCCTTTTTGAGATGTGGGCACCAGTACTGAACTCCATACTCTAGATGCGGCCTTACCAGTGACCTGTACAAGGGCAGCATAACCTCCTGTCTCCTACTACTGATCCCCCTAGATGTGCATCCCAGCATCTTGTTTGTCTTTGCTGCTGTTTTCTTGCACTGCGTGGAGTGCTTCAGGTCAATAGTGATCATCACTTCCAGATCCTTTCTCCTCTGATGCAGATACTCGACTCACCTAGGTAGTACTCTGTCCTAGGATTCTTGGCTCCAATATGCATACTTTGCATTTCTTGGCATTGAAGCCAAGCTGCATGGATCTGGACCACCTCCTATTTTCCAGAGCTTCCTGTAGGTACTGTATCCCTTCAGCTGTGTCCACTCTCCCACAGAGCTTGATGTCATCCACCAATAGGCATATTTGCCCTTAATGCCATCTCCAGTGTCATTGATGAAGACATTGAACAACACTGGCCCCAGCACCGAGCCCTGCGGATGGTATCAAATCATTTGCTTCTGGATCTAGCCAACCTTAGGTAATTTTCCTATCCACCTCTATCTTAGTCTTCCTGAATTTTTATAGGCCAACCTCTTTTCCCTTACTGCCTGGGAAACCCCAGAACTGAACTAGCTGGGCACTTTGGCCCTTGTTCTACCCCTGAGCCTAATGCACTCATCTATAGCAACCAGTATTCCTTCCTTAATGATGGACCACCTTTGGTCCACCCCATATCTGCCCTGATGCCCACCATTGTATTTGTGTCCCTGGTATTTGTACTTGTATGTCTCTGGTCATTGCTATTGTGTTTCTGGTATTTGTGTGTCTCTCTAGTCATTGTATTTGTGTCACTGGTATTCGATACTTGTGCATCTCTGGTTTTGTATTTTTTTATTTTTATTTTTTATTTATTTAACAAATCAGAAAGACCTTTGCACCAAGGGCTCTTTACAGAGGTTCCACATCAAGTCACAAGAACAGCAAATTACAATGGTTTGGGCTGGCAGTATAGCCTGGAGGTTAGAGGAACGGAGTGTGAAGGAGCTTGATACATCCAGCAGACAAGACCTGGAGTTTGGTTCTCACAACCTCCACTTGCATACTGTGTGACTCTGAGCAAGTCACTTAACCGCCCAGTGCTCCCAGGTTGCCCCTGAAAACAGGAACTTGTGCCTAGTGGGCCTTACCCGGTTACCAAAGACTAAAATTAAATTAAATTAAAATTAAGTAGTACAACATGAGGAAAGTAATTACATAAACAAAATAACAATATGGCAAGATGAATTTTGTGTTATGCAGCCAGTGGCCTGTCTGATGAGGGGTGAAAGGCTTACAAGAAGAGAAAGTACAGGGGTGAATTGGGGGGTGGAAGGAGCAAAATAAGAGCAAGGAGGGAGATTCCACAATTAAGCTTATGCAGGAGAGACCCACGGGGCTGGGGGTAGAGGGAGAGAACAAGGTGAGGAAACAGAGGAGAGAGGAGGGAAGTGGGAGTGGAGGGGTAAGGGGAATGAGGGGATGAAAAGAGGCAGGAATGGAAAGGGATAAGGAGGAAGTGTGAGTGGAATAGCGCAGCAACAGCATAGGCTATACAGGGCAAATGGTAAAAGAGGGAGGTCCCAGTGCATTTAGCTGTCAGCAGAGATTAGGTATAGCAGTCGAAGATGCTGTGGAAACTAGAAACTGATGCAGCTTCTGCTTAAATGGTCCCAAGGTTGTAGTCGTCACAATCTCAGGAGGAAGGAATTAAATAAATTAGTAGCTCTAACTGAATAAATTGCTGTCAGAGCGAGGTTTGACAGCGAGGGACAGTAAAAGTTTGAATCACAGAACTTCATGTGCTCCAAGTGCCCTGGAAGGGACTGAAAAGCTGAAGGGAGCCTGGTGGTAGGAGACCAAGATTTGCCTTCTTAGCCAGAAGGCAAGCTTGATATTTATTGCAAGCCTGGAGTTGAAGCCAGCTTGCTTGTTCGTAAAGGTTACAAGTGTGAGTACGATACGCTGCACCAGTCTTAGATGGCATGCCTTATTCAGAGCTGTGGTGAGCCGATGTAGGGTTGTGTCTGCAGTGGAACCATAAAATGACCAAACCATAGTCAATAATAGACACAATTGAACTTTGGATAGCCAATCTGAGGGCTTCGGTAGTAAGGCAGTGTTTATGCCTGTGTTGAAGGCCTAGGTGAATGTTAACTACCTTGGCAACATTCTCAACATGATTGGAGTAGGAGACTGTACTATCCAGAGTAACTCCTAGGTATTTAAAAGATTGAGTCTAATCAAGGATAACACCTGCACTGTTTTTAATCACCAATTGTTTGGCTTTGTGCTTGCTGTGGGTACCATGGAAGAGCATGACCTTAGTTTTTTGCAGTTAAGCACCAACTTATGAGAGATGAACCAGGACTCGGCTTCAGTAAAACTTTCCTGAAGTTGGGCCTGAAGGAGGGTAGGGTCAGCAGTCTTTGAGAAAATTACCACATCATCTGCGTAGAGGAGTACTGGTTCGGAACAGGATGCCGGAAGATTATTGAGGAAGGTGCTAAATAGAAGGGGTCCCAGTATCAATCCCTGAGGAACCCCAGAGCAGACAGGCAGTTTAGCAGAAAGGGCAGACCCTATTCTCATTTTCTGTGTGTGGTTTGCTAGATTGCTGGTGAACCACTTTAGGGCTTCTGAAGATATACCAAGCCCAACAGGTTGATGTATCAGCAAATGGTGATTGACCATGTCAAATGCTTTGGACAGGTCAATAAAGGTTGCACCAACAAGTTGACCCTGATCAAGAGTATGGTGAATGAAACCTGTGAATTCCAGTAGGGCTGTAGATGTGCTGTGCCTCTTCCGAAAACCATGTTGTTGGACACATTGTAGGTTGTATTTTTCCAGGTACTCCACAAACTAGTCAGTAACAATCCTTTCAAGTGCTTTGGACAGCAGGGGAAGAATAGATATTGGCTTATAATTCCCAGGTAGTAATCTGTCCCCACTCTTAAAAACTGGTGTAACCAGAGTAGATTTCCAGATCTGGGGGAATTTTGAAAGTATGGGGAGCGACTAAGAAGCTTGGTGAAGGGGGATAGGACTTCATCTAGAGTTAGGTAGGATGTTTTAGGTTGAGGAATCACTGCTTGTCCTAGTTCCTCCTAGAATTTTATGTAGGTATGTCTCGGTCTCATTTTCTGAGATAGCTCAAGTAGAAACATGGGTGGTAGAGGCCTCTTGTGATTTGGTGGACGTGGAGCTGTACTTGGTGGTTCAAAAGAAATTTGTGGGCAGAGTTTGGCTAAGATCTGTGAAGGATGAATTAAATGTGTTGGCAATTAACACAGGGTCATGGGTGATAGACCCATCAACATTTAATATAGTTGGAGCCTGTTTAGATGCTTACCCAGTGATTTCTGAGAGGTTTTCCCAGAATGTTTTCCCATCGGCCCAGGTCTTGCAAGGATGTCCTATAGTAACGCACTTTTGTGCTCACGGATAGCCTAGTACATGCATTCCTGGCAATCTTATAGGACTGTATGTCAGGTTGACCACAGAGGTCCTGTCCCTATGCCAGAGGTGGTCACGATCTTTCATTTGAGACAGAAGGTTAAAGAGATCCAGGGTTATCAAGTCCCCATATCCTACATGTCCTAAAAGAGGCGTGATGTCACAGGCTTTATTGAAATGTTCAATGAAGTATTGTAGAGCTGAGTCAATATCAGGTGTGGTTTCAATGTAAGACCATTCTTGTTGTCGGAGGAGAGGCTTTGGTGGCTGCAGATGGCCACAGAAGAGCACTCTACTTGTGATTGATCTGGCAGGGGCTTGATAAATTTGTTAGACCAATAACACTTGGTAGGAGAGTGATCACTGATAGTGTCAGGCAATACTTCAGAATGGGAAATACTTCTCTGAATTTGTATTGTGTGTCTCTCTTGTCATTTGTGTCTCTGGTATTTGTATTTGTATTTGTGTGTCTCAGGTTGTTGTATTTGTGTTCTGGTATTTGTATTTGTTTGCACGTCATGCTTACTAAAATATATATTTTATATGATAGACTTGTTTCTGGTGCTAATGATGGCACAAGACCAAGAGCCTTGAGAATATCAATGTAACCCCTGCAAATGGGGTTCCCAAAAGTCTTCCAGGAGCTTGCTTGAATGCTCCAAGCCTGAATGGTGCTTGCTTAAGCCTGCTTATCTGTGAGTGCTTTCAGAGCCTCTGGTACTGTCTCTTTAACAGCTGTCTGCTTGCAGACATAATTAGTTCTATGGGGGACTGTGTGTTTTCCTGCTTGAGTCCCACCTGAGCTATTGCCAATCGCCCATTTCTGCCATTGCTAAGTGGGCAGAAGGAGCACTCTTCAAAGATGTAATTGTTTGCTTGTAACCTGTTAGAGTAATAATGAAATGCAGTTTGATTTAACCTGCTTTCTTGTAGCAAGGACAGTGCAGAGTAGCTCCTCATGTTGGTTCTGAACTGCTGAATTGATCAATCATGGTGGGGATCCTTTAAAAGGAGCCTTCTCCGGGTGAATCAGAACTTGGACTCCTCTGGAGCCTGCTGAAGGGATTTTAGGGCAGTGACTCTGGGAAATGTAGTTTTGACTTCGCACCTTTTTCCACCAACAGGGAGTTTACTGTGAGTGACAGCCAAACCAGCCAACTGAACTGGAGGAACTCAAAGGAAATGTCCGCTCTGTCTACTGGAAAGAGAAGATCAGTTTGGCAGTGAAGGGACCAGGAGCCCTGTGCTTCTTCGTGTAAAGTTTTAGCGGGTAAGCGCGTGTGAGACCCTGAGTTTTCGGACTGCATCCTGTGCAAGCACCCGCTCAGACTGAATCTGACCTGTAGGAGAAGAAAGGAGATCTGAAGAGTAGAAACCAGGCTCACCCTGTAGAAGACTGAGAAATTGTTGAATTGCGTCGGTCTGTCAGGAAACTGAATTTCCTGTGTCTTCTCCCGTTATCGTAGTAGTAATTGCAGTCAGGATTGAGAAGCAGCCTGCCTGGTATAGTACTTTCTTTATGTGTGCAGTGCTTGTGGGAATCGTGTTTCACATCCCCAGCACAGTGTATTGAGTGCATGAAGCTGGAAGTAAACCCCAGCTTAATCCAGACTACATCTATTTGCTCTAAACTGCAGGGGTCCAGTCACAAGGACCTTGTCCACATGGTCTGCTCCTCCTGGCAATCCAGGACAATCTGCCTTCCATCCAGTTCTCAGCATTGAGTTTGTGAGTACAAAGCAGGTAGCTCCTCGCCATCTGTGCACCGAATTGCAAGTGTGTCATCTAATTGTTGCTTTTCATTTCTTTACGAACTGAGCCATCTGGCTCCGGATTACAATTGGGTATTGTAGGTGTTTTTCCATCACAGGGCCCCAACCAGCTGCACCGATCCTGGCTAGCCCTCCATCCTGGATACCCAGTGAAAGTGACAATTTGTTCTAATATGCGCACAGTACTGTGATTATTAATGTGTTTAACCTAATTAACCTGATTTCCTTCCTTGTTACAGCTCCTTAAATAAATCAGATTTGTTGGTTTCAGCAAAGTTACACTGGCTGAGGTATTCGTTTATGTTAAAGTATTGTACTGTGGTTTTTGCACTGTATCATCTTGTTTTACAGGGGGTCCGCAAAGTCCAGTCGAAAGAGCCAGTCCTGGGGGTAAGTGTACATTGTGAAGATATTCCTAATGCATTGTGTGGGCCACTAGTGGGAAGAAAGGGGGGTTACAGTGTCCCAGAGGGCTGTGACCAAGTTAGTTTAACTACTGCAAACCCTGACCTCTGGGTGGAGGCACCCGCCATTGGACCTAGGTCCCTCAACCTGTTAGTAGTTAAGCAGGCAGGGGTAGTAGCCCTTGGGATAGTCACCTGGGGTTACATCATTAAAGTACAGTAGGTAGATTTAGCAATAAAATATGCATTCACTGAATGAGCAGCAGTAATCATATATGTGTCTGCCAGTGAGCCATAGCTCAGGTTTAATGTTACTTTATGCGGTCCAACACAAATACAAATATTTCAGAATGCTACATGTATTTGTTTAAAGGGCATTTTTTTTGTGTATTTGTCCAGAATATGATTTATTGCACAGCCCTACTATGTTATGTTACATAGGTAGGGCACTATCTATCAAGCACAACTGGAGACCTTTTACTAGTGAGATACAGACTGTAAGGTGACCAATCAGAATCCAGCTTTCACAGAAATCTTTAAAAGTCAGCATATGAGCACCTATGACCTAAATCTTCTGATTGTTACATCTTAAAATTATTTCTTTTTTTTAAAGATTTAGTTTTGATCCATTTTTCTTTGGCCCCCCCCTTCCTTATTCCTCCCCCACCATATGCCAACGCCGCAGCGACATTTCAGAAACAAAGTACATTACGACAGCAATTTACTGTTGCTGCTAATGTACCCACGGACCCCAGCACTGTTGTCTCTGGGTTTTGCGCCTCCCAAATCAAGTCTGACTCGAGTTGATAATCCTAATTTACCAGGGTGGGGTGCCGGGCAGAGCCTGTGCATGGGGATTCAGGATGAACTTCTGAAAAACAAAGAGTTTACCTGACGGGCGATGCATGACTGCGATTTGTGGTCAACATAAATTTATTTATTTTATTTATTTAGTTTTTGTTGACCGGTAAGTGCACTAGACAAATTCTACCTATTTTCAGGCACAACCCGGGAGGGGATACAGATGAATGCCAACTGACCTTGAACCAGATTAAGCTGTTGGTGGTATTTTAGTGAATGGGGGAATTTGGCCAGGAAACCAGAAAACTTCCTTACTCTTTTCAAGAAGTGCCATGATCTTTAACATCCACCTGAACTATCACCAGAACAGGCAGATGGGACCCCGGTTTAACGCCTCACCCAAAAGATGGCACCTCAGAGTGCAGCACCCTCATGCTGCACTACAGCGCCAGTATTGAGATTTAACCCAAGTGCCTGTGTGGGATAGAACCCACAGCCTTCTGATCTCCCAGCCTCAGAGGCAAATGCCATACCTGCTGAGCCACTGACACTGACAAATACCTTGCTGTAACGCCGGGTTGAGAAATAGTTGTCGCTGTGAGGTCGAGATCCTCCCCACAATC
This sequence comes from Neoceratodus forsteri, assembly GCA_016271365.2. Lineage (NCBI taxonomy): Eukaryota > Metazoa > Chordata > Ceratodontiformes > Ceratodontidae > Neoceratodus > Neoceratodus forsteri. Next base: position 882,133,113 of record CM028136.1, read on the forward strand.
AGGGCTGCATTCTTTGTCCAGTTGAAGATCAGCAAGCAGTTGACTTCTCAGCTGCACCAATGCTGCTCCTTGGTTGGCCAGTTGTGAGTGCGAGAATCTCAGGTGGCACAAACCCTCCCTCCCCGAGAGTCGAGTACTTCAAGAATGGGAAGAGTCCCCAGCCAGCCTCAGTGCTAGATTCTGGAGATTCTGAGATCCCTGCTCTTCCCAGTGCTGCCAACACCTGAAATGTTGTTGTTTAACAATGTGCTGTTCTGCCAATTCTGTTTCATTTCATCCTGATAACCAATATTTCCATCAACCCATGGTGTAGTTACTTGTTGTTTCTAATTTGTTTCTGGAGAAAAGCAAGAATGTGATCCATGCAGCAATTACAAGCCAAATATGAATGTCATTCAATAAGCTTTTGTGACTCAGTATTATCGATTATGTTGTGAAACACAACTCCAGCTTTTACTGAGGTTCGGACTCAGTCGGTGTCAAAGCATCGGTTTGTAACTAAACAATTCCAGCATTGCAGGCATTGCTGCTGGTGTTTGGAGCCCAGGTAGTAAATATGGCACACAAGGGTCTGCAGCCCCCCCAGTGACTTGCACATGAGAGTTTAAAAACAGTTCTGGAAGCTGGAAAAGCATTGTGTGGGGGTAAGAATGGGATGAGGTTATATAACAATAACTATCATGTATCCTTGTCTAAACAACTGCATTAGTATGGTATTACAATTATCATATATGTGCAGTGTTGTAAATGCTTTACTCTTGCAACTTCATACCTGTTTATAAGAAGGGTTAGAACATTCTAGGTACGGCTAAAAGACAAACATAAGAGTGTTATTATCTGGCCATAGTTATACTCCAGAATATGTTTGGTTTGGACACCAGGGTTTGCTACAGTAGCACTGTGCTATGTTTGTCTTCTGATACAGAAAACATTATTCTAATTAAAATAAAACAAAACACTTTAAAAAACATTTTAAGTAGGCCCCACGTTATAAGTGGAACAGTACACTTCAGAGATATGTAATTATGTTCAGTGATCACACTTTTTCTCCTCTGGCACTTGACATAAGTGTCTTGTACCTAATAATACACTTGAGGTGTGCAATTATCGAGCCATAATTACACACCCTGGTGTGTCTTACCACATAAATATTTCCAACCCCCAGTCACAAATGCAATGAGATTTCTGTAGGTCTCTGTTACCTTTAAAGACTCATAAAGGGCAATAACACTAATAATAATAATGATAATAATAATAATGTAATTCACACTAAATAGGAAAGCACTGTTTGTTAGTTGGCAAAATAGTATGCATTTATTTAGCATTTTATATGTGTGTGTGTGTATGTGTGTGTGTATATATATATATATATATGTGTGTATGTGTTTTTTTTCATATGTATTTCCTTTTTTCTGGACAACCACAGGCAGGTACTTCCACCCCTGCTCTGCTGCCTATGTCTGTTCACCGCTCCCCCCCAGTACTGCTGAGCCCCATGTCCCCCATGGATTTTCCCTATGTAGTGAGGCCAGGAAGGAGAGGACCATCCCCCCACCCAGGGCTCATCATCCAGACTGGGGCTTCCAGCTATCTAGGAGGGATCGACGCCGTCAGCAGGCAGGGTATCACTTAGCCTGTGGCTGCCTTCCTTTCCATCCCTCCCCTTGCAGCTGTCAGTGCACATGCATGGAGGGCGAGGCGCCATGAGGCACACTCTGTGCCACCCTAACTCCAGTGCTGCCCCTGCTCTTCACCAGGAGGCAGCAAAGAGCATAACAACTTTCCTCCCTCCTCCCTGGGGAGGAGTAGTCCGCTGATGCCTCGATCCTCTCCCTCCCTGCTAACGCTTCTGGCAACCTGAGCTTCTGAGCCCAGGTTGTTGGTGTGGCACATGGTGTTTTGTCCAGTGCCTCAACCCCAGAGCCACCAGGCCATCGTGTATTAATATATTTTTGACATAATAAGATTCAGCATCTCTATATTTTGATTTCTGGCTGCTATTTTAAAACAGCTCTTATTACTAGATTTAGAATTAATGATTCAAATCATTAAATATGACCATTAAAATTTAAAAAACAAATGCTGTCCCCCATGGTTATACTTTGACTTTGCATGCTGGATTCATTCTGCAGATGCATATGAAATGCTAGCATACATTTTTGATGGTAAACAGCATATTGCCACACCATCATGTTTAATTTATTCAAAGTGGTGTAGCCAGAGAACAATTACTTTAAAACTTTCAGAACTCATACCTTTCTGCCCCACCACCTAGAAGTCAGATATGATAGCCCCAAGGTCTCTTTCCTGCTTTATGACGGGCAGTACAACAACGAGTCGGCAGGGCCAGTGGGATGCTGGGCTGTATATGGGAATCATCAGCGGGAAGGAGAGCGGTGGTATCATGACTGTATCAATCATTTGTAAGACCCCACCTGGAGTACTGTGTCCATTTCAGGAGACCACATCTCAGGAAGGATATATAGACAGGGTAGAGGCTGTCCAGAGAAGAGCAACTGAAATGGTGCAGGGGTTGTATCATGTTTATCAGGAGAGACTGAGGGATCCTCAATTTGTACACCCTGGTAGACAAGAGGGAGATGTGGAACATGAGATACCTATAAGACCTGTCCCAGCACTGATCTCCTAGGCACTCCACTAGTTTTTTTTTATTTTAGCCTTTGTTAACTGGATGAGACCCACTAGGCACAAGTGCTTGTTTTGACTCAGGAGCTTTGAGCAGGTTAAGTGATTTGCTCAAAGTCACACAGTATGTAAGTTGAGGAGTGGGAATTAAACTCGGTCAGCTGAATGTACCAATCTCATTTACAGCTCATTGCTCTAACCTCTAGGCTATACTGCCAGCCACCTCCTTTCTTGGAGTGAACTTGTTTACCACCATCTCTCTCTACCTTTCCCCTAATCAATTTCTTACCCATTTGTGGCGGCTGTCCCGATGGGTGAGCTCGCCCTGGCCATCATCAGAGCTTGGGCTACCAACCTATCGGATGACAGAGGACTGGGCAGAGGAGGTAGACCATGCTGACTTATTATTGGAGTCATGTGGTTCCAGCCTGGTTTAGGAATCCAACTTAGTGACTAGCGGCGGGCCCCGAAGGCTGGAGCCCATAGTGGTAGAGACCGGGCGTTGGAGGAGCAGCAGAAGACTTACTGAGTGAGGTAGGCTGAAAAGCAGAGGAACCTGGCGAAACCCAGATGGCCTGACAACAAAAGGCAGGCGGCAGGAAACAGCCTGTTGGTCGAAGGCTCAGAGACATCTCGGTCCCTGTCCTCCAGGTGCTCGCATTCCCTGTGCTTCTCTTTGCCTTTCTTTTTCTTCTGTTTAGACTCAGAAGAAGGGGAAGAAGCAGAATCCCTCAATTTATGCATCTCCTTTTCAAAGGAGGCCATTCTGGACTTCAGTAAGTGGGCATTCAAAGCCTGCTGTCTACATTTGCGTGTTTCCTGATTGAAAGGTTTTCAATCAGGGCAGGCCACAAGAGGCAGCAATGGTGGCTGTCTTTGCCAGGGACCTGTGCGTCACAACTCACACACTTTCTTGGTCTTCAAGTCAAGTGGAGAAATAGAATCAAAGAATGGAGCTCAATTGAGAAATAACGGTAAGTAAAGGTACAAAGGTGATTGACTGAGCACGTTTACCGCAAAGTTTACACAGGTTGACGGTGAGAAAGACAAGCAGGCGGAGGTCCACATATAGGGTCAGGCCCATGTCTGTCACGTGATGTAGGTATCTGCGAACATTGCTAGCAAAAGTTGCAGTGCAGTCCTGATGCCAGTTCAGTATTATATGTTATGATCTACTGGGAACCTCTTGAAGTACGACCAGTAGTGCCAGCATGTTCTCAAAGACCCAGGCACCCGGTGGGAAGGCTATTCTAGGAATCCACCACTTCTTCTGTGAAGAGTACTTTCTCACATCTCTCCTGAGTCTACCCCTCCAGCTCATAGTATGTCCTCGTTCTGAGCCCTTTTTCTGAAAATACATCCTCCTGTGTGCAAGACAAAGTTTGCTGGCAGTACCCCGCTTCATTGATCTTTTCTTCTAGTTACTTGTAAGGACAGAGCAAAGAACCTTACCAAAACAAGGAAAAGATTAAGCTTCTTTTGGTTAGGCAGTTTATTGTGTGTTAGTTTCTTTTGTACCACAGGGGTTGTACACTTTGCTGCCAATTTTACTACTTTATTTTTCTAGTTCAAATTGTTGTTGATGGGTATCGCTCTGCTGCATTATTACAGGGTACCTACAGATTTGAAGCACAGATTTCACAATCTTCGGATTCAAATTGTCTTTAAAGTATGTCTTCGTTACTGCTTTATTTTCTCTGTGCAAAGTGTTTTTTACAGGGTATCTTCAGAAAGTATGCAGGTGGTGCTTTACAGGGTTTACAGTTTTATCTATCATTAGGCTAAGCTTTCAGGCTACTTACATTTGTTGTTGGTTGATTGTTTCTCCTATCTCCTTATTTCTTTTGTCCATGTTCTTGGCATGGAAGGCCAAACACCCAACCCATCCCAACCACCCCATGAACTAAGCACATAGAATAGCACAGTTGTGACATTTCCTGTAAAGCAGGAAGGGAGGATCAAAGTACCCACACAGTGATCTCACACGGCACAAGTAATTTAACTGTTATAACAAATTATATAAAACAAACAAACAAAACACAAAATCAAACTTTGATTTCATTTTCCTCCTTCTAATTACTCTGACGAGGTTATAAACTCAGCAACTCATCTGCAATGGATATTATAACTGCAGGTACTACGGGACACTTTCAAAAGGCCAGTTACAGGATTTAGGATGTTGTCCTACATGCTGGACCATTGGAGATCTAAGGGTTCAGCTCCAGGCAGCATGGGGAGAGATTATGCACCTTAAATCTCATATTCAGGAAAAAATATATTATAAGAACCATCCACTATTTCCCCAACATCCAACAGAAGCACCCTGACCACAGAGAGTAGTTGATCAAGGAGGGCAGGTGGTTAAGAGGGGCAATCAGATGCCCTCCACAATACCTCAACCCTACCCAAAAACCATATAAGACTACAAACAGGTATCTGCCTCATTCAAATCAAACAAAGGGCAGAGACACTGCAGAACAGAAACTGTAGCACAGGAGTTAGCACAAAACTCACCCAAAGAGGAACCAAAACAAAAACAAAGAAATAAAAACACTTGATCATAAAGACTCCATACCAGGGTGATACCTACCTCAGCCAGGGTAATGGTCAGATGTCTCCTAGGTATATCAGCGTGGAGAGACACTGACTGCATTGCAAATCATGCAGGAAGCAGAGAAAACATTGCGCCCTAGTACACATAGGGACTAACGATCTTACCAAGGACAGTTGTGGAGACCAGGAACACCCAACCAGGCTGGGTGACAAACATCATCAGTTTCATCCAGCATCCTTCTAGAGATCCTGCCAGTCTGGGAGATGGGGGAATGGACAGAAGGCCAGAAGAGGAGAAAGGAAGCTAAACATGTGGCTCAGGCTGGTGCCAGAAAAGGACACAGATTGCCAGATAACTGGCAACAATTTTAGGGCAGTTCTAAATTTGATGGACTGCATCTGCCAAGGAGAAGTCATGCATTGGGGCAGATGTTTGACATCTGCAGAATATTTGAACCAGCAGAGGGAGGGTGGCACCCATACATGAATGGGAAGAACACCTCCCCTCAGCTAAGTCAAACAGAAGTTCATGTTTGTAGTTCATTTGCATCATCAGGTAAGGAAAAGATCCGTTCCATCGACGCACAGAAACGCCAGACCTTACCTAAAACTAACTCACGCAAATCTGGCCAAAGGAAAACAATATACACAAATGCTTAGTATGGGAAACAAGTCCAGACCTGAAGCCAACAATGACAGAGGCTAAACTGGACACAGTAGCCATGAGAGACATAGTTCACCAGTAACCACACGGAGACTTCAGTACCCGCCATGCACTGTTCAGAAGAGACCAAGGTGCAAGGTAGAGAAGCCCTTTATGTCAGTGAAAATATCAAGCTAGAAATTCAGAATACACATAAAACAGAAGAACTTGGGTCACCCTAGAAACAGAAATGGACAATATATGAATTAGGGTTGTCTACAGGCCTCCAGACCAGGGGAGGACATAACACTACTGTTAGAAGATATAAAACATACACATGAGGTACTGATAATGGAGACTTCAACATAGATAAAGATTAGTCAATACCAGCAGGAACATCCACCAACCAGACATAGGATCACAGGAGGGCCTCAAACAATAGTAGAGCAACCCATAAGAGACAGGACTATCCTAGATCTAGAAATCCACTAAAGGTAAAGGACCACAGATCTCCAGGTAGAAGGTCATTCAGACAGTAACATCACTGGTATAGTTCAATCGGACAAGAACTAATCATCCATTCCAAGGCAAAAGAGGACTTCAGAGGAGCTGACTTGGTAAGATACAACAGAGTAAAGCTAGCCCTGGCAGAAGAATACAGGTGAGGGTGCAGGCAAGTGGCAAGCTGAGGATGCAATGCCTGGAGAAACATCCATTGTGTTAGAGAGAAAAGCAAAGAAGAGGAAATCACTTTCATCTCAAAACAGTAGCAGAAAGATCGAGCCAAAGGCTGGCTTTCAGGAAATATAAAGGAACACAACAGACCAGATAGGTAGGCATACCAAACTTCCATAAGGAAAGCAGGAAGGCAGGCAGGCCCAACCGAGAGCTATGAACAGTAAAAGAGTGACAAGACTTACAGGTACATTAGTGAAAAGAAGTCGAGAGGTACTGCTAAGATAAAGTGCATAGAAGTGTGAGGAGGAGGACCAAGAAAAGCATCTATCCTAACAGATTTTGCTCAGTATTTACTGAGAAGGCAGGGCAAACCACATCTCAGCACCATGGACACAGGGAGAGGTACACTGTCTTCACAAAGAAAGGGTCCCAGAGCTTGCTAAGCTCGGGTGGACAAGACAATGGACCTGATGGCAACATCCCAAGACATAAAGACTAAGGGTAGAACCAGCAGAGCCATTATCAGAACTGCCGAGAGTCTCTAGTACAGAGGGTCCCAGAAGACTGGAGAAGGGCTCATGATCCCATCCACAAGGTAAGTAGAAAGAGGCAGGCAACTACAGACCATCTACACACCACAGCAGTGGGCAAGATTAAGGGCATCATCAGGAAAGGATAGTGCAACACCTGGAACCATGGGCACAGGATCCAAGATACATGGGTTTACAAAAGGAAGTTCCTGTCAACTAATCATAGATTTCTTTTGACGGCAACCGTGTAACAGACCAAGGGGCCGGCTGATGTCACCACCTGACTTCAGCAAAGCTTTCAATACTGTTCCACATAGAAGATTGATTAATAAGTGGGCAGGCTCTGGGTCAAGTTGGTCAACTGGGTGGCAAATTGGTTGACGGACAGAAAACAGAGTGGTGGTAAATGGTAGCAGTCAGAAAAATGCAAGTCACAAGTGGGCACCAGGATCAGTCCTAGCCAGTCCTCTTCAGCATCTTCATTAGTGACATTGCAGATGGACTGAGGCAGATTTGTCTGTTTGCAGATGACACCAAGATCACAACAGAGTAGATGATCAGATGGGTGGCAGAATGAAGAGATCTGATAAACTAGCAAAATTGAAGAGTACAATGGAGTTTAAAACAAAAAGTGAAAGATCATAAGACAGGGAAGAAAACCCTGAAGCCACCTATAGTTTGGGAAGGAGTTACTGGCAAGACAAAAGAGCTTGGCATCATCATACAGATGACCCGAAATCATCAAGCAGACCACTAAAGCAGTAGGCTAGGGGATGTTGGGATGTATTACAAGTCGTAAGACAGAGTAATAATCCTCTTACAAGACACTGGTTAGGCCCATCTGGAGTACTGCACGGTACTGGGACGCACCTTCACAGACATTAACAAAATAGGCAGTCCAGAAGGGCAACCAAAATGGTACAGGGCATAAGAAAACATATGAGGCAGATTGGGCTCAATATATACACCTAAACAAAGGAGGAGAGAGGTGATATGATCAAAACATTCAACACTGAGGCATTAACAAGGTGAGAGGCTAACATGCCTTATAAGAAAAATAGCAAGACAGAGGACACAGCATGAGATTAGAGGAGGCAGATTAGGGTACGTGAAAAAACTTTTCACAGAAAGGGTGGTGGATGCAGAATGGCCACCAGAAGTGTGATATGAATACAGTACAGGACTTCAAACAGGCATGATAAGCATAAGGAAGCAATACAGATAAGTATGAATAGATAGAACATTGACAAGAGCAAAGGCCAATGGCACATTTATAAGGTAGAAAAAATGGGCAGACTGATGGACTTGCAGTCCTTATCTGCCATCAACTTCTATGTTTCTATGTTGCTATCTTAAAAGAGCTCTTTCCAGCCCTCTGCAAGGCCATATAAAGACATTAAGAGACCAGTCCCATACTGATCTGAGGCACCCCTCTGGTCTCTCCCTTGGGTGATCTTTGTTAAAGCACCTGTCTCCTATCCCCAAACCAATGTCTTATCTCATTTCTACTGGACCCTCCCAAGCTGCCAGCTTGCTTACTATCTCCTATGTGGAACAGTGTCAAAACTTTATGGACATATCGTAGACCACATCCGCAGCTTGAGTGGCTTGGGCTCTGGGTTGCATGAATTGGGTCACCATGGAACGAAGAGGTTCCTGTTCTTTATAAAGCTGCTAGGAAAAGTGAGATCAGAAATCATTTTAGAAACAACTGATACAGAACTAAGGCAGCATCATCCATCTTGTAGTTGTGTAGCTATATGATTCCATTTCATACAAGGAGAAAATAAGGATTCCGGATTGTATGGGGAAGAGCCTCCCCACTGCTACTTAGAGAACAGTTAACTCCCTCTACTTAGAGGTCACACTCATTATTGCTGTGCAGGATCGTATGCTCTCTTCCTGTCTGTTTTTACTTGCCCCCATCCATTCCTCCTGTCCTGCACATTTGTTTGTCTCCCCCTCTTTTGTCCTCTTGTTGTTCTGTTTTTTCGCACCCTCTCTTTCTTCCAAAGTGTCCTGGATATTCTCCTTACCATATAAGCTCTGTCTCCAACCACCGCCTATTCCTCTCTCTTCTTCGCTTTCCATATCCCATGCTTTTACCTCCCAGTTTTACCGTTGTCCATTCTTTCCGAAAGCCACCATCCCGTGCCATTTAGTTCATCAAGGCTGCCTTTTGCTCGCAGTCTACAGTCCGATTGCTGCAGGATCCTCTACGCACTCTATGGTCTTCCAGTCTGTCTCCACCACCATGTTTGTCCTCCTCCATGCTGTTCAGCATTGAGTTCCTATCGCTAGCCCCTACTCGCCAGTGCTGCGCTTTGTTGGTGCCCTGCCACCACTCTACATGTCACCTGCCTGTATTTGTCACAGTCGGATCCGGGAAGCGACTGAGCACTTCAGACTATATACCATTGACTCACTCAGGGTCTCGAGACCGAGTGGCTCTGGGTTTGGCCTCTTTCCATTCTTGCTCTGCATCCCACCTATCCATCTAGGTGACAGTCCTCATACTGCAAGATTTCTACGCCACGATCAGCATCTTATTCAGATGTCATGGTGGGCTACAGGATTTTGACGTGTACAACATAGTACTTGCTTTATATTTATTACTTCCTATTTACAACTCTCTGAACTTTCAGCATTCCTCATTGCCTCGACCCTGACTTCCTCATGCCTTGGTTATGCTCATCATCTTCTGTGCCCTTTATGGATCCTTCCTGCTGACCATCATCCTGCTTTTCCTCCATATGGACACTTCAGGCCGTCTTGTTTCCGCCATACCGAGACCGGATGCTGCATATCCACTCCACTGGTGCTTAATTTTGGCTTACTGCATTGTGTCTGAATTGCTTCATGTTACTGCCTATGTTTATTATTTCTACTCCCTCATCAGCCGACTCATGGTCAGCCGCCGCGCTCAGCTACTGAGCTTAGCTGCCACTATTTCCTGCCTTCTTCATGTAAGTCCAGCTGCGCCTAGCTTACGTGAGGCTATTCACCTATTATTTACAACTGACTTGCGGGGAGTCAGCTGCATACTAGCCGTGGGACTTAGCTCTGTTCCGATAACTGATTGTATACACATCATCCTCACCCTACCTTCTACCTCCCATCAGCTAATTGACATGGTTCAAACACGTCCTTACACTCATTTGTCTCGCGATCCATGTCCTGGATACTTCCTATCCAGAGCCTCGGTGATTACGCCTACCTTGCCGCAATGGATGCTCCTTCCCATGTTATTCACTCGGGATCATACTGCCGTGCCAGCATTCCCTGCTGTACTCTTCTTATTGTTCCCTGATTGGACCAATTTCTCTACATCCATACCTTCAGTTTCTGATGCTTGCTGCCTCTTCAGTCCTGCACGAAGGTGCTAAAGTCCTAGTTCCGATACTACTACACCATATTCACCTCCTTCTCAAAACTGCCTTCATCCATTGGGCTGAGGTTTACCCCTTACTTGTCCCTCAGGCAGCTCAGCCTGGTGATTCAGCTTGGCCTGCTCGCCCCAGGCTGGGGGTTCCCTACTCCGCCTGCTTTGCAACTACCTTCGCCCATTGGGAGGCTACCTACCCACCTACTCTCTGCATCTCGCCCTGCCTTCACCATCAGGCTTGAGGTTACCTGCTAATTCCTGCTCTATGACCTGCCCGCCCATCAGGCTGGGAGGTCTATACCTTGCCTTCTCTGACCTGCCAACACCGGGCTGAGAGGTCACTTGTTTTCCTTCAGCCTCACCCAGCTCAGACCTGGTGATTCATTCTACTCACCACCTGCTTCTGCTGCCTCAGCCATGTACTTCTGATGCTTCACCTTTCGAACATTTATTACCATCTCCCTAGCTCCCTACACATGCTGAGACCCTACTTCCGACTCATGGATGGTCCTCATACTCAAATGCTCAGATTGCCTCAGTGCTCATTCAGCAGCTTCGAGGTTTATATGATTGTTTTCTCAGCCATGGAATTACAACCGCTTCTTTCAGGACTTGGTTGGTGTCTCCTGTGACTTTCATTCTCCTGCTTTTGCTCTACCTGCTCAGCCTGTGACTCTACAGCTTCCTTGACTCCCGCCTCTTCATTATCTCCATCTCAGACCCTTGGGTCTCATCTACTATGCCTCAAACGGCATGCCTGCCTCCATATTATTCCTCCTGAAGGCCATGTTCCATCTCAGTCTCCTCCAGATGATTCTGTACTATTCAGTTGTTGATTCAACACATCGACGGACCAACTCTTGATTTATGCCAACGGGTCATTCCTGGGTATAGCTGGGTTTCCATACTGAAATCAGTTGCCTCTCTCCTATCACCAGCTGTCTTGGCTATGTTTCTTCAGGGCTGGTGCCACATCCTGTTCCTTCTCATTTGCCTATGTTGGTGCACCCTGCTCCTACTGCCTTCACTTTGGATTCAGTTCCGCATCTTCATTTGGGCTCACCACGATATACTTGATCTTCATAAATCACACAGTATCTCCTATCATATACAGCATATCATTATTCAGCTCACTTACAGCCATTGCTTCATATCAATTCTAAGATTATATTTTCTATCAGAACTGAATTCGTCACTGATAGCCTGGCCTCAAGCCTTCTCATTCCCATCTACGGCTATTAGAAACCTGACATCGATACTTTGATTCATTCTGCCTCGAGACATCAAGCTTGGATACAATTATTTCGCTCGCATTGAATTAATCAGTCAACTGTCCACCATCATACAATTCTTGGATTATATCTTCTATCAACTGAAGTACAAAGACTGTTCTTCATATATTCATCATCATTCGAATTATATAGATTCTCGAACTCGGACTTTTAGAAATAAATTATTCAATGGACATTTATAATCAGCTTTAAGCTCCATCCATCAGTTGAATTCTACAAATTTTAATTCAGATTAGCTGATTAATTTAGTTTAATTAGGATCTCCTTTAGTATGCCCAGAAGGACGGGCAGGTCAGTAGTTATGGGTCCCAGAGGTTTCAAGGTTTTCCTCCTGAGTGCTACAGTACCTCCCCAGTTGGAGGAGGTGATTGTCTATCTATCATTGGTTGTGCGACTTCGCCAGCATTCATTACTGACAATCGTTGATATTTATTCTTTGGGCTCCATAATCAAAACCAAGCCTCCTTCCTTCCTACAGGTGGGATACAGAGAAAGGCCAAAACCATCAAATATTATCAAACAACTCAATTCAAGCATCCAAGTACCTAAGCACAAATCATTTCTATGCTGGCCTCTGTATCCAACAACCATTTACATCATTCAAATATGTTACATAAGCACTGAGCTATGAACCACACATAATATGTCAGTGAAAACTTTTTCAAAACAAACTGCAGGTATAATCATAAAAAAATAAAAACATCCTGTGAAGCCTCTTTCTAAAGATCAGTGAAAACAAATAACGCTTCATCTTTTTGTCAAGAAGAGAATTTAGGCCACAGATACCTTGACAGTAATAAGTTACGAGACCCTAAATTAGAAAGCCCAACTGCCCCTAGTGACTCTTTAAAGTCCTAGAGACACTGTGTAATGGACTATTGCCAACAACTGTGAAGTGGTGAAGGGTCCCGAAAGCAGAGCGCCTGCAAGATAGTCTGCAGTCTTCATGGTTTCACTAGGTCCAGTTATTAGCCCCTGCCCCTGCAATCTGCCATCATGAATCTAATTTGATAGAGTGATAGAAACCAGGCAGTGTGAAGTGCTGAACTCCGCCACTGGAGCCGAAGGCTGTTTGATTTTTTTCATTCAGTCATCTGGCTAGCGGCAGGACAAGAGTATGATAGCCAGTATCCCAGCACACATTGAAGTGGACTGAACCCAGTGCATACCTCTCTCAAGTCTCAACCACCAGCATTAAAATTCATAGCACTGCAAAATTCAGAGTAAATTACCAGAATGTGGAGCACTTTCTTATTTTAAAGGGAAACACTGGAAAAGGCACAGCTTTACCCAGGCGCTACAAAAATGCCTTGTTTGTTCTTTCAGACAGTAACATTTGCTTAAATTACCTCTAATTGCTTTTTTAATTATTTAAACAGTGGTCTTCAACTTTCACTTTCTCTTGCTGCCAGCCACCATCTCATGAGCAGGGCCACTGGAAAATTGCGGAAAATTTTACCCAAAACTGCGGATTCTCTGCAAAATTAGTGAAAATTCGCGGGGTTCACTATACCCCACTCGCCCCCTAATAAATATTTTTATTGTTTGCTGCAGCATGTATCAAACCACATAAATTGTTAGATAAATGTATTGCCACTTGTAAATGCTTTTAATATGAAGAAAAGTGTGTTTTGAAATGCACTGTAAACTAATCATTATGAATACTTCCAAAATCAAGACATCTAAGTCATGCAGTGCTAACTAGATTTTATTCAGTAATTTACAGTTAGTCTATACTAAATACATCATGAAACAACATATGTTGCCAGTTACTAGAATGTTAAATAATGAAGCCTGTTTAAACTACTTGCTTTGGTGCAAGAAAAAAATAAACAGATAACCAGGGTGCTTAATAAAGGACTAGTAAGAAAAATATATATATACATTTTTAAATGATTACTGTTCTTAATCAGCACTGTAAGTACATTTTAAAATCACATGATAAAAGTATCAAATCATACCAATAGCTTTTCTTTACATCATACAATAGTTTTTAATATGTTGTACTTTTTTGTTCTACTCAGTTTGCAGTGATTTTACTTGGTTTGCAATTATTTTGTCTATTTGAGGTAACTGTTTAACTATACTTAACCTGTTCAGTATGTTTTGAAGAAATGTTCGCTTTTGTAGGCTTTGTATGTGACTATACAGTTGTGGCAGACTGACGATGTAAGGAATCACTGTCACCAACCCCTCAGAAGCACATATCAAGTTTATAATCAGCAGGGCCGACCAAACTCTTGACACATTTGAATCAAAAACCTTTCCAGATTGAAAGTATTTACAAGGAAAATCTACCTACACGCTCAAAAAACAAGCATTGTGGTCAAGGCTTCATTTAGGTGAATAGGAAAATTTGCATCTCTTCTCACAACTATTGTTCCAGTCTCTGTGTCAGCAAAGTTCTCTGATAGTCTGCTTTAACACAGATTTTAAGTGTTCAAGTCTACATATGCATGACCAGAGGATTCTGAAACCAAAGCAGAGAAGTGAATCACATGAAAGCATAGTCACATTTGACCCCTTCTCACCTCACACTGTACTGTTTTGGTCAAATCCAAGTCTGTGTACCATATCTTAGTAGATTTCCTTGAGAATTTAAATATTTTTATACAATTTTGGTCAAAACTTCCATAAATGTTAGAAATTGCAGATTTTGTGCGGAGAAGGGTGAAAATTGTGGAAATTGTGGAAAAATTGCACCCGCAATTTTCCAGTGGCCCTGCTCATGAGCAGCAGAGAGCTTCCTGAGCTCACTTTATGCTAATATGTCCTGCCGACCAATAGCTGCGGTCAAACAGATATTAGCACACAGTAAACTAATGGAATCACTGTGGCTCACGAGATAGTGGCTACCAGCAACAGAAAGTAGAAGTTGTGGGGAGCTGTTTTAATCATTAAAACAGCTGTTACTGTCTGAAAACACAATTGACAGTTTATGTAGTGTCTAAAGGAAAGCTGTCTTTTCTCCAGTGTTTTTCTTTAAAGAATAATGGTGGACCCCATCTATTTAGTGTTAAGGAATGTTTCTATCAAGCAAGTTCAGTGATTTATTAGTTTATGCATCCAGAAATAACTCTAACATTATTGAGAACATCAGTAAATCTTGCGGAGCAATGGTAAATTTCAGTGTAAAAATCATAGCACTATGCCAAATTCATAACAGTTGAGAGGTATGCCCCTGCACCACACTCTGACCCTGGAGATGGGGTGACTGTGGGGGCTGAGTGGGGAACAAAAGAACAGTGGAGGAAAAAAAAGGATGAGTGGGACAACATTGAGTATTTAAAGAGACGGAACGCCCTGACCGAATGTTAAATTGAGCTAACAGGGTGGCGGGCACTGAAGGTTACTGATCGTGCCATGGAGTATGGACAGGATGATGCCTTGAATTGTAGAAAATGGTAGTGTACTAAATGCCAACAGCATTAGCCTTGGTTGCTGAGGTTACTGTGTGCTGTGTGTGTGTGTGTGTGTGTGTGTTTTACGAGTGTAGTGACCTGGCCCATCTGCTGCTTCTCCTCCTACCTGAGCAGTCAAACTTGTCAGGCAGGTGACTAGCTCCTTGTATGTAGAAGTGTCAACAAAAATTTCATTTGTGCATGAAAGAAAGAAATTGCCAATTTACTGACATAACTATTTTGTAATAGAAGGGAATTTCATAATAATCAGAAGAGAGGGAGCTGACTTAATAAACAAGCATTTGTTAATGCCGACTGTTTGCTTGCTGGCATTGGCATTGGTAGTGTAGAAGTTACAGAGCTGCATAACAGAAATGGCAGTGAAGTAGTGAACTGAAGCCAACCCCACCACCACCCTGCAGAGAGTGACAGGCATTGGGGTGTGCCTTTGGGTCATCAGGCATAACGGTCACGCCATTTCACCACACCCTACCCTGCAGACTCTGAAAAGTGTCACAGTGTGCCTAGGGGTCTTTGGCCCTTATGCACACCCCATTCCATCAGGAAGTACAGTGAGATGGGAGCGCTAAGGGAGAATGGGATGAACTTTCAGGGCCGAAGAGTCAAGGCATACCCGTGATGCCTCTCCATGGCTGAAGGGTGGAATGGAGAGGCATTACAGGAAGAATCCCAAGTCACACCGATGCTCTGTCATTCTCTCACAGGGTGGGGTGTTATGGTTGAAACCCAACACCTCAGGCATCGCTGGTATTTTACTCCAAATTTTGAACATGGTTTTTGTGACCCCCACCTCATGAGCAGTGGCAATATCAGTTTGTTAGCCTAAAGCTGCTTATGCACAGCGACTATGGTATTTAGCACCTCAGGTGCAAAACACATTCCACATAGGATGTGAAAAATGACAGCTATACTGTTCATGGGGAGGTGTAAAAATAGCAATGTGCAAATCTGTAATAAAATATTAAAAACTGGTGAAGTCACGGCAGTAGATAGAAACTGACAGCAACACACCTGTAATGTAATTAGTTTGGGGGATTTTTACAGCAGATTGCCAACACACGACCATTTTGGGACCTCCGATCACGAACAGTGTCACTGTGATTTTCTTTATCTGTCCTGAACAATGATTTCCACAGTGACCACAAGATATCTGCGCTGAAAGTGTGAAAACACATTTCAATGATTAAGAAAAAATGACAGCTGTACTGTCTCATAAGGCAGGTGGAAAAATGCCACTGGTGAAAATCAGACAGAAAATATTACAAAGTCATGAACTTAACGACGGTGCGTGGAAACAGCGTAATGCTCACTGAACACAGTCATTTTATGGACTTTTGTCACCAAATTTCAACATAGCCATTTTAAGACCTCTGCTCACTGAACAGTGTAACTGTGATTTTCTTAATCTGTCCCAAACATTGCTTTCACACACCGACTGCACCATTGTGCGCCACATGTAGCGGAAACACATTTTTGGGTGACATGTAAAAATGGCAGCTGTAAAGTTCATAAGGAAGTGTAATAAAATGACAATGGGAAAATCTGGAGGAAATGTTGAAATTTACAAACTTACGAGCCGAAAGGAACTGCAAACGCACACGTAAAACAGTCATTTCTAGGAATTTTTCAACCAAATTCTTCAGCATAGCCATTTTAAGACCTCTGCTCATGAACAGTGTCACTGGGATTTTCTAATGTGTCATACATTGATTTCAAGACAACCGACCACGCCATTTTGCGCTACATGGGTGGAAACACGTTTTGGGCAAGATGTGAAAATGACAGCTATACTGCCCAGCAAGGTGTGAGTAAAATGGCAATGTTGAAAAACCTGAATGAGGAAAATATTGAAAATTAGCGAACTTATGAGCGTACGTAGAAGACTCGCAATGCACGCTAAAACAAACAGTTTTAAGATTTTCACACACAACATAGGCTTTTGAGAGCCCACCTCATGAACAGTGGCAGTGCCATTTCATTACTCAGTCCCAAAAGGTGATTTTGTGCAGTGACTGTGAAATCACCCTTCGGGGCCGATTAACACCATGACAGTGAGATTATTCATGAGAAGGGGTCCCAAAAACCCCATGTTGAAAATTTGGTGCAAAAATTCCAAAAAATGCCTGAGATATGCAGCAAAGTTGAAAACCCCCTATCTATCCCATTATACAGCTTACCGGCATTTCCTAAGTTCGGGTCGGCTTTCAAAGTGCAGGCGTGTTCCCGGTCCACGAAGATCGTCATGCTGGAGTCGGAGATAAGTATGGGGTGAGGGGGTGTGTGTGGAGCAGGGTGTGCAGTGGGTGGGCATGGGTGGGGAAGAGACAATTTGTGG
This sequence comes from Neoceratodus forsteri, assembly GCA_016271365.2. Lineage (NCBI taxonomy): Eukaryota > Metazoa > Chordata > Ceratodontiformes > Ceratodontidae > Neoceratodus > Neoceratodus forsteri. The sequence goes on from CM028136.1 coordinate 882,150,597, forward strand.
ACGGTTTCGAAGTTTCAGGTTTTTTTTTTTTAAATGACGAGCGACGCTGGACGCTAGCCACACTGGGGTGGGCTCCCAGCATGGCACAAGAATGGCTGGTGGGGGAGGCATGGAGCCGACGGGGGATTGGGCACCCCGTCAGCTATACTGATGTGTAGCCATGCTGGGGTGAGCACCCAGCGTGGCATATAGAATTCTGTTTTTGGGGGGGATGCAGCACAGCGATGGGGGATTGAGCACCCCCCCATCAGCTACACAGTGTGGGGGGGTGAGCACACAGTATTCGTGCGTGTGTGTGTGTAGGGGGAGCATGCATGAGCAGGCAATATCTTATTGCTGCTCACTGAAGCGTAGCTCCCCCTTTCAACTGTACGCCACTGCATTTTGTCTGCTGTCATAGACAGCTCAGCAGGCATTGGAGAACTGCGGCCATGCCTGAAAACACACCGCCTGAATTGGAAGAGGGCTGCCACACCTCCTAAAACTGGGATGATGGCACTATGTTTCTTGCACATGCATGCAAGCAAACATAAAAATGTGTGGGGGGGTATTTTCTGGGAAGTGAAACAATGACATCCTCTGGTTTATACCCCTTCATTACTGTGAAATGTATTGTCAGTAGCAATGGCTTGTTTTCACCACTCCCACGCAAGCTTATTTGCACTCAGGACTGTTTTAGGTGTATGGTATGGTGAAAATGTTGTATCAGTATCTTTTTATTTCTGTTGTGTCACCCTTTTTTCTACTTTCTTATAAATGCCCCCAACCCTCCACATTTTGTGGCTGCTTTAGCAACTCAGGATCTATGCTGGCATCCAAAATCATTAATTAAATATGCTTTAAAGCCAGAAAATCAAGATTTTGCAGTCATTATTGTGAATTCAGAATAAACTGCTAGATGTCTGGCAATAGAGGAAGATGTGGGAGGGGGCAATAGCTCAAAAAGCCCACGGGCGAGCATCATTTCATTTTATAAAGAATGCAAAAAAAAAAAATTCCAATTTGGTGCAGGGGTCAAAAGGTCAAGAGTATATCATTGGTGCAATTCATGTCTCAACTCACCCACAAGGGATGAAAATACATAACCACTACCAATATAATCTTGATTTTCTGGCTTTATTTATTCATTCATTACAAATCGGGTTTACAACCTTTGAGTCAGAGACTCATTTACAAAGGCACCTCGTTGCAGGAAGGGCAGACATCAAGACAGTTATCACAGTGCAGATTAAAACAGAGGATAACATTACAGGTGCAGTAAAAGGAACATTTAACACAAATACACTTAGGTTACATAATGTAGCAGTTTGTATGTTACTTAGGTTACATAATGTTACAAAATTGTGAGTTACACTCATGGATATAGTAGGTCCTCAGAGAAGACAGCGGGTTACATACCTGTTTGGACCTAGCAGGGAAGGAGTGGGTCTGGGGGAGGAAGAGGCTGTCCAGTGGTCGTTGTCGAGCCAGGGGGAAAGGCGGGTGGGTACTACAGGTTACAACAGGGGGTTAGTAGCACCTGCAACAGTGGGTATTAAAGATATGGTTCCGAAGGGCTGTTTAGAAGGAGCTAATTTTTGGCAAGTTGGAGGTGCAGCTAGGGAGGGAGTTGAACCAGGTGGGGGCTCGGTACAGGAAGGATCTCTGGGCAAGACAGGTCTTGGTTCTGGGCACCTTGAAAGTGGCCTTAATAGAGCTATAGGTGGTGACGGATGATGATGACTGCTGTAGGGAAGTGGAGACCAAGGGAAGAGTCCTAGCATGATTTCGTAGCGAGAAAGGCAGGTCTGGTAGAGCAGTCATGCCTCAAAGTTGAGCAGATTGGTGGTAGTATAGAGTAGGCAGGTGTGGGTTCGGCTGGGAGCACCGGTCAGGAGCCTACAGGCCTTATTGATGGAGAGTTGGATTTTGGAGAGGGCAGTGATGTCAGCTGCAGCATAGATGGGCAAGCCATAGTCCACAAGGGACATGACAGAGGAGGTGATGGCCAGCCTGAGGGAAACCTAAGGCAGGCAGTCCCTGTACCGGTATAGCAGGCCAATCCGAGAGTTAATGGCAGCTGACAGGGAATTAATGTGGGTGTGGAAGGAGAGGGCAGTATCAAATGTGATGCCTAGGTACTTGTATGTGGTCACTTGTTGTAGCGGGTGCAGAGTGCTGGGGATAATCAAGGGGGGGGTATTTTTAGCTTTATTTTGGTGGTGGGAGAAGAGCATTGATTTGGTTTTCTTTAGGTTAATGACCAGTCTGCGGTCACCGAACCACCATTCAGCTTGGTTGTAAGCTTGCTGGAGGGATAATTGGAGGGAGATGGGATTGGGATGTGAGGCAACAAGGACTGCATCATTGGCGCAGAGGAGCATTTTACCTGTACATGAGTTGGGGAGGGTGTTGAGGAAGAGACTAAAAAGTACAATTAGATAATAGCAAATGCAGTATGATTCTTTGGTAGAAAATACAGTAAAACTCAGATCCTGACACACTTATGCTGATCTGATAAGTGCCTGCACCTAAGTATTACTGTATGAGGTAGAGAACAATCAGGTGCTATAGTCCATGGATAACACAACCTTTGTTGAGAGTGTGCCCAGGGTTCCATAATGGGACTCCACTTTCATTGTATATTAATAGCATAGATGCTGGAATTAAAACAGCCAATATTCATCTCTTTGCAGATGACATGGTCCTCTACATCACTGGACCAACCCCAGTATCCACCTGCGGACCTCCAACTAGAGTTTAATCATCTAATCAAACATGTCAAATATTACTCTTGAATGCTAAAAAACAAGGGATACTTTTCTCACCTTGTGTCAATGCAATAAATCCACCTCAATAGGAGCTGCACAAATTACGACTCTTTTACAGGTGAATCTCTGAACTTTGTTACTAAATTCAAATAACTGGGGTGTGGACTGATTGCAAGCACGTTCTTTCCTGGACCATACTGAGGAGATGTTCAAAAACCTAAGAAGAGACTTAGTATCACATTGAGGATCAAACACCTACACACAGGATGCTACAAAAGCTGGTCAAATTACTTTTCTTTCTATCTTGACTAAGCTGATTTCCTCTATGGCCAAGCTCCTAACACAGCGTTAACCAAACTTGATACTCTTTACCACAGAGCACTAAGATTTGTCTCTGGAGCACTGTATTTTTCACACCATTGCTCCCATTACTCCTTAGTGGGTTGGTCCTCCCTCAAATTCAGAAGGCAAAGAAATGCTGCCCTCTGGACCTTCCGGGCAATCACTCAGAAACTCCCACAGTATATTTCAGATTGTTTACCCTGTTGTACGTTAGGTAGTTATGCTCTGGGAAGTTCCTCTTACATTTCTCTCACTAGCCCCAAAGTCAAATCACGGTTTGGCAGGGCCTCAATAAGTTATGCACTTCCTCAACTCTGGAATAAACTCAAAAAAAAGTGAGAATAGCCTGCCATAATAATCTGTCAGAGTTCAAATCACTATATGCACTTTCTGTTAAGGAGTCCTGCAATTGCTTTCCGTGATTTTAGGCTAAAGGTATACTGACCTCAGACATTGTACCCTCTGTTTGACATCCACTGACCCCCCCAATGTGATTTTTACTCTCGCTTATCCTCCTCCCTCCTTTCTCCACCTTAGTTGTTCCACGTAACCATTGTCCTTCCCTGCATGGCTGCCCGCGCTGCCTTGTTCTGCTGGTATGTTCAATGCCTATATTGCTATGTGACTGCTATCTATAAGTGTTTTCTTAGTGTACACATTACAAATGTATCTTATTCTAGTGTATGTAATGCCTTTAGTTTATTTTCTTTGAAATATTAGTCTGTGTTTGATCATAGCACCTGTCGAGGTCCATTTAAAAAATGAGTTTACTCAAGGTGTCTCACCTGGTAAAATAAGATTTTTGATTTGATTTTTGATTTAAATTGATCCGTTGCATAATGCACTGGATGTTTTGTTTGGAATCTCAGGGTGCTGAGATGGTCACATCCATATTTTGAGTAGCACCTTTATCATCTTCAGTGGGAGACTAGCATAACAAAGCTTGCAGATATTATACGTCATCTAGGCTAGCTCCGGGACATCAATGCATTAACATCCAGTTAAACTCTGACTTTAGCCAAATTCAGACCTGGCTTGGGGATCACAAGCTAACCATCAACCTTAAAAGACTCAGGCCATGCTGTTTGGCTCAAGAGCCAAGACAAAAAGCCTACCCTGCTCCTCTAAAAATCTCAGGACTGATGGTTACCCTCACTGTTGCAGACACTGTCGGTACCTGGGAGTAACCATGACATGCAACTGGACTTCACACTGCACATTGCCAACATTTGCAAAGCAACCAACTGCAAGCTGAGGCCTAGTATACAGTGCAAAAGTTGTCTCACCTCAGCCACTCATCTAAAGCCTGTAGGGGGTCCTCCTGCCCACGCTCTGCTATGGTCTGGATATCGCTTGCCCATGTCCCAAAACCAGTCTCTCAAATGGAACATAGCAAACAGCAATGCATACCACTGCACTGTCTGCATCACACTCATGCAGCACTGTGAGCTATACTACTGGATTGAGTACTTCTCTGAAAACCAGCACCTTTGTCCTTGGCAGCTTCATTGACAACATTGTCAGAACTGCCATCCCTTTTGCACTCGCCATATCCCTCAACCTGCAAACCCCTCCTACAACTTAAGATCCAACGACTCTCAGGTCCTCCTGGTTCCTAAAACTCGCACACAAATGGGTGATCAGGCCTTCACTGCCTATGTGCCCAGGTTGTGGAACTCCCTTCCTGCCAGCACTAGCTCCTCCCCCCCACATCCCTGCTTCAAAGCCTCCCTATGGGGCCTCCTAAAATCAGCCTCTGCCTGTATCTGCACCTGAGTCGCTAAAACCTGGCTCGACTGTCAGGAGATGAGTGCCCTGTTACTGCATACACGCTGTCCACCTGTCAAGCTCGTTGCCATCTGATGTACCAAAGGAACTGGGTCCCTTCTCTGCCCACCCACCCCTGTACAGTAACACCTCAAAAAGTCTGTTTTTATGTTTTCCCCTGTCCTCTCTCCACAATTTGTACAACTAATACCAACTCACAACCATACCCACCTGAGGGTGCCAAACACCTACATGTAGAAATACTAACGTCCATGCCTGTACTATACTGTTATCTACCTCTTGATTCAACCTATGAGCCTGATGCTCCTGTATGTACCTTGTAATCTCCCGGGTCACACCTGAAAATAGACACTTGGCTGTCTAGTGTGCTTGCTTGGTTAACAAAAGCAAATAAATAAATAAATAAATAAAGACAAGGTCAAGAGGAAAGTTAATATATTTTTAAATCCAGTTGTCCTCATTCTTCTCCCCTCCCCCCACCCATGCACACATTTAATTTGGCTAATTCAGCTCTAAGGAGCTTTCTTTCTTTAAATTACTAAACATCATCCTCTGACTAACAAAGAACATAATTCGTAATGACAAAAACAACACTTAAACTTTAAAACAGAAACAGCCTAAGTTAATGTCATTTGGATAAAGTGAATTTCGACTACCAGCACCTTGGACTCTAGAGGTTTGGTGTTGTTTGCATCTCTTAGGGTAGGCTCCATCCTACCCTGTATGAACTGTTTAAATAGTTAACTTCTCAATGTAATGCTTTATGCTTTTCCAGGAAAATATCTGATTTACAGACTTAATTTTTGCTCTGATTTTTTCTTGTTGTTTGTTCGTTTTCTTTTCATATCTAGATAGTACATACATAGACTATAAATTTGTTTTTGCTTGCTTAGTGTTCATCTAAGCATTGTGTTAGATTAGATTTCAATGTATTATTTCTATTCCTATAGAAATATTTGATAGCATTGTTAGAACTACTGTGACCACTTAGAGGTTAAATAAGTTACTTCAGCTTCATAACCAGACACAGAAAACCTCCCTTTTATTCTATATTGTGTAGCCAGCTCTGTGTGGCATTGTTTTGTGTTCGGTAACTGGCATGTTGTTTGGTCCGCATTTCTAGTCTGTATTTGCAAAGTTTTGTCTCACAATATTATAGTTGCATAGCAAGCACAGAGCCAGCACTAAGATTTGTTATAGTGTATGACGGCAATACAATATTTTGCAGGGCTTGGTGACATTGATGACTGTTATGAGACCCGCTTTTTCATGCCAAGAGAAGAATTAAAGAAATGTTTGACCGGCACACTCTGTGGATGTTAATTGATGCAGTATGCTTCATGGAATTTTAAAAATCAATGCTGGATACTTGTATACACATTTTAAGTTGGTACTTGAAACTTTATTTATTTAAGCACTGTGGGTGCTGATTCTCTTCTGCCCATTGTCAGTGGTCAGTGTGTCCTCCTTCAGGTTAACCCTGCATATTTTCAGTGGTTGGTGTGTCCTCATTCCAGTACTGTAAGCCCTGGATATGCACACCACAAAGTTTTTGCATATCCTGAGCTACTGAACTGTGTTTTTGTAAAGGCTGATACTGCCTTTTTACAGGAAAATCAGTGCAAAATGAACAGGGCAGCTAAGGGAATCCATGCCTGGAGCACACTCAAAATAAAGTACGGCAAGAAAAAAGTGCCTAACAGGCACTAGTGTGCACCACAAAAACACAAACCCATAGTTTAGTTTGTAGTTAAAAATACTTTTCATTCCGCCAGCCTGATGGGGTAGAGGGTTGAGGTGCTGGTGCCTTACCTTGACCCACGCCGGTGACCCGGGTTTGGGAACGAGCCCAAGCCATCGGAGGTCGGCAAGGGGGGGAGGGGGGAGCTGGATGGAGCTGCCAGCATGCAAGCTGTCCTCTCCGGGGAGGTAGCTCGGCATCCCTCAGCTGATGGCAACCCCCAGTGGAGGCTAAGGGTAGCACGGGCTCAAGAGGGTGCCCAGGCATTAGGCCATGGGGTGGAGGAAAAGGGTCGTAACTGGGACTGTACGGTGCATCGCACCTCGAGCGTGCATGCATTCACTCCTGGGGCCTCTGGAGAAAATCGGAGGAAAATGCTAGTCAGCAGGATGAAGACCAACTTCCCGCAGGTGCCGTTCCCAGGCTGGGCAAGATAAGCACCAGTAATTCCAGGTGACGGGGCTGGAGGGGTCAGTCAGATGGGGGCTGACCAGCGAGGAGCATAAATAGATACCTAAAAAAAACAAAAAAAAACACTTTTCAGTCTGTTTCCCTTCCCCGCTCTTCCTTTTCCTATGTTTTCATTCATCTGTTTTTTTGGTGTTATTTATCTGAGCACCTTTTTCATTCCTTGTTTTTAGCTGGATTGGTAATGTGGCATATTGATTTATTTATGTATAAATATGAAAAAAAGTTGTTTCTTTTATAAAGACTATGTCAACTACAACTGGGATTGCGACTGCCACTTTAAGATTAGGATTTAAAAAGGAGGTGTATGCCACATTGGCCACGCCTTGACAAAGTCCACGGTCCAGTGGGCGAAATGTTGGCAGACGCTGGTGAGGTAAGTGCTGTGTATTTTTATGGAATAAAGTATTTTTAAACTACAAACCAAGCTATGGGTTTGTGTTTTTGTGGTGAACACTAGTGCCTTTTTACAGGAAACACACCTTCGGCAGCTAGAACCTGACAAATTGCTAAGATCCTGGGTTAGTCGAATTGAATACAGCTGCTATAATAACAAACATTTGTCAATGCCAAGTGTTGCTTGCTGCCATTAGCAGTGGAAGTGCAAGAGTTAGACAGAAGCAGTATAGAAATGGCAGAGACGTATTGAACTGACGCCAACTCCACCCCCACCTTGCAGAGATGGACAGGCATTGGGGTGTGCCTTTGGGTCGTCACCCATGACGGTCATGACAATTCACCTCACCCTACCCTGCAAACACTTACAAGTGCCGAGGTGTGCTTTGGAGTGTTCAGGCTTTACACTCACTTCATTCCATAAGGAAATACGCTGAAATGGATGCAGTATAGAAGAATGGGGTGAACTCTGGGGCCAAAGGGTCCAAGGCACACCTCGATGCCTGCCACTGGCTTCAGGGTGGGGTGGAATGGCATGAGCATTACTGTCTACAATCCCAAATCATACCCCTGACACCTGTCAGTCCCTTCAGGGTAGGGCGTTATGGTGGAAAACCCTAACACCCTGGGTGTTTCTTGGTATTTTTACTCCTAGGTTTCAACATGGGCTTTTTGTGACCCCACCGCATGAACAGTGACACATAGATACATAGATACATAGACAGTGTCAGCAGATAAGGGCCTATGGCCCAACCAGTCTGCCCATTTGAGCTTGTAAGTTCAGTTTGTGTTTTTCTAGAAGTCTGTTGCCCCTTACCCCTGACCTCCAGAATTCCATTATGTCTATCCCATGCATTCTTAAATCCTGTGATTGTTTCAGCCCCCACCACTTTCTCTGGCAGGGTGTTCCACTTGTCCACCACCGTTCTGTGAAGAAATTCTTCCTCACGTTTCCTCTGAATCGTCCTCCTCCAACTTCATCCCATACCCTCTAGTCCTGGAACATCTTTTCGCTTAAATAGTGTATTCCTGCACCCTGTTCCTCCCTATGAGATACTTGTATGTCTCTATCATATCCCTCTCTCCTCCTCTCCTCCAGGGAGTACATGTCAGTTCCTTCAACCTGTCCTCATAGGACTTGTGATGCAATCCATGCACCATCTTTGTTGCCCTCCTCTGAACCTTCTCTACCCTGCCTATGTCCTTACGTAGATAAGGTCTCCAGAACTGTACACTGTACTCCAGGTGGGGCCTCACTAGTGTCTTGTGTAGTAGAATTATGACCTCCCTTTTCCTGCTGGTGATGCCCCTGCCTATGCATCCCAGCATCCTATTTGCTTTACCTGCTGCCTTGTCACACTGTTTCCCTACCTTGAGGTCGTCAGAGATGATAACCCCAAGATCTCTTTCTTGCTTGGTGCATGCTATATCCTCATCCCCAAGTGATATATTGTGCCAGGGTTTTTGTGCCCCATATGCATTATCTTGCACTTCTTTGCATTGAATTTCAACTGTCAAACCCCTGACCATTCTTCAAGTTTCTGCAGGTCCCTTCTCATTCTGTCTACACCCTCTGATGTGTCTACTCTGTTACAGAGCTTTGTGTCATCAGCAAACAGTGAAATTCTGCCTTCTAGGTCCTGCGCAATGTCACTGATGAAGATGTTGAATAGGACATGTCCCAGCACTGATCCCTGTGGTACCCCACTGGTCACTCTTCCCTCTATGGAGTGACAGCCATTTACCACCACCCTCTGTGTCCTGCCACCCAGCCAGTTACCTACCCACCACACTACTGTCCTGCCCACACCCATATTCCCCAGTTTGTGTAATAGTCTTCTATGTGGCACAGTGTCAAAGGCCTTGCTGAAGTCCAGATAAGCCATGTCCACTGCCCTCCCCTGATCCACCTCCCTAGTCACCCAGTCAAAAAATTCAATAAGGATGGTCTGATACGACCTCCCCCTGATGAAACCATGCTGCCTTGGGTCCTGTAGTCCATTGACAACCAGATGTTCCACCAGTCTCTCCTTCAGTAGTGCTTCCATGATCTTCCCCACTACCGAGGTGAGGCTGACTGGTCTGTAGTTCCCCGCTTCCTCTTTGTTCCCACTTTTGTATAAGGGGACTAGCTCTGCTGTCCTCCAGTCTTTGGGTACCTCCCCTGTTTCCAGTGATCGCTAAACAGGATAGCCAGAGGTTCAGCCACCTCTATCTTAGTTCTTTAAGGACCCTGGGTGCACCCATCTGGTCCCATTGCTTTATCAACTCTTATTACTTCCAGTTTCTTCAGGACCCTTTCTCGTGTAAAGGGACTTGTGTCCATTTCTGCACCATTCTCACCCCTTGTACTCCCTTCAGACCCATTACCCTCCTCTTCCTCAGTAAAGACTGAGCAGAAATACCTGTTCAATATGTCAGCTTTACTGTTGTCATCCTCCATGCAGCCCCCATCCTCCCCCTTCAGTCTCACTATCCCTCCCTTTGCCTTTCTTTTTTCACTTATGTACCTGTAAAAGGTTTTGTCCCCTTTATCCACTGATTTTGCAATGTATTCTTCTGTCTGAGCTTTGGCTTCCCTTACTGACCTCCCTGCCTCCCTTTGCTTCTCCTGGTACTTCTCCCTATCCCCTTCTGCCTGTTTCTTTTTGTATTGCCTGAATGCAATCTTTTTGGCTTTCACTTTCTTTGCTACCTCTTTGGAAAACCATAATGGTTTCCTCTTCCTTTTCCTCTTGCTAACCTGCTTTATGCATGATTCTGTTGCTCTTGTAATCCCCATTTTAAATACTGCCCACTGTTCCTCAACCCCTGATTCCTGCCCCATTCCCCTTAATGCCTCTTTCAAGTATCTCCCAATTTTCCCAAAGTCTGCCCCCCTAAAATACAGGATACGTGTTTTTGTGTGGTTTGGTTCTGCTCTTTCTGTGATTTCAAACCACAATGACTGGTGGTCACTGTTCCCCAGGTGCTCCCCCACTGTTACCCCCATCACACTGTCTCTGTTTGTAATCACAAGGTCCGGTATTGCCTTCTGCCGAGTTGGTTCCATGACCAGTTGCTTGAGGAAGGCACCCTGAAAGGAGTCCAGGATAAATCTGCTCCTAGTTGATGCTGCTGCTGGGATGCTCCAGTCCACGTCTGGAATATTGAAGTCTCCAACAAGTACTACCTCACCCTTTTCTGCCATCCTTTGGATGGCTAACATCAGCTCCCTATCTGTTTCTTCCTCCTGGGCTGGTGGTCTATAGACCACACCTCTGCGGATGGCTGGCCCCATTTTCCTTTCCATCTTAACCCACAGTATCTCCCCCCATTTTGTTCCTCCTTGATCTCTGTGGCCCTTATGTCATTTTTCACATACAGTGCCACTCCTTCTCCCTTCCTGCCTGCCCTGTCTCTTCTGAATATGTTGTAGCCAGATATGGCCATCTCCCAGTCATGGTTATCATTACACCAGGTTTCAATGATGGCCACAATGTCCAGGTCTGACTGCACCATGACAGCCTCCAGATCTTCCATCTTGTTGCTAAGGCTCCTGGCAATTGCACACATGGCTTTCCATGATTTGACCTCCCTAGACTGTTTCGCTGTTCTACTCCAGCCCCTTCTTTGGTTGTCCTTTATCCATGGTTCTCCTTGCTGTCTGCCCTTTTGCTGAATTTTGCCCCTTTTCTGCCTATCCACCTCTTGGGCACTAATCTCCATCTTTTGCACACTGTTTTGTAGAGATAGCCACTCTCTTGTTCACTGATTCCACTGCTAGCTGTGGGGGGTGAGCAAGTAGGTACCCTCCTTACTGGCCTGCCACCCCCCTTTGCTAGTTTAAATGCTTGTCAATGTAACATTTAAACTTATCATTGAGTGCTTGGATTCCCCTCCAGAATGGATGCAGGCCATCAGGCTTGAACAAACCTCCATCCCTCCAGGTTGGTCCCAGTCACCAATGAATCAAACCCTTCTCACAGCACCAGTTCTTCAACCATGCGTAAAGTTCCTGGTGCATGCACTCCTACTCTCCCTTGCCTCTCACAGGTAGTACTTCTGAGAAAGTGACAGAAGTAGCTACTTGCTTGAGACCCTCCCAATTTCCTAAACTCTTCCTGAACTTCCTTTGGCTCCCCATTTGCCAGGTCATTAGTACCTAGGTGGATAATGACATCCAGCTCACCCTCCCGTCTTGTCTTCCCAGTGATCCCCAGGATCTTCCTTCCATCCCTCCATGCCATGGCACCTGGTAGGCACCTCACCTCCCTGTCCTCCCCCTCCTGTGTTCCTAGCTGGATCCCTCTTATGATGGAGTCCTCCACCAGGATTCGCTTCCTCCTCCTCCTTTGGGGTCCACTGCTTTCCCTGCTGAGGTCACCTCCTTGGCTAACCTCCACATCCTTTCCTTCCACTTCTCTGGGTACCTCTATTTGGTTGTCCCCATTTGCCAGTGTGGCATATGAGTTCTTGAGTGGAATAGGATCTGAGATGTGCCTCTGCCTGACCGCTCTAATCCTCTCTGAGCCCACTGTCATCCAAGTGCTCCTAGTTCTAGGCATCCTTTGAGGCAGTTGCCTTGGACTAGGTGGTCTCTGGATAGGGGTGATGGTACTCCTGACCCAGTTTACTTCCACTCTGAGTCTGGCTACCTCATCCTGCAGTCCAGAGAGATGCATGCAGATAGGGCAGCACCTCAGTATCCAGAAGGTCTGCCTGAATATGGCTGCCCCACAGCCACTGCATTGCACCACTCCCCACATTATACTGCAGTTATACTGCTATTCCACTACTTGTCTGCTACTGAAGCTCTCCTAGTTCCCTTTTTATTAATTTACTGTCCTAAAAATCCTGCCACTGATCCTCAGATACTTTTCTTTTTAAAAAAAGAAAATAAACCAATAAATATATAAATGAGTCAAAACACTTGTCGTGCTGAGGGTGGGCTTCTTCCCCATTATGCCCCTCCTATTCCACACCCCTTACTATACCCTGTGTTTAGCTCCTGTCAATCAGATTTAACAGGGCATATAATTAAGAGTTGGGGGAAGGGGGGGCAAAAATTTGCAGCAATTAAAGACAGCAAAGAAATACACCACCACTACGTTTTAAATTTTAAACAGCCAAAAAACAATTCTAAGTAAAGACAACAAAGAAAGTACAGTGTCACTAAAAGCCCATAATCTAAGTTTAAAAGAAAAATAGCAATTACCAGTTACTGTAAAGCACTGAATTGAATATGTTTCCTTCCCCTTCTGGCTTCTTCTGAGAAAATAAAACTCACTTGCTACCTCAACTCTGACTAAGCCCCACCTCCAGTTATCACAGAGCTGAGGTCAGAGGCAAGACAATTAACACCCCTCACCCAAACTACAGGGCAAGTCAGACAAGCCAAGACTAAATTTGCAGCAGTTTAAGTTTAAAAGAAAAATAGCAATTACCAGTTACTGTAAAGCACTGAATATGTTTTCTTCCCCTTCTGGCTTCTTCAGTTTGTTAGCCAAAAGGTGATTTTGCACAGTTACTGCACCACTTGGCACCACAGATGCAAAAACACTTTTCGAAAGGATGTGAAAAATGACTCCTGTACTGTTCATAAAGAGGTATAAAAAATGGCAATGTTGAAAATCTGGAGTGAAAATATAAAAAACCTGGTGAAGTCACGAGTGTGCATAGAAACTGTGCAATGCACACTCATAATGTAATTAGTCAGGGAATATTTTACACCAGATTTTCAACAAGGCATTTTGGGTCCTCCACTCATGAACACTGTCACCGTGATTTTCTTAATCTGTTCTGAACACTGATTCCCCATAGTGTCCATGCTATTCTGCACTTGAAGTGTGAAATACATTCCGGCCAGGGAGTGAAAAATGACAGCTGTACTGTTCATAAGGAGGTGTGGAAAAATGCCAGTGTTGAAAGTATTACAGATTCATGAAGTTATGAGGGTGCGTGGAAATTGCACAATGCACGTTCATAACACAGTCATTTTATGAATGTTTCTCAACAAATTTTCAACATAGCCAGTTTAAGACTTCTGCTCATGAACAGCGTTACTGTGATTTTCTTAATCTGTCCTGAACATTGATTTCCGCACACCGACCGTGCCATTGAGCACTACATGTGTAAAAACACATTTTGGGTAAGATGTGAAAAATAACAGCTCTGCTGTTCATAAGAAGGTGTGGTAAAATGGCAGTGTTGAAAATCTGGAGTGAAAATATTGAAAATGCTCAAAGTTACGAGCTGCGTAGGAACTGCGCAATGCATGCTCGTAAAACAGTCATTTTGGGGAATTTTTTCATCAAATTTTCAACATAGGGTTTTGGGGGGGCATACCTCATGAACTGTGACACTGTCATTTTGTAATCAATCCTGAAAGGTGGTTCCACGCAGTGATCACAAAATCACCTTTCGGGACTGAGTAGCAAAATGACAGTGACTGAGTTCATGAGGTGGTGTCCCAAGAACCTCATGTTGAAAATTTGGTGAAAACATTCCCCAAAATGGCCGAGATATGCACCAAAGTTGAAAAAAAAAAACATTTATGCCATTATACAGCTTACCGGCATTTCTTCGGTTAGCAGTTGGCTTTTGAAGAGTGCAGACGTGTTCCCGGTCCACTGAAGATCGTTGTGCTGGACTCTGGAGGTAAGTGTGGGGTGAGGTGTGGGTGTGAGGAGATGGGGTACGCAGAGGATGGGCACAGGTTGGGGAAGGGGGCAAGAGAATCAACAAGGGACCATTATTTTCTTCTAGGTTTTTTTTTTACACAGATGATGGGGGACTTTGGCCACGCTGTGGTGGTCTCACAGCATGGCACCAGGCAGTGTGTTTGATGGGGCAGTGGAGCCAATGGGGGATTGGGGACCACTGTTGGCCAAAGAGACTTATGCCGTGCTGGGGTGGGCTCCCAGCATGGCAGATGGAAGTTTGTTTGGGCGGGGGCAGTGGAGCTGATGAGGGATTGGGTACCCCCGTCAGTCATACAGTGTGCTGGGGCGGAAACGCATGAGCCGAGGGGGGATTGGGCACCCCCCTCAGTAAAGAAAAATTGGGGAGAGGTGCATTATGCCGATTGGGCTACCCTGTCGGCAAATAGAAACATAGAAACATAGACTTTGACGGCAGATAAGGACCGCTTGGCCCCCCTCGGTCTGCCCATTTCCATACCTATTGGATAAGCTGCAAATTCTAGTTAACTGGGGAGAGGGTCATGCCGACAGGGGGATTGGGCACCCCGTTGGCTTTTTTTTTTTTTAATTGAAATGTTTCACCAGGAAGGCCTGCAGTACTGAACGGCTGGTGGCGGCTTTCTGTTGGCTTCCTGGGGACTCTGAGAGGCCGACAGAGAAGTCATCACCATGGGGACAACAATTAGCTGTTTTGGTAGCTTGTAATGCATCAAAACAGCTGATTGCATGGTGACATGGCCCGAATTTCCTGATGCATTTAGGCATTCTCCCTAACTGCTGAAAGCAATATGCTTCTTGTACATGCATGCAAGCAACACAATAAAAGGAGATGCACAGAAATACTGATAGGAAAAGGGGTGAAATTCACTAAACTATACATATTCATACATACAAACAAATGAAGAAGTCAGCAGAACAGACCTATTGGTCTATCAAAATCTGCTTGATTGTGCAGCTAGCTCCCTAGCAGGCAGCTTCCCCTCCCCCAACCCCTTAACCTCCCATCGTTGTTCTTCTCGCCCACCCTTACCCACCCCTGTACCCTGTCCCAAGTGTCCTTAAAGCCAGCCATATTTTTGCAGATATCACCCCTTCTGGTAGTGTATTCCACCTTGCAACTACTCTCTCTGTGAGTAATGCCTCCTCATCTCCCTCCTGAATCTTCCCCTCTGATCTTAGCCCATGTCCCTAGTCTCTCTCCTTCTTAGTTTAACACCCCTCCGCCCCTCTTGTTGACACCCTTCAGGTACTTGAATGTCTTGATCATGTCCCCCCTCTCCTGCATCTTTTCCAGTGCATACTGCACATATTCAGTTCCTTTAGCCTCATCTCATAATTCATTTCCTCTATCCCCTGAGTCATCCTCATCACCCTTTGCTGCACTTCTTCCAGCAGCTTGATGTCCTGGCTCAGGTATGGCCTCCAGAACTGCACACAATACTCCCAGTGAGGCCTAACCAGTGCCCTGTTGAGGGGCAAAATCACCTCCCTGTTCCTGGACGTGAATCCGCGTGCTATGCACCCTAGCATCCAGTTTGCTTTCACCCCCACCCTCCTGCATTGGTCAGTATTGTTCATGCTTGCAATTATCAATACCCCCAGGCCCTTTTCCTCCTTGGTGCTCCCCAGCTTGATCTCCCCCAGCCAGTATTCTCTTCTTTGGTTCCTTGCCCAAAATGCAACACCTTGCATTTTTGCATTATTATTCCTGACCCGAAGAAATTCCATATCTTGATTGGAAAGCTAGATAATCAGAATATACTGCTGTGTAATGTATATGCTCCCAACTGAAGATAAGTTCTTTGATTCCTTAACAGTTAACTTAATTTCCCTGACCATAGCTTCATATCAGGGGGAAGACATCAACAAAGCATTTGACCCAATCTTAGATAAGAACAGCCAAAGACCATGCATTTTGGAATAGCATTCAGAAAACTAGTAGAGGACCTGGGTCTTTTGGACTCCTAGAAGTTGATTCACCCTCAAGGATGGGATTTTACTTTCCTTTCCAATAGACACCAAACATTCAGTAGAACTGACTACTTACTAATCTCCAAGTAGTTAGCCAATTCCCTTATACATACAAGCAAGCACAGAACCCAACTTTTGATTTCAGACTACGGATTAATACATATTAATGTAACCCTACCCCAGCAACATAACAACAGTCCTCACCCTTTTCTGGAAGGTGATTACCCGACTCATTATTTAGGGAGTCAGGGGGAAGGCAAATAACCTTTCTATTTTTTACGAGTCCCAGGGGAGATACCTTGGCAATGGTTGGTTCTAAGCCGTCTCCTTCCTGAGCAGATCCTTAAAGAAAATGCTACTATTGATCCTCCTCTGCTTAGGAAATGTTGAGTTAAATCCTGACCTGCCTCTGCAACTCTCCTCCCCATCAGATTTTGCAGCTGCCCCGGGTCTTAAAATGATGTTAGTCATCTCCCGGGATGCTGAGAAGGCTTTTGATAGAGTTTCTTGGGATTTTCTTTTTGTAACCTTGGCCTATCTGGGTCTCCCCTCGAGTTTTCTTCGATGGGTTAGACTGTTATATACATCCCATCAGCCCGATTTGACCCAACGGGATACTGTCTGCTCCTTTCTACCCCAGAGAGGGACCAGACAGGGTTGCCCCCTCTCCCCATTATTATTTAATCTCTACTTAGAACCCCTGATCAGGAGTCTGTTAACCTCCCCAAAACTCCAGGGAATTAAAATAGGAGCACAAAGGTATTCCCTCTCTGCATATGCAGAAGACCTTCTTTTACGTCTCCAACATCCTGTAACAGGCGTTCCAGAACTTTTGGCTGAGATAGAGTGGTTTTCTGTAAATTTCTGTAAATTTCCCACTACAAGCTCATTGAGTCTAAGATAAAAAAGTTTTCCCTCTAAATAATAATACCTCCTGGTCAGTGCTTGAAAACACTAATTTGATATGGGAGTCCAAGTCCCATATATATCTTGGGATTAAGGTTGCCAGAGAGATTCCTACCATGCTTAAATTAAACCTTACAGATTTGTTGAGTACAATTAAATTAGATTTAAACAGATGGGGAGATCTTCCTCTTTCTGTATGGGGAAGAATAAATATTGTCATGATGAATGTTTTGCCCCGAGTATTATATCCCTTGGGAATGTTAGGCCTGTTTCTTCTTAAAAAGTGGTTTTGTAAACTCCACCAAACGTTAACAGCTTTCCTTTGGAAGGGTAACAGTGTTAGATGCTCTTACTTGAAGCTCTCTGCACCTAAAAAGCAGGGTGGACTAGCAGTCCTTTCCTTTTTCTCATACTATTGTGCCCATCACCTTAGCAGGCTGTCATACTGGTCAAGGGAGATATCAATGGAAGAGCGACAAACATATATACCCTTGTGGTTACATATTGAACAATTTTTAGCAGCTCAATATCATTGTTCCCTAATTGCCCAGTTATACACTAGTTCCAAAGCAATTCCAAAACCTCTTTGGAATATCCCACTAGGTTGGTCCATTAGGGCCTTACATCAGCTGCAAATTCACTTATCCCATAATTGGCATTTTCTGTTGGAACAGCCTGTTGTGGGAAATCCACATTTTCAAATTGGACACAAACCCATTTCCCTGGCTTTTTGGCCTCTTCTTGGCAGCATAAGAGTCATGGACATATATGCGGAAGGTAGAATAATTCCTTTTGCTCTTTTCAGACATCGGCTTAAGGTCCCTGTAACAGCCTTTTTTAAGTAAGAACAGCTCAAGAAGGCTATTGTTGCTCATTTGGGCTGAAGGGGGTTGAATCAGGGGTCTGCTGATGTTTTTAATAATCTCCTGCAGGCAGCTGGAGAACCTCATGCAGTCTCCACAACATATAAAGTAATCCAGTCGGTTGACCCTGGACTGCCTCAAGGAGTTCGCTATTATTGGTTAAAGGTATTTTCTCTTAGTGCTGAACAAAGCCTTTGGACTAAGCTATGGTAGAGCTTGCATAAATTTATCTAGCAAGATAGACTGTGTTTGATACACTTCAATATCATGCATAATTTATATTTTACGCCATTCAAACTTTGTAGACTGGGAAGTTGGCCTCCCCTGATTGTCCTAGATGTACAAACCATACTGGGACACTATACCATATGCTGTGGGCCTGAACGTCAGTCCAGAAGTTTTGGCAAGCCATTATAAGGACGCTTGACCCCTTGTTGGGCCTGGATTCTATATTACTCCAGAGATTTGTTTACTGTATCTATTTCCAGAGAGTACTCCCAATCTCAGAAAAGCACATTTGGCTTTGATCTCAGCAATAGCCAAGTTAATTATGAGACATTGGATGGATGACTCAGTCCTGTCAATTATAGAATGGCATAAAGAAATGTTATTTGCCCTCCGGTTAGAGAAACACATTCTAACCATGAATAACCATTCACAGTCTACCAGACCAGATGGGGTCCTCTAGATGCCTTATTTACTGTATGGAAGCCATGATAATTTATGGTTTGAAAAATGTTTTTTTCCATTAATATATTTTGATGACTGAGCGTGTACACACTTGATGAAGGGTGTGTTAGGGAGGTGTTTTACAGATTGTGGAGGGAGGATGGAAGGGCTGGGTGTTGGGAAAGTATATTATTTCAAACTGTTAGAATTTAAGATTCTTATGTACATTGTTTGGGGGGTAATTCTCCTGTTTGCCTAACTGTTACCCAAGTTTGTATTGAAAACTTATTATGCATATTAATAAAAGTATATTGAAGTATAAAAAAAAAAATTATGTTAGTCAATATACCAAGCCTGACCAAAAAATTTGTCCAACTACAAGCATGGGCTGCGCATACTAACCCGGATCTTATCATTATTACTGAATCCTGGCTTAAAAAGGCTAATTCCAACCAACAAATGACCCTCCCGGGCTACAAACTATTCAGGGCAGACAGAGAATCTCGAGGTCGGGGTGTGGTTATCTACTCTAAAGGCAAGTACACAGTCACATATATCAGTTGCAAGTCGATATCTAAGGAATTTGAGATTGTTTCTATGAAGTTTCACCTTCCATCCTCTGAATGCGTTACTATAATTGGGGGCTATAGGCCTCCGACTGGTGGTTCTGAAATCTTAAATATACTTAGATCCTTAATCTCTACTGCCGATACAGAAAATATATTCCTAGGAGATCTCAATATGGATTGGCTTACCTCAAAATCTCACTGCCTTAAATCTCTCTGTGACGAACTTGGCCTTGTGCAATTAGTTAGTGAGCCCACAAGGAACAATACCTTTAATATTGACAATAGCTCCCTCTTAGATGTTATCTTAACCACTCATCCTCATAAAATCTCACACTCAGCAGTTTCCCACAGTGATATGAGTGACCTTGGGGCTGTTGTATGCATAAGATCTCAAACTAAGGCCCATCAGCAGCCCACATTTATAACAAAATGGTCCTGTCACAAGTTCAGTGCAGCTAATTGCCTATCTGACTTAGGTGAGGTAAGATGGCAAGATCTTTACCTTGCCAAAAATGCCAATAAGGTGGTCTCTGTCCTCAATGACAACCTTGCCGTTCTGACAAATAAGCTTGCCCCCCCTTATCAAAGTCAGGGTGCATAAAAACTCTCATCCCTGGTTCACCTCAGATCTTAAGGCAGTGATTACTAACCGGGACAAGCTCTGGGCTCAAGCCAGGCAGTCCAAGACCCCTTCAGATTAGCGGGCATTTAGAGCAGTTAGGAATGCTTGTGTAAAAAGCATTCACTCTGCCAAGGCCCACTTCTACGTCTCTACCCTTTAACAGGCAAACAAGGACCCACACAAAATTTGAAGGCCACTCCAACCTATTGAAGGCTGGCCTGCTGCCCCCTCCGTTCCAACCAAGATACTTACAAATGGCAGGACAGTGGAAAGTAATTCTCAAATACTCAAAAAACTCAACTGCCATTTTGTCACAGCCGGTCTAGCTTTTGACACCTCACCTTACGCTAGCTATGAGAAGAGCCAGCCTAGCTCCTCCCCAACAACCTGCACCTCATCCTGTCCCTTCCAATTGCATATGCTTAACTATAAAGAAGTTGAAGATTCAATTCTTAAACTTGATACCAGGAAAAGCGACGGGGACGACGGTCTTGAACCTTTCTCCCTTAGACTAGGCTATGCCTATCCCACTTCCCCCATTCTGCATATCTTCAACCTCTCCATCACTTCTGCCTCAGTTCTGACTTGTTGGAAATCTGCCCACATCCTCCCCCTACTTAAATCAGGGGACCCATGTGATCTGAACAACTAAAAGCCTATCCCCATCTTGCCCATACTCTCTAAAGTCTTTCAAAAATTGATCTACAACCAATTAAAACTTCACATCGAAACCTTTTCACTCCTAAACCCAGCTCAATCTGGCTTCCCCACAAATCACAGCACTATTACAGCACTGGCTAAAGTAACTAATGACTGGATCTCTGCCGTGGATGCCAAGATGATTACTGGCACAGTCTTCTTGGACCTTAATAAAGCATTCAACACTGTTGATCACAACCTCTTAGTCACTTGCCAATCTAACTTAGGTGCTACTCCATCCACTGCTCAGTGGATAACTAGTTACCTTTCAGGGAGAACACAGAAAGTCAAAGCGGATGGCCTATTCTCTGTCTCTCTGCCAGTTGTCAGAGGAGTCCCCAAGGCTCCATTCTTGGTCTGATCCTATTCTCATTGTACATCAACAATCTAGATTCTCATATATCTAGCTCTAAACTGCACTTCTTTGCTGATGACACTGTTCTGTATACCTCTGGTTCAACTTTACCTGAAGTCAGGGATGTTTTGCAAGCTGACTTTGCTCAGCTCAAATATAACCTGATAAAAGCCAAGCTTCTCCTTAATGGTAAGAAAACAAAAGCAATGATTTTCTCTTGTGGTAACTCCTCTGGTCACCTCCCCTGACCTACCAAAAGACTTTATTGTTACATCATTAAGTGAACCTTTGGAAGTCGTGCCTAAATTCAAATATCTGGGTATTTGGATAGATAATAAGCTCTCCTTTAATGACCACATTGATGACTTATCCAGGAGGCTCAAATTAGACTAGGATTCTTTTTTAGAAATAGGTCTACTTTCCCCCTCGAGACCCATACCAGGCTCTTCCAAGCTACATTCCTTCCCCCACTCGACTATGGTGACCTAATTTATTCGTCCGCTACAATCTCAAGTCTAAGTAAGCTGGACGTCCTCTACCACAGCGCGTTATGTTTCATTACCAATTCTCCCTACTGTACTCACCGTTGTGATCTGTACGCAGCTGTTGGTTGGACATCTCTCACCTCTAGATGCCTGTTTCATGCTGGGCTTTGGACCTTTAAGTTGCTCCTGCATAAACTACCATACTACCTAACATCTTTAATCTGCATTTCCCACAGTGCATATTCCCTCAGGAAAACAGACTTTATCATGCTTGATGTACCTAGGACTCGTACCACCTTTGGCAAAAGAGGTATCTCGCATGCCCTTCCCACTACATGGAATCAACTTCAATCTGTACTAAAACTAACTAGTATTGCATCAGTTAACTTCTATAAAGTGCTAATTGCATCAAAAATAAAAGATATTTGCAACTGCTAAGCCCCCTCCTCTTTCCCTTTGTGTGCCTCTTGACTATCGTCTCCACTGGCACTAGTCTTTCTTAGACCAAGAAACCTTCTAGCTTCCAAAATGTATACCTTGACTAATTATAATCTAGGATTTTTCCTATCTAGTCCTTTTCCCTTTCCTTCTCTAGGCCTCCTATCTATATATTACCCCATGCTAAATGACACCCCCCCAACCCTCTTCACCTTACACCAAGCTTATCTAGTGCAGCTAACAGTGTTAAAGTTATAACTCTACCTTGTATTGCCTGTACATTCTTTACTAAATGTTCGTAATTGTACACATCTTTATAACACTGTACATTGCTATGTAATACATTCCTCGAATTTTGTGTGCACTTAGTTTACTGGTAACTAAAGATGCCTTACTATGTAATGCTCTTTTTCTTTATATCTGTACAAGTAACCAAGGTTGCTTTACTATGTAATGTTCTTTTTTGTCTTTGTACAAGCCACAGGACCTCCTTGTGAATGAGCTTGCTCAATGGAGTATTCCTGCAGAAAACTTGAACTTGAACTACGCAGTCGGGGAAGGGGGAGCAGTAACTTAGACAGGACTCATACAGATTGAATGTCCACAAGTGACAGCAGAGTCATGCAGTATGATTTTATTCTGACAAGATGGTCTGCCAGACAGCTGTGCTCACAGGGGCATTTGCAAGTGCAGAGCACAGTGCAGCAGATCCATAACACTGTGGTGATTTACTACAATTACAATCAGTTTGAGTTTTCCATCCATCCTGCTTCTGGGCAAATGGACCAGGACAGCGATTGTCCAAATGTGAGCACACACACAAGCTATATGTTTACCAAAGCAATATTCTTGTGGGAGAATTACCCTCACCTGACATACAATCCCAGCAGGAGGCCAGCACCTGACTCCTAATTAAATTATGTAAAGGGTTCTCCTCATGAACTGACTGAAGCATGCAGCTTGGCTTCAGTCAAAGGCCAGACAACACTTTATTCACACCCAATCACAAACTGTGAAAGCACCATCTGCATTTAACAGTCCCACTTTAGTTTTGACAAAACACTTTGCATTTCATTACTGTGAAGGTGTAAGCTTAGCTTTTAAACTGTCCTCAAGCAGCTCTAAAGAGAGCCATTGTTCAAAGACCTTTAGGCACCACTACCTGATGGGCATACCTGCTTTTCCAGTTCTGAAGTGACAAATTCCAAAGTACATTGCATTCCCATGACTGTAGGGCTCAATCTGGCTAGACCAGTCCTGGGCAGTGAAACATAGAAACATAGAATTTGACGGCAGATAAGGACCGCTTGGCCCACCTAGTCTGCCCGTTTCCCTACCTACTGGATAAGCTGCAGATCCTAGATAATCAGCAGCCTAATTCTTCCTACCCCCACCCCCTAGAATGGCCTTATGACTGTCCCATGCATGCATGCTTGAATTTCCCCACTGTTTTTGACTCCACATCCTCCTCCAGAAGGCCGTTCCATGCATCCACAACCCTCACTGTGAAAAAATACTTCCTTAAATTACCTCTGAGCCGCCCCCCTGTATCTTCAAATTGTGCCCTCTTGTTCTTGCACACCTCTTTTTTTGAAAGATGCTACCCTCTTGGAGTTTGTTGATTCCCTTGAGGTACTTGAAAGTTTCTATCATGTCCCCCCTCTCCCTCCTTTCCTCGAGGCTATACATATTAAGCTCCTTTAGTCTCTCTTCATATGTCTTCCGGTGCAGACCCTGCACCATTTTAGTTGCCCTCCTCTGGACAGCTTTCATCCTGTCTATGTCTTTGCCGAGATTGGGTCTCCAGAACTGCACGCAGTACTCCAGATGGGGTCTGACCAACTGTCTGCACAGAGGGATAATAACTTCCTGTTTTCTACTGGTGATGCCTCTCCCTATGCATCCCAGTATCCTCCCAGCCCTCCTTGCTTCCCTCTCACATTGCTTGCCCACCTTTTGGTCATCTGATATGACAACTCCCAGGTCCCTTTCCATTTTTGTTGTTGTTAGCATCTCACCCCCCATTATGTACTCTTCCCCTGGGTTTTTGTTTCCCAGGTGCATTACCTTGCACTTCTTAGCATTGAATCTAAGCTGCCATACATTTGACCATTCCTCTAACCTAGCCAAGTCCCTTCTCATCCTTTCCACCCCACCTTGTGCATCAACTCTGTTGCAGATCTTTGTGTCATCTGCAAAGAGACATACTTTTCCTTCCAGTCCCTCTGCAATGTCACTTATAAAGACATTGAAGAAGACCGGTCCTAATACTGAACCCTGCGGTACCCCACTAGTAACCCCCCTTTCTTCAGAGTGGACTCCATTTACTATTACTCTCTGTGTCCCATTCTCCAGCCAATTCTTTACCCAGGCTGTCATCTTGGGACCCACTCCCAGGCTGGCTAACTTGTATATTAATATTTTGTGTGGGACTGTTTCAAATGCCTTGCTAAAGTCTAGGTAGGCCATGTCCACAGCCCCTCCCTGATCTACTACTTTGGTCACCCAGTCAAAGAAATCTATTAGATTCATCTGGCATGACCTTCCTGCTGTGAATCCATGCTGCCTTGGGTCCTGTGCCCCTCTGGCCTCTAGATACTCAACAATTGTTTCCTTCAGAAGTGATTCCATCATTTTCCCTATCACTGAGGTTAAACTAACAGGTCTGCAGTTTCCTGCTTCTGCCTTGCTCCCACTTTTATGAAGGGGAATCTCATCTGCCCTCCTCTGGTCCTCGGGTACCACCCCATCCTCCCATGATTTGTTAAAGAGGTAGTCAGTGGTGTCACTAGTTCTACCCTTAGTTCTTTTAGAATTCTGGGATGAATCCCATCAGGCCCGTTGCTTTGTCCACCTTCAGTTTTAAGAGTTCTTTCAGAACCCTTTCTTCTGTAAATGGGCTGGTATCAACTTCTGTATCCAGAGTGTTTCTACTGTTTGTTTTAGGTACCCCCCCTCTTTATTTGTAAATACTGAGCAAAAATATTTCTTTAATATCTCTGCCTTTTCACAGTCTCCCTCTGCCTACCCTCCCTCCCCTTTATTAAGCCTCACTATCCCTCCCTTGGTCTTCCTTCACTCCCTGATGTACCTATAAAAGGTTTTATCCCCCTTCTTAACTGAGTTGGCTATCTTTTCCTCGGTTTGGGCCTTTGCTGTTCTGACTGCCTTCCCAGTGTGACATAGACAGCCCGTTCTGAGTGCTGTATAACATTTTTTTTTATATAAAATGTATTAATGACTCTCTCTGCTGAAAAATCAAATACTCTAGGAATGACCTCACTCATCCCCCAGATTTCAGCTCACAGCTGCAGGCCAAGAGAACTGCTGACAGCACGTATCACACACTCAGTTTTTAGAGACAATGTGTTACCTGGAAGACTTTAATCAAGGATCCTGTTTCTCTGAGTTAATTACAAAGTTGTTTTGGGTTAACTGTTAAGAGGGAAAATCATGAAAAAGGTTTATGATGTTGAAAAGAAAATACAGGTTATTACACAGAGGTGAGAGGTCATAGATGCTCATATGAAGCCTGTGTGAGGAGGGCACAGCATGAGATCAAAGACAGTGTCATTTGAAACTTGAATTATGCTAAGGTTGCAGAATAAATACTTTGAAATGACATCCTGTGGTTGCATAGAAATATATATATTTTTTAGATATTTTGACAGAGGAGGAGCTGGATGACCTCATCCAAAAAGGGGTTGACAAATACAGCTTGGAAAGATAACTCTTTTTCACTACAGGGACACTTTTAGCTGACTCTGACCAAGATAAAATCTGAGCACTGAAAACAGGTATTTAGAAAGCTAGACAAAATCTAAATATTGTTGTAGGAATTGCACTGTTTTAAACCTTGTTTTGTTTAAAGATATGTATGTCTTGTGATATAAGAGTTCTGTACTGTATGTTTGACATATTATTATTTATTTCAGTAAAAACTCTAATTTTAGAGAAAACCTGGTCTGTCTTTGAATTGCTTTCTTTGGCTAAGAAATATTTATGGTTATAGCAGATAGCAGACATAAGCTTGTATGGTGATACCAAACTGGAAAGAGAAGTGTTTTAAATCTGAGGTCTTTATTAAAGTTTTAAAGGGTTCATTTCTGCATACCTGGTTAGGTGCCCTTAGGCAAAGATACCTGGCCTCCTGAGGATAGATATATCTGAGCCTGTGCATTGAGCATGCTAGCAAGAGGTTAACAGTTTGAATCCCTCCAGGACTGGAGACCAAAGGTTGATCTGAACTCATAAAAACAGACAAGAGGGTTTCCTTGACTTTTACACTGTTCACAAGACTGTGCTAAGAGGTTGGTGCTTTGGGAGTAGAGGGCCTGGCCTGCTGAGTGAGTCTGTGACAGGCAGCACTTACACAGATCTTTACTGCTGGGGGATGGCCCCAGTAGCTACTCACTGTTACCAGTCCCAAAGGCAATTTCTGAAGAATTCACCCCATTGAAGGCACTACACAGAAAACGGTACCCAACACAACCCAGCATCCAGACTGTCTCATTGCAGAACTAAGGTGAGAAGCAAAAGAGGGGGCTCCCCTCTGGCACTCAGTCTGTCCATAGGCAGAAGACTGACCGACTCACTCAAACTGAATTCTGAACTCCTTCTCAGATCAAAAGATCAACTGCAGCCTCCTAGTTGTGGTCATGCTGCTGCAAGTGTTTCAAATTCCATTTTAGAACCCTCTGATCAGCATAGCTAACCAGCTTGCTTAAAGGAGCCCTACAGGGATTTTATCCTTGTGCTGCCCAGGTCCTACTTCGACTACACTAAAAAAAAAATGGGTTCTAGTAACACAGGGAACTTGTGTGTTACACTCACCACCATCAGGAAACCTTGCTGTCTGTTGCAAGGGCTTTGGACTGCAGTACAGGCTATCCATCCCTGGCACCCTACTGGGTGGGTGGCGCCTCCCTCCCCTATCTATGATCAGCATAGCAGGTCACCACAGAGGACATGGAGCTCAGCTGGAGAACCTTTAGCCGTAGAGGACAAACTAGCTAAGAACTTCCTCTATAGTAGCCCTCTGTGGCCACCAGAGGCTACTTCCTGATGGGACAGGACTGATTCCCACCCCCATGGGTCAGGGCCAACAGGCTGTACTCCATAAGCACTCACCCAGCTCCACCACTGGGTGCATACTAGGAATAGCTAACTACCCACTATACTACACTATAATGGCAACCTAAACCATTAACATTACATGGCATGGCTATGAATTTCTTAAACTTAAAACTACACACTTTATACTTGTAAAACACAATGCCTGACATCATTGTTAGCACATTTTAAAACAATTTCAGGAAGACTATGAAGCACACACAAGAGCTTTGACTGAAACTCTATGCTCCTGTTTATCTTCTTTTCCCAGAAGCATCTGCAAAAAAGAAAAGCATGCAAAACACAAAACACAGGCAGATACTGCATGACTAGAAGGTTTTTTTTAAAAGTGTTTTTTTTTTTAAAATGGTATAAACGTACAAAAGCAATACAAAACAAGGAAGGGTTGGGGGGAACCTTAGAGTCCATACTAGGGCTGCAATGTCTCTTACTCTGGACTCCCAGCCAAGAATGTCTCTGGAAATGGCATGACCATTCCAAAACAGTTCTTGCATCCAGGCTCATGGCCTGCTGAAGAATGTCCAGAGACAAGTCCACAGGGTGTTTTTTCATTGCCTCCTTAGAAAGACAGTTATTAAAGAAAATGACAGAAACATACCCTTACCAGTTCACACATGCAGGCTGCTCCTGGATTCATCTCTGCAACCAGACAGGACCTGGATCTCAGGCTTTTTCGGTTGTAGGTGACATCTTCAAAACACCAAACTCCCCATGACCTCTGGTTCAGGTTCTGCATCTATTCAACAGAAAGAGAAGAAGAAACTGCAACCATGGACATCCCCTGTTCTTCCAGCGGGGATGATGCACATCAATCTTCTGATTCTTCGGCTGATTGCCTACAGACATATGACCCACTGACCATGGCTTACAGTCTCTGATAGGTCTCTAATACCAACACAGACAACTTTTTATGGATCTAGCATGTCCAGGAACATTTTTATCAATACCACCTTGGATGGTGGCAGTACACTACAGATCCATCCAGACATTTCATGGATGTTGAATGAACAGTCTCATTTCCATCCAGAACTGTTATGATTATAGCCTCTAAGTGGAGGGTGTGCCCCAGTCTCCAAGCTTTAATTCTCTTATGACACTCCCACTCCATTTCAGCAGCTCCAGCCTTTCCACTCCAGTATCACCTCCACCAAACTGTGTCCCTGGCTTCTTCCATAAACCAGTCCTCTCAGTTATCTTCTATCTCCTCCCACATCCATCATGGCAGATAAGGATATTTTTTCCCAAAGTCTTGCTCAGCCATTCTCTGAATGATTATTTCCTCTTTACTGCTCTTGAGTAGATGCCTTTCCCCAGCCTGGCCAGGCAGTGGCCAGATCTGGTCCTCCCAGGCATCTCTATCCCATTCTGGCAAGATGCTCCTTGACTGATGTTGACTGGAGCCTCCCAACAGTGGCATCAACCAAGAGCAGGTTTATCCTGGACTCCCTACAGGAAGCCTTCCTAAAACAACTGGTCATGGAACCCACACAGCAGGTAGCAGTGCTGGACCTGGTTCTCACAAATGGGGACAGTGTGGCAGGGATAACAGTAGTGGAGCACCTGGGGAACAGTGACTACTGGTCAGTGTGGTTTAACATAACTGAAGGGGCAGAAACCAGCCACACAAAAACACGAATTCTTGAGTTTAGGAGTGCTGATTTTGGAAAAATGGGGAAATGCTTGGAAGAGGCACTAACAGGAATAGGGAGGAAAGTAGGGGTGGAGGAACAGTGGGAAGTACTCAAAGCAGGGATAACAAGGGACAACACAATTAAGTGTAAAACAGGTTAGCAAGGTGAAAAGGAAGAGGAGACCATTATGTTATTCAAAGGAGGTAGCAGAGAAAGTGAACACCAAAAAAATCTCATACAGTGCAAAAAGACACAGGCAGAAGGGAAGATGAAGAGGTACCAGGACAAACAAAGGTAGGCAGGAAGGGCAGTAAGGGAAGCCAAAGCACAAACAGGGGAACATATTGTGAAATCTGTGGTTGGGGAGACAAAACATTTTACAGGAATGTCAAAGAAAAAAGGAAGGCAAAAGGAGGGATAGTGAGGCTGTAAGGAAGGATTGGAGTAGAGTGGAGGATGACAACAGCAAAGCAGACATGCTGAAAAGATACTTCTGCTCAGTCTTTACAGAGGAGAAGCAGATAATGGGCCAGAAGGGAATAGAAAAGGCAGACAGGGCATGGAAATGGATACAAGTCTGTTTCCACAGGAGAGGGTACTAGAAGAGTTGGAAGAAATAAGAGTCAATAAAGCTATGGGGCCTGATGGGGTACACCCCAGGGTGCTGAGGTGGCTAAGGGAGGTGGTGTCTAAACCCTGGCAACCCTGTTTAGCCAGTCACTGGAAACAGAGGAGGTACCCAAAGACTGGAGGGCAGCTGATGTAGTCCCCCTTTACAAAAGCAGGAACATGGAGGAGGCAGAAAACTACAGACCAGTCAGTCTGACCTCAGTAGTGGGTAAAATCATGGGAAACACTACTGAAGGAAAGAATAATGGAACACCTGGTTGTCAACAGTCTACAGGACCCAAGGCAACATGGTTTTACTGAGGTAAGGTCGTGCCAGGCAAATGTCATTGAATTCTTCGACTGGGTGACAAGGGAGGTGGATGGGGGGGTGCAGTGGATGTGGCCTACCTGGACTCCAGCAAGGCCTTTGACACTGTGCTGCATAGATAATAGGATCATAGGGAAGTATCAGGTACTTTAGCAGTTAGGCCATTATCGTCCTTTGCAGTTTATATACTCGACTGGTGGAGATGTTCAAATTTAGATTTTTCAAGGGCTGATTTGAACTGGTTCATGGTTTCACTAGAAACCACTGAATTAGGCAATGTGTTCCACTGAGCCACTACATGTTGTGAAAACCATGCCCCTCTGATTTTTGTTATATATCTTTCCTATAAGTTGGTACTGATGGCCCCGGTTAGTAACAATATTTGGTTTGTTTTAAACCTAAACATTCCCAAATGTCTGGTGCCCTACATACCATATATGTCAGACATATACCCCATAGCTCCTATATTGCAGTGAGTACAGACCGAGTTCCGTCAGTCTGTCCTCAGAGGGAGGCCTGCCATTCCCTTCACCTTCCTAGTCACACATCTCTGGACCCCTCCATATGCCTCACATCTAGTTTCAATCTGGGTTGCCATACACAACCAGCATACTCCAAATGGGTCTAACCAGGGACACATAAAGAGGCACAATCACATCCCTTTCCCTGCTTTTTATATTTCTCATAATAGAGGCCAAAATGCCATAGGCTTTTGTTGTAGTAACTGAACAGAGATAAGTAAACTGTAGGTCTTTATTAATCCATATTCCTAGGTCTTTTCCTACCTCTGTGGGTAATAAACCAACTACATTTACACTATAATTAAATTTTGGGTTATTCCTTCCTAGATGCAAGATCTTGCACTTTGCTAGGTTGAGTTTTAGTCTATTCCCGTAGCTGTTCTATATAATTGGTCAATATTATCTTGCAATTGTTTTGCATCCAGCACATTTGTGACTACTACCCCCAGTTTCATATCATCTGCAAACTTAGCAAGCCACGCATTGGCATCACAATTTATGGTTGAAACCAATATATTAAACAGGACTGGACCCAAAACCGATCCCTGCAGGACTCCACTGGGCACGGAGACCAGTCAGACATTTGTCCCTTTATACGGACCCACTGTTTTCTTCCAGCCAACCAGGCAGCAATCCATCTAATATCATAGGAGTATAGCCCCAATTCACTCAATGTGTTAAGTAATTCCTGATATGATACAGTATCAAATGCTTTTTCAAAATCAATGTATAATGCATCCACTGATAAATAACTGTCCAGAGCAGCACTCACTAAATCAAAAAAGAACAATAAATTAGTAACACTTGACCTACTCCAAAAAGGCTGCTTCAATTGAAGAAGAAGGGGTCCAGGAATTACCAAGAAGAATTAGGTTTTTAGAGGAGTCCAATTCCCTAATGCAGTGGATAAATTCAAGTGTTTTTTTCAGTTTTCAGTGAAGGTAGTCTGTAATAGACTCCTATCACTATCTGTTTTTCCCAAGGGGGCAGTATCTGGACTAAAAGATGTTCAAATTCAGGGTGCTTTAGGGTTTTAATCTCAGATGCTTCAATGTAATTTTGAACATATAGTACTACCCCCCCGTCTGCCGTCCCTATCACATCTAAACAGCTGGCAACCATCAATATTAGTTCCTCATTTGTCCTTTTTCCACCAAGTTTCTGTTACTGCACACAGCTTGACATTATCCTGTTTTAATATTACCTCTTACTCCTCTTTCTTATAGTCCAGTCATCAGATTCTGCAGATCTATGTGTCTTTCTATTTATTATAGAAGGTTGTTAAACAAGCTGGGGAACATGGGATTGGGTAGGATGGTGATGCAGTGGGTGGGGAACTGGGTGGACAGCAGGACACAGAGGGTGGTGGTAAATGGCTGTCGCTCCGCAGAGGGTAAGATGACCAGTGGGGTGCCACAGGGATCAGTGCTGGGTCAAGTCCTCTTCAACATCTTTAACAGTGACATTATAGAAGACCTAGAAGGGGCAATATGCCTGTTTGCTGATAACACAAAGCTCTGTAACAGGGTGAACATGCCAGAGGTGTGGGTAGAATGAGAAGAGATCTGCAGAAGTTTGAGGACTGGTCAAGGGTGGCAGTTGAGATTTAATGCAAAGAAATGCAAAATAATGCATGTGGGGAACAAAAACCCAGGAACTGTATATCAGCTGGGGAAGGGGGATATACATGTAGAATGCACCAAGCAGGAAAGGGACCTAGGGGTTATCATCTCTGATGACCTCAAGGCAGGGAGTTGGTGCGACAAGGCAGTGAGAAAAGCAAACAGGATGCTGGGATGCATAGGCAGGGGTATCACCAGCAGGAAAAGGGAGGTCATAATTCCACTATACAGGACATTAGTGAGGCCACACCTCTAGTATAGTGTCCAGTTCTGGAGACCTACTGTACCTTCGTGAGGACATAGACAGGGTAGGGGCAGTTCAGTGGAGGACAGCCAAGATGGTGCAAAGATTACATCACAAAACCCATGAGGGCAGGCTGAAAGACTTAAATATATACTCCCTGGAAGAGAGGAGGTGGGGGGATATGATTGAGACATATAAATACCTCATGGGGAACAACAAGGTGCAGGAAAACACAATTTTTCACAGAAATAAATGCTCCAGAATAAGGGGACATGTGATGAAACTGGAGGGAGGGAGGTTCAGGGGGAACATGAGGAAGTACTTCTTCATGGGGAGGGTGGTGGACAAATGGATCACCCTGCCAGAAGTGATGGTGGGGGTAGAAGTGATTACAGGATTTTAGAATGCATGTGATAGGCATCAGGGGATCCTGGTAGTCAAGGGAAGAGGACAACCTAGTTCTAGGGAAGATTGAAGAAGCACAGTTACATGCACAAATGGGCAGACTAGGTGAGACATAGGCTCTTATCTCCCATCAATATCTATGTATCTATGTACTGCACTCCCTTTCCTTCTCAGGTTGCGCGTACAGGGCCATTCCAGCAAACGGCACAGCAGGTTTAACGACTCCTAGTGGCAAGACTTCCCCACCAGAATCGTTCATCTCAGGCCCATTTCCCTGGCCTTTTGGCCTCTTCTTTGCAGCATAAAAGTCATGGACATATATGCGGAAGGTAGAATAGTTCCTTTTGCTCTTTTCAGACATCGGCTTAAGGTGCCTGTAACAGCCTTTTTTAAGTATGAACAGCTCAAGAAGGCTATTGTTGCTCATTTGGGCTGAGGGAGGATAAATCAGGGGTCTGCTGATGTTTTTAATAATCCTGCAGGCAGCTGGAGAACCCCATACAGTCTCCACAACATATAAAGTAATCCAGTCGGTTGACCCTGAACTGCCTCAAGGAGTTTGCTATTATTGGTTACAGGTATTTTCTCTTAGTGCTGAACAAAGCCTTTGGACTAAGCTATGGCAGATCTTGTATAAATTTATCAAGCAAGATAGATTGCATTTGATGCACTTCAATATCATGCATAATTTATATATAATAACTGGCCAGCAATATTTTCCAAACACGCGCAACGTCAATTGATAACAGCCACTTCCTGATTGGTTGTTATGTCTTACTGGGTGGGCTTTCACTCGTGAGCAAACATGGGGGAATTGGTAATGAAACATAGCGCACGGTGGTAGGGGACGTCCAGCTTACTTAGACTTGAGATTGTAGCGGACGAATAAATCAGGTCACCGTATTCGAGTAGGGGAAGGAATGTAGCTTGGAAGAGCCTGGTACGGGTCTCGAGGGGGAAAGAGACCTATTTCTAAAAAAGAATCCTAGTCTACTTTGAGTCTCCTGGATAAGTCATCAATGTGGTCATTAAAGGAGAGCTTATTATCTATCCAAATTCTCAGATATTTGAATTTAGGCACGACTTCCAAAGGTTCACTTAGTGATGTAACAATAAAGTCTTTTGGTAGGTCAGGGGAGGGACCAGAGGAGTTACTACAAGAGAAAATCATTGCTTTTGTTTTCTTAGCATTAAGGAGAAGCTTGGCTTTTATCAGGTTATTTTCGAGCTGAGCAAAGTCAGCTTGCAAAACTTCCCTGACTTCCGATAAAGTTGAACCAGAGGTATACAGAACAGTATCATCAGCAAAGAAGTGCAGTTTGGAGCTAGATATATGAGAATCTAGAATGTTGATGTACAATGAGAACAGGATCGGGCCAAGAATGGAGCCTTGGGGACTCCTCTGACAACTGGCAGAGAGGCAGAGAGTAGGCCATATGCTTTGATTTTCTGTGTTCTCCCTGAAAGGTAACTAGTAAACCACTGAGCAGTGGATGGAGTGGCACCTAAGTTAGACAGGCAAGCGACTAAGAGGTTGTGATCAACAGTGTTGAATGCTTTATTAAGGTCCAAGAAGACTGTGCCGGTAATCATCTTGGCATCCACAGCAGAGATCAAGTCATTAGCTACTTTAGCCAGTGTTGTAATAGTGCTGTGATTTGTGTGGAAGCCAGATTGAGCTGGGTTTAGGAGTGAAAAGGTTTGGATGTGAAGTTTTAATTGGTTATAGATCAATTTTTTCGAAGACTTTAGAGACGATGGGCAAGATGGAGATAGGCTTTTAGTTGTTCAGATCACATAGGTCCCCTGATTTAAATAGGGGGAGGATGTGGGCAGATTTCCAACAAGTCGGAACTAAGGCAGAAGTGATGGAGAGGTTGAAGATTTGCAGAATGGGGGCAGTGGGATAGGCATAGCCTAGTCTTGGGGAAAAAGGTTCAAGACAGTCATCCTCTGCACTTTTCCTGGTATCAAGTTTAAGAAGATAATCTTCAACTTCTTTATAGTTAACATACGTAATTGGAAGGGACAGGATGAGGTGCAGGTTTTTGGGGAGGAGCTAGGCTGGCTCTTCTCCTAGCTCTACATAGGTGAGTTGTCAAAAGCTAGACCGGCTGTGACAAAATGGGAGTTGAGTTCTTGAGTATTTGAGAATTACTTTCCACTGCCCTGCCATTTGTAAGTTTCTTGGTTTTTAATGGAGGGGGCAGCGAGACGGCCTTCAATAGGTTGGAGTGTCCTTCAAACTGTGTGTGAGTCCCCGTTTGCTTGTTA
This sequence comes from Neoceratodus forsteri, assembly GCA_016271365.2. Lineage (NCBI taxonomy): Eukaryota > Metazoa > Chordata > Ceratodontiformes > Ceratodontidae > Neoceratodus > Neoceratodus forsteri. The sequence goes on from CM028136.1 coordinate 882,185,109, forward strand.
AAGGGTAGAGACATAGAAGTGGGCCTTGGCAGAGTGAATGGTTTTTACACAAGCATTCCTAGCTGCTCTAAATGCCTGCTAATCTGAAGGGCTCTTGGACTGCCTGGCTTGAGCCCAGAGCTTGTCCCGGTTAGTAAGAGCTGCCTTAAGATCTGAGGTGAAACAGAGATGAGAGTTTTTATGCACCGTGACTTTGATAAGGGGGGCATGCTTGTTTGTCAGAACGGCAAGGTTGTCTTTGAGGACAGAGACCACCTCATCAACATTTTTGGTAAGGTAACGATCTTGCCATCTTACCTCACCTAAGTCAGATGGGAAATTAGCTGCATTGAACTTGCAAAATGACCATTTTGTTATAAATGTGGGCTGCTGACGGGCCTTAGTTTGAGATCTTATGCATACAACAACCCCATGGTTACTCATCATTGTGGAAAACTGCTGAGTGTGAGATTTTATGAGGATGAGTGGTTAAGATAACATCTAAGAGGAAGCTATTGTCAATATTAAAGGTATTGTTCGTTATGGGTTCACTAACTAATTGCACAAGGCCAAGTTTGCCACAGAGAGATTTAAGTCAGTGAGATTTTGAGGTAAGCCAATCCATATTGAGATCTCCTAGGAATATTGTTTCTGTATTGGCAGTAGAGATTAAGGATCTAAGTATATTTAAGATTTCAGAACCACCAGTCGGAGGCCTATAGCCCCCAATTATAGTAACGCATTCAGAGGACGGAAGGTAAAACTTCATAGAAACAATCTCAAATACCTTAGATATCGACTTGCAACTGATATATGTGACTGTGTACTTGCCTTTAGAATAGATAACCACACCCCGACCTCGAGATTCCCTGTCTGCCCTGAATAGTTTGTAGCCCGGGAGGGTAATTTGTTGGTTGGAATTAGCCTTTTTAAGCCAGGATTCAGTAATAATAATAAGATCTGGGTTAGAATGCGCAGCCCATGCTTGTAGTTGGACAAATTTTTTGGTCAGGCTTAGTATATTGACTAACATGATTTTTTTTTTTTTATAATTCAATATACTTTTATTAACATACATAGTAAGTTTTCAATACAAACTTGGGTAACAGTTAGGCAAACAGGAGAATTACCCCCCAAACAATGTACATAAGAATCTTAAATTCTAACAGTTTGAACTAATATACTTTCCTAACACGCAGCCCTTCCATCCTCCCTCCACAATCTGTAAAACACCTCCCTAACCCACCCTCCATCAAGTGTGTACACGCTCAGTCATCAAAATATATTAATAAAAAAAGACATTTTGCAAACCATAAATTATCATGGCTTCCATACAGTAAGTAAGGCATCTAGAGGACCCCATCTAGTCTGGTAGACCTGTGAACGGTTATTCATGGTTAGAATGTGTTTCTCTAACCGGAGGGCAAATAACATTTCTTTATGTCATTCTGTAATTGACAGGACTGACTCATCCATCCAATGTCTCATAATTAACTTGTCTATTGCCGAGATCAAAGCCAAATGTGCTTTTCCAAGATTGGGAGTATTCTCTGGTAATAGATATAGTAAACAAATCTCTGGAGTAATATAGGAATCCAGGCCCAACAAGGGGTCAAGCGTCCTTCTAATGGCTTGCCAAAACTTCTGGACCGACGGGCAGGCCCACAGCATATGGTATAGTGTCCCAGTATGGTTTGTACATCTAGGACAATCAGGGGAAGGCCTACTTCCCAGTCTACAAAGTTTCAATGGCATAAAATATACAATAATGTATGGAAAATGTTTAATGAGAATTAATGGTTGCCTGAGGCGTGATGCTACATAACCCCGAGGCGATGCCCGGAGGGGTTTATTAAAGCATCCTCAACCGAGGGCAACCATTAATTTCTAATTTAAGCACACTTTCCCATAGTTTATTATTTATAATTGCTGGACAGCAATTTTTCCAGCCCTGTGTCTGAATCTCTCACACACACTCTGACTCTCTGTCTCACAGACACACACACACACACACACACACACACACACACACACACACACTGACTCTGCTGTCTCACATACATACACACACACACATTATCTTTCTGTCTCACACAGACACACACCCTGTCTGTCTTTCCATTCATCTTTTTTTTTTCTTCCAGTTTCCTTTTAACCGTTGCTGTTTTATTTTAAACAGCTGATTGCATGGTGACATGGCCTGAATTTCCTGATGCATTTAGCATTCTCCTAACTGCTGAAAGCAATATGTTTTTGTACATGCATGCAAGCAACACAATAAAAGGAGATGCACAGAAATACTGATAGGAAAAGGGTGAAATTCACTAAACTATACATATTCATACATACAAACAAATGAAGAAGTCAGCAGAACAGACCTATTGGTCTATCAAAATCTGCTTGATTGTGCAGCTAGCTCCCTAGCAGGCAGCTTCCCCTCCCCCAACCCCTTAACCTCCCATCGTTGTTCTTCTCGCCCACCCTTACCCACCCCTGTACCCTGTCCCAAGTGTCCTTAAAGCCAGCCATATTTTTGCATGATATCACCCCTTCTGGTAGTGTATTCCACCTTGCAACTACTCTCTCTCTGTGAAGTAATGCCTCCTCATCTCCCTCCTGAATCTTCCCCCCCTCTGATCTTAGCCCATGTCCCCTAGTCTCTCACCTGCTTCTTAGTTTTAACACCCCCTCCGCCCCCCTCTTGTTGACACCCTTCAGGTACTTGAATGTCTTGATCATGTCCCCCCTCTCCTGCATCTTTTCCAGTGCATACTGCACATATTCAGTTCCTTTAGCCTCATCTCATAATTCATTTCCTCTATCCCCCTGAGTCATCCTCATCACCCTTTGCTGCACTTCTTCCAGCAGCTTGATGTCCTGGCTCAGGTATGGCCTCCAGAACTGCACACAATACTCCCAGTGAGGCCTAACCAGTGCCCTGTTGAGGGGCAAAATCACCTCCCTGTTCCTGGACGTGAATCCGCGTGCTATGCACCCTAGCATCCAGTTTGCTTTCACCCCCACCCTCCTGCATTGGTCAGTATTGTTCATGCTTGCAATTATCAATACCCCCAGGCCCTTTTCCTCCTTGGTGCTCCCCAGCTTGATCTCCCCCCCCCAGCCAGTATTCTCTTCTTTGGTTCCTTGCCCCAAAATGCAACACCTTGCATTTTTTTGCATTATTATTCCTGACCCCGAAGAGAAATTCCATATCTTGATTGGAAAGCTAGATAATCAGAATATACTGCTGTGTAATGTATATGCTCCCAACTGAAGATAAGTTCTTTGATTCCTTAACAGTTAACTTAATTTCCCTGACCATAGCTTCATATCAGGGGGAAGACATCAACAAAGCATTTGACCCAATCTTAGATAAGAACAGCCAAAGACCATGCATTTTGGAATAGCATTCAGAAAACTAGTAGAGGACCTGGGTCTTTTGACTCCTAGAAGTTGATTCACCCTCAAGGATGGGATTTTACTTTCCTTTCCAATAGACACCAAACATTCAGTAGAACTGACTACTTACTAATCTCCAAGTAGTTAGCCAATTCCCTTATACATACAAGCAAGCACAGAACCCAACTTTTGATTTCAGACTACGGATTAATACATATTAATGTAACCCTACCCCCCGGCAACATAACAACAGTCCTCACCCTTTTCTGGAAGGTGATTACCCGACTCATTATTTAGGGAGTCAGGGGGAAGGCAAATAACCTTTCTATTTTTTACGAGTCCCAGGGGAGATACCTTGGCAATGGTTGGTTCTAAGCCGTCTCCTTCCTGAGCAGATCCTTAAAGAAAATGCTACTATTGATCCTCCTCTGCTTAGGAAATGTTGAGTTAAATCCTGACCTGCCTCTGCAACTCTCCTCCCCATCAGATTTTGCAGCTGCCCTGGTCTTAAAATGATGTTAGTCATCTCCGGGATGCTGAGAAGGCTTTGATAGAGTTTCTTGGGATTTTCTTTTGTAACCTTGGCCTATCTGGTCTCCTCAAGTTTTCTTCGATGGGTTAGACTGTTATATACATCCCATCAGCCCGGATTTGACCTAACGGGATACTGTCTGCCCTTTCTACCCCAGAGAGGGACCAGACAGGTTGCCCCCTCCCCATTATTATTTAATCTCTACTTAGAACCCTGATCAGGAGTCTGTTAACCTCCCCAAACTCCAGGGAATTAAAATAGGAGCACTAAAGGTATTCCTCTCTGCATATGCAGAAGACCTTCTTTACTGCCTCCAACATCCTGTAACAGGCTGCCCAGAACTTTTGGCTGAGATAGAGTGGTTTTCTGTAAATTTCTGTAAATTTCCCACTACAAGCTCATTGAGTCTAAGATAAAAAAGTTTTCCCTCTAAATAATAATACCTCCTGGTCAGTGCTTGAAAACACTAATTTGATATGGGAGTCCAAGTCCCATATATATCTTGGGATTAAGGTTGCCAGAGAGATTCCTACCATGCTTAAATTAAACCTTACAGATTTGTTGAGTACAATTAAATTAGATTTAAACAGATGGGGAGATCTTCCTCTTTCTGTATGGGGAAGAATAAATATTGTCATGATGAATGTTTTGCCCCGAGTATTATATCCCTTGGGAATGTTAGGCCTGTTTCTTCTTAAAAGTGGTTTTGTAAACTCCACCAAACGTTAACAGCTTTCCTTTGGAAGGGTAACAGTGTTAGATGCTCTTACTTGAAGCTCTCTGCACCTAAAAGCAGGGTGGACTAGCAGTCCTTTCCTTTTTCTCATACTATTGTGCCCATCACCTTAGCAGGTTGTCATACTGGTCAAGGGAGATATCAATGGAAGAGCGACAAACATATATACCCTTGTGGTTACATATTGAACAATTTTTAGCAGCTCAATATCATTGTTCCCTAATTGCCCAGTTATACACTAGTTCCAAAGCAATTCCAAAACCTCTTTGGAATATCCCACTAGGTTGGTCCATTAGGGCCTTACATCAGCTGCAAATTCACTTATCCCATAATTGGCATTTTCTGTTGAACAGCCTGTTGTGGGAATCTACATTTTCAAATTGGACACAAACCCATTTCCCTGGCTTTTTGGCCTCTTCTTGGCAGCATAAGAGTCATGGACATATATGCGGAAGGTAGAATAATTCCTTTTGCTCTTTTCAGACATCGGCTTAAGGTCCCTGTAACAGCCTTTTTTAAGTAAGAACAGCTCAAGAAGGCTATTGTTGCTCATTTGGGCTGAAGGGGGTTGAATCAGGGGTCTGCTGATGTTTTTAATAATCTCCTGCAGGCAGCTGGAGAACCTCATGCAGTCTCCACAACATATAAAGTAATCCAGTCGGTTGACCCTGGACTGCCTCAAGGAGTTCGCTATTATTGGTTAAAGGTATTTTCTCTTAGTGCTGAACAAAGCCTTTGGACTAAGCTATGGTAGAGCTTGCATAAATTTATCTAGCAAGATAGACTGTGTTTGATACACTTCAATATCATGCATAATTTATATTTTACGCCATTCAAACTTTGTAGACTGGGAAGTTGGCCTACCCCTGATTGTCCTAGATGTACAAACCATACTGGGACACTATACCATATGCTGTGGGCCTGAACGTCAGTCCAGAAGTTTTGGCAAGCCATTATAAGGACGCTTGACCCCTTGTTGGGCCTGGATTCCTATATTACTCCAGAGATTTGTTTACTGTATCTATTTCCAGAGAGTACTCCCAATCTCAGAAAAGCACATTTGGCTTTGATCTCAGCAATAGCCAAGTTAATTATGAGACATTGGATGGATGACTCAGTCCTGTCAATTATAGAATGGCATAAAGAAATGTTATTTGCCCTCCGGTTAGAGAAACACATTCTAACCATGAATAACCATTCACAGTCTACCAGACCAGATGGGGTCCTCTAGATGCCTTATTTACTGTATGGAAGCCATGATAATTTATGGTTTGAAAAATGTTTTTTTCCATTAATATATTTTGATGACTGAGCGTGTACACACTTGATGAAGGGTGTGTTAGGGAGGTGTTTTACAGATTGTGGAGGGAGGATGGAAGGCTGGGTGTTGGGAAAGTATATTATTTCAAACTGTTAGAATTTAAGATTCTTATGTACATTGTTTGGGGGTAATTCTCCTGTTTGCCTAACTGTTACCCAAGTTTGTATTGAAAACTTATTATATATTAATAAAAGTATATTGAAGTATAAAAAAAATATGTTAGTCAATATACCAAGCCTGACCAAAAATTTGTCCAACTACAAGCATGGCTGCGATACTAACCCGGATCTTATCATTATTACTGAATCCTGGCTTAAAAAGGCTAATTCCAACTAACAAATGACCTCCCGGCTACAAACTATTCAGGGCAGACAGAGAATCTCGAGGTCGGGGTGTGGTTATCTACTCTAAAGGCAAGTACACAGTCACATATATCAGTTGCAAGTCGATATCTAAGGAATTTGAGATTGTTTCTATGAAGTTTCACCTTCCATCCTCTGAATGCGTTACTATAATTGGGGGCTATAGGCCTCCGACTGGTGGTTCTGAAATCTTAAATATACTTAGATCCTTAATCTCTACTGCCGATACAGAAAATATATTCCTAGGAGATCTCAATATGGATTGGCTTACCTCAAAATCTCACTGCCTTAAATCTCTCTGTGACGAACTTGGCCTTGTGCAATTAGTTAGTGAGCCCACAAGGAACAATACCTTTAATATTGACAATAGCTCCTCTTAGATGTTATCTTAACCACTCATCCTCATAAAATCTCACACTCAGCAGTTCCCACAGTGATATGAGTGACCTTGGGGCTGTTGTATGCATAAGATCTCAAACTAAGGCCCATCAGCAGCCCACATTTATAACAAAATGGTCCTGTCACAAGTTCAGTGCAGCTAATTGCCTATCTGACTTAGGTGAGGTAAGATGGCAAGATCTTTACCTTGCCAAAAATGCCAATAAGGTGGTCTCTGTCCTCAATGACAACCTTGCCGTTCTGACAAATAAGCTTGCCCCCCCTTATCAAAGTCAGGGTGCATAAAAACTCTCATCCCTGGTTCACCTCAGATCTTAAGGCAGTGATTACTAACCGGGACAAGCTCTGGGCTCAAGCCAGGCAGTCCAAGACCCCTTCAGATTAGCGGGCATTTAGAGCAGTTAGGAATGCTTGTGTAAAAGCATTCACTCTGCCAAGGCCCACTTCTACGTCTCTACCCTTTAACAGGCAAACAGAGGACCACACAAAATTTGAAGAGCCACTCCAACCTATTGAAGGCTGGCCTGCTGCCCCTCCGTTCCAACCAAGATGCCTACAAATGGCAGGACAGTGGAAAGTAATTCTCAAATACTCAAAAAACTCAACTGCCATTTTGTCACAGCCGGTCTAGCTTTGACACCTCACCTACGCTAGCTATGAGAAGAGCCAGCCTAGCTCCTCCCCAACAACCTGCACCTCATCCTGTCCCTTCCAATTGCATATGCTTAACTATAAAGAAGTTGAAGATTCAATTCTTAAACTTGATACCAGGAAAAGCAGCGGGACGACGGTCTTGAACCTTTCTCCTTAGACTAGGCTATGCCTATCCCACTTCCCCCATTCTGCATATCTTCAACCTCTCCATCACTTCTGCCTCAGTTCTGACTTGTTGGAAATCTGCCCACATCCTCCCCCTACTTAAATCAGGGGACCCATGTGATCTGAACAACTAAAAGCCTATCCCCATCTTGCCCATACTCTCTAAAGTCTTTCAAAAATTGATCTACAACCAATTAAAACTTCACATCGAAACCTTTTCACTCCTAAACCCAGCTCAATCTGGCTTCCCCACAAATCACAGCACTATTACAGCACTGGCTAAAGTAACTAATGACTGGATCTCTGCCGTGGATGCCAAGATGATTACTGGCACAGTCTTCTTGGACCTTAATAAAGCATTCAACACTGTTGATCACAACCTCTTAGTCACTTGCCAATCTAACTTAGGTGCTACTCCATCCACTGCTCAGTGGATAACTAGTTACCTTTCAGGAGAACACAGAAAGTCAAAGCGGATGGCCTATTCTCTCTGTCTCTGCCAGTTGTCAGAGGGTCCCAAGGCTCCATTCTTGGCCTGATCCTATTCTCATTGTACATCAACAATCTAGATTCTCATATATCTAGCTCTAAACTGCACTTCTTTGCTGATGACACTGTTCTGTATACCTCTGGTTCAACTTTACCTGAAGTCAGGGATGTTTTGCAAGCTGACTTTGCTCAGCTCAAATATAACCTGATAAAAGCCAAGCTTCTCCTTAATGGTAAGAAAACAAAAGCAATGATTTTCTCTTGTGGTAACTCCTCTGGTCACCTCCCCTGACCTACCAAAAGACTTTATTGTTACATCATTAAGTGAACCTTTGAAGTCGTGCCTAAATTCAAATATCTGGGTATTTGGATAGATAATAAACTCTCCTTTAATGACCACATTGATGACTTATCCAGGAGGCTCAAATTAGACTAGGATTCTTTTTAGAAATAGGTCTACTTTCCCTCGAGACCCATACCAGGCTCTTCCAAGCTACATTCCTTCCCCCACTCGACTATGGTGACCTAATTTATTAGTCAGCTACAATCTCAAGTCTAAGTAAGCTGGACGTCCTCTACCAGCGTTATGTTTCATTACCAATTCTCCCTACTGTACTCACCGTCGTGATCTGTACGCAGCTGTTGGTTGGACATCTCTCACCTCTAGATGCCTGTTTCATGCTGGGCTTTGGACCTTTAAGTTGCTCCTGCATAAACTACCATACTACCTAACATCTTTAATCTGCATTTCCCACAGTGCATATTCCTCAGGAAAACAGACTTTATCATGCTTGATGTACCTAGGACTCGTACCACCTTTGGCAAAAGAGGTATCTCGCATGCCCTTCCCACTACATGGAATCAACTTCAATCTGTACTAAAACTAACTAGTATTGCATCAGTTAACTTCTATAAAGTGCTAATTGCATCAAAAATAAAAGATATTTGCAACTGCTAAGCCCCTCCTCTTTCCCTTTGTGTGCCTCTTGACTATCGTCTCCACTGGCACTAGTCTTTCTTAGACCAAGAAACCTTCCAGCTTCCAAAATGTATACCTTGACTAATTATAATCTAGGATTTTTCCTATCTAGTCCTTTTCCCTTTCCTTCTCTAGGCCTCCTATCTATATATTACCCCATGCTAAATGACACCCCCAACCCTCTTCACCTTACACCAAGCTTATCTAGTGCAGCTAACAGTGTTAAAGTTATAACTCTACCTTGTATTGCCTGTACATTCTTTACTAAATGTAGTAATTGTACACATCTTTATAACACTGTACATTGCTATGTAATACATTCCTCGAATTTTGTGTGCACTTAGTTTACTGGTAACTAAAGATGCCTTACTATGTAATGCTCTTTTTCTTTATATCTGTACAAGTAACCAAGGTTGCTTTACTATGTAATGTTCTTTTTTGTCTTTGTACAAGCCACAGGACCTCCTTGTGAATGAGCTTGCTCAATGGAGTATTCCTGCAGAAAACTTGAACTTGAACTACGCAGTCGGGGGAGGGGGAGCAGTAACTTAGACAGGACTCATACAGATTGAATGTCCACAAGTGACAGCAGAGTCATGCAGTATGATTTTATTCTGACAAGATGGTCTGCCAGACAGCTGTGCCCACAGGGGGCATTTGCAAGTGCAGAGCACAGTGCAGCAGATCCATAACACTGTGGTGATTTACTACAATTACAATCAGTTTGAGTTTTCCATCCATCCTGCTTCTGGGCAAATGGACCAGGACAGCGATTGTCCAAATGTGAGCACACACACAAGCTATATGTTTACCAAAGCAATATTCTTGTGGGAGAATTACCCTCACCTGACATACAATCCCAGCAGGGAGGCCAGCACCTGACTCCCTAATTAAATTGTGTAAAAAGGGTTCTCCTCATGAACTGGACTGAAGCATGCAGCTTGGCTTCAGTCAAAGGCCAGACAACACTTTATTCACACCCAATCACAAACTGTGAAAGCACCATCTGCATTTAACAGTCCCACTTTAGTTTTGACAAAACACTTTGCATTTCATTACTGTGAAGGTGTAAGCTTAGCTTTTAAACTGTCCCTCAAGCAGCTCTAAAGAGAGCCATTGTTCAAAGACCTTTAGGCACCACTACCTGATGGGCATACCTGCTTTTCCAGTTCTGAAGTGACAAATTCCAAAGTACATTGCATTCCCATGACTGTAGGGCTCAATCTGGCTAGACCAGTCCTGGGCAGTGAAACATAGAAACATAGAATTTGACGGCAGATAAGGACCGCTTGGCCCACCTAGTCTGCCCGTTTCCCTACCTACTGGATAAGCTGCAGATCCTAGATAACCAGCAGCCTAATTCTTCCTACCCCAACCCCCTAGAATGGCCTTATGACTGTCCCATGCATGCATGCTTGAATTTCCCCACTGTTTTTGACTCCACATCCTCCTCCAGAAGGCCGTTCCATGCATCCACAACCCTCACTGTGAAAAAATACTTCCTTAAATTACCTCTGAGCCGCCCCCCTGTATCTTCAAATTGTGCCCTCTTGTTCTTGCACACCTCTTTTTTTGAAAGATGCTACCCTCTTGGAGTTTGTTGATTCCCTTGAGGTACTTGAAAGTTTCTATCATGTCCCCCCTCTCCCTCCTTTCCTCGAGGCTATACATATTAAGCTCCTTTAGTCTCTCTTCATATGTCTTCCGGTGCAGACCCTGCACCATTTTAGTTGCCCTCCTCTGGACAGCTTTCATCCTGTCTATGTCTTTGCCGAGATTGGGTCTCCAGAACTGCACGCAGTACTCCAGATGGGGTCTGACCAACTGTCTGCACAGAGGGATAATAACTTCCTGTTTTCTACTGGTGATGCCTCTCCCTATGCATCCCAGTATCCTCCCAGCCCTCCTTGCTTCCCTCTCACATTGCTTGCCCACCTTTTGGTCATCTGATATGACAACTCCCAGGTCCCTTTCCATTTTTGTTGTTGTTAGCATCTCACCCCCCATTATGTACTCTTCCCCTGGGTTTTTGTTTCCCAGGTGCATTACCTTGCACTTCTTAGCATTGAATCTAAGCTGCCATACATTTGACCATTCCTCTAACCTAGCCAAGTCCCTTCTCATCCTTTCCACCCCACCTTGTGCATCAACTCTGTTGCAGATCTTTGTGTCATCTGCAAAGAGACATACTTTCCTTCCAGTCCTCTGCAATGTCACTTATAAAGACATTGAAGAAGACCGTCCTAATACTGAACTCCTGCGGTACCCCACTAGTAACCCCTTCTTCAGAGTGGACTCCATTTACTATTACTCTCTGTGTCCCATTCTCCAGCCAATTCTTTACCCAGGCTGTCATCTTGGGACCACTCCCAGGCTGGCTAACTTGTATATTAATATTTTGTGTGGGACTGTTTCAAATGCCTTGCTAAAGTCTAGGTAGGCCATGTCCACAGCCCCTCCCTGATCTACTACTTTGGTCACCCAGTCAAAGAAATCTATTAGATTCATCTGGCATGACCTTCCTGCTGTGAATCCATGCTGCCTTGGGTCCTGTGCCCCTCTGGCCTCTAGATACTCAACAATTGTTTCCTTCAGAAGTGATTCCATCATTTTCCCTATCACTGAGGTTAAACTAACAGGTCTGCAGTTTCCTGCTTCTGCCTTGCTCCCACTTTTATGAAGGGGAATCTCATCTGCCCTCCTCTGGTCCTCGGGTACCACCCCATCCTCCCATGATTTGTTAAAGAGGGTAGTCAGTGGTGTCACTAGTTCTACCCTTAGTTCTTTTAGAATTCTGGGATGAATCCCATCAGGCCCCGTTGCTTTGTCCACCTTCAGTTTTAAGAGTTCTTTCAGAACCCTTTCTTCTGTAAATGGGCTGGTATCAACTTCTGTATCCAGAGTGTTTCTACTGTTTGTTTTAGGTACCCCTCTTTATTTGTAAATACTGAGCAAAATATTTCTTTAATATCTCTGCCTTTTCACAGTCTCCTCTGCCTACCCTCCCTCCCTTTATTAAGCCTCACTATCCTCCTTGGTCTTCCTTCACTCCCTGATGTACCTATAAAGGTTTTATCCCCTTCTTAACTGAGTTGGCTATCTTTTCCTCGGTTTGGGCCTTTGCTGTTCTGACTGCCTTCCCAGTGTGACATAGACAGCCCGTTCTGAGTGCTGTATAACATTTTTTTTTATATAAAATGTATTAATGACTCTCTCTGCTGAAAAATCAAATACTCTAGGAATGACCTCACTCATCCCCCCCCCCCCAGATTTCAGCTCACAGCTGCAGGCCAAGAGAACTGCTGACAGCACGTATCACACACTCAGTTTTTAGAGACAATGTGTTACCTGGAAGACTTTAATCAAGGATCCTGTTTCTCTGAGTTAATTACAAAGTTGTTTTGGGTTAACTGTTAAGAGGGAAAATCATGAAAAAGGTTTATGATGTTGAAAAGAAAATACAGGTTATTACACAGAGGTGAGAGGTCATAGATGCTCATATGAAGCCTGTGTGAGGAGGGCACAGCATGAGATCAAAGACAGTGTCATTTGAAACTTGAATTATGCTAAGGTTGCAGAATAAATACTTTGAAATGACATCCTGTGGTTGCATAGAAATATATATATTTTTTAGATATTTTGACAGAGGAGGAGCTGGATGACCTCATCCAAAAAGGGGTTGACAAATACAGCTTGGAAAGATAACTCTTTTTCACTACAGGGACACTTTTAGCTGACTCTGAGATAAAATCTGAGCACTGAAAACAGGTATTTAGAAAGCTAGACAAAATCTAAATATTGTTGTAGGAATTGCACTGTTTTAAACCTTGTTTTGTTTAAAGATATGTATGTCTTGTGATATAAGAGTTCTGTACTGTATGTTTGACATATTATTATTTATTTCAGTAAAAACTCTAATTTTAGAGAAAACCTGGTCTGTCTTTGAATTGCTTTCTTTGGCTAAGAAATATTTATGGTTATAGCAGATAGCAGACATAAGCTTGTATGGTGATACCAAACTGGAAAGAGAAGTGTTTTAAATCTGAGGTCTTTATTAAAGTTTTAAAGGGTTCATTTCTGCATACCTGGTTAGGTGCCCTTAGGCAAAGATACCTGGCCTCCTGAGGATAGATATATCTGAGCCTGTGCATTAGCATGCTAGCAAGAGGTTAACAGTTTGAATCCTCCAGGACTGGAGACCAAAGGTTGATCTGAACTCATAAAACAGACAAGAGGGTTTCCTTGACTTTTACACTGTTCACAAGACTGTGCTAAGAGGTTGGTGCTTTGGGAGTAGAGGCCTGGCCTGCTGAGTGAGTCTGTGACAGGCAGCACTTACACAGATCTTTACTGCTGGGGGATGGCCCCAGTAGCTACTCACTGTTACCAGTCCCAAAGGCAATTTCTGAAGAATTCACCCCATTGAAGGCACTACACAGAAAACGGTACCCAACACAACCCAGCATCCAGACTGTCTCATTGCAGAACTAAGGTGAGAAGCAAAAGAGGGGGCTCCCCTCTGGCACTCAGTCTGTCCATAGGCAGAAGACTGACCGACTCACTCAAACTGAATTCTGAACTCCTTCTCAGATCAAAAGATCAACTGCAGCCTCCTAGTTGTGGTCATGCTGCTGCAAGTGTTTCAAATTCCATTTTAGAACCCTCTGATCAGCATAGCTAACCAGCTTGCTTAAAGGAGCCCTACAGGGATTTTATCCTTGTGCTGCCCAGGTCCTACTTCGACTACACTAAAAAAAAAATGGGTTCTAGTAACACAGGGAACTTGTGTGTTACACTCACCACCATCAGGAAACCTTGCTGTCTGTTGCAAGGGCTTTGGACTGCAGTACAGGCTATCCATCCCTGGCACCCTACTGGGTGGGTGGCGCCTCCCTCCCCTATCTATGATCAGCATAGCAGGTCACCACAGAGGACATGGAGCTCAGCTGGAGAACCTTTAGCCGTAGAGGACAAACTAGCTAAGAACTTCCTCTATAGTAGCCCTCTGTGGCCACCAGAGGCTACTTCCTGATGGGACAGGACTGATTCCCACCCCCATGGGTCAGGGCCAACAGGCTGTACTCCATCAAGCACTCACCCAGCTCCACCACTGGGTGCATACTAAGGAATAGCTAACTACCCACTATACTACACTATAATGGCAACCTAAACCATTAACATTACATGGCATGGCTATGAATTTCTTAAACTTAAAACTACACACTTTATACTTGTAAAACACAATGCCTGACATCATTGTTAGCACATTTTAAAACAATTTCAGGAAGACTATGAAGCACACACAAGAGCTTTGACTGAAACTCTATGCTCCTGTTTATCTTCTTTTCCCAGAAGCATCTGCAAAAAGAAAAGCATGCAAAACACAAAACACAGGCAGATACTGCATGACTAGAAGGTTTTTTAAAAGTGTTTTTTTTTTTATTAAAAATGGTATAAACGTACAAAAGCAATACAAAACAAGGAAGGGTGGGGAACCTTAGAGTCCATACTAGGCTGCAATGTCTCTTACTCTGGACTCCCAGCCAAGAATGTCTCTGGAAATGGCATGACCATTCAAAACAGTTCTTGCATCCAGGCTCATGGCCTGCTGAAGAATGTCCAGAGACAAGTCCACAGGGTGTTTTTCATTGCCTCCTTAGAAAGACAGTTATTAAAGAAAATGACAGAAACATACCCTTACCAGTTCACACATGCAGGCTGCTCCTGGATTCATCTCTGCAACCAGACAGGACCTGATCTCAGGCTTTTGGTTGTAGGTGACATCTTCAAAACACCAAACTCCCCATGACCTCTGGTTCAGGTTCTGCATCTATTCAACAGAAAGAGAAGAAGAAACTGCAACCATGGACATCCCCTGTTCTTCCAGCGGGGATGATGCACATCAATCTTCTGATTCTTCGGCTGATTGCCTACAGACATATGACCCACTGACCATGGCTTACAGTCTCTGATAGGTCTCTAATACCAACACAGACAACTTTTTATGGATCTAGCATGTCCAGGAACATTTTTATCAATACCACCTTGGATGGTGGCAGTACACTACAGATCCATCCAGACATTTCATGGATGTTGAATGAACAGTCTCATTTCCATCCAGAACTGTTATGATTATAGCCTCTAAGTGGAGGGTGTGCCCCAGTCTCCAAGCTTTAATTCTCTTATGACACTCCCACTCCATTTCAGCAGCTCCAGCCTTTCCACTCCAGTATCACCTCCACCAAACTGTGTCCCTGGCTTCTTCCATAAACCAGTCCTCTCAGTTATCTTCTATCTCCTCCCACATCCATCATGGCAGATAAGGATATTTTTTCCCAAAGTCTTGCTCAGCCATTCTCTGAATGATTATTTCCTCTTTACTGCTCTTGAGTAGATGCCTTTCCCCAGCCTGGCCAGGCAGTGGCCAGATCTGGTCCTCCCAGGCATCTCTATCCCATTCTGGCAAGATGCCCTGACTGATGTTGACTGGAGCCTCCCAACAGTGGCATCAACCAAGAGCAGGTTTATCCTGGACTCCCTACAGGAAGCCTTCCTAAAACAACTGGTCATGGAACCCACACAGCAGGTAGCAGTGCTGGACCTGGTTCTCACAAATGGGGACAGTGTGGCAGGGATAACAGTAGTGGAGCACCTGGGGAACAGTGACTACTGGTCAGTGTGGTTTAACATAACTGAAGGGGCAGAAACCAGCCACACAAAAACACGAATTCTTGAGTTTAGGAGTGCTGATTTTGGAAAAATGGGGAAATGCTTGGAAGAGGCACTAACAGGAATAGGGAGGAAAGTAGGGGTGGAGGAACAGTGGGAAGTACTCAAAGCAGGGATAACAAGGGACAACACAATTAAGTGTAAAACAGGTTAGCAAGGTGAAAAGGAAGAGGAGACCATTATGTTATTCAAAGGAGGTAGCAGAGAAAGTGAACACCAAAAAAATCTCATACAGTGCAAAAAGACACAGGCAGAAGGGAAGATGAAGAGGTACCAGGACAAACAAAGGTAGGCAGGGAGGGCAGTAAGGGAAGCCAAAGCACAAACAGGGGAACATATTGTGAAATCTGTGGTTGGGGAGACAAAACATTTTACAGGAATGTCAAAGAAAAAAGGAAGGCAAAAGGAGGGATAGTGAGGCTGTAAGGAAGGATTGGAGTAGAGTGGAGGATGACAACAGCAAAGCAGACATGCTGAAAAGATACTTCTGCTCAGTCTTTACAGAGGAGAAGCAGATAATGGGCCAGAAGGGAATAGAAAAGGCAGACAGGGCATGGAAATGGATACAAGTCTGTTTCCACAGGAGAGGGTACTAGAAGAGTTGGAAGAAATAAGAGTCAATAAAGCTATGGGGCCTGATGGGATACACCCCAGGGTGCTGAGGTGGCTAAGGGAGGTGGTGTCTAAACCCTGGCAACCCTGTTTAGCCAGTCACTGGAAACAGAGGAGGTACCCAAAGACTGGAGGGCAGCTGATGTAGTCCCCCTTTACAAAAGCAGGAACATGGAGGAGGCAGAAAACTACAGACCAGTCAGTCTGACCTCAGTAGTGGGTAAAATCATGGGAAACACTACTGAAGGAAAGAATAGTGGAACACCTGGTTGTCAACAGTCTACAGGACCCAAGGCAACATGGTTTTACTGAGGTAAGGTCGTGCCAGGCAAATGTCATTGAATTCTTCGACTGGGTGACAAGGGAGGTGGATGGGGGGGTGCAGTGGATGTGGCCTACCTGGACTCCAGCAAGGCCTTTGACACTGTGCTGCATAGATAATAGGATCATAGGGAAGTATCAGGTACTTTAGCAGTTAGGCCATTATCGTCCTTTGCAGTTTATATACTCGACTGGTGGAGATGTTCAAATTTAGATTTTTCAAGGGCTGATTTGAACTGGTTCATGGTTTCACTAGAAACCACTGAATTAGGCAATGTGTTCCACTGAGCCACTACATGTTGTGAAAACCATGCCCCTCTCTGATTTTTGTTATATATCTTTCCTATAAGTTGGTACTGATGGCCCCGGTTAGTAACAATATTTGGTTTTGTTTTAAACCTAAACATTCCCAAATGTCTGGTGCCCTACATACCATATATGTCAGACATATATACCCCCATAGCTCCTATATTGCAGTGAGTACAGACCGAGTTCCGTCAGTCTGTCCTCAGAGGGGAGGCCTGCCATTCCCTTCACCTTCCTAGTCACACATCTCTGGACCCCCTCCATATGCCTCACATCTAGTTTCAATCTGGGTTGCCATACACAACCAGCATACTCCAAATGGGGTCTAACCAGGGACACATAAAGAGGCACAATCACATCCCTTTCCCTGCTTTTTATATTTCTCATAATAGAGGCCAAAATGCCATAGGCTTTTGTTGTAGTAACTGAACAGAGATAAGTAAACTGTAGGTCTTTATTAATCCATATTCCTAGGTCTTTTCCTACCTCTGTGGGTAATAAACCAACTACATTTACACTATAATTAAATTTTGGGTTATTCCTTCCTAGATGCAAGATCTTGCACTTTGCTAGGTTGAGTTTTAGTCTATTCCCGTAGCTGTTCTATATAATTGGTCAATATTATCTTGCAATTGTTTTGCATCCAGCACATTTGTGACTACTACCCCCAGTTTCATATCATCTGCAAACTTAGCAAGCCACGCATTGGCATCACAATTTATGGTTGAAACCAATATATTAAACAGGACTGGACCCAAAACCGATCCCTGCAGGACTCCACTGGGCACCGGAGACCAGTCAGACATTTGTCCCTTTATACGGACCCACTGTTTTCTTCCAGCCAACCAGGCAGCAATCCATCTAATATCATAGGAGTATAGCCCCAATTCACTCAATGTGTTAAGTAATTCCTGATATGATACAGTATCAAATGCTTTTTCAAAATCAATGTATAATGCATCCACTGATAAATAACTGTCCAGAGCAGCACTCACTAAATCAAAAAAGAACAATAAATTAGTAACACTTGACCTACTCCAAAAAGGCTGCTTCAATTGAAGAAGAAGGGGTCCAGGAATTACCAAGAAGAATTAGGTTTTTAGAGGAGTCCAATTCCCTAATGCAGTGGATAAATTCAAGTGTTTTTCAGTTTTCAGTGAAGGTAGTCTGTAATAGACTCTATCACTATCTGTTTTTCCAAGGGGCAGTATCTGGACTAAAAGATGTTCAAATTCAGGGTGCTTTAGGTTTTAATCTCAGATGCTTCAATGTAATTTTGAACATATAGTACTACCCCCGTCTGCCGTCCCTATCACATCTAAACAGCTGGCAACCATCAATATTAGTTCCTCATTTGTCCTTTTTCCACCAAGTTTCTGTTACTGCACACAGCTTGACATTATCCTGTTTTAATATTACCTCTTACTCCTCTTTCTTATAGTCCAGTCATCAGATTCTGCAGATCTATGTGTCTTTCTATTTATTATAGAAGGTTGTTAAACAAGCTGGGAACATGGGATTGGGTAGGATGGTGATGCAGTGGGTGGGGAACTGGGTGGACAGCAGGACACAGAGGGTGGTGGTAAATGGCTGTCGCTCCATGAAGGGTAAGATGACCAGTGGGGTGCCACAGGGATCAGTGCTGGGTCAAGTCCTCTTCAACATCTTTAACAGTGACATTATAGAAGACCTAGAAGGGCAATATGCCTGTTGCTGATAACACAAAGCTCTGTAACAGGGTGAACATGCCAGAGGGTGTGGGTAGAATGAGAAGAGATCTGCAGAAGTTTGAGGACTGGTCAAGGGAGTGGCAGTTGAGATTTAATGCAAAGAAATGCAAAATAATGCATGTGGGGAACAAAAACCCAGGAACTGTATATCAGCTGGGGAAGGGGGATATACATGTAGAATGCACCAAGCAGGAAAGGGACCTAGGGGTTATCATCTCTGATGACCTCAAGGCAGGGAGTTGGTGCGACAAGGCAGTGAGAAAAGCAAACAGGATGCTGGGATGCATAGGCAGGGGTATCACCAGCAGGAAAAGGGAGGTCATAATTCCACTATACAGGACATTAGTGAGGCCACACCTCTAGTATAGTGTCCAGTTCTGGAGACCTACTGTACCTTCGTGAGGACATAGACAGGGTAGGGGCAGTTCAGTGGAGGACAGCCAAGATGGTGCAAAGATTACATCACAAAACCCATGAGGGCAGGCTGAAAGACTTAAATATATACTCCTGGAAGAGAGAGGAGGTGGGGGATATGATTGAGACATATAAATACCTCATGGGGAACAACAAGGTGCAGGAAAACACAATTTTCACAGAAATAAATGCTCCAGAATAAGGGGACATGTGATGAAACTGGAGGAGGGAGGTTCAGGGGAACATGAGAAGTACTTCTTCATGGGGAGGTGGTGGACAAATGGATCACCCTGCCAGAAGTGATGGTGGGGTAGAAGTGATTACAGGATTTTAGAATGCATGTGATAGGCATCAGGGATCCTGGTAGTCAAGGAAGGGACAACCTAGTTCTAGGGAAGATTGAAGAAGCACAGTTACATGCACAAATGGGCAGACTAGGTGAGACATAGGCTCTTATCTCCCATCAATATCTATGTATCTATGTACTGCACTCCCTTTCCTTCTCAGGTTGCGCGTACAGGGCCATTCCAGCAAACGGCACAGCAGGTTTAACGACTCCTAGTGGCAAGACTTCCCCACCAGAATCGTTCATCTCAGGCCCATTTCCCTGGCCTTTTGGCCTCTTCTTTGCAGCATAAAAGTCATGGACATATATGCGGAAGGTAGAATAGTTCCTTTTGCTCTTTTCAGACATCGGCTTAAGGTGCCTGTAACAGCCTTTTTTAAGTATGAACAGCTCAAGAAGGCTATTGTTGCTCATTTGGGCTGAGGGAGGATAAATCAGGGTCTGCTGATGTTTTTAATAATCCTGCAGGCAGCTGGAGAACCCCATACAGTCTCCACAACATATAAAGTAATCCAGTCGGTTGACCCTGAACTGCCTCAAGGAGTTTGCTATTATTGGTTACAGGTATTTTCTCTTAGTGCTGAACAAAGCCTTTGGACTAAGCTATGGCAGATCTTGTATAAATTTATCAAGCAAGATAGATTGCATTTGATGCACTTCAATATCATGCATAATTTATATATAATAACTGGCCAGCAATATTTTCCAAACACGCGACACGTCAATTGATAACAGCCACTTCCTGATTGGTTGTTATGTCTTACTGGGTGGGCTTTCACTCGTGAGCAAACATGGGGGAATTGGTAATGAAACATAGCGCACGGTGGTAGGGGACGTCCAGCTTACTTAGACTTGAGATTGTAGCGGACGAATAAATCAGGTCACCGTACTCGAGTAGGGGAAGGAATGTAGCTTGGAAGAGCCTGGTACGGGTCTCGAGGGGGAAAGAGACCTATTTCTAAAAAGGAATCCTAGTCTACTTTGAGTCTCCTGGATAAGTCATCAATGTGGTCATTAAAGGAGAGCTTATTATCTATCCAAATTCCCAGATATTTGAATTTAGGCACGACTTCCAAAGGTTCACTTAGTGATGTAACAATAAAGTCTTTTGGTAGGTCAGGGGAGGGACCAGAGGAGTTACTACAAGAGAAAATCATTGCTTTTGTTTTCTTAGCATTAAGGAGAAGCTTGGCTTTTATCAGGTTATTTTCGAGCTGAGCAAAGTCAGCTTGCAAAACTTCCCTGACTTCCGATAAAGTTGAACCAGAGGTATACAGAACAGTATCATCAGCAAAGAAGTGCAGTTTGGAGCTAGATATATGAGAATCTAGAATGTTGATGTACAATGAGAACAGGATCGGGCCAAGAATGGAGCCTTGGGGACTCCTCTGACAACTGGCAGAGAGGCAGAGAGTAGGCCATATGCTTTGATTTTCTGTGTTCTCCCTGAAAGGTAACTAGTAAACCAGAGCAGTGGATGGAGTGGCACCTAAGTTAGACAGGCAAGCGACTAAGAGGTTGTGATCAACAGTGTTGAATGCTTTATTAAGGTCCAAGAAGACTGTGCCGGTAATCATCTTGGCATCCACAGCAGAGATCAAGTCATTAGCTACTTTAGCCAGTGTTGTAATAGTGCTGTGATTTGTGTGGAAGCCAGATTGAGCTGGGTTTAGGAGTGAAAAGGTTTGGATGTGAAGTTTTAATTGGTTATAGATCAATTTTTTCGAAGACTTTAGAGACGATGGGCAAGATGGAGATAGGCTTTTAGTTGTTCAGATCACATAGGTCCCCTGATTTAAATAGGGGGAGGATGTGGGCAGATTTCCAACAAGTCGGAACTAAGGCAGAAGTGATGGAGAGGTTGAAGATTTGCAGAATGGGGGCAGTGGGATAGGCATAGCCTAGTCTTGGGGAAAAAGGTTCAAGACAGTCATCCTCTGCACTTTTCCTGGTATCAAGTTTAAGAAGATAATCTTCAACTTCTTTATAGTTAAGCATACGTAATTGGAAGGGACAGGATGAGGTGCAGGTTTTTGGGGAGGAGCTAGGCTGGCTCTTCTCATAGCTACCATAAGGTGAGTTGTCAAAAGCTAGACCGGCTGTGACAAAATGGGAGTTGAGTTCTTCGAGTATTTGAGAATTACTTTCCACTGCCCTGCCATTTGTAAGTTTCTTGGTTTTTAATGGAGGGGGCAGCGAGACGGCCTTCAATAGGTTGGAGTGTCCTTCAAACTGTGTGTGAGTCCCCGTTTGCTTGTTAAAGGGTAGAGACATAGAAGTGGGCCTTGGCAGAGTGAATGGTTTTTACACAAGCATTCCTAGCTGCTCTAAATGCCTGCTAATCTGAAGGGCTCTTGGACTGCCTGGCTTGAGCCCAGAGCTTGTCCCGGTTAGTAAGAGCTGCCTTAAGATCTGAGGTGAAACAGAGATGAGAGTTTTTATGCACCGTGACTTTGATAAGGGGGGCATGCTTGTTTGTCAGAACGGCAAGGTTGTCTTTGAGGACAGAGACCACCTCATCAACATTTTTGGTAAGGTAACGATCTTGCCATCTTACCTCACCTAAGTCAGATGGGAAATTAGCTGCATTGAACTTGCAAAATGACCATTTTGTTATAAATGTGGGCTGCTGACGGGCCTTAGTTTGAGATCTTATGCATACAACAACCCCATGGTTACTCATCATTGTGGAAAACTGCTGAGTGTGAGATTTTATGAGGATGAGTGGTTAAGATAACATCTAAGAGGAAGCTATTGTCAATATTAAAGGTATTGTTCGTTATGGGTTCACTAACTAATTGCACAAGGCCAAGTTTGCCACAGAGAGATTTAAGTCAGTGAGATTTTGAGGTAAGCCAATCCATATTGAGATCTCCTAGGAATATTGTTTCTGTATTGGCAGTAGAGATTAAGGATCTAAGTATATTTAAGATTTCAGAACCACCAGTCGGAGGCCTATAGCCCCAATTATAATGTGCATTCAGAGGACGGAAGGTAAAACTTCATAGAAACAATCTCAAATACCTTAGATATCGACTTGCAACTGATATATGTGACTGTGTACTTGCCTTTAGAATAGATAACCACACCCGACCTCGAGATTCCCTGTCTGCCCTGAATAGTTTGTAGCCGGGAGGTAATTTGTTGGTTGGAATTAGCTCTTTAAGCCAGGATTCAGTAATAATAATAAGATCTGTTGAGAATGCGTCAGCCATGCTTGTAGTTGGACAAATTTTTTGGTCAGGCTTAGTATATTGACTAACATGATTTTTTTTTTTTTATAATTCAATATACTTTTATTAACATACATAGTAAGTTTTCAATACAAACTTGGGTAACAGTTAGGCAAACAGGAGAATTACCCCCCAAACAATGTACATAAGAATCTTAAATTCTAACAGTTTGAACTAATATACTTTCCTAACACGCAGCCCTTCCATCCTCCCTCCACAATCTGTAAAACACCTCCCTAACCCACCCTCCATCAAGTGTGTACACGCTCAGTCATCAAAATATATTAATAAAAGACATTTTGCAAACCATAAATTATCATGGCTTCCATACAGTAAGTAAGGCATCTAGAGGACCCCATCTAGTCTGGTAGACCTGTGAACGGTTATTCATGGTTAGAATGTGTTTCTTCTAACGGAGGGCAAATAACATTTCTTTATGTCATTCTGTAATTGACAGGACTGACTCATCCATCCAATGTCTCATAATTAACTTGTCTATTGCCGAGATCAAAGCCAAATGTGCTTTTCCAAGATTGGGAGTATTCTCTGGTAATAGATATAGTAAACAAATCTCTGGAGTAATATAGGAATCCAGGCCCAACAAGGGGTCAAGCGTCCTTCTAATGGCTTGCCAAAACTTCTGGACCGACGGGCAGGCCCACAGCATATGGTATAGTGTCCCAGTATGGTTTGTACATCTAGGACAATCAGGGGAAGGCCTACTTCCCAGTCTACAAAGTTTCAATGGCATAAAATATACAATAATGTATGGGAAAATGTGCTTAATGAGAAATTAATGGTTGCCTGAGGCGTGGGATGCTACATAAACCCCGAGGGCGATGCCCGAGGGGTTTATTAAAGCATCCCATACCGAGGGCAACCATTAATTTCTAATTTAAGCACACTTTCCCATAGTTTATTATTTATAATTGCTGGACAGCAATTTTTTCCAGCCCTGTGTCTGAATCTCTCTCACACACACTCTGACTCTCTGTCTCACAGACACACACACACACACACACACACACACACACACACACTCACACTCTGACTCTGTCTCACATACATACACACACACACACATTATCTTTCTGTCTCACACAGACACACACCCTGTCTGTCTTTCCATTCATCTTTTTTTTTTCTTCCAGTTTCCTTTTTAACCGTTGCTGTTTTATTTTATTTTTTACTTTGGCCAACGTTCTGTGTTGAAATTGCGATTGTCTTACCTCAAGGAGCGAGGTATGAGTTGTTCATGGCACTTGTCCTCTACGGCTTTCAAATGGCGCAATCAACCAGATATTTTTGAAACATGGTTCACATGACTGTTGTTTTATTTTTATTTTGAAAAAAGACGACGAGGACTTTCGGTCTGGCAGCTCCTCGCTATGCAGATAAGGAGCCGCCATGTTTGCTCACGAGTGGAAGCCCACCCAGTAGGACATTAACAGTCAACCAGGGAGTGGCTGTTCTTGATTGACGTGGCGCGTGTTTGCCGTTATAACCCGTGGGTTATAACGGCAAATTATAACTGGCTCAGCCTATGGAAAAAATTGCTGGCCAGTTATTATATATAAATTATGCATGATATTGAAGTGTATCAAACGCAATCGATCTTGCTTGATACATTTACACAAGATCTGCCATAGCTTAGTCCAAAGGCTTTGTTCAGCACTAAGAGAAAATACCTGTAACCAATAATAGCAAACTCCTTGAGGCAGTTCAGGGTCAACCGACTGGATTACTTTATATGTTGTAGAGACTGCATGGGGTTCTCCAGCTGCTTGCAGGAGATTTTTAAAAACATCAGCAGACCCCTGATTCATCCCCCCTCGGCCCAAATGAGCAACAACATCCTTCTAGAGCTGTTCATACTTAAAAAAGGCTGTTACAGGCACCTTAAGCCGATGTCTGAAAAGAGCAAAAGGAATTATTCTACCTTCCACATTTATGTCCATGACTCTTATGCTGCCAAGAACAGGCCAAAAGGCCAGGGAAATGGACCTGAGATTAACAATTCTGGTGGGGAAGTCTAGCCACTAGGAGTCATTAAATCTGCTGTGCCATTTGCTGGAATGGCCCCGTACTTGCAACCCGAGAAGGAAAGGGAGTGCAGTACATAGATACATAGATATTGATGGGAGATAAGGGCCTATGTCCCACCTAGTCTGCCCATTTGTGCACGTAACTGTGCTTCTTCAATCTTCCATAGAACTAGGTTGTCCTCTGCCCTCAACTACCAAGATCTCCTGATACCTATCACATGCATTATTAAATCCTGTATTCACTTCTACCCCCACCGTCACTTCTGGCAGGGTGATCCATTTGTCCACCACCCTCTCCATGAATAAGTACTTCCTCACGTTCCCCCTGAACCTCCCTCCTTCCAGTTTCATCCCATGTCCCCTTGTCCTGGAGCGTTTATTTCTGTGAAAAATTGTGTTTTCCTGCACCTTGTTGTTCCCCATGAGGTATTTATATGTCTTAATCATATCCCCCCACCTCCTCTCTTCCAGGGAGTACATATTTAAGTCTTTCAGCCTGTCCTCATGGGTTTTGTGATGTAATCTTTGCACCATCTTGGTTGTCCTCCACTGAACTGTCCCTACCCTGTCTATGTCCTTACAAAGGTACAGTAGGTCTCCAGAACTGGACACTGTACTAGAGGTTTGGTCTCACTAATGTCCTGTTCAGTGGAATTATGACCTCCCTTTTCCTGCTGGTGATACCCCTGCCTATGCATCCCAGCATCCTGTTTGCTTTTCCCGCTACCTTGTCACACCAACTCCCTACCTTGAGGTCATCAG
This sequence comes from Neoceratodus forsteri, assembly GCA_016271365.2. Taxonomy (NCBI): domain Eukaryota; kingdom Metazoa; phylum Chordata; order Ceratodontiformes; family Ceratodontidae; genus Neoceratodus; species Neoceratodus forsteri. The sequence continues at coordinate 882,210,622 of CM028136.1, forward strand.
AGATGATAACCCCTAGGTCCCTTTCCTGCTTGGTGCATTCTACATGTATATCCTCCTCCCCCAACTGATATACAGTTCCTGGGTTTTTGTTCCCCATGTGCATTATTTTGCATTTCTTTGCATTAAATCTCAACTGCCACTCCCTTGACCAGTCCTCAAACTTCTGCAGATCTCTTCTCATTCTACCCACACCCTCTGGCATGTTCACCCTGTTACAGAGCTTTGTGTTATCAGCAAACAGGCATATTTCCCCTTCTAGGTCTTCTATAATGTCACTGTTAAAGATGTTGAAGAGGACTTGACCCAGCACTGATCCCTGTGGCACCCCACTGGTCATCTTACCCTCTGCGGAGCGACAGCCATTTACCACCACCCTCTGTGTCCTGCTGTCCACCCAGTTACCACCCACTGCATCACTATCCTACCCACTCCCATGTTCCCCAGCTTGTTTAACAGCCTTTTATAATTAATAGAATGACACATAGATCTGCAGAATCTGATGACTGGACTATAAGAAAGAGGAGTTGGAGTTAATATTAAAAAAGGATAATATCAAGCTGTGTGCAGTAACAGAAACTTGGTGGAAAAAGGATGACTGGGGAACAAATATCGATGGTTACTAGCTGTTTTAGATGTAATAGGGACGGCAGACGGGGGGGGCTAGTACTGTATGTTCAAAATTACATTGTAGCATATGAGATTAAAACCCTAAGGGACCCTGAATTTGAACATCTTTTAGTCCAGATAGTGCTGCCTTGGGAAAAACAGATAGTGATAGGAGTCTATTACAGACTACCTTCACTGAAAACTGAAAAAAACACTTGAATTTATCCACTGCATTAGGGAATTGGACTCCTCTAAAAACCTAATTCTTCTTGGTAATTTTAATTTTAATGGAATAAACTGGAATTCCTGGACTCCGTCTTCTTCAATTGAAGTAGTCTTTTTGGAGGCATTGGATACACTAGCATTGCAAAACCATGTGGAGGGAAGTACAAGAAGTTCAAATACCCTTGACCTAGCCATTAATAACATGATAGATCAAATTAAAGGGTGTTGAGTCAGGGAACCTTTGTCTGGGAACGATCACAATATGGTAGAATTAGAGACTGAAATCAGAAGTAGAATTCAACAAGGAACGACTAAAATTAAAAATTATAGTAATGTAAATTATGATAAACTTAGGAAACTGGTTGGTGATTGGGACTGGAAGTCAAAGTTCATGAGTCTTGGAGTTGTAGCAATGTGGAGGGAACTCAAAGCGTTTCTTCATGATCTCATGGAAACTAAAATTCCTACAGTGGTAAAATACAATTTAAGGGTAAGATCTCATCTTGGCACAATAATAAAATCCATAGATTAATTAAAAGGAAAAACAGGGCCTATAAACAGCTCAAAAGGGACAACAATATGGTGTATAAAATTAAATATAAAATGAAACTAAGAGAACTTAAAAGGGAAATAGCTAGAGCAAAGAAGAAACTTGAATGAAATCTAGTAACAAAAGTAGCCGATAATCGAAAGGCCTTCTACGGATATATAGGATGCTTAAAACAAAACGATAACAAAGTGGGACCTCTACTGGTAGGAGATAATAAGGTAACTGATTTTAAGAAAATGGCTGAGGAATTTAATAAATATTTTAATAGTGTTTATTCAACTGGGCCTACTCCACATAGTGTGCTTATGAAAGAAACAGCTAGTTCAATGAAAATATCTACTGATATTGTAAAAGAAAATCTAATGAACTTAAAAGTAAATACTTCCCCTGGACCAGATGAGTTACACTCTAGATTTCTCAAAGAACTGGCTCCAGTCATATGTGACCCAATCCAGGCTATTTGCCAGTCCTCTATAGATAAAGGTGAGGTACCAGAGGACTGGGGGATAGCTAATGCAGTTCCAGTACTTAAAAAGGGGCCCAAATCAGAATGTTCGAATCATCGACCCATCAGCCTGACAAGCATAGTCAGTAAAGTATTGGAGTCTATTGTTAAGGAACACATTGAAAGGCATGTACCTGAAAAGGAGCATGTGAATATAAGTCAGCATGGATTTACAAGGGGTAGGTCATGTGTGACTAATTTATTGTCCTTTTTTGATTTAGTGAGTGCTGCTCTGGACAATTATTTATCAGTGGATGCATTATACATTGATTTTGAAAAAGCATTCGATACTGCATCACATCAGGAATTACTTAACACATCGAGTGAATTGAGGGTAGACTCCTATGTTATTAGATGGATTGCTGCCTGGTTGGCTGGAAGAAAACAGCGGGTCTGTATAAAGGGACAAATGTCTGACTGGTCTCCGGTGCCCAGTGAAGTCCTGCAGGGGTCGGTTTTGGGTCCAGTCCTGTTTAATATATTGGTCTCATCCATAAATTGTGATGCCAATGCGTGGCTTGCTAAGTTTGCAGATTATATGAAACTGGGTGTAGTAGTCACAAATGTACTGGATGCTGGATGCAAAACAATTGCAAGATAATATTGACCAATTATATAGAACAGCTACGGGAATAGACTAAAACTCAACCTAGCAAAGTGCAAGATAATGCATCTAGGAAGGAATAACCCAAAATTTAATTATAGTGTAAATGGAGTTGGTTTATTACCCACAGAGGTAGAAAAACACCTAGGAACATTGATTAATAAAGATCTAGAGTTTACTCATCTCTGCTCAGTTACTACAACAAAAGCCTATGGCATTTTGGCCTCTATTATGAGAAATATAAAAAGCAGGGAAAGGGATGTGATTGTGCCTCTTTATGTGTCCCTGGTTAGACCCCATTTAGAGTATGCTGGTTGTGTATGGCAACCCAGATTGAAACTAGATGTGAGGCACATGGAGGGGGTCCAGAGATGTGTGACTAGGAAGGTGAAGGGAATGGCAGGCCTCCCCTCTGAGGACAGACTGACGGAACTCGGTCTGTACTCACTGCAATATAGGAGCTATAGGGGGTATATATGTCTGACATATAGGGTATGTAGGGCACCAGACATTTGGGAATGTTTAGGTTTAAAACAAAACCAAATATTGTTACTAACCGGGGCCATCAGTATCAACTTATAGGTAAGATGTATAACAAAAATCAGAAAGGGGCATGGTTTTCTCAAAGTGTAGTGGCTCAGTGGAATGCATTGCCTAATTCAGTGGTTTCTAGTGAAACCATGAACCAGTTCAAATCAGCCCTTGAAAAATATGAATTTGAACATCTCCACCAGTCGAGTACATAAACTGCACAGGACGATAATGGCCTAACGGCTAAAGTACCTGATACTTCCCTATGATCCTATTATCTATGCAGCACAGTGTCAAAGGCCTTGCTGGAGTCCAGGTAGGCCACATCCACTGCACCCCCCCCATCCACCTCCCTTGTCACCCAGTCGAAGAATTCAATGACGTTAGCCTGGCACGACCTTCCCCCAGTAAAACCATGTTGCCTTGGGTCCTGTAGACTGTTGGCAATCAGATGTTCCACTATTCTTTCCTTTAGTAGTGTTTCCCATGATCTTCCCCACTACTGAGGTCAGACTGACTGGTCTGTAGTTTCCTGCCTCCTCCTTGTTCCTGCTTTTGTAAAGGGGGACCACATCAGCTGCCCTCCAGTCCCTGGGTACCTCCCCTGTTTCCAGTGACTGGCTAAACAGGGTTGCCAGGGTTTAGACACCACCTCCCTTAGCCCCCTCAGCACCCTGGGGTGTACCCCATCAGGCCCATAGCTTTATCGACTCTTATTCCTTCCAACTCTTACAGGACCCTCTCCCATAGAAACAGACTAGTATCCATTTCCATGCCCTGTCTGCCTTTTCTATTCCCTTCTGGCCCATTATCTGCTTCTCCTCTGTAAAGACTGAGCAGAAGTATCTTTTGAGGATGTTTGCTTTGCTGTTGTCATCCTCCACTCTACTCCCGTCCTCCCCATTAAGCCTCACTATCCCTCCTTTTGCCTTCCTTTTTTCTCTGACGTACCTGTAAAATGTTTTGTCTCCCCAACCACAGATTTTACAATACGTTCCTCTGTTTGTGCCTTGGCTTCCTTTACTGCCCTCCCTGTCTACCGTTTTTTCTCCTGGTACCTCTCCCTCCCTTCTGCCTGTGTCTTTTTGCACTGTGTGAGATTTTTTTGGTGTTCACTTTCTCCACTACCTCCTTTGAATACCATAATGGTCACCTGTTCCTTTTCACCTTGCTAACTTCTTTTACACATAATTGTGTTGCCCCTTGTTATCCCTGCTTTGAGTACTGCCCACTGTTCCTCCACCCCTACTTTCCTCCCTATTCCTGTTAGTGCCTCTTCCAAGCATTTCCCCATTTTTCCAAAATCAGCACTCCTAAACTCAAGGATTCATATTTTTGTGTGGCTGGGATCTGCCCCTTCAGTTATGTTAAACCACACTGACCAGTACTCACTGTTCCCCAGGTGCTCCCCTACTGTGATCCCTGCCACGCTGTCCCCATTTGTGAGAACCAGGTCCAGCACTGCTGCCTGCTGTGTGGGTTCCATGACCAGTTGTTTAAGGAAGGCTTCCTGTAGGGAGTCCAGGATAAACCTGCTCTTGGTTGATGCCACTGCTGGGAGGCTCCAGTCAACATCAGTCAAGGAGCATCTTGCCAGAATGGAATAGAGATGCCTGGGAGAACCAGATCTGGCCACTGCCTAGCCAGGCTGGGGAAAGGCATCTACTAAAGAGCAGTAAAGAGGAAATAATTATTCAGAGAATGGCTGAGCAGGTCTTTAGGAAAAAAAATATCCTTATCTGCCATGATGGATGTGGGAGGAGATAGAAGATAACCGAGAGGACTGGTTTATGGAAGAAGCCAGGAACACAGTTTGGTGGAGGTGGTACTGGAGTGGAAAGGCTGGAGCTGCTGAAATGGAGTGGGAGTGTCATAAGAGAATTAAAGCTTGGAGACTGGGGCACACCCTCCACTTAGAAGCTATAGTCATAACAGTTCTGGATGGAAATGAGACTGTCCATTCAACATCCATGAAACGTCCGGACGAATCTATAGTGTACTGCCACCATCCAATGTGGTATTCATAAAAATGTTCCTGGACATGCTAGATCCATAAAAAGTTGTCTGTGTTGGTATTAGAGACCCATCAGAGACTGTAAGCCATGGTCAGTGAGTCATATGTCTGCAGGCAATCGGCAGAAGAATCGGAAGATTGATGTGCATCATCCCCGCTGGAAGAACAGGGGATGTCCATGGTTGCAGTTTCTTCTTCTCTTTCTGTTGACTAGATGCAGAACCTGAACCCGAGGTCATGGGGAGTTTGGTGTTTTGAAGATGTCACCTACAACTGAGTAAGCCCGAGATCCAGGTCCTGTCTGGTTGCAGAGGTGAATCCAGGAGCAGCCTGCACATCTGAACTGGTAAGGCTATGTTTCTGTCATTTTCTTTAATAATTGTCTTTCTAAAGAGGCAATGAAAAAACACCCTCTTAGTCCTGTGGACTTGTTTCTGGACATTCTTCAGCAGGCCATGAGCCTGAATTCAAGAACTGTTTTGGACTGGTTATGCCATTTCCAGAGACATTCTTGGCTGGGAGTCCAGAGTAAGAGACATTGCAGCCCTAGTATGGACTCTAAGGTTCCACCCCCCTCCTTGTTTTGTGTCGCTTTTGTTCGTTTATACCATTTTTAATAAAAAAAAAACACTTTTAAAAAAAACCTTTTAGTCATGCAATATGTGCCTGTGTTTTGTGTTTTGCATGCTTTTCTTTTTTGCAGGCGCTTCTGGGAAAAGAAGATAAACAGGAGCATAGAGCTCCAGTCAAAGCTCTTGTGTGTGCTTCATGGTCTTTCTGAAATTGTTTTAAAATGTGCTAACAATGATGTCAGGTATTGTGTTTTACAAGTATAAAGTGTGTAGTTTTAAGTTTAAGAAATTCATAGCCATGCCATGTAATGTTAATGGTTTAGGTTGCCATTATAGTGTAGTATAGTGGGTAGTTAGCTATTCCTTAGTATCCACCCAGTGGTGGAGCTGGGTGAGTGCTTGAAGGAATACAGCCCATTGGCTCTGATCCATGGGGTGGGAATCAGTCCTGTCCCATCATGAAGTAGCCTCTGGTGGCCACAGATGGCTACTATAGAGGAAGTTCTTAGCTAGTTTGTCCTCTACAGCTAAAGGTTCTCCAACTGAGCTCCATGTCCTTTGTGGTGACCTGCTATGCTGATCATAGATAGGGAAGGGAGGTGCCACCCACCTGGTAGGGTGCCAGGGATGGATAGCCTGTATTGTAGTCCAAAGCCCTTGCTACAGACAGCAAGGTTTCCTGATGGTGGTGAGTGTAACACACAAGTTCCCCTGGGTTACTAGAATCCATCTTTTTTTTAGTGTAGTCTAAGAAGGACCTGGGCAGCACAAGGATAAAATCCCTGTAGGGCTCCTTTAAGCAAGCTGGTTAGCTATGCTGATCAGAGGGTTCTAAAATGGAATTTGAAACACTTGCAGCAGCATGACCCATGACTAGGAGGCTGCAGTTGATCGTTTGATCTGAGAAGGAGTTCAGAGTTCAGTTCGAGTGAGTTGGTCAGTGTTCTGCCTAGCGGTAAACTGAGTACCAGAGGGGAGCCCCCTCTTTTGCTTCTCACCTTAGTTCTGCAATGGGACAGTCTGGATGCTGGGTTATGTCAGCTACCGTTTTGTGTTTAGTGCCCCCTAGGGGGTGAATTCTTCAGAAATTGCCTTTGGGACTGGTAACAGTGAGTAGCTACTGGGGCCATCCCCCGGCAGTAAAGATCTGTGTAAGTGCTGCCTGTCACAGACTCACTCAGCAGGCCAGGCCCTCTACTCCCAAAGTACCAACCTCTGAACGCAGTCTTGTGAACAGTGTAACAGACAAAGTAACCCTCTTGTCAGTTTTTATGAGTTTGGATCAACCTTTGGTCTCCAGTTCTGGAGGGATTCAAACTGTTAACCTCCTGCTAGCATACCCAATGCACAGGCTCAGATTTATCTGTCTTCAGGGGGCCAGGTATCTTTGCCTACGGGCACCTAACCTGGTATGCAGAAATTAACCCATTAAAACTTTAATAAAGACCTCAGATTTAAAATGCTTCTCTTTCCAGTTTGGTATCACCATACAAGCTTATGTCTGCTATCTGCTGTAACCATAAATATTTCTTAGCAAAAGAAAGCAATTCAAAGACAGACCAGGTTTTCTCTAAAATTAGAGTTTTTACTAAAATATATAATAATACACCAAACATACAATACAGAACTCTTATATCACAAGACATACATGTCTTTAAACAAAACAAGGTTTAAAACAGTGCAATTCCTACAACAATATTTAGATTTTGTCTAGCTTTCTAAACACCTGTTTTCACTGCTCAGATGTTATCTTGGTCAGAATCAGCTAGAAGTGTCCCTGTAGTGAAAAACAATAATCTTTACAAGCTGAATTTGCCAACCCCTTTTTGGATGAGGTCATCCAGCTGATCCTCTGTCAAAATATCTAAAAAATATATATTTCTATAAAACCACAAGATGTCATTTCAAAGTATTTATTCTGCAACCTTAGCATAATTCAAGTTTCAAATGGCACTTTCTTTGATCTCATGCTGTACCCTCCTCACACAGGTTTCATATGAGCATTTCTGACCTCTCACCTCTGTATAATAACCTGTGTTTTCTTTTCAACATCATAAACACTTTTTATGATTTTCCCTCTTAACAAAGTTAACCCAAAACAACTCTGTAATTAACTCAGAGAAACAGGATCCTTGATTAAAGTCTTCCAGGTAACACATTGTCTCTAAAAACTGAGAGTGTGGTACATGCGGTCAGCAGTTCTTTTGGCCTGCAGCTGTGAGCTGAAATCGGTGGGGGGGGGATGAGTGAGGTCATTCCTAGTGCATTTGATTTTTCAGCAGAGACAGTCATTAATACATGTTATATAAAAAAATATATATTATATAGCACTCAGAACGGGCTGTCTATGTCACACTGCCCAGGACTGGTCTAGCCAGATCGAGCCCTACAGTCATGGGAATGCAATGTACTTTGGAATTTGTCACTTCAGAAATGGAAAAGCAGGTATGCCCATCAGCTAGGGGTGCCTAAAGGTCTTTGAACAATGGTTCTCTTCAGAGCTGCTTGATGGATAGTTTAAAAGCTAAGCTTACACCTTCACAGTAATGAAATGCAAAGTGTTTTGTCAGAACTAAAGTGGGACTGTTAAATGCAGATGGTGCTTTCACAGTTTGTGATTGGGTGTGAATAAAGTGTTGTCTGGCTTTTGACTGAAGCCAAGCTGCATGCTTCAGTCCAGTTCATGAGGAGAACCCTTTTTACACAATTTAATTAGGGAGTCAAGTGCTGGCCTCCCTGCTGGGATTGTATGTCAGGTGAGGGTAATTCTCCCACAAGAATATTGCTTTGGTAAACATATAGCACGTGTGTGTGCTCACATTTGGACAATCGCTGTCCTGGTCCATTTGCCCAGAAGCAGGATGAATGGAAAACTCAAACTGTTTGTAATTGTAGTAAATCACCACAGTGTTATGGATCTGGTGCACTGTGCTCTGCACTTGCAAATGCCCCTGAGGGCACAACTGTCTGACAGACCATCTTGTCAGAATAAAATCATACTGCATGACTCTGCTCTTCCTTGTGGACATTCAATCTGCATGAGTCCTGTCTAAGTTACTGCACCCCCTCCCCCGACTGTGTAGTTCAAGTTCAAGTTTACTGCAGGAATACTCCATTGAGCAAGCTCATTCACAAGGAGGTCCTGAGGCTTGTACAAAGACAAAAAAGAACATTACATAGTAAAGCAACCTTTTTTACTTGTACAGATATAAAGAAAAAGAGCATTACATAGTACGGCATCTTTAGTATGTGTATGTATGTATTACATAGCAATGTACAGTGTTATAAAGATGTGTACAATTACGAACATTTAGTAAAGAATGTACAGGCAATACAAGGTAGAGTTATAACTTTAACCCTGTTAGCTGCACTAGATAAGCTTGGTGTAAGGTGAAGAGGGTTGGGGGGGGTCAGTTAGCATGGGGTAATATATAGATAGGAGGCCTAGGGAAGGAAAGGGAAAAGGAGTAGATAGGAAAAATCCTAGATTTTAATTAGTCAAGGTATACATTTTGGAAGCTAGAAGGTTTCTTGGTCTAAGAAAGACTAGTACCAGTGGAGACGATAGCCAAGAGGCACACAAAGGGAAAGAGGAGGGGCTTAGCAGTTGCAAATATCTTTTATTTTTGATGCAATTAGCACTTTATAGAAGTCAACTGAGACAATACTAGTTAGTTTTAGTATAGATTGAAGTTGGCTCCATATAGTGGGAAGGGCATGCGAGATAGCTCTTTTGCCAAAGAAGGCACGAGTCCTAGGTACATCAAGCATGATAAAGTCTGTTTTCCTGAGGGAATATGCACTGTGGGAAATGCAGATTAAAGATGTTAGGTAGCATGGTAGTTTATGCAGGAGCAACTTAAAGGTCCAAAGCCCAGCATGAAACAGGCATCTAGTGGTGAGAGATGTCCAACTAACAGCTGCGTAGAGATCACAACGGTGAGTACAATAGGGGGAATTGGTAATGAAGCATAGCATGCGGTGGTAGAGGACGTCCAGCTTACTTAGACTTGAGATTGTAGCGGACAAATAAAATTAGGTCACAGTAGTCGAGTAGGGGAAGGAATGTAGCTTGGAAGAGCCTCGTACAGGTCTCAAGGAGGAAAGTAGACCTAATTCTAAAAAAGAATCCTTGTCTAATTTGAGCCTCCTGGATAAGTCATCAATGTGGTCATTAAAGGAGAGCTTATTATCTATCCAAATACCCAGATATTTGAATTTAGGTAAGACTTCCAAAGGTTCACTTAGTGATGTAACAATAAAGTCTTTTGGTAGGTCAGGGGAGGGACCAGAGGAGTTACTACGAGAGAAAATCATTGCTTTTGTTTTCTTAGCATTAAGGAGAAGCTTGGCTTTTATCAGGTTATTTTTGAGCAGAGCAAAGTCAGCTTGCAAAACATCCCTGACTTCAGATAAAGTTGAACCAGAGGTATACAGAACAGTATCATCAGCAAAGAAATGCAGTTTGGAGCTAGATATATGAGAATCTAGATTGTTGATGTACAATGAGAATAGGATCAGGCCAAGAATGGAGCCTTGGGGACTCCTCTGACAACTGGCAGAGAGGCAGAGAATAGGCCATATACTTTGATTTTCTGTGTTCTCCCTGAAAGGTAACTAGTAAACCACTGAGCAGTGGACGGAGTGGCACCTAAGTTAGATAGGCATGCGACTAAGAGGTTGTGATCAACAGTGTTGAATGCTTTATTAAGGTCCAAGAAGACTGTGCCAGTAATCATCTTGGCATCCACAGCAGAGATCCAGTCATTAGTTACTTTTTAGCCAGTGCTGTAATAGTGCTGTGATTTGTGTGGAAGCCAGATTGGGCTGGGTTTAGGAGTGAAAAGATTTGGATGTGAAGTTCTAATTGGTTATAGATCAATTTTTCAAAGACCTCAGAGAGGATGGGCAAGATGGAGATAGGCTTTTAGTTGTTCAGATCACATGGGTTCCCTGATTTAAATAGGGAGAGGATGTGGGCAGATTTCCAACAAGCTGGAACTAAGGCAGAAGTGATGGAGAGGTTGAAGATATGCAGAATAGGGGCAGTGGGATAGGCATAGCCACATCTAAGGCAGAAAGGTTCAAGACCGTCGTCCCCGGTGCTTTTCCTGGTATCAAGTTTAAGAAGTGAATCTTCAACTTCTTTATAGTTAAGCATATGCAACTGGAAGGGGCAGGATGAGGTGCAGGTTGTCGGGGAGGAGCGAGGATGGCTCTTCTCATAGCTAGCGTAAGGTGAGGCGTCAAAAGCTAGACCGGCTGTGACAAAATGGGAGTTGAGTTCCTTGAGTATTTGAGAATTACTTTCCACTGTCCTGCCATTTGTAAGTATCTTGGTTGGAACGGAGGGGGCAGCAGGCCACTCTTCAATAGGTTGGAGTGTCCTTCAAATTTTGTGTGTGTCCCTATTTGCCTGTTACATGGTAGAGACGTAGAAGTGGACCTTGGCAGAGTGAATGCTTATTACACAAGCATTCCTAACTGCTCTAAATGCCTGCTAATCTGAAGGGCTTTTGGACTGCCTGGCTTGAGCCCCGAGCTTGTCCCGGTTAGTAAGAGCTGCCTTAAGATCTGAGGTGAACCAGTGATGATAGTTTTTATGCACCTGACTTTGATAAGGGGGGCATGCTTATTTGTCAGAATGGCAAGGTTATCATTGAGGACAGAGACCACCTCATCGACATTTTTGGCAAGGTAAAGATCTTTCCATCTTACCTCACCTAAATCAGATAAGAAATTAGCTGCACTGAACTTGCGACAGGACCATATTGTTATAAATGTGGGCTGCTGACAGGCCTTAGTTTGAGATCTTATGCATACAACAGCCCTATGGTCACTCATATCATTGTGGGAAATTGCTGAGTGTGAGATTTTGTGAGGATGAGTGGTTAAGATAACATCTAAGAGGGAGCTATTGTCAATATTAAAGGTATTATTCCTTGTGGGTTCACTAACTAATTACACAAGACCAAGTTTGTCACAGAGAGATTTAAGTCAGTGAGATTTTGAGGTAAGCCAATCCATATTGAGATCTCCTAGGACTATTGTTTCTGTATTGGCAGTGGAGGTTAAGGATCTAAGTACATTTAAGATTTCAGAACCACCAGTCAGAGGTCTATAGCCCCCAATTATAGTAACGCACTGAGAGGACAGAAGGCGAAACTTCATAGAAACAATCTCAAATTCCTTAGATATCGACTTGCAACTATATATGTGACTGTGTACTTCCCTTTAGAGTAGATAACCACACCCCCACCTCGAGATTTCCTCTCTGCCCTGCATAGAATGTAGCCCGGGAGGGTAATTTGTTGGTTGGAATTAGCCTTTTTAAGCCAGGATTCAGTAATAATGATAAGATCCCAGTTAGTATGCGTAGCCCACGCTTGTAGTTGGACAAATTTGGTCAGGCTTGGTATATTGACTAACATCATTTTTGGTTTTTTTTATAATTCAATATACTTTTATTAACTTACATATTAAGTTTTCAATACACACTTGGGTAACCATTAGGCAAACAGGAGAATTACCCCCCAAACAATGTATATAAGAATCTTAAATTCTAACAGTTTGAACTAATATACTTTCCCAACACCCAGCCCTTCCATCCTCCCTCCACAATCTGTAAAACACCTCCCTAACACACCCTCCATCAAGTGTGTACACGCTCAGTCATCAAAATATATTAATAGAAAAAAACATTTTTCAGACCATAAATTATCATGGCTTCCATACAGTAAGTAAGGCATCTAGAGGACCCCATCTAGTCTTGTAGACTGTGAATGGTTATTCATGGTTAGAATGTGTTTCTCTAACCGGAGGGCAAATAACATTTCTTTATGCCATTCAATAATTGACAGGACTGACTCATCCATCCAATGTCTCATAATTAACTTGGCTATTGCCGAGATCAAAGCCAAATGTGCTTTTCTAAGATTGGTAGTACTCTCTGGAAATAGATATAGTAAACAAATCTCTGGAGTAATATAGGAATCCAGGCCCAACAAGGGGTCAAGCGTCCTTCTAATGGCTTGCCAAAACTTCTGGACCGACGTTCAGGCCCACAGCATATAGTATAGCATCCCAGTATGGTTTGTACATCTAGGACAATCAGGGGAAGGCCTACTTCACAGTCTACAACGTTTTAAATGCGTAAAATATAAATTATGCATGATATTGAAGTGTTTCAAATGCAATCTATCTTACTAGATAAATTTATACAAGATCTGCCTTAGCTTAGTCCAGAGGCTTTGTTCAGCACTAAGAGAAAATACCTGTAACCAATAATAGCAAACTCCTTGAAGCAGTCCAGGGTCAACCGACTGGATTACTTTATATGTTGCAGAGACTGCATGGGGTTCTCCAGCTGCCTGCAGGAGATTATTAAAAACATCAGCAGACCCCTGATTCATTCCCCCCCCCAGCCCAAATGAGCAATAATAGCCTTCTTGAGCTGTTCATACTCAAAAAAGGCTGTTACAGGCACCTTAAGCCAATGTCTGAAAAGAGCAAAGGAATTATTCTACCTTCCGCATATATGTCCATGACTCTTATGCTGCCAAGAAGAGGCCAAAAGGCCAGGAAATGGGTTTGTGTCCAATTTGAAAATGGGGATTTCCCACAACAGGCTGTTCCAACAAAAAATGTCAATTATGGGATAAGTGAATTTGCAGCTGATGTAAGGCCCTAATGGACCAACCTAGTGGGATATTCCGAAGAGGTTTTGGAATTGCTTTGGGACTAGTGTATAACTGGGCAAATAGGGAACAATGATATTGAGCTGCTAAAAATTGTTCAATATCTAACCACAAGGGTATATACTGTATGTTTGTCGCACTTCCCTGATATCTCCCTTGACCAGTATGACAGCCTGCTAAGGTGATGGGCACAATAGTATGAGAAAAAGGAAGTGACTGCTAGTCCACCCTGCTTTTTAGGTGCAGAGAGCTTCAAGTAAGAGCATCTAACACTCTTACCCTTCCAAAGGAAAGCTGTTAACATTTGGTGGAGTTTACAAAACCACTTTTTAGGAAGAAACAGGCCTAACATCCCCAAGGGATATAATACTCGGGACAAAACATTCATCTTGACAATATTTATTCTTCCCCATAAAGAAAGAGGAAGATCTCCCCATCTGTTTAAATCTAATTTAATTGTACTCAACAAATCTGTAAGGTTTAATTTAAGCATGGTAGGAATCTCTCTGGCAACCTTAATCCCAAGATATGTAAGGGACTTGGACTCTCATATCAAATTAGTGTTTTCAAGCACTGACCGGGAGGTATTATTATTTAGAGAGAAATCTTTTGTCTTAGACTCATTGAGCTTGCAGTGGGTAATGACAGAAAACCGCTCTATCTCGGCCAAAGTTCTGGAATGCCTGTTACAGGATGTTGGAGATGTAAAAGAAGGTCTTCTGCATATGCAGAGAGGGAATACCTTTGTGCTCCTATTTTAATTCCCTGGAGTTTAGGGGAGGTTACCAAACTTCTGATCGGGGTTCTAAGTAGAGATTAAATAATAAAGGGGAGTGGGGGCAACCCTGTCTGGTCCCTCTATGGAGTAGAAAGGGAGCAGACAGTATCCGGTTGCACCAAATCCGGGCTGATAGGGATGTATATAACAGTCTAACCCATCGAAGAAAACTTGAGGGGAGACCTAGATGGGCCAAGGTTACAAAAAGAAAATCCCAAGAAACTCTATCAAAAGCCTTCTCGGCATCCAGGAAGATGACTAACATCATTTTAAGACCCGGGGCAGCTGCAAAATCTGATGGGTAGGTGAGTTGCAGAGGCAGGCCAGGATTTAACTCAACATTTCCTAAGCAGAGGAGGATCAATAGTAGCATTTTCTTGAAGAATCTGCTCAGGAAGGAGACGGCTTAGAACCAACCATTGCCAAGGTATCTCCCCTGGGACTCGTAAAAAATAGAAATGTTATTTGCTCTCCCCCCGACTCCCTAAATAATGAGTCAGGTAATCGCCCTCCAGAAAAGGGTGAGGACTGTTGTTATGTTGCCGGGGGGGAGGGTAAGGTTACATTAATATGTATTAATCCGTAGTCTGAAATCAAAAGGCGGGCTCTGTGCTTGCTTGTATGTATAAGGGAATTGACTAACTGCTTGGAGATTAGTAAGAAGTCAGTTCTACTGAATGTTTGGTGTCTATTGGAAAGGAAAGTAAAATCCCATCCTTGAGGGTGAATCAACTTCCAGGAGTCCAAAAGACCCAGGTCCTCTACTAGTTTTCTGAATGCTATTCTGAAATGAGTATCCAAAACGCACGGTCTTTGGCTGTTCTTATCTAAGACTGGGTCAAATGCTTTATTGATGTCTTCCCCCTGTTATCAAGCTATGGTCAGGGAAATTAAGTTAACTGTTAAGGAATCAAAGAACTTATCTTCAGTTGGGAGCATATACATTACACAGCAGTATATTCTGATTATCTAGCTTTCCAATCAAGATCTGGAATTTCTCTTCGGGGTCAGGAATAATAATGTAAAAAAATGCAAGGCGTTGCATTTTGGGGCAAGGAATCAAAGAAGAGAATACTGCCTGGGGGGGATCAAGCTGGGGAGCACTGAGGAGGAAAAGGGCCTGGGGGTATTGATAACAGCAAGCATGAACAATACTGCCCAATGCAGGTGGGCGGTGGCGAAAGCAAACCGGATGCTAAGGTGCATATCACGCGGATTCACGTCCAGGCACAGGGAGGTGATTTTGCCCCTCTTCAGAGTGCTGGTTAGGCCTTACTTGGAGTACTGTGTGCAGTTCTGGAGGCCGTACCTGAGCCAGGATGTCA
Organism: Neoceratodus forsteri; assembly: GCA_016271365.2. Taxonomy (NCBI): domain Eukaryota; kingdom Metazoa; phylum Chordata; order Ceratodontiformes; family Ceratodontidae; genus Neoceratodus; species Neoceratodus forsteri. The sequence continues at coordinate 882,226,029 of CM028136.1, forward strand.
AGCTGCTAGAAGGAGTGCAGCAAAGGCGATGAGGATGATCCAGGGGATAGAGGGAATGAATTATGAGATGAGGCTAAAGGAACTGAATATGTACAGTACGCACTGGAAGAGATGCAGGAGAGGGGGGACATGATCAAGACATTCAAGTACCTGAAGGGTGTCAACAAAGGGGGGCAGAGGGGGTGTTAAAACTAAGGAGCGGGAGAGAGACTAGGGGACATGGGCTAAGATCAGAGGGGGGAAGATTCAGGAGGGAGATGAGGAGGCATTACTTCACAGAGAGAGTAGTTGCAAGGTGGAGCACACTACCAGAAGAGCGATATCATGCAAAAATGTGGCTGGCTTTAAGAACACTTGGGACAGGGTACAGGGGTGGGTTAGGGTGGGCGAGAAGAACAACAATGGGGGAAGGGGAAGCTGCCTGCTAGGGAGCTAGCTGCACAATCGAGCAGATTTTGATAGACCAGTGGGTCTGTTCTGCTGGCATCTTTGTTTGTATGTATGAATATGTATAGTTTAGTGAATTTCACCCCTTTTCTTATCAGTATTTCTGTGCATCTCCTTTTATTGTGTTGCTTGCATGCATGTGCAAGAAGCATATTGCTTTCAGCAGTTAGGGAGAATACCTAAATGCGTCAGGAAATTCGGGCCATGTCACCATGCAATCAGCTGTTTTAATGCATTACAAGCTACCAAAACAGCTAATTGGTGTCCCCATGGCGATGACGTCTCTGTCAGCCTCTCAGAGTCCCCAGGAAGGTGACAGAAAGCCGCCACCAGCCGTTCAGTACTGTATGCCTTCATGGTGAAACATTTCAATAAAAATAAAAAAAGCTGACGGGGTGCCCAATCCCCCTGTCGGCATGACCCCTTCCCCAGTTAACTAGAATTTGCAGCTTATCCAATAGGTATGGAAATGGGCAGACTGGGGGGGGCCAAGAGGTCCTTATCTGCCGTCAAAGTCTATGTTTCTATTTGCCAACAGGGTAGCCCAATCCCCATCGGCATAATGCACCTTCCCACATTTTTTGTTTACTGAGGGGGGTGCCCAATCCCCCCCTCGGATCATGCCTCCCCCCCCAGCACATTGTTTGACTGACGGGGGTACCCAGTCCATCATCAGCTCCACTGCCCCCCACAAACAAACTTCCATCTGCCACGCTGGGGGCCCACCCCAGCATGGCATAAGTCTCTTTGGCCATCGGTGGTGCCCAATCCCCCGTTGGCTCCACTGCCCCCCCAAACACACTGCCTGGTGCCATGCTGGGAGACCACCCCAGCGTGGCAAAAGTCCCCCGTCATCTGAGTAAAAAAAAAAAAAAAAAAATCTATAAGAAAATAATGGTCCCTTGTTGATTCTCTTGCCCCCTTCCCCCAACCCGCACCCACCCTCTGCATACCCCACCTCCTCACACCCACGCCTCACCCCACACTTACCTCCAGAGCCCAGCGCAAAAATCTTCGGTGGACTGGGAACACGTCTGCACTCTTCAAAAGCCAACTGCTAACTGAAGAAATGCCGGTAAGCTGTATAATGGCATAAATGTTTTTTTTTCCAACTTTGGTGCATATCTCAGCCATTTTGGGGAATGTTTTCACCAAATTTTCAACATGGGGTTCTTGGGACCCCACCTCATGAATTCAGTCACTGTCATTTTGTTATTCAGTCCCAAAAGGTGATTTTGCAGTCACTGTGTGGAACCACCTTTCAGGATTGATTAACAAAATGACAGTGTCACAGTTCATGAGGTAGGTCCCCAAAACCCTATGTTGAAAATTTGGTGAAAAAATTCCCCAAAATGACTGTTTTACAAGCGTGCATTGCGCAGTTCCTACGCACACTCGTAACTTCGAGCATTTTTAATATTTTCACTCCAGATTTTCAACACTGCCATTTTACCACACCTTCTTATGAACAGCACAGCTGTTATTTTTCACATCTCGCCCAAAATGTGTTTTTACACATGTAGCGCTCAATAGCATGGTTGGTGTGCAAAATCAATATTCAAGACAGATTAAGAAAATCACAGTGACGCTATTCATGAGCAGAATCTTAAACTGGCTATGTTGAAAATTTGTTGACAAACATCCATAAAATGACTGTGTTATGAACGTGCATTGTGCAATTTCCATGCACCCTCATAATTTCATGAATTTGTAATACTTTCAACACTGGCATTTTTCCACACCTCCTTATGAACAGTACAGCTGTCATTTTTCACACCCTGGCCGTAATGTGTTTCACACTTCCAGTACAGAATAGCATGGACACTGTGGGGAATCAGTGTTTGGAACAGATTAAGAAAATCACAGTGACAGTGTTCATGAGTGGAGGTCCCAAAATGCCTGTGTTGAAAATCTAGTGTAAAATATCCCCAAACTAATTACATTATGGGTGTGCATTGCGCAGTTTCTACGCACACTCGTGACTTCACTGGTTTTTTTATATTTTCACTCCAGATTTTCAACATTGCCATTTTTTACACCTCTTTATGAACAGTACAGGTGTCATTTTTCACATCCTTTAGAAATGTGTTTTTGCATCTGTGGTGCCAAGTGGCGCAGTCACTGTGCAAAATCACCTTCCGGCTAACAAACTGATAGTGTCACTGTTCATGCGGTGGGGTCACAAAAAGCCCATGTTGAAAACTAGGAGTAAAAATACCAGAAACACCCAGGGTGTTAGAGTTTTCAACCATAACGCCCTACCCTGAAGGGACTGACAGGCGTCAGGGGTGTGATTTGGGATTGTCGACAGTAATGCTCATGCCATTCCGCCCCCACCCTGCAGCCAGTGGCAGGCATCGAGGTGTGCCTTGGACCCTTTGGCCACAGAGTTCACCCCATTCTTCTATACTGCATCCATTTCAGCGTATTTCCTTATTGAATGAGGTGATTGTAAAGTCTGAACACTCCAAAGCACACCTCGACACTTGTAAGTGTCTGCAGGGTAGGGTGAGGTGAATTGTCATGACCGTTATGGGTGACGACCCAAAGGCACACCCCAATGCCTGTCCATCTCTGCAAGGTGGGGGTGGAGTTGGCATCAGTTCAATATGTCTCTGCCATTTCTATACTGCTTCTGTCTAACTCCTGCACTTCCACTGCTAATGGCAGCGAGCAACACTTGGCATTGACAAATGTTTGTTATTATAGCAGCTGTATTCAATTCGACCAACCCAGGATCTTAGCAATTTGTTAGGTTCTAGCTGCCAAAGGTGTGTTTCCTGTAAAAAGGCACTAGTGTTCACCACAAAAATACAAACCCATAGCTTGGTTTGTAGTTTAAAAATACTTTATTCCATAAAAATACACAGCACTTACTTCACCAGCGTCTGCCAACATTTCACCCACTGGACCGTGGACTTTGTCAAGGCATGGCCAATGTGGCATACACCTCCTTTTTAAATCCTAATCTTAAAGTGGAATTCTGCAATCCCAATTGTAGTTGACATAGTCTTTATAAAAGAAACAACTTTTTTTCATATTTATACATAAATAAATCAACATGCCACATTACCAAGCAGCAAAAAACAAGGAATAAAAAAGGTGCTCAGATAAATAACACCAAAAAAACAGATGAATGAAAACATAGGAAAAAGAAGAGCGGGGAAGGGAAAACAGATTGGAAAGTGTTTTTTTTTTTTCAGGTATCTATTTATGCTCCTCGCTTGTCAGACCCCATCTGACTGACCACTCCAGACCCGTCACCTGGAATTACCAGTGCTTACCTTGCCCAGCCTGGGAGCGGCGCCTGCAGGAAGTTGGTCTTCATCCTGCTGACCAGCCTTTTCCCCTCCGATTTTCTCCCAGAGGCTCCAGGAGTATGAATGCATGCATGTGGAGGTGTGAATGCACTGCACAGTCCCAGTTACGACCCCTTTCCCCCACCCCATGGCCTAATGCCTGGGCACCCTTTGAGCCCGTGCTACCCTTAGCCTCCACTGGGGGTTGCCATCAGCTGAGGGATGCCGTGCTACCTCCCCAGAGAGGAGAGCTTGCCTGCTGGCAGCTCCATCCAGCTCCTCCCCCCCCCATGCTGACCTCCGATGGCCTGGGCTCATTCCCAAACCCAGGTCACTGGCGTGGGTCAAGGTAAGGTGCCAGCGCCTCAATCCTCTACCCCATCAGGCTGGCGGACTGAAAAGTATTTTTAACTACAAACTAAACTATGGGTTTGTGTTTTTGTGGTGCACATTAGTGCCTGTTAGCCACTTTTTTCTTGCCGCACTTTATTTTGAGTGTGCTCCAGGCGTGGATTCCCTTAGTTGCCCTGGTCATTTTGCACTGATTTTCCTGTAAAAAGGCGATATCAGCCTTTACAAAAACACAGTTCAGTAGCTCAGGATATACAAAAACTTTGTGGTGTGCATATCCAGGGCTTACAGTACCGGAATGAGGACGCACTAACCACTGAAAATAAACCGGGTTAACCAGAATGAGGACACACTGACCACTGACAATGGGCAGAAGAGAATCAGCACCCACAGTGCTTAAATAAATAAAGTTTTAAGTACCAGCTTAAAATGTGTATACAAGTATCCAGCATTGATTTTTAAAATTCAATGAAGCATACCGCATCAGTTAACATCCACAGAGTGTACTGGTCAAACATTTCTTTAATTCTTCTCTTGGCATGAAAAAGCAGGTCTCTCATACCAGTCATAAATGTCACCAAGCCCTGCAAAATACTGTATTGCTGTCATACAGTATAACAAATCTTAGTGCTGGCTCTGCGCTTCTATGCAGCTATAATATCGTGAGACAAAACTTTGCAAATACAGACTAGAAATGCAAACAACATGCTAGTTACCGATCACAAAACAATGCCACACAGAGTTGGCTACACAATACAGAATCAAAAGGGAGGTTTTCTGTGTCCGGTTAAGAAGCTATGAAGTAACTATTTAAACCCCTAAGTGGTCACAGTAGTTCTAACAGCTATCAAATATTTCTATAGGAACAATAGAAATAATACATTGAAATCTAATCTAACACAATGCTTAGATGAACACTAAGCAAGCAAAAACAATTTTATAGTCTATGTATGTACTGTCTAGACATGAAAAGAAAACGAACAAACAACAACAAAAAATCAGAGCAAAAATTAAGTCTGTAAATCAGATATTTTCCTGGAAAAGCATAAAGTATTAAATTGAGAAGTTAACTATTTAAACAGTTCATACAGGGTAGGATGGAGCCTACCCTCAGAGATGCAAACAACACCAAACCTCTAGAGTCCAAGGTGCTGGTAGTCGAAATTCACTTTATCCAAATGACATTAACTTAGGCTGTTCTGCTTTAAAGTTTAAGACGTTTTTCTTCATTGCGAAATGATGTTCTTTGTTAGTCAGAGAGATGATGTTTAAAGTAATTTAAAGAAAGAAAGCTCCTTAGAGCTGAATTAGCCAAATTAAATGTGTGTGTGTGGGGATGAGGACAACCGCATTTAAAAATGTATTTACTTTCCTCTTGACCTTGTCTTAATTTATTTATTTGTTAGCTTTTTTAAATAAGCAAGCACACTAGACAGCCAAGTGTCTATTTTCAGGTGTGACCCGGGAGATTACAAGGTACATACAGGAGCATCAGGCACATAGGTTACATCAAGAGGTAGATAACAGTATAGTACAGGCATGGACGACAGATTTCTACATGTAGGGTAAACCATACCCTCAGGTGGGTATGGTAGTGAGTTACATGAGTTGTACAAATTGTGGGGAAGAGGACAGGGGAAAAACATAAAAATAGACTTTTGCAGGCATACTGTACAGGGGTGGGTGGGCAGAGAAGGGACCCAGTTCCTTTGGTACATCAGATGGCAATGGGCTTGCCAGGTGGACAGAGTGCATGCAATAACAGGGGACTCATCTCCTGACAGTCGAGCCAGGTTTTAGCGGCTCAGGTGCAGATACAGGCAGAGGCTGATTTTAGGAGGCCCCATAGGGAGGCTTTGAAGCAGGGATGGGAGGGGGAGGAGCTAGTGCTGGCAGGAAGGGAGTTCCACAACCTGGGCACATAGGCAGCGAAGGCCTGATCACCCATTTGTGTGCGAGTTTTAGGAACCAGGAGGACCTGAGAGTCGCTGGATCTTAAGTTGTAGGAGGGGTTTGTGTGTTGAGGGATATGGCGAGTGCAAAAGGGATGGCAGTTCTGACAATGTTGTCGATGAAGTTGCCAAGGACAAAGGTGCGGTGGTTTTCCAGAGGAAGCCACTCAATCCAGCAGTATAGCTCACAGTGCTGCGTGAGGTGTGGTGCAGACAGTGCAAAGTGGCATGCATTGTTGTTTACTATGTCCCATTTTGAGAGACTGGTTTTTGGGACATGGGCAAAGGATACCAGACCATAGCAGAGCTTGGGTAGAAGGACCCCACCCCCGGCTAGGTCAAGATGAGTGGCTGAGGTGAGACAACTTTTTGCTCTGTATACTAGGCCCAGCTTGCAGTTGGTTGCCTTGCAAGTGTTGCAATTGTGCAGTGTGAAGTCCAGTTGCGGGTCAACGGTTACCCCCAGGTACTTGACAGCATCTGCAACATGCAAGAGGTAACCATCAGATCCTGAGATTTTTAGAGGGGCAGGGCAGGCTTTTGTCTTGGCCGTGGAGCCAAACAGCATGGCCTGAGTCTTTTTAAGGTTGATGGTTAGCTTGTGGTCCTCAAGCCAGGTCTGAATTTGGCTAAAGTCAGAGTTTAACTGGGTGTTAATGGCACTGATGTCCCGGGAACTAGCCAGGATGACGATAAAATCTGCAAGCTTTGTTATGCTAATCTCCCACTGAAGAGGATAAAGGTGCTACTCAAAATATGGGATGGTGTGACCATCTCAGCACCCTGAGATTCCAAACAAAACATCTAGTGCATTATGCAACGTGATCAAATTAAATCAAAAATCAAATCAAAAATCTTTATTTTACCAGGTGAAACACCTTTGAGTAAACTCATTTACAAGATGGACCTGGACAGGTACATGATCAAACACAGACTAATATTACAAAAATTAAACTAATGCATTACGTACACTAGAATAAGATAGATTTGTAAATATGTACACTAAGAGAACACTTATAGATAGCAGTCAGATAGCAATATAGGCATTGAACATACCATCAGAACAAGGCGGTGCGGGCAGCCATGCAGGGAAGGGCAATGGTTACGTGGAACAACTAAGGTGGAGAAAGGAGGGAGGAGGATAAGCGAGAGTAAAAATCACATTGGGTGGGTCAGTGGATGTCAAACACAGGGTACAATATCTGATGTTAGTATACCTTTAGCCAAAAATCAAGGAAAGCAATTGTAGGACTCCTTAACGGAAAGTGCATATAGTGATTTGAATGCTGACAGATTATTATGGCAGGCTATTCTCACTTTTTTTTTTGAGTTTATTACAGAGTTGAGGAAGTGCATAACTTATTCAGGCCCTGCCAAACTGTGACTTGACTTTGGGGCTAGTGAGAGAAATGTAAGAGGAACTTCTTAGAGCATCACTACCTAACGTACAACAGGGTAAACAACTTGAAATATACTGTGGGAACTTCTTAGTGATTGCTCGGAAGGTCCAGAGCGCAGCATTTCTTTGCCTTCTGAATTTAAGGGAGGACCAACCCACTAAGGAGTAATGGGAGCAATGGTGTGAAGAATACAGTGCTCCAGAGACAAATCTTAGGGCTCTGTGGTAAAGAGTATCAGGTTTGGTTAACTCTGTGTTAGGAGCTTGGCCATAGAGGAAATCAGCATAGTCCAAGACAGAAAGAAAAGTAATTTGGACCAGCCTTTTTGTAGCATCCTGTGTAAGGAGGTGCTTGATCCTGAATGTGAGACCAAGTCTCCTCTTAAGCTTTTTGGACATCTCCTCAATATGGTCCAGGAAAGAACGTCTGCAGTCAGTCCACACCCCCAGTTATTTTAATTTAGTTACAAAGTCTAGAGATTCACCTAAAAGAGTCATAATTTGTGGTGCCGCTTCTATTGAGGCGGGATTTATTGAATTGACACAAGGTGAGAAAAGCATTGCCTTTGTTTTTTTAGCATTCAAGAGTAATATTTGGCTCAGAAGGTTTGATTGCAGATGATTAAACTCTAGTTGGAGGTCCGTGCAGGTGGATACTGGGGTTGGTCTGGGGATGTGAAGGACCATGTCATCTGCAAAGAGATGAATATTGGCTGTTTTAATTCCAACATCTTTGCTATTAATATACAATGAGAAAAGTAGGGGTCCCAATATGGAATCCTGGAGCACACCCCTCAACAAAGGTTGTGTTATCCATGGACTAGCACCCCTGATTGGCCCCCTACCTCACATACAGTAATACTTAGGGTGCAGGCACTTACCGTATAAGCATAAGTGTCAGGATCTGAGTTTTACTGTATTTTCTACCAAAGAATCATACTGCATTTGCTATTATCTAATTGTACCACTTGGGAGACTCCTCCATTTACACCATTGTATAATTATTAGTTAGACAATGATGCCATCTTTAGTTCTAGTGCAGAACAGCAACTATGAATGTTAACACGTATGGCCTCCATGAATGCAGGTCCTTTGTTTAGTTATCTTGTTTTTATGATGGCTCAGCATGCTTTCCCAGGCTAGTAAGAAGTCAGGATATTTGCCATTATCCAATGATGAGACTTCTATATATCTTTTTCATAGTTGCCATGGTAATTATCAGGGGTATTAGACCCTTTGCATTGCACCTTTTCTCTGAGAAGAGACTTGCTGCTGTCTATAGGTAAGAAAGATTGGAGGTATTCAAAGAGTGTTTATCACTGTGATTTGGTTGTAAGCCTGCTTTATATACCAGAAATAAATCCCTTTATGTGCTGGACACCACTTGTCTGTCATTTCTTGACTTTTGTGCAGTTCCAACAAGAACCTGAGAAAGGTAATTTTATTACCAAGTTACAGTTGTAAGGGCAAAAGTTACCCCTCAGCTTTAACCTGTTGAAGTCTCATCATTAGGTAACTAGACAACCATGTCAGAGAAATGGAGTCCAGACCAATATTACGAAGTGTAGCGAGAAGCAAGTCATGATCAACAGTGCTGAAAGCCTTGCTTAAATCAAGGAAAACAGCGCACACATAATTCTTGTTATCTAGGGTACTCTGCCAGTCATTTGCCACCTTTGCAAGAGTAGATATTGTGCGATGACATGGCCTGAACCTTGACTGTTCTGGATTAAGCAGGTTAGAGGAGTCCAGATAGTTCCTAATCTGAGTGTTCACTAATTTCTCCAACAGTTTAGAGAGGATAGGAAGTGAGGAAATCGGTCTGTAGTTATTTAGATCACTAGGCTCTCCAGATTTAAATGAAGAGATGACCTGAGCTATTTTCCATATTGGTGGAATGTCACCCTGTGAAAGAGACAGATTGAAAAGATGTGTAATTGGAACAGCCAGGACATGGTAACTAAGTTTTAAAAAGTACACCTCAATACGGCCAGCACCAGCACTTTTTCTGGTGTCCAACTGTAGCAATAATTCATCTAGATCCTTTAAAGATATGGGCTGGAAGAAAAATGTCATGGCTTGAGCAGGGGATGTCAGAGACTGGACAAGTTGTGTCATTGGTATGCAGTTGAGTATGTAGATTACTGGCTGGGAAAGAATCAACCGCTAGCCCAGTAGTCACAAAATGATTATTCAGTAAGTCGAGTATCGTTAGTTTATCAGTTATAAGGGAGCCACCGGATGATATTTTGGTAGGGAGGGAGTTGCATGATGCGTGCCCTTTGATATCCTTAATAGTTTTCCAAAATTTAGCTGAACACTTGGAGGAGGTGTCCAATTCAGTTCGGAAGTAGTTGGATTTCTCGGCTCAAACAAGCTTTGTACTGTGGTCCCTGGCCTTTCTGAAAGCCAGCCAGTCCGAAGGTAATTTGGTTTTCCTGGCTATCTTCCAGAGTAGAGCTCTTCTAAGCAGCGCAGCTTTCAAACTAGCTGTAAACCAAGGGCAAGATTTTTTCTTAGTACAGGTTTTGGTTAGGGGAGCATGTTTATCAATTACCCCTAAAACAAATGCTGTACGATGTCATAGGCCGTGTTCACAGTTTTAGCCAGGTAGAAAGCTTGCCAACTGAGAAAATTCTGCAAGTGAAAGAGAAATGCATGGGGGTCAAGATTGTGACAGCACCTTTTAAATAAATACTGGGAGGTAGAGGGTGGTTCTGGTACAGCCCTCACGCAAGCAATGAAACAATGGTCACTGAAGTCAGTGAAAAATACTCCTGAATGTGAGAACAGGTGTGGTTTATTCACCAAGATGATATCCAATAAGGATCTGTCACTAGGGTTTCTTTTATTCAGGTGTTTTGCTTCCTGTATAAGTTGTGAAACCCAAAGGTGTCACAAAGGTCTTTGAGGGGTTTGGAGAAATTGGAAAACCAACCAAGGTTGAGGTCCCCCATAATAATGACCTCCAAGGATATGGAACCAAGCACACTATTCAGGTGGTTCAGAATCTGTATCCCTACTGAAGGGGGTCTATAGCACCCTAACACAGTAAGAGAAATGAAGGAAGAAAGCTGAACCTTAAGAGCCAGGCCTTCAAACTCGTTGGGCATTGTGGCAGAGATTAAAAGAGACGTTAAATTTATCATGAACATAAATCGCTACACCTCCACATCTCGACTGTCTATCAGTTCTGAATATATTATAGGGAGAGATGTTCACCTCATAATCTGAGGTGTTGGGTCTGAGCCAAGACTCAGTGACCAGCAAAACATCCAGCATAGTGTGGCATAACCAGGCCTGTATGGAGTCAAACTTCTTCAGAAGACTGCAAGCGTTGATATGCAGTAGTCTCATACCTTTAATACTGGCCAGTTCAGATGGAACAGAGATAACAGGGGAGACCAGGATTTAACTTGATGTTGTGTGAGCAGAATAAAAGAAACAACAGGAATTTTTTGATCGCACTTAGGAGCATTCTGAAGGACCTAGCACATTCCCACTTGGAGGGATACAGATATTCACGAGGAAGGTCATATGAGCGGATACTAAGAGTACCCATGGATGCATAGATGAGCACCCTGGCCTCATAGAGCCAAATAGGCAGTGGAGAAGATATGGGTGGACTAGGAAAGTTGTACCTAGAAAACAATGAGGCTAGAGTTCCATTGTACCACAGTACTTGTTCATGTAAATCTAAAATAGGGAGCATAAGCATTAAGATGTAAGGGTTGTATACCCTTCAGATGGCCATAGGGTGAAAAACAGGACATTAATTATTTCCACTGTAGGCCTTCTGGCTCTGTACAGAGCACGTTTAAGAGAACATAATAGGAAACCTGTTGCAAACATTAAAGTGAAGAGGGTCCCCATTGTCACATGCCAATAGTACCTTATTGGACAAACTAAATCACTGGACCCTAATTAATCTAAGAAGGGAATGTGAAGAAGATGGAATAACAGCACCACACTGAGATTCAAAGCCATACTCAGAAAATAGTAGGACAAGGAGCTGAGCAGGCAATAGCAAAGCAATCTCAGAGGGAGCTGACAGTGAAAGATTTTTTACTTCGGTCTCGCTGCAATAAAGAACTAAAGTCTCTCTAGTGGCAGAACTTTATAATCTGCTAATAGAAAACTGGACCCAAAAATAACAATCATTTGTCAATGCCGAATGCTTGCTTGCTGGTATTAGCATTGGAAATGCAGGAGTTAGACAGATGCAGTGTAGGAATGGCAGTGAAGTATTGAACTTCACGTCAACCCCACCTCCACCTTACAGAGATGGACAGGCATTGGGGTATGCGTTTAGGTTGTCACCCATAACGTTCATGCCATTTCACTGCACCCTATCCTGCAGACACTGACAAGTGTTGAGGGTTGCCTTGGGGTGTTCGGCTTTACAGTCATCCCACTCCATAAGGACATATGCTGAAATGGGTGCAATATAGGAGTATGAGGTGAACTCTGGGGCCAAAGAGTCCAAGGCACACTTCATAGAAACATAGAATTTGATGGCAGATAAGGACCGCTTGGCCCACCCAGTCTGCCCATTTCCCTACCTAATGGATAAGCTGCAGATCCTAGTTAACCAGCAGCCTACTTCTTTCTACCCCCACCCCTAGAATTGCCTTATGATTGTCCCATGCGTGCTTGAATTCAACCACTGTTTTTGACTCCGCCTCCTCCGGAAGGCCGTTCCATGCATCCACAACCCTCTCTTTGAAAAAATACTTCCTTACATTACCTCTGAGCTGCCCTCCCCTCTATCTTCAAATTGTGCCCCCTTGTTCTTGTACACCTCTTTTTTTGAAAGATGCTACCCTCTTGGACTTTGTTGATTCCCTTGAGGTACTTGAAAGTTTCTATCATGTCCCTCCTCTCCCTCCTTGCACCTCGATGCCTGTGACTGGCTGCAGGGTGGGGGGGGTGGGAGTGGAATGGCATGAGCCTTACAGTCAGCAATCCAAAGGCACACCCTGATGCCTGTCATTCTGTACAGAGTGGGACGTTATGCTTAGAAACCCTAACACCCTGGGCATTTGTTGGTATTTTCACTACAAATTTTCAGCATGGGCTTTTTGTGGCCCTCACCTTATGAAAGCATTTTGGAACTCTTCTCATGAACAGTGGCACTGTGATTTTGCAAATGTGTCCCGAACTTTGAGTTTCCACAGCGACCGTGCCATTGTGTGCCAGATGTATGAAAACACAGATTGGGCAGGATGTGAAGAATGACAGCTGCACCATTCATAGGGAGGTGTGAAGAGATAACAATGCTGAAAATCTGTAGTGAAAATATTTAAAAATGCTCAAATCTCCGAGCGTACGTGGAAAGTGCGCAACGCATGTGAGTAACATAGCCATTTAGTGGAATTATTTCACCAAATTTTCAACATAGGCATTTTTGACCTCTGCTCATGAACACTGTCACTATGATTTTCTTAATCTGTCCCGAACATTGATTTCCCACAGCAACCACACTATTCTGCGCCAGATGAGTAAACCCATATTTCAGGCAGGATGTGAAAAATGACAGCTGTACTGTTCATAAGGAGGTCTGAAAAAATGCCAATGTTGAAAATCTGGAGTGAAAATAATACAAATTTGTGACGTTACGAGGGTGTGTGGAAACTGCACAATGCACACTTGTAACACAGTCATTTTATGGACATTTGTCACCAAATTTTCAAGATAGGCATTTTAGGACCTCTGCTCATGAGCAGAGTCACTGTGATTTTACATATGAACATACATACAGACATATGAACATACGAATCTGCCAGCAGACCACACCAATCAGTCTATCTGTGTCTGCCCGAGTGTGCAGCTAGCACCCTAGTTTACAGCTTCCCCAGCCTCCTCCCTCTCAGTTCCTTCCCCGCTTGTCCCAGCCCCTGCCCCCCTGATTCTTCCTCTTGCTTTATCCCACTCCTTTTTAAAGCTATTGATTATCCTACATGTTACCGCCCCCTCTGGCAGTGCATTCCAACTAGACACCACCCTCTCAGTGAAGTAGTGCCTCCTCATTTCCCTCTTGAAACATCCCCCTTCCAACTTTAGTCCGTGCCCCCTCGTCTCTCTTCCACTCCTCAGTTTAAACACCCCCTTGGTGCTAGCTTTATTTACCCCCCTCGGGTATTTAAATGCTTCAATCATATCCACCCTATTCCTCCTCTCCTCCAGTGTATACATGTTCGGCTCCTTCAGCTTAACTTCATATTCCTTTCCTTCCATGCCCTTTAACATTTTTGTTGCCCTCCTTTGCATCCCCTCCAGTAACTTTATATCTCTCCTCAGGTATGGCCTCCAGTATTGCACACAGTACTCTAGGTGTGGTGTGACCAATAATCTGTGGAGAGGTAAGATCACATCCATGTGTCTGGATGAGAATCCCCTTGCGATGCACCCCAGCATCCTGTTTGCCTTCGCTACTGCTCTTCTGCACTGGGCCGAGTTGTTCATGCTCCCAGTTACCAACACCCCTAGGTCCTTCTCCTCTTCTGTGATCCCTAACCAACAGTCCCTCTTCTGGTTCTTAGCCCCACTTCTTTGCGTTGAATCCTAGCTGCCACTCCACCGACCATGTCTCTAGTTTGGGTAGGTCCCCCTGCAGTTTTTCCCATCCGTCCTCTTCATCCACCACTGCCCCCAATTTGGTATAACCTGTGAACAGACTAACCCTGCTTCCCACTCCATGTGCTATATTGGAGATAAAGAGCCCAAATAGTACTGGGCCCAGCACTGACCCCTGCGGCACCCCGCTTGTCACCGCTCTGGGTGCCGAGAGCTCCTCCCCACCACCACCCTCTGCTCCCTCCCATGTAACCAGTTCTCTATCCATTTAGCCAGCTTTTTTCCCACCCCCATTGCCGTCAGTTTCCCCCCAGTCTCCCATGAGGCACTTTATCAAAGGCTTTACTGAAGTCCAAGTATAGGACATGTACCGCATGGCCCCTGTCCAACTCCCTTGTCATCCAGTCATAATACTCTATTAGGTTGGTTTGACAAGACCTCCCTGAGATGAACCCATGTTGCCACCCATCTTGGAGGCCCTTGCTCTCTAGGAATGCCACCAGCCTCTCTTTCAGTATCGGCTCCATAAGCTTACCTACTATGGACGTGAGACTTACCGGCTGATAATTTCCTGGCTCCTCCCTAGGCCCACTCTTGTGTATGGGCACCACATGGGCCATCCTCCAGTCCTGGGGCACACACCCCGTTTCCAGGGAGGTGTTGAACAGATCTGCCAGCGGCTCAGCCAACAGCTCCACCATCTCCCTCAGCACCCTGGGGTGGATGCCATTGAGACTTGGTGTCTTATCCACTCTTACTGCCCTCAGCCCCTCAAGCACCCTACTCCCTGTGATCACTTTGTCCGTCACTTCCTTTCCCCCCTTCCCCACCCCCCAGCCCATTCTGGTAGTGGACCATCCCTCTCCTTAATGAAAATGGAGCAGAAGTATTCATTTAGAATTTCCACTTGCTCCTCCTCCTTTTCTACCCAATCCCTTCCCCGCTTTATCATCGCAATATGTTCCTTGCACTTCCCCTTTTCTCTGACATACCTAAAAAAGTCCTTTTCCCATCTCTTTATTCCCTGTGTGGACCTTAATTCCCTGGAGGCCTTAGCTTTTTTCACCCTCCTGGCCACCTTCCTTGACCAACTCCCGAAAGCCTCCTTATCCTTTCCCTGTTCTCCTATACTTCCAGTATGCAGCCCTCTTTGTCCTCACCTCTTGCAGCACTTTCCTGTTCAGCCAGCATGGTTTCTTGGCTGTGCTCTTCTTACTCCTGGCCCTGGTGCAGGCTACTGTGGCTTCTGTTAGCCCAGTCCTTATGACTCCCCACTTTTGTTCTGCATCCATCCCCGGCCTTATATTCTGGAGTCTCCCTAGCAGTATTGCTCCCATCCCCCCAAAGTCCACCACCTTAGTGCCCGTGCCTATTGTCTCTCTGCCCAGCGTGAGAACGAGCCACACTGTTTGGTGGTCGCTACCTGCTAGTGGTCCTCCAACCATACCTCCCTCACCACCTCCCCATTTGCCAGTACTAGGTCCAGAGTGCTACCAAGCCTTGTAGACCCACTTACCAATTGTGTCAGAGGGCCGTCCTGGAATGTATCCAGGAGCACCTACTCCCTGGTACTGCTAGTGGCCGGGGGGTGCTCCAGTCAACCTGTGGCAGGTTAAAATCCCCCATTGTCGCTACACTTCCCTTTCTATACACCCTCCTTATCTGCTCTGCCAACTCCCCATCCAGTTCCCCGGATTGGGCTGGTGGTCTGTACACCACTCCCAGCCTCAGCTTTCTGCCCTTTGAGTCCAGAAGCTGCACCCAAAGCGCCTCTGTCCTCTCCTCTCCTCTTCTCCCTCATCCCTTAAGCATTTAATCCCTTCCCTCACAAAGAGTGCATCTCCTCCCGCCTTCCAACCCCCCAGTTCCTCCCGTATATCCTGTATCCTGGGATTGCCAAGTCCCAATCATGGTACTCTGCGGCCCAAGTCTCTGTCACTGCAGCAATGTTCACCTTGCCCTCTGAAAGGAGCTCCTGAAGCTCTGCACTTTTGTTCCCCATGCTTCTTGCATTGAGAGAGACCCCCTTCCACCCGTACCCCTCCTTCTCCTCACTCTTCTCCTCCTCCTCCTTGGCCTGTGTCCCTCCTCCCTGTAGTCCACACACTTTCTCCTCCTTATTCTTACTGGGTGGTGGTGCCTTCTGTATTACACTCAGACCACTCTGCCCACCCCCTCCCAGGGTTACTACACCTCTGCCTTTACCTATATCTAGGGGGGTGAGCTCATTAGGCTCCCCTGTCCGGACCTTTCTACCACCCTCAGTCTTTTGGACACCCCCCCAGTTTAATTCCACCTTAGTAGAGATATACCCCATAATCCTGCCTTTAATACTCCCTTCCCCTTCCTGCTCAAGTGTAGCCTGTCCCCAGTGCACAAGTCGCTATTCCCCCAGACCCTACCCCAGTTAGTCACTAACCCATAATTTTTGGTGTGGCACCAATCCCTCTGCCACTCACTGAACTCCTCAATCCTCCCCTTCCTCCCCATGCTTGCACATGGTACGGGGAGTAACTCTGAGAATGCCACCGACTCCACCACCCCCTCACACTGTCTGACCAAGTACTTGAACCTCCCCCTCACTACTTCCACAGTCTCCCCCGCCAAGTCGTTTGTACCCACATGCAACACTAAATGAGGTTTCTTCCTCCACCTCACTGCACACTTGAGCAGTGCCTGCCCTGCCCCTCCTTCAGTCAACCTGGGGATAGCTTTGACCCAAATATGGCTGTCCCTTCCCCCCTTCTGCCCCATCTCACCCCTTTCAGTATAGAATCCCCCAGGATGAGTACCCACCCTGTCCCTTATCCCACTTTCCCTTCTAATGCCCCATCCACCACCCTATTATTCATTCTTCCCTGCCCCCAACCCCCGCCAGCTGCACCCTCTGTGACTTCTGTATCTGTACCCCCTACTTCCGCCTCACCCCTTTTTTCTGTCTTATTCCTCCCATCTCCCTTGACCCCCTTCCCAGCCTGACTACTTTCTACTGGACTTCCCATGTCGACCTCCCTCCTCCCCTGCTGATTTCCAGCCCCTCTCTTATCCCCGTTGTTGTCGATTTAGAACCCCCATTCTCTTCTACCCTGATGGTGATGCCCCTCTCATCCTTCTCCCTTCCCGTAGCCTTCTCTCCTCCAGTCACCACCCTCCCTTCCTTACTAGTCCCCCTTCTACCCTTTTGTCCTCACTATCTCTTCCCCTACCTGTTGCCTTCCCTCTCATGCCCCGCTTGTCCCCCCCTTCAGTATGTTCCTGCTCCCCCCCCATAGCAGAGGCTCGAATCTATTCCTACTCAATACCCTCCTACAACTCTTCCCCTATCAGTTCCCTCCTACTTGTTCCCTCCATGCCACCCCTGGTCCCACCCCTGGTCCCTCCCTACCTGCAGCCTTCTGCCTCTGCCCTGGTACTCTTCTTGGTGTCTTCCTTCCCCATCAGGAGGCCTCCCCAGCCTCTGGTACCCCTTCCTTCTCCTCTGTTTTCTGCTAGTGCCTCTGATACTGGGGTCAGTTTCAGTACCTAGTTGTTCTTCCTCCGTCCCCCCTTGCCATCCCCTATTCCCCCCCCAGCCAGGATGCCCACCATATTCATCTGCCCTGCCACTTAGACTCCTCCCTAACTTCTACATTTCCTCCTTCAAACTAGCTAGTTGTCTACAGACCATACACCCCCCCATCCTCCAAGCCTAGTCTAAGATCACGGCGGACCCACACCCTGTACACCCCACCACCCTTCCAAAGATGTCTACCCTATTGACAGGTGGCACCTACCCCATTTTGGCCCCCATCTTATGTTACAGGCTCTTACTCCCGGTTTCTGTACCCTACTACAACTGTTAGGCCCCCTATTTACTCAAGTTCCTGCCCCCTCCACACTAGTCCCCCTACTGCCCCCTTGCTCACCGGGGTAATTCTGTCTCAAATCTCATCCATTAGATACTGTATTACTGTAGCAATCCTAAAGCCTTCTTGTCCATTTTCCATCCCTCAGCTACCATACTTTTTTGTTCTCAGCTCTCTTATAGTTTCACATAGTCCAGTTAGAAATCCTATAGCACTCCAAGTATCACTCAGCTCAGTTAGAGAAATAAACAGAACAACTAAATCTGTATTATTACAGCAATCCTAAAAGTCTCCAATCATTGCTTTGTCTCCACCCCAGAGACCCTGCTGTAATATAGGACCACAGAGAACAATGGGTGGGAAACTCTAAAGTCCTGGCAGAGCTCCGTTGAGCTGCACTCACTCCCCCTCTCTCACTCATTCGTTCTATTGCTCCCGGTGCCACAGGCTGCCCTTTTGTACTGGGCTCCTGCCTGCATTGGCGCCTTTTTCTGTCCACAAAGTAATCCGCAGCAGTCTCAACAGAGCTCCATTGAGCTCGCTCGCTCCCCCCTCTCTCACTCATTCGTTCTGTTTCTCCCGGCACTTCAGGCTGCCCTTTTGTACTGGGCTCCTACCTGTGTTGGTGCCTTTTTCTGCCCACAATGAAATCCACAGCAGTCTTGACAGAGCTCCATTGAGCTCGCTCACTCCCTCTCTCTCACTCACTCATTCTGTTTCTCCTGGTGCTGCCAGGCTGCCCATTTGTACTGGCCTTTGCCTGCACTGGTGCTTTTTTCTGCCCACAAACAAGTTTGCAGCTCTTCCCGACAGAGGTCTGTTGAGCTTGCTCACTCCCCCTCTCTCAGTCACTCATTCTGTTTCTCCTGGTGCTGCAGGCTTCCCTTTTTGCTCTGGGCTCCTGCCTGCATTGGGGCCTTTTTTCTTTCCACAAAGAAATCTGCAGCAGTCCCAACAGAGCTCCATTGAGCTTGCTCATTCCCTCCTGTCTCACTCACTCGTTCTGTTTCTCCCGGCACTGCAGGTTGCCCTTTTGTGCTGGGCTCCTGCCTGTGTTGGTGCTTTTTTCTGCCCACAAAGAAATCTGCAGCAGTCCTGACTGAGCTCCGTTGAGCTCACTCATTCCCCCTCTCTCACTTGCTCATTCTGTATCTTCCAACTCTGCAGGCTGCCCATTTGTACTGGGCCCCTGCCTGCACTGGCACCTTTTTCTGTCCACAAAGAATTCTGCAGCAGTCCTGACAAAGCTCCGTTGAGCTCGCTCACTCCCCCCCTCTCTCACTCTCTCTCTGTTTCTCCCAGCGCTGTAGGCTGCCCTTTTGTACTGGGCTCCTGCCTGCATTGGTGCATTTGTCTGCCCACAAATAAATCTGCAGCAGTCCCGACAGAGCTCCATTGAGCTCGCTCACTCCCCCTCTCTCACTTGCTTGATCTTAATCTGCTCCAAACACTGATTTCCCATAGCAACCATGCTATTCCACGCTGGAAGTGTGAAAACACATTTCAGACAGGATGTGAAAAATGACAGCTATACTGTTCATAAGGAGGTGTGAAAAAATACCAGTATTGAAAATCTGGCGTGAAAATATTACAAATCTGCAAAGTTACAAGGGTGCGTGGAAGTTGCTTAATACACACTTGTAACACAGTCATTTTATGGTCTTTCATCACCAAATTTTCAACATAGGCATTATACTACCTCTACTCATGAACAGTGTCACTGTGATTTTCTTAATGTGTCCCAAAAACTGATTTCCCTCAGCGACCGCGTTATTCTGCACGGGAAGTGCGAAAACACATTTCGGCCAGGATGTGTAAAATGACAGCTGTGCTGAAAAATACCAATGTTAAAAATCTGGAATGAAAATTTTGCACATTCATAAAGTTATAAGGGTGCGTGGCAACTGCGCAATGCACACTCGTAAAGCAGTCATTTTGGGGATTTTTTCACCAAATTTGCAACATAAGCTTTTTGAGATCCCATCTCATGAACAGTTGCACTGTCATTTTGTTAATTGGTCCTGAAAGGTGATTCTGCGCAGTGACCGCGAAATCACCTTTTGGGACCGAATGACACCATGACAGTGACTGAATTCATAAGGAGTGGCCCCAATAACCCAATGTTGAAAATTTGGTGCCAAAATTACCAAAAATGCCTGAGATATGTACCAAAGTTAAAAAAAATCTTATTTATATCATTATACAGCTTACCAGCATTTCTTCAGTTCGCGGTCAGCTTTGAAGAGTGCAGACGTGTTCCCGGTCCATCGAAGATCATCGCACCAGTCTCCAGAGCTAAGTGTGGGGTGTGAGTGTGTGCGTGCGGGGAGGTAGAGTATGCAGAGGGTGGGCCAGGTAGGGGAAGGGGCACTGGAGACTTTCAGGAACCATTTTCTTGTTTTACAGGTAAAAAAAGAACAAACAACGCGAGTCAGTTTTCTTTTTTTACAGGTGTGTTTAACTTTGCTAAGGTGGACTCCCAGTGTGCCATTGTGTGGGGAGGACTGCAGCCATAGGACTGGGCCCCCATTGGCACAGAATGGCAGGAAGCGCATGAGATGCCAAGGGGAATTGGGCACCCCTTGGCACAGGCAAACATGGCTGTGGGCCGTTATGCTGATGGGGATTGTGCTCCCCATCGGCAAATTAAACTGGAAAGGGGACTGAAACTGATGGCAATTGAGGCCCCTGTCAGCAAAGAAAGACTGTTTTGGGGTACATGATGCCAAGTTGACTTACCTCGACACACAAAATGAGGGACATTATACCGATGGAGTGGGCTCCTCATCGGCAAATGAACTGGGTGGGGGTCATACCGATAGGGGGATTGACCACCCCATCGGCTTTCATGGGGCTGTGAGGCAGCAGCGCAGCAGCAAGTGCTGCCATGTTTACAAAATATGTTACACTAGGCAAGGTACCACCATGCAATGACGGGGCGCTGCCTCATTGCAGCAGAATGGCTGACGCTGCAATGATGAGGCGGCCCCTTATTGCAGCGACAAAATCGTTTTAACTTGGTGGCACTTTTGGAAACCAATGTCATCAGCACAGTATGCTTGCATTGGTCCACCAATGCCAAGCCCTCAAATGCAGTGCCGCCGCTGGCTGTCACAGTGCCGCACTTCCACATCCCGCTTCTCTCCTAAGCTGCCGCATAATGTTTCTTGTGCATGCGCGCAAACAAACATAAAAAGCAGCAGGCTCAGAGAGGCAGACTGAAGCAAAAGAATAGTGTTGGAGGATGCATTCTAGCTGCAGCATGAGGAATCAGTCGGAGATAAGAAAAATATAGATGGAAAACAGCCAATCCTGAAGAAAGCTTGTAAGCACCAAACTCAAAAGTCAGATGCTTGTAGGAAGACTGTACCTTGCTATCTTGCTATGCTGGCAGCAGTGATGGTGGGAGGGTGAGGTGGGCAGCAGCCTGCTGCAGAAATAGCTGAGCCTCTGGGAGCAGAACACCCTTGTCATGGGGTCTCTGATCTTGTTATCTTGCTATGCTGGCAGCAGTGATAGTTGGAATGATACCTTAAAAGGTAGCATGTGAGGTGGGTGCCTAAATCAAGGCAATGTGGGCGAAAGCATGAAAGGTGAAGGGGCAGGGAGGTGACCGGATGTGGTGGGGTGGGCGACCCTAGCGACAGGATATGCGCTGTATGCACCTGCCAGCGTGGTTGGGTGAGCACGCGAGCATGGCCTGGGAGGGAGAGGGATGTAGGGGTGGTGCTGAGGCGGCTGCAGAGCTGTGCCATGGTGTCGGGGTTGGCCTCCGCTTGCAGTGCGTGGGGTTCGGGTCTGGTCCGGGTCCAGGCGCTACTGTGTTTTTGTTGCGCCTGGCCCAAAACTTTGTTTTTTTTGCTTTTGCCCCGACATGCACCCCTATGGAGCTGAGAATCTTTTTTTTTTTCATTTAAAGTTTATTAGTGGGAGCTGAGAATCTTTAAGTAGGGGGATGCTGGGGCAAAGCCCTCCACATGGGGGAAGGGGGTTGGGCGCAGCCCCCCCCCCCACAGAAAGCAAAGGATTTAAGTCTCTGGCACCATTCTTCCGTGTGCCGGGGATGTTAGGGTGGCGATATTGTTTTGGCCGCCCTGACATCGCGATAATGCGAGTTGCCGTTCAGCTCTCGTCATTATCACATAGAACCCTTTAAAGTGATACTTTAGGATATACCCAGCGTCCTTTATGGGGAGAGTTTCTCATAGCTTCTTATTCATATATCAAGCTTTAGATACAGATACCTGTATTTAATGTAGTTTTGGGCCAGGGCAAGAGGTTAAACCAAATGCAGGCAGTCAACTCATGATCTTTCCTTTAATAAGTATACATACCCATATGTGCCGGGTTTGTAAAATGTTTGGTGGAGCCCAGGAGTCAGGGGGTAAAACCCCCAGCGGGGGTCTGTGAGAACAGAGCTCCCTATACTTGGGGGTCTGGGGGATAAGCCCCTCAGGTATGAGAAAAAGCATGAATTGTAGCAATTCAATTTATTCTAATGCAGTGTACAAGTGAAAGACACTCATGAATCCAGCGTAGTGTAGGAAACAGTACCACTCTATCGAGGGCCCTGGCCCATTTTAAGCATGAACTCATTCTCAGGAAGGCTGGTCATGTTCAGACAGCTGATCTCTTTATAGTGACAGTCTCTTAAGGCATACTATTTAAATATTACAGTGCAAAACCAAAAAAGTGAAAAAGTAAAAGATTCTATCAGATCACCTCCGAATACCAGCTATATCAATCATAAGAATGGTGCACTCTAGGATCCAAAATTATTAACACCAAATATGGTTTAAAGGGAAGTCCCGCTCCCCCCCCACCACCTCAGCTCTCCATCAATGGCACCCCCACCACAGATCCACTCCTTATAGCCGATTGCCTTAACACTGCCTTCTCTGACCGAAGCTCGGTCCTCCCCAGCAGCTTCTTTGACCCAATCCCCATCTCTCTTCCTCCAGTCCTGCATCACCCACCATTCTGCCTGCATGCCCTATCCTCCTTAGAAGCCAGGCCACACCTGCTAAAAGTCTTAGGCAGCAATAACCCCAGCAGTGACTCCCTCGACTCCAGGATCCTCTGTATGGTCTTGGACGAAGTCCTAGTCCTCCTGACTGACCTTCTAAACCGGTCTCTATGCCTGGGTCAGTTCCCAAGTGCTTGCAAAACTGCTGAAATCACACCCATACATAAGAGTGGGGACCAGTCCACCCCCAACAATTACCGGCCAATCTCCATCCTCCCCCAACTCTATAAAGCCCTTGAAAAAGTGGTGTTGATCCAGCTCTCTGAATGCCTAACCAAGTACGACATTATGTGCCCAGAGCAGCATGGCTTCTGTCCAGGACACTGTACAACCACGGCTCTCCTGAAATTCTCCCAACACCTGCATGCTGCTCTCGACTCTGGCAGCCTTGCAGGAGCAGTGTTCATTGACCTCTCCAAGGCCTTTAACACTGTCTGTCATTCCCTTCTACTCGACTCCCTCCACCAACTTGGCTTCTCTGATGGTCCCATTTCCTGTTTCTTTAGCTACCTCTCTGCTAGATCCCAGTGTGTCAAGATCAGTGGCTCCCTCTCCAGCACTCTTCCCATTCGCTCCGGGGTCCCTCTGGGCTCCATCCTGGGTCCAATACTTTTTAGTCTCTACCTCAACACCCTCCACAGCTCATATACTGGTAAAATGCTCCTGTACGCTGATGATGTGGTCCTCGTTGCCTCACATCCCAATCCCACCTCCCTCTAATTATCCCTCCAGCAAGCTTACAACCAAGCCAAAAGGTGTTTCGGTGACCGCAGACTGGTCATTAACCTAAAGAAAACCAAATCAATGCTCTTCTCCCACTACCAAAATAAAGCTAAAAATAGCCCCTCTTGATTATCCCCAGCACTCTGCACCCGCTACAACAAGTGATCACATACAAGTACCTATGCATCACATTCGATACTGCCCTCTCCTTCCACACCCATATTAACGCCCTGTCAGCCGCCATTAACTCTCAGATTAGCCTGCTATACCGGCACAGGGACTGTCTGTCTCAGGTTGCCCTCAGGCTGGCCATCACCTCATCCGTCTTGTCCCTTGTGGACTATGGCTTACCCATCTATGCCGCAGCTGACAACACTGCCCTCGCCAAAATCCAACTCTCCATCAATAAGGCCCGTAGGTTCCTGACCGGTGCCCCCAGCCGAACTAACACCTGCCTACTCTATACTACCACCAATCTGCTCAACTTTGAGGAGTGACTGCTGTACCAGACCTGCCTTCTTGCTAAGAAATCACTGCTAGGACTCTCCCCCCCCCGGGGGTCTCCACCTCCCTACAGCAGTCATCATTGTCTGTCACCACCCATAGCTCTGTTAAGGCCACTTTCAAGATGCCCAGAACAAAGACCTCTCTTGACCAGAGATCCTTCCTCTACCGAGCCCCCACCTGGTTCAACTCCCTCCCTAGCTGCATCTCCAACTTGCCAAAAATTGGCTCCTTCAAAACAGCCCTTCGGAACCATATCTTTAATACCCGCTGTTGCAGGTGCAACTAACCCCCTGTTGTAAAATGTAGTACCTGCTCACCTCTCCCCCTGGCTTGACAATGTTCACTGGACAGCCTCTTCCTCCCCCAGACCCACTCCTTTCCTACTAGGTCCAAACAGGGATGTAACCCGCTGTCTTCTCTGAGGACCTACTATATCCACGAGTGTAACTCACAGTTTTGTATCATTGTGTAACCTATGTAACATACAAACTGCTACATTATGTAACCTAAGTGTATCTATGTTAAATATTCCTTTTACTGCACCTGTAATGTTATCCTCTGTTCTAACCTGCACTGTAATAACTGTCTTGATGTCTGCCCTCCCTGTGACGAGGTGTCTTTGTAAATGAGTCTCTGACTCAAAGGTTGCAAACCCAATTTGTAATGAATAAATAAAGCCAGAAAATCAAGATTATATTGGTAGTGGTTATGTATTTTCATCCCTTTCGGGTGAGTTTTGAGACATGAAACATAGAAACATAGAACACAGAAACATAGACTTTGACGGCAGATAAGGACCGCTTGGCCCACCTAGTCTGCCCATTTCCCTACCTACAGGATAGGCTGCAGATCCTGGTTAACCAGCAGCCTATTTCTTCCTACCCCCCACAAGAATTGCCTTATGTCTGTCCCATGCATTCTTGAATTCTCCCACAGTTTTAGACCCCACAACCTCCTCAGGAAGGCTGTTCCATGCATCCACTACCCTCTCTGTGAAATAATACTTCCTCACATTGCCCCTGAACAGCCACCCCTCTATCTTTAAATTGTGTCCCCTTGTTCTTGCATGTCTCTTATTCTGAAAGATGCTACCCTCTTGGACTTTGTTGATTCCACTTTGGTACTTAAAAGTTTCTATCATGCCCCACCCTTCCTTCTTTCCTCAAGGGTATACATATTAAGCTCCTTTAGTCTCTCCTTATACGGCTTCTCTTGCAGACCCTGCACCATTTTAGTTGCCCTCCTCTGGACTGCCTCTGTCCTGTCTATGTCCTTGCGGAGATGGGGTCTCCAGAACTGGACGCAGTACTCCAGATGAGGTCTCACCAACTGTCTGTACAGAGGGATAACAACTTCCTGTTTTCTGCTGGCGATGCCTCTCCCTATGCATCCCAGTATACCCCCAGCTCTTGCTACTGCCTTCTCACATTGCTTGCTAACCTTAAGGTCATCTGATATGATTACCCCCAGGTCCCTTTCCTATTTTGTTGTTGTTACTACTCCCCCACATTGTGTATTCTTCCCCTGGGTTCTTGTTTCCCAGGTGCATTATTTTGCACTTCTTTGCATTGAATCCTAGCTGCCATACATCTGACCATTCCTCCAACCTTGCCAAGTCCCGTTTCATCCTTTCCATGCCTTCTTGTGTATCAACCCTGTTGCAGATCTTTGTGTCATCTGCAAAGAGGCATACTTTTCCTTCCAGTCCCTCTGAAATGTCACTTAGGAAGACATTAAAAAGGACTGAACCCAGTACTGAACCCTGCGGTACCCCACTAGTAACCTCTCTTTCTTCAGAGTGGACTCCATTTACAATTACCTTCTGTGTCCTGTTGCCAGCCAATGTTTTACCCAGGCTACCACCCTGGGACCCACTCCCACGCTGGTTAATTTGACTATTAATCTTTTGTGTGGGACTGTGTCAAATGCCTTGCTAAAGTCTAAGTAGGCCATGTCCACAGCCCCTCCCTGGTCTACTACTTTGGTCACCCAGTCAAAGAAATCTATTAGATTAGTCTGACATGACCTTCCGCTGTGAACCCATGCTGCCTTGGGTCCTGTGCCCCACTGGCCTTTAGGTACTCAACAATTCTTTCCTTCAGAAGTGACTCCATCACTTTCCCTACCACAGAGGTAAAACTGACAGGTCTGTAGTTTCCTGCCTCTGTCTTGCTCCCATGTTTGTGAAGGATAATCACATCCGCCTTCCTCCAGTCCTCGGGTACCACACCATCCTCCCATGATTTATTAAAAAGAGTTGCCAGTGGTTTCACTAGTTCCCCCCTTAATTCTTTTAGAATTTTGGGGTGAATTCCATCAGGCCCCATTGCTTTGTCCACCTTCAGTTTTAGGAGTTCTTGCAGAACCCTTTCTTCTGTGAAAGGACTGGGATCGACCCCACTATCAAGAGTGCTTCTGTTATTTGGATTAAGCATTTCTCCCTCCTCTTTTGTGAATACTGAGCAGAAATATTAGTTCAGTATCCCTGCTTTTCCACTGTCCCCCTCTGCCCACCCACCGTTCATTCTATTCAGCCTCACTGTCCCTCCCTTTGTCTTTCTATGCTCGCTGATGTACCTATAAAAGGTTTTATCCCCCTTCTTAACCGAGTTGGCTATCTTTTCCTCAGTTTGGGCCTTTGCTATTCTGACTTCCCTCCCTGCTTCCTTCTGCCTTAACTGGTACAGCTCTCTGTCCTGCTCCTTCTGTGTTTCCTTATACTTCCGGAATGCTATCTTTTTCTTCCTGACTTTCTCAGCCACCTCTTTTGAGAATCATAGTGGCTTTTTCTTTCATTTTGATTTATTTGCTTCACACAAAGGCTTGTTGCCTCTGTGATGGCAGTTTTGATGATTCCCCATTGTTGCTCCACACCTCCTTCTAGCCTGTTTTCTAGTGCTTTTCTGAGACACTCTCCCATCTTGCCAAAGTCAGCCCTCCTGAAGTCCAGTACCCCCGCTTTTGTATGGCTTGACTCTGTAGCTGAGTTTAATGTGAACCACACTGTTTGATGGTCACTTGTCCCCAGATGGCAACCCACTTCTAGATCTGAGATCCTCTCACTGCCCCATTTGAGAGTACAAGGTCTAAGATTGCTCCCTCATGAGTGGGTTCCGAAACTAGCTGTCTGAGGCCTGCCACCTGTAGGGCATCAAGAATGGCCCTGCTCTTGGATGTGGCTGCAGCAAGTGTGCTCCAGTTAACATCTGGCATATTCAGGTCTCCCATCAACAGTATCTCCCCTTTCTCTGCCATCCTAAGAATGCCTTCTATCATATCCTTGTCCATTCCCTCCCCCTGACATGGGGGTCTGTACACAACCCCTGTGCGGATTGTGGTGCCCTTTCCAGTCTCCAAGGTGACCCACAGTGCCTCCTCTCCTCCCTATTTACTCTTTTGTTCAGTTGCTTTTATCCCTTCCTTTACATAGAGAGCTACTCCTCCCCCTCTTCTCCCCTGCTTGTCTCTCCTGTAGGTTATGTACCCTATTATGTTAACATCCCAGTCATGGTTCTCTGTGTACCATGTTTCTGTGACTGCTACAATATCCAGGCATCCCTCTTCCATCAAGGTCAGCAGCTCAGGGAGCGTATTGCCCAGACTACGGGCATTGGTACTCATTACCCTCCATTTCCTGATGGCCTTACTCCTTTTTGCCCCATCCCTGTCCTTCTTGCCTTTATCACTTTTTCCATTTACCCCTGCCCCTCTCCCTATCGACACCTCTATGTTGGTGTTTACCGCACTTACTACCATGATTTTTTTGGGGGGCGCTAGAATTTCCCTGCTCCTTTCCAGTGCCTCCCCCCTTGGCTAGTTTAAATGCTTGCCAGTGAAGCATTTAAACCTATCACCTAGGATCAAGGTTCCCCTCCTGGACAGATGCAGCCCATCATGCCAGTATAGGCTTGCACCACTCCAGGTGGACCCCCAGTCCCCAATGAAGCCAAATCCCTGAGCTCCACTCCAGATTTTCAACCACTGATTGAATCCCATGGTGCAGGACACCCTAGCCTCTCCTACGCCATAGATGGGCAGCACTTCCGAGAAGGCTACCATGTGTGCTACTTGTCTAAGGCCCTTCCCCAATTCCACAAACTCTTCCTGAACTTCTCTAATCCCTTTCTTAGCCAGGTCATGTGTCCCTAGGTGGACAATGACATCCAGCTCCCTCCCCTGTGCAGCTGCTCCAGCAATCCTGAGGATTCACTCCTTGTCCCTTCAAGCCATGGCGCCAGGCAGGCACCTTACCTCCTTCTCCCCTTCCTCCCCCAGTTCTACCTTCCTAAAAATGGAGTCCCCCACCAAGAGTTGTTTCCTGCCCCGTGGGTTCCCCTGTCACCCTCCTGTGGGTCTCCTTTGTGGAGGTTTCAGCATCCTCCTTGGTCTCCACTGTGGGTGCCTCCATAGAAGAACCACACTTTGCCAGAATGGCATAGGGATTGTGGAGAGGTATAACTGGAGGGATGCGCCTCTGTTCTACAACGCTCACCCTCCCTGAGCCCACTGTGGTCCAACTGTTCCTCTTTCTTGGCAACCTGTGAGGCAATGGCAGTGGCACTGGTGGTCCCTGGATGGAAGAGGAGGTCCCACAAATCCTGGCCAACTCAGCCTGGAGATGAGCAACCTCTTCCCTCAGCCCAGAGAGGTGCCTGCAGATGGGACAACAACGCATCCTCCAGAACGTCTTCCGAAGACTGCTGCTCCACAGCCACTGCACTGCACCACTCCCATCATGTCTTATTTCTGGCCCCTTAACTGTTTGCAATCCTTACTCTTTCCTCTGTTTTTTTTTTCTCTCTCTCTCTCCTTCCTTTCTGCCTGTGTGCCCTTTAAGCTCCTGATTGTCCTGTTCTGAGACAAGAATATCCTATATTTCTCAGTAGACCCCTTACTTACTCAGAGGCAGACCTCCAGCAGCTAGAGGGGGCCGGAGAGCTACTCTTGCCCTTCTAGGATGGTGGGTCTTTGGTGGCTCTGTGATCACTCACTTCCTGCTCCCAAACAGGAAGTTCCTGTTGTCAGTCAAATCCTGTGCCTATAAAAGTAGAACTAGCTTTGGGTGGCAGGGTGGAGGGAAGGGAAGGAGGGCAATATAGTCCCAGTAGAGAAGTCTTGTCACACAGCAGTCCTTTCTCCTGGTGTCTTCTGCCAAGCCACCTTGCACCAATGATATACTCTTGACCTTTTGACCTCCTGCACTAAATTGGACTTTTTTTTACATTCTTTATAAAATGAAATGATGCTCGCCTGTGGGCTTTTTGAGCTATTGCCCTCCTCCCACATCTTCCTCTATTGCCAGACATCTAGCAGTTTATTCTGAATTCGCAATAATGGCTGCAAAATCTTGATTTTCTGGCTTTTAAGCGTATTTAGTGTTAATGATTTTGGATGCCAGCATAGATCCTGAGTTGCTAAAGCAGCCACAGAATGTGGAGGGTTGGGGGCATTTATGAGAAAGTAGAAAAAAGGGTGACACAACAGAAATAAAAAGATACTGATACAACATTTTCACCATACCATACACCTAAAACTGTCCTGAATGCAAATAAGTGCTTGCGTGGGAGTGGTGGAAACAAGCCATTGCTACTGACAATACATTTCACAGTAATGAAGGGGTCCAAACCAGAGGATATCATTGTTTCACTTCCCAGAAAATACCCCCCCACACACATTATTTTATTAAATCAGCTCCCTCTCTTCTGAATTATTATGAAATTCCCTCCTATTACACAATGGTTATGTCAGTAAAATGGCAATTTCTTTCTTTCATGCACAAATTACATTATTGTTGCCACTTCTACATACAAGGAGCTAGTCACCTGCCTGACAGGTTTGACTGCTCAGGTAGGAGGAGAAGCAACAGATGGGCCAGGTCACTACACACATAAAACACACACACACACACACACACACGCACACACACACACGGCACATAGTAACCTCAGCAACCAAGGCTAATGCTGTTGGCATTTAGTACACTACCATTTTCTACAATTCAAGGCATCATCCTGTCCATACTCCATGGCACGATCAATAACCTTCAGTGCCCGCCACCCTGTTAGCTCAATTTAACATTCGGTCAGGGTGTTCCGTCTCTTTAAATACTCTATGTTGTCTCACTCATCCTTTTTTTTTCTCCACTGTTCTTTTGTTCCCCACTCAGCCCCCACAGTCACCCCATCTCCAGGGTCAGAGTGTGGTGCAGGGGCATACCTCTCAACTGTTATGAATTTGGCATTGCGCTATGAGTTTTACACTGAAATTTACCATCGCTCCGCAAGATTTACTGATGTTCTCAATAATGTTAGAGTTATTTCTGGATGCATAAACTGATAAATCACTGAACTTCCTTGACAGAAACATTCCTTAACACTAAATAGATGGGGTCCACCATTATTCTTTAAAGGAAAACACTGGAGAAAAGACAGCTTTCCTTTAGACACTACATAAACTGTCAATTAGTGTTTTCAGACAGTAACAGCTGTTTTTAATGATTTAAAACAGCTCCCCACAACTTCTACTTTCTGTTGCTGGCAGCCATCATCTCATGAGCAGCAGTGAGATTCCATAGCTCACTGTATGCTAATATGTCTGTTTGACCTCTGCTATTGGTCGGCAGGACATATTAGCATAAAGTGAGCTCAGGAAGCTCTCTGCTGCTCATGAGATGGTGGCTGCCAGCAACAGAAAGTGAAAGTTGAAGACCACTGTTTAAATAATTAAAAAAGCAATTAGAGGTAATTTAAACAAATGTTACTGTCTGAAAGCACAGACCAGGCATTTTTGTAGTGCCTGGGTAAAGCTGTGCCTTTTCCAGTGCTTCCCTTTAAAATAAGAAAGTGCTCCACATTCTGGTCATTTACTCTGAATTTTGCAGTGCTATGAATTTTAATGCTGAGTGGTTGAGACTTGAGAGGTATGCACTGGGGTCCAGTCCACTTTGATGTGTGCTGGGATACTGTCTATCATACTCTTGTCCTGCTGCCGGCCAAATGACTGAATGAAAAAAATCAAACAGCCTTCGGCTCCAGTGGCGGAGTTCAGCACTTCACACTGCCTGGTTTCTATTATCTATCAAATTAGATTCATGATGGCAGATTGCAGGGGCAGGGGCTAATAACTGGACCTTAGTGGGAAACCATGAAGCCTGCAGACTATCTTGGCAGGCACTATGCTTTCAGAACCCTTCACTACTTCACAGTTGTTGGCAATAGTCCATTGCTAACAGTGTCCACAGGCGTTTAAAGAGTCACTAAGGGGCAGGGGCTGGGCTTTCTTTTTTTTTTTTTGTACTTGCTATTTTCCGCCTTCCCCTGCCCCCTACGCTCCGCTTCTTCAGGAGCACCTGGCATCTGCCTCGGCTCCTTCCGTGTCTGGAGCCCTGTGGTGGTCCCCCCATGTAGCCTTGGATTTTCCCCCCAGGCGGGGACGAGGTGGGGCACAAGCACCCCGAACTAATGTCACTTCGTCGGGGCCGCCGCGTGGGACAGGCAGGGGACCATTGAGGTCTGTGCTGATGCTCCATCAGCCTGGAGCAATGGAGGTGTTTTTCCCTGTTTTTCTGGGTGTGCTATGTGCCCAGACATCAAGGTGGAGCTCTACTGACGTCTGGCACACCCAACCCTCCTGGATTGGCCAGGCCCTTGCTGTGCCCCCGGCCTCTGCTTGGGGTCAGTCAAGCACCGGCCCATGTCCCCCCTCCCTTCCTGGAGAAGGCGAGCTGTCCACTGACACTCAGCCTTCTCCTCCCGGCCAGCCCTCCAGCTCCCCGGGCTCATTCCCGAACCCGGGTCACCAGTATCGCGAGCGGTAATGCTACCGCTGTGCCAACGGGCCAGCTTGGGCTTTCTAATTTAGGGTTTCAGTAACTTATTACTGTCAAGGTATCTGTGGCCTAAATTCTCTTCTTGACAAAAAGATGAAGCGTGATTTGTTTTCACTGACCTTTAGAAAGAGGCTTCACAGGATGTTTTTTTTATGGTTATATTTGCAGTTTGTTTTGAAAAAGTTTTCTCTGACCTATTCTTCTCATATGCATGAAATGGAATCATTACAGCGACAAAACTACAATGATGAGATGTATTGCTGCAGCAAAATAGCTGTATCAGTCATTTCTAAAATGATTTCTGATCTCACTTTTTCCTAACAGCTTTATAAAGCTGCTTAAAACAGCTTAATCTGGTTCAAGGTCAGTTGGCATTCATCTGTATCCCGCTCTCCTGGGTCGTGCCTGAAAATAGGCAGGATTTGTCTAGTGCACTTACCCGGTCAACAGAAACTAAATAAATAAATAAAAATAAAGAACAGAAACCTCTTCAAGCAATGATAACCCAATTCCATGCAACCCACACAGCCCAAGCCATCTCCAAGCTGCAGATGTGGCCTACCTACATGTCCTTAAAGCTTTTGACACTGTTCCACATAGGAGACTAGTAAGCAAGCTGGCAGCTTAAGAGTGGGTCCAAAGATGGTAAATGAGATAAGACATTGGTTAGGGGATAGGAGACAGAGGGTGCTGGTTAACAAAGCTCACTCCAAGGGAGGATGACCAGAAGGGTGCCTCAGGGATCAGTAGTGGGACTGGTCCTCTTTAACGTCTTTATAAGTGGCATTGCAGAGGAGCTGGAAAGGAAGGTCTGCCTAACATAGAAACATAGAAACATAGAAGTTGATGGCAGATAAGGACCGCAAGGCCCATCCAGTCTGCCTGTTTCTTTTTCTACCTTATAAATGTGCCATCGGCCTTTGCTCTGTCAATGGCCTATCTATTCATACTCATCTGTATTGCTCCCTTATGCCTATCCCATGCCTGTTTGAAGCCCTGCACTGTATTCATATCCACCACTTCCTGAGGTAGGCCGTTCCATGCATCCACCACCCTTTCTGTGAAAAAGAACTTCCTCACATTACCCCTTAATCGGCCTCCCTCTAATCTCATGCTGTGTCCTCTTGTCCTGCTATTTTTCTTATATTGAAACATGTTAGACTCTTTCACCTTGTTAATGCCCTTAAGGTGTTTGAATGTTTCGATCATGTCACTTCTCTCCCTCCTTTGCTCTAGGTTATATATATTGAGCTCCATTAATCTGCCCTCATATGTTTTCTGATGCAGTTCCTGCACCATTTTGGTTACCCTTCTCTGGACTGCCTCCATTTTGTTAATGTCCTTGTGAAGGTGCGGCCTCCAATACTGCACGCAGTACTCCAGATGGGGCCTAACCAGTGTCTTGTAAAGAGGAATTATTACCTCCCTCTTATGACTTGTGATACCCCTACTAATACACCCCAACATCCCCTAGCCTTACCTACTGCTTTAGTGGCCTGCTTGGATGATTTCAGGTCATCTGGGATGATGATGCCTAAGTCTCTTTCTTTTCTTATGATTTCCAGTAACTACCTTCCCAACCTATAGGTGGCTTCAGGGTTTCTCTTCCCTATGTGCATGATCTTGTGCTTCTTTGCGTTAAACCCCAGTTGCCACTCTTCCGACCCTTTTGCCAGTTTATTCAGATCTTTTCTCATTCTGCCCACCCCATCTGGATCATCTACTCTGTTGCAGATCTTGGTGTCATCTGCAAACAGACAAACCTTACCCTCCAGTCCATCTGCAATGTCACTAATGAAGATATTGAAGAGGACTGGCCCCAGAACTGATCCTTGAGGTACCCCACTTGTGACTTGCATTTCTTCTGACTGTGTACTATTTACCACCACTCTGTTTTCTGCCTGTCAACTAGTTTGCCACCCAGTTGACCAACTTCTGACCCACCCTGAGCCCACCCAGCTCATTAATCAATCTTCTGTGTGGAACAGATTCGAAAGCTTTGCTAAAGTCAAGGTAGGTGACATCAACTGCTCCCCCTTGGTCCGCCACTCTGGTTACCCAGTCAAAGAAATCTATGAGATTAGTTTGACAGGACCTTCCTTTTGTAAACCCATGCTGTCTTGGATCCTGTGCCCCTATGGATTCCAGGTGTTGCACTATCCTTTCCTTAAGGAGTGCCTCCATAATCTTGCCCACTACTGAGGTAAGACTGACTGGTCTGTAGTACCCTGCCTCCTTTCTGCTACCACTCTTGTGGAGTGGGATCACATGAGCCCTTCTCCAGTCTTCTGAGACCTCTCCTGTACTCAGAGACTCACTAAACAGTTCTGATAATGGCTCTGCTAGTTCCACCCTTAGTTCCTTTAGTACCTTGGGATGTATGCCATCAGGTCCCATTGCCTTGTCCACCCTGAGCTTAGTGAGCTCTGGTAGGACCCTTTCTTTTGTGAAGGGACTAGTGCATGCCTCCCCCCCGTGTCCATGGTGCTGAGCTGTGGGCCCTGCCCTACCTTCTCCTCCTCAGTAAATACTGAGCAGAAGTATCTATTTAGGATAGATGCTTTTCCTTGGACCTCCTCCTCCTCACACTCCCCCTTATTCCCTTTGATCTTAGCAGTACCCTCTGCACTTTCTCTTTTCACTAATGTATCTATAGAAAGTCTTGTCACCTTCTTTTACTGTTCGTGCTAGTGCTTCTCAGTTTGGGCCTTTGCCTGCCTTCCCTGCTTCCCTTAGGGAGGTTTGGTATGCCTCTCTAGCTTCGTCCCGCTGTGTTCACTTATATTTCTTGAAAGACAGCCTTTTGGCTCTGAGTTTTTCTGCTACTGTTTTTGAGAATGAAAGTGGTTTCCTTCTTCTTTTGCTCTTGCTTTTCTCTCTAACTCAATGGGATGTTGCTTCAGGTATTGCATCCTTAATACTTGCCCACTTTGCCTGTACTCCCTCACCTGTATTTCTTCTTGCCAGGGCTAGCTTTACTCTGTTGGCCATCTTATCAAAGTCAGCTCCTCTGAAGTCCCATATTTTTGCCTTGGAATAGGATGATTTAGTTCTTGTGGCCAAATTGAACCATACCATGCGATGGTCACTGGCCCCCAGGTGACCTTCTACCTGGAGATCTGTGATCCTTTCCCCATTAGTCAGTACTAGATCTAGGATAGTCCTGTCTCTTGTGGGTTGTTCTACCATTTGTTTGAGGCCCTCCTCCTGCATGGAATCCACTATGTGTCTAGTTCTGGCGGATGTTTCTGCTGGTATTGACCAATCTGTATCTGGCATGTTGAAGTCTCCCATTATCAGAACCTCTCCTTTAGCTGTCATGTTTTGCATATCTTCTAACAGTAATGTGTCTATGTCCTCCCCCTGGTCTGGAGGCCTGTAGACAACCCCAATTCATATGGCTGTCCCATTTCCTGTTTCCAGGGTGACCCACAGTTCTTAAGGCTTCTTATATGTATTCTGAATTTCTGTAGCTTTGATATTTTCATTGACATAAAGGGCCACTCCACCCCCCTTTTTGCACCTCGGTCTCTTCAGAACAGTGCATAGCCAGATACTGAAGTCTTCTAAGTATAGTTTCTGGTGAACCATGTCTCGCTAATGGCTACTATGTCTAGTTTAGCCTCTGTCATTGTTGCCTGCAGGTCTGGGATCTTGTTTCCCAGACTGAGAGCATTTGTGTACATGATTTTCCATTGGCCAGATTTTGGTGTGTTAGTTGTTGGGCAAGGCCTGGTATTTTCCCTGTGCGTCGTATGGGGAGCCAGACCTTTTTCCTTACCTGGTGATGCAAATGAATTACAAACATGCTGAACTCCTATTTGATCACTAGCTGAGGGCGGAGGGGTGTTCTTCCCATTCAATATATCGGGTGCTGCACCCCTTCCCCATCTGCTAATTTAAATATTCTGCAAAGACGTCAAACATCTGCCCCAATGCATTGACTCCCTCCTTAGTCAGATGCAGTCCATCAAATTTAAAGAACTTTCACTCCCAAAATTGTTGCCAGTTACCTACAAATTTGTGTCCTTTTTCCTGGCACCAGCCCTTGAGCCACATGTTTAGCTCCCCTATCTCCCCCCTTCTCTGACCTTCCATCCATTCCCCCCCTCTCCCAGACTGGCAGGATCTCAGAGAAGGAGATGCTGGATGAAATGGATGATCGTTTGTCACCCAGACTGGTCAGGTGTTCCTTGGTCTCCACAACTGACCGACTGGCAAGATCGTTAGTCCCTATGTGTACTGGGATGTCGATGTTTTCTCCTGCTTCCTGCATGATTTTAGCAAGGCAGTCAGTGTTTCACCATGCTGATGTACCTAGGAGACATCTGACCATTACCCCTGGCTGGAGGTAGGTATCGACTCCCTGAATCATGCAGTCTCCTATGATCAGAAGTGTTTTGGATTTCTTTTTTTTTTTTTTTTGTTTTGGTTCCTCTTCTGGGTGAGTTTTGTTGTGCTAGCTCCTGTGCTACAGTGTTCTGCTGTGCAGTGTCCTCTGCCCCTTTGTTTGATTTTGGAGATAGAGGCAAATACCTGTTTGTAGTTTTTATATGGTTTGTGGAGGTGATATGTTGGAGAGCATTGAGTGATGGGGCACCCGATTTGCCCCTCTTAACCACCTGCCAACCTCCCGGACCAACTACCCTCTGTGGTCAAGGCGCTTCTGTTGGATGTTGGGGAAATAGTGGACGGTTCTTATAATATATTTCCTCCTGAATATGTGATTTGAGGTACGCAATCTCTGCCCATGCTGCCTGAAGCTGAGCCCTTAGATCTCCAATGGTCCAGCATGTAGGACAACATCCTAAATCCTGTATAACTGCCCTTTTGAAAAGTGTCCTGCAGTACCTGCAGTTAATAATATCCTTTGCAGATGAGTTGCTGAGTTTATAACCTGGTCAGAGTAATTAGAAGGAGGAAAATGAAATCAAAAGTTTGATTTTGTGTTTTGTTTGTTTGTTTTTGTATAAATTGTTATAACAAGTTAAGTTACTTCTGACCCTCTAAATGAGATCACTGTGTGGATACCTCTTTGATCCTCCCCTTCCTGCTTTGCTACAGGAAATGTCACAACTGTGCTACCCTATAAAAGGAGTGTAGCGTGGGGTGGTTGGGGATGGGGTTGGGTGGCTGGACCCTTCCCATGCCAAAAAAGAACCATGGACAAAAGAAACAAGGAGGTAAGAGCAGAAACAATCAACCAACAACAAATGTAGTAGCCCTGAAAGCTTAGCCTAATGATAGATAAAACTGTAAACCCTGTAAAGTACTACCTGTAATAATTTCACAGAAGATATACCCTATAAAAAACACTTTGCTACAGAGAAAAATAAAGCAGTAACAGAAGATATACCTTGCAAAAGATAATTTGAACCAGAAGATTACAGCAGAAATCTGTAAGTACAAATCTGTAGGCACACCCTATAATAATGTAGCAGAATGTATACCCATCAACAACAATTTGAATCAGAGAAAAATAAAGCAGTAAAATGTTAGCAACAAACTGTAACAACCCATGTGAGTACAAAAGAAAATAACACACAGTAAATCTGCCTAACCAAAAGAAGCCTTAATCTTTTTCCTTGCTCTGGTATGGTTCCTTGCTCTGTCCTCACAAGCAACCGAGAAGAAAAGAGCTCAGATGAAGCTAGGTACCTTTGCCAGCTAACCTAGTCTTGCAATACACAGGAGGGATGTATTTTTCAGAAAAAAAGGTGCTCAAGAACTAGGGGACATACTATGAAGCTGGAGGGGTGGTAGACTCAGGAGAGATGTGAGGAAGTACTTCTTCATAGAAGAAGTGGTGGATTCCTGGAACAGCCTTCCAGTGAAGCTGGGCAGTGGCAAAAGCAATGGTGGGTTTTAAGAATGCATGGGATAGGTGTAACAGGGAGACCTCAACGGGATCTCCGAGGAGGGGCTGGCTCCCTCTCTCAATACTCTCTATTAGACCGCCTAGATGTATACTTACAGACCACACAGAGAACGAAGGAGATTTTATGAAGCTTTACTTGGTCAGGATACACAATTTAATCTGGTACAAAGGTTGTAGTTTCAGTTGCCAAAATAAAAAGCCATTCCATTTTTAGGCAGAACTTACAAAGCTTATATACAATTGAAAAAGAGCAGGATGTATATCCTGTCTCCAAACAAGGCAATGTTGGTATATTAGCTCTGTAATTGGAGAATTTACCTCTGCATTTCCTGTGGTATGCAGGTAAGCTCAATTTGCAAATTTTGGTGGCTGAATAAATGTTATAAATGTCAATCCCCATAACATGGCAGCATTGTATAACTAATAACAGTTTGCTTTTAGCAAATTCTCCATTGACACACATGCACTTAGGCGTAACACATGCAATAGCTGGTTTTGTTCCACTATTATACTTTGCACACACTTAACTGTGCCCTTTTTCTACTATGCGTAAAACATAAAAATTGCATTGCAGTTTAAACTATAGCATTAACAGGATATATGGTTCAAAATCTATTAATATCTTAGCAGACAGTTACAAAGAAATGCAATATACTTTTATATACTCATCTCCTTAGCAAGCTGCTGTCACATTCTGATAGGTCACTGTGTAACTATGACAAATAGGAGCTATGACAAATATGACACATAGCATTTATAAGAAATGTCTACATCATTTTGGGGAAATGCAACACATAAGTTTTGTTTTGTCCATTTCGCACACATAAGTTTTGTTTTTAACTACCATTTTGTAGTATGTCTGTGTTGTAACTGCATTGTATATACGTATCTTTTTATATTCTGTCTTTCTGTGTATTTGCTCATGCACCCACTTACTGGCTTTATCATATTGTACTTGGGGTTTTGTAGCATATCCATTGCCAACTATTAAAATTTGTGCAAAGACACACATTATAGTAAAATTACTCACTACAATAGGCATATGGGAATCATTGTGGAAAGGAAGGAGTGGGGAGAGCCAGAAATCATGTAGGGTCTACGGTGATATTGTAGGTAGGAAAAAATGGGCAGACTGCGTGGGCCAAGCTGTCCTTCTCTCCTGTCAAATTGTATGTTTCTATGTTTCTAAGTCAGAATAACTCTGATTTCCAGAGACAAGTCAATTCAGGACAGTTTGGGGGACCCTGATCTGCAACAGAGCTGGTCCACCCATGTCTAATATAAAGAGACAGTATCTAGTACAATAACATGTTTTAAATCATTATGTTCATAGCAACTGCACTTCATTTTTTTTTTTTTACAAATATTCATTGTTTACACATCCTTCCTGCCTCCGATGCCTGGCTCCTCGAGAACACGCTGGCACTACTGGTCGTATTTCGAGAGGGTTCCTGCAGTAGGTCATAACATATAATACTGAACCCCTGGCATCAGAACCGCACTGCAAACTTTTTCTAGCAATGTCTGGCAGGGGACCACCCACCGGGCATCACGTGATGGACATCAGCATGACCCTATATAGTGGGCGGTCCCTGCACCTGCCTTCCAGTTCTTTCCCACCATTGACCTGCACAAGAACTTTGCAGTAAACGTTGCTCAGTCGATCACCATTTTGTACCTGTACTTACTGTTATTTTCTCAATTGTAAGTCCGTTCTTAGATTCTGTGTCTTGGTTAAGCAAAGTTATACAAACTATAAAGTCAGCAGGGCTTACGATCAACCCTTCCAAATGTTGTATAGCTATGCAAGAAGCCGAATATCTGGGTTTCATCTTAGGCAACGGGATCATTCGACCTGAAGTGGACAAGGTCGCGGCAGTAGCAAACTGTCCTGTCCCTCAAACTAAGACAGATGTAAGATCTTTCTTGGGGCTTGCAGGATACTACCACCGTTTCATTCCCGACTTCGCCACAATTGCTACACCTCTCACTGAGTTAACAAAGAAAACTGTACCTAATAAAATTCCATGGTCTGTGACTTGTGATAAAGCTTTTATTCCATCAAGCTGCTTATCGCATCACCCATATTACATTCACCTGATTTTTCACAACCATTTGAAGTTCACACAGATGCTTCAGATACTGGGTTGGGAGCTGTACATATCAAACCATCAAGGTGAAGAACATCCAATCCT
Organism: Neoceratodus forsteri; assembly: GCA_016271365.2. Taxonomy (NCBI): domain Eukaryota; kingdom Metazoa; phylum Chordata; order Ceratodontiformes; family Ceratodontidae; genus Neoceratodus; species Neoceratodus forsteri. Next base: position 882,266,055 of record CM028136.1, read on the forward strand.
TTATGTCAGCCATAAATTATTTCAAGAGAACTCAAATATGCCACCATTGAGAAGGAATGTTTGGCGATTAAATGGGCAATTGAAGCTTTAAAGTTCTATTTATGGGGTAACCATTTAGATTAGTCACCTGATCATAATCCCTTATGCTGGCTACAGCAAATGAAGGATAAGAATGCCCGTATCCTTCGATGGAATTTAGCTCTGCAACCCTATTCCTTTGAGATTAAACACAGGTCTGGAGCTAACATAAAATGCAGATTTTTGTCCAGATATGGTAATGATGGATCAATTAAACCCCAGGGCAAAATGAAGTAATTAATGTACTTAAAACAGATTAATGTAGGTTGTTTAAAATAACATCCTACTGTGTTATTAAGGTGCCCTGGGGGTTTCTGTGAGGGTGGTGGAAACCCATCCCATTCCTATAGGAATGTGGAGATATTAACTTTTCATACAAACCAATAGCACTTGGTTTGTTTTGAAAAGGGGGTATTTGTGATGGTGTTTTTCTTCCCCAAAAAACTGTTTTTGCAGAACTAAGACCTGAAGTTTCTTTTTCTCCTATATATATATATATATATTTCTTTTTTTAGTCTGTTGCGCAACAGCATATTTATTTTGTTTAAATTCTCCCCCTTCCTTCTCTCTTATTTCTATGTCTATACTTCTGTACTTATTTCCTAATTAAATAGCGTGTTGGCCACTCGCTATCAAATCTATTCCTTTCAATTCCTCTTCAGGTTCTTAAGTAATGTAAAACAGCTAATTCTAAAGCCCTAGTGCATTCCATGATTATGGACACAGAAAACTGGATAAATCTATTTAGTAAAACCCTTGCCATACCCGTGTGGGAAGCTAAAGAAATATTATGAATGTACAGGCGTTTTTTCAGTGCATTCTGAAAGTCTAGGAAACAGGTGACACAGAGCAAGATAACAAGCTCATAATCCCATACTAATATTTTATCTTGTGTCTATCCTGCATCCCTATGGTAAAAAGTATGAGCACCCTTAAGATTGTATAGTCTGGGAAAGGAAAGAAAGAAAGGTTAACTCCTAGTGAGCAGTATTTATGCATCTCAAACAGCACAGTAGTATTTCTGTGTACATTTGTACATTCTGTGTTGTGAGTACATGAATTAAGGAAGTTGAAATACATTACTGTTCTTTGTGAGCCAAGTCCTGTTAGCAAGCTAGGTAACCTTGTGTCTGCATGAAGAAACCTTCTGACTCTCCAGGTGTGTCCTATAGGGAGGGAGTGAGGCGGCACATCTTGGTCATTGTTATACAAGAGCCAAACCCCTCCTTATATTTAAGTGGGCGGTACCTTGCTTAATACAGCTCATATTCCCATAATTAAGGAATAATCACTCAAGATCCAATGTTTAAAATAAACATAATGGTTTATATTGATTATTCATACAGGAGAATCCGATTGTATGTAAAAAGGAAATTAATACTTGGAATTATATGTATAAATTCAGTATTTGTATTAATTGATAGGTGGAGTTTCAATTTGTGGGTGGGATCACAGTCCTATATCAAGGCAGAATTGATGTTGTAATTCAGATAGTCGTTGGGAGAGGACCTGTTTGGTTCTCCCAGAGAGATCTCTGAGAGGTCAGGCACAGTTTGATGTTGGTACAATAGCTCTAATTGTTCATGCCAAACCTGTGCTTTTTGTATTTGTTTTCTTTACTTTGAACAAAGTGAGTCTCTAACTTTTATTATTTCAAATTTATTTTTTTTTGAATAAAAATCATACCTATTCAAGGTATGTTGTACCACTTATGCTGTCTCTTGTAAAAGTATTTTCTTACACCCCACGACACTCCACCCCTGACTTCAAAGACCAAGAAGAAGTGTGAGATGTGTGATGCACAGATCCCTGACAAAGACAGCCACCATCACTGCCTCTTCTGCTTAGGCCCAAACCCCAACACCATGGCCTACCCCAATTACAAACCTTTCAATCAAGCCACACGCAAACGCAGACAGCAGGCTTTGAAGGCCCACTTATTGAAGTCCAGAATGGCCTCCCTTGAAAAGAAGATGCAAAAATTGAGGGATTATGCTTCTTCTTCAGAGTCTAAACAGAAGAAAAAGAAGGGCAAAGAGAAGCACAGGGAATGCAAGCGCCTGAAGGACAGGACCGAGTTACCTCCAGCAAGCCGTCGACCAACAAGGCTGTTCCCCTGCCCCCTGCCCTTGTGGTTGTCCAGGCCATGTCTGAGACTTCTCCAGGTTCCTCTGCTTCTTTTCAGCCTATCTCCACCAGTAAGTTGTCTGCCAGCTCCTCCAGCGAACGCCCGGTCTCTACTGCTAAGTCGGACCCCAGCTCATCCAGGGCCCGCCCAGTAGTCAGTAAGTCGGATTCCCTAAACTGGGCTGGAATCCACATGACTCCAACCAATATGTCAGTTAATGGCCTACCCTCCTCCGCCCGGTCCCTCTGTCATCCGATAAGATGGTCGCCCAAGCTTCTGATGACCGCCCGGACGTAGCTCACCCATCGGGGACTGACACCGCTTCACCCGATGCTCAGTCAAGCCTGCTGACCTCCCTTGGTCAGCCCTCCTCCCAGGTCCTTCCTGGGTGGGTGCCTTCCTCTCCACCTCCTCTGGTGGCACCTCATACCACAGATGTTATGACTGGGGGTGGAGGAGGAAGAGGGCCCCCTGGAAGTGTTTTTTTCCTCTCCCACTCCAGTGGCTGTGCCCCAGGCCCCTCCCTTGGATACCCTCCTGAAGTTACCAATGCCAGATTTGATTTTCATGCGGGATCCTGGCCTCTTTTCTTCTCCGTTGGGCCTATCTACAGCTCCACCATCAGGACATCTTCCACTGGGTACCCCCTCTCTGACACATGGGGCACCCTCGGATACTTTGCACAACCTCCCTCCATCAGGGCCCTTACATTTGCCCCGATGCAGGTCATCATTACATCAGGCCCAACATCAGATCCCCGGACGTTGATTGCTCCAGTGCCAGACCCTCCGATGTCAGCTCCCTAATGCAGGATACCTTTCCAGGTCCTTCGAGACCCCCAATGGACTAGGGTCATCTGCCATGGTATCATTCCTATCCGGGGTTCCAGATGCCGGATTATCCACCATCAGTTCTGACGATGGGTTCTTTCCCCAGGCTTTCTATCCTGGGTATCAGACCCCTAGGTACCCCATTACCAGGGGTATCCTCCTCCTCCTCAGTACCTGGGGTTGGGCACCCCTTTTATCAATCTCAGCCCACCCCTACTTCTCCGCCTCCTCCGCCTCCACCTCAATTGGACTTCCAAACTTTGATACAGTCCTGGTGGAAGGACACCATATCCCATCTGGTCTCTGACTTAGAACTTCATCTGCCAGGCCCGTTAGTCTCTCCCCCTTCCCGTTCCATGTCACCAGCTAGATCTCATCACTCTGCAATGGAGCTCATTTCTGGCACAACCCCCCCCAAGTCACTTTGCCGGAGATCGGAACCCCTGAGGAAGAAGATTCCTTAGACTCTGAAGAGGATTCCTCAGACTCTGAAGAAGATTCCTCAGAAGCTTCATCAGGTGAGCAATCCTCTGCAGCCAAGGGCAAAGAATCACCCAAATCCCCCACAGAGTATTCCTCTTTTACTGAATTCCTCCGCATTATCCAACACACCAATGGTTGGAACGCAGAAGAACAGGACCCAAAAAGAAAGCGTCTAGTGGAACACCCAGACTTGGAGACAGTTTCTCCTATTCCTGTCCCTCCTTGGACAACCCCTCATGAGGACCTCACCACTGCCATTTGGCAGCTGCCCTACTCTATGCTGGCTGTCCCTAAGAAGGCAGACCAGATATGCCACTCGCCTGAGGGCATTTCCTTTCTGAACTCTCATCCCAAGGCGTACTCTATTCTTATAGCGGCCGCTCATGACCATTCTGCTATGCCAAAACACATGAACACCTCCCCTCAAGATAAGGAATCTCAGCAGCTTGACCAATTTGCAAAGAAACTTTATTCCTCCTCTATGTGCACCCTCCGTTCCCTCAACTACATGGTGCACATGGTTTCTTTTTAAAAGGCTACTATGGCTAAGCTTGAGGCCCATATCCAATCCATGGAGAACTTGGATCTCAAGGAGGAACTAATCAAGGACTTGCGCATGCCCAACATTTCTTGCAGATATGTGCTCAGAGCCACCTATGATTTGGTGGACACGGTGGCTCATTCCTTCACCACAGCTGTTTGCCTCAGAAGACATGCTTGGCTACATATTTCTGAACATTCCACAGATGTACAGGTGGCCATCCAGGATGCTCCCTTCAAAGGATCAGTCCTCTTTGGGGGAGACACCAAAGATATCATCATGGGCCTCCAGGACAGTGGCCAGGCCCTGAGATCCATCAAGTCCATGTACCGAACAGGCTTCCAGAAGAAACAGCCCTTTCAGCACCAACAGAAGAGGCAGGGTAAACAGCCCTTTAACAAGCATCAGAATAAAAGAGCTACCTCCTCTTTCACCTCTCCCTCACCTCAAAAACCCAGAGAGTGGCCAGGGGGTCCCTCTCCACTCATACAGCCCTCCCCCTCCTTCACCCTCAAATGTGGAACCAGTGGGAGGAATGTTCTCCCTCCACATGCAGGAGTGAAAGAGCATCACCTCAGATGCATGGGTCCTGCAACTCATTTCAAAACGGCATACCACAGAGTTTCTGGACTTCCTTCCAGACTCCCCTCAGGTTGTTTCCAGTATTCCCCAAACCAGACACTGCTGGTCAAGGAAGAAATCCTGGCCCTAAGACAGAAGTTAGCCATAGAGCCGGTTCCCCCCTCCCAGAGAAGAAAAGGATTTTAATCCCATTTCTTCCTGGTCCTGAAAAAGGCGGGCAATCTCAGACCCATCCTGGACCTTAGCTGGCTAAACCTTTTCGTGGAGTACAAAAGGTTCCGCATACTGACTGTACAGGGTCTTCTGCCCTTACTGCAGAAAGACCATTGACTTTGCACAATGGATATGCAGGATGCCTACCTGCATATTCCAGTGTTCCTGGGTCACCGCTGGTTTCTGCATTTCCTTTTCAAGGGGGAGCACTTCCAGTTTACAGCCCTCCCCTTTGGTCTTTCTTGGGCACCCAGGGTCTTCACCAAGTGCCTAACGGTGGTGGCAGTGGTTTTATACCATCAGGGTTTCACAGTGCTCCCTTACCTGGATGACTGGCTGTTAGTGACCCCATTCAGGGCCAGCCTAAAAGGATCTCTTTCATTCCCACTGGATCTTTTTTCCCGACTGGGGGTTACTGTCAACTTTCCCAAGTCATCCCTGATCCCCTCCCACAGACTTCAATTCATCGGGGCAGTCTTAGACATGGTCCAGTGCAGAGCCTTCCTGCCCATGGCAGAGCAGACATGCTACAGGAGCAGGTCAGTCTAGTACTCTCCTCCAGGCATATTCCCACCAGAGTGTTCTTATGCCTTCTTGGCAGTGACCATCTCCATGGTTCTCTTGGCCAGATTACACATGAGGATCACCCAATGGACATTATGTATCCAATGGGATCAGCACTTTGACGATTTGGACCATGCTGTCATGGTGTCCAGTGCACTCAAGAAAGACCTTTTATGGTGGCAGGATCCTCAGAATCTGTCTTGGGGGTTACCTTACAGGACACCCACTCCCTCATGGACCCTCACCACAGACGCTTCCTGTCTGGGTTAGGGAGCCCACCTGGGGAATCACCAAACACAAGGATTGTGGTCTCAGCTGGAGATGTCTCTCTACATAAGCATATTGGAAATGAGGGCTGTTCTGGCACCCTTTAGTTGTTCCAGCCCATATTGTCAATGGTTACACTGCTAGTCCAGACAGACAACATGTCTGTGGTCTGGTACATTAACAAGCAGAGAGGCACCCAATCGTACCCCCTGTTCAGGGAGGTGATGCAGGTGTGGCTCTGGGCAGTTCAGCAAGGCCTGTTTCTCACAGGCATGCACGTCCCAGGTGTCCACAATGTCCTTGTGGACAGCCTCAGTCAGACGTCGTCACAAGCTCACAAATGGGAACTGAATCAGGAAGTGGCCAATGTATTGTTCCACTGATGGGAACGACAGAAGTAGATGTCTTTGCCTCCCCATACAAGGCAAAACTTCCCAGTTTTTGCTCACTTGTTCCAGAGCCTGGTGCATTCTGGCATGACGCGTTGTCGCTTTTCTCGACAGAGAAGTACTAGTACACCTTCCCTCCATTTCCCATCCTACAGCGTGTCCTTCCAAAACTTCAAGCAGAGGGGGCTCGGATGATTCTTATAGCCCCCCTCTGGCCAAGGCAGATCTGGTTCCCACTCCTGTACCCCCAGTTCCCCTCCCTCTTCAACATAATCTGGTGGCACAGGATCAGAGCAGACTAGTGCATCTGGGACACAGGTCTGCACCTTCATGCATGGCTCCTTCAGATGTAATTATGTCATGCTTTGGAGTCTTCCAGAGGGCTGCTCAGGTCCCGGTGGAAGCTAGGAAACCCTCCACCAGGTCCACCTACGCAATGAAGTGGAAGCGTTTTTCCATCTGTGCTGCGTCTAAGGGCTGGAACCCTTCCACTTACTCAGTTCCACAGATCATGACGTACCTGTTGCACCTGTCTGATTCTGGATTAAGCTATTCCTCCCTTGAAGTCCACTGTCAGCTATTTCAGCCTACCACTCCTTAGTGGATGGGAAACCTGTCATTCAATTGGAGGTCTCAAAAACCTTTTTGAAAGGGATCCTCCATTTGAAACCCCCATCCACAACCCAACCCCACCTTGGGACATGAATTATGTTTTAGAAAAGCTTACTCTTCCTTCTTTTGAACTGGCAGTAAGCTGTGACATGTGCTACCTATCTTAGAAAGTGCTCTTTTTGGTTGCTATGACTTCTGCTCATAGAATTTCAGAGCTTCAGGCCCTCATGCATAAGGAGCCTTATTTGATTTTGCACAAGGACCAGGTGGTCCTGTGTACAAATCCTAAGTTTCTTCCCAAGGTGGTTTCTGAGTTCACCTTAAATCAAATGGTTGAACTCCCAGTATACTATCTGGTTCATTCAAATAGGGGTGAGGCTCTACTGCGTACGTTGGATGTACATAGGATTTTGAGGTATTATGTCCACCGGACCAAAGAGTCCCGAAAATCTGATCAGTTTTTGTCTCTTTTGCCCCCAAATCTTTGGGGTCGGCAGTTGCTAAGCAGTGTCTCTCCAAATGGCTGGCTAACTGCATCTGCTTCTGCTACCAGAAGTACAATAAACCTCCTCTGAGGGAGGTTAGAGGTCACTCTACTAGAGGCATGGCTGCTTCTACAGCTTTCCTCAGGAATGTTTCTGCTGCAGAGATTTGTGTGGCAGCAATCTGGGGTTTGGTCCATACCTTCACAAAGCATTACAGTCTGGACATTGCCTCTAGGCGTAGGGCCAGGTTTGGCCTTGCCATCCTGCAGGCCTACTGTTTTAGGCCGATCCTGATCTGTTTCATTTGCTTCCTCCTCCCCTGATTCTCTCAGTCTCTCTGAGAGTGACTGCTTGGGATTCAGTCCTACATGTTATGACCTACTGCAGGAACGCTCTTGAAGTAAGATAGTACAGTTACGTAAGAACTTACCATAACAGTAGATCTTCGAGAGAGAGGTTCCTGCAGTAGATCACACTTTCCCTCCCTCCTTCCCCCAGTTTCTGCATTTCTTACAGAACATTCTGAACTGGGATCCAGGATTTTCATCCTTCTATCCTGTCTCATCCTCCTTGGATCTCTGGTGGGAGAACTGGAAGGTGGGCACGAGATGCAGCCCACTATATGGTCAGTGGCGTCCATCGCGTGGTATCCAGTCAGGCAGTCCCGCTGAACATTGCTAGCAAAAGTTTGCTGTGCAGTCCTGACACCAGGGAGCACAGTCCTACATATTATGACCTACTGCAGGAACCGCTCTTGAAGATCTACTGTTACAGTAAGTGCATACTTAACTGTACTGTCTAGCCCCTACCTATCTTTCACACCATCCTCCATGGATTCATACATTCATAGAAGTGATATGAGTTTGGAGGTCAAGGACCTATAGAAAAACTCACCACTATTTCTAGTGGATAGCTGAATGTACTTCTATCCATGTGTCTATCCAGAGCTAGTTTAAAGGCCTCCGTAGTTTCACGTTACAACCCACCCTGGTAATGAGTTCCATGTAGGTATAATTCTTTGTGTAAACCACTTAGTTCTTTTAGTGGTATTTGACACTTCCCTTTTTAGCTGTAAACTATGAGTCCTAGTTGTTCTATTTACTGTTCTCCATGTTAATCCAATCCTTTCCATCAGTGCCTCATCGTTTATAGCCCTAAAAATCATGCACAAATCTCCCTTAGCCTTCTGCACTGTACATCGGTTTACCCCCTGAGCAGGGTATGAGGTGGAGGTGAAACACCCCTGAACATGCCAGACATCAGGAGGTGCATGGAGGAAATTTTGGGGGGGGGGTTGGATATAGCAGGCTCCTGTCAAGCTGGCACTGAGTCCACTTTTTCCTGTTTTTCTCTCCAGTCCGCTGGAGCATGCGTCAAGTGAGGAGGACAAGTGTACATGCACTCCAAAGGTCTCCAGCTGGTGTCTTCCCCCTCCCACATGGCACCTTGCTGCACTGTCACCTGTGGTCAACCAGGTGGTAGTATTTCAGTGAAGATGGCATCCCACCCTCTTTCCCTTCCCAGAGCAGGAAAGCATCCTCTCGAAAATGCAATACTCCTCTTCCGTGCCAGCCCCAGAAGCCTCAGTCCCATTCACAAACCCAGGTTGCCAGCACTGTCTGCAAGCATTCACCATACTGCTGCTTCAAAGGGCCAGCCCAGTTGCATGTAACATTAATAAATTCTAGGTTTATTGGCTTCGTCCAATCGTCAGACTTCTAAATATTTGACATGTAACAAGGACTTTTTCCACCACTATCTGTTTCAAAAACATCTGCCAGTCCCCAACTGACAAAAATCTATAGAGGTTACCAGGATGACCAATGTCCTACAGATGGACAGGTTACTGAATTCTGCATGACAAGTGCCGTCCATAAGACCAAAATCATGAAGCAAAGAAGTGGAGGCTGCTCAGTCTCTGCTATCAAGTCAAAATCATTAGTATGTTTAGGAATTGGGGATTCTCAGACGTGGCCTATTCTGATCCAATTGGACTGTTCAAGAATTTAGGAATTTCTGATTCTGAATCTGATTCCTATTCAATTTTAAAAAGGACCTCAAAATCAAAAATGGATTCAGAATCCTAAATCCATGATCCTAAATTCCTATACAAAAACACTTTTTTACCTTTAAATTTCAGAATAAGGAGCCAGCCTGGTGGCGCTGAGGGTTGAGGCACTGGACGCCACACCTCACTCCACGCTGGTGACCCATGTTCAGGAGCAAATGCAGGTTGCTGGGGGTTGACTGAGGGGAGGGTGATGGATTGAGTATCTGGAGGACTGCTCTTCCCACCCAGGGTGGGAGGGTTGCCGCTCCCAGCTGAATGACTGCCCCCAGGTGGAGGCCTGTGGGGCAGTGCAGACGAGGAGGGAGGGTGGGTGTTGCGAGCAGCAGCATGCCTCCACATGTGCAAACACTCCAGCAATTAAAGGGGAAAACAGGAAAAATCGGAGTTGTCAGGCTGCACAATGGCCTTCTCGCCTCATCCAGCCACCCCCAGATTCTGGATTTCTGTGTAATCGGAGGAGTCAATGCTCCTCAACCCAGCCCCACTGCAGGGGACAATCTGTGGGGGAACTTCTGGGAGTTGGACTGGGGCAGGGAAATCGGGTCAGAGAACGAGTCATCCAATGGAGGGCCGGAGCCACCTGCCAGCCCCATGGAGGAGAGAAAATACAAAATTAAAAAATAAAAATTAAAAAATTCAGAATAAGGATTTCTGGACTGCAATTCCAAAAATCCTAATTCCAAAAGTTGGGTTGGAGTCTGATGAATCCAATTCTGTGACTCAGAATCCAAGCCACCCATATAGTAATAGTCGCCATGCAGCTCAATGTTTCGCCCATAGGGTTTAATCACGAGGGGTGGTCCTTATTCTTAATATCCACAATCCGAATATTTAGATGCTGAAAATGGCAATCCTTTCAGTTGTTGGGGGTTAATCCCCCACCCCCACCCCTGGAATTTTCCAGACCTATGTTTGTTACATCTCCTGAGCATAGCTTCACTCGGTGTCTGCTGTCTGTTTTATATGCTACCAGGCTGAGTGAAGATATGCCCATCAGTCCTAACAAAACTAGATCTGGAAAACTCAGGGGAAATTAACCTGAACAATTGACAGGACTGTGATTTTTAATACTTGTTCTCAACCGTCCTCACAACTGCTGTGCTTGTGACATCACAGCATGTTGTAATGGTAAAGTCTGTGATGTTATAAGAAGTGCACCATGAAGTCAGAAAATCATGATAAAAGCTTTTTTAAACAGATTTCAAGGAAAAATAGTCAAATGTATCACAAACATGGGAAAGAAAAGTGGCGTTTTAAAACAAGGGTTTCTTAGTTACAGACTATGATTGTAATACTCAATCATAGCATGTTTCTGGAATGAGATACTGAAATGGGTACCTGCTCTTTAACCCCTGTGAGTGATGCCGACACTGACATCATTTCCACCTTAAAATGAGAGGAGTAGTAACTGATGTTCAAACTAGTACGAAAGGTCAGTTTAACAGCAGGCACGAACAGGAAGAACACAGTACAGGAAAAGAGGAAGTGGGAAAAAAAAACACACACAACAGGTACACCAGAACAGGGTGGTAAAGACGGAATTCTAGGGTACAGTTTGTTCTGAGGAGATTTAAAAAAGCCCTGCAATACACATACGTACAGAGAACTTATACGCTGGAAAGCAGAGGGGAACCAGGGTTTGTGTCCTTTGCGATAGCAGGAAGCTTATCTCCGATTGAGGGAGAAGAGGGGGCCGGAATCAGCTGCCAGGTAAGACACTCAGGGGAGTACTGACAATTGTCACAACAGATTTATTTCATGTTAAAGCTGTAGGGGTCCTCCATTTCAGTGTTTGACTGTTGTGATATGTCCTTCACCCCCTAACATTAGAACCCAGAAGATGCAAAGTGTTTTTACAAAAGTGACACTCCGGGGGTCAACCATTAAGGTTCCTGTTTCTTACTTTTCAGTTGAAGTTTTCCGTGGAAGCGAGCACTGGAAAGATATGGACCCGGGTTCTGCTTTCTGATGTGTACTGTACATGACATATAGTGCGTGCATGTGTGTGTGTACTTATATATGTGTCTGTCTCTATATGTGTTTATATACACAGATATGTAATAAATGCTAGGTAAGAGTGGTGTATGAAGAAGTCAAAGTACAAGGTGCTGCATCAGTGTGTGGGCTGAAAACAAAACAAAAAGGAAATAGGAAATGCACGCTAAAAATAGAAAATAGAGTTAGAATCGATGCTTTGATCATAGGTTTTCTTCAGGGGTTATCTAAAAGCAACAAAGCAAAGTTAGTGGAGAGGCAAGGGAAATAAGGGATATGTATGTGAGGAAAAAAATAACGAGTGGATCTAGGGGAAAAAGTGATAACAGGCAAGGTAAGAATAGAAGCTGGAAAACTAAAAAAGTAATAATGGACATGAAGCACAGAAGGAGTAAATGAGCTGAAACATAGAAATAGAGAATTTAACGGCAGATAAGGACCACTTGGCCCATCCAGTCTGTCCATTTCTCCGTACCTATACTATTACGTCAGACCTTGCCTGAGCTATGATCTTTCTCCCTCCCCCTTTCCTTTCCACTATGATTCCTGTGTGCTTATCCCATGCATTCTTGAACCCCACCATTGTTTTTGCCCCCACTATGTCCACTGGAAGGCTGTTCCAGGAATCCACCACTCTTGCTGTGAAGAAGTACTTTCTCACATCTCTCCTGAATCTACCCCCTCCAGCTTCATAGCATGACTCCTTGTTCTTGCGCACCCGGTCTTCTGAAAAATACTCCTGTCCTGTACCTTATTTACCCCCATGAGGTGTTTAAAGGCCGCTATCATATCTCTCCTCTCCCTCCTCTGTTCCAGGATGTACATATCGAGGTCCTTTAGTCTATCCTCATAAGGCTTTTGATGCAGACCCTGCACTATTTTAGTTGTCCTTGCCTCTACCGCCTCCACTCCATCGATGTCCTTCTGGAGATGTGGTCTCCAGAACTGGACACAGTACTCTAGGTGGGGGGGCCTTACCAGCGATCTATACAGAGGCAACACCACCTCCCTCTTTCTGCTGGTGATACCCCTCCCTATGCTTCCCAGCATCCCACTTGCCCTTCCTACTACCTTGTCACACTGTCTCGCCACCTTTAGGTCATCCTATAAGATTGCCCCCAGGTCTCTTTCCTGCTCGGTGGTGATCAACACCAGTCCACCCATTTTGTATTCTGCCTCTGGGTTTCTAGACTTCAAGAGTTTATTTATTTGTTTGTGGCACCCTTCTCCTGAGGCTCAGGGCTCCATTACAATAAAATATCACTTAGACATAAAAAACAAGTAACAGTCAACATACAGACTGAACAGTACAGAACAAATCTAATAAAACTAAATCAGTTGTCACTAAAATAATCTTATAAAATGCCATAAATACTAAAATTAATTTAATAAGACTATAAGTGGATGTGCTGCAGCCCTTAAATGGCTTCCCCAAAAGCCTGTTGAAGTTTTGGGCCCCTTTTTAAAAACGTCCAATGAAGGGGTCTCCTTCAAGGTCCTGGGTGATGAGTTCCATAGTGTCAGGCCCATGATTTCAAAGGCCCGGTCACCCGGGGTTTTTAATCTAACCCTTGGGCTTATCAGGAGGCCCTCCTTGAAGGAACAGAGTGGGTGAACTGGGGTGTATGGGTGCAGAAGCTCACTCAGGTAGGCTGGGCCCAGTCCATGCAGGGCTTTATAGATTAACAAACCTATGTTAAATGCGATACGTCACTTCACTGGCAGCCAGTGCCAATCATGCAGTGCCGGACATATATGGCAAGATCTTGACAAGCCCATGAGTAACCAGGCAGCTGCATTCTGCAGAAACTGCAAGTATTGTAGCGTACCTCCAGTAACCCCAAGGTACAGAGTGTTACAATAGTCCAGTCTTGAGGTCAAAAACACATGGATTAGTGTGGCCAGGTCTTTGGAGGGGGGATAAGGGGTCTGATCTGTTGAATGTTCATGAGATGGAAAAAGCCATTCCGGACTACAGTCAACACCTGGACGTCCATAGTCAGGCCTTTGTCCAGAATGACTCCCAGAGTCTCTTTACCCTAGGGCAGGCTAGCAAGCTAGAGTCACTCAGTCAAGGCCCAGTTACTCCACTGCCAGCCGCCAATCCTCCCTTTGTGGCTCAACCACTAATACCTCAGTCTTCTCAGGCTTCAATCTCAGCCAGCTGGAAGCCATCCAGGTCTGGATCTCAGCCAAGCATTTACTGAACACGTTGATGTCAACAACCTCATTCCTTTTACTGATTGTTGATTATATGTATTGTACTCTGTTTTAGCTAAGTATTACCTTAACTTGTACTGTCTGCTGACTTATCTGTATTGTATTCTAGAGTATTGTACTAAATATCTTCCATTGTTATGTTTTCACCTTGTTGTAGCCTCCTGGGTCGTGTCTGAAAATAGGCATTCTTTGTCTAGCACACCTCACCCGGTTACCAAAAATAAATAAATATAAGAGAAATAGAGCTAGGTATCATCTGCCTAGCAGTGAAACCCCAGCCCAAACTGTCTAACAATCAAGCCCAAGGGCAGCATGTACACTGCGAACAACATTGGTGAAAGGACCAGGCTCAGGGACACGCCACACGACAGAACCTTCGGGCTCGAGGAATAGTTCCCCAATATGACCCTATGAATTCTATCCCATAAAAAAGATTTGAAACAGCAGATCATGGTGCCGGTGAGTCAGGCATACTCCCTGAACCAGTCCAAAAGATGCACGTGGTCCATGGTGTCAAATATTGCTGAGAGATTGAGCAGGGTGAGAACAGATCACTCTTCTGTATCCCTTGCCATGAGCAGGTCATTAAGCAACCTAACCAGAGCCATCTCCATGCTATGTCTAGATCTCAAACTCAACTGGAATGGCTCACAGATGGTAGAGGCCTCCAAGTGTTCCTCAAGCTGCAGTGCAACCACTTTCTCAATAGACAAAGAACCTTAATGTGCAAGCACTAAGGCAAGGGTTACCCCAAAGGACATTGGCCAGGAAGCCAAGTTTCAAAGAAATACAAAATCACACATACCCCATAATACAATGCACCATGGGCTGTATATGCAAATCACCACAAAATATTATGCTGGTTCAAATTTAAGCAGAACTGCATGGTGCTGAAAGGCCTCTCACACAGTATGCAAAGGGTGCCAACTGCAGCATAAAGACCACCCAGCAAACCTCTTCCACTTTCTCAATAGCCTTCCCTAGAAAGGGAAGGTTAGAGACTGGACGATAGTTTGCCAAAACATCTGGGTCCAAAGATGTTTTGTTCAGCAGGGACCTTACCAGCGCACACTTAAGTGTTGCTGGAACCAGCCCCTTCTGCAGAGAACATTGGGCAATTTCGACGAACACAGGGCCCAGTTGGACAACGCAGCTCACTAGGAGTCGCGTTGGGCCCGGGTCCAGGTTGCAATAAGTCGGCCGCAGCATCAAGATCACCCAGCAAACCTCTTCCACTGATACTGGGAAAAATTGCCCCAAGAACACCTACTGCATCTCTGGTCCAGATACCCAATGGAGTAATACCAACCCTAATGAAGGACACCCAATCTGAGCAGAACCGAGCGAACTCCTCACGTTGTCTAGGTGTAATTTCTCTTACAGGCTCCAGACAGGCCAGGTGAAGCAGCCTGTCTGTAGTTTAAAAGAGCTGAGCTGGACAGTTCCTCCCAGTGGAAATCTCCCTTGATAGAAAACCTGCCTTCTTCTGGGAGATTGCCCTCTGATATTCCTCATAATGGGATATCAGAACTAGTTTGTCCTTCACAGCCTTAGACTTCCTCCAATGATGTTCCAACCTCTGCGCCCTGGATTTAAGAGCTCTCAGGTAACTATCAAACCAGAGTGAACCAAGGAACGACACCAGCGGGCGTACATGGACTGGCGCTAGAAGGTCGAGGAACCCAGTTATGGCCTTATTATAGGTCAGAACTGCAGCTTTCTCACCCTCAGTGCATGCTGCCAACATTTCCGAGGTGTCCAGCACCAACATCAGTTCATCATGTCCTAAACCTCTCAAAGGTCAGTACAGGACCACCTCCACAGAGGATGAACAACAAGGAGGGGCTCTGAAACAGAACCTGATGACACAATGGTTCGACCAGTTGATTGGCACAATCTTGAGGTTATTCACCTCAAGCCCCAAGGTGAATATCCGGTTCAGTGTGTGGTCATGGAGGTGGGTCGTGGAGGTAGTGACCTGTGCTAGGGCCAGAGTATCCATGGTCTGGAGGAAATATCTACCCACCCTCATCATCGACTCAGGCATTGAAGTCACCCAGAATAAGCCATCTAGTGCCTCCAACACCAGGTCAGAGGTGAGGGATGAGATTTCCTGAAAAAAAACCTGACGACCTAGAGGCCAGTATGCAAGGAGGATTCTGCAAACTCCACCCAGACCACAGTCCACGGCCACACACTCAAAGGACTCAGCATCTCCCACTGGGTGTGCCAACAGGTTCAGTTCAGAAACAGATGGCCAACCCCACCCCCTCCCCTGTGATCTTTCCTCGAGCAGTGCACCACCAAGAAACCGTCTGGGACCGATGCCTCCAAAATTGGACCTACATCATCCCACTGCCAGGTCTTAGTAATGCAAGCCAAACCAACAGAGGAAATAAAGTCCACCATAATTACAGTGGTATTTCTCATCAATCTGGCATTGCACAGCACTGCCCTGATGGAACACGCCAGCAGACCATCGCCTGTCTGCCCACTCAGTCTGACAGGAACCCTAGAAACAGGAACCAGACAGGATGGAACCCTCTCTGGTCCTTTTCTGACCCCAGGGTGTCTCCTGGTCTGAACAACCCCAGTAGGCACCACTCACTTTGTATGCCCCCTCCAGATCTTCCATCTGCCCCCCCTGAGCAATACCCTCCTCTTTGCATCGGCGGTAAACTTCTGCTGGCAATGGGAGGGTTAAAGGAGTGCAGCTCTCTCCTTTGTAAAGGGGAGTACTGTAAGGGGCCGCTACAACACATCCATTAAACTCACCTTAAAAATATCCTCCCCTAATACCTTCTCACCTGACAACTTTCCACCAAGACACTTCCCCCAAAACCCAACCTCCCTCTGCCCTCTTATGGGTATCACCAACCCAAATTCTAAGGGGGACACAAATAGCAACTAATAACCAATGAATCCTCAAAGTCCGCTCACTGCCAAAGTCCAGTGCAGGGTGACCTGGCAGACCCGAGCGGCGAACTAAACAGCCGGGTAAGTGTTCAAGAACAGGTCCATCAACCAGACGCTGAAGTTACCAAGTCCAAATAAATGCAAAGTCCAAACAAATTCAGGGAGGCAAATCAGACAAATATGGGACCAGAGCCTGAGATATAATGTCAGAGTCTTACAGAGCACTGAAGGAAAGGATTGTGGAATATATTGTGCCCTAAGTGCAACATTTTGCACTTTTTTGCATTGAAACCCAGCTGCCATATCCTTGACCACTCCTCTAGTTTTCTCAGGTCTCTGCTCATCCTTTCCACCCCCCTGAAGTGTCCACACTATTGCAGATTTTGGTGTCATCCGCAAAGAGGCAGACCTTCCCTTCCAGCTCCTCTGTAATGTCACATATAAAGACATTAAAGAGAACCAGTCTCAGCACTGATCCATGAGGCACCACATTGGTCACCCTCCTTTCCTTAGAGTGAACTCCATTTAACACCACCTCTGTCGCCTATCCCCTAACCAATTTCATATCGAACTTAGCACCTTTGGACCCACTCCTAAGTTACCCAGCTTGCTTACTAGTCCCCTCTGTGGAACGGTGTCGAATGCCTTACTGAAATCTAGGAAGGCCACATCCACCATTCCACCCTGATCTAGTTCCTTGGTCACCTAGTCAAATAAATCTATCAGATTCATTTGACATGACCTTCTCCTTGTGAAACCATACTGTCTCGGGTCTTGTAACCCAATGGATTCAATATATTCCACAATCCTTAGCTTCAGCAGTGATTCCATTGACTTTCTCACTACTGATATCAAGCTGACTGGCCTATAATTGTTAGCACCCCCCCACACACACTTTTGTGAAGTGGGACTACATCTGCCCTTCTCCAGTCCTCTGGAACTTCTCCTGTTTCCAGTGAGCTGTTAATCAGAAGTCTTAGAGGTGCAGCCAGTATTTCCCTGCGCTCCCTCAATACCCTTTAATGCACCCATCTGGCCCCATTGCTTTGTCCACCTTTTATTTTATTTATTTTATTTGATATTCAGAAAGACCTTTGAGTCAGAGACTCATTTACAAAGGTTCCACGTCATACATAAATTGTACAGGGGACTGGACATTAGCATACAGAAAAAAGAACAGGACATTACATAGTAACATGAAATAACATGAAATATAAGAAACAGGTTACATAGTTGTTACATAGTAGGCTAACAGAGAATTTCAGGTAATTTAGCACAGCCAGGTGTGAGGAGAAGGAAAGCGTCAGAGAGATTCAGAAAGAGGCTGATTGTCATGTTTCATAAATGCATTTGAAGTACATTTGCTGCTTGTAGTAAGGAGGCAAGGCAGGTCAGGTGTCAAGGCAGTCACATCTGTTTGAGAACTGCAGGTATTCATAGCATTGATTTAAATAGGCCCAGCCTTTTACCTCAATTATATGGTTAGGGAGGGTTTGTCCAGGAAGGGCCCTGAAGTGGAAAGTGCATTGGTATTGGGAGGTCCGGCCATGGGGTACCCATCGAAGGCGCTTGCTTGAGCTTGGTTTGTTTTGTAGTGGTGCTGGGAGTATAATTTGGAGTAGGGAGGGGGTGGTGTGAGGCCTAGTAGTACCTTTTTGGTCATAAGGCAGGTGTGGTACCTGATTCTGTTATCCAGATTTAGCATATAGGCTTTTAGTGACATATACTTTCTTTGTTGTCTTTACTTATAATTGTTTTTGTGTTGAAAATTTAAAACATAGTGGTGGTGTAATTCTGTGCTGTCTTTAATTGCTGTAAATTTTCACCCCCTCCTAACTCTTAATTATATGCCCATAAATCTGATTGACAGGAGCTAAACACAGAGTATAGTAAGGGTGTGAAGTAGGAGGGCATAAGGGAAGAAGCCCCACCCTCAACACGACAAGTGTTTTGACTCATTATTTATTTATTGGTTTCTTTTCTTTAAAAAAAAATCTGAGGATCAGTGGAGGATTTTTAGTACAGTAAATTAATAAAAGGGAATTAGGAGAACTTCAGTAGCAGACAAGTAGTGGGTGCAGTATAATGTAGGAGTGGTGCAATGCAGTGGCTGTGGGGCAGCCATATCAGAGCAGACTTCTGGACACTGAGGTGCTGCCTATCTCGTGCATCTCTGGACTGTGGGATGAGGTAGCCAGACTCAGAGTGGAAGTAAACTGGGTCAGGGTACCATCACCAATATCCAGGACCACTCAGTCCAATGCAACTGCCTCAAGGATGCCAAGAACGAGGAGCACTTGGATGACAGTGGACCCAGGGAGGTTAGAGCAGTCAGCAGAGGCACACCACAGATCCTATTCACTCAAGAACTCATAGCCACACTGGCAAATAAAGGACAACCAAATAAGAGATGCCCAGAGAAGTGGAAGAAAAGGATGTGGAGGTTAGCCAAGGAGGTGACCTCAGCGGGAAAGCAGTGGACCCCAGGAGGAGGAAGTGAATCCTGTGGGGGACTCCATTATAAGAGGATCAGCTAGGAAAACAGGAGGAGGGATAGGAAGGTGAGGTGCTACCAGGTGCCACGGCATGGAGAGATGGAAGGAAGATCCTGGGGATCACTGGGAAGGCAAGGCAGGAGGTGAGCTGGATGTCATTATCACCTAGGTACTAATGACCTGGCAAAAGGGGAGCCAGGAAGTTCAGGAAGAGTTTGGAAACTAGGGAGGGTCTCAAGCAAGTAGCTACTTCTGTCACTTTCTAGAGTACTACCTGTGAGAGGCAAGGAGAGCATAGGAGTGCATGCACACAGACTTTAACTCATGGACGAAGAACTGGTGCTGTGAGGAAGGGTTTGGATTCAGTGGTGACTGGGACCCACCTGGAGAGATGGAGGTTTGTTCAAGCCTGACGGCCTGCATCCATCCTGGAGGAGATCAAAGCACTCAATGATAAGTTAAATGCTACATTGACAAGCATTTAAACTAGCAAAAGGGGTGAGCACAGCAAGGAGAACTACTTCTTGCTCACCCCCACAGCTAACAATGGAACCAGTGAACCAGAGGTAGCTATCTCTGCAAAACCAGTGCAAAGATGGAGATTAATGCTTCAAGTGGATAAGCAGAAAGGGCAAAATTCAGCAGAAGGGCAGACAGCAAGGAGAACCAGGATAATGACAGCAAGGAAGGGGCTGGAGTAGAAACAGTGAAACAGTCTAGGGAGGTCAAATCATGGAAAGCCATGTGTGCAAATGCCAGGAGCCTTAGCAACAAGATAGAAGATCTGAGGCTGTCATGGTACAGTCCAGACCTGGACATTATGGCCATCACTGAAACCTGGTGTAATCAGATAACCCACGACAGGAGATGGCTACACTGGCACAACATATTCAGAAAGAGACAGAGCAGGCAGAAAGGAGGAAGAGTGGCACCGTATGTGAAAAATGACATAAGAGCCACAGAGATCCAGGAGGAACAAATGGAGAGATACTGTGGGTTAGCTGGAAAGGAAAATGGGGACAGCCATCCGCACAGGTGAGGTCATAGACCACCAGCCCAGGAGGAAGAAACAGACGAGGAGCTGATGCTAGCCATCCTAAGGATGGCAGACAAAGATGAGGTAGTACTGGTTGGAACTTCAATATTCCAGATGTGGACTGGAGCATCCCAGCAGCAGCATCAACTAGAACAGATTTATCCTGGACTCCTTCAAGTGCCTTCCTCAAGCAACTGGTCATGGAACCAACTCGGCAGAAATAATACTGGACCTTGTGCTCACAAACAGGGACAGTGTGATGGGGTTAACAGTGGGAGAACACCTGGAAACAGTGACCACCAGTCCATTGTGGTTTGAAATCACAGAAAGAGCAGAGCAAACCACACAAAACACGTATCCTGGATTTTAGGGGAGCAGACTTTGGGAAGATGGGAGATACTTGAAAGGGCATTAAGGGAATGGGACAGGGATCAGGGTTGAGGAACAGTGAGCGAGTATTTAAAATGGGAATTACAAGAACAACAGAATTATGCATTAAGCAGGTTAGCAAGAGGAAAAGGAAGGAGACCATTGGATTTCAAAGAGGTAGCAAAAATGAAACCAAAAAAGATTGCATTTCAGGCAATACAAAAAGACACAGAGCAGAAGGGGATAGGGAGAAGTACCAGGAGAAGCAAAGGAGGCAGGGAGGTCAGTAAGGGAAGCCAAAGCTTAGACAGAAGAACACATTGCAAAATCAGTGGGTAGAAGGGACAAAATCTTTACAGGTACATAAGTGAAAAAGAAAAGACAAAGGAGGGATAGTGAAACTGAAGGGGGGAGATGGGGAACGCTTGAGGATGACAACAGTAAAGCTGACATATTGAACAGGTACTGCTCAATGTCTTTACTGAGGAAGGAGGATAATGGGTCTGAAAAGGGAGTACAAGGGGTGAGAATGGTGCAGAAATGACACAAGTCCCTTTACATGAGAAAAGCCCTAAAGGAACTGGAAGTAATAAGAGTTGATAAAGCAATGGGGCCAGTGTGGTGCACCCAAAGTTGTAAAGAACTAAGAGAGGTGGTGGCTGAACTCTGGCTATCCTGTTTAGCTGATCACTGGAAACAGGGAGGTACCCAAAGACTGGAGGACAGCATGTAGTCCCCAATACAAAAGTGGGAACAAGAGGAAGCAGGGAACTACAGACCAGTCAGCCTCACCTTGGTAGTGGGAAGATCATGGAAGCACTACTGAAGGAGATAAGTGGAACATCTGGTTGTCAATGGACTGCAGGACCCAAGGCAGCATGGTTTCACCAGGGGAGTTCATGTCAGACCAACCTCGTTGAATTTTTGACCCGGTGACCAGGGAGGTGGATCAGGGAGGGCAGTGGACATAGCCTATCTGGACTATCAGCAAGGCCTTTGACACTGTGCCACAGAAGACTATTACACAAACTGGGGAATATGGGTGTGGGCAGGACAGTAGTGTGGTGGGTAGGTAACTGGCTGGGGTGGCAGCACAGAAGGTGGTGGTAAATGGCTGTCACTCCACAGATGGAAGAGTGACCAGTGGTACCACAGGGATCAGTGCTGGGACCGGTCTATTCAACATCTTCATCAGTGACATTACGAAGGACCTAGAAGGCAGAATTTCACTGTTCGCTGATGACACAAAGCTCTGTAACAGAGTAGACACACCAGAGGGTGTAGACAGAATGAGAACGACCTGCAGAAACTTGAAGAATGGTCAGGAGTTTGGCAGTTGAAATTCAATGCAAAGAAGTGCAAGATAATGCATGGGCACCAACCCTGCACAATATATCAGTTGGGGGTGAGGATATAGCATGCACCAAGCAGGAAAGGGATCTTAGAGGTTGTCATCTCTGATGACCTCAAGGTAAGAAACAGTGTGACAAGGCAGCAGGTAAAGCAAATAGGATGCTGGGATGTATAGGCAGGGGCATCACCAGCAGGAAAGGGAGTCATAATTCTGCTATACAAGACACTAGTGAGGCTCCCACCTGGAGTACAGTGTACAGTTCTGGAGACCATACCTCGTAAGACATAAGACAGGATAGAGAAGGTTCAGAGGAGCAACAAAAGATGGTGCATGGATTGCATCACAGTCCTATGAAGACAGGTTGAAGGAACTGAACATGTACCCCTGGAGAGAGGAGGAGAGATATTATAGAGACACACAAGTATCTTACACTGAGGAACAGGGTGCAGAAAACACTATTTTCAAGCGAAAAAGATGTTCCAGGATTAGGGCATGGGATGAAGTTGGAGGAGGATGATTCAGAGAGAAACATGAAAGAATCTCTTCACAGAACAGGTGGTGGACAAGTGGAACACCCTGCCAGAGGAAGTGGTGGGGGCTGAAACAATCACGGGATTTAAGAATGCATGGGATAGACATAAAGGAATTCTGGAGGTCAGGGGTAAGGGGCAACAGACTTCTAGGAAAACAAACTGAACTTACAAGCTCAAATGGGCAGACTGGGTGGGCCATAGGCCCTTATCTGCCGACACTGTCTATGTATTTATGCATCTATGTATGGGTGCACCGGTGGTGATGTTAACAAGGGGGGCAGCCCTCTGGGGCAAAGCTTTCCTGTGTAAGCAGCGACTACAAGTTTGATTGTGTTGCTCAACATCAGCCCCCATCTCAGGCCAATAGAATCTGGATCTCACCAAGTCTAGTGTTCTGTCTATACCAAGGTGTCCCATGTGATTGTGTAAGGACCTCAGTGCTGAGTCTCGAAAGGCAGTGGGCAGCACTGAATTGTTGTTTGTCTATTTATCCTCGGTCTACTGTTCTCTGTATAACAGTCTATTGATCAGTTTCATCTTAGGACCTTCCTTGCATAACAATGCAGTTCTCAAATCAGTGAAGCGTAATTTGGATACATCTTTCCCTGCATAGAGGCAAAAGCTGAACTTTGTCATGGGATCTCAGGATTGAGCACACTGAATACTGTCATTGTCCAGCTGAGGCAAAATGCACCAATGTCTATTGTAGAAAAGTGACAATAAGCAGCAGGTATGCAATTCTCAGAAGGTCCCAAACAATCCACCATACAGTCCACTGCGTCCGTGGACATTTGTTCCTCCCTGTCAAACTTCTGGCAGAGTGCTCGAATATCAGGTTCTGACAGTCTGACCCAGTCATTCCGGGAAACAGGCCTCCAGGAGAGAGCATCAGCATCTATGTGGTTCAGGCCTGCTCTGTATTCAACAACACAGGTATGTAGATAATGAAAGCCACCTATGGCCAGTGGCATCAACTTAGCTGATCTGCATAGGTCAAAGGATTATTGTCAGTTTTTACTAGTATCTTAGCCTCATACAAGTACTCGTGGAACTGGTGAACAATAGCCCACTTCAAAGCTAGGAACTCTAACTTATGTACAGGAAAGTTCTTTTCGGATGGGGTCAGGCTTCTACTGGCAAAGACCACTGGTCTCAGGCCATTCTCATGCTCTTGGTACAATACAACCCCCAAGCCTTGCAGGCTAGCATCAGTGTGCAAGACATAGGGCTTTGTTGGAACTGCATAGGCAATGACAGGAGAGTGGGTAAGTTGATATACAGTATAATCTCATGAAAAGGAGCTTCACACTCAGGTGTCCATCTGGCTCCAAATACTTCATTGGGATGGGAATACACACTCTCAGGCTCAGAGGGAGTTGACCTCTTGTATTTTTTGTGGGTAGGAGGGTAACCTTGAGTAAGATTAAGTAAAGGACGGATCACTCTTGAATAGTCCTTGATAAAATGGCGATAGTAGCCACAGAATCCCAGGAATCTTTACAGTTCTTTTAGATTGTGGGGCTATGGCCATGTGGTCAAGGTCTCAACTTTACTTGGGTCGGTCTCTATTCCCTTGGTGGAGACTATATGCCCCACATACTTTACAGAGGTTTGGAAGAACTGACATTTATTGATGGACAGTTTCAGGCCAAAGTCTTCCAGTCGGTCCAACACCTTGAATAATCAGCTGTCATGTTCCTCCAGTGATCTGCCAAACACAATAACATGATCCAGGTACACCAGACACTCTAATAAGTTCATGCCCTCCACTGCACACTCCATCAGTCATTGAAAAGTGGCTGGGGCACCTGAAATCCCTTGAGATATCCTCATGAATTCATAGAAGCCAAGCAGACAGATAAAGGCTGTCCTCACGGTCTTCTGGGGCCGCCGGATCTGGTACCCACTCAGAAGATCAACATGAGGACTCACTTGCTACCATTCAGGCAGTCTAAAGCACCCTGGATGAGGGGCATTGTATACTGATCAGGGATAGTCAGCCGTTCAAGGTGCGATAATCCACGACATCCTTACTGCCCCATCTTTTTCTCACTGCCACAATAGGTGAAGCATATGGGCTTCTGAATTCTTGTATTACACCAGCAGCAAGCTTCTCTTGCAGATGCCGTCTCACATCATCTATGTCAGCAGGGTCGAGATCTCTCACGAAATGGCCTTTCATCATGCAGCCGGATGTGGTGCTCAACTCCTTGCACACATCCCACGTCCCATTCCTTTAAAGAAAACACCTGGTCTCTTTGGGCAAGTTTTCTACTAATTCTCATCTTCCATTCGGCTGGCAATGTGGAGTCCCCAAAATCAAACAAGTCGGGCATCACTCTGTCATTCTCCCTGAACACTTGTTACTGGGTAGCACCCAATATCTGCACAATGTACATTAGCCGGGTGCAACCTCTATTTACTCGAATCTCTATCAGACACATTATGAACCCAGGACCATTACCCTTCTGGCATAAGCATGGGCCTGGCAGGCAAAATACTTGCTTGATCAGCAGTCCTCCTGGCAATTCCATCACCTGGTGCATCCAGCATGAGGATTTTATTCTTGACATCCTTTCTGATATGGACTTCCCCCTGTAGGGTACATTGGGCATTTGGCACCAGGATCAGAGACTCAGGATCCTTCTTACGAACAATTCAAACC
Organism: Neoceratodus forsteri; assembly: GCA_016271365.2. Classification (NCBI taxonomy): domain Eukaryota; kingdom Metazoa; phylum Chordata; order Ceratodontiformes; family Ceratodontidae; genus Neoceratodus; species Neoceratodus forsteri. The sequence continues at coordinate 882,290,881 of CM028136.1, forward strand.
AGTTCCTCTGTTCCATTTTTCAGCATCTCTGTGCCCCTATGGGCCTTTTTGATCAAGGCCAGAATTCTTAAAAACTCTACCAGTCCTTGACCTCTGTTTCACATAACACAACTAGCCAACCGTCCAAACATAGGCGCATCTGGTCCCAGTTAGAGGAACTCCCATCATACAGTCAGTGAGGGGACACACTAAGGCCAGGGTCTCTACTTGCTAAGCCACTCCAGCCACAGAGGTGGGAAAAGACAGCCAAATTCGAGATATATCCAGAGTAGGGTAGGCCTTCTCCATAACCCCAAACATGCAGCCCCTCCAACGGTTTTAAGGGTACATCAGACAAATGCTTCTGATACCAGACTTGGAACATAATTGTCACTTGGGAGTCACTGTCTAATACAGCTCTGGCAGACACTCCATTCACCTTTACAGTGGTCTCCATGGAGGGACCCACTATTCTGGACCAGTCTGGAGAGGCAGTAGTGGAGGCCTGGGCAAACGACCTTGCCACAAAGGGACGTGAGTTAGCATCTCTGAGACCCTCACTGGAATCATTTCGTGCACCTCTTAACCACTGATATCTTCTCTGAAGCTCTTCCTGTAGCCTATATACCACTTTGTCTGGGTCCTTTGGGGACCGGCACTCTCTCTTCATGTGCCATGTGCCCATCTTCCCACAATTATAGCAAAACATACTTTCTGGAGTTTGAGCTGGCCGAGGAGTCACACTGGGGGCCAGGTCAGGGTACTAATAACTCAGAGACCTTAGGGCCATCTCAGTCTGCTGCGTGATAAGCATTTGGGCTATCTCATCAATTTCCCCACTTCCATGGTCAAGACATTGAGTTTGAGCTGTTGTCAGCAGGAAATGGATGGGTGGTAACCACCCCCATATCAGATGCAGTCGGATGAGGAGTCAAGGGCCTGTACTTACGGAGCGGACTTCATAAAGAGACTGTTTTGTATTCCTGAACCTCAGCAGTTCACCCATGGTGGCACCCTTTTCCTTCTCAGGCACTCATTAACTGCCAACCTCTGCCCTGAACTCACTTCCACGGGTCACTCTCAGTCACTTGGTCGTGGCAGCAGCTATTGGTGCAAGTCACTCCTGGGGTCACCTTTTCTCAACCCCTCGATTTTCTCATTAGCTCATCATAGGAGGTGCGAGTTCCAGTTGATTGGCCAGGCGTAACTGATGCAACAGCAGTTCTGAGAAGGACAGACTTAGGATCCCATCAGCCCAGTTAAACTCCAATTCAATCGCTGGCAAACTACCTTTCTGAGGCATTCTTGCAACAATTTTCAACCAGATACATACATACAACAACTCCTTAGTGACTGTTGTGCATTCTTACTCTCCACCACAGGTCCTCATCGAACCTGGGCACCATACACATTCTCCAAGGCCTCAAAATAGGTTCTGTGCAGTCACTTCAGGTTACTGGCCCATTTGGCACAGATGGTAGCCAGGGCAGGACCTCGAGCTCTCACTTAATCTCTTTCACTTTCTGCTTCCGAGCATTTGCCATTCTAGCACTTAGAGGACAACATAGTCTATCCAGGTCTCCCAGTCATCCTCCCCTTGTGGGGTGGGGAGGGTGCCAGAGAAAATGTTCAGCCTGCGGTAAAAGTCATGATTATTGGCAGGTACAGACATAGGGGCTAGCACTGGCACAGAAGGAGGGGCAATAATGGGTGCTGGAGGGGGAGATGGTGTAGGTGGAAGAACATTCTCAGGTGGCAATAATAGTTTCTTTAAATCCTCCACAGTTTTCCCTTCCTCCAGCAACAATTTAACAAATTTCTCCTCAGAAGTTTCATATAGTGGGGGGGCTCATCCCCCCTCAGGTCTTTACTGTCCTTAGTTATCACCCTCCAGGCAGTGAGGGCTCCCTCTGGGGTAATAGTCTGTGGCACTTTGGAGCTATCTATGGGGTCCTTATACTCTACTAGGGCCATGAAAGTGTGGGTGAGCAGATCAGCATTTTGACCCACCACCACAGGGTTTTGTAAACCTTCCACCTTGGAAAGTACTTCCTGTACAGTATCAGTATTGATACCCAGGGGGATATCCAGGATAAGCATAGCATTCTGGGGGGTCGATCTCCTCCCCAGTACACCACTTCACCAACCGGTGCATAGCCACTTCTGTTGGGGGACCCATTTATTTTTTTTACAGTGGTTCGTTAATGTGGCCACTAGAGGACACAAAATCCCAGCGGTGCCTCCAAGATGTCACCCCCAGGTGGCACTGTACCAAGGGCTACTACCCCAGCCTGCTTGACTACTGACAGGTTGAGGGGCCTAGGTTCTATGGCGGGTGCCTGCACCCAGAGGTCAGGGTTTGTAGTGATTAGACTAGCTTGGTCACAGCCCTCTGGGACACTGAGACCTCCTTTTATTCCCTCTAGTGGCTCACACAATACATAGGAGTTACAGCCCCAATACCCCACGTACACACACTGTTCACTCATAAAGTACCATTTACCCTCGAGACTGATTCTGCAGCACGTCTCTGAGGACCCCCTGTAAAATAAGGTTAAACACCATAAAAAGCAAAATACAATACTGTTTCCATAAGTACCAACACCACAGACAGTATATAGTATAACAACAGCAAATCTGATTTATTTAGGAGACAGTAACATGGGAGGGGGCAATCAGGTAAATTGGCGGAATTAAATCACAGTACTGTGCACACATACAGGGTCTGAAAAGTCACACTCTGGGTACCCAGGTTGGGGGCTAGCCAGGTCAGTTGCCGAGGTTGGCGGTAGGTGCCAGATGGACAGGGCCCCAGAAGAAAAAATATATACACAATACTAAATTGTAATCCGGAGCCGGATGGCTCAGTCCATGAAGAAGTGAAACAACAATAATTAGATGACACACTTGTAATTGAAAACAGGCTGCAGGGGAATACCTTGATTTGTACTCACAATACCCAAGCTGAGAACCGGATGGTGGATGTTCTTCTGGATTTCCAGAACAACAGGGCATGGAGACAAGGTCCTTGTGACTGGACCCTGCTGCAGTAGATAGCAAATAGATTTATTCCGAGACAAGCTTGGATTTCCTTCCAGCTTCAACACACAGCACACAGCACAGGGGGTTGGAAATAGTGATTCCCCACAAGCACTATGCACATTCATATGTAAAAGGAAAGTACTATACCAGGCAGGCTGCTCCTAGATCCCGATCACAATTACTGCAAAATACCCGGGAGCACACACAGTAGCTTCAGTTCCTGACAGACCGAGCGCGATTCAACAATTTCTCCGGTCTTCTACAGGGTGAGCCTGGTTTCCACTCTTCAGACTTCCTTCTTTCTCCTCACAAATTGGATTCAGTCCGAACTGACACTTACAACGGCTGCAGGCCGAACCTCAGGGCCTCACATGCGCTTCCAGCAAAAACTATACACCGCAGAAGCACAGAGCTCCTTCTCTCTTCACTGTCACAACTGATCTAATCTTTCCAGTCACAGAGCAGGGCATTTCCTTTAGCTCCACACCATTCTGTTGGCTGGTTCGGCTGTCACTCACAATAAGACTCCCTCTGTTGAAGGAAAAAGGCACCAAGGTTAAAACGACATTTCTGAGTCACTGCCCATACAATCCCCTTGTGGCTGGCTCAGAATTGAGAGTCAAAATTCCGATTTGTCCACAGGCTCCATTTGAGGGTCTCCCTATCATCCTGATTGGTCCAAGTCAGCTATTCAGAACCAAAATGAAAGAGCTACACTGAAAAAGTTTGTGTCGAAATGAAAACAGGTTAGACAAACTACATTTTCTCAGTCACTCTAAATGATTTCTGGCAAACAGTTATATCTTTCAACAAGGCTCCCCTGTACACATGCAGCAAAGGCAGAAAGCGGAGCAAATTGACAGCAGCCCAGGTGGGATTCAGGTATTAGAACACACAGTCCCCCCCATACAAACTAATTAAGTCTGCAAGCAGACAGCTCTTAAAGAGACAGTACGTGGAGGCTCAAATAGCACTAATTTGGAACGACATTTAAACAGCTCAGATGCCGAACACTGCCCAGACTTGGAGCATTCAGGCAAGCTCCTAGAAGACTTTTGGGAACCCCAATTTACAGGGGGGTTACACCCTTCCTGCCCTGGACCTATGGGGATCCATTTGAAAATGAACACCTGCAAGCCAATAGATACAGCTCCCTGCACCCTCAGAGACAGGAACCTCAGCGAATACACACACGACTCATAACTTATACTCTGAGCATGCAAATGAGCAACACAATGATGTCAAGTACACCAGAATCAAAAACAAGAGTGCTCACTGGGGGACAGGAACAGGCTCTGGATGGAGGACAGGAATGGATTAAAGATAAACAAGGCAATAGTCACTCCCCCAAAATCCTGTCAACCACTGATAAGTACCCACATAATCTTTGCTGTCTCCCCTACTTTCACACCAGTACCCCAAAGTCCCTTGGGAGTTCCCAACACAGTCTATTAATGTGTGCACACAGAAGGTGGTTGCAAGCCTGATGTTGGACTATGGTGCGGTACTGACAGAAGGCTGGTGGCTGAGGATCCCAATTTGTGTGCTTTAACACAGATGCAAATTGCTTCTGACTGTTGCAATTCTAAATTGAACTTTGTATGTAAGTCGTGCAGGAATGATCATCAGTTAGTTAACTGGTCCTAGCTAGCTAAAGAGTGGGGTATGCTCTCAGTACTTGTGATCTTTAGCAGTTTCTGCAGTAGCTGGCTCTGTCCAGATATCTCCCTGTCAGTTAGCAAATGCAGGCGGGGCTGCAGGTGAGGTAGACCCTGCACGCTTCCGTGTGGTGAGGTGTAACGGCTGTGCTGGTTTCCAACAGAGGTGTTGCTAGCATAAGATACTACTAGGGTCCAGGGCAGGCCAGAGGTGTCGTGGCCACCAAGGCCCCTAGAGGCTGTCAAACGTTTGGTGTTCCCTGGTGCAAAATAGCACATTTCTGCTACTTTTTCCTTGCTTTTCTTCACCCACTTATACATTACTTTGTGTCCTCTACTCTTCTGTTGGCTCCTTTTTCAGGTAAAGACATCATATTGTATATTAAAATTCATAGACTCAGTACCATACAGTCCTTCTTTAAAGTCATTATAAATGACACTGTAGATGAGCTGGAAGGATGATCTGCCTCTTTGTGGGTGAAATCAAAAATCTACAATAAGGTGGACACTCCAGAAGGGTGGATAGAATGAGTAGAGATCTGAGAAGGGAGTTGTATGGGCATGGCAGCTGGGTTTCAATGCAAAAAGTGCAAACTCATGCACTTGAGGCACAGAAACCCAGAGCCAGAATACTAAATGAGAGAAAGATATTGAGATCGCCAAACAGGAAAAAGGACCTGGAGTAATCATATCTATTGACCTCAAGGTGTCGAAGCACTGCATTAAGGCAGTGGGTGGGGTCAATGGGATGGTAAGATGCATAGGGAGGTATCACCAGCAGAAGAAGGAAATGGTGTTACTCTGTATAGATCACTGATGAACCCACCCCACCCCTAAATATGTGTGTCCATTTCTGGAGACAACACCTGAGAAGGGCATAGAAAGAGAGGTAGGTACAGAGGAGGGCAACTAAAATGGTGCAGGGTCTGCATCAGAAGCTCTACATGGAGAGTCTGTAGGACCTCAATATGTACACCCTGGAAGAGAGAAGACTGATGGGGGATATAATAGAGACATATAAATACCTCATGGGGTAAATAAGGTGCAGGAGTGGAGCATTTTTCAGAGGAAAAGATGCACGAGAACAAGAGGATGTGAAATGAAGCGGGAAGGGGGTAAATTCAAGAGAGATGTGAGGAAGTACTATTTACTGAAAGAGTGGCAGGTGCCTGAAAAAGTCTTTCAGTGGAGGTGTTGGGGGCAAAACTAGTGGTGGGCTTTCAGCATGAATGGGATAGGTACAAGGAATCTTAGTGGGCAGCAAAGTGTGGAAAGGAAGCTGGAAACCAAGTAGTTTCTATTGTGATAGCATAGGCAGGGGTAAAATATAATCAGACTGGGTGGGCCAAGTGGTTCTTATTTGCTGTCCAGTTTTGTGTTTCTATGTATCTCTAAAAGCTTAAAGGGGGCAGGAAATCTGTGCTAATTAGCAGTTGTTGGTAGTGTTACTATTGACGGAAATGAAAGACTTGCCTGCAAATGAGCCATATTGAACTGTACCTGAATAAACACTGATGTGAAAAATTATGTTTTCAGTTGTTTCCTTTTTATGGGCAGCATTCTGCACAGTTCCCGTCACAGAACAAGTAATTTGGAGTTTTTACTCTGTCATGGTTTGAGTACAGAATGCTAAACATGAGCAATCGTCCTATCAGAACCATGTTTGGAGTTCTGTGCTCAATGGAAAACCAAAAAAGCAGCTCCACACTGGAGCTGTGCAAGCCCAAATCAGTCTCAGTCAAATCCAAAAAAGGGCAGCACCAGCATCCGTCTCTAGTTTATGAAAACAACATTTATTGTATTACATGCCTGTAAAGAAGCAGTGGCAATAAAGGCAGACTCACAAGCCTCTGACTAGTTTCGGGCATCACGTCATCAGGGAGGCTGACATAGACACAACCCTTACTTAAATACCCCCACATCACATATGTTAACAATTATACAATCATCACATTCCAGTGAACATCAACTTCAACACATATAAGTAAAAACATTATGCATCACTAAAAATTCCTATCTGGATATGTATCTATACAAAACATTCCTGAATTCTTTAAAACATTTTATATAGAATAAGGAAATATGTGTTCTAATTGACTGCAGTGAATTAAAACATAAGACATCCAATAATTAATATAAATCGGAATCCAAATCTCATAATTTTTATAAAAACATTTGTTTTTTCTCATAAGAATTAAATATAATACTCAACCCACTCTAAAATTTATGAAAAGATGGGTCACTGAACGAAGGTCAAAAGGTCACCTACAATAATATGCTCAGACCTAAAACTTTTTATATAATGTTATCATTTTTAGTCAGCATATATAAATTATTCAGAATAGAAAACCCCTTATCATTATTATCGAGCCCAAAATATCATTACTCCGTAATTTCCGATTTCTTATATGTAGGAGGTCAACAAGGTCAACATAATATGCTCATCTACAATAGACATCATATATAATCTTTCCTAATCATCTTTAAAGAATCAAAAACAAAAACAAATCCCAGATTTTAAACTACAAATAAACCACTAACAACCTGAAGGTCATAAAGGTCACTTACTAGTATGCACATTAAATTTTATATATCATTTCTTCTATATTTCACTGATATCTCATACAAAGTTATTAAAATATAAAGACTGAGGAAGTTATATCTTAGTTGACCTATAATTAATTCAAGATCAAAAAACATCTAGAAATCAAAATACAGAAGGTCAACAAGGTCAACATAATATGCTCATCTTTCTAAACACATCCTGTGTAATATCTCTTTAGTCATCTCTAAAGAGTCAAAAATTCAATCCCAATATTCTAACTTCATATAAGCAGCAAAATGACCAGAAGGTGACAAAGGTCAATTACTAATATGCACACTGAAACATTTTTTTTATACCATTTCTTTTGTATTCTACCATTTAAACATATCCATATAATGATGCTAAACTATAAATAAGGGGAAAAGTGTATTTAAAAAAGGAAAATGCGGAAAACCACCACATTATTATCTTTTCTTTAAAAGCGGTGAACAGAGATACCCTCATTTAATCCTGGTGTTTCAACACCCTTTAGCGTAAAAACCAAAAAGCTTCCTTTCTAATGAAAATTGTCTAGATCCCCCTCTCTCACCAACAGTCACTTTCTCTATACCTATAAAACAAAAATATGTTCCCATTTCCAGACTGTGTTGCTATGTGGTTTAGCTAGTGCATTCTTCAAATCTATGTTTCTTACTGCTCCAAATGTTCGCCAATACGAACCTTAAACGGTCGACTAGTCTTACCCATAAAATGCACCACAAACACATGTTGCCAAATACAATACCCCGTTGAACAATTAATAAACTGTTCAATTTATATTCTTTGGGGGATTTTGGAGAACAAATCTGTCAGTCTCTTTATCACCGACAAAACTTACAATGTCCACATTTAAATGTACCTTTGGCAAAGGTGGTGGAAAAAACGTTTCTACTCTCAACACAGGCTGTAAACTATTCACTAAGTCTATCCCTTAGATTACTAACACGTCTATATACCATCACGTGGCATCATCTGTACCCATGGTGTCAATAATGGTTCAGTCTGCAATATACTTCAATGCTTTAGTAAAATATCTTTCACTTGTCCTGATTTTTTAGTATATGTACTTACGAAATTCAAAATACCACTATCATCTACTTGACTTTTTGTTTTATATCTCATAAGCCCTTCCTGTTTTTTCAAGAGCCATTTATTAGCCTGTTGAATTTTTCTGACTTATAGCCCTCTCGAGAAATCGTCTCCATTTCAGATGCCTAATCTTATAATCTTCTGTAGCAGAAGCAATTTCTTCTAATTCTCAAAACTGTGCATCTGGAATATTTTCCACAATATGTCTAGGATGGCAACTCGAGGTAATATATGTATTCCTGTCGCTGTCTTTTCTAAACAGATCCATTCCAAGTGTACCATCTGGCATCAGGGTTATATTTAAATCCAAAATGTACCTCACGGTGCTACTATCCATTTTAAACCTCAAATTGGATTTGTTAGTTCTAAAAATAACACAGATTCTTTTAAGTTGTCCATAGTGCCAGACCAAAGCAATAAGATGTTGTCAATAAAGCACTTCCACAGAACAATTTTACCAAAAAAAGGATTTTCATGTTGAGATAATACTATTTCTTGCTCCCAGACCCAGATAAATATTTGCATAATTAGGGTCCAAAATGCTCCCATTGCTGGCACCTTAATTTGTCGATAAAACACATGAAACAAGAATACATTACATTCAAGTACTATCCTCGCACAAGCAATAATAAATTCTCTCAATTCCATATTTAACTCATGATTATTGCCTAAACATTGCAGAATGCATCTAGTCCTTCAATATGGAATGTTTGTATACAGGAATCAATATCCATAGTGCACAAAACCCAATCTCTTTCCATTCTCCACATCTTTTAGGATGTTCAACACATCAGTAGTGTCTCAATATAATGAAGGTATGCACTTAACAGGCCCTTATAAATGTGTCCACATATTGGGACAAAGGCTCTATTACTGACCCTATACCAGAGACAATCAGTCTCAGGTGAGTCCACCATTGTTTAATGTACTTTAGGCAATACATATATAGTACTACGGATTGGAGATTTTACTTTCAAAAATTAGCTAATTTAGCATCAATAATGTTCCTTCTACTAGCACTATCAACAACATCTATAATCTCTTTCTGTATAGAAAATGTAGGGTCCTTACTCAATCTCACATAGAACTTATCATTAGACAGTTGACGATGGACTTCCTGCACATATTTTACAGTGTCCATGACACAACAGACCCCCTTTATCTGCTGGTTTTATAGTAATTAAATCATTACTCACCAGCTCATTTAATGCAAACGTTCATCACTAGACATATTAATAAAAATTTTCATTTTTCAGATGGAGAATATCTAAGTCCTTCAAACATGCTCTTTCAAAGAACTTGAACAGTAGGATTACTTGGAGGTAGAAATGCCGATGGTATTTAAGTCCAGACAATTGTTGATGTGATGTAGAAACAGTACTATCATCCCCAACTGATGTAAATTCTCCACTTGATGCAAAGAGCTTTCAGATTCAATTTCCTTGTTAACTTCTTCATATCCACATGTACTTCAAAAGGTCTCTGTATTACCGTAGGTACAAATGTCAATCCTTTATTAAGTACCTGGATCTGTATCTGTCAGTTCCACACTAGACAAATTTATTACATTCATTTCAGATCCCAATCTCGACTCCTGCTCAACCTCTCCTCTGCCCTCCTCATTCCTCTTTGTTGAAACCTGGGTCCCTGTGGTCTGTATTTCTTCTGCCATCTATTTCCACCACGCCGTGTTAGGTGCTTTTGAAATGGACCAACCGATTGCTGCGTCTCAGACCCCGGACTTCTTTTATCTGAGGACCTATTCTAAATCCTCACTTTCCGACTCACTTGTATGAAAACTTGTATTGCTGGCTCTAAGAATTGATCTTGGACTACGAGCTGACAACTGATTAAACTTTTTCTTTCCAGGTCCAAACTCTATCCAATTCATAATCCTTCGATCTCGTTCAAACTTCGTCATTTTACTAAGGCTAATTCGTTTCTCTTGTTTCTCCACTTTAGATTTAAATTCAGTTCTAAATTCAAGAACTCCGGAGAATCTTTAAAAGCAAGAACTGCTTTCTCCTTTTGAGTTACCTCTTCCCGCAGGATCATCTCTTGTTCTTGATAGTCTTCTATTACACATTTAACAAACAGCATAGTTGCTGCTTGCATATTGTTTTTTCCATTTTGAAATAAAACTTTCTCTATCAAGTCCATATCCAGGCCACTTTATCACTCTCAGACCCCTAGGTGTTCTATCCACTTTAACATAAGCTTCCAAAGAGGTTCTATTCCATACATTTCGTAGTGCTTTTAAAGTACATTTCTCCAGTTCAAAAAGCTTGTTTAATATCTGAAATGGAGGCTCACCGGTCATAGTTGCAGAAGTAGATGGTTGTTGATTACTAGCAGGTATGTCGATAAATGGGTTTCCTTCTCATCCAGTTGAAATAATGCCAAAGAGAATGCATTCTCCACAGCTCAAGACCAACATCCTTCAAATTGGCCATACTATTCAGGTGTTGAAACTTCAATCACAAATCACAGGCAATCACGGATTCCAGAGTGAGCACACAACACAAATTCAATGGAAAACCAAAAAAGCAGCTCCACACTGGAGCTGTGCAAGCCCAAATCAGTCTCAGTCAAATCCAAAAAAAGGGCAGCACCAGCATCCGTCTCAGTTTATGAAAACAACATTTATTGTATTACATGCCTGTAAAGAAGCAGTGGCAATAAAGGCAGACTCACAAGCCCCGATCGGTTTCGTGCATACGCACTTCCTCAGGGAGGCTGACATAGACACAACCCTTACTTAAATACCCCCACATCACATATGTTAACAATTATACAATCATCACATTCCAAGTGAACATCAACTTCCAACACATATAAGTAAAAAACATTATGCATCACTAAAAATTCCTATCTGGATATGTATCTCATACAATTCTGAATTCTTTAAAACATTTATGTAGAATAAGGAAATATGTGTTCTAATTGACTGCATGTGAATTCAAAACATAAGACATCCAATAATTAATATAAATCGAATCCAAATCTCATAATTTTTATAAAAACATTTGTTTTTCTCATAAGAATTAAATATAATACTCAACCCACTCTAAAATTTATGAAAAGATGGGTCACGACCCGAAGGTCAAAAGGGTCACCTACTAATATGCTCAGACCTAAAACTTTTTATATAATGTTATCATTTTTAGTCAGCATATAAATTATTCAGAATAGGAAACCCCCTTATCATTATTATCGGAGCCCAAAATATCATTACTCTGTAATTTCCGATTTCTTATATGTAGGAGGTCAACAAGGTCAACATAATATGCTCATCTACAATAGACAGGGGGGTCTGTTGTTGTCATGGACACTGCAAAATATGTGCAGGAAGTCCATCGTCAACTGTCTAATGATAAGTTCTATGTGAGATTGAGTAAGGACCCTACATTTTCTATACAGAAAGAGATTATAGATGTTGTTGATAGTGCTAGTAGAAGGAACATTATTGATGCTAAAATTGCTAATTTTTTGAAAGTAAAATCTCCAATCTGTAGTACTATATATGTATTGCCTAAAGTACATTAAACAATAGTGGACCCACCTGGGAGACCGATTGTCTCTGGTATAGGGTCAGTAATAGAGCCTTTGTCCCAATATGTGGACACATTTATAAGGGAGCCTGTTAAGTGCATACCTTCATATATTAAGGACACTACTGATGTGTTGAACATCCTAAAAGATGTGAGAATGGAAAGAGATTGGGTTTGTGCACTATGGATATTGATTCCTGTATACAAACATTCCACATATTGAAGGACTAGATGCATTACGGCAATGTTTAGGCAATAATCATGAGTTACATATGGAATTGAGAAGAATTTATTGTTACTTGTGCGAGGATAGTACTTGAATGTAATGTATTCTTGTTTCAGCATGTGTTTTATCGACAAATTAAAGAATGCGGCAATGGGAGCTACTTTTGACCCTAATTATGCAAATATTTATCTGGGAGTCTGGGAGCAAGATATAGTATTATCTCAACATGAAAATCCTTTTTGGTAAAATTGTTCTGTGGAGCGCTTATTGTCGACATCTTATTGCTTTGGTCTGGCACTATGGAACAACTTAAAGAATTTGTGTTATTTTAGAACTAACAAATCCAAATTTGAGGTTTAAAATGGATAGTAGCAACGTGGAGTGTACATTTTTGGATTTAAATATAACCCTGATGCCAGATGGTACACTTGGAACAGATCTGTTTAGAAAAGACAGCGACAGGAATACATATTATTACCCTCGAGTTGCCATCCTAGACATATTGTGGAAAATATTCCAGATGCACAGTTTTGAGAATTAGAAGAAATTGCTCTGCTACAGAAGATTATAAGATTAGGGCATCTGAAATGGAGAACGATTTCTCGAGAGGGGCTATAAGCCAGAAAAAATTCAACAGGCTAATAAAATGGCTCTTGAAAAAACAGGGAAGGGCTTATGAGATATAAAACAAAAAGCAAGTAGATGATAGTGGTATTTTGAATTTCGTGGTACAATACTAAAACATCAGGACAAGTGAAAGATATTTTACTAAAGCATTGAAGTATATTGCAGACTGAACCATTATTGACACCATGGGTACAGACGATGCCACGTATGGTATATATAGGACGTGCTAGTAATCTAAGGGATAGACTAGTGAATAGTTTACAGCCCGTGTTGAGAGTAGGAACGTGTTTTCCACCACCTTTGCCAAAAGGTACATTTAAATGTGGACATTGTAAGTTTTGTCGGTGATAAAGAAGACTGACAGATTTTGTTCTCCAAAATCCCCAAAAGAATATAAAATTGAACAGTTTATTATTAATTGTTCAACGAGGGTATTGTGTATTTGGCAACATGTGTTTGTGGTGCATTTTATGTGGGTAAGACTAGTCGACCGTTTAAGGTTCGGATTGACGAACATTTGGGAGCAGTAAGAAACTTAGATTTGAAGAATGCACTAGCTAAACACATAGCAACACAGTCTGGAAATGGGGAACATGTTTTTTGTTTTATAGGTACAGAGAAAGTGACTGTTGGTGAAAGAGGGGGGGATTTAGACAATTTTCTATTAGAAAGGGAAGCTTTTTGGATTTTTACGCTAAAGGGTGTTGAAACACCAGGATTAAATGAGGGTATCTCTGTCTTACCGTTTTTAAAGAAAAGATAATAATGTGGTGGTTTTCCGATTTTCCAGTTTTTTAAATACACTTTTTTCCCCCCTTATTTATAGTTTAGCATCATTATATGGATATGTTTAAATGGTAGAATACAAAAGAAATGGTATAAAAAAAAAGTTTCAGTGTGCATATTAGTAATTGACCTTTGTGACCTTCTGGTCATTTGCTGCTTATATGAAGTTAGAATATTGGGATTGAATTTTTTGACTCCTTTTAGAGATGACTAAAGAAATATTACACAGGATGTGTTTAGAAGATGAGCATGTTATGTTGACCTTGTTGACCTTCTGTATTTTGATTTCTAGATGTTTTTTGATCTTGAATTAATTATAGGTCAACTAAGATATAACTTCCTCAGTCTTTATATTTTAATAACTTTGTATGAGATATCAGTGAAATATAGAAGAAATGATATATAAAAATTTAATGTGCATACTAGTAAGTGACCTTTATGACCTTTGGGTTGTTAGTGGTTTATTTGTAGTTAAACTCTGGGATTTGTTTTTGGTTTTTTGATTCTTTAAAGATGATTAAGGAAAGATTATATATGATGTCTATTGTAGATGAGCATATTATGTTGACCTTGTTGACCTCCTACATATAAGAAATCGGAAATTATGGAGTAATGATATTTTGGGCTCCGATAAATAATGATAAGGGGGTTTCCTATTCTGAATAATTTATATGCTGACTAAAAATGATAACATTATATAAAAAGTTTTAGGTCTGAGCATATTAGTAGGTGACCCTTTTGACCTTCGGGTCGTGACCCATCTTTTCATAAATTTTAGAGTGGGTTGAGTATTATATTTAATTCTTATGAGAAAAAACAAATGTTTTTTATAAAAATTATGAGATTTGGATTCCGATTTATATTAATTATTGGATGTCTTATGTTTTTGAATTCACTGCGAGTCAATTAGAACACATATTTCCTTATTCTACATAAATGTTTTAAAGAATTCAGAATGTTTTGTATGAGATACATATCCAGATAGGAATTTTTAGTGATGCATAATGTTTTTTACTTATATGTGTTGGAAGTTGATGTTCACTTGGAATGTGATGATTGTATAATTGTTAACATATGTGATGTGGGGGTATTTAAGTAAGGGGTTGTGTCTATGTCAGCCTCCCTGAGGAAGTGCGTATGCATGAAACCGGTCGGGGCTTGTGAGTCTGCCTTTATTGCCACTGCTTCTTTACAGGCATGTAATACAATAAATGTTGTTTTCATAAACTGAGACGGATGCTGGTGCTGCCCTTTTTTTAGTTCTGTGCTCAAACCATGACATAGTTAAAATTCCAGATCACCAGTTCCATGAACAGAACTGAAACAGAATGCTGCCCATAAAACAAAACAATGCAAAATGCAGTTTTTCACATCACTTTTTGCAGGTGCAGTAACATATGGATCATTTAGGTTTATGAATATAATTTCTACAAATGGAATGTCATAAACAGCTGCAGGTTAGAAATCATTTCTGTCCTCCTAAAAAATAATTACAAAAAAATTAATTTTGAATGTTATCTAAAAAGGATACCTTTTTCACTTCTTGCTGTAGCTTTATTCTTGACATGTCCACCATCGCATCTTGCTCTCTGAAGTTCAGTCTAGATTTACATAACAGACATCAGCATACCTAGCATAATTTTTACAAAAATGCACTGAAGGTCTTGCCTCCTCTTGCTAGACTGACGTTGTTCGGAACACATTATACCGAATAGCATATGTGCTATACATCTCCAGATAATTAATTACTCCTAATGTAGCCTCAAACCCTAGTTCTAGATCTATACAATCACATGGGTGTAGTGTGTGTATGTTGTGGAACACGTACAAATAATGGAGAGAAATGAGTAAGTGCCTCAGCTGGGACGGAACCCAGGCCGCCTGGAATACCGGTCCGATTACGCTACCAGCTGTGCCACCAAGGCAACTGGAAATTGAGCTGTCCCCCAGCACATTACTCTTTCCCCAAATGCACAACCTGGTGGTTGCACAGATAATTACATTTATACAATCACATGGGTGCAGTGTACATATATTATGGAACACATGCAAACAATCGAGAGAAAGAAGTAAGTGCCTCAGCTGGGACCTGAACCCAGGCCGCCCAGAATACCAGTCTGATTGCGCTACCAGCTGCACCACCAAGGCAACTGGAAACTGAGCTGTCCCCAGGCACATCACTTTTCTCCAAATGCACAACCCAGTGGCTGTTGGTAGCGCAATCAGAACAGTATTCTAGGCGGTCTTGGTTCAACTCCCAGCTGAGACACTTACTTCTTTCTCTCCCTTGTTTGTATGTGTTCCACAATATATGCATACTGCACCCATGTGATCGTATAAATGTAATTATCTGTGCAGCCACCAGCTTGTGCATTTGGAGAATGAATAATGTGCTTAGGAACAGCCCAGTTTCCAGTTGCTTCGGTGGCGCCGCTGGAGGCGCAATCGGAATGGCATTCCGGGTGGCCTGGGTTCAAGTCCCAGCTGAGGCACTCACTTCTTTGTCTGCATGTGTTCCTAGTTCTAGATCATTCAGTTATGCTGCACCCAGTAGTGGAAACACTGAACATACTTTTTTAAGGAAAATGGATGCCGCCATATTTTTAAAGCATCCCTACTTGATCATCTGAGGTCAGATCCCATTCCATAAATAACTCAATAGCAAGTTGATACAGCATTTTCCTCCTCGCACTCTCACTTGGCTGAAGCACAAAATAAAGTACACTGTATTTGTGCGAGTTCGGTGGCTGCTACTAGACATGCTCGCTTGCACAAATACAGCTTAAAGTTTTTCTCTCTGTTGAAACCTTACACCGGTTTTTATAAAAAATAATGCCTGTGCAAAGTTTGTTTTATGAGAATTTTTTACACATCCTCAGTGTGCTATAATCTCATAAATCCCCTGAACTTCACTCTCAGGGTTTATGGAATATCACACATCTCAGGTGTGTGAAAAATCCTAATAACACACACCTGTAGAGATATTCTCTGTGTGTTATTGTTGTGCATACCGGACATGTTTGAAATATATCTCCAGGAAGCCTTTCTTGGCTAAATATTTTAAATTAAAATAATAACAATTATTAATGATTTTAAAATAAAATAAAGCTACCCAGCTAATAACCAACAAGTGATGCAAAGCATACAGTAACTCTTGAATGTGCTTTTGTTTAGTGCAGCTTGTGTGTGTGCCTGTGTGTGTGTGGGGGAGGTGAGCTGGGGAGTTGCAAGAATCCCACAATATTATTCTATACAAGTTTTGAGTTTTCTTTTTTTTTTAAATGGTTTAAATATATTTACCCAGGCTAATCCAACTGAGATGCAGTATCTGGCTTGCAGTGGAGTCCTGCTTATATACAGTTTTAAAGCGTCAGTAAGGTACAGGAAAGGAGGTCCAGTGACTTGCTTCACTTACTGTACCTAGGTGATATACTGGCTACAGTGAGACTTGGTGGTGGTTTTGAATTCAGTATTCTGACCATTAGACCACTCTGCCACTCCATTCACTGAGCTTTCTTTCAAAGTGGGATTTAAACATGCTGGTTTTGCTAAAACATGTCAGGAAATAGAGTTGCTCGAATACATCCAAAATCTGATCCAGCTGTCAATATCGGATCATAGACTATCCGAGTCTGAAATCTGATATTCAGCTGTACAAACAAAACGAGAATTCCTGCAGCCCCCTTCCAGACATGTACACTCTCCCAGCCTGAATTTCATAACTCCCCTCCACCCAAACCAGCCTGTAACCCACAATTTATCTCCTGCCCCCAAGCCCACTTAGAGAACATAAGCTCGGTTTTCAGAGCCTCGAGAATGCTGCAAGCTCCTGGCGCATGGATCGTTTGGCGCACGGGGCTTGCAATATTCTCCTGGCTGGCAAGTGGGATTCTCACTCCTGAGTGCCAAATGCCCCATTTCGCAACTGTGCCCAATGTACTAAAATTGGGTGCAGCTGCGTCAAAGGAGATGGACACAGCTGCACCAAAAAACAGGGCTGACGCAGGGGTTGATACAAGCCCTCTGTCACTCTTCGAAAATTGAGCTCTGTAGTATGGAAGTATAATTGCCACTCCTTGTAATAAAACAAAACTGCCCCCTCCTTGCTAAACCATGAACCTCCCCTTATCCTGGCACAAGTCACAAGTTTCTGCCCCCCAGATTCAGAAGAGGACCCCTCTATCGTAATAACGCCTACAGGTGGCCAATCAGGTGTTGCCACTATAGGAAGATATCATTTCATTCATACATACCTCTGGAATGAAGACGGGCACAAGCTGTGTCACTGTGGGAATTGATCATCCAAGTCACCTGACTCGGATGATATAAAAATTGGAGTAGTATGTGGGGAGTAGGGGCCTGTTTATTGAATCGGGGGATTGGGGAACTTGTGGCTTGTACTGGGGTGGTGTTTTTTTGTGTGTAATAACAGTGCCAACTATAATTATATAGATTCTGTAAGTGTGCTTGGGAGGGAAGAAGGTGGCTGTGGGTTACAGGGTGGTTTGTGTGGGGGGTGTACTTAAACATTGAGGTCGAGGGTGTTGTTTTTTTGTATAGATACAGCGACAGATTCCAAATCATGTAGGATTTTCATATCCATATCTGATTTGGAATCCTAATATCTAACATTTTCAGCAGCTTTATCCGATAATTGTTAATCCTAAATTTCGACGAAAATTGGAGAAATCCATTTTTTGAACTGTATACCCGAGCAACCCTAATCTGAAGTTTTCTCAGCTGTTCTCCGTCTGTCCCCATTTGGGGATCAGTTTTCATTCACTGCCACTTCATACAGAATTCATTATACCAACCCCTGCTTTCAGTAGCTGGTAGATTCAGTGTGAGAGCATGCACACCACCTAGAGCCAGCATGCAGCTTGCAACTCTGCAGATATCTCTCGGGATTGGCTGTTTCTTCCAAGCAGCATGTGCTGTCCTCTGACCCCTACCAGCACTTCTGGAGGCGGCAGCACAACAAAGTGGCACTCCCTGTGCATTCTCCTATTTGTTGTAATTGTAAAAAGCTATTTCCATCCCTCAGTGCACTTTTGGCTATCATGATCTGTATCTCCTGGTGCCTGCTGCTGCCCAGTTGGACTGCGGGAGGTTTGGTGCCAGAGGAGCACTGTCAGGCACTTCTGAGGTTATGCTTCCAAGGGTGAAGCAGTTCCAGTATTGTGGCTGCTGCGCAGCTTGGAGAGCTGCAGAAGAATGGTGTGCAGGCTTCTCAGGGTGCTGCCAACCCCAAATGTGCTCCGTGGGGTCAGGAAAGCAAAGACCCCATGCAGCTCAGGGCTGCTGATGACTATGGCGTGATTCCACTACAAGAAATAAGCAGAGCTGTGATCTGAAGTTTACTCCATGGTTCCACTTCCACAGTTCATGGGGACAAGAAAGTGAAGAAGCTGCACGCTGCTCACCAGCCATGGTGAGTAGGGCACTTACTGCCCAAAGATACAAAGCGAGTGCCCAGTTCAGTCCCTGATCTCACAACTGCAATCCAGACTAGGACCGGGGCCTAGGAACAGTATGGGGGGGGGAGTTACATCTGCCAAGACAGAATCTTGTCTTCCTGTAAAAGAATTTAAGTAATGGTGAAGAATAAGAGGAAAAGAAATGCAAAACATACAAGCTCTCCTGCCTGAACATCAGAATTTTCAAGATTTTCCCTGAGGTGTCAGTATCTCTTTAAAACCCAATTCTTGAGAAGGTCGATGCCTAATGCAATGCATAGAGAGTACAGGAAATACAACAGAATTTCATTCACGACTTCCTTGCACAGTATTTATTTATATATTAAGCTTTTGTTGACCGGATAAGTGCACTAGACAAATCCTGTCTATTTTCAGGCACGACCCGGGTGAGGGGAGATACAGATGAATGCCAACTGACATTGAACCAGATTAAGCTGTTGGTGGTATTTTTAGTGAATGAGGGAAATTTGGCCAGAACACTGGGGAAATTCCCCTACTTCCTGCTTCCTGTGAGCAGGGGGGACTCATTTTCTGGTGGGACCAAGATGGCGGAGGAGGAGGACAGTGGAGGAGCTGCACATGGGGCTGCAATAGCCCAGAGTAATTCCTTACCTGTTGATTTCACCAAATCTGGAAACGCTGAAATGGTGGCTGGGATGCACCTGCGAGGTGGCCAGCAAAACGCCAACTCAAGTGGTCCTTCAGTTTCTGTTGCTACGTTGGGGCTTAGTTTGTTCGAAAAACAACGCTGTTTGGAAGAGGAACTTCTTCATGTGAGTGCATTATTGGTACAGGAACGTAGGAACCTCGCTGTGGAGGATGACAGGAAGCGGAAGAGATCAGAGGGTTCCCCGAGCACTGCAGCAGCAGCGGGGCCCAGCAAGTTGCATCTGGCTACTGAAAGGCCGAAAGTCAGTGAAGTTTTGACTTCTAAAGATTGGGGAGATCTGGTAGATGAATCCTGGTCTCAGAGCATGCACTGCGTGGGGCTGGCTGGATTCCAATTTCAGGTGATTCGTGGAAGCCGACTGATGGATCTTCAGCACTACCGGAGTCTGCAGAGATAAGTACTGTGGCTTTAACAGTCCCTTCTCCTGTTGTTTTAGTCTCTGCACTTCCAGCCTCCCCTTTTCCTAAATCTACTACTGATTCTGGACTACCCTTGGACAGCCTGTCAGTGGAAATGGCTGCAGTTGTGGCTACTTCCTCTGTCATACAGGGGCCAGCTTTGGAACCTGTGGAAAAACCTTCCTATGCCAGTCATTTTAGGCAACCTCTAGAATTAACCAAGCAATGAAATGCCATTTGTTTGCGATATGTTGGGCCCAGGGATAATCCCCCTGATAGATTTTATGTTGGAAAAACTTTATTGAAGAAAAGTATGGGTTTTTCCCCTTCTGAAATCTATGCCTTGATCCATGTTCCTGGAGAGTTCACATTTGATGTCAGTTTTACTTTTAGCTCTTTTGGAACTATTCTGGAGTCATATTTAAATCTAAAAACTAATCCCTGTGGTCAGACTTATTGTACTGCCTCTT
Source organism: Neoceratodus forsteri (assembly GCA_016271365.2). Lineage (NCBI taxonomy): Eukaryota > Metazoa > Chordata > Ceratodontiformes > Ceratodontidae > Neoceratodus > Neoceratodus forsteri. The sequence goes on from CM028136.1 coordinate 882,311,438, forward strand.
TGAAACAGGCCTTTAGGGTCATTACGATCATGTTCAGAAATGAAGGGGTTAATGTCGTAGATATTGTTAACTGGTTATCTAAAAGATGTGAAATACAGGGGAATCCTGTTCCTATCCTGGATGCAGAGGGATTTTGGAATGGGGGTTGGAAATTTAGGATTAAACTCCACTCTACTGATTCTGATTTGGTGCATCTCCCCTACTGTTTTTTTTTGGGGAGGGATAAGGGGTTCCTTTTTTAACCAGGTCAGCCAAGGGTTTGCTTCAAGTGTGGGTCTTGGACTTACATAAGCACCTCTTGTGATGTGCTAAAATGTTCTTATTGTGGGGAGTCTGGTCACCCTAGTGCTCACTGTTTCCAAACCTCTAAATGCAATCTTTGTGATGTGGTGGGTCACACATTTGAACTTTGCCCTTTGGCAGCTAAAAACACACCGGAAGCTGATTTTGGGGTACAGGACTATTATATTAGGGAGGCAGTTCGACTTGGCATTCCTACTGGAGGAAGGTTGGATCCCGGTACCTCTGGGGCTAGTCTCCCTTTGCCTGTGTCAGGTTTGATTGCTAACTCTACCTCAAGCACTGACTCTATAGATATACCTGAAGTGGTGACTCATGAGGTACCAGAGACAGGACAAGGGGGGGGGTTATTTGCCAGGATTCGGTATTGTCTAGTTTGGACCCCTTGGTAGATGGTTTTACTATGGTTAGTGGCAAGAAAGGGAAATCTGTTAAAGGAAAGGGGAAGGTGGGTAGGAAAACAGCTTTACCTTCCATGCATAGTTCTAGTGCTGACCCTAATACCTTTGCAGTATTGGTAGAGGCTCCAGAGGCGGTTTCCGACATGTCTCTGCCTTCTGCATCCCCCCTAAGGCCTGAGCCCTTGGAACCTGCTGAAGGACAGATTGCCTAAGCCATTAGATGGGAAAAGTGGAAGGGTAACAAGAGCATCTAGCAAAGTAAAGTGACTTTACCCTTTCATTAACTCATGGTTCCCTTTTACTTTAGAGTGGCAACTTTAAATGCAAATAGCATTAAATCTCCTGTTAAACGTCAGAGCACTTATTCTCATTTTTATATGAAAATCTGGACTGTGTTTTCCTGCAGGATGTTCGTTTGCATTCTCCTACGGAGATAGAGGCTGCCACTACTGGTTGGGTATGGGAGATTGTTTTGGTCTTTGGGAAGTGATTTGTGTAGTGGGGTGAGGATTTGTTTTTTCATTCACATATAAAGTAATTCATCAGATAGAGATTTTAGCGGTAGGGCCTTGGTTTTGGATGTTAAATGGGGTTCCTTACCCTACGGTTACTTAATGTTTATGCACCTCAATCTAAATTTGATTGAGTAACCTTTTAATTCATTATATCCTTTTCTATGCACCTCTTATGTTACTATCCTTGGGGGGGGACTTTAACTGCTCCTTGCCTTCCAGTGTTTCTTCTGGAATGAGGAAAAAAGTGTATAGTGATATGGCAAGCTTGTCAAAACTTCTTGCAGATACTGGCTTGAATGATGCTTTTGGGCCTACCTCTAATGGGTTTGGAAATACTTATTTTTTCGGAACTAGAGCTTCCAGAATTGACAATTTTTTTCTTTCACCAGGGGTTGTAGTGCAATCACAGTCCTTGCAGGAGGTGGCCACATCGGATCATAAAATGCTTAGATTAGTGTTATGTGTCGTGCCTGAAGTTTGGAGGGGGGCCAGGTTTTTGGAAATTAAATGTTATCTTATTAGATATCCCTGGTGTGGCTGATGGTCTACATTCCCTTTTTTTAGCACGTCAGTCTGTTTTCTTTCTATATGAAGATTTAAATACTTGGTGAGAGGACACAAAATGTGAAGTCAGACTCTATTTTCAAACCATAGGTCATTTAAATGGGAGATTCCGGCATGATGGACTTCAATATCTTAGAGAACGACTTCATTTTTTGTCTACTTTCCGTCAGTCTTTGGGATCTGCAGGTTTGGATCAAATTAAAAAGGTAAAGGAAGAGTTGGCTAATTTACAATCTCAGGTTTTACAGGATGTGGAGAGAAAGCATAAATATGGGATTAGTGGTACAAAGAAGGATACTTTACCTTTTGAAAATCTGAAACTTCTTAAACACTCCCGAGCTATGATGTATTTAAACACCTCAACTGGGGGGCGTGTTACAACAAACACTGGTATTTTAGATACGATACATGACTATGTTACTGCATCCTTTAAGAGTAGATTGCTCCCTGAGACCCCCATTAATGATTGGTTTCTTAGAAGACCAGTCCCTGTTTTGTCTATAGATGAGCAGTCTACTTTGGTCCAACCCATTACGGTAGATGAACTAAAGACTGCAATTTGGTCTCTGAAGTCGGGAATTACTCCAGGTGCTGATGGATTGTCCCATGAAATCTATAAAAGTTTGTGGGAAGTTTTGGGTACTGAACTATGTCGGATATTGAATGCTGGGTTACAGGCAGGGTCTCTACCTAAAAGCATGTTACAGGGTGTGTTGCTTTTACTGTATAAAAATAAAGGGGAGCGTGGGGATTTAGATAATTGGAGGCCTTTGTCTCTTTTGAACACTGACTATAAGATCTTGATGAAAATCTTTTTTATTAGATTACGGGGTGTATTGGGTTCCTTATTACATCCATCACAATTTAGTGGGGTGCCACATCAAAGGGTTCAGGATGCACTGATCCTACTCAGGGGGAGCTTATAGCTAAAGAAGCATCTGGAGACATGTTTGGGCATCTGGTTTGTCTTGACCAGGCTAAAGCTTTTGATCAAGTAGAATATAGTTATCTGTGGGAGAGTTTGAGACGGTATGGGTTTCCCTCACAATTTATAAACTGGCTACGTACCTGCTATACAGACATCACTATGATACCTAGCATAAATGGATGGTTGGGAAGAGATATTGAGGTACATAGGGGAGTACGGTAGGAGTGTCCACTAAGTCCCCTACTCTATGTCTTATCCTTGGACCCCTTTTGCATGCTCTAAATAATACAGATGATATTGTTGGATTATCAGTTGGTTATATGGACCCACAGATAGTGACAATAGCATATGCAGATGATTTGGTTTTAGTTCTGTCAGATAAAAATTCTGCTGTTGCTGCATGGACATTATTGCACACCTTTTCAGCTATGTCTGGTTCCTCTATTAATAGGTTTAAAAGTGGGATATTGCCTTTGGGGTATGGGGCCACTGATGTGGCATTGATTTGGGACATGCCTATTAAAACTGGCTATAGGAAGATTCTTGGTGTTTATTTTGGAGGTGTGGATGATCATCGGTACAATTGGAAGAGCCAATTATTGGAGGCATGTAATAGGGTGTTACTCTGGAATAAGGGCCGAATGTCTAAAGCGAAGCAAATTTATTTGATTAAAACTTTTTTGTTGCAATATTTTTTGTTTATAGCTGCAGTTTTCCCCTTCCCCCTTCTTTAGAAACCTCCCTTTATGATGTATTTTTTCTTTGTTTATGTGGTAATAGATTAAATCCGCTGAAGAGGAGTATCACTTATTTACCTATTGGCGAAGGAGGTTTGGGTATGGTGAATCAGGTTGTATTCTTGCATAGTATATTTATCTTTTATAATTTAGTTCCTTTGCTCAAGGGGGTTGTTAAGATCTGTTCCCCGTGGGTGGCTGATAGTATAGATCCCTTTCTTAGGCATTGGGTTCAGGATTCCTTTTTGGCCCGGCAGGTGCGGCTTATGTGCATTGACTAGTCACTTTCATCGATGTTTCAAAGTTGAAATCCTGGCATGTTGTCAGAAAATCCTTTCTTCTTCAAACACGTCAGCAATTCTATAGTACTATATTGCAGGATTACTTTTTGTGGATCCTTGGTTTCATGATTTACCAGTTTCTGAGCAACATTCCAAATTACAATTATTAGTAAGCAAGAGGTACCCGCTATATATGGGATTTTTTGGCTATGTCTCCACAAGAATTAGGGGTAAAAGGCAATATGAGGCATAAAGAACTCTTGGAGAGGTTTTGTCCCAGGAGGAAACCTGCTTAGGGGTGGTTGAAACTATGGAATATTTTTGTGGATTGTCCTTTGTAGTTTCCTTTTGGTCCCAATTTCAGGATGTGTGGCCTTTAAATCCTTTTGGGATCCTACATCACAGATCTGGGTGGAAGGGGTTCTGCCAGGCTCCTGGGTGACTTATGATGTAATCACTATCGCCTGTTAATGGGTCATATAGGCTTTCAGCTGTGGCAAGCACGGTGTAATTTGACACTTGACAGAAATTACTCTCTGCATCCCAGATTATTTATAACATTAAGAAGGTAGTACTTAGCTGGAGACTTCAGGAAGGAAAAAGTGCATCCTGAACTGTTCGATTGTGGTGGAGGAAAATGAACTGGCTTGACACAGGGTAAAGGTTATGGTGCTACGTCCAGGCTTTCTTGAAAAGTGCTGGGTATCCCTGCTTGCAAGGCTAGAACCTCCTTTGGGGTAATTTTGGTGGGGACAATTTTTTGCATACGTGTTAGTTTTGTTTTAGACCCACTTCGCTCTAAGGGGGGCATTTGTATCTTCTGGTACTATTTGTTTTTTTTTATTTTCCAATCATTTTATGATGCTGTTTTGTTGTGCATACTTAGTTTCTATGCTTCCTGTACATTCCATTTCTATGCTAGTATACTTGTTTTGTTTCCATTTGTTGTGCATTATGATTTCTACTGTATATATTATTGTTTGATTGTTGCTTTTTAGTTGCAAATACTCCCCTAATCCTTTTTAGTGGGGGGGATGTTTTCATATTATTTCTTTTACATTGCTCTGACATGGTATGTTGACAATACTCATTTGTTTTGTTTTCCATATGATTTGTTTATTATTTTATGTGACATACCACAGTTTACATTTCACTTTTGGTCTACTGTTATGATAATAAACAAGTCCCTACTATTTTATTTGGGGGGGGGAGTTGGCACTGGTTAGTTTTTTGGGCCGCTAAACTGCTGCTGATTTTTGAATGTATGATGTAATACTTATTTCTGTTAATCCTTGTTTTATATTATGATTTTGTGTGTTGTAAACACTATGTTGTATATGTTTTGCTTTCTGGTTGTAATAAAAATTCTCTACTTTTCAATAAGTGCCATGGGATCTTTAACATCCACCCTGAACTACCACCAATCCAGGCAGATGGGACCTCGGTTTAACGTCTCATCCGAAGCGGCACCTCAGAAATGCAGCACCCTCATGCTGCATTACAGTGTCAGTACTGGGATATTAACCCTAGTGCCAGATGTGGGAACTGAACCACAGCCCTCTGATCTCCCGGCCAGTGTGCTACCTACTGAGCCACTGACACTGCTTAGTTGGATGGCATTACGCAATGTATTCCATGTGGAATTCCTCATCTCCAAGGCTAGGGCTTTGTGTTCTGGTTGTCCACATTTCAGTTTCAACACGTTGCCATTCCTTGTTTTATTTTTTTATTGTTTCTATTATAACTCTACCTGCTGTGCTGCCCCTCGGCCCATATCCACCTTGATGTTGCTAGCATATTTGTTTTCCAGTGATCACATACACTAAACAATGGAAATATAACATTATTTCTGGTTATTGTCACTGTTAAGATGATTTATAGGTCTTTAGTTATAAAATAATGTTGAAGTGTGATACTAATTTGTCCTACCTGAACAATAGATCATGTGGTGTAGCGTATTGTAAAACTGGGCAGACTGGATGGACCAATGGCCTTTTCATGTTGACATTGTCTATGTTTCTATGTTTATATGTAAACTGTATTTTTAATGACTGCCATTGCCCTGAGCTCTCAGAACCACAGAATTCCTCAGGAAACAGCTTGATGCCATTTCAGTCTCAGCAGAGTTTTCCTCCAGCTAAAAAACAGGTAACGTTGCACCTTGGTACATCAAAATTAATCCTGTCACTATAAATGGATATCATACTACTTTTGTTTTAAATACCTTTTTATGCCCTTCCCTGATGTTGCCCCTCTGCCAGGATACCTCCCAGTTCCATCCACTCACTTCTCTGTCACTTACCTGGCCCCTGGGTATGGGGTCGATCCACAGAGGGTATTCTCTCCAGCATAGGTCATTTTCTTTGTGGTGAGTCCTTGAAAATGTCAACAGCCATGACCTTCCTAGACCCGTCTACTGTGTGTGAGGAGGAGGGGGACCAGAGAGTAGTTGGGAGCGATGGAGCCCAAGAGTACCAGCATCATTCTACTGCATGTTGGGGCTTTGCCACCTACATGTTCCCATCTCTCAGGATGACAGTGGTAGTGGTGCCTAGTGCACACACACATGTAGATGTGTGCCTGTGTATGGCGCCACCTGGTGTACTCACACAAACTCTCAGCCCTAAATGTGATGCCAACTGTGGTCACCCAGGTGGCAGTCTAACAGCGAGACCCTGCCCTGTCTCCTGGGGGCAGGAGGCGTCCTCTGGTATGCTGAATCCTCCTCCCTTGTCTGGCTCTGATGATCCAGACTTGTTCCTAAACATGGATCACCGGCGTTACAGCGGTAACTCTACACTACACTGATGGGCCAGCGAACTTTATTACTTTTATAAAAAACCTTTTCACAGAGTTATTGGGTAGAAATATTTTGGGACTTAGGGCCTGATTCACAAAAGGAGCACCAGCCCTCCGTAAGTGTGGAGGGGCCTGCACAGTTTAGCGTGGCCCTTTTGCACATGTGCGGCTCTACATGGCTTCTACAAAACTGGATGCATACCCTCTCCACACCAGATCCCAATCTGCCCATGCTGCTATGCACATGGCCAGGTCGGGATGGGCACATGGATAGGCACTGTGCAGTCTCACAGCTCTGAATCCACACCAGGGAGGGTGCACAGTTGGTGGGGGCATTACACAATGGAGGAGTCTGTAGTAACACCAGTTGGCCCAGTGCATAAGTTACTACTGGCCCTCCCCAAACAATTTTGTGGCCTGATTGACCCAGTCTCCAGTTTGCCCCAGTCCCCTGACCTAGCATGGAGGGCTGGGGCTATATATTTTTTTCTTATATCTATTTTTGTTCCCCTCCCAGCCATCCTTCAGGGATATACTTTGTTATCAGGGAAACACCCTGTTCAGGCTCTATGAGCAGTCATGGATATGACCGAGAGTGTTTTTCTTCCCTGATTTCTTCCCAAGTCAGTCCTCGACCCCAGTGATGTGGGCCATGCCTCCATCTGCCTCAACTTCACAGTGTCCCTACTGCAAGAGGCAAGCTCCCTGGCCCAACCAAAGGGGTTGCCATGGTGTTGGAACCCACCGTCACCCCTCCCCAGCTGAGGGGGGGTAACGGTGGGTTCCAGCACCATGGCAACCCTGCTGAGCGGAAGCTACAGTACCTCAGCTGAGACCATCCCCAATGCGGTGACCCAGCTCCACTCCCAAACCGGGTTGCCTGTGTGGCAGTGCAGCAAAGCTGCTGCTAGGCCATTGGCGCTGCCCTAGTTGTTTAATTATGTAGCGATATTTTGTGTTACAGAATCTACATTATGGTATACAGCGGTCTTGGGGACTGTCATATCTCACAATCTCCTGTTCCACGTACAGCAGGGCTCTACTCTGACATTGAGCATCCGTTTGGTTGCTCCTGTCCAGCCGTGCTCCACCCTACATGCTCCTCTGGCCCCTGTGTGTAAGTAGTAGTAGTAAATCTTTATTTTATACAGGAAGATTGCACATTTACACCATTAGCTCAAAAGGACCTGTTTTAAAAGTGATCCTGTTATACAAATACAAAAGAACCCCAGAGCAAATGCACTGGGGTATGGATTATCCAGGAGGATATTGGCCTTACAGCCAAATTTTGAAGAAACACAAAGTACGAATCTCCACAACTGCGAAGATTTCGTCCCTCAGTGGCTGCGGGTTGAGGCTTAGTCCCTGATGGGCAGAAAATTCCTTTTGCTAGTTCACGCTTCAAGTAAAATAAAACCATCTATATTTAAAATTTCTAATGATCTTTAACAATCCTTCTTCAAGTTAGTAGGCTCTCACAAGGCACATTTACATAGTAACACATTAAATCAAGGTTGGAAGGGACTCTAGCTCAATCATGTTCACCCCCAACCCTATATAAGCAGAGGTAAAAAAAGAGTTCTGTGCAAACATGTACTCATATTGGGAGTCCGTACCCACCCTACTACCCAGAGTAGCCTGTGATTCCCTTGGTAAGGAAAATATATCCAGGCTTATCCTGAAGTCTTGTCTTTGTGGTCACTGTCTCCGCTGGAAGTGTGTTCCATAGGTTTACTACCCTGTGGGAGAAGTGCCTTCTAATGTTACCCTAAACTTATCACCTCTGAGCTGCAGTGTGCCCCACATCCAGCTGGAGGACACCAGATCAAACATCTCTGTCTATGCAGTCTTGTCAATACCCTTGAGTATTCAGATGACTAACATCATGTCATCCATGATCTCCTTTATCCAAGATGAACTTATTAAGGGCAACTAGCCCCTCCTCATGACTTTTATCCTTCATGCATCTGATAATTTTGGCAGCCCTGTGTTGTATCCCCTTGGCCGCCTCAATATAATATAATAGAAAAAGAAAAAGAAATGGGCAGACTGGATGGGCCTTGCGGTCCTTATCTGCCGTCAACTTCTATGTTTCTATGTTTCTAATATCTTTATGTATTAAGGATCTCAGAACTGCATGCAGTACTCCAGACGAAGCCTGACCAGGGCCTTGTATAATGGATGGATTACTTTCCCTGCTGTACAGGTCCAACCCTTTTGATGCACCCTAGTGTTATGCTGCCCCACTTGACTGTGGCTGCACGCTGCTTGTCGTGCTTTAGCATCTTGTCTCTTATGGCCCCCAGGTCCTTTCCCTCTTCCAGTGCTGCAAGATGAGCCCCAAACAGCATATGGGTTCTACCTCAGTTGTCTGGCTTGTTCAGGTCCTCCTGAAGTTTCTCCTCAGCCTCAAGGAAGTCCACCATCCTGGCCAGCCTAGTGTCAGCAGAAAACGTAATCAGCCTGCTTGAGACCCTGGCTTCCAGATCCTTTATGAAAATGTTAAAATCAGCAGTCAGGCCCCAGTACTGATCCTTGAGGATGCCACTGAGTATTCCCCTATCTGGAGTAGTGCCTGGCCACTACAACCCTCTGCTTCCTGCCCCAGTGCCTGTTAACAATCCACCTTGTGTATGCTTTCTGTATACTACGCTGGTGTGCTGTACTTTGCCCAAAGCTTGTCATCCACCACAGTTCAAAGCATTAAAGAAGTCCAGATTTACAACATCTGCACCCTACCCTTGTCCACCTCTCTGTTCACCCCTTCAGTGAAAATGATCAGGTTTTTGGGGAACCTAATCTGCCCCTCATAAAGCTATTCAGGTGTGTGTGTGGGGGGAGTGAGAACTTTGGCCTCAGCCAAGTGTTCCATTATTCTACCCTTAATAATGGCTTCCAGGTTTTTGCCCAGCTCTGAAGTCAAGCTGACTGGCTTGTAGTTGCCTGGGTCCAACCTTTCTTGAAGATAAGAGCAATACTGACCACTTTCAACTCCTCCAGTATTACACCTATCTGTAGAGTCTTATGGAAGACTACTGCTTGTGGCCCTGTTAGTTGCTCCCCTAGCCTCACTATGATCCTGGGGCATATCCCATCTGCTGCTTGGGACTTAACCTGTCTTCATCCTCACCAGATAGTCAGCTACCAGGGTGGACATTATGCCCACAGGCTACATCACGGCTACCCCTGATGCTACAGCTTCTCCCAATAAGGTATCACGGTTCTTCTTTGCTCAGGATTTGATGCTTTTGGTCCCTGATGAGCTGAGGGGAGGCACTTTTTTCCCTTTTTCTCTAATTGTTTACAAGAATGCAGACCTCCACGGCTGTCTCAAGCATCCTTGTCAATGAATCATGAGGCACTTCATTGAGGCCGAGGTTCTTGCCCCCCAGCATGGTAGTATAGCCTAGAGTTAAAAGTAACAAGCCGTGAATGAGCTTAGTACATCCAGCAGACCTAGGTTTGATTCCCATAACCTCCACTTGAATACTGTGTGACCCTGAGCAAGTCACTTAACCTCCCCATTGCTCCTGGATCACCGAACAAGCACTAGTGCCTACTGGGGCTTAGCTGGTTACCAAAGAATTAAAAAATCCCACATGCTCTGCATTACCAGCCATATGCAATTGCACCAGACCCTTGTGAAAAGTTTCTTCATCTTGACAAAGTCTGCTTTTCTGAAGATCTCAGTCCTAGTGGCTGAGGCATGTCTAGTCTTCCCTGTCATCAGGAAGAAAGTCACCCTGTTGTGCTCATTGTGTCCCATTAGTTTGCTTTGATGGTTGCATTGTAAATTATCTCATCCTTACGGCTTTAGACTAATGTCCAGGGTGGCCTATCAGAACTGGTCCTCTGTTGGACATAATGCTCTATGAAGCAGCCCTTGAAGGTGGACAGGAACTCTGTCTCAGCCCGTGATTAGCCCTCTTTAGGTGCCAGTCCATATGCCCTGGATGAAATTCCCATAACCACCACCAGATCAAATTTTGGCTGCTCTCATTACTTTTTCAAACCAGTCTGGTATGCTGCTGTAATGAGCTGTTTGGGGGCCTGTAGACCACCCCCAGAATGATTATTTTGCCCCCCATTTCCCCATATTCAACCCAGACAGGCACATTTTACCTCGCTTTTGCTCATCTTGTCCTCCACATTAACTCCCTCACTCCCAAAGAATGCCACCCAACCAATTCTGCTGTCAGGCTAACCATTTCAGAATAGTCTGTAATTTGTATCTCCCTATCCTGGAGTCCTAGTCATTTTATTCCCCAACCAGGTCTCTATCAGTGTTACCACATCCTGGCCTCTGAAGTACATCATATACATGAGTTCGCCCATTTTGCTGGGTGAGCTACTCATACTGGCCTGCATGCCAGTAAGGTTAGCTACCCCTTCAGGCTACCTCACACTGCCCCCAGCCCATTTCTGTTCATTGGTTGTATTGCTTGCCTGTTGCCACCTGTAGCCTCCTCTCCGTTCCTAGTTTAAAAGCTCCCCCACCACGCTATTCTCACTGCCATCACATCAGCCTCCATTTTGTTTAGCTGGAGTCCATCCCCATGGTATATTTTTATTTTATGTAGCATTTTTTGGCTGGCAAAGACACTTTGAGACAAAGCTCATTCCCAAGTACAACCCAGAAGCACAAGGAGGATAAGTGACTTGCTCACACACTATGCGAGTGGAGTTTGAGAGAATCAAACCTAGGTCTAACAGATGTGCCAAACTTGTTCACAGCTCGTTGCTGTAACCTCTAGGTTTCCCCACCACAAAAGATTGCATAGATACATGAAGGGTAAAAGACAGGAAAATATTCTGAATCCATCAAGTCTGCCCTTTTGTTGCTACATAGATTAACTCAACCTTAGGGAGATCTCCCTGTCTCATGTTTTCCTTTTGTTTCTAATTACCTCCTTTACTGCATCCCATTGAGTTTTGAACCCAGAGATAGTCCTGGCATTAATCATCTCACTGCATAGATTGTTCCACCTATTCCCAGTGAATAAGTATTTTCTGAAGTCCTTCTTGAATGTTCCCTTTACTGTTCTGTCCCTTGGTGGTTGTGTTTTTCCTTAGCTCAAATAACTCCAAGCCCCCCACAGGCCAGTGAGCCTCACCTTAGTGATGGAGCAATTAGTGGAAACGCTGATAACAGAAGGGTTGGTACAGTGTCTTGAATCCAGTGGCTGCAAGACCAAGGGCAGCATGGATTCACGGGGGGAGGTCATGCCAGACAAACTTGATTGATTTCTTTGACTGGATGACCTGGGAAATCAATCAGGAGGGCAGTGGATGTGGTTTAGTCCAACTTTAGCAAGGCTTATGACATATTTCAACACAGGAGACTGATTAAGAAATTGAGCAGCCTGGGGGTGGGATCTGAAGGGCTAAATATGGTTAGAAACTGATTAATGGGCAGGTGACAGAATGTGGTGGTTAATGGCACTTATTCTAATGATGGCACAGTGGCCAGTGGGGCGCTGCATGGTTCAATACTGGGATTGGTCCTCTTCACTATCCTCATAAGTGACACTGCAGATAAAATGGGAGGGCTTGCAGATGATACCAAAATCTGTAATAGTGTGGAAAGTCAGGAAGGAGTTGAAAGAATACATAGGAATGTTGCAAAATGTGAGGAACTGTCAAGTACATTGCAGCTGGGGTTCAATGCCAAAATGTGCAGAATCTTACACCTAGGACCTAGAAACCCAGTAACTGAGTATAGGATGGGGTAGAGGTACTGTCAGTCACTAAGTAGGAAAGGGACCGTTGGATTATCATATCTGATGACCTCAAAGTGGCAGGGCAGTGTGATAAAACAGTGAGTAGGGCCAGTGCGATAATGGAATGCATTGGGAGAGGTACCTCCAGCAGAATGAGCAAGGTGGTGTTGCCATTGTACCACTCACTGATGAGACCCCACCTGGAGTATTGCATCCAGTTCTGGAGTCGCATCTCAGAAAGGACATAGACAGAGTGCAGGCATTCCAAAGCAGGGCAGCAAAATGGTGCAGGGTTGCACCAAAAACTGTACTAGGAAAAAATGATGGATCCCAACATATACACCCTGAAGGAGGAGAGCAGGAGGAGACATGATGGAGACCTACAAGCACCTCATGAGGGTGAACAGGGTGCAGAAGGGAGTCTTTTGATTGAGGAAGAGCACCAGACCAGAAAGCGTGCAATGAAGCTGGGGAGGGGGGTTAAGAGGGCTATGAGAAAATGCTACTTCACTAAGAGTGGTAGATGCCTGGAGTAGACTGCTGGCAGAAATAGTGGAGGTGAAAACAGTAAGGGGCTTCAAGCATACTTTGAATAGACATAGGGGAATATTAGTAAAATGGCAAGGTGAAACAAAAGTCAATGGAGACCAGTTAGGGTCTGCAAAGACAGAATAGGCAGGGACCATCTGGTCAGACTGGGTGAGCCAAACAATCCTTTTCTGCTGGAAATTCTATGTTTCCTTGTTTTTATTATGTCCCTGTTCACCAGTGTACAAGAAACCTAGACCTGGAGATGCTGGGATGTTTACTTGGTAGAAAGAAGGGAAAATGGTCCCTAAGAGTAGGGGGAGGTGTTGCCCTTTAAAGGGTCTGGGGTTATTCAAATTAAGCTGCTATAACTCAACTCTACGGTTGTGAAACATGGAAAGAGAGTATTAAGGTCGTAATGAAATAAAAGACTGGGCAGCTGTTTCAGAATTGTTCTCTTCATTCTTTGTTAGTGATATTTGTTATGAAATTTGACTGTATACTCATATGCAAATCATGCAATGACAGGGGCAGACTAGATGGGCCTGGTGGTCCTTATCTGCCGACAATTTCCCTGTTTTATTGCTGTAACACCGCAGGGCTCTGAAGTTAATGTTTACTCAACACAGAGGATCATGTATACAGTTTTTTTACTGCTGTGTTAAAGGAGAACAGCACTTAACATGAAAGTCTTTTTCCCAGCAGAAGCTTTTTTTGTAAACATTAGTTCCAATAAAGTTATTGTTCCATCTATACAGGCCTTTTAGTAACCACAGTTGTTGTTTCTGATTTACACTCTGGTATTAAGTGACATTTTGGAACTGTGTGATGTAGTTTATGTCTCTCTCAACCCCAGAGTTCTATAATAGAACATGGTTGCATTGTTACACTAGGAGAGCTGAACAGGGACATAACCTACATCATACAGTTCTAAATTGGTACTTACTACCCATGTGTAAAGCAGAAACATCCACTGAGTTAACCAAAAGCATGCAGAGATGGAGCAGTAGCTGAACTGGAATTAGTATTTAACAAGCATTTGTCAATGCCGAATGTTGGCTTGCTGGCATTGACATTGATAATTCAGGAGTTGAGAGAGATGCATGATAGGAATGGCACAAAAATATTGAATTGACGTAACCCCTCTCCCACCATGCAGAGACTGACAGGTGTTGGGGTGCCTTTGGGTCATCAGGCATAACACTCATTCCATTTCACCTCACCCTACTCTGCAGATACTGAAAGGTGTCGCGGTGTACCTTGGGGTCTTCAGGCCTTATATTCATCCCATTCCATAAGGAAATATGCTGAGATGGGTGCGGTGTAGGAGAATGGGGTGAACGTTGGGGCCAAAGACCCCAAGGCACTTCTCGATGCCTGTTACTGGCTGCAGGGTGGGGGTAGAATGGCGTGAGCATTACGGGCGATGATCCCAAGTCACACCCCCAATGCCTGTCAGTCTCTACAGAGTAGGGTGTTATGGATGGAAACCCTAATGCCCCGGTAGTTTGTTGGTAATTTTGTTCCAGATTTTTAAAATAGGATTTTTGTGACCCCACCTCGTGAACAGTGGCACTATCATTTTGTTACTCAATCCCGAAAGGTGGTTTTGCACAGTGACTGCGCCATTTGGTGCCACAGGGGTGAAAACACATTTCTGACAGGATGTGAAAAATGACAGCTGTACTGTTCATTAGGTAATGTGAAAAAATGGCAGTGTTGAAAATCTGGAGTTAAAATATGAAAAATGGGCGAAGTTATGAACATGTGTAGAAACTTCACAACGCATGCCTGTAACGCAATCATTTTTTGGAATTTGTTCACCAAATTTTTAACATGGTCATTTTTGAACCTCTCCTCATGAACAGTGGCACTGTGATTGTGTTAATCTGTCTCGAAAATTGATTTCCCACAGCGACCACGCCATTTTGCACCACTGGTGTGAAAACATGCTTCAGGAAGGATGTGAAAAATGACAGCTATACTGTTCATAAGGAGGTGTGAAAAATGTCAATGTTGAAAATCTGGAGAGAAAATTTAAAAAATCAGCAAAGTTAGGAGCGTGTGTAGAAACTGCACAACACACACTTGTAATGCAGTAATTTTTTGGAATTTTTTCACCAAATTTGCAACATGGGATTTTTGGGATCTCCCCTCATGAACAGTGGCATTGTTGTTTCATTAATTGGTCCCAAAAGACGATTCCATGCAGCAACCGCAAAATCACCTTTCGGGACCGAGAAACTGAATGACAGTGACATGTTCATGAGGTGGGGTTCCAAGAACCCCATGTTGAAACTTTTGTTCCAGAATTCCAAAAAATGCCAAAGATACCAGCCTAAGTTGAAACCCCCCATTGCCTCCTATTATAAAGCTTCCATCATTTCTTCAGTTCTCAGTTCAGCTTTGAAGAGTGCAGACATGTCCTGGTACAGACAAAATGGTGGCTCCTGTCCTCCAGAGGGTAAGTATGGGTGAGCGGGAGTCCGGGGAGGTGGGTGTGCAGAGGAAGAGTGGGGATGGGGGAGGGGGACAAGGGAGACAACGGTGGACCATTTTCTTGTTTGCAGGAAAAGAAAAGACCGCAAGGGAAGATTTTCTTCATTTACAGGTTACACACACACACACACACAAAAAAATAGGTACACTGGGGTGGGGCACAGTGTTCCATAATTCTGGGGGGGGGTGTGCCAACACAGGGATTGGGCACCCCCATGTTGGCAAGGTATACAGATGGGGGTGGGCGCACATCTAGCACCAGGAGTGGGCATCCTGGTGTTGGAAAGGAAAGGGGAAACTGTTTAACTAGGAAAGACACACTAAGAGGGGGATGCTGACATGAGGATTGGGCACCCCAATGTCAGCTTTTCGGGAGTGTGTGGTGGGTGGCCGTGGGTAGCAGGAGCCACCATGTTATAGTGTGCCACATAATGTGGGGGGGAACATGCCAACATGAGGATTGGTCACCCTGATGTCAACTTTTCTTTTCGTAGAGTGGTTTGGTTTGTGTTGGAGCCGTGGTCCAGTAAATTGTGGTGTTAGTTGTATTACTATAAAGGACAGTACTCACCAGGGTGGTGGAGCAGTTGTGTATCTGATTGTTTCTAACAGTCACCAGTCTGTACTACCACCACCCTTCCCCACCCACCCCCAGGTGTGGCATTTCCTTTATAGCCACAGTTCTGACATCACTTCCTCAATAGGTCTTGGGGCAGAACTGTCATATTCCTAACCCTGCAACGTGCATAAAGAGTAGTTACACAAAACAAATAATAATACATATATAATTACATATTGTATAGAATAGGGAGCGGGACATGTGGGGAGTGGTGCAATGCACTGGCTGTGGGGCAGCAGTTTCAGGAAACATTCTGGAAACTGCGTTGCTGTCCTATTAGTAGGCAACTGTCAGCTCTGAGAGAGGAGGTTGCCCACCTCCAGGCTGAACTAACAAGGACTAGGAGGCCTTCCCTCCCAAAGAGCACCACTGCCACAACCACTGAGTCAGAGGTTTCGAGTATGAAGAGCAGTAGGACCACAGTGGGTTCTGGGAGGGTGCGGGTGGTGGACCAGGGTGAAGCCCCCAGTTGTACCTCTACACAAATCAGATGCCATTCTGGCAGAGCAAGGTTCCTCTATGATGGCACCCTCAGTGGAGACCCAGAAGAATGCTGAGGACATCCACAAGGGAGACCCACAAAAGTGTGGCAAGGGACACCACAGGAGAAGGAAACAGCTACTGATAGGGGACTCAATTGTTGGGGGGTAGAACTGGGAAGGGAGAGAGGAAGTAAGCTGCCTGCCTGGTGCCATGGCTTGGAGGACAAGAAGCGAATCCTCACAATTGTAGAAGCAGCATCACAGGAGAGAGACTAGATATCATTGTCCACCTTGGGACAAATGACCTAGCTAAGCAAGGGATCAGTGCAGTGCAGAATGAATTTGTGGAGTTGGGGAGGGCCTCAGATGGGTAGCAAGCACAGTAACCTTCTCAGAGGTGCTACCAGTCCATGGCAGGAATGAGGCTAGGTACTGCACACCATGCAGTTTAATGAATGGTTGCAAAACTGGTGCAGAGCACAAGGCTTTAGCTTCATTGGGGACTGGGGGTCCACCTGGAGAGATAAAGGTCTATACTGGTATGATGGTCTGCATTTGTCCACAAGGGACCAAGCTCCTAGGTGACAGGTTTAAATGCTTCCTTGGCAGCTTTTAAACTAGATAAGGAGGTACTGATAAAGGCAGAAAAGTCAAGCCTCCCCACAAAACAGAGTGAGTAGTAGGGTAAACACTGAGGTACAGGCGCAACACAGGGCAGGATGGGGGTAAATGGTAAAATAGATAAGAGCAATAAGAGCAGGGATGGGGAAAAGGATCAAGCCAACATTAAATGGAGGCAATGACTACTAATGCCCGTAGTCTGGGTAAAGCTTTCTGAGCTAGTAGCTTTGATGGAAGATGAACAATTGGATATTGTGGCAGTCACAGAAACATGGTACACAAGAACCATGAATGGGATGTCAACATACCAGGGTACACAATCTACAGAAGGGACAGGAAGGCAAAAGAGAGGTGGGTAGCTCTATACATAAGGGAAGGGATCAAAGCTACAGAACTAAAAAGTAAAGGGGGAGGACAAGAGGCACTCTGGGTTACCTTGGAGATGGGGAATGGCATCGCAATCTGCACAGGGGTTGTATACAGACCCCCGTCTCAAGGGGAGGAAATGGACAAGAAAATGATAGAGGACTTTCTCAAAATGGCTGAAAAAGGGGAGATACTGTTGATGGGGGACCTGAATATGCCAGATGTTAACTGGAGGACATGTACTGCAGCCACATCCAAGAGCAGGGTCATTCTCGATGCCCTGCAGGGGGCAGACCTTAGACAGCTAGTGCTGGAACCCACTCGGGAGGGAGCAATACTAGACCTGGTACTCTCAAATGGAGAGAGGATCACAAATTTAGAAGTCAGTCGACATCTGGGAACAAGAGACCACTGCACAGTGTGCTTCACAATGAGCACAACCATGGAGATAAGCCATACAAAAACAAGGATAGTGGACTTTAGAAGGGCTGACTTTGGCAAAATGGGTGAACACCTGAAGAATGCACTAGCAAATGGCCAAATAGGAGGGGTGGAAGAACAATGGAGAAAAATCAAAACTGCCATCATAGAGGCAACAATTTTTGTGTAAAACAAATAAAGAAAACAAAGCGGAGTAAAAAACCACTATGGTTCTCAAAAGAGGTGGCAGGGAAGATTAAGGAGAAAAAGGCTGCATTCAAAAAGTATAAGGAATCACAGAGGGAGCATGACAGGAACTGTATCAATTAAAGCAGAAAGAAGTAGGAAAGGCAGTCAGAATGGCAAAGGCACAAACCGAGGAAAAAATAGCCAACTTGGTCAAAAAGGGGGATAAAACCTTTTATAGGTACATTAAGGAGCATAGAAAGGTTAAGGGAGGGATAGTGAAGATTAATAAAGGAGAGGGGAGGTGGGCAGAGGGAGACAGTGAAAAGGCAGGGATACTGAATGAATACTTTTGCTCAGTATTCACAAAAGAAGATGAGGAGCAGTTACCTACACCAGACAATAGAAGCACTCTGGGTAGGGGGGTTGATACCAGTCCATTCACAGAAGAAAGAGTCCTGAAAGAACTCCTAAAATTCAAGGTGGACAAAGCAATGGGGCCTGACGGGATTCACCCCAGAATCCTAAAAGAACTAAGGGGGGACCTAGTGACACCACTGACCACACTTTTTAACAAATCATGGCAGGATGGGGTGGTACCTGAGGACTGGAGGAAGGCAGATGTGATTCCCCTTTACAAAAGTGGGAGCAAGGCAGAAGCAGGAAACTACAGACCTGTAAGTTTGACCTCAGTGGTAGGAAAATGATGGAATCACTTCTGAAAGAAAGAATTGTTGAGCACCTAGAGGCCAGCGGGCACAGGACCCAAAGCAACATGGATTTACAGCAGGAAGGTCATGTCAGACTAATCTAATTGATTTATTTGACTGGGTGACCAAAGTAATAGACCAAGGAGGGGCTGTGGATATGGCCTACCTAGACTTTAGCAAGGCATTTGACACAGTCCCTCAAAGATTAATAATCAGTTAGCCAGCCTGGGGTGGGTCCCAGGGTGGTAGCCTGGTAGTGAACTGGCTGCACAACAGGACACAGAAGGTAATAGTGAATGGAACACATTCAGGCGAGGTTACTAGTGGAGTACCTTAGGGCTCAGTACTGGGTCCAATCCTCTTTAACATCTTTATAAGTGACATTGCAGAGGGTCTGGAGGAAAGGTATGCCTCTTTCCAGATGACACAAAGATCTGTAACAGAGTTGATACACAAGAGGGGTAGAAAAGATGAGAAGGGACTTGGCAAGGTTGGAGGAATGGTCAGACATATGGCAACTTAGATTCAATGCAAAGAAGTGCAAGTAATGCACCTGGGAAACAAAAACCCAGGAGAAGAGTACACAATAGCAGGAGGTACTAACAACAACAAAATGGAAAGGGACCTGGGAGTAGTCATATCAGATGACCTAAAGGTGGGTAACAATGTGAGAAGTCAGTAAGGAGAGCCAGGGGATACTGGGATGCATAGGAAGGGGCATCACAAGTAGAAAAAGAGTGATTATCCTCTATACAGACAGTTGGTGAGACCCCATCTGGAGTACTGTGTGCAGCTTTGGAGACCTCATCTACGCAAGGACATAGACAGGATGGAAGCAGTCAGAGGAGGCAACTAAAATGGTGCAGGGTCTACATCAGAAACCATATGAAGAGAGACTGAGAGAGCTTAATATGCATACCCTTGAAGAAAGGAGGGACGGGGGGACATGATAGAAACGTTCAAGTACCTCAAGGGAATCAACAAAGTCCAGGAGGGTAGCATCTTTCAGAAAAAGAGATGTGTAAGAACAAGGGGGCACAGTTTAAAGATAGAGGGGGGACGGCTCAGGGGTAATGTGAGAAAATTCTTTTTCACGGAGAGAGTGGTGGATACATGGAACAGCCTTCCTGAGGAGGTCGTTGGGTCTAAAACAGTGGGGGAATTCAAACATGCTTGGGACAGACACAAAGCAATTATAGTGCGGGGTTGCAGGAAGCAGGCTGTTGGTTAACTAGAATCTGCAGCTTATCCAGTAGGTAGGGAAATGGGCAGACTGGGTGGGCCAAGTGGTCCTTTTCTGCCGTCAAAGTCTATGTTTCTATGTTTCTATGTTTCTATGTTTTCGGGAGTGTGTGGCGGGTGGCAGGAGCCACCATGTAAATGACCCAAACATAATTTAAAACAAAAATTAACTGATGATGTATAGTAAGTTTATAGGGATGCCAGGAGGGCATCTTATGGACGGAAGAGTGTCTTCTCTTGTATCCATCGGTCACCAGAACTACTCACCTTCGGTTTGCAGTTCTTGTGCCCTAAGAACATGTGAGGGGACACTCTTATATCCATAAAAGGCCTTCCTAGCATCCAGCTATAAACTGACAGTAAATGCAGCTTGGAGAGACATGCAGAAACCAGACAGTGAGTATAAACAAGGCTAGTGTTTATAAATAACCTCCCACGTGCAATTAGCCAATTTATCCCTTAACGCATGAGATTAGTTTAATTACACAGGGGAGGCAATATATAAATAACCACATCCCCATGGTCACCAGCAGAACTTGTGAGGAACACTTGGTCTTTAACTGGTTGAGATCCGTTCAGGTGTTTCTTTCTGGCTAATTGTTCTTGCGTTTGCTTTCCAACTTTTCATGCATCAATCAATCTATGCACTTCTGTCCAGTGGGATTTAGAAAAAGAAAAAAACTGATGAAAGCTGAAGCATCGTTATCCTGATAGCTATCATTTTTTACTGCTTTAAACTTTGAGGGCCTCCTGTCATGAAAGATGGATTGTGAAAGGAATATTTTAGTATGTGCTATGTGCCACTATAAGGGGTTTATGTGCTTAAGAACTGTATGAATTTTCTCTTGAGTGCAAGCACCAAAGATACTTTTGGATATAGTTACTAACATACTAAAATGCCAGCAGAATAGGCCTAACGGTCTTTCGAATCTGCTTGATTGGTCAGCCCCCACCCTGGGTGCTGACCTTGCTGCCCCCCTCGCCTTCTCTGGCTTCTCCCTTCCCAGTTCCGGATATTCTTGCTGCATTGGATTTTGCTTCCAGAACCCTTCCCCTGTACCTGTCCCAGACCCTTTTGAACCCCTCCACTGTCTCTGCCTCCACCAGCCCCCTAGGCAGCACATTCCATGGCTCCACCACCCTCTCAGTGAAGTAGCACCTCCTCCTCTCTCCCCTGAATCTTCCCCCCTCCAGCTTCCATCCATGCCCTCTAGTGGCCCCCTCCTCCTTCCTTCGAAGCACTCTGACTGTTCCTCCCCTATTTACCCTCTTCATGTACTTGAAGACCTCTATCATGTCCCCCCAGTCCCTTCTCTCTTCCAGTGTGTACATATTTAGCTCTTGAGCCTCTCCTCGTAGGTCCTGTCCCCCAAGTCCCAAATCATTTTGGTTGCCCTCCTCTGGACCCTCTCCAGGAGTGTAATGTCCCTCTTTAAGTGTGGCCTCCAAAACTGCACGCAGTACTCAAGGTGTGGCCTCACCAAGCAGTTATAAAGAGGGGGCATCACTTCCCTCCTTCTGGAGGTGATCCCCCTAGCGATGCATCCCAGCATCCTGTTGACCTTGGCTGCTGCCCTCCTACAAGTCTCCGAGTTGTTCATTTTGACATCCACCACCACCCCCAGGTCCCTCTCAGCCATCGAGACTTGTAGCATCCCCCCCCCAGGGTGTACACTTGGCCGGGTTTCTGGCCCCAGGTGGAGTACCTTGCATTTCCCTGCATTGAACCTCAGCTTCCACTTTCTAGACCATCTTTCCAGAGCCTCCAGGTCCCCTGTAAGGCCACCCTCCCTCCTCCACCCCATCCACCACCACCCCCAGTTTTGAGTCATCCACAAAGACTAATCTCACTCCTGATTTCTGTCCTTATGTCAGAGACGTGGGCGTTGAACAGGAGCTAGTTAGAGGGTGCATTTTTTATTCTAGTCTTCACTGGCCCTGACATCCAACTCGATGTCCCTGCAGTTCCCCTCACCCCACAGTGAGCGCCCCTGGCCTATCCATGGTCCAGCACATGAGGCAGGAACTGCCAGGGATGTTGACAGGCCTCCAGGGGTGGATAGATGCAGAGATTTGGCCTCCCTTGTATTAGCCTCTGTTTGCCACCTCACCATGCTAAAACTTCATGGGGGCAGGACAGGGTACGATCTTGTGGAGTCCACCATGCATCCAATATCTCAGTCCCACCAAAGGAGTAACTGAAATATCGGTGAGCCCCCCTCTTAGTGCGCTATTTAATGACCAAATGTTCAAAGTTGTTTGGAGGAGTCTTGCATGTACTGCACCAAGAAATCAAGGAAAATTGCTGTGGGGTAGACTAAGACTCAAAACTCCTGTAATGTTTGAAATTTTTTTTAAATTTTTAGTAGTCAGATTTGCCACCAATAGTCTATGGCCAACGTTTTGTGGCTGAGGGGGCCACTTCCTTAGGGCCATAGATGGTCTAGAAGTATATGAATATTTTGGTGCTAATACATCTAGTAGGTGAGGCTGTAGGCTTGTTATCCTCAATATATATATATTTTATTCTTTGTTAACCAGGTAAGGCCCACTAGGCACAAGTGCTTTTTTTCAGGGGCAACCCAGGAGCTTTGGGTTGGTTTAGTGACTTGCTCAAAGTCACACAGTATGCGAGTGGAAGTTATGGGAATCAAACCCAGGTCTGCCAGATGTACCAAGTTCATTCACAGCTTGTTACCCTAACCTCTAGGCTATACTGCCAGCCCAGTATATATGGTGGGCTTGCCAAGCCATGTCAGGTTCAGTGCCCGTGTTTGACTGGAGGTATCTTCATGTTGAGTAATGTAGCGCTCTGACTGCCCACTTACTACTCCATCCTTAGAGTCTTAGTCTGTCCACGGTAATTTTCTAGCTCACTGAAGGGACCGACCCCAGGAGTGATGGGGCAGGACAGCATCTGGAAAGGCCCTTACGTGGGCGACTCTCAATATCAGGTTGGAAGCTGGGTACCAGCCAAGGCAGGAGCTGCCTCCTTGGGTGGGGGAGGGATAACGATAAACACAAAAGTGGTCACAATGGGCCAAATATTTAAAAGATGATCTGTTACTCATGCCATCATGCTGCCGAGGGAACTTTGAAGCCAAACTGCAACAGGTGAAATTTCAAACTTTATTTTGGCAATAACCCACCTTTAACCCACCTTAATACCTATCCCCAGTTTCTGCCTTCTGACCATGACCCCCAACCCGGCAGGGTTCTCAACATCCTGAAGGGAAATCAGGAAATGGCTACCCTTCTTCTCATATGCAGTTTTGCCTCTCCCCTCTCTTCTCCACCTGCCCTTCTGGGTCACCAGTGCACAACCAAACCCCATCCTTTTTACTCCAACAGCACTTGCATACTACCTCAAGCCTGCTCCCGGTACACTCATGCACTATAAATGGTTCTATCACATTATTACTGTTTTGTACATTCATATGTTCTTTTGTACGATTTTGGACATGTATTGTAATTTACCCAATGTTCCACTACTGTTTATTGTACAATACCTTGTGTTCCAACTGTAGCACAATCTTACAATGTTATATTGTTTGTGCTACCCACATACTATTGTAACTGATCATCCTTCACAACCCTATGTAACCCCTCCCTGCAGGTCGCAGCATGAGACAAGCAACTTGTTGTTCAGTGTGCCCTCTTGGTGAAACATTTCAATAAATAAATAAATAAATAAAATTACAAGAGCTTTTCCCTGTTATAGAGAGCAGGTAAAGCAAATGTGATGCTGGGATGCATAGGCAGGGGCATCACCAGCAGGGAATAGGAGGTCATATTTCCACTATACAAGATGCTAGTGAGTGTACAGTTCTGGAGACCTTACTTACGTAAGGACATAGACAGGGTAGAGAAGGTTCAGAGGAGGGCAACAAAGATTGTACATGGATTGCATCACAAGTCCTATGAGGACAGGTTGAAGGAACTGAATATGTACTCCCTGGAGGAGAGGAGGGAGGGAGAGAGGGGATATGATAGAGACATACAAGTATCTTACAGGGAGGAACAGGGTGCAGGAAGACACTATTTTAAGACAAAAGTTGTTCCAGGACTAGAGGGCAAGGGATGAAGTTGCAGGGAGGGCGATTCGGAGAAACATGAGGAAGAATTTCTTCACAGAATGGGTGGTGGACAAGTGAAACACCCTGCCAGAGGAAGTGGTGGGGCTGAAACAATCACAGGATTTAAGAATGCATGGTATAGACATAAAGGAATTCTGGAGGTCAGGGTTAAGGGCAACAGACTTCTAGAAAACATAAAGTAAACTTACAAGCTCAAATGGGCAGACTGGGTGGGCAGTGGGCCCTTATCTATAACACTGTCTATGTTTCTCGTATGTACGTAAATAAAAAGCTTACCACTGTCAGATTTACAACAATTATACTTAACTTTAGTATTTTCTGTTTTGTTTACTTTCTCCTGTTCTTTCTCTGATAAATGTTTCAGACAATGCAATACTTATTTCACAGAGTCTTCAAAGGGCCTCTTGTCCCCAGCTGACCTCAAATGTCTTTGCTTGTGATGCCACAGTCTGTGTTCATGGTACGCACTATGAAGCCACTATGATATGAACAAAGGAATCATGAGATCAGTTGGGAACAGTAATCATGAGATCAGTTGGGAACAGTCAAATTCTTCTTTTACAAATGTATTGTATAGTCTACCAAGATATGCTGTAAACTCTTGCAATGAAAACTAAAAATTAATAAAATGCATTCTCTAGTAAACTGCGATGGCTGAACCATGTTTATGACTATACAGAGCATGCTGAAGCCTAAAGCTGCTTTTTAAGGGGATGCATTAAAAACGCACCTCAGTGTCCCCCCAGCTGCCATTTTAACAGAGAAATCGGCCCCACTGATTACTGGGTTGTGCCTGAAAATAGGTATTTTATTGTTTCGTGAACCTCCAGTACCTGGTCAACAAAAACAAAATAAATATAGACAGTTTAAATAACGGGTGATTCCATTTGGTCAAATCTTAAGTCCATTCCCAACAAAATACTCAGTGCAAATTAACCTATTTTTGTATTACAATTTGGCACAAAATGTTTTGTACAAAGCATCGGTGCAACATAGTTTTATTGCTCAGCAGTTTGGCACTAAATTAAGAGTTTGTGCAAAACAATTGATGTAAATTGAGTTTTGCAGAAACAATTGAGACAGAGTGGAGTTTTGCACTAAAAATGCTAAAGTTAGCATACAAATTAAAATAGCCAGATCTCTTTTTAGTTTAAAAATAACTAATTCCATTTTGGTTGTCACTGAAAATGTTAAGGCCTGTACTATGCTGACTGGCATCACACTTTAAAAAAAAATAGTTTTATTTTGTGTTTCTGTGTGGGAATTTAGTACTTGTTAAAGGCACAGGATTGACATCACTGGCACTTGAGGTCCTCACACTTTTTGCATGAAGTTGATTTTTAAAACAGTATTCCAGCCCACCATTGTTGGCATGGAGGATGCTGGTTAATGTCTTGTAGCTGCACCCTGTGACGTATACACAGCAACACATCCAGCTTCACGTGTATTCCACATCAATCAATCAATCAATATCTTTATTTATCCAGGCGGACACTAACATACTAACATACTATTTGCCAGCAGATTAGGCCTTACGGTCTATCGAGTCTGCTCGAACCTAGATCCTTAGTTGGATGCCGAGACCCTCCCATCCCTTGTTCTCCAGAAACCCCTATCATCCATCCCCACCCCCCCGGGACAGGCCATCATCTGATACATCCACTTTCTGTGTCTGTCCCACCCTCTCTTGAAGCCCTCCACTGTGGATCTCTGAACCAGCTCACCAGGCAGTGCATTCCAAGGGTCCACCACCCTCTCGGTGAAAAATCTCCTCCTCTTTTCCCCCCTCACCCTTCCACCTTCCAACTTCAAACCATGCCCTCTGGTGATACCTCCCTGCTTTAGTCTAAAGATCCCCTCCATGTTTACCCTATTTATTCCCTTGAGGTACTTGAAGACCTCAATCATTCCCCCTGTCTCTCCTCTCCTCCAATGAAAACAGGCAGAGCTCCTCAAGTCTGTCCTCATAAGTCAAATCCCCTAGCACTCGTATCATCTTTGTTGCCCTCCTCTGTACCCTCTCCAGGAGCTGTATGTCCCTCTTCAAGTGTGGTCTCCAGTACTGTACACAGTACTCAAGGTGTGGTCTAACCAGTCCATTGTACAGCGGCAGAATCACTTCCTTGCTCCTAGAGGTGATCCCCTTACGATGCATCCCAACATCCTGTTTGTCTTGCTTGCTGCTCCTGCACTGCTCAGAGTTATTCATACATGTATCCACCATGACCCCTAGGTCTTTTTCCCCATTGAGGCCTCCAGCCTCCCTCCCAGGGTGTACCTGTGTTAGGGTTTCCCGACCAAGATGCAACACCTTGCACTTGGTGATATTGAAATTTAATTTCCATGTGTGAGCCCAGCTTTCCAGGGTGTCAGGTCCCTTGCAGCGCCACCTCCCTCTTCTCCCTCAACTACTGCTCCCATCTTGGAGTCATCCACGAAGAGACTCATTTCACACCCTATACCCTCCTGATGTCCAATATGTATGCATTAAACAGGATCGGGCCCAGGACCGAGCCCTGTGAGTCCACTACCAACCTCTCTAGGGTTCGAGGCTCCCCACAGACCACTACTCTCTGAGTGCGTCCAGCTAGCCAGTTTTCAATCCATCTGACCATCAAAGGGCCTACTCCTAACCCCATCAGTTTCTCCACCAGACCATTGTGGGGACAGAGTCAAACGCCTTGCTGAAGTCCAAGAATAATACATCCACAGGCTTACCCTGTCCAGTTCTGATGTTACCCATTCATAGAACTCCACAAGGTTGGTTTGACATGATCTACCTGGCACAAACCCATGTTGCCGACTATCCAGACCTCCACCTCCTCCAAGTACACCCCAATCGTTCCTTTAGTATACTCTCCATTAATTTTCCCACCACGAGGTCAAACTTATGGGTCTATAGTTACTAGTGCTTCCTCGACCCCTTTATGGATTGGTACCACATGCCTCTCGCAATCCTAGTACCCCTCCCTGTCTCAAGTGACCTGCTGAAAAGCTCCATGAGGTGCAGCCAGTATGTCCGCCAATTCCACTCAGTACTCTCGGATGAATGCCATCCGGCCCAGGAGATTTGTTTTTCTTTGGGGCCTTGAGGGCTAACCACAATCTTTTGGTGGAGATAGCATCATCCGTCCCTCCCCTTACTGGTCTTTTATCCTTATCCAGATGTGACACCCTGGGTACCTTTCCTCCTCTTGCTCCATTTCTGTTGCTCCCCTGATCCCTCCCTGCCGCTTCTATCCCTTCATGCCTTGCTTTGTAGATATCCCATCCCCTCCCTAGTGAACACAGAGGCAAAGTACTCGTTAAATACCTCTGCCTGGTCCTCGCCTCTTCCACCCACCCTCCTTCTGATCTCAATCTGCTGAGGCGGCCCTTAGTTTTCTCCGCTCCCCAATGTAGTGGAAGAACCTCTTTTCCCTCCATGTATCCCCTGTACCCGCTGCTCTTTTACTGGACTTTGCTCCCCTCACCATCACGGGTGACTTTTCTAGATACCAACTGGTACATTTCTTATCCCTATCCCTCTTGTTGTTTTATATTTTTTGTAGGCCCTTCTTTTCTCTTACTGCTACCTGTACCTCACTGGACCACCAGCATGGTTTACGTGACCTTACTCCTTACGCTTCAACTTAGCGCAGATCCTGACTGCCTCATGAAGTCCCGTTTATGACCTTCCATCTCCTTTCCACACTTGTCGTTGAGGTAATCCTTCAAGTGATCCTTGAGAATATTTCCCATGCCCATAAAGTCTGCCCTCCTGAAGTCCACTGCCAGTGTTCTAGATCTCACCCCACTCCCCCATGCTTATTTGAAACCAGACAGTATTGTGGTCACTCCCAGTCAGGGGTCCTGTACAACTATGTCCCTTACCAGATCCCCATCTGCCAGAACCACATCCAGGACATGCCCTCCCTTGTGGGCTCCATCACATACTGTGTTAAGAACACATCCTGGAAGCCATCCAGCAGCCTCTGCTCCTTGGCCACCATAGAGGACATGATTCCCCAGTTTGTACCTGGCATATTAAGGTCCCCATCAACACCACTCCTTCCCTTTTGGACCACACTGGGCAATGATGTCGTCAAGCAAACCATCCTCTAAAACATCACTCATCCCGGGGCCTATATGCTACTCCCAGCTTGACCTTATCTCCTGCTGGGGATCGTAAGGTGACCCATAAGGACTCCACGTTTCCCTCTGCCTCTTCTACCATAGCAATTTCTATATCATCTCTAATGAACATAGCCACTCCACCCCCTCTGACCTCCTTTCTATCCTTCCTAAGCATAGTGTACCCCTGTACATTTAGGTCCCAGTCATGGTTTTTGTTGGCCCACGTCTCCGTGACCGCTGCCACATCCACCCCGAACAGCATGGCCTGGAACTCCGGCAACTTGTTTCCCAAGCTCCTGGCATTTACTAACACCAACCCCAACCCCTTATCCCTGATCCTCTTTGTCGAACCCCACCCAGATTCCTTATACTTCCATCCTCCCCCTGCTCCTCCTGAAACCTCCACCTCCAGTCTGTTTCCCCTCTCCCCCTCTTGGGCTTGCGGCTACTCCCCTCATCTGGAGGAGAGGGCTTCTGGTCAGCCCTTCCCTCATCCCTTCCCCCCTTACAAGTTTAAACCCCACCTTTCTTGTATGTAGTCAGCCATCCCCTGTTTAAGGACTTCTTTCCCTAATGGGGCAAGATGAAACCTGTCCTTGGCATATAGTCCCTTATCCTCCCAAACTCTATTCCAGTTCCCTAACACCCCCAACCCATTCTCTTCACCCCACTTCCTGAGCCAGTCATTAACCTCTGTAAGCTTCTTTTTTTTCTCCACTGAAGCCTTTGGTACTGGCAATATCTCCGAAAAGGAAATGTTGCATCCATTATCCCGACAGACTCTGGCAAGTTCTTGGAACCTTGCTTGGATTTCCAAAATGCTATTTCCCTCTAGATCATTAGTTCCCAAATGCCAGGAAATCCGGTTTCCTCCACAATCCCTAACCATTTCATACACCATGAACTTTGCTCTGTGCACTGTCAGCCCAGAGATACTCACTACCTTCACCTGGCTATGGCATCCACCCCTGTCCCTCCCAATGGATACCCCTAATCATCGAGTCTCCAGTAACAGAACCTTAACACCGCCATCATCCTTATGGTTACCTCCACTATGCCCTCTCAGCCCCCTTCCCCTTTATTCATGATCTCAATTTCATGGGAGTCTTCCTGCCTTATTAGAGACCCCTTGTCACCCTCCCTTTCTGCCTCCCTTGCGATTTTGCCCTTAACTCAAACCCCTCTGAATAGGTGTCCTTTTAACCTCTCTTATCCGAACCATTTATCCTGGCCCTGATGGTTTCCCTTCCCCACACCACCATCCTCCCCCCTTGTAATAGTACCCCTGCCTCCAAGGCTCTCTGTGGGTCCCCTTTAGCTAGGGCCCCATCCTTGGTACTGACCTCCCTGCTGAAGGGGGGCTCCTCTCCCACCTCCTTGTCTCCCAGTTTCTCTCCAATCATGCTCTCCTCCCTCATGTCTGGAATATGTTGCATCTCCCCCATTTGCTTAACATATATGTTTCCCCTTCTCCCTCTGGGACTATGTCTATCCTTTCCATAGCTGGTCTGTGATGCCCTATGGGTATCCGACTCCCTCCCCCCGGCCTCTGTATAAGTTTCCTCATTTCCACCAACCCCTTCCTCCCCCTCTAGGTTGCTTAGTAGCTCAAATTTATTGTGACACTCTATGTCAGCCTCCATCAAGTAACCCGAGTTTCCCCTGACTGCATCTCTAAACTGACCCTCTTCTTCCTCTCTTGCACTGTTCACCTTAGGCTCCCTTCCCACAGTCTGCTGTTTTAGGCTTCCGCACAACAGCCCCTCCTGACTCTTCCCCTTCCAGTCTCTTTGTATTCAGAATGTTCACCCTGTACACTTTCCCCTTAGCATCAACTTCCCTATCTAAGGGTCCTCTGTCCCTAATATCCCCCCTCCTGCTTGCTGTAACATAACGTCCTGTAATTTCAGAGCGTTGCCCCAGCCTCCCCTCAGCCCCACCCTTCTGCTGCCCATATCCACACCCCTTATCCTTGGACCCCCCCCCAGCTCCCACAGCTTACTCCTTAACCAATATACCTCACTCCTGATACAAGATAGCTGTCTACAGAGTGGGCAGCCTCCCTCTCCAGGCCCAATTTAGAATTATTGCCATCCCACAGCCTGTGCAGCCTACAACCCTTCTGAAGATGCCTGCCATGGTGGAATATGGCCACCCTGATTATCCCCCTCTGTTTATAATAGCACACCCCCTTTTCTCAGTCCCTTTCCCCTGGAGTACAGTTTCTCTCTATACTGACTGTAGTTATTTACAAACCCAATTTCAACTCCACCAATAACGTTCCAAAGTCTCACAAACACATACAGTCCAGTGTGTGTTCGGTCCCACTAACAGTGTGTGTAAGCAGACATCAGGTACCATATGATGTCACAGGCTCACCAGCTCCTGTTGCTTCGAATTTCAGTCCCAAACAGAAATACTCAGCCCTTCAATCCCAACCCCCAGTGGCTTTTCAGTATTTAAGAAGGCATACAAAACAGGGTGGGTGGGAGGACTCTTACCAAACAACACATTTAAATTTCCCTCTAAGTATCCCTGCCAAACAACTATCCCCAAGCCACCAAAGTTACAATGTAATAGTTCTAATTCAAGGTAATAATTTTTAACACATAAAACTAATTTCACTTACAAACTATTCAAATATTTCAGTTAAAACAGAATATAACTCAGCCCTCTTTCCTACCTGCCTGCTGCTTAGCTCCCAAGTGAACAATGAAAGCCAAGGTAATTCCTATTTAAAGACAAGGTAATTGCAGCTAATGTCCCTCCCCAAACACCAGGCAAACAACACATTTAAATTTCCCTCTAAGTATCCCTGCCAAACAACTATCCCCAAGCCACCAAAGTTACAATGTAATAGTTCTAATTCAAGGTAATAATTTTTAACACATAAAACTAATTTCACTTACAAACTATTCAAATATTTCAGTTAAAACAGAATATAACTCCAGCCCTCTTTCCTACCTGCCTGCTACTTAAGCTCCCAAGTGAACAATGAAAGCCAAGGTAATTCCTGTTTAAAGACAAGGTAATTGCAGCTAATGTCCCCTCCCCCAAACACCAGGCAAACAACACATTTAAATTTCCCTCTAAGTATCCCTGCCAAACAACTATCCCCAAGCCACCAAAGTTACAATGTAATAGTTCTAATTCAAGGTAATAATTTTTAACACATAAAACTAATTTCACTTACAAACTATTCAAATATTTCAGTTAAAACAGAATATAACTCCAGCCCTCTTTCCTACCTGCCTGCTGCTTAAGCTCCCAAGTGAACACCATTGAGCAAGTTCATTTACAAGGTGGACCTGCAACATACATGTAGTAATACATTAAGAAATTGGTACATTCAGGAGCACAGATTAATTACAGTAATATATTTGCACAGTGGATACATTTAAGGGATCACCGGTTAATACAGTGATTGGAAACGTTGCTCATTTACCAGGTGGACCTGAGCATACATGCAGTAATACATTTAAGTAATTGGTACACACCAGGAGCATAGATTAATTACAGTAATACATTTAAACAGTGGATACATTTAAGGGATCACAGGTTAACTACAGTGGTCAGAAAATGTATCATATGACAGAGTAGGAACTCTGGACCTTACAAAATCAGTGGGTGCCAGGTCGCTCGTAAGGGATGGCGGCCAACCAAAATAGTGCAAGTGCTTAGTTTAGTATCGAGCAAGAGGGTCCCCGCTGGGAATAATCGATCTTGGTGATGGACAAGAGTGGTAATTAGAGTTGAGGTCACTGGAGGAGACTGGAAGTGCTAAGAAAAAAAATTTTTTTAGTGGTAAGGGCTATTAGGTACACGCGTAGCAGCTGCATTTTTCAGTGATGACGTGACGATAAAACTTTTTAAATGTTACACGGCTAATAGGAGATTTTAGTTTTAAGGATTTCTGGAGCTTGTTCCAGGGCGAAGGGAGTGTGAAGCTTATAGCGGCTCTCCCGAAGCGAGTGTGCACCCTAGGGGTTCGCAGGGAAATTATGGAACAGCTTCTAAGGGCATAGCTTCCAGCAGTGATAGGGGTTAGGCAATCAGCAATATACTGGGGGAGTTAGCCTATAATAGATCTAAACATCCAGAGGCTCGTGTTCATGTTGCGCCTATATTGTAATGAGCTCCAGCCTACAGCCGCGGATAGGGAGCAATGATGAGTGGTACGAGAAAGGTCTGAGATGAAGTGTAAGGCACTGTGGTACAGTGTATCCCGTTTCCCGAGGTAGGAGGCAGAGCAGCTGCTATAAATGAGGTCAGCATAGTCAATTTTTGAGAGGAACATTGATTGGAGTAGTAGCCTCTTGGCTTCAGTGGTTAGCAGCAGTCTTATCCTGTAGAAATGGCCAAGTCTTCATCTTTGCTTTCTCAGTAGGTCATCCAGATGGTCCGTAAAGGAGAGTTTGTGGTCAATCCAGACCCCAAAATATTTGAATTTCATGACATATTCGAGTTTTCTCCCAGAATCGTGGAGATGGGGGTGTACCAGTTGCTGCTGGATAGGAGAGGTGACATACAGGTGAGAGTAACATGGCTTTGGTTTTCTTTACATTGAGAAGTAACTTTCTTCTAAGGAGTTGCCATTGCAGAAGGTCGAAGTCTTTTTGAAGGTCATCCCTTACAGATTCGGGAGTAGGGCAGCTTAGGTAGAGCACTGTGTCATCTGCAAACAGATGGACGCTTGCCTCTTTAACGTCAGTGTCTATATTATTGATATAGATGGCAACAGTAGTGGTCCCAGGATGGAGCCCTGGGGGACCCCCAAAAGCAGAGTGGGTGAGGAAAGCTCACCTTCAGCCTTTACTTGTTGGTACCTGTCAGACAGGTAGTTGCAAAATCAGCTTAATGAGGTGGGGGTCCAATCCTAGCGAGTCTAGTGAGGAGAGGAGAATATAGTGGTCTACCGCATCAAACGCTTTACTTAGATCAAGGAATACAGCACAGACGTACTTCTTGCAATCTAAATCTTGTTGCTAGTCATTTTTTGCCTTGGCTAATGCTGAGAGTTTACTATGCTTCGATCTGAACCCAGATTGGAGAGGGTTTAAAAATGTAATACTGTCAATAAAGGATCTCAGCTGGGAGTTCATGATTTTTCCAAGAGTTTGAGAGGGTGGAGAGAAGGAGATTGGCCTATAATTGTTTAGGTTGCAGGGATCTCAGATTTGAATAACGGATAATGAGCAGTTTTCCATATTTGGGGTAGGGTTCATTGGGATAGTGACAAGTTGAATAGGTGCGTAATTGGGGGTGCAAGAACATGGTAAGCTAGTTTTAGAAAATAGGGCTCTATGCTGTCTGTGCCGGCACCTTTCTTAGAGTCCAATTGTAGAAGCAGATCTTCCACCTCCTTAAGGGAGACAGGGAAGAAGGAAAAAGTCTGGCATGTGGGACCAGATTTAGTAGGTTGAACAACGGGAAGGGGGTGAAGTTTACTTGCAGGAGAATTGTCGAAAGCTAAACCTGCCGTGGTGAAATGAGAGTTAAATTCTTGCAGAATCTCAGTTTTATCATTTAGTACTGTATTGCCTGAAAGGACCTTGGGGGGAGCATGGTTTGCAATGTGTGCCCGGGCACTTATTTCAGTGTGGCCCAGAATTTGGAAGGCTGATTTGATGTTTTGTTAAGTTCAGTACGGAAGAAGCTAGCTTTGGTCGCTCTGATCATCTTGGTGCAGCTGTTCCTGGCTATTCTGAATAAGCACCAGTCTTCTTCCTTTTGAGATTTGTGAGCCTTTTCCATAATTTATCTCTAGAAAGAAGGGCAGCCTTGAGTTCCGCCGAGAACCATCGACATCTTTTGGCTTTTAAGCACACTTTCATCACTGTAACACCCCTGCCCCTCTCCTCTGGACATCTCCATTTACCTGCCAAATTACCTGTAAGACATGTTCCTTAGTTGATTTGTTTACACTAGAGATAGCAGCATGGTATATGTAAGAAAAAGAGCCCAGCGCCAGCTGGAAGCCAGCAAGGGGAAAAGCCAGCTCAAAGATCGAATCAAATATCGAACATGCCTGATGGCCAAGAAAATAACCCTAGGCCTCCTACCACCTGGAATTCAAAGTCTTCTCAGCCCCTCTCTTAATACCTGCCATACCCGTGGCTCTGAATCCCAGCTCTTTCTGGTCCCACGCTGCCATACCTCCCAGGGACAAAGATCATTCACCTATAGAGCCCCTCTATGGATGAATGCCCTCAACTGTGACTCCTCCGACAAATCCAAATAGGGCCCTTTCAAATACAAGCTACAGTGACCACTCTCTGCCACTAGCTCCTGTGACTGTTTCCGCTAAACCCTTTTTGGCAATCTAAAACCCTAGCATTTAATTACTGTTAAATCTCCTTAACACCATCTCTGACATCCCCTCCCGCCTGCTACCCTACCCCCTTCACCTTTCCTCCCCTCTACCTAATGCCCCCCATCTGTCCTGACAAAGCCTGTTGGCTGATTCCAACTTACCTTATGATGTTACCAGCAACTGACAAAGCTTGTTTTGGCTGATTTTTTATTTACTGTATGCATTCCTGTGCATTAAACTGCTTAGTGTTACTCGTTTCTATTCTTTAATTCACTGTGAATGTCAATTATTGCTTTCTTTTCTTATTTACAATTATTTTAACATACCCTGTTTAGCCTGTAAACCTGTTGATCTCCTTTCTCTATGTGTAATGTTTTGCCTTACTTTTTGTTCTGTTAACCTGTTGTATTATGCTGCTGATGTGAAACCTTTGTAAAAGAGCTCTAAGTTCAAAGGCATTTGTGATCAGAGATCTAAAGAAAAAAAAAAGGTGTGGGATTTCAGGAAAGCATAGGGACTGCTAGGGGTTAGTATGAGAAGAAAAGCAGGGGTTGAAGGAGTGGAGGGTTCAAGCCACACAGAAATATAGAAACATAGAAATTGTCAGCAGATAGCACTGCCAGGCCCATCCAGTCCACCTGAGAGCCCTACACTAGTTTGTGGCCTCTAACCCTAAATGGTCAATGACTTTTCACCCCACCTTCCCACCTCTAAGGTACCCTTATGCGTATCCCATGCATGTTTAAAATCCTCCACTGTGCTCGCCCCACCACCTCCTGTGGCAGTCTGTTACATGTGTTCGCCACCCTCTCCATGAAGACAAAACTTCCTCACATTTCCCCGGAGCCTGCCACCTTCTAATTTCATATCACGTTCCCTCATTCTTGTACATCTATTATATAGGAAGGTGACTCCCCCTGCACCTTGTTTATGCCCTTAAGGTACTTGAATGTTTCTATCATGTTCAGCCGATCCCTCCTGTCCTCCAGTGAGTACATATCGAGGTCCTTTAGTCTCTTCTCATTTGTTTTCTGGTGCAAGCCCTGTGCCGTCTTCGTCGCCCTTCTCTGGACCATCTCAACCCTGTTAAAGTCCTTACAAACGCGCGGCCTCCAGAATTGCACAGAGTTCTCTAGGTGAGGCCTCATTAGCATTTTGTACAATGACATCACTACCTCCCGCCTTCTGTTAGTGACACCTCTGTTTATGCACCCCAGCATGCCACTGGCCCTCCCTGCAGCCTTTGTACTCTGCTTAGACACCTTTCGGTCATCAGAAATGAACCCCCCGGTCCCTTTCTTCCTCGGTGATTTTCAGCAACTCCCCCCATCCTGTAGCTCTCCCCAGGGGTTCCCTCTTCCCAGGTGCATTATTTTGCACTTCTTGGAACTGAACCTCAGTTGCCACACCTCAGACCATTTTTCAGGCTTCCCCAGGTCCCTCCTCATTCTCTCTACCCGTCCAGAGTATCCACCCTGTTGCAGATCTTGGCATCATCTGCAAACAGGCAGACCTTTCTCTCCAGTCCTACCGCAATGTCACTAATGAAGACATTAAACAGGACTGGCCCAAGGATTGATCCCTGCAGTACACTACTGGTCACCCGCTCTCCCTTAATTGGATCCCATTTACCACCACGCTCTGCTTCCTATCTATTAACCAGTTCCTAACCCAGTTTACCACCTTGTGCCCCATGCCCAGACTACTCCATTTTGTTGTGCGCCTTTATGTGGACAGTGTCAAATGCTTTGCTGAAATCAAGGTAGGTGATGTCTACTGCCCCCCCCCTCGATTTACCTGCCTTGTCACCCAGTCAAAAAAATCTATCGGATTCATCTGACATGACCTCCCTGCTGTGAATCCATGTTGCCTCAGAACCTGGACACTGCTGGATTCCAAGTGTGCCACTATTCTTTCTTTAAACAGTACCTCCATGATCGAGCCCACTACTGAGGTGAGGTCGATTGGCCTATAGTTCCCTGCCTCCTTCCTACTACCACTTTTGTGTAGAGGGACTACATGTACCCTCTTCCAGTCCTCTGGAACCACTCCTGTGTTGAGTGACTTTGGTGAACAATGCTACCAGAGGCGATGCCAGCTCTCTTCACAGCTCCCTTAATATTCTTGGGCATATGCCATCTGGCCCCATTGCTTTGTCCACTGTCAGTTTTGTGAACTCCTTCAGGACTCTCTCCACTGTGAATGGACTTGTGCTTACCCCCCCCCATGTCTGTTGCCCAGCTGTGGTCCCTGACCCTCTCCGTCTTCAGTGAATACAGAGCAGAAGTATTTGTTCAGTATTTTGGTTTTTTACCAGGTGAGACACACTAAGCTGAAAGCTTGTTTACAGGTGCAACCTAGGAGCACAAGGAAGTTAAGTGTCTTGTTCATGGTCACATGGTTTGCAAGTGGGAGCTGCGGGATTCAAACCCAGGTCTCCAGATCTGCAGCTCAGAGCCTTAAACCACTGCGCTATACTGCCTCCTATATTTCTGCCTTTTCCATGTCTCCCTCCTTACACTCCCCTGTATCCCCTTTTGGCCCTTATCTTGTCTGCCACCTCTCACAAGAACCACAATTTTTTCCTCCACAGGTAAATGGTGCGGTGAGAAGGAAAAGGAGGACATTTAAAACAATACAAAAGAAGCCAAAGGGAGGAGGACCTGTAGGATAGTCAGTAATACAAAGGCCAATGCAGAGTTAAGAACTGCAGAGAGGGTACTGCTGCGGGACAAGATGTTCTTCCAGTACATTTGGGAGAAATGTAAAGTTAAGGACGGTATAGTGTGGCTGAAGAAGTGGGAGGAATTGGAGGTAGGTGGACAGAGGAAAGGTGAGATACTGAACCAATATTTTTTTTTAGTGTTCACCAAACAGGAGATGGGCCACTACTGAACTGCGGGTAGAGAAAATGAAGGGGAAGGAGAGGGACTGTAACAGCCACAGTTGAATCATAGAAAAAGTGGGCTGGAGGTGCTGAGGTGGCTAAGAGCGAACAAGTCAATAGGCCAGATGGGATGCATCCTAGAATGCTCAAGGAACTCGCAAAGCTATTAGCTGCACTGCTGGCAGATATTTTCAACTGCTTGCTAGATACCAGCATAATCCCCAGAGATTGAAGGACTGCCAGTGTGGTCTCTCTGCACAAAAGCTGAAGAAAGGACAAGCCAGAAAACCATAGACCAGTCAGCCTGACGTCTATAGTAGGAAAAGTACTAGAAGCTATATTGAGAGAAAAACTGGTAGACGTTCATGAGGTAAATGGGCTGCAGGACAATAGGCAGCATGGGTTTACCAGCAGGAGGTCATGCCAGACAAATCAGATAAAGTTATTCTGCTGGGTGACCAGGGCAGCCAACAGAGGACAGACAGTTGACATTCTGTAACCTGGACTTCAGTAAGGTCTTTGATTCAGTCCCCCACAGGAGACTGGTCAAGAAACTGAGGGACCTGGGGTAGAGGAAAAAGATATTAACATTGGTTAAAAGCTGGCTGAGGGAAGGACGTAGAGAGTAGTGGTAAATTGGGTGTTCTCAGATATTACAGAGGTAAAAAGTGGAGTACCGCAGGGCTCAGTCCTGGGGCCAGTCCTTTTAAATACATTAATTTGCGATGTAAGGGTGTTCAGGGCAAGATCTGCCTCTTTGTAGATGACACTAAGATCTGCACAAGGGTGGTTAGTGAGGATATTGGTAGACTATAAAAATGGTTCCAGATCTGGCAGCTGAGCTTCAATGCAAGGTGTAATGCATTTGGATAAAAAAAAACAGCAATGCAGCACTTGATGGGGGAACTTGAGTCAAAAAGCACAATAGAGGAAGGGATCCCAGAGTGATAAATATCGGACAATTTGAAATCCACGGTGCAGTGCAACAAAGCAGGAGAGAAGGCAAACAGGATGCTGGATTGCATAGGGAGGGGGAATAAGCAGTAGAATAGGTAGGTGCTCTTTGAACGGTATAGATTCCTGATACATCCACACTGACAGTACTGTTGAAAGTTCTGAAGCCCATATCTATGGAAGGATTGCAAGAGGGTGGAGTCTGTACAGAGAAGGGCAACCAAAACAATCCAGGATCTGGGGGGAAGATATATGCAGAGACTATGGGACCTCAATATACACTCTGGAAACTAGGAGGGAGAGGGACAACATGATAAAGACACATAGATACCTGCATGGGATAAACAGGTTGGTATGCAAACCCTGAGCAACAAAAAGAACAGGCAGCTACAAACGCCAATAGTCAAAACCAGAGAAAACAATACTCACAGGACACTTGTAGGTCAGCACCTTGTCACTGTCCACATAGATAAAGAACTCCACTCCAGATGTAGACGGATAAAAGCCTTTTAATTCAAAATAGGCAGGCCAGCCAGCAAAGCAAGGTACATGGTGCCCCCTCCCCACAGACCCAAACGTTTTCGCATCACAATTACACTTTTTCAAGGCTGCAAAGACATATTCGTCCAAAGCACAAACACAGGCATACAGGGGAATTCACTATAACTGGCCGAGAGAAATGCAGGAAGGATGTCTGCAAGCACTTTTTCACAGAAAGGGTGGCAGACAAGGAAATGAACTATCGGAGGAAGTGGTAATGGCCAACAGTGTGTGTGTGCATGGGGTGGGGGGTCAAACTGGAGTGCGACAAGCACAAGGCCATAATAAGAGAGTTATGGGACAAACGGTGAAGAAAAGGGAGGGCCACTAGGAAAACTTAGCAGAAATAGGTAGGGCAGGCAAACTGGATGGGCCAGTGGGACTTTTTCTGCCATCATGTTCTATGTTTCTATGTTTCCACATTTATTTTAAGCCAAACTGAACACCAAGGGAAATGTTATTTCTGTGCAAAATTAAAAAAAAACAACAAAACGAACAGCAAATGAACTAGGAAATAAACCACAATATGGTGAAAACAGAAAGAAAGGACCATTCCCCCTCCCCTGATGTGTACTTCAAATCAAATGTATTTGTGTACTGGAGGGTACATGACCAAAAATGCCTATTTTCACAAACATCCAGTTTAAAAGAACAAAGGAGACAGTAACAAAAAAGAAGAAGCACAAAACTTACAGAGGCAGAGTAACAAGTTTGAATGTTCAAGGCAGTGCTATTAAGTATGGAAACAAACGTTAAGGAGCAATCAGGTACAGTACATAATTACAGTGAACACAACAGCAACAGTGGAGTGACTGGATAACTACAGAAAAGCCATGAATAAACATGACAATAAATGTTGTTCACTTTAATATCTAGGATGTCCCCTGGTTGTCAGTGCATGCTCAGGGGCGAGTCCATTTCTTCAGCAGTGCTGGCTCACTCAAGCAGTAAGCTTGATAGCATGAGAGAAGTAGGGGGAAGTTACTAAAAAAATTAACTTTGGAAAAAACTTCAAACCAAGAGCATGTTCAGTTTTATTTTTGCATAATCTTTCTATTAGAAGTTTTACATATTTCATGTACCTGTACAATAACTGTTACATGAAGGCTTCAGCCTCAAGCTGTAAGTTTTGTAAGTTCCTTTTTGGAAAATAAAAAATGTTACACCAAAAGTTTTGCATATAAACAACAACAATCAATGCAAAACAACAATAACAAAAAACAAACAAACAGTTTCTCATACATTTCATCCATAGGTGCACAATTTTCCTTTAAAAGTAACACCACATTCACAGCTGATTTTATTCTGTTCGGCTATGACTAAGTACATGGATGTTCCCTTCAAATGGGGTTGGGATATGGGTTGTCCCCTCAGAAGAGCAAGCCCCCTTCACCCCTGGGGGGTTCACCATCCACACTAGGTGCTTACCCCTTCAATCCTTCCTGCATATTCTGGGCTTCCACTGCTGTCAAGGAAGCCAGATAAGGTGCCCAAATTCTGAGAAAACTTTTTCCCCCTACCCCTGACCGTAAGCGTAAATTTTTCTAGTGCCAGGGTTTGTACAGAGAGGGTGTGCCACTGATTCAACGTGGGGGATTTGTTCGAGGCCCATGTGTTTTGGATACAATGTCGGGCCAATATTAAGAGAACCCTAGCCCATCTAGGGAGCGGCACCCACTCTTCCCCATCAAGTTTCTCCAACCCAAACAGACATAGGAGAAGGTTCAACTGAAATCTTTTCCATGTCCAGCATAACTACCTTCCAGAAATCTTGCAGGACTGGGCAGGTCCAAAAATAATGATAATATGACCCCACATCTACCACAGTTAGGGGATACCATTGGATGGAATTTATGCACTATTCAAGGTGGGCAGTAAACACTTTCAGTTTTAAGTGCTGTTATCAGTTGGTACGGAAGTCCGGTAGATACCTATAACTGAGTGAGATTTTGCGAGTGTGTTGAAGGTTAGGCTACTTACTGTAGTAAAAGAAAGGCCAGAGTGGTGGAAGGGAGAAAACATCAGTTTACTAGATGCAGTGGTGCACCCACCATGTCTAGTTGTAGCATGCTAGGGTGCTGTTTTTGTAGTTCCAGTTTGTTTTTCTTTTTCTCTTTTTCCAAATCTACATATTTAATGCTTTTTAGTGATAGGGCCCAGGCAGTGAATAAATGCAGGGTGGGCAGTGAGTGCCTCACCCTGCATATTTGTGCTAGAAGGCTAATTTTTTGAGCTACTAGCGCAGTACATTAGAGATACTCAGCAGGCTACTAGTGGGTGGGCAACCTATGCCTTGCCCTGCGTTTTTGTGCTATAGGGCTAATTATTTGAGTCACTAGTGCAGTACATTAGAGATACTCAGACTAGTTTTGGGTGCCTCACCAAGAACTATAACACAATAGGGCTAACTGTTTCCCAGTTTCCTAAGTGTTGCATGTAATATGGAGGGGAGCAGGCTACTAGTGGGTGGGCAACCTGTGCCTTGCCCTGCATTTTTGTGCTATAGGGCTAATTATTTGAGTCGCTAGTGTAGTACATTAGGAATGACCAGTTCTGGGTGCCTCAGCCTGCTCTATAATGCTGGAGAGCTACTTTTTGTAGTTTCCCAAGAGTTACATGCATTATGGAGGGGATGCACACAGAACTACAGTTACTTCCAATACTACAATATGGAATCAAATCAAATAAAGGCTGTTGTAATGTAAACATTACAACTCTTCTTCAAAAAGCAGGTCTTGCTCAGCCATAGTGCTCTGCAGAAAGCAGCACAGAGGAGCCATTATGGTCATCTGCTTCTAACAGTAAATCAGAAAAAGTCCTAAAACCATCAAGTCATGCAGCAGCAAGGGGCACATTACTTCAGCACACCCCTTCCTTTACACCATTATATGTTCTGAGAGTCAGAAAGAACATCAGCAGTGGTGTCCTCCTACTTTCAATTGTCAGGAATGACAGTTCAAGTGTACCATGAAGACTGTACACAATTGAAATAAGTAGAGGCAGGAGATGCCACAGTCCTGGTACCTCTGCCATGTGGCATTATTTACAAAGATCCCATGGACTGGCAAGGCATGATACAGTGCATACACAGCAGGGGATGTGGCGGAGGAGGCAGTTATGGATCCATTTGATTCAATTTGTGGTAGGAAAGTGGAGGATGAGAAAGAGGGGCATAAAGCAAGATGGTTGGTTCATGGTGCCAGTTGGTATCTGGCATTAGACAGTTTCTCTTTCGCAGCCCACATCCGCAAATAAATAATATCGGGACAGCACCCACACTCAGGTGGCATCAGTAATACTCCCCAGTCACCATTTCAGAAACCCAGAAGCAGTAATAAGTGGCAATTGACTTGGTTCACTCAGAAAACTAGCATATCTACCATAGCCATACATGGGCACTCAGATGACAAAGAGTGTAACAGAACAGCTAGGATGAGAGTTTCTGCCATACAGTCTTGTAGAGAGTGAGGGTTTCTAGGTCTCATAGGTGAATACAGAGCAGAGAAGACAATTTGTTCATGATGCTCACCTTGTTTAATATTTGTACCCTGTAATTCCAGTACCTATGCAGTAGTCGTCCAATTTGGTCTTAAATGTGGCCATATCCCTGCTACCCACTACATGGGATGGTAATGAATTCCAAAATGTTACCACTCTTTGAGTATATCAGTGTGCTCTCCTATTACTACAACAATGATCACCCCTTAGCTGTAGTGTGTGCAGTCTATTGTCATATACTAGCTGTGTCAGCCTGAGTCACACACAGTCCCATAAATCATCATTGGTCAGAGCATTATCTCTTAGGCTATGCAGAGCCCAGGCACAATCTGCCGCATCACACATTTTTTCTACTGAGGCTACCCCTCAAATGCATGAGACAATAAAGTAGATAGAGACATAGAATTTGACAGCAGATAAGAACTGCTTGGCCCACCTAGTCTGCCCATTGGGCAGTGGATGGTTAGCGAGTGTCTTGCACAGACTGAGGGACGCATAGTCCATCTTACCACTAATATGTGGAAAAGTGCCCATGTGGTGGATTATATTGGTGTCACTGTCCACTGGGTAGTTTTCCTCAGTGTAGGTAGCAACAGCAGTAGTGTCAGCAGCCAGTCCAGACAGATTCTGAAGTCAGCCATCCTGTTTGGTTGCTCCTTTGGTAAGACATAGTTCAGGCTATCTGGTGTAAGAACTGGGACACAAGATTGGCAGGTGACTAACTTTGAAGGAGTTGGAGGTGGGGTGTGAGTTGTCAGACAATACAATCAAAATACTCAAGGCCCTGAGCAAGTTTTATAGCAATATATGCTTGGCTCTGTTTCCTGAACCTGGTAGTGGCTATGTTTCTCAAAGACTAGAAACAGTTACTACCATGGTCAGCCTTGTAAAAAACAAATTGTGGGCAACTTTAGTTACTTGTCAAAAGCATGTGGCCTGCTGTCTGTGTCATTGCACCACCTTCCCCAACGGCACCTCATTCAGGATTTTGCCACCCGCTGGATAGCCATTTTTTATATGCTGGAATTGATTCTCAAGCAAAGAGCAGCAGTCAGTGACTACACACAAGACCACATAACAGCAGATGGTGTGGTGCTAGATTCCCATGCTACTGGGATCCTACTGGTTATGCCTGTGCCATCTTGAGACCCTTTGAGGTTGCTACCAGAGACATGTGCCAAAAGATCAAGCCTCAGTCAGGTGAGCCTACAAATTTGCTATCTGCACCTAAGAAAGGTCCAACTGAAGACTACGTTTAGTGAGTTAGATGTAGACATGACTGCAGTAGCACTAGTAGCCAGTATGATTGACAGGTTAGATAATAACGAGAGTTTTGATGACATGCTGATATGTAAGGACAACATCCTTTTATTTAATTGGTTTTTGGTAACTGAGTAAGTACACTAGACAACAGTGTGCCTTTTTGCAGGTACGACCCAGGATTGCCACAGTCTCAGATCCCCAATTAAAAGTAGATCAGTTACCTAAGAACATACATGACAGTGAATACAAAAAGTTGCTAATGGAATAACCAGACTGTGGCCAAGGCATTTCCCCCCAACAATGAGGCAGTGGCACACCACAATTAACTCTATTCAGGGGTGTAGCCAGGATTTAGTGGGGGGTGGTCCAGATATTTCTAGGAGGGTCCGGGGGCATGCTCCCCCATAACATTTTGAAAATGTAGGAGTTAAATGGTGCAGTTTTGTGCATTTTTAGGCAATAACTGTTGAGTTACAAAAGGCATCAAAATTAAAGTTATCAGTCTCATCTCTTCCCAGTCCCAGGTCTTTCAGTTGAACTTAGGATTCTTTTTCTCCCTTTTTAAATTTCCATCTTTCTTTTCTGTAGATCTCTTCACATTCTGTTACCAATCCTACACCACCTTTGCTGTTTTTCCAGGGGTTCCTTCAAAATTTTTTTTTGTCAATTTTTACTTCCCCCATTTTAATTTCTGTTTTTAGTTATCACCTTGCATTTATGTTCCACCTCTTCCACTGCATGTATTTCCCCTTTAACTGACAACTTTCTATGGTTTCTCTTTACATTAGCCTCCTTCCCTTTTCCCTCTACATTACATGCATGATCTCTTTTTTTTTTGCAAACAA
The DNA here is from genome assembly GCA_016271365.2 of Neoceratodus forsteri. Taxonomy (NCBI): domain Eukaryota; kingdom Metazoa; phylum Chordata; order Ceratodontiformes; family Ceratodontidae; genus Neoceratodus; species Neoceratodus forsteri. Next base: position 882,355,869 of record CM028136.1, read on the forward strand.
ATAATGGTCAGGCAGTTTATATTTTTAAATATTTTAATACTGTTTGTGTCAGACTCCCATATTAAACAGTATTGCATTAAAAATATTTAAACATACAGTATATACTCGCATATAAGTCGGACTTTTTGGAGCTAAATTTGCACTGCCAAAACCAGTTCTGACTTATATGTGGGACCTTACAACAGATTGAGAAGTAGTGAGCCAGGAGAAGCTTGAAACAATGTAGGTTGCTAATGACAGTTAGTGAAAAGGTGCTCCAGACTCACCACGTGCATTCATTATCATCTTAGCACCTAATTACTTATTGCCACCTTGTCCACTACTGATGCTCAGTAGACGCATTTGCAGTCAATTAGCTACTGGTAACTAGCGATCATCCTGAATAATAAATGAAGCCCCATTAATACTCCATTATGTGACCTGCTCTAAACAGAACAATATGCACTCACTCAAAAGAAAAAGGAGCGCATATGAAGCAGACTAAATGAAAGGTTGTCTTGTTCTCCAAATCTCACTCAAACGAGGCTGCTGAGAGGGAGTTTGGTGTAAATGAGAAATTAATATGGGACTGGTGAGCTACAGTCAGTGAACAAGAGTGTTAAGTACATGAAATTAAACCCTTTCCCCGTTTCCGCAATACAGGATGAGCTAAGTACCTGGGTGCTGGCGCTATGGCAGTAGGGCTACAGTGTGAACTGCATGGCTATATGGCTGCCGGCACTGTCTCTTGCCAAAAAAGAAGGATTCCACCAGTTTAAAGCCTCAGCAGGATAGTGCACCTGCTTCATGCGAAGGCATGGGTTAATTTATCTTTTATTTGCTTTTAAACAGATTTTAAATAAACATTCAGAATAAATAGTATTAAACAGTGCATGAATAAATAAATGGAAAAATTATTTTTCAGTTTCATGAGGTTAATAGTTTTACATTAGCAATACATAATCAAAATGACCCTAAAGCGAGCTTATGTGACTGGAGTTTTACACACCTGACTTATAGGCAGGTCAACGGCAAAGGCAAATTTTTTAGCTAAAAAATGAGGTCCCAGACTTATATGTGGACTGACTTTTACGCGAGTATATATGGTATATAAACTGCCAGACTATTATTTGTGTGCAGAGGATACACAACTTTTACAAAAGATGTGATTAAAAGGATCAAACTATTACAGTTGCAGCCAGCAGATTGAATTATTTGACAACTGGGCATCATTAGAGTGTAATAATAAAGTGTAAACTGCAGACATTACAGCACACACACACACACACACAGTTATTTCCCCTAGCTATTTTGTTTCTTTATCAGATTATCTTCTGTAATCTGGTTGAATTTTTCAATGTCTCTAAACTGACAAAAATAAGAGTCCCAGCTTCAAAACAGCAACTGGTAGTATGAAAATAAGTAGATAGAAAGGTCCTTCAAGATGTTGGGTAGGAAGAAATTACTGGACCCTGTTTTCTTACTCAAGTTCTCATCTGGTTGCTGCCATCACATTTACAAGCCACATCTGCCGTGGATGTTTTGTTGCAAACCTTTCAATCTCTTCATCAATATCCATTTTAGCTCCACAATGAATGTGCATTAGGGCAAGGCCTGACATCCCGTCTTTTCTCATTGTACGTATAATATAAGTCTTGAGTCTGTAAAGAGCACTGAAAGAATGCTCACATTGTGCTCTACTGACTGGAATTACGCACAGTGTCTTGAGTAAAAAACATATGTTTAGGGAAAAGGATGCATTACAGGCTGTGAATGCTTCTAGAGCAGTACCAGGAGGCTTTTCATTGTTTTGTCATTTAGTTTTCCATGTAAGCAGTTCCACATCTATAACCCGTGGAGAAGGAAGATCCTTTTTATAGAAATCAACAACTTTATCTAGGTTGATGTTTCCACCATTGGATTCAATCACTGATGGAATAAGCCCCATTAGCTTAGCCACAACTTGTTGTGTTCTTGAAAATTTCACAGCCAGTGCCTCAAGGAGATAATCAAGCATTAGAATTGCAGTCATCCTCCTGTAATACTCTTCAGGCTCACATGCAGGAGTATTGCTTCAGTGATTCTGTCGTCCAGTAGTGCATGGTATTACAGGTTCAGCATTGACCTTTTCTGCAACATTGCATGCCTCAGTGTACCAACTGTGGAACAAAGAGTCAATTTCTTGTCGAGCAACCTTTATATTGTTCTCTACTGTGTTAATCACATTGTAAACATTAATGATATCAACTGCACTGTTTTGCAATTTTATATTCAGTGGTTGCACAAACTTCACTACCTTCATTACTGTGATAAAGCAAACAATATAACGGAAATTCTCCATTGAATAAAGGATCCCATTTGCTGTCATCTTAGTCTCAGTGTCCCAACTCCAGTCTCCATACTCATCAACATATTGCCATCCAATACTGATGACATGCAGTGCAATGAGAATACATGGAAACAGATCATAAAAAATCTCATATGCTGTATGTCTCATTGCCCGTCTTGTTAAAGAGATTGCAGTGTCACTCATTTAGCCTTGGGCTAATTAAGTTCTGTAACTTTCAACAGAAGCTCATTTCTTTTGGGTGAGAAACCGAAGAAGTTACGACATTGGTTGAGCACATCATGCATGTTCCAGATTTCAGACTGTTGACAAGAGTTCACTATGCACAAATTGAGGCAATGTGCATTCTGGTTTACATAAACAGCTGATTCATTCTACTTGCAAATATAACCTTGTGTACCTCGGATGTTACGAGGACATGTTTGAGGCCCCATGATACTCTTGGCCTCAGCATAACTGAATGTCAAGATTCCATTGTGCCGATTTATTTAATATGTTCTTTGCAAGTGCCTCTCTCCAGTTATTCTCCTACAAGGTACAAAGACTAAAAAGTCTTCTCTTATATTCTGGGCTTTGCCAATGCAATGGATTACCAGAGACAAAATGTCCTTGTTATTTACCTCTGTAATTTCATCACCAAGAATAGAGTAGTACTCAGCATCTTTAATGTCTTTAATTATACTGTCTCGGATCTGATCCCCAGTAAGTTCTATCAACTCATTTTGAATGTCTGGTGATTGATATTGTGCATTTCCCCCTCCTAACTGCAAATGTTCATCTAGAGTCTTATCTCCTGCATTTACCCTGAATTTTAACAGGGAGATAACGTGTCTTGGATTGTTGGTATCATCATCTATTTTCTCAACATGGCCACGCAAAGCTATATTCTGGCGACCACAGAAAAGTACAGTTTCAATTATTGATCTTAATATATTCCTGTTTTGTTCAATTCTTGCAGCACACTTAGCCTCAAGTTTGCGCCTCACTGATTTTTCAGGGGTTTCCATAGTTATCTTAAAATACTGAGCCTTTTCCCAATGAAGTCACGTGATACTGTTTCCTGCAGTGCTCTTTTAGACTCTCCTTTGGTCCAATTAGTTAATGGTTTAGTGACAAGAGTGCCCAAGCTATCACTCTAGCCAAACAAAGTACAAAACTTACACAAACCACCTTTCAACAATGCACTGTAAACTAGCCAAGGACATTCAATACACAATTTCTGTTGGAAGGATCATTGTTTACCATTCATCACTGTCTTTAGAAACATATAAGTAGCTGGTGGACTAACATGATTAGTGAGGTATTTATACTTCTCAGAATCATTGAGTGAGGTATCGATGATCCTATTTATATCATAAGGACCCTCTTCTGACATACTGCTACTGTCTACTGGCACTATATTATTATTGCTGTTTCCATTGGACAAACTTTCTTGAACAGTCTCTCTGTTACTGCTTGCTGCAATGCCTGAATCTAAAAACACAAAAGCCATTGTTAACTTTATCATGCATATGGGAAAATTAAATGAATAACGGGTCAGTTCACATCCACCCTCGAATGAATACACATTTGAAAAATGGCAGACAGATTAGAAATCAAGGAACAGTCTCCCATCCGAGGCAGCGGGGGTGAAAACAGTGTGGGGCATCAACAATACATGGGATAAGCATAGGAGAGTACTGGTAAAAGAAAATAGGCAGGGATGGGGATGGTTGCCAGATGTCAGTCAGGGTATGCAGAGACAGAATAGGTGAGAACATCTGGGCAGACTTGTTGAGGCAAGTGTTTTGTTATGCCAGCAAATGCTATGTTTCCATTTAAGGTAAGCAGTATTGCAAAACCAGTTGGGGAGGAATTCAAACCAGGCTGGGACATGCAAAGTGCACAGTAAGTGCAGAAGGGTGGGAAATGGGATCATTTAGGAGGCGGATGATCATTAGGACAAGTTCAGGAGGATTAGATGCAGGGGGCAGACTAGATGAGTCACTGAGCCTTTCATTTCCTACCATCAAATGATACATTTAATTTTGCCAATAAGTGCATTCAGTGGTTGATTGCTATCTGTTACTAACTCTGATTATTAATGAAATATAGTTAATGACAAGTCCTATGCATATATGAATATATAGCTTGGGGGACGCATTAATGTAGGATAGAAAGACAATGATTCCAATAAAATACCAGTAAGAATCATGACTCAGTTTTCTGACTGTAATTCAGTAGTTTTACAAAACACTGGTACTGTAACTATAAAGACTGATAAGTAGAACACTGCATTTCTACTAATACCCGACACACCTTGAAGCTCACTTTCTGATCAGCTTAAACATGGTGGTTTTGTTCCAAATCCAAACGAAGAAACAGTTGCTTGATCAGTAAATACTTACTTCTTAGTAGTTGCCATCTCAGCAGTGACTGATCGAAATCAGTGTCCCTTTCTGAAATGGAGGAGCAGAGTTTTGTTACATACTTGCTTCAACATCAATGCTCACATTCCTTTACTGTATCTGGCATGTAGGGCTTGCAAAAACTACTGACTAAACTTGACAGACTTAACTGTACCCCCAGCCCCGAGCCAACCAAGGAGCCTCATCAACTGATGGCAGCAACAAGATGAGAACTTGAGTTAGAAAGCAGGGTGCCCTGTAAATAAAAGTAACATGTTTTCTTACCCAGCATCTTAAAGGGCTTTTCTGTCTATTTATTTTAATTTCATACCACATGCAGAGTGCACTGCTGCACACAGCATTCAAATAAAAAGACTCCCTTGCAGACAAGATCAGTAACACCTATTTATCTGTATTTCACATGCCTGCTTCAGCTTTGTAGTTTCCCAATAATGTTTGAACTTCAGTGCTGACATGCACCAGCTGAGGTTCAATCGAGTTTGACCGCAGCACAGCGAACAGAGCATACTGGAGGTAGAATAGGAACCTACAAAGAGCAGGACATTTTTTTTTCATGTTTTGCCTATACAATAGTGTTATATATTTAAGGGACCATATTTTCCCCAGTGTTTGCATTTTTAGTACCATACAAAACACAGGCCTGATATTTGATGGATCCATCCTGGCTGCTGGGCTGGCCATAATCCTGACCTAACCTGCTGTGGTTGTGCTGTACATCACAGAAAATCCTTCAGTTCAGCTGATACTGTGTCTCTGCTCACCACTGCCTGCCCGCATGGGTAAGAGTCGATAGAGTTGAACAAGCTACCAGCCTCTGATGCTCATGGGGGCAGGCGCTGGTGCCAGGGGGTCAGGTGAAGGGGTCCAGTTTCCCTCAGCTTTTTAAGCCCTGGATCATGCATAATGGCCAACGGTACTGCACAAAACGCTCGGAAGCTCCTATCCCTCACTCCAACTTTTTAGCCATGGCTGCACAGCAAATGTTTGATACCCTGAGCCCTCCCATCCCATCCATCATTTTTCCTTGTGAACAGTAAAGAATGTGATTACATCAGTTAGTTGCTGTGTTGTATTGCACTGCATGTCATCAGTAATGGACAGTGATATGTTGATGAGTATGGAGACAGGAACTGGGATACTGAGAAATGAACAACGAGGGAATGGTATCCTTTATTTTTGGAGAATTTCCATTACATTGTTGGTGTTCTTATTGCCTCTTCATGTCATTAGATTATCTTTGGAATGCCTTCATGAACAAAAGTGGCCCTAAAGGAAAGCTGTCATTAACAGAATGTCCCCACCCCCCAATGTCTAACCAATTAGGCTTTTTGCAATGAAAAAAACTTTTTCCCATGGTTTAACTGGCTGTAATGTATTGTTAAAAAGTCTGGGATTCTGCAACACGGCGGATGCTGCATGATTGCATTTAACATGGAAACATAGAATCTGACGGCAGATAAGGACCGCTTGGTCCACCCAGTCTGCCCATTTCCCTACCTAATGGATAAGCTGCAGATCCTAGTTAATCAGCAGCCTACTTCTTTCTACCCCCCCTCCTAGAATTTCCTTATGACTGTCCCATGCATGCTTGAATTCAACCACTGTTTTTGACTCCACAACCTCCTCTGGAAGGCCGTTCCATGCATCCACAACCCTATCTGTGAAAAAATACTTCCTTAAATTACCTCTGAGACAACCCCCATCTTCAAATTGTGCCCCCTTGTTCTTGCACACCTCTTTTTTTGAAAGATGCTACCCTCTCAGACTTTGTTGATTCCCTTGAGGTACTTGAAAGTTTCTATCATGTCCCCCCTCTCCCTCCCTTCCTCGAGGCTATACATATTACGCTCCTTTAGTCTCTCTTCATATGTCTTCTGGTGCAGACCCTGCACCATTTTAGTTGCCCTCCTCTGGACAGCTTCCATCTTGTCTATGACCTTTCGGAGATTGGGTCTCCAGAACTGCACACAGTACTCCAGATGGGGTCTGACCAGCTGTCTGTACAGAGGAATAACAACTTCCTGTTTTTTACTGGTGATGCCTCTCCCTATGCATCCCAGTATCCCCCCAGCCCTGCTTACTGCCCTCTCACATTGCATGCCCACTTTTAAGTCATCTGATATGACTACCCCCAGGTCCCTTTCTATTTTTGTTATTGTTAGTATCTCACCCTCCACTGTGTACTCTTCCCCAGGGTTTTTGTTTCCCAGGTGCATTACCTTGCACTTCTTAGCACTGAATCTAAGCTGCCATACATTTGACCATTCTTCTAACCTTGCCAAGTCTCTTCTCATCCTTTCCACCCCATCTTGTGCATCAACTCTGTTACAGATCTTTCTGTCATCTGCAAAGAGACATACTTTTCCTTCCAGTCCCTCTGCAATGTCACTTATAAAGACATTGAAGAGGACCGCTCCTAATACTGAACCCTGTGGTATCCCACTAGTAACCCCCTTTCATCAGAGTGGACTCCATTTACTATTACCCTCTGTGTCCTATTCTCTAGCCAATTCTTTACCCAGGCAATCATCTTGGGACCCACTCCCAGGGGGGCTAACTTGTATGTTAATCTTTTGTGTGGGACTAAGTCAAATGCCTTGCTAAAGTCTAGGTAGGCCATGTCCACAGCACCTCCCTGATCTACTCTTTTGTCACCCAGTCAAAGAAATCAATTAGATTCATCTGACATGACCTTCCCACTGTGAATCCATGCTGCCTTGGGTCCTGTGCCCCTCTGGCCTCTAGGTACTCAACAATTCTTTCCTTTTGAAGTGATTCCATAATTTTCCCTATCACTAAGGTTAAACTAACAGGTCTGTAGTTTCCTGCTTCTGCCCTGCTCCCACTTTTGTGAAGGGGAATCACATCTGCCCTCCTCCATGAAACTGCCATGCTGCACTGGTCGCCTCAATACAAGTATATTGAAGTAAGTGCACTTATTCCTGAAGTGGAGCTGCACAGCATCTGCCATGTTGCAGAATCCCGGACTTTTCAGGAAAACAATAAAGTAAGTTAAAGCATGGGAAAAAAATTTTTCATTGCAAAAAGCATGATCGGAGGTAAGGCTTGGGGGGGGTTGGAATGTTTTGTTAATGACAGCTTTCCATTAAGCCTTGTAGTTTTGCATATCATCTAGTACCACACACACACACACACACACACACACACACACACACACACGTATTACTTTTTACCCCGTGTTTCATTCATCTTTGCCTTCACTTTTAACATGCACTTCTGTCATTTTGACCTAAATATTCTCTTTTCTCTGGCCTGCTAGGCATTTCTATTGTCTCCTGTATTTGAATTTCCTTTAGTCCTAAGCAGTAGCCCTAAGGACACCACAATTTTGTTTCCCTTTTTTCTCCCATCTCCGTTAACACAGTGTGTGTTAATGGAGATGAGGGAATGGAAAAAATTCTGTGTGGGTTAAAATCGACGTTTTTCTGTTTTCTCTGCTAGGAGATTAATGCAAACACTGCCCCATGCTGATTCAGTACAGAAATATTTAATTCTTCTCTGCCCTTTTTCTGTCTTTGCCTTCTTTCACGTTCTATATGACTCATACGTTGACACACTTGAACACTTATTTGTGTGGCTTAAATCTACCTGGTTTCTCTAGTGCCAGGAGATTATTTCAGAAACTGCCCATCAGCACAGCTGTATTACTTCATGCTCCCCCTGCCCTGTTCTTTTCATCTTTGCCTTCTCTTTAAGTTTCGATGTGTCCATTATGTTGATTCACAAACATTTCAGACATTTGATTTAAATTGCCCTAAATATTCTCTTTCCTCTGACATGACCAGACATGATTTCTACACTGAACTCCTAATGCTCTCCCGTATTTCTCATCACTTTATTTTCTCCTGCCGTTTTCTTCCTGTTTTGCCTTTACTGTGTTTCTCCCTACTGTGTTCTCAACACCCACGTCTAAGGCTGTACAATGAATTTCCTTATTTTCCCCCGCCACCCCTGTTCTATATTTATTCATCTTTTATGTGATCTGTTGATGACACATTTCAAGGTTCGACCCAAATCAGTGCCTACACACTGCAGAATTTCTACATATGTTGGAATCTGTATTTACATTGCAGCTGTTCTCAGCAGCAGCCCCCCCTCCCCCACCACCACACCACAATATTTTGAGAGAGTGTTGTCTACAAAATCACATACAAATAAATACAATTCTTACCAACAGAGTCTTAAATAACTATATCCAATTTGCTATATGTTTTGATACAAGCTGAGCATACCATAAATCCGAGTTTGCATACTGGTTAACATATAAGAAACTGAGTATAAGTTTTCAGGACTCTGTTGCTAGGAAGTCCACCATGTATTTATTTTGTATTAAATTTTAAGACAAGTTTCTTGGTCCCTGAAGAAGCCAAAGTGGCAACGTGTTGGGACAACAACTGATTGGCATTGGTTGCTTGTTCAAAAGCTGAGAGCACAGCACTCCCCCCCAATTTTTTTCAGGAGCACCAATAATCTACAGGATTCTGTAGCTCTGATCATATATATTTATTTATTTAGCTTTTGTTAACCAGGAAAGCACACCTAGACAGTCAAATGCCTGTTTTCCGGAGTGACCCGGGAGTTTACATGGAGATCACAAGCAAAGGCAGGTATACAGGATTACAAGGAAGAGTAATAGTCAGGCACAGCATGACTTAAAAGGAAGCATGTAGAACAACATAACATGACAAGGCATGAGCTGGCATTCAGGGAAATTGAGCATACAATAACAAGGCACATTTGACAGCCATAGACAATAGCACTTAATTAACATATAACTTATAATATTAACGCACCAACTTGAGGCCGTGGCAAGGCAAGACCATAAAGTGCACTGTGGGGAAGGAGGTAGGTACCTTAGGTACAAGGACAGGCCAAGGCAAGTTTGAGGAAGCTCCAGAAGAAGTTTCTGAAGCAAGTATGGGAGGGGGAGGTATGGACTTGGACAGGGAGGGAGTTCCATAGTCTTGGAGCACAGATGGTGAATGCCTGATCTCCAGTGAGGGTACAGGTTTTGGGAACTTGGAAAACATGCGAGCCATCAGACCTTAGCTGATAGGAAGGGTTGGCAGGCTTTAATAGCCCAATTAGTACTGCGGGAGTGGCAGTTCTGATGACATTGTCAATGAAGCTGCCCATTACAAAGGTACAATGGTTGTCAGGGGAGAGCCACAAGCTTGATGTAGAGCTTGCAGTGGTGAGTGAGACAAGGGGCAGAGAGAGCAAAGCAGCATATATTATTATACGCAACATCCCAGTTTGCTAGACAGGTTTTTGGGGCTTGTGCAAAGGAGACCAGCCTGTAGCAGAGCATGGGTAGTAGGACCCTCTTAGCCAGGGCATGGCATGCAGCTGGAGTAAGGCAGCTTTTGGCTCTGTAGGCCAAGCCCAGCTTGCTATTACCAGCCTTGCACACATTGCGTATGTGTAGTGAAAAGTCAAGCTGAGGATCAGGTGTTGTGCCCAAGTATTTAAGGGCATCGACAACCTGCACAAGGGATCCATCAGCTTCAGTGACACTCAGAGGTACAGAGCATGCTTTGGTTTTGGCCCAGGATCCAAAAGCATTACTTGTTTTTTGTTTTTTAGATTGATAGCTAGCATATGGGCCTTTATCCAGGATTGTATGAGGTCAAAGTTGGCATTCAGTTAGGAGTTGATGACACTGATGTTGTGGGAACTGGCCAGGATCACAAGGTCATCCGCATGTAGGGTGGAGCAACCATGTACTGGAACCAAGGGCAAGTTATTGACGAAGAGGCAAAATAGAATGGGCCCTAGGACAGACCCTTGGGGGACCCCAGAGGTAACAGGCATGAGCTCTGAGAGGGCTTTGTTAAATTTAGTGAGTTGTTGCCTTCCAAGCAGGTAGTTGGTGAACCAGGGCAGGGACGGATAGGCCAAGTGGCTGGAGTGTGGAACACAGGAGAGAGTGGTCAACCAGATTGAAGGCTTTTGAGAGATCAATGAAGATAGCTTCCATCAACTTGCCCTGGTCAGTAGCTGTCCTAATCTCGGAGGTGACCTCGGCCAGGGCAGTAGAGGTGCTGTGCCTCTTGTAGAAGCCATGTTGTGCCGGGGTATAATGGTCATAGCTTTGGAGGTAGTCTGTGAGCTGAGTAGTGACTGCCTTTTCAAGCAGTTTGCTACTAGCAGAAAGGATAGCGATAGGGCAGTAGTTAGCAAGTATTTTTGGGATACCTTGCTTGAACATAAGGATGACCCTGTCCATTTTCCATATGTCAGGGATGATTCCTGTGACAAGAGAAGTATTAAATATGTGGGAGATGGACTGGGCATGGGAAGGGGCCCCTAGACAGATGAGTTTGGGCTCAATACCATCATGGCCAGCACCAGTGTGGGGGAAGAGGCCAGCAAGGAGTTTCTGAGTTTCACTGATAGAGATGGCCTCAAAGTAGAAAGGAGGTTGGGGGTAGTCCCAGGCTGGGGGCAACAGTCAGGACTCTGTTCGCTGCGGTTGGGGAACTGGGAGGTATAGGCAGGCAGGTCAGAGAACTGAGAATTGAAGGCATTGGCGATGGTCATAGAATTGTTGCAATTTATCCTTCCAGTAAAGAAAGAAAAGAAAGAAAGTCAGTGTGTGTTCTGTGCTGGGAAGGGTACTGTATCAGCTGACTTTGCTAAACCAGCAGGAGGAAAGAGAGCTTAATTGGGGGTGTGGCTTAGACACTATAAAAGCAGGTGACTCAAATTACAACTTCCTGTTGCTAGCCTTTTTTCTTACTAATTGCCTTCCATCCCACCCACCCTAATCCAGTTCTACTTTTATAGCCACTGGATTTGACTGTCAACAGGAACTTCCTGTTTGGCAGTAGGAAGGGAAGGATCATAAAGAAACATTGGTTTTGTCAAACCTAAAGGAAAAAAGTAGCTCACTCTTCCCCAGCTGCTGGTGGTCTGACATTGAGCAAGGAAGAAGGAGGCTACTGAAGAAGATAGGAAATTGCTGTCCCAGAACAGGAAGGGTGAGAGTTGTATGGAGAGGAGAGAGTAAGCATACAGAGAAACAGTAGAGGGGACACAAAATAAGACATGATAGGAGTGGTGCAGTGCAATGGCTGTGGGGAGGCAGTGTTCCGGGAGACATTCTGGAGGCTGCGATGCTGTCCTATTTGCAGGCACCTCTCTGGTCTGAGAGAGGAGGTTTCCTGTCTCCAGGCTGACCTGGCTAGGATTCGTGAAACCTCCTCCCCCTCCCAGGGACCACCAGGGCCAATGCCACTACCTCAGAGGTTGCCAAGAAGAGAGGAGGCTGGACCAGGGTGGGCTCAGAGAGGAGAGGTGGTGGAACAGAGTTGCATCCCTCCAGCTGTACCTCTCCACAATTCATTCGCTCTTCTGGTGGATAGTGGTTCCCTATGGGCACCTGCAGTGGAGACCAAGGAGGATGCTGGGAACCTTCACAAAGGAGACCCACAGAAGGGTGGCATGGGACCCCACAGGGAAGGAAACAACTCCTGGTGGGGACTCAATCATTAGGGGGTAGAAATGGGGAGGAAGGGGAGGAGGTAAGTGCCTTCCTGGCACCATGGCTTGGAGGGACAGGAAGCAAATCCTCAGGATCGTGGGAGGAGCTGCAGAGGAGGGGCTGGATGTCATTGTCCGCCTAGGGACAAATGACCTGGCTAGAATGGGATCAGAGCAGTGCAAGAGGAGTTTGTAGAGTTGGGGAGGGGCCTTAGGCAAGCAAGCATACATGTAACCTTCTCGAAGGTGCTGCCTGTCTATAGCAAGGGAGATGCTGGGCACTCCTCACCAGGAATTCAATGAGTGGTTGAAAACTGGTGTGGAGCTCAGGGTTTTGGCTTCATTGGGGACTGGGGAACCACCTGGAGGATGCAGACCTATACTGGTGTGATGGTCTGCATCTGTCCGAGGGAACCAGGATCTAGGTGAGAGGTTTAAATGCTTCATTGTGCAGCATTTAAACTAGCCAAGGGAGGCACTGAAAAGAGCAGAAATCCTAGCATCCCCACAAAACATGAGGATTAGTGAGGTAAACACCAAGGTAGAGAAGTCATTAGGGAGCAGAACAGAGGTAAATGTAAAAAGGCAAAGGCAATAAGGACAGGAATGGGGCTAAAAGGGGTAAGGCTATCAAAAAGTGGAGGGTGATGAGTACCAATGCCCGTAGTCTGTGTAACAAGCTTCCTGAACTAGTGGCCTTGATGGAAGAGGGTTGCCTGGACTGTGTGGACACAGTCACAGAAACATGGTACACAGAGAACCATGACTGGGATGTCAACATACCAGGATACACAATCTACAGGAGGGACAGGAGGTAAGGAGGAGGGTAGCTCTCATGTAAAGGAAGGATCAAAGCAACAGAACTAAGAGTAAACAGGAGCAGATGAGGCACTCTGGATCACCCTGGAGACAGGAAATGGCACACATTCCATGGGGTTGTATACAGACCCCCATCTCAGAGGAAGGAATGAACAAGGAAATGATAGAGGCTTTCTTAGAATGGCAGAAAAAGGGAATATTATTGATGGGGACCTGAATATGCCAGATGTTAACTGGAGCACCTTTGCTGCAGGCACATCCAAAACAGGGTCATTCTTGATGCCCTACTGGGGGCATGCCTCAGACAGCTAGTATTGGAACCCACTCAGGAGGGAGCAATCTTAGACCTGGTACTCTCAAATGGGGACAGAGAAAGAATCTCAGATTTAGAAGTGGGTAGCTATCTGGGAACAAGCGACCTCCAAACAGTGTGGTTCATGATAAACACAGCCATACAATCAAGCCATACAAAAGCAAGAGTATTGCACTTTAGGAAAATGAGAGAGTGCCTCAGAAAAGCACTAGCAAACAGGCAAGAAGAAGGGGTGGAGGAACAATGGGGAGTAATCAAAATAGCCATCACAGAGGCAACAACCCTTTGTGTAAAGCAAATCAATAAAACACAACGAAGGAAAAAAACGCTATGGTTCTCAAAAGAGGTGGCAGGGAAGGTTAAGGAGAAAATGATAGCATTCAGGAAATATAAGGAAATACAGAAGGAGCAGGATAGAGAACTTTATCAGTTAAAGTAGAAAGAGTCTGGGAAGGCAGTCAGAATAGCAAAGGCCCAAACCGAGAAAAGGATAGCCAAATCTGTTAAAAAGGGGGATAAGACCTTTTATAGGTATATTAGAGAGCGAAGAAAGACCAAAGGAGGGATACTGAGGCTTAATAAAGGGAAGGGGATGTGGGTAGAGGTGACAGTGAAAAAGCAGGGATACTGAACAAATATTTCAGCTCAGTATTCACAAAGGAAGGGAGGGAGGTACCTAAACCAAACAAGAGAAATACTCTGAAGACTGGGGTCGATACCAGTCCATTTACAGAAGAAAGGGTTCTGAAAGAACTAATAAAATTGAAGGTGGACAAAGCAATGGGGCCTGATGGGATTCACCCAATAATTCTAAAAGAACTAAGGGTAGAACTAGTGACACCGCTGACTACTCTCTTTAACAAATAATGGGAGGATGAGGTGGTGTCCAAGGACTGGAGGAGGGCAGATGTGATTCCTCTTCACAAAAGTGGGAGCAGGACAGAGACAGGAAACTACAGACCAGTTAGTTTGACCTCAGTGGTAGGGAAAATGATGGAATCACTTCTGAAGGAAAGAATTGTTGAGTACCTAGAGGCCAGTGGGGCACAGGACCCAAGGCAGCATGGGTTCATGAAGGGAAGGTCGTGTCAGACGAATCTAATAGATTTCTTTGACTGGGTTACCAAAGTAGTAGACCAGGGAGGGTCTGTGGACATGGCCTACCTAGATTTTAGCAAGGCATTTGATACAGTCCCACACAAAGATTAATACACAGTTAGCCAGCCTTGGAGTGGGTCCCAAGGTGGTAGCCTGGATAAAAATTGGCTAACAACAGGGCCTTAAGGGTAGTAGTAAATGGAGTACACCGTGAAGAAAGGAGGGTTACTAGTGGGGTACCGCAGGGTTCAGTACTGGGACCGGTCCTTTTTAATGTCTTTATAAGTGACATTGCAGAGGAACTGGAAGGAAAAGTATGTCTATTTGCAGACGACACAAAGATCTGCAACAAGGTTACTACACAAGATGGAGTGGAAAGGATGAGAAGGGACTTGGCAAGGTTGAAGGAATGGTCAAATGTATGGCAGCTCAGATTCAATGCAAAGAAATGCAAGGTAATGCACATGGGAAACAAAAACCCAGGGGAAGCATACACAATGGGGAGTGAGATACTGACAACAGTAAAAATGGAAAGGGACCTGGGAGTAATTATATCAGATGACCTAAAGGTGGGCAAGCAATGTGAGAAGGCAGTAAGGAAGGCTGAGGGGATACTGGGATGCATAGGAAGAGGCATCAATAGTAGAAAACAGGAAGTTGTTATCCCTCTGTACAGACAGTTGGTGAGACCCCATCTGGAGTACTGTGTGCAGTTCTGGAGACCCCATCTCCGCAAAGATATAGACAGAGTGGAGGCTGTCCAGAGGAGGGCAACCAAAATGGTGCAGGGTCTGCACCAGAAGACATATGAAGAAAGACTAAAGGAGCTTAATATATATACCCTTGAGGAAAGAAGGGAGAGAGGGGACATGATAGAAACTTTCAAGTACCTCAAGGGAATCAACAAAGTCCAAGAGGGTTGCATCTTTCAGAAAAAGAGATGTGCAAGAATAAAGGGGCACAATTTGAAGATAGAGGGGGGACAGCTCAGAGGTAATGTGAGGAAATATTTTTTTACTGAGAGGGTTGTTGATGCATGGAACAGCCTCCCTGAGGAGGTCGTGGAATCAAGAACAGTGGGGGAATTCAAGAAAGCATGGGACAGGCATAAGGCAGTCCTAGTGGGGGTAGGAGGTAGTAAGCTGTTGGTTAACTAGGATCTGCAGCTTATCTGTTAGGTAGGAAAATAGGCAGACTAGGGGGGCCAAGCGGTCCTTATCTGCCATCAAATTCTATGTTTCTATGTTTCTGTGTTTCAATAAGCACGTCAGAGACATTGGATGTAGAGGAGCCACTAACAATATTCTTGATAATTTACCAGAAACTCCTCAGGTCCCTAGCTAAGGAAAAACAGAGTGGATTTACAAAATTCACTCTTGGCAGAGTAGATGGATTTTTTGCAGGTGTTTCTAAGTTGCCTGTATTCCTGGAATATTGACATATCCTGGGAGGCCTTAAAGGGGCTGCACATGACTGGAGCAGAGAGGGTTTTGCAGTAGTCCTGTGGCCATAAAAAAATAACTAACTCCAGATGCACGTCTGTGCCTCTGAAAACAAATGCATACTACGGCATTACACGTTCGGCAGCCTTGGGGGAAAACATGGAGGCAAGCCCCTGACTGGGCAGGATGACCCTCTGGTCTAATGCAGGCACAGCTCCACAGACTAGGCTCCTCCTCCAGAGCTATCTGGAGGAACCTAGCCAGCCCAGACAGCTCTGCCCCCATGAAGGGGTGGGAATTTATGGGTAATGTCACCAGAAGAGAGGTAAGCCCTAAAGTCGGTGAGTGATAGGGTTGGGTGGGTCAGGCTATACAGGGGCCAGCCAGTCTGTCTGAGGAGCTTTGATAGCTTAGCTGAAAACAAACATCGTAGAAAACATAAAATGTTTCAACTCATGACAGGATTCAAACTCTGACTTCCTATTTTTCATTCCTTTGACACTCCCACTGAGCTGGGGTGATGTGCTGTGCTGCAGAGAATGCACAATGCTAGCTTACTGGTGGTGTCACATGCCTATGAACCAAGCAAACCTGGGTTAATTTCTTGGCTTGCAGGGGCTTTTATTGTATATTTTATTCAATATTTTGTATTTTTTCCTTTATGAACATTTCCACTATATTAGCTCAATGTAACAATTGTGTGAAACTAAAATGGTGCGAATTGGCCAAAACTGCACCTTTTTTTTAGTATTTTATCTTTATTAAGATTTCTGCAAAAAAAACAGGAAAATCAACACAACATACAACTGACATACATGCAGACAAACAAACACAAGTGCAATCTATATATATATATATATATATATATATATATATATATACAGTATATACACAATGGGCGGATATTCAAAGGTTGCGCCATACTTGTCTGAGTTGAACATCGCAAGTCGAAATTGTGCTATTCTGCGATATTCAGCAGAGGCAGTTGCGTGACTGAAAACAGGCTGAGCAACAGCGCAATGCAAATGAATGCATGCTGAACTGGAGGGAGGAACCATGCATAAACTGCACAGCCGATATTCAGCGGGCTGTGCAAGAGTGTCTGGCGCAACCCACAACCTCGCCTGCACAACTTTGAGCCCCAAAAAATGCCTAAGTGAGGGCCACCCACAGGTGAGCTGCTGCATTGTAAGGCGCAACACAGCAGCTGCCACCTGTGGCTGGCCCTCAACCCACCCCTGTGCCCCCTGCAGCCAGATCGCGGGCAAAGAGTAATATCCACCACCACCCCACTGGCGGTCCGGGCATGGTGTAAATCCCCCACCAGCCGATTGCGGGCAGCAAAAGTATCTCCCCAACATATCCCTGGTGGTCCAGTGGACCGCAAATCCCGATCGGCGGGTTGTGTATTAACCCCACCTCCCAATTATATCCCTGGTGGTCCAGTGGACCGAACATCCCGATCGAGGATGGGTGTGCAAACAACCCCCTCCAAAACATCCCTGGGGCCTAGTGTCCCCACCCACCACCATGAAGCCTCCCTCCCACCACAGCCTGCCCCCACGCCGCCCGCGACTGGCTGCCGGTGAAGGCTGCCGCCCATTGGTGCAGAGCAAGGGCCAATGGGCGTGCAGCCCATACCGTACAAGACAGTCTAGATTTGTGAATGAATACATTCATTCATTCACAAAACTGGACTGTCTTGTACAATGTAAACTACTGCGCCCATTGGCTCTTATCTGTCTACCGAGCAATCAGCTCGGCGTGGCATGAGCAGGCAGGTGAATCTACCGCCTGCTGGCTGCGGAGGAGTGGGTGGGGAGGCTTCCAGCAGGTGGGTGGGTGGGGGACACTAGGCACCAGGGATGTTTTGGGGGTTGTTTACACTCCATCCCCGATCGGGATGTTTGGTCCACTGGACCACCAGGGATTTAATCGGGAGGTGGGGGGGTTGTTAATACACAATCCCGCGATCAGAATGTTCAGTCCACTGGACCACCAGGGATATAATTGGGAGGTGGGGAGGTTGTTAATACACAATCCCGCGATCGGGATTTACGGTCCACTGGACCACCAGGGATACGTGCGGGGGGAGCCACATTGCTGCCTGCGATCGGGCTGGTGGGGTGGGGGATTAAACTATGCCCGCGATCGGGCCAGTGGGGGGTGGTGGTGGGGATTATACACTGTTTCGCCCGTGATCGGGCTGCAGAGCGTCGGTCCCAACGGCTGCTGCCGAGTGCCAGGTGCAAGTCCTCGGGGATCGGCGCACCTGCATACTAATGGCATGCAAATGGGGCCATAATCAGATGCAAATGGCCCCCTGTGCCTGCATGAATTATGCTTCATTTGCATATACACCTTTTGAATATGGGATTTTGCGCATTGGCGCAATGGTACTGCGCCAGCGCAGTTGAATGCTCCACTCTGACCACTTGCGGTGGCACAAGTTCCACTGCACCATGCACAGTGGCTGTGGCAGGGTGATATTCAAAGGAGTTGTTCAAGGCACAACTCTTTGAATATCGCTCTGACACCCCTCAACTATTTTGTGCAGCTCAGGCTTGCGCCACAAAATAGCGCAGTTGAATATCCAGCCCTATTTATCTTCTGGATCTCAATTATATTTCATTCTTACATATTTTACCATCTTTAACCCTTTATCATCTTTTTTCCCCCCTTCCCTGCTCCCACCTATTCGTAGCATCCTCCCTACATTCCATTACACATTTGCAACTACTATCCCTCCAGCCCTTCTCTCAGTGCCAATGCCTCCTTTGGGCTTAGTGAAGACAGAAAAGGAGTCCAGATCCTGGCAAATGAATCCTCCCTGTCCTGGACCACCAATGTGAGTCTCTCCAGGGCCGGTGTCTGCAGAATAAGTGGCGCCACTGTTGCCCGTGGGTTGGGCGTGAGACCCACATATTCTGAATATGGTGGCGAGCCAACACATATAAGGTCCTTATCCACCTTGGAAACGGTATCCATTCTCCATCCTCCCCAACCTCTACTCCAAACAGGAAGGCTAGGGGGTATTTTTCCTTGTCCATATCCGCCATTTTTGTTACCTCATCTACAACCTCCCCCCAAAAGAGTTGCAATACTGGGCAGGTCCAGAAGCAATGGATGTACGTACCCCTTTCCTGCCCCCACCGGCCACATATAGGTGATGCCAAAGGGTGTGCTTTATTAACAATTACTGGTGGGTAATACAGCCGATGTATAAACGTATAATATGCTTCTTTATGTCTGTTACAGGCCATTATACCAGCATGTAGAGGCAACACCACTTCCCAATTCTTCTCCGATATAGGTTTCCCCAGGTCTCTCTCCCATAGTAGTCTCATATTCACCGTCATATCCTGGAAGTTCCGTTTTCCTATTTTAGCCGCCTTCTCTATAAATCCTTTCAGGTCCACCTTAGCTTGATACACCATACTTTCTATAGGGTCCAGTACGAACCATCCTGGGTTATCTCTCTCCAGACTTCCCACATAGGCCCTGATCTGGAAGTATCTAAATCTGTGTTGCCCCTGCAGTTGGAGATTCTGTTGTACTGTGTCAAATGAGCAAAAATCCCCCCGCACCAACAAATTGCCTAGGCTATGTATCCCCTTTCATCCCCCCCTACTGAAATCCCATGTCTTCTAACCCTGGCAGAAAAAAAGGTTTACCTGCCACTGGCAATAGTAGGGTCTCACCTCTTTAGGCCAATCCCTGCTTCTTCAATTGACCCCAGGCTTCCAATACCTGTGCTACAAGTGGGTTGCCATAGCCCCAGCCATGTACACCCGATTGTCTTGGTTATGAAGGTATGCGTGAGTCTCCGGGGTATCCCCTGCTCCAGGTCCACCCAACTGGCTACCTTAGGTTGATTTACCAATCTGCGATATATCTCTGTTGTATTGCCAAGTAATTGTTGCCTAGGTCTGGAAAATGTACTCCCCTTATGCCTTTCTGCTTTCAGCCTTTGCAGGCTAGTCCTCAGCTTTTTCCCTTTCCATATGAATGCCGAGAACATCTTCTCCACCCTCAACTGCACCTTTTAATAGAAATTAGTTAGACACTAATAACATAGCGCTAAATTACATTTTGCAGTTTCAGCCAGTTAGCACCATGTGCTAAATATAACTAGCATAAAAAGAACTATTTTTGCCATAATCACCTTCTTCCAATTATTATATAAAGGGAAGGGTCACTCATGTATCAACTGAAATATAAATACTTAAAATCTATATTTACAACATAGGATTAAGTTTTAGGTTTATAGTTTTCTACCTTCCTACTCTTATTGGTATACTAAAACTTTCAGATACATCGATGCTTATTTCATTGTTCCATTCAAAAAGCATTTGGTTGCCCAGCTTAACTGAGACCTAACTTGTATACTTGTTGCCATATGCAGGCATGGTTAAAAAGGGTTTTGTCTCAGTCCCCCAGCCAGGTATAATAAAACATTAAATAGGCAATCAAACAACAATAATAAGCCATGGCTATCTGCCTTTGGTACAACCTTCCCCCAATCAGCACAGAGTTTGGCCCAATTGTACTGTTTGTCCACTAACACACTCACCACTGGTACCTGGTAATTACCCCTAGGTCTTCTCAGGGAGCCTGGGTAACCAGATGTTGAATCGGTGTAGGCCCGCTGGTCATTGCACATAGTTGGCTGGTGTTGGCGCCCATAAACAACAAATAACCCAAACTGTAATCCTGACTAGATGGAACAGTCCATTAAAATTCAACCTGGTTGAAACCTACTGTATCCGATACCTCCTGCCCTCTACCTGGGTATAATATTCTTCGGCGAGATCGATCTGGGTCCAAGGGGGGTGGGGTCGCTATTTACTATAAAAGTCATCTGTCTCTTAGCGTCCTACCTAACCCTGATTCCCTCATGCTATGTGAAGCGCTGCATGCAACCCTGACACTGGGTGAAACACCTACATATCATTTGTGTGTATAACCCGCAACCAGTGGGCTGAACGGTCTCCAGAACCTACTGCAGTACGTTTCTCAAAATGTAAAACAAATGAAACACTCCTCCTCGGTGACTTGAACCTGAACTGGCTGGGCCCATCACAATCTCCTTGCATCTTTGATCCAGAAGCACAATTTTCACCAACTTATAACCATCTGCACTAGAACCACGTCTTCACTATCAGGGTCGTTACTGGACTGGATCCTTACAAATAGACCGGATCATGTTTCCAAAGCTACCGTCCTGGCTGACTCACTTACAGATCACTCACCAACGCTCTGTCACTGGCGCTCCTGCCCACCGCCTGCTCCTCAACCACGACTGATTACCTTCACGAACTATGCTGCCCTCGATACACAAGCCTTCTTATCTGACATAGACTGGACTGACGTTTTCTCCACCTCCAATGTTGACACTGCCCTTAACATATTTCTCACCAAGTTTGGCGAAGTACAAAAGAAACACCTCCCAAAGGTAAAAAGAAGAGTCAGAGGTCAGCAGTCAAGATGGCTAAATAAAGAACTCCTATGTAAGTTAAAAGTCCGAGATAAGCAATGGAAACAATACAAAAATCTGGGCTCCCCTGGATCTTATCCTGTACAAGCAGTATAGAAATGATTGCAAAAGGCATCAGGCAGGCTAAAAGCATATACTGTCAAAACCTGCTGACTAACTCCTCCAACGACCCTCGAAAATTTTGGAGCCACACTAAAACTTTTTAGGATCTCATAGCTGTCACCCCTCAGAAATGGTCCTGCAAGGTGTCCACTGTAATGACTCCTTCACTGTTGCAAGCGCGTTTAACCAGCAGTTTTCGACCTATCTGCCTACACAGCTTCCTTCAATCTCCTGCTACACAACTGAACTCAACATTCCTGGCGATTCACCTACCTCATCTAAACCATTCTACTTCAAAGCGGTCACCAGGCATCAAGTCTTCAAGCTGCTCAAGGCTATCTCTGACAATACCAGCCCCGGCTCTGATGGAATGGAACCCCGTCTATTAAAGATGGCTGCTCACCTCATATCTGGACCTATAGCTAGAATCTTCACCCTATCCCTCTCCAATGGCTCTGTCCCTGAAATCTGGAAGGCCACCAGAATTACTCCCGTGTTTAAAAAAGGCAGCAAAAATGACACGACCAACTACAGACCAATTGCTATACTATCAGTCCTTAGCAAGATCCTTGAGAAATTAGTCTCTATTCAAGTTACCGAATTCGTTGAAAACTCCAGCTTACTCAATACAGCACAGCACGGCTTTAGAAAACACCACAGCACCATGACTGCACTAGCAAAATTCTCCTCTGACATTCTTACCAACATGGACAAAGGGAAGCTAACAGAGGCTGTTTTCATCGACCTCACTAAAGCGTTCGATCTTGTTGACCATCCTTTACTACTTGCCTCCCTCAGAAATCTGGGCTTCTCCTACCCTGTCACTACCTGGTTCAGCAGCTACCTTGCCAACAGGACTCAAGCAGTGAAATTCAACTCGGCGATCTCTGACAGTGCTGTTATCAATATTGGCGTCCCTCAGGGCTCCATTCTCGGTCCTCTCCTCTTCTCACTATTTGTAAACAATCTCCCTGATGTAGTAACCTCTGGCACTCACTACTTTATGCTGATGACTTGGTCATCTATGCCCACTCTGACAATATCACCAACCTGAATGCTGCCCTTACCACAGACTTCCACTTGGTGCAGCGCTACTTCCACACATGCCTTGTCCTTAACTCCAATAAAACTAAAGCCATGCTATTTGGATCCCACACAAATTAAGAACCTGCTCTTCTTCTCTCTGTGCCTGACATTAATGGTAACCCTCTGGAGTCTGTTAGCTCTTTTCGCTACTTGGGCATTCACCTTGACCAAAATCTTGACCTAAGCTGACACCCAGGAAACTTGTAAATCTGTCAATTGTAAGCTGGGGCTGCTTACAGGACTAACTACCTGCTTACCCCTGCCACTAAACTGGCAATTGCTAGAGGAATCCTGTTACCAACCCTCACCCAGGTGCTCCCATACTAACCATGGCCAGCAAAACTGCTCTGCACCAATGGGACACCACCTTCAACAATGTTTGCAGGTATGCGGCTAAAGCACCATGCCTGAAGCACCATTGTCAGCTATACAAAGACCTGGGCTGGCTATCTCCCTCCTCCACCAGGCAATATTACCTCTGCAACCTTTCGGACACCATCATCAGAGCATCAAAGCCAGCTGAGCTCTCAAAACTACTCCAACCGGTTATACCTTCACGGGACCTTAGATCCTCTGACAAGTCCTTATTGAATATTCCTCTCTGCCACACAAAAAAGGGCTCGGGAGCCTTCAGTTATGCTGCCCCTCACTTTTGGAACTTGCTACCCCAGGGACTAAGAAATGCTCCTTCTCACGATGCATTTAAGCACAATCTCAGAGCTTTCCTTACCTCGATGGACAAATGTGTTTGTTTTGATCCCTCTTGAATCCCATGCTCCTAACCTGTTCTTCTCCCTCCCTATTATATTATAGGCACTTAGCTTTTTTATTCTTGGTTGTTTTTGCTTTTATGTTTCATGTTTGTTGATACTGTATAACATTGTTGTTCTGATGCCAATTGTAAAGATCTCTAATTACTGCCTAGTCACTTAGCTTACCCTCGCTCCTGAGCTGTTTTCCCACCTTCATTCCTTATCCTGCACCCTCTGTTCTGTAACACTTACTTTCCCAGCCCTCTCTTCCTTCCCACTTAGCCATTTCTCCAGTACCCTGTCATTACCCCTCCCTTTTCCTGCCCTCCCTCTCCTGCTCTTTGCCGCCTCCTCCCCTCTAACCGCCTCCACTCCCTCTCTGCTGTCTTCGCCCACCGGCCTGGTAACAGGTTGCTACCTTGTACCGCTAATGCCGTAACTTGCCGCCACCCTTCCTACCTTTCTTTCACCTTTCTGCCCCTCTCCCTGCCAGCTTTCCCCTCCTTCTTTTATTCTTCCCTCTTCTCCCTATGCTCAGTCCTCACCCCTTCCCCTCTCCTATTTTATCCTGCCTCCCACCAGTTTGCGTGACTCCCCTCTCTCTCCTGCCGTCTCGTAGTTCCACCGGCTCGGCCGCAGGTTACTACTCTACCCCGCCAATGCCGTTTTCACCGCCTCGCCTCTTGTCCTCCTCCCTTCTTCTGCTCCGCTGCGCTCTTACTAGGTGCACTCTATCTCCCTACCCCCACTCATTTCCCTATCTGTTCCGTGCCCTTCATCCCTTTTCCCCCTATACCCTGCCCTTCCCACCCTACCCTTCCCCTCCCCCATTCCTTTAGTTCAAATCCCTCCTCACCCTTGCACCTAGTCCCCCCACCGCCCTCCCCTGCACATCACCCTCTCTCCTCTCTATTTTTGCACCATAGCTTCCTGTCCTGTTCCCCGACCTCTCCATCTCTCTTGCCAACTCCCGGTTCCACCGTCCGGCCACAGGTGGTAACCTTCTCCGCTAATGCCGACTTGGCGCCTTAACCTCCCTCCTGTCCTCCTTTTTGTATTCACCCTACCACCCCCTGTCTCCGTCTCTCCTGCCCTACCCTTACACCTGTCCCCTACCACCTCTCCCCCTAGTTCTCAACAACTGAATACATGTAATTTTATCCTTATTGCTATGCTTGACTACACTGTGTAACTTTGTCCTTTGCAAATGTATCCTGCTCTGTGTAATTTCTTATGTATCCTGCAAATGTATCCTGCTTTGTGTAATCTCTTATGTATCACTGTGTTCTGTAACTGTACCTCCCGGGTCGTGCCTGAAAATAGTCACTTGTTGGCTAGCGCACTTACCCGGTCAACAAAAACTAAATAAATAAATAAATAATTGTAACCCCTCAAACTGTGGCCCTATCTAAACCAAAGAATGCTTGGGTTGCAGGACCCATAGGTCCTGATTGGTTACTCATGGTTGCCCTCAGGCTGGTAGGCCTTGGTCACCAGCTGCAGTCCTGGCTGGAGGTACCAGCTCAGTCCTGCAGTCCTTTAACCACAGTTCTTTAACCTTGCCCCAATGGCTACCATAGCTTTCCTCTGCCAGTCACTCTGTCTGGCACCTCACGTGAAATCAGCTGGGCTCTCACTACGGTCTCTCTGGGTGCCTTGAGGATCTCATGCATCTGTAGCTCACTTCTGCAAAACCCCAAGGCAACACCCTTGCAGGCTGTCCCTGGTGGTGATCCATGGTAGCTTTAGGCCCTCACTGGCTGTTTGCAGATGCTGATCCCTCAGGTTGGTCAGAACCATGTCTCAACTGCTTACTGAGGCTTGATCGCGGGGCATCGTGCCCTTACAGACCAAAGTCATCAGCTGCAGTTTTCAGTCTCTTTCTCTCCCTCTCTCTGTGCCTCAAGCAACAGTGTCCTTTGTAGTCAGTGGTCAAATTGGACAGGAGCTCAAAGGAGCTCGGCTCCACCACCTCACAAAAAATTATGCAGAAGTTCCCACACCTCAGCCATCTTTCTCCACTGAATACCATAGGTGAGTTCCACCACCTCTAAATGACAATTCCCCCACATCAAAATCTAGATGTTAGAGTTACCTCCACTTTAACCTTCCAATGTAGCCACTTGTTCTAGCTGTATAAGCACACTTCCCCCTCTCCAAGTCTCTGCACTGGGTGACTTGCACCTGCAGATGGTAGGTCAGCTCTCCTTCTCTGCCTCCTACAGTCCTGCAGACTCCAGCAGAGAGAGGATATACTGGAAAATTTCTTAGTGCAAACCCAAGCAAACAGCCTCCCAACTGGATAAGCCCCTCTGTCATTCTCTGGTAAGGTCTGTCTGCCTGTCGCATGATGGTTGATTGGCTGTCTGCCCTCTGGGTGAATTAATGAAGTCCTCTAGCATCCCTGGAACCCTCTGTGGCTCCCTGGCAGGCTTCTGTAGGCTGATTGGTTGATGGGATGTCCTCTGTCCAGTTGCCATGCCCATGTAGAGAGGAGTCAGAGGGTGAATAAAATGGTTGCCCTTTTTGTAATCCAAAGGGTACTGGCCACAAAGTCTTTATTTTAAGAAGGGATCCTGCTCATAAAACATTATTTTGTTCTCCAAAGGGTTATGCCTGGTTGCACTTAGTTTCCAGATGAGTCTGGGGGGCAGTCTGGGGAATCTTCCCATCTTTGTGACTGCCAGTTGTGCTCTCCACTGTCTGGTCTTTATTTTTTTTTCTTTGTGCATTTCCTATGCTCCTGCAAATGGCCTTTTGTCATCTGGCATCTGCAAGCTTTTTCATAGATTTATACAAGGCGCTTTCTTCATTTCCCATGTCAAATATCACGCTCATGGGAGGGGAACAGCGTGGTGCAGGGGAATCAAGCATGTAACTGCCTGCATGGCAAGGATGCTATAGTTTACTAAAGCTGTTTATTGACCAGAGCAGCCCATATAGTGAGTTATACTTGGCTGGTGCTAAACCCCAAAATGCACACTCAGTGCAGTTTTAGTTGATTTCTCCACTGCTACCAAACATGGACCTTCCTTTTCTCCAGAATCCTCCATTACCATGAACACACACAGCCAC
The DNA here is from genome assembly GCA_016271365.2 of Neoceratodus forsteri. Classification (NCBI taxonomy): domain Eukaryota; kingdom Metazoa; phylum Chordata; order Ceratodontiformes; family Ceratodontidae; genus Neoceratodus; species Neoceratodus forsteri. The sequence continues at coordinate 882,382,293 of CM028136.1, forward strand.
TGAAGTTACATGGATACACCTTCTTTCACTTATTCTCTGGGTTATCATGGTGCAGCTTCCACTTCCCCTCTATTCTGGGAGGCCGATGGAAACCGCTTTCTCCAGCTTATTTTCAGTGACATTATATAGACCAGTCCACATGCCCTTTTATTCTCAGGGTTGCATGGACAGCCTTGTTGTCCCTCCCAGTTCTAGGGACATAGATTGACATGTAGGGACAGTGCATGACTGAGTGTGAAATGGGTATTTTGATGGAAGGAGGTGCCCTTTAAGAGGAAGTGGCACTGGTTTTGATCTCCCGGAATCTCTGATCTTTTCAAACAACAGTATCACTAAACAGGTGTGACACAGCTCTGACCTTTCAAAGTTAACCATTCCTGCTGTTACTGTAAGCGCACTATTTACATCTTATAACATGGACAATAAACTCATGGTCAGTGATTGGTCAAAAGATGTCACATTACCATGCATTGATCCTACATATGACCAGCTGTGTAAACAGACTTCTGTATCTTAGCAATACAAACAGTAATAAACAAAGAGTTCTGTAAAGTGAATGGTAACAAGGCACTTACAGTCTAAAAGAGAAACGAAACAACCATATCATACCAATGTGAACAAATGCCAATTCACTTTTGAAACTAGTTTTAAAAGTATTTTACTTTTCCTAAATAAAAAAAAAATCTATTTTTAAATGCAGTAGTCCCATTCAGGGTTGGCATTTGGGGATCAATGGTTAAAGGCACTTGGTGGTGCCTTTACCTCACAGGGTGCCTATGCTTCACAACACACCTGAGGTGTACCTAGATACCCCACAAAGCCCACCCTGAAGGAGTTTCTTGCTCACAAAACTTCAAAGCTCTGCTAACATCTCTACTTTTAAATCTTTGTTTTGGGGCCCCTTAACTACAGTAACACCATGTTCACACAGTAAATGCTATAGTCATGTATTATACATTTACTGTATATGCACTGTAAAGCACTTTATATGAACCTTTTACTGAAGCTGCCAATTTTATCATTTGACTGTACTGGGTAACTGCTACTAACTGTGCATAGTGTTCTGTGTTCCTACTTATGGGATCATATATATTCTCCTTGGAACCTCCTTGGAACACCTTGTGAGGCATTTGCAATGTAATAACCTTTAACCTCCCAGTATTGTGGTTTGGCTGGAATTATGTTTTAATAACAAACTAAAACTCTCTGGAACTGGGACATATGTCATAGACGGTGCTTTATTATTCGTTTTATTTATTTGAAAATTGGTGACCGGGAAAGGCACACTGAGCCGAGGTTCGTTTCCAGGTGTGACCCGGGGGAAGGGAGAAGGGGATACAGAATACGTAGCACAGACCCTCTTTTGCAGTTACAATAAAGTGTACTGAAGAGACAAGGTTAAATGCAGGAATAAGTGCAAAAATAAGAGCAGAGTAAGCAAACAAGGCATGTGCAACCAAATGAGTGTATCAGCAATATTTACACCTAGGTATGGGGCAAGTGCAAGGGGAATTGTCAGGGAGGGGGGAACACAGGAGTAGGGGGAGATAGAAAGAGTTTCAGCTGGTGCTTTTGGGAGCCATGTGAAGCAGTGAAGTGGAGAGAAGTTGGTTCTAAAGTGATGGGAAGTGATCGGAAAAGGCTGACTGCCCAAACAGAGGAATGGGGATGAGGAATGGCAATGGTGTGAGGATCTCTGGAGCGGGTGGGAGCAATGGGCAGAGGGATGGAGAGAGGAGGGATGAGAGGTAAGAGTGGAGTGATCCAAACCAGTATTTGGAAATGAAAGTCATACAGTGGATCTTGCGATGTTAAGATAGTAGGAGAATGATGCATGTGTATGTATGGATATACTAACATAATATTTGCCAGCAGATTAGGCCTTACGGTCTATCGAGTCTGCTTGAACCTCAGATCCCTAGTTGGGTGCCGAGGCCCCCACCTTGTGTTCCAGAAACCCCTATCATCCATCCTCACCCCCCTGGGACAGGCCATCATCTGATACATCCACTTTCTGTGTCTGTCCCACCCTCTCTTGAAGCCCTCCACTGTGGACCTCTGAACCAGCTCACCAGGCAGTGCATTCCAAGGGTCCACCACCCTCTCAGTGAAAAACCTCCTCCTCTTTTCCCCCTCACCCTTCCACCTTCCAACTTCAAACCACGCCCTCTGGTGATACCGCCCTGCTTTAGTCTAAAGATCCCCTCCATGTTTACCCTATTTATTCCCTTGAGGTACTTGAAGACCTCAATCATGTCCCCCCTGTCTCTCCTCTCCTCCAATGAAAACAAGCAGAGCTCCTCAAGTCTGTCCTTATACGTCAAATCCCCTAGCCCTCATATCATCTTAGTTGCCCTCCTCTGTACCCTCTCCAGGAGCTGTATGTCCCTCTTCAAGTGTGGTCTCCAGTACTGTACACAGTACTCAAGGTGTGGGTCTAACCAGTCCATTGTACAGCGGCAGAATCACTTCCTTGCTCCTAGAGGTGATCCCCCTTACGATGCATCCCAACATCCTGTTTGCCTTGCTAGCCGCTCTCCTGCACTGCTCAGAGTTATTCATACATGCATCCACCATGACCCCTAGGTCTTTTTTCCCTATTGAGGCCTCCAGCGCCTCCCCTCCCAGGGTGTACCTGTGTTTAGGGTTTCCCCGCCCAAGATGTAACACCTTGCACTTGGTGATATTGAAATTTAATTTCCATGTGTGAGCCCAGCTTTCCAGGGTATCCAGGTCCCCTTGTAGGGCCAGCCTCCCCCTCTTCTCCCTCAATTACTGCTCCCATCTTGGAGTCATCAGTAAAGAGACTCATTTCACACCCTATACCCTCCATGATGTCCAATATGTATGCATTAAACAGGATCAGACCCAGGACCAAGCCCTGCGGTACCCCACTACCAACCTCTCTAGGGTTCGAGAGCTCCCCACAGACCACTACTCTCTGGATTCATCCAACTAGCCAGATTTCAATCCATCTGACCATCAAAGGGCCTACTCCCAACCCCATCAGTTTCTCCACCAGACCATTGTGGGGGACAGAGTCAAATGCCTTGCTGAAGTCCAAGAATAATACATCCACAGGCTTTCCCCTGTCCAGTTCTGATGTTACCCATTCGTAGTACTCCACAAGATTAGTTTGACATGATCTACCTGGCACAAACCCATGTTGCCGACTATCCAGACCTCCCACCTCCTCCAAGTACACCCCCAATCGTTCCTTTAGTATACTCTCCATTAATTTTCCCACCACCGAGGTCAAACTGATGGGTCTATAGTTACCTGGTACTTCCCTCGACCCCTCTTTATGGATTGGCACCACATGTGCCTCTCGCCAATCCCTAGGTACCCTCCCTGTCTCAAGTGACCTGTTGAAGAACTCCACCAGGGTCACAGCCAGTATGTCCACCAATTCCCATAGTACTCTCGGATGAATGCCATCCAGCCCAGGAGATTTGTCTTTCTTTAGGGCCTTGAGGGCTAACCACACCCTTTTGGCAGATATAGCATCATCTGTCCCCTCCACCTTACTGGCCTTTTTATCCTTATCCTGATGTGACACCCCTGGGGTACCTCTCCCTCCCTCTTGCTCTATTTCTGTTGCTCCCCTGATCCCACTCACTGCCGCTTCTATCTCCATCGTGCCTTGCTTTGTAGATATCACCCCTCATAGTGTATATAGAGCCAAGTACTCGTTAAATACCTCTGCCCTAGTCCTCGCCTCTTCCACCCACCCTCCTTCTGATCTCAATCTGCTGAGATGACCTTTAGTTTTTCTCCGCTCCCCAATATACCGGAAGAACCCCTTTTCCCCTCCATGTATCCCCTGTACCAGCCGCTGCTCTTTACTGGACTTTGCCCCCCTCACCATCTGGGTGACTTTTCTAGATGCAAGATGGTACATTTCCTTATCCCTATCCCCTCTTGTTGTTTTATATTTTTTGTAGGCCGCCTTCTTTACTCTGACCGCTACCTGAACCTCACTGGACCACCAGCATGGTTTATGTGACCTTGCTCCCTTACGTTTCACCTTAGCGCAGGTCCTGACTGCCTCATGAAGTCCCCATTTTATGACCTCCCATCTCCTTTCCACATTTGTCATTGATGTAATCCCCTTCAAGTGATCCTTGAGAATATTTCCCATGCCCACAAAGTCTGCCCCCCTGAAGTCCACTGCCAGTGTCCTAGATCCCCCTTCCCCCCATGCTTATTTGAAACCAGACAGTATTGTGGTCGCTCCCAGTCAGGGGATCCTCTACAACCAGGTCCCTTACCAGATCCCCATCTGCCAGAAACCACGTCCAGGACATGCCCCTCCCTTGTTGGCTCCATCACATACTGTGTTAAGAACACATCCTGGAAGCCATCCAGCAGCCTCTGCTCCTTGGCCACCTTAGAGGACATGGTTCCCCAGTTTGTACCTGGCATATTAAGGTCCCCCATCAACACCACTCCTTCCCCTTTTGGTCCACACTAGGCAATGATGTTGTCCAGCAAACCATCTTCCAGAACATCACCCATCCTGGGGCCTATATACTACACCAGCTTGACCTTATCTCCTGCTGGGGATCGTGGTGATCCATAAGGCCTCCACGTTTCCCTCTGCCTCTTCTCCCTAGCAATTTCTATGTCATCTCTAATGAACATAGCCACTCCACCCCTCTGCCCTCCTTTCTATCCTTCCTAAGCATAGTGTACCTCCTCACGTTTAGGGTCCTAGTCATGGTTTTTGTTGGCCCACGTCTCTGTGACCGCCACCACATCCAGCCCCCCCCCGACAGCATATGTGTATGTATGGACTTTATTTTCCATATAGATACTCACACGCACACACACATATTGCATACTACTTATCACATACATAATTACATAAATACATAGACACACATACACAAAGCACATACACATATATACATGCATCATACACATATATGCACACTTCACATGGATATGCATACATACATGCATACACACACCACACACATACATATATGCATAGATACATACATGCATACATACACACATCACATACATACACAAACACATAGATATGTTACATACTAAACACACACAAACACATATACATCAAATATGTACACGCACATTCATACATACATTACATACATATATACAACATACATACAGACATACTTTCACACACACAAACATACATACATACACAGACATCACAAACAGGCACACATTCATAGATGCAAATGCATATTACACACATATATACACTCATACATACTCAAACGTACATACATACAGTAAATACTGTACAGATATGCATACACACATTGCATGCATTGCATACATACATGCAAATACATACACATACATACTGTATTATTAGGTAGGAAAGGCAGGAAAAGGCTGTAAGACCTAATGGTACTGCCTCCCAAGTCTCAGTGGTGGTAAATCAAAGTGTAACTCATTTGCATCAAATGATCAGTTTTGATTTTTAAAAATGTTCTTGGAATTGCTGTTTATTGCCTGCTATGGTAACTAGTATACATACATATACTGTACATACACACATATGCAAAGACACAGATATATACATATACATATACATATACATTCTGTACACACATGCATACATACATACTGTGCATACATTCACACATACAATAAAAGCGTACATAATACATACATACATATAGACATACATGCATAAGATGCAATGGTGCTGTGCTTTCACCTGTTTGACATTGATTGGCTGCTCACCTGGGCTCCTGTGATCCGCTCCTTATTCCATGTTTCTCTGGTGTCAGTTCATGTCTTCTTTTACTCCTCTTTAACTTATTGTAGTCTGGTGGTTAGATAATGGAAGTGTTAACCAGGACATCACAAATTCAAATCTCACCACTGCAAAGGGCTCACTGTGTGATCTGAAGCAAGTCACTTTCTTAGATTTGTTTTGTAAATTCTCTGAGCTTCCACCCCAACCACTGAACATTCTGCTTGCCACCCCCCCCCAAACCTGGACCCTTTCATTTATCCTCTATTCCAGGAGTCCCCTCTCATGGGACGAACACAATCCTCACCAGGGCAGGTGGTCTGGAAAGACCCCAAGATCTCCATCTTTCCAAGGTTTTCCAGTGTTTTTTCTAACAGGAGTTAAATAGTGATGTCATACAACATCTAAAATCTCCTTCTGTAGATGTTGCCCCAGGGACAACATTAGAATTTATAATGAAAATTCTAACTCTTCTGTGTGGTCATACTCCCCAATTTTTCCAATGTCAGTAGACCCTTAGAAGAAACATCATTAGTACAGTGTATAAGTTCTTTCTTTCTTTCTTTCTTTCTTTCTTTCTTTCTTTCTTTCTTTCTTTCTTTCTTTCTTTCTTTCTTTCTTTCTTCCGTTAAACTTCACTTGCCAATCCAGGAGGTGCCGGCCACGTAGCTTCATATACAAGTAAACCAAGGTATATCTGTGCAAAGACACCAGGTACCTCTCTCAACTAACAAAACAATCTTCTTATTACCTTCAAGCCCCAGGTATAGAAACATATTGCTTAACCCACCCAGTCTGCCCAGATGGTCCCGGCCTTTTATGTCTTCTCATATCCTAACTGATCTGAAGTGACCCTCCCTCCTCCCTGCTTATTTGTTAATATCCCCCTATGTCTATCCCCTGCATGCTTGAAACCCTCTACTGTTTTCACCTTCACCACTTCTGCTGGAAGCAAGCCAGGGTCACATGTATGACTTAGGTTTGTGGGGGGGGTGTCAGCATCGACATGAGCTCCAGTTTGAGATTGTGCACTGGTGGCACTGGGATTTTTTTTGTTTTCACCTCTTCCATTTTCTCTAAAATTGATCTGTCCCACCTACACTGGTCTCTGGTGATAAAGGGCTTGTGTTATGTGATCACTTCTTAGCATCAAGGCCACTTCACACGGGCTGATCATGAACCCATTTTTAGACCAGCCTTCAACAATCTGTTCCGTTGTTCCACCACTCTTATGGTGAAATAGAACTCCATACATCCATCTTAAATCTGCCACTGCCACTGACTAGTTTCCACTCATGACACTTGTCTCTGTGTTACCATTCTTAGTGTAACTGTACAAGATCCATTTTATACAAAGATCTGTATAGTCAATAAAGGAAGTGAAGCTTAGAATGAGTACAGAGGGTAAAATGCTTAGTTTAGATAGCTGAGCTATTAAATACAGCATAACAAAGTACTGGACACCACCCACCATTTAGGTTTAAGCAGTTAACCTAACTAGAAGTACAAAAAGAATGAATGAAAGTGTATAAATCATTTGGTCTGGATAATTTGGGAGGGACATTTTTAAAATTGGCTGCACCTTACATAACTGTGCCCATACTAATATTTAATTGGAGCCTACAAATTGGCCACTGTCCATCATTGTGGAAAGTAAGTAAAATAACATCAATATTTAAGGCAGGAGGCTCAGCTGATCCAAACAATTATCAACCTATAACAATATTGCCTGTGTTGTCAAAATGTTTGGAAAAACTAGTCTCCAGGCAAATTTGTGATTATATGGACAAGTATGGGTTGTTTACTCGGTACCAATCAGGTTTTCTCAGGGGATATTCACCTCACCTGCTCTGGTGGAATTTAATGATTGGTTTGTTCTTCCCTTAATGATGATAGGGAAACAGCAATAGTTTTCATAGATTTATCTAAGGCCTGTGACCTGGTGGACCACTCCGTCCTGAGAACAAGGTTAATAGGCTTGGGTTTCTCCGAGGGTCCTCTGGCTTGGTTCTGCCCATATCTGATGGGGGAGATCACAAAGTGTTCAGACAGAGCAACAGCTATCTGAACCCATTGTAATAAGAAGGGGGGGGTCCCACAAGGGTCTATCTGGGGACCCCTGCTATTTCTGCTATTCAACAACAACTTGCCCGCTATGGTTCAGCATTCATCTATTAGATTGTATGCAGATGATACAGTCACAGTGGCTGCAGGAGACGATCCGGAGGACCTTCGGAGAAAACTCCAGGCCAACTTTGCTAGGGTGCAGGAGTGGTCCGCCAGGTCACGGCTTAGAATGAATAATAGAAAGACCAAAGTTATGTGTTTTGTATCTAATAGATGAAACAATTTTCCTCAACTGCAAATACGTGCAGCCGATCAGACTTTAATAGAACGTGTTACTACCCACAGTTATTTGGGTATAGTTTTTGACTCTGTTCTGACTTTTAGGGATCATGTAGAAACAATAATCAGCAAGGTCAACAAGAAACTAGAGGCTTTAAAAAGAACTAGATTTTTAAAAAAATCTGACAAGAAAAAGATTGTTGAGCAACTTATTTTGCCCACTGTAAAATTTGGTGAATTTGTATTTAGATCAGCAAATAAATCAATCTTAAATAAACTTGATAAATTACAATACAGGGTAGCCAGATATGTCCTTTGTTGTAATTTTAGAACACACCGCTGTTTACTTCTGAACAGACTAAACTGGTTGTCTCTTGAGATGGAATATGCAAGGAGTTGGTTAACATTTATTCATAAGTACAAGGTTAGCCACACTGAACATAATATTTCAAAAATGTTATTTTTTTGTGTCCCTGACAATAAAAAACATATGGTTAGGTCAGTTCATCAAAACAAATTTCCCAAAAGGTGAAATAACAGATTTAGGGACTACCCTTAGATCTTTGGCAGCTTCACACTGGAATGGTCTACCCTTTTATACGGGCTGAGACTAGGCACAGCTCTTTGTTGAATTGCTGAGAGGCCATTATGTTTCACCTGCCACTGTATGAAATAGAATTTTATTTTTATTTAGTATACTTAACTGTTTTTTTTTTGTTGTTGATTGCTGTTGTTAACTATTTATATAATGTCTGTGTAGTTTGTGCTGTATTTTTATATTTTATGTGTAACGTAGATTAGAAAACAGGACTGTCTTATGAACTGGACTGATAAAGTCCAAAATGGCATATTTCCTGTATAAAAATAAAGTATTTTACTTACTTACTTACCTACAAACAGCCAGGTGGAGCATCTGGTTCTGCTGAGCAGGTGTACAGCTAGTGGGAGACACAAATAGCCACCCAGATGAAAATTAACCATTGACATAGTGTAACCCAACCAAGTTAGTGGCCACTTGTCAACAAGGGCAGAGGACCAAGCACTGGCTGGACTAAAGTTCTTGGGCCTGCCTCATGACAAACAGCCACAAGGGGAGGACTGGAGGAGAGAATGGAGGGAGTTCCAGAGGGAGTGGCATCTCCAGGTAAATGCAGATTATATCCTGGTTCTCAAACTACCTGTCTGGCAGGAAGCAGCTAGTTTGCCTCCACTCCACCTCTTCCTACCTTGCTGACATCAGAGTCGGGGTTCCCCTATGGCTAAATTCTATGTCCACTCCTTTTCTCTATCTTCATCAATGACCTACCAGATGTTGCCTCTGGCTGCCACTCACTGTTGTATGCAGATGATCTCATCCTGTACTACAGTGCCAAGACTATTCCTGGCATCCAAAAATCCCTTGCTGGTGCATTTGAAGTCACTCAGTCTTGGCTATCTGCAGACAAGCTAATCGTAAACAGTAAAAAGACCGAGTTCATGCTCTTTGGTTCCATACTGAAACTCCGAGCTGCCCCCACAAACTCTCTATCACATGTGAAGATGGATCTCCATTCGAGGCAGTTTCAAATACCTAGAAGTATGGCTTGACCCCTTGCTTGATTTCTCGCTCCATGTTTCCGCAGTCAGCAAATCTGTCAATGTTAAATTGGACGTAGCTTTTAGGGTCAAGTACTGCCTGCCCTCAGCTGCCCCACAGTCCATAGTTCAAGGTGTACTCCCATGGTCTCACATATGGCCTTTTTGAGTGCCTGAGTGTGAACAAAACTGTCCTCTGTAGATGGGACACAGAATACAATAATGTGTGTCATTTTGCCTTAGCCTCTCCAAAGCGCAAGCACCACTGCCTCCTCTGCACGGGACTGGGTTGGCCTTCCCTTGCTGGCCGGTGATCCCTTGCTCTGGGCCATTTTGTGGACAAACTCCTTTAAATAGGCTCCCCATCTTACCTAACAAGATACTGTACCTGCAGCATACGTACCCCACATACTTGCTAAGATATGTGGCCTCCCAACCTCTCATTGAATGTCGATGCTCCACTGGCCTAGGGAAAATGGTTTTTGCAATATATGCCTCTATCATCTGAAACTCCATTACCTCAGAACTACATCTCTCAGCCAGCCACCCCATTTTCTGTAAGACCCTAAAGGACTGTTTGTGTTGACCTGGCCTTTCTTTTTGCCAGTAACCTCTCAACCAGCTGCCCTAGCACTAATTTGCACTTTCTGTTCAGATTATCCAATGTGTATGTATATTGTACGCTAATCGTTGCTGTGCGCTGTATCTTTGTATTTTGTGTATTGTGCACATGCTTATTGCATATCACTGCCTAATTCATGATATCTATACTATTGCAACCCTCTGTTGATGTTGCTGTAAATTTTGTTACTGTCAGTTTGTAATTCTCCTGGGTCATGCCTGAAATAGGCATATGTATGTCTAGTGTATCTCACCTGGTATCAAAAACAAATCAACCAATAAATAAATATTGTATAGCTCAAAGACAATGTCTAGAAGTATGGAAGGAGCAGGGGTTAGAATGAATGAGAGAGTATAAGCAGAATAGGGTTGTCAGAACTAGTTCTAAAAAGATTAGAACCATTTTAGAAACCAGGGTTTCGAGTTCTAATTTAGAACTAGAACATCCATGTATTCTAAGCATTAAGAGTTCTAAATACAAAATTCAATTTTTTTTGTTCAGACATTTCAAAAACAGGAGATGCTAGACAGGAAAACAAACTAATTCTTGGGAATTACATAGAAATATAGAAATTGATGGCAGGTAAAGACTACTTTGCCCATCTAGTCTGCCTATTTTCCCTACCTGTTTCATATACCGCAGATCCTAAATGATCTGTGGCTTACCTTCTCTTTCCTATCGCTAGAGTTCCTTTATGTCTGTCCCATGCATTTTTGAATTCCCCTACCATTTTTGCCCCTACAACCTCTGCAGGGAGGCTGTTCCATTGATCCACCACCGTTTCCATGAAAAAATACTTTCTCACATAACCCCAAAGTCAAACTCCCTTTATTACATCCTAAAATGTTTGAGAGAGAGACAGTCTGAGAATGTGCTGCTCATATGCAGATGTACCAAACACATGGAACTGTGACACTTAGCATTAACACTTTGAAAGGCTCAATGTGTTTCTCTTTTCTGGATGTGCAGTGAAATAATATTATTGCTGTGCTGAGAGGGTGGAGTTTTTATTTATGTTTTTTTTCTGCTCTCAGTAGTAGTAGTAGTAAAAATTTTTATTCAATTGACAAGCAAAAGAATAGGAAACTCCACTGAGCCAAGCTCATTTCCAGTGAGGTCCTTAATACTTACACTCATATTAACATCATAATAAAAAATATATACAAATACTTAAATGACATGACAAAATATAAATTACAATAACTTTACATCCATACAATAAACAACATATACATCACACATATTCCCATTCATAAAGTGCAACTATACAGCATTTTTTGGAGCATAATATACACAATTACACAACATCTAACCTTTTATCAGCTTCAGATTTAAACCAACTTTTTATTTCTCCTAAATTAGGACTAGAGCTAATTGGCCTAAGGTGGGTTGGCAATGAATGCCATTTATTGGGACCCAAATAGAAAAAATGTTCTCTACCCAAATCTGTCCTTCTTCTAGGTAAAACATATTCCATACCCTCCGCAGAGTGTAAACCTCCCCTAATTATCCTAACCTGAAATTTGTCAGTGATATATTCCGGTACTTCACCCCTAACTGACTTAACCATATATGTCAGGACATGGAATATCCTTCTATCCTGAGGGCTCATCCAGTTCAAAGACTGATACAACTCTCTTCTATGGGTTCTCCTAGGCACCTCCAAAATAAACCTAGCTATCTTATTGAAAAAAACATCTATTTTAGCTAACTGGGTTAAAGTTGCCCCATATAAATAATATCTCCATAATCCGACAGAGGAATCAACGTAGCCATGGCTACTTGCTTCCTTACTCTGACATCCATGCAATTTCTAACTCTATAAAGTGCACCCAAACGTCTACTAACTTTTTTAGTTATACAATCTATATGAAAAGTCCAGCTCAATGATCTATCCAGATACATTCCTAAATATCTATAGCACTGGACTTGTTCAAGAGCAATGATATCCACAGTCACTATACTCAAACTCAGCTCAGAATAGATCTCTTTATTTTCCCTAGAAAACAATAATACCTGAGATTTTTTTGAATTAAGGGCAAGTTTGGATTCACTATAGAATAACTGAAGTTCATCTGAATGCTTTTTGAAGAGTAAATTCTATCTGCATTATTGATAATCCCTTCATGTAAATAATGGTGTCATCTGCGTACAGATGACACTGTACCTCAGGATTAGTTAGAACAAAATTATTCATATATAAATTAAATAATATTGGACCCAAAATGGATCCTTGGGGAACCCCAGAAATTATCCCCCTAAATCCAGATCCCCACCCATCCACTGAAACCATCTGTTTCCTACCAGTTAGATAAGCCTCCAACCACCCAATCACCTTCGATGAAACACGCAAAGCAGGTAGTCTGGACAGGAGGATGTCGTGGTCCAGGGTATCAAACGCCCTAGATAGATCTACAAAAATTGCCCCCACCGACATCCCCCCCATCCAGAGCATCCACAATATCCCCAGTAACCTTTAACAGAGCAGAATTTGTGCCATGCATGGACCTAAAGCCAGATTGAAACTTATTAATCAACTTACTATTTTCCAAATAGTTCTGTAATTGTTTGGCTATCAGTTTTTCAAACACCTAAGCTACTATTGGTAATAATGATATAGGCCTATAATTCTCCATCAAAGACCTAGAACCATGTTTAAAAACAGGTATAACTCTGGCCATTTTCCACATTTCAGGAATTTCCCAACATATAAGGGACATATTGAAAATATTAGTCAAAGGATATGAAATAACCTGGGCAGCATATTTCAATAGAATATTGGGGATCTCATCTAACCCACCAGCCTTCCTAACATTGATTTTGAGTAATGCATTTTGTGTTTCTGATGGGGATATTAATTCAAACTCAAACTCCTTGTCCCTTAAAGGGACAGCTTCAGTGACTTTATTTTGAAAATATAGTGGAGAGAGACTAGTTTTGCCTTGTAATAAGGCTTTTGTGCCCATGGTTGTGAAGTGTTCATTAAAACCATCCACAACCTGTGGGCCCATAGGAACTTCGACCTTCCCAATTTCAAATTTCTCTGGGTAGTCCAGTTGTTGTTCACCTTTCACCTTTTTTAAAACTTGCCAAAATTTCCTCGGGTCATCAGTCAAATTAGAATTTAATTCCCTATTGTAATAATCATTTTTAACCCTCTTAAGTTCACAATTATAGTAATTCCGCATCTGTTTATACTTCACCCAGTCACCATCAATTTTTGTAGATTTAGCCACCTTCCATGCCCTATCCCACTGTTTCTTAATTTTAAATAAATAAGAATTATACCAAGGGGCATTATCAAACTTTATTTTCCTACTTTTGAGTGTGGCATGCCTGTTACAAATTGTCAGGAAATCCTCCTGAAATAACATCCAGGCATCAGCAACTGTGGGGACTAGATCTAACCTTTCCCAATTAAATGCATCCAACTCTAACATAAAATTGATATAATCAAAATGTTTAAATGATCTATAGTGAACTGTTTTTACTGATTTCCTTAATTTCTTTTGATTTCTAATACTGTATATCATCTGGTGATCCGAGAAGGAATCTGGAAGAACACCACTAGCAACAAACCTATCTGGGTGCGTAGTAAATAATAAATCTAATACTGTGGAGGAAAGTGGTTGTTTAGTATTGATTCTAGTTGCCTCAGTAATTAATTGAGTCATACCCAGAATATTACTCATCTCAACACTACTATGATTACCATCTACAGTATTCCAATCTACATTTAAATCCCTAATCAACATAATCTCACATCTATTTAAATAGCCTCCCAAAAAATCCTGCAGAACTTGAAACACCTCAGTGCTAGCTTTTGGGGGATGATACATACCCAATAACAATAAAGGTTTATTAAATGGAAAATTAAATAATAATGGAAGAACTTCAGAACCACACCAGTCCTGATGACAGTTAACTACAGATACATCCAGAGAACTAAGTACATAAATAATAACTCCACCCCCCTCTTTGTTCGATCTCTCCTCCATAAATTATAATCATTCATGAACACCATATTATCAGTGATCTTATCAGACAACCATGATTCTGTAATTATAATTACTTCAGGGCTATATTTAATAGCCCATTCCCTTAAATGGTCAATTTTTCTTAATAGACTACAGATATTAATGTGAACCACACACATCCCATCCTTTTTCAAAATATCAGCTGTTAAATCAGAATTCAATGCATCACCAAAATTAGATTTTGCCAAATGCAAATTAGAATAAGGTCCTGGATTTGGATGAATGTCCCCACTTACAATTAAACTAATCATTACCACCATTTTACAAACTTTATAACTGTAGTTTCAAGAATGTTTCTTACTATAATTAACTATAAGATGACCCGAATAAGCTGTATTTTGTTTCCAACCTACCAATTGACCTTTGTATATCGAGGTCCATAATTAAATCAATTTCAAGATAATCAGTCAACATACCGAACAAATTATATAATTACTTAATTGATTCCCCTAGTAATTATACTCAATGTGTCCCCTGCAACCAATCACTCCAAAAAATCAATGAGCAGTCATTATTACTCAGAGTACCCCTTGGAGCAGGGGGAGACATATAACCACCCACCAGGCACATGATCCCCAGCTGGAACAACAGCATTTTCAAGACCAAACACAAAATTAACACCTTACAGCGAATTATGTATAAATGCTCCTAATACCATATAATACTATAACAAAATTAAAATAAACACTATCCTAACTACAATTTCAGTTTATACAATAAAATTTCCAAATGATTTAACATGAATGTCTGTTCTACATAGACCTAAAAAAACAATAATTTAAATTACCAAACACCCCCAATATTGAACTAAGCACTATAGGTAAGTACTTAAAATACTTTATTTAAAACCAATTAACCTCCTTACTTACTCTAAATCAACAATTTCTGTGGAAAGGTGGTACTGCGACCACTCACTGTCACTCGTGCTAGCGAGCAGCGCACGAATTTAAACGGAGTTCCCGCCCCCTTCAGTGACCTCAGCAGTCAACTCCCCCAGATTTCCTCGTAACTTCAGCTCTTTAGTTACAGCAGCAAAGTCCAAAAACAGTTCAGAAAACACTCAGTCTCTACTCTGGGCTCCTTTACAGATGAAATCCTTCACTTTCAAACCAGGGAACTCAGCTTAGGGAGGACCAGCTGTACATTAGTATCTTTATGTGTTCTTTTCTCCAGTCCTATACGTGAAAGAGTTTGCCTTATAAGGAAGATTAGAACCTAGAACTATTTGCAAAGTTCTAGACCAGAATCAGAACCCAGAACATCAGTGGGTTCTGCCAACCCTAAAGCAGAGGACTTTACGAAGGTTGGGGTTCTAATTAAAAATCCAAGTACTTTACCTTTGAACCATGATAACAACTTCAACTGTGTTTTTGTGGTTGAAATGAATAGGAATCAAATCAAGTCTTGAACCAG
Source organism: Neoceratodus forsteri (assembly GCA_016271365.2). NCBI lineage: Eukaryota > Metazoa > Chordata > Ceratodontiformes > Ceratodontidae > Neoceratodus > Neoceratodus forsteri. The sequence goes on from CM028136.1 coordinate 882,398,026, forward strand.
GAAAGGATGATGCCCTGTCAGAGGATACAATTCTGGGTAAAAGGACTGGATGTTTATTGTTTATTTATTGAAAGTCTAGGATTACAAATACCTTTGAGCCAAGGCTCTTTTGCAAAGGTTCCACGTCAAGAGAAGTACAAACATTTTGGACTAAGCTACATTCGTCTATACATAGGCAAACTAAAACAACTGTATATAAACAGAGATTAAGTAAACAACACTCATTGGCTCAAACGATGCATTAAAAAAATTAAGTGATGAGACACTTAGGTTAGGAAAAGTTCAGAGGTCTGCAATAGGGGTGGGAAGGGGGTATGGGAAGGGGGTAGCAGCCGAAGAGAAACTAGAGCAGATTCTCAGCATTGTCAAAGAACAGAGGAAAGGGGAGGTGTGCCACGACAGAAAAGGGAATTAGGAGAGGCATGAGGTTTAGGGCACCCTATAAATTAGTACTTGTTTGCACAGCATACATATTTATCAGTGCTTATGAAATGGTGGGTCGGGAGGGAGGGGACTGTTGGACCTAGAATCCCTTCTGACTTTAAATTATTATGTTACTATAGCCACCCCCTCCCCAAACATCTAGGGGATGATTGAAATTACTGATGAACTGGGGGAGGGGGCCCACAGCATAGACACACTTCTGAAACTATACAGCATGAAAGGCAAGAATATGGCCCATCTTACCTCTAGATGGCTTCTTAACTTCTGTATCCCCAGGTCTCCACTCCAAATATTGAGGAAACACCCCAGGAACCCCCCTTTCTTGGAAACAGGCCCTCCACAATAAGCTGCAGCCACAGCTCCCCACAGCCCCTAACTCCCAGCAGGTGCAAGCTTCTGGAACAGGTGGCCTCCTGGAAATGCAAACTCATGGATTGGTTAAAGAACTGAGGATTTATATTTCATTAACCCCTATTGCTCCACACAAAGTCACCACTTGCTCTTTCTTCCCCAAATAAGCACTTTATTTTTGCCTGTATCCAAATGATCGCAGGGCCACAGGAGCACCTCCTGACATTAAAATTCATATAGCCTCCATGGGGCTAGAACTTTTTACATATGCTACAATTACTGTCAACTCCAAAGAAGGAGAAAGATCTTATCGACAGTTGCTGCAAGGCTATACAGTTTTTCCCCCTTGGAACTCAGGTGTTTTACCCGAACCAGAACTTCTCCTCTTCAAAGAAGCACAGGCCCCACATCTCTCTGGCGATGATAAGCCACCCTAACATTTGCTCTTACTTTTCCTTTTTCCTGCTCAGAACATGCCTTCATCCCGCATGGAGAAGTGAGCAGCTTCTCCCACCTGGTCCCTGGACTCAAACACTGAATCCTTCAGGGATTTCAGGAATTTTCTTCCCCTGACCAGTCCCTGATTGACCATGGGAGCCTTGATTCACTTGTAAAATGCTTTCCTTTGTGAATCCCTTTCCTACCGTGGCATTGCAGCCATATGGGCCTAAAGGCCTGTTCATAAATGGAGGCCCCAGGGCCTGCCCCAGACAGAGTCATGGCAGATCCGCAGCATACCCAGGCCACAGCCCACTGCCCCACCTTGAGCGGCCTTGCTACATGAAGGATCCAGGGCCCTGCCACAACCAAGGCCCTCTGAGCAGCTCAAGTCCTCCGCTGGTACCCTTGGTGTCCTGTTACCAGCGTGTCCCTCTCAGATGGCAAACTGGATGGTCCCCCAGCCTTAACTGCTTCCTGCCATCCAATTTCTGAGCTTGCTATAAGCATCCAGCCAAAACAAACCTCAAGGTCTGTCCAAAGATCTGCAGCCCACCCAACCCTTGATTGATCAGTGCCCCAGGACCTGCCACTCCAAGCAGGCCCCTTACTGGGTAGAGTTCTCCTGTGCCCTCTCACCACCTGGGCCGCCCTGCTACACTGGGTGTAGGAGGGGACCACTACCACTGGCCCCTCCCCTGTGGGAGCCCTGCCACAACTCCCGCAACCCTGGCAGCCCAGGCCAACACCTGCACAGGATCATTGGGGTTCCTCCTTAAGGCCCTACCTTTTCCCTCCTACCAGGCCTCACTCCAAACTTGTCCCGGGAAACCCCAACTCCCAAACGACGCTGAGCAGCTATCTGGCCACCCTCCCTCAGAGCACTCATTCCCTTTGTGATGCCACGTCACTGCACCCACCAACTCCGACTACTCACTTGGGAGGTTCCCCTCCCTTACAGGCCCAAACCCCGGACTGCCAAGCTCCTACCTTACTTGCCTCTCCTTCCACTCTTCCCAGCGAGAATCTCTCTAATTTCCTGTTCCTGCCCTATTTATATCCCTACCAAACCTGCTCTCTGCTGCCACTACATGGCTATGAGCCAGAATTGCACCAAAAGAGCACTAATAGCTCCTAAACTCTGGAGGCATTATGCAGGAGGGGCCCTAAAGAGAACATGCCTCTCTCAAAAGAGGAGACATTACCATGTTAAAGGGCCTTGAACTGGTCTGATTGTGGGAGTTTATATCTGTTTCTGATATCTGTATTTGTGTCTCCAGTATTTGTGTTTGTGTCTCTAGTATTTGTGTCTCTTTCTGTGGTATTCGTGTTTTGTCTCTGGTATTTGTATTTGTGTCTCTTTCTCTGGTATTTATATTTGAGTCTCTCTGTTATTTGTGTTTGTGTCTTTTTCTCTGGCATTTGTATTTGTGTCTCTGGTATTTGTATTTGTGTCTCTTTCTCTGGTATTTGTGTTTGTGTCTCTGGTATTTGTATTTGTGTCTCTGTCTCTGGTATTTGTGTTTGTGTCTCTGATATTTGTATTTGTGTCTCTTTCTCTGGTGTTTTGTGTTTGTGTCTCTAGTATTTGTATTTGGGTCTTTTTCTCTGGTGTTTGTGTTTGTGTCTCTGGTATTTGTATGTGTGTCTCTTTCTCTGGTGTTTGTATTTGTGTCTCTGGTATTCGTATTGTGTCTCTTTCTCTGGTATTTGTGTTTGTGTCTCTGGTATTTGTATTTGTGTCTCTGGTGTTTCTAGTTATATTTGTGTCTCTAGTGTTTGTATCTCTTTCTGTAGTATTTGTGTCTCTGGTATTTGTATTTGTGTCCCAGTATTTATCTCTGTCTCTGGTATTTATATTTGTAGCTGTGTTTGTGGCTCTGGTATTTTGTGAAACTCAAGTCTATTCAATACCATTAATCCTACTCATCTCCCCTTAAAATCTATGCTACTTTGGTTTAACCCCCATATTATAAAAGGTGCCACCCCATTGTCAAACAATGCCTGGTCGCAGGCTGATTTTAAAAGCATCAGTGACATAGTTTCACAAGAGTCACTTACATTGCTGTCCTTCTCAGAAATCAAAGGAAAATATAATCTGCCTTGGTTTCATTTCCACTTTTATCTTTAGTTTTGAGCAGTACTTAAAGAACACGTTCTTCTAGTTTATTTCTCCCTACCCAACAATCCAGAATGGGAGCAAATGGTAAAAATAGGATCACTTATAAAAGGTGCTAGCATTGTATGTAAAATTCTAACAAATCACCTTACATCTTCATCTCTGACTTCCCCATCCAGACAGAAATGGGAAGAGGAATTAGGTGTCTTCATATCAAAACAAGGCTAGAGTTCAGCATGGGAGAATGCTTACTATAGGAACAGGGATACTCCAAGGTACGCTCATTCAATATAAAACTATTCATCAGTTTTATATGTCGCCCATGAGATTGTATGAACTAGGTCTATCTACTAATGCTGCCTGTTGGAAATGCCAGGAGGCAGATGCCACAATCTTGCATATGATGTGGGGCTGCCCTTTTTCTGAAAGCATTCTGGGAAGGAGTGCAAAAAGTAGGTAGTTAGTCAGTACTGACTACTATACCCTCCTCACCGACAATTTATATTCTTGGAATTTTCCCAAGTGACACCACCCTTAACCATCAGCAGAAATTGTGGCTTTCTGTAGCAGCTGTATGTGTGAAGTTTCTAATACTCAAGCATTGGAAAGACCTTAGAGCACCTACATTGGTTGAGTGGTATAATGTGATGAGTTATACTGCGAACAATGGGAGAATATCCTGTATGCTTTTGGATAGATTGGATAAGTTTCTAAATATATGAGGCCCCTTCCTGCAACTTACTACTTAATGAAAGTTCTGTTTTTTTTGGCACAAAATTAAATAGAGAAAAGATACTTACTCAGAAATATAAATAGAGTGCTGTAAGTCAGCTACTTCTGTTATAATCACTATAGCTTTTTATCAGCCATTCTGCAATTGATTTACTTCAACAGTTTGACCATTAATCAACAATTCAATATTGTTTATGAAAGTTCTCGCTTTATTTAAACTGTTTTTCAATGAAAATCTTCCATAGTTATACCTTTTGTAAAATACATCATAACTCTATTTTTGTTGATGTTGTAAAACATTGAATCTCAAATAAAAGTTTATTGTGGTAAAAAAAAGTCTATTCACAAGTTAAGTCAGTACATGTAGCTGCACACAGATTTTGTGAACATGAAGATCATGAGGAAGAAGATAAGCAAGCATTGTACTGATATATCATGTGACAGCTTCTATACTTGCAGCTTCCAGAGATTACAGATAGCAAACAGAGCTGCGACAACTAATTCTAAAAATACAGCCAACTGGCACAGAGTGTTAAACTAAACCCGTAGGGTTCAAATTTCCCTACAATAACAGCAACAGTAACTAGGTGTTCCATTAAATATGATTTAATACCATCTAGCCATATGCATCTTGGAAGAAGGCCCAAGCCCCTCAACCCCAGTGATCATCTCTGGTATACTCAGCTGGCATCCCCCATTCACCCAGATTCCCCCCAACTTTGGTCATGGTAAAGCACCCGTCCCAGGACTCCCATCTTGACCACACCTCTCCATGTTTCTCCAAAGTGAGCCTCAGAGTTCTGGTGATATGGTCCATTCTACACTTGATGGTTACTCTTTCCTCCCAAGTAGCCAAGGAGGATGGGTTTTGGTCTGAAGCCAATGTTTTGTGATCCTCTTCATTGCAGCTATGTACAGGGCCTGGAGCAACCCCTGCTGCCCTCGGTTTCCCACCACCAAAACCTTTTGCCTCAGTACCAAGTTCTTTAAGGTGAATGGAATGTCCACATCCCACAATTCTTCCAGGGTTGTTTATTTGAGCCCAATATGGTCAAATGATGAGACAATACCAGAAAATATGAAAATGTGATCTGATCCCTCCACATCTCCTCCTGCACAAGTTGATGTGTGAAAGAACTGTACCAGGCACTGCCATCAGAATTCTCCTCACCCAGCTGAGACTGTGACCTTCTACCATGATTCCAACATTTTGGACCATTTGTCCACAGAAGTTTGTTCCTGGGCCTTCGTCTTCCACTGCATCAGAAGTTGTTCACATTTTGGGTATTCCTATCTTAGTAAGGCTTTGTAGTCCCTCAAGACAGTGCCCCCACCTGTGAGCATGGTTATCCAATACATAAATTCCTTGAGGGAAGTTAGGTCTCATCCCACCCATTGAACCAAAGCCTGCGAGGTTAAATAGTGCCTCACCTTTAGCTACCTTACACAGTCTTGATTTGGAAGCATTTAAGGTCTAGAAGCTGCTCCAAAATGAGTCCCTCACTCCCATCTCCTCCTGAGTGTAGTGTAGGAATTCCCAGTTCACCAAATCAAATGCCTTTTCAGCATCCATGAAGATAGCAATGGCAAAGTCTGGAAGCTGGCATTGCCAGGATATTATGTTCAATGGGTGCCTGATGTTGTCATGTATCAGCCGATTGTTGATAAGCCAGGTGAACCAAGGACCCCACTCCACATTGCATCCTATTGGCCAAAATCACCATAAACACATTCAGGTCTATGTTCAGGAGGGAGATGGGTGGTAGAACTCACAGATCACCTCGTCCTTAGTTGGCTTAGGTATCACCGAGATCTGGGCAGATTGCCACAAGAGGGGTGCCCCTTCCCTCTTCTGCACTGCCTTGTGTATGTCACTAAGTCTAGGAACAAGGAACTCTGAAAAGGTTTTAAAAAATTCTGGAGCAAATCCGTTGGGCCCTGGAGATTTGCCAGATTCCAGATTGCTAACTGCTTGTTGGATTTCATCCTGGCTGATTGGTGCATCCAGTGCCCCTCTTACCTCTTCCATCAATTGATGAATTGTCATCCTTGCAAAGAAATTATCCAGCTTGGTCTGATAAGGCTCAATATGTTTTCTGTGTGTAGAGTCTTCTAAAGCACACCAAAGTGGTGGGCTGTTTTCCCTTGATGTGTCTCAAATTACTGAGTTCCACCAGGCTTCCTGAGGTGGAGCACCACCCAGCTTGCTGCCTAATTGTACAGTTGCCAAGCATGCAATTTGCTAACCTCATTACCTGACTTGTAGAAATGTGAACACAAATATCACAATGCTCCTTCCCAGCTTAACTTCCAGAATTCGGTTAAGGTCAGCATGGCATTTTTCCAGGCATCTTTTTACCTCTTCATTTAAAACAAGTTTATGTTCTGCCTCAAGGTCATATAGTTGCCTGACTAGGGAAAGCTGCTCTTGCAACTTCTTAAAGTTGGGGTCGAAGCTAATCATTTGCTCTGTGATTACTGATTTGAGACCATCTCACCAATTCCCTTCTGAGGTATTCCCTTTGGGGTTAAGGGCTATATAGCCCTGGCAGCAGACTTCTACCATGGCCCTGTAGTAAGGACTGATCAGCAGTGAGATATTTAGTCTCCAGAATGGTGTTTTCATTACTGATGCCAAGGCTAGGTTGAGTGTTACTGGCACGTAATCTGATAAGGTGATACTCTTGATCTTGCAAGAGTCAGCTATATGTGCCTAAGATGAGGATATTAAGTAGGAATCTATGTGTGAGAATGCATTGTGTTGAGCGATCATCAAGTGTAGTTCTGCAGCTTTGGGTGAATAAACTACCATATTCTATTAGCCCCAGTTCTTGCATCAGCCATCTAAGGCAGGTACTAACCCTGGTAGAGGAAACTCCTGACATCCTCGATCTGTACAGGTGATGCTGAAGCACCCCATTAAAGTCACCACCCACCAGGAATATGTCACTCAGTGGTGGGGCCAGGACAACAGTCAATTTTGAAAATAGTGCTGTTCTCATTCTCCTGGTTTGGGGTGTAAACGTTTATCAGGGTACAGGGTAACACACGTAGTGCCCTCAACATGCATACACAATTGCCCTCTGGGTCCTCAGTTACCTCTTTGACCTTGTGCATGCATAATCGATGCACTAGTATTGCCACACCTTGCAGTGAGGGTGTGTGACATATGATGAGGAAAAGACAGCACCCACCCAGGCTTGTTGCGCTTAGCATGCTCATGCTACATCAAGTGCATTTCCTGTAATAAAGCTGCCCTTAGCCCTAGTCCCTTTAACTCTGGAGGACTCTATTCTGTTGACTGGGCTACTCAGGCCCCAGACATTATAAGTCGCTAGTCATTCCTCAGCCATGGCCAAGAGGGAGCCACAGTCATCTCATGGGAGGTGGTATATCTCCTCCCTCCACATGGCAGCAATTCTCCAAACACCTAGGAACAAAGAAACAAGAAGTTTAAAAAAATTATGTTCAAACACTGGGTTTTGCTGACAGCTGTGATGGTGACAGAGCCACCAGGTGGAGCCAGCAACAGACTGTCTGTGCACACATGTGACACCATATGAGCCACCCACCTGCACTAAACCTCCTGGTAGCTTGAGTTCTGCACCCATCTCCATACTGGAGAAACAAATCTCAGCGTTCCCGACTCCCCCGTGATCAGGCATGTGAGTACCCTGAACCGGGGATGGGTCACTGCCAAATTCCCCTTGAAAAAGAAGCCGGATATCCTCCATTGAATACCCCCTCAAAGATGACGGGCCAGATATAGCACCCCACTAGTAAAGGTGTAAAGGAAGCACTCCTAGCTAACCCCTATACAACTCTGTATATGTGGCATAAAATGAGCAGCAGCACCAAGATATTGTGCCTCATTTTTCAAACTTTCTATCCACTGCCTTTGTCAAAGAAAGCACACTTATGAGAGGGGGATGGGGACACAGCACAAGGGTGGCAACAGTGCAGAAGTGAGGATATAAGTTCTATTGGTAAGCAAAGTAAAGCTCTCCCCAACCAGACCCCAGCTGGAAACAAGCCCTGTTGGGAGCATCTTTTAACAATAACCGCCCAAACAGTCATGGGATATACCCTCAGGTGCTAAAAGGGCTTAAGGGGCCCTGATGTTCCAGGAGGGTCTGCAGTCGCCAGTCCGCACCACTCATCCTGGTTCCACCATCCACCTCAACTAGGCCCTCTCATATTTTAGTCAATAAATGGCTGCTTACTACAGGTCACAGCCCAGTCACAAGCCTCGAGGTCTATTTCAGCTGCAGCCAGGATTACTCAGAGGGGGAGAGCAGCTGATTAAATTTACGCAGCCTGCTTCTGCACTTTTGTTACCATAGCTTCAAGCCATATCTGGTCATACACTCAAATGCGTTCACACACACAGTGTGCTGGGAGCCCCTCCCCCCTCTGTGTTATGTGGTTTTCTCTACTACCCTATGCCACACTCTACACCGGTGAGGGAGCTCAAAAACTCATGCTGTTGAACCATGCAGATGAATATCTTCCTGTCCCCCACTCTAGGAGCCATAAATAACATTATGATGAAGGGTGGATGAGCCATTTTTACACTATACCCAGCTCATCTGCAAGCCCAGCAGCCCCACACACTTTATGTTAATGATATTATGCCACCATCAGTGTCAGTGGCTCAGTAGGTAGCACACTCGCCTCTGAGGCCGGGAGATCAGAGGGCTGTGGGTTCAGTTCCCACATCTGGCACTTGGGTTAATATCCCAGTACTGACACTGTAGTGCAACATGAGAGGGGGGTGCTGCACTTCTGAGGTGCCATCTTTCGGATAAGATGTTAAACCGAGGTCCCATCTGCCTGGATTGGTGGTAGGTCAGGTAGTTGTTAAAGATCCCATGGCACTTATTGAAAAGAGTAGGGGAAATTTTTATTGACAAAGAAACTACAAAACCAAAAAAAATTGTCAAAAATAAATACAAAAGACTCATGTAACAGGAAAACCAGAATCAGTCACTCATGGTAAGCATTTCCATAAAGCAAACAATGATCCAGATGACAAACTTCTTAGTTCAAAAAAATAAACATCTTTTAAATCCTGTTCAATACTTTGGACCACCAGTAGGTGGGACATATCTTTTTGCTGCAAGGTGAAAAGACAGCGAGCAGTCCATAAATGCCATATAATGATGGTAAACAATAAGTTTAGGGTGTCAATATTCCACTTTTCCAGGTCGCTGGAAACCTACCATATAATAACATCTCATAAGTAACAGAAGCAAATAAAGGTTCCTTCCATCTGTTCGCTAAAAATAATCAAAAAACAGTGCTATAGGAACAAAGAAAAGACAGGTGTTGTATTGTTTCATCCTGATTTACACATAAAAGTCTGGAACGCAATCTTTCATTCAGCTGTTTATGTTTATGATTTGCCTTAATATTGATCCGTTCATGACAACTAAGCCAATGTAGATCCCACATCTTCTGGGGATGCGAGGATTCCTTAACAGTGTGTATAAAGCAGGTAAGGAATTAGGGGGACATTTGGGAAAAATTGCAAGGTCTGCACAAGTGGTATCTATCAAAAAATTATAAATGGCTTTCCTATTTTGAATCATAATCATATGGCTAGTAATCTTCCATTGTTTTAAATGACAAAAGGTATCGCGAAGATAAGAAGAGGTAGAAGATACATGTTTAACCTATCTCAAAGTGTTAAGGTCCCAAAGATGAAACCAGGGTTGACAGGATTGAAAAAATAAAATTCCCATCCCACATCATAATTAACTAAAAGTGGTTTAAGATTAGTCACAAAAATAAACTATTATAAAAAATAGTTGTGTATCATATTAAGACCACCTTCCTTGAAAAGGTAAGCAGGTAATGGAACGCTTAATGGGATTCAGGCGGCTGCCCCATAAGGCCTGAAAAAATATACTCAGAAGTTTGGTTTCCAAAACACGGGGAGGGGGAAAAACATAAGCCAAAACCAAAAAAATCAGGAGCAAGTGAGACTTTATCAAGTAAACCCTCTTTTTTTTACTGAGTTTCCAGGTGTTCCAAAAAGAAACTTTGGCCTGCACTAGGTCCAGTTTGGGAGTCCAACTGACAGTGTCTAAAGGACCTGAGCCAAACAGAATGCCCAAAATCTTAATAGGGGTGTCACAAAGTGCAATACTGGAAACTATTACATCATTCGACTGCTGAGATCCAAGCCATTGACCGACACATTTCTCCAAGTTCAGGGATGCTCCTGAAACAAGACCAAAGGACTTACAGAGATGGAGAGATGCGTCTGCTGAAGGAACATCAGCTACTATTAAACTCATATCATCAGCATAGGCTAAAACAGAAAGTGGTAAGGAACAAATAGGCCTAACATTGTGTGCCGTATTAGTGGGGCGAAGTAAGGGATCCAAAAAAAAGATATACAAAAGGGGACTGAGTGGGCAACCTTGTCTAACACCTCTCTTTAAAGGTATCAAAGGACACTTCCAGTCATTAACAAGAGGGATAGAAGTGGCTGTAGAATATAATAAGCGTAACCAGGAGAGAGTAGTCACAGGAACCCTATGATGTCTCAAAACCTGCCATAAAAATTCATGACTCACTAAATCAAACGCCTGTCTTTGATCCAATGAATACAGGAGGCCTGTTAACCTATTTGAATTGCCATGTTCCACCAATTCCCATAATAAAAGGACATGATTATGTATACTTCTGCCTGGAACATTACTAGATTGAGCTTCCTAAATAACAAGAGGGGCCAGCTTACCTGAGCGGAGCAATCATTTTAGTTAAAATTTTAAAGTCTGTATTCAATAGGCTAAGAGGCCTCCAATTAGTCAATAATTTTCTGTCTCCTTTCTTGTGGATATAGAAGGTACTACCCATATTAAATTCTAATGGCAAAGTATCAGGTTTTAAAAGGAAGTTATAAACTGCAGCCAATTCCATGCTCAACTCAATATTAAGCAATTTATAAAGCTCATTCGGAAGGCCATCCAAGCCTGGAGATACTCCAGATCGCTGAGTTTTGGTGACCTCAACTACTTCTAGAGCCTGAATATCACAAGCAAGCATATCAGATACTGATTGTTGCACATCAGGAACAGAAATGGGATAAGGAAGGTCAATATATCATTTAGACATATAGAGAATGGAATGAATAAGTTTTGAGTGTACTCGGCCACATAATTTTGGATAAACCTAGAATCAGTAATTGTATGACTGGCTTCAGTCACAATAGTATCAATGGTTCTCCCCATAATCTGTTTAGAAAAATGCAAATGGGCAGATCACATCATAGGCACCTTTTACACTAAAACATTGAGGTTGCATTGAAGCATATTTTCTGGAGTGATAGTCCATTAAAGATATTTTCAGGGTACTAATTTGTGAAGAAAAATCCTGGCCAGTGGTATACGAAAGGGTAAGGAGTTTTTGCAGCTGATGTCATGTCCTATGGTATGTGAAATAACAATCTTCATGATGGGTTTTGCTAAAGGATTTCAGTAATTTCGTCAAATCCCTCTTCGTATCTAACCACCACCACCAAAGATCATCGTAAAGAAAAAACACAGATTTTCTGTTTTGAAAAAAGGATTTAAGAAGTGTTAACAACAGAGAATTCTCCAATAAGGAAACATTAAATTTCCAAGTGCCAGGACCAAAAGTAGCATCATTCTTAGGACCAAGGAAAATGGTAAGCAAATCATGATCTGAAAATTCAGCCACTTGTACTTCAGTAGCGGAGGTTTGTAAAAGGAGGACAAAAAAAATCTATCCGGGTAGCTAAGAGCCTTTATGAAAGGTAAGGGTATGTGTCTGGGTTAGAAAGATAAGCATCCTTCGGTTTTGCAGAAAATAAAAGATTTTTGAGAAAAGTGGTATCACAAAATAATTTTGTGGTTTTTGAGACCGAGGACCTGTCCTTAGTGGACAATCCCCAATTGAAATCACCACCAAAAATGACGTGCATAGAGGTGTAAAGATAGGGTCGAACCACTTTCAAGAGTTCAATCCTAAGCGACTTGGTTTGTGGGGCATAAATATTGATAATCTGAAAAGGGATAGAAAGGAACCTAAAATATATCAATAATACTCTGCCAGGGCATAAATCTAAAATCTTAATAATAGAGAAGTTAGGAAGATGAAACAAAATACCCACCCCAGAACATGTCTCCTGTCCAAATGACCAATATGAGGGGCCTAAATGCCAGGATTTTTGGCCCCTAGAAATTTCAGGCAAAGAATGGAATCTAACATCTTGTAGAAGTATGAGACCGGCAGTAAGGCAAGACAAAAACGAAAAAACTGAATCCCTCTTATGTTGTTTTTTTATACTGTTAACATTAACAGTATGTATTGCAAAAGAAGTAGACATACGCACAGCAATCACCTCTGTCTACCCTTCCTCGAGGTACATTCTTTATGTTTTGTCTTGGCCTTGGCTTTCCTTTTTTGGGACCCCACATTGTTGATAGGGACTTCAGTATCTGTAGTAAGTTCAGGGTGAGAGGACTGGACAGAAGAAGAGTCAGAGTCTGTGTTTTCAGAAGTATGTCACAGCAATTCATATTTATTCATCAAAGGGAGAGTCTCTACCCTCTGAGCCTTAGAGGAAGGTGAATCAAACTTTCTTGAACCCCTTGTAGTTCTAGAAGGTGTAGTAAAAGGTTCAGAAGGGGAAGGTTCCATTGTTTTTAATGGAGCAGGGGGGTCCCATAGAAGAGCCACCTGAAGTAGAACAGCTAGGAAGAACTGGGGAAGAAGGAGGGTGGGGAGGTAGAGGAAAAGTAACAGGTTGTGGGACAAGCTCAGTCAAATCCTCCCTGCAGGTACTACAGTAGCAGTGGAAACAACACTATGTGATTCAGCTAAAGTAGTGGGGGGCAACTGTAGAAGTAAAGAAGAGGACCCTTAATGTTAGAGCATTGGGCCACTGTAATAATAAGCCGTTGCTCCTCTCCATCAGCTAAAGTCAGAGAATTATGGGCAGCCCAGGAACATTGCTGAAAAGCATGCCCCAGGTCTTCACATAAAACACAGAGAGGTTCTTCAGTACACTGTGAGCCTGCATGACCAAGACCACCACAAACAGTACATTTAATAGTGCCACAAATGCTGCTCAGATGGGAGGTGGAACCGCACTTATAACAGGCTTTAGGTTGTCCAGAATAGAACAAAACTCCCCTATCCCTGCCTAACAGAAAACTATTGGGTAGGTGTCGAATACCAGTAACAGTAGTCCGGAGCATAACCCTAACCTTCCACCCTCCCGTCCACAAATTTTCAGAATCAAAAATGGCTTCAGGGTCAGAGAGTACTGTACATCTTTGTTTCAGCCAAACTGTAATATCGTTCAAACTAACACCTTCATTTCTAAACAGAATAGTGACAGTCTTTTGTGCTGGTTTCGTTAAAGAAATTGCACAGAAGGGTGACCATAAAGGGATATTTTTCAACAGGTGAAATTGGGACCAAAATTTCTCTAAACCTTTTAAGGTTTTAAACCTATATCAAAATGGGACTCATTAGAAACGTATTAATGAGTGGATATCATAAGCAGCAAATTTCATGGAGTCTTTAAGCAAAGTGCGCCCAACAAAAACCCTATCAGGCATTTCAGGTAAACCTCCCCAAATACTGTACTCTGACAGCATTGTGTCTCTTAGCCTGTTGGGTGGGAACAGAAAAACAAGATGCCTTCATTTTGGTAGATGTAGAAGTAAGAGAAGTCGGTCATTCAGTCCGTTGAGGTTGTAGACCAGGGCCCTGGGGTGGTAAACTTCGGTGAAGAGGGTCAGAGTCCAAAAATGGAGCTGCAGGAGAAGCGGAAACCGGTAAATTGAGAATTGGATTCTGTGTTAAGTGCAAAGCAGGCATAAGCGTGATGTCCAACTGGTCTTGCACAAGAGAAACAGCTGGGGCATCTGCAGGGATGATCCTAATGGGGGAAGGACCGGAGCGCCAGGTACCAACAACTGGATCCCTCTCCCACCCTTCCACAACAAGAGCAGAGTCAACTGACCAGTCTCCCTGAGGAATAACCTCTGCAGGGGGCAAGTCAGATGCAGAGGTTCATGGAAGAAGATCGGGGGAAACAGCAAGGTTTCCAGGAGAAGTTTCAGCAGCAGGAGCAGAAGAAAGCGTCGAGCAGACCGCATTGGAATGTGGAAATGTCAAAGCTGTCTTCCGGCGTCTGACGCAGTGGCCTGCAACAGTGAGTCAGAATCAGTAGGCAGCTGCAAAGCTGAGTTCTTAAGTGCTAAAAGCTCCTGTTTCTTTGTAAGATAGCGTGTTCCCTCAAGTGATAGCAAAGCGTCCACATCTGTAGGTCGTAAACATTCAATATTACGTAGAGACTCTTTAGCAGATGCTAGCTGTTGCAGTATAGGAACAGACTGGGAAGAAACAATTGTTTGCTTACTTTGATCCATCGAGGTTTCTGAGGAAGGAAACAAATTGGGAGATGCATGCAACTTTGATCCATTAGAAGAAGCTTGAGGAAGAATCGATGAGGTCTCTGGCAATCCAGAGACAGGAGGAGACCAACCCCTGCCTCCAACACCTCCATGTCCTCCACAGCAAGTCCAGAGGCAGCCATCTTGGCTGAAAGCCAGGATGTAAGGGAACCTCCTACAAAGCAGGGGAATTTCCCCGGTGTCCTGGCCAAATTTCCCTCATTCATTAAAAATACCACCAACAGCTTAATCTGGTTCAAGGTCAGTTGACAGTCATCTACCCCTCCCGGGTCATGCCTGAAAATAGGCAGGATTTGTCTAGTGCACTTACCTAGTCAACAAAAATAAATAAATAAATAAATTGTTCCATCCCATATCAGACATGAATTGGTTTATGTAACTTTTCCAACCCCATACAAGTAAAATAAGGAATAAAGACAAGCGATGAAAAGACTGAACTCATTAAGCATGTTGTCAGTCCCAAAGTTCTTCCCACCCCCACACATGCTGATGAGAAACGTTGAAAAAATAGAGTTATTTTAACCAGTGCAACCAAACCATGTCTGCCTTGGCTTACCACTGTCCTTCTGAAACTGAGACGGAGGGTGTATGTTAGAATACTTCAGTGTAAGACACACAACCCATGCACTGTGAGCAGAGCCTCATCTCTCCAGTTCAACACAGGTCAAAATTGGACACTGATGGCCCAGGCGATCCTCCCCTGGATTGTTCCTTTGGAGGTGGGGTGGCTTCAAAGAGTTGTGGGCAGCCCCATTTGCAGTCTTTAGAAATTTGGTGCCAGGCTAATGTAACCTGCAGGGCCTCCGAGGTAGGGTCCAGTGCAGAGAATAACTCTGGGGGTATACCAAGTTTCCCGAGCAGGGGTTTTATCTTGGCCGAAGTACAGAAAAAATGCACCCCATCTGCCATGTTTATCGTGAACAAAGCCAGGAAAGTATCTGCATCTTAATCTCTTTTGTTGTTAGGTACTTTTGAATAGCCAGCAAAGCACGCCATTTATGTAGGGTTAGGGGAAGTGTCATCATACTCAAAAAAAGAGCCTAGTGTCCCCAAATAATACCTCTTCCTTATTCCATGCCCATTGTAAACGCTGGTTTTTGTTCTGTAGTCCAGGAACTTGAGAATCACAGTGAGGCATGCTTTTGGAGTACATGGCCAAGCTCCCAGGGCTCTGTGGGCTCTCACAATATTAAGGAGCTCCTTGACAGGCCACAATAACACTTCCTATAAGGATTCCATGCAGCCAGCCCAGTAGTGTGGAGGGCTGAGGCACTGGGCACCTTACCTCTTGCCACGCTAGCGACCTGAGTTCAGGAACAAGCTTGGGTTGCCGGGGTGGTCTGAGGTGGGGGAGGATCTAGCATCAGAAGGACTTCTCTCCTCTCCCAGAGTGGAGAAGTCTATTTGCCTATCCCTAGACTGCCACCAGGTGGAGACCTGCTGGCAGTGTAGCGAAGGCACCAAAGTAGAGAGGTGCCGCTAGTGCCTGATGCATGAGTGCCTCCATGTGCATGCATACATATGCGCACTGCAGTAGGGACAGGAACCAGAAAATTTAAAAAGTGATGGCAGGAGTTTCATGCTGCTACAGGGGGACTCCAGGTCCGATCTGGATTATGAATTGGGGGAAGGATGTCCATTCCTCATTTGGACCCCACCACAGAGGGAAAAGCTGTAGAAGAAAAATTCAAAGGCAAGGTGAGTCCTAAGGAAGTAGTTGCTGACTGGAGGAGGTGTAGGCAGGGCTGACCAGCTGGCCCAGCCATCAGGGTACAGAAAAACCTCTAAGGAAAAAGAAGGACTCTAGGAAGGGCCCCATCTCAACAGTCTCCATACCCTCAAGCAATCCATAGATTCTGATGTCGTTGTGCCAGGAGTGGAGTTCCAGATCATCTAACTTCTCAGCCCCCACTCCCAGCAATATAAAAATCGGAGTGCTGTGTCATGCTGGTCAGTAACAGTCATTGCCTCTGTGAGTCCCTCCTCGAGGCCCAAGGTGCACTGCTTCGCCTCACCTAGGTACTTTGATGTTTCCCCAGTCGCCTTCTCTATGCAATCCATTGAGGAACCCAGTTTTTTAGTTCATAATAAGTCGGTGGGACATGATGGTAAATTGCTCATCTCCTTCATCCTTGCTCACAAGGCTGACTTCCTCCAATGTCACAGAGGTGAAGCAGCTATGACAGTGGGTGTTGTGACCTTTCATAGAGCTTGGCGGCTTAGCAGAGTCCATTGTAGGTCTTTCAACTTTGATTTGTTAGGTATTACAGTGAGAAGAATTCCCTCAGGGTTTGTCCCTCGAGAACTGGAAGATTAGGATGGATTTCAATGGTCCGAGGTGGGGAAGGATCTGGTTTTAATCACTGAGGAGGAGAGCTGGCTCACCTTATAACCACATCAGGGGAGGGTAGAACAGCAAGTCAGCTCTGTTTTTTTTTTTTTACTTTTATTGTGTGTCTCTGGCATTTGTACTTGTGTCTCTGTCCATGGTATTTGTATTTGAGTATCTCTCTCTCTGGTGTTTGTTTCTGTGTCTCCATCTCTAGTATTTGTATTTGTGTCTCTCGTATTTGTAATTACTGTATGTCTCTAGTATTTGCATTTCTGTGTCTTTGGTATTTTTATTTGTACTTGTGTCTTTGTCTCTGATATTTATATTTTGTAATTTTATTCATGTCTCTGGTATTTATGTTTCTGTCGCTAGTATTTGTATGTCTGCCTCTGGTGTGTATCTGGCATTTGTAATCTCTGTCTCTGATATTTGTGTTTCTGATATTTGCATTTGTGTCTCTGATATTTCTGTTTGTGCATCTGGTATGCATATTTGCTTCTCTGGAATTTGTATTTGTTTCTCTGGTATCTGTATTTGTGTCTCTGTAATTGTGTTTGCATTTGTGTCTCTGGCTCGGATATTTGTATGTGTGTCTTTGGTATGTGTATTTGGGTCTCACTGGTATCTGTAAGTGTGTCTCTGATATTTGTGTTTGTGTGTCTCTGGTATTTGTATCTCTAGTGGTGGTATTGGTACTTGTATTTGTACCTGTACTTGTAAATGTATTTCTGTCTCTGCAATTTGTATTTGTGTCTCTGGTATTTGTGTTTGCATTTATACCTCTGTCTCTGGTATTTGTATGTATGTCTCTGGGGTGGCTCCTATAAATGTATTTGTGTCTCTGTCTCTGATACTTGTATTTGTGTCTCTGGTATCTGTATTTGCAGTTGCATGTGTGTCTCTGGTATTAGTGTTTGCATTCATATCTCTGTCTCTGGTATTTGTATTTGTATGTATGTCTCTTGGGTGGCTCCTATATACTGTATGTATTTGTGTCTCTGTCTCTGATATTTGTATTTGTATCTCTGGTATTTCTATCTTTGGTATTTGTGTTTGTGTCTCTGCAATTGTATTTGTGCTCTGTCTCTGGTATTTGTGTCTCTGGTATTTTTGTGTGTCTTAATTTCTCTCTGGTATTTGTAATTGTGTCTAGGCTGTTTGTATTTGTGTGTGTCTCTGGTATCCATACTCATGTCTCCGATACTTGTAGTTGTATTTTTTTTTCCAATTGTTTAACCAATTGGCAAGCTCCATTGAAACGGTTCCCGTCACTGACGTCAGCTAGACCACAAAAAGATGGCCTAGCAAGCGTCACGTGCCCCAAAGGGTAGAAATCCCTTTAGACTGTTACCAATCCAGTACGCTACATCTTTGGCACACCTGGAGCTTGCAGCAATCTCGGGCATTTGCATATCCAACCCGCTGTCTCTGGTAATTCCATTTGTGTGGCAATCTTGCGCATTTGAAGATCCAGTCTTCTGTTTCTGGTATTTGTTTTTGTATCTCTGGCATTTGTACTCGTGTCTCTAGTATGTGTGTCTCTGTCTCTGGTTTTTGTATTTGTGTCTCTGGTATTTGTATATGTGTCTCTGTCTGGCACTGGTACTGTATTTGCAGTTGTATTTTTCACTCTGGTATGTGTATTTGTAGCTGTGTTTGTGTCTGGTATGTAGCTTTCTTTGTGTCTCTGGTATTTGTATTTGTGTGTCTCTCTGGTCATTATATGAACATAAGAAAAAGCAAGCAGAAGAAGGCCATTTGGTCTATCAAGTCTGCTTGTGTTGCAAGGTCCACAGCTTGAGCTACTGTCCCTGCCCCCTCTGCCCACTCCTCCCATCCTCCCTACCCATGATCCTTACCTTCCCCCATACCTGTCCCAGCCTCTCTTGAAGCTGCCCACTGTCTTCAACGAGATTACCTCTTCTGGCAGTGCATTCCAAGTGTCCACCACCTTCTCTGTGAAGAATGCTTCCTGACCTCCCTCCTAAACCTCCCACCATCCAGCTTAAGACTGTGCTCCCTCATGTTATGGTTGCCACTTAGCTTAAATAGACTCTCCTTATCAACCTTATTTATCCTTTTCAAGTACTTGAAGGTCCAAATCATGTCCTCTCTCTCTCTCTCTCTCCTGTCTTCAAGGGAGTAAATGTTCAGTGCCCTCAACCTCTCCTCGTATGCCTTACCCTGCTGACCAGCTATCATCTTTGCAGCCCTCCTCTGTACCTTCTCCTGCAGGTTAATGTCCTTTTTGAGATGTGGGCACCAGTACTGAACTCCATACTCTAGATGCGGCCTTACCAGTGACCTGTACAAGGGCAGCATAACCTCCTGTCTCCTACTACTGATCCCCCTAGATGTGCATCCCAGCATCTTGTTTGTCTTTGCTGCTGTTTTCTTGCACTGCGTGGAGTGCTTCAGGTCAATAGTGATCATCACTTCCAGATCCTTCTCCTCCTCTGATGCAGATACTCGGACTCCACCTAGGTAGTACTCTGTCCTAGGATTCTTGGCTCCAATATGCATACTTTGCATTTCTTGGCATTGAAGCCAAGCTGCCAGATCCTGGACCACCTCCCTATTTTCCAGAGCTTCCTGTAGGTACTGTATCCCTTCAGCTGTGTCCACTCTCCCACAGAGCTTGATGTCATCCACCAATAGGCACATTTTGCCCTTAATGCCATCTCCAGTGTCATTGATGAAGACATTGAACAACACTGGCCCCAGCACCGAGCCCTGCGGGATGGTATCAAATCATTTGCTTCTGGATCTAGCCAACCTTAGGTAATTTTCCCTATCCACCTCTATCTTAGTCTTCCTGAATTTTTTATAGGCCAACCTCTTTTCCCTTACTGCCTGGGAAACCCCAGAACTGAACTAGCTGGGCACTTTGGCCCTTGCGTTCTTACCCCTGAGCCTAATGCACTCATCTATAGCAACCAGTATTCCTTCCTTAATGATGGACCACCTTTGGTCCACCCCCATATCTGCCCTGATGCCCACCATTGTATTTGTGTCCCTGGTATTTGTACTTGTATGTCTCTGGTCATTGCTATTGTGTTTCTGGTATTTGTGTGTCTCTCTAGTCATTGTATTTGTGTCACTGGTATTCGTACTTGTGCATCTCTGGTTTTTGTATTTTTTTTTTATTTTTTATTTTTTTATTTATTTAACAAATCAGAAAGACCTTTGCACCAAGGGCTCTTTTACAGAGGTTCCACATCAAGTCACAAGAACAGCAAATTACAATGGTTTGGGCTGGCAGTATAGCCTGGAGGTTAGAGGAACGAGGTGTGAAGGAGCTTGATACATCCAGCAGACAAGACCTGAGTTTGGTTCTCACAACCTCCACTTGCATACTGTGTGACTCTGAGCAAGTCACTTAACCGCCCAGTGCTCCCAGGTTGCCCCTGAAAACAGGAACTTGTGCCTAGTGGGCCTTACCCGGTTACCAAAGACTAAAATTAAATTAAATTAAAATTAAGTAGTACAACATGAGGAAAGTAATTACATAAACAAAATAACAATATGGCAAGATGAATTTTGTGTTAAGTGCAGCCAGTGGCCTTGTCTGATGAGGGGGTGAAAGGGCTTACAAGAAGAGAAAGTACAGGGGTGAATTGGGGGGTGGAAGGAGCAAAATAAGAGCAAGGAGGGAGATTCCACAATTAAGCTTATGCAGGAGAGACCCACGGGGCGGGGGGTAGAGGGAGAGAACAAGGTGAGGAAACAGAGGAGAGAGAGGGAGTGGGAGTGGAGGTAAAGGGGAATGAGGTGGGATGAAAAGAGGCAGGAATGGGAAAGGGATAAGGGAGGAAGTGCTGTGAGTGGAATAGCGCAGCAACAGCATAGGGCTATACAGGGGCAAATGATAAAAGAGGGAGGTCCCAGTGCATTTCGCTGTCAGCAGAGATTAGGTATAGCAGTCGCAAGATGCTCTGGAATCTAGGAACTGATGCAGCTTCCGCTTAAATGGTCCCAAGGTTGCAGTCGTCACAATCTCAGGAGGAAGGGAATTAAATAAATTAGTAGCTCTAACTGTAATAAATTGCTGTCAGAGCGAGGTTTGACAGCGAGGGCGTAAAGTTTGAATCACAGAACTTCATGTGCTCCAAGTGCCCTGGAAGGGACTGAAAAGCTGAAGGGAGCCTGGTGGTAGGAGACCAAGATTTGCCTTCTTAGCCAGAAGGCAAGCTTGATATTTATTGCAAGCCTGGAGTTGAAGCCAGCTTGCTTGTTCGTAAAGGTTACAAGTGTGAGTACGATACGCTGCACCAGTCTTAGATGGCATGCCTTATTCAGAGCTGTGGTGAGCCGATGTAGGGTTGTGTCTGCAGTGGAACCATAAAATGACCAAACCATAGTCAATAATAGACACAATTGAACTTTGGATAGCCAATCTGAGGGCTTCGTAGTAAGGCAGTGTTTATGCCTGTGTTGAAGGCCTAGGTGAATGTTAACTACCTAGCAACATTCTCAACATGATTGGAGTAGGAGACTGTACTATCCAGAGTAACTCCTAGGTATTTAAAAGATTGAGTCTAATCAAGGATAACACCTGCACTGTTTTTAATCACCAATTGTTTGGCTTTGTGCTGTTGTGGGTACCATGGAAGAGCATGACCTTAGTTTTTGCAGTTAAGCACCAACTTATGAGAGATGAACCAGGACTCGGCTTCAGTAAAACTTTCCTGAAGTTGGGCCTGAAGGAGGGTAGGGTCAGCAGTCTTTGAGAAAATTACCACATCATCTGCGTAGAGGAGTACTGGTTCGGAACAGGATGCCGGAAGATTATTGAGGAAGGTGCTAAATAGAAGGGGTCCCAGTATCAATCCCTGAGGAACCCCAGAGCAGACAGGCAGTTTAGCAGAAAGGGCAGACCCTATTCTCATTTTCTGTGTGTGGTTTGCTAGATTGCTGGTGAACCACTTTAGGGCTTCTGAAGATATACCAAGCCCAACAGGTTGATGTATCAGCAAATGGTGATTGACCATGTCAAATGCTTTGGACAGGTCAATAAAGGTTGCACCAACAAGTTGACCCTGATCAAGAGTATGGTGAATGAAACCTGTGAATTCCAGTAGGGCTGTAGATGTGCTGTGCCCTTTCCGAAAACCATGTTGTTGGACACATTGTAGGTTGTATTTTCCAGGTACTCCACAAACTAGTCAGTAACAATCCTTTCAAGTGCTTTGGACAGCAGGGGAAGAATAGATATTGGCTTATAATTCCCAGGTAGTAATCTGTCCTCACTCTTAAAAACTGGTGTAACCAGAGTAGATTTCCAGATCTGGGGGAATTTTGAAAGTATGGGGAGCGACTAAGAAGCTTGGTGAAGGGGGATAGGACTTCATCTAGAGTTAGGGTAGGATGTTTTAGGTTGAGGGAATCACTGCTTGTCCTAGTTCCTCCTAGAATTTTATGTAGGTATGTCTCGGTCTCATTTTCTGAGATAGCTCCGAAGTAGAAACATGGGTGGGTAGAGGCCTCTTGTGATTTGGTGGACGTAGGAGCTGTACTTGGTGGTTCAAAGAAATTTGTGGGCAGAGTTTGGCTAAGATCTGTGAAGGATGAATTAAATGTGTTGGCAATTAACACAGGGTCATGGGTGATAGACCCATCAACATTTAATATAGTTGGAGCCTGTTTAGATGCTTACCCAGTGATTTCTGAGAGGTTTTCCCAGAATGTTTTCCCATCGGCCCAGGTCTTGGCAAGGATGTCCTTATAGTAACGCACTTTGTGCTCACGGATAGCCTTAGTACATGCATTCCTGGCAATCTTATAGGACTGTATGTCAGGTTGACCGCCAGAGGTCCTGTCCCTATGCCAGAGGTGGTCACGATCTTTCATTTGAGACAGAAGGTTAAAGAGATCCAGGGGTTATCAAGTCCCCATATCCTACATGTCCTAAAAGAGGCGTGGATGTCACAGGCTTTATTGAAATGTTCAATGAAGTATTGTAGAGCTGAGTCAATATCAGGTGTGGTTTCAATGTAAGACCATTCTTGTTGTCGGAGGAGAGGCTTTGGTGGCTGCAGATGGCCACAGAAGAGCACTCTACTTGTGATTGATCTGGCAGGGGGCTTGATAAATTTGTTAGACCAATAACACTTGGTAGGAGAGTGATCACTGATAGTGTCAGGCAATACTTCAGAATGGGAAATACTTCTCTGGAATTTGTATTTGTGTGTCTCTCTTGTCATTTGTGTCTCTGGTATTTGTATTTGTATTTGTGTGTCTCAGGTTGTTGTATTTGTGTCTCTGGTATTTGTATTTGTTTGCACGTCATGCTTACTAAAATATATATTTTTATATGATAGACTTGTTTCTGGTGCTAATGATGGCACAAGACCAAGAGCCTTGAGAATATCAATGTAACCTCCTGCAAATGGGGGTTCCCAAAAAGTCTTCCAGGAGCTTGCTTGAATGCTCCAAGCCTGAATGGTGCTTGGCGTTTAAGCCGTTTATCTGTGAGTGCTTTCAGAGCCTCTGGTACTGTCTCTTTAACAGCTGTCTGCTTGCAGACATAATTAATCGTATGGGGGACTGTGTGTTTTCCTGCTTGAGTCCCACAGCTACTGCCATCGCTCCATTTCTGCCATTGCTAAGTGGGCAGAAGGAGCACTCTTCAAAGATGTAATTGTTTGCTTGTAACCTGTTAGAGTAATAATGAAAATGCAGTTTGATTTAACCTGCTTTCTTGTAGCAAGGACAGTGCAGAGTAGCTCCCTCATGTTGGTTCTGAACTGCTGAATTGGATCAATCATGGTGGGGATCCTTTAAAAAGGAGCCTTCTCCGGGTGAATCAGAACTTGGACTCTCCTCTGGAGCCTGCTGTAAGGGGATTTTAAGGGCAGTGACTCTGGGAAATGTAGTTTTGACTTCGTCACCTTTTTTCCACCAACAGGGGGAGTTTACTGTGAGTGACAGCCAAACCAGCCAACTGAACTGGGAGGAACTCAAAGGAAATGTCCGGCTCTGTCTACTGGAAAGAGAAGATCAGTTTTGGCAGTGAAGGGACCAGGAGCCCTGTGCTTCTTCGGTGTAAAGTTTTAGCGCGGGTAAGCGCATGTAAGGCCCTGAGTTTTCGGACTGCATCCTGTGCAAGCACCCGTTCAGACTGAATCTGACCTGTAGGAGAAGAAAGGAGATCTGAAGAGTAGAAACCAGGCTCACCCTGTAGAAGACTGGAGAAATTGTTGAATTGCGCTCGGTCTGTCAGGAACTGAATTTCCTGTGTCTTCTCCCGGTTATCGTGCAGTAATTGCAGTCAGGATTGAGAAGCAGCCTGCCTGGTATAGTACTTTCCTTTTATGTGTGCAGTGCTTGTGGGGAATCGTGTTTCACATCCCCAGCACAGTGTATTGAGTGCATGAAGCTGGAAGTAAACCCCAGCTTAATCCAGACTACATCTATTTGCTCTAAACTGCAGTGGGGTCCAGTCACAAGGACCTTGTCCACATGGTCTGCTCCTCCTGGCAATCCAGGACAATCTGCCTTCCATCCAGTTCTCAGCATTGAGTTTGTGAGTACAAAGCAGGGTAGCTCCCTGCCATCTGTGCACCGAATTGCAAGTGTGTCATCTAATTGTTGCTTTTTCATTTCTTTACGAACTGAGCCATCTGGCTCCGGATTACAATTGGGTATTGTGCAAGTGTTTTTTCCATCACAGGGCCCCAACCAGCTGCACCGATCCTGGCTAGCCCCCCCATCCTGGATACCCAGTGAAAGTGACAATTTGGTACTCTGAATATGCGCACAGTACTGTGATTATTAATGTGTTTAACCTAATTAACCTGATTTCCCCCTTCCTTGTTACAGCTCCTTAAATAAATCAGATTTGTTGGTTTCAGCAAAGTTACACTGGCTGAGGTATTCGTTTATGTTAAAAGTATTGTACTGTGGTTTTTGCACTGTATCATCTTGTTTTACAGGGGGTCCGCAAAGTCCAGTCGAAAGAGCCAGTCCTGGGGGTAAGTGTACATTGTGAAGATATTCCTAATGCATTGTGTGGGCCACTAGTGGGAAGAAAGGGGGGTTACAGTGTCCCAGAGGGCTGTGACCAAGTTAGTTTAACTACTGCAAACCCTGACCTCTGGGTGGAGGCACCCGCCATTGGACCTAGGTCCCTCAACCTGTTAGTAGTTAAGCAGGCAGGGGTAGTAGCCCTTGGGATAGTGCCACCTGGGGTTACATCATTAAAGTACAGTAGGTAGATTTAGCAATAAAATATGCATTCACTGAATGAGCAGCAGTAATCATATATGTGTCTGCCAGTGAGCCATAGCTCAGGTTTAATGTTACTTTATGCGGTCCAACACAAATACAAATATTTCAGAATGCTACATGTATTTGTTTAAAGGGCATTTTTTTTGTGTATTTGTCCAGAATATGATTTATTGCACAGCCCTACTATGTTATGTTACATAGGTAGGGCACTATCTATCAAGCACAACTGGAGACCTTTACTAGTGAGATACAGACTGTAAGGTGACCAATCAGAATCCAGCTTTCACAGAAATCTTTAAAAGTCAGCATATGAGCACCTATGACCTAAATCTTCTGATTGTTACATCTTAAAATTATTTCTTTTTTTAAAGATTTAGTTTTGATCCATTTTCTTTGGCCCCCTTCCTTATTCCTCCCCACCATATGCCAACGCCATAGCGACATTTCGAAACAAAGTACATTACGACAGCAATTTACTGTTGCCGTTGTAATGTACCCTGGGACCCCAGCACTGTTGTCTCTGGGTTTTGCGCCCCTCCCCAAATCAAGTCTGACTCGGAGTTGATAATCCTAATTTACCAGGGTGTGGTGCCGGGGGCAGAGCCCTGTGCATGGGGGATTCAGGGATGAATCCCCCTGAAAAAAACAAAGAGTTTACCCGACGGGCGTATGCTGACTGCGATTTGTGGTCAACATAAATTTATTTATTTTATTTATTTAGTTTTGTTGACCGGGTAAGTGCACTAGACAAATTCTACCTATTTTCAGGCACAACCCGGGGGAGGGGGATACAGATGAATGCCAACTGACCTTGAACCAGATTAAGCTGTTGGTGGTATTTTTAGTGAATGGGGGAAATTTGGCCAGGAAACCAGGAAAACTTCCCTTACTCTTTTCAAGAAGTGCCATGGGATCTTTAACATCCACCTGAACTATCACCAGAACAGGCAGATGGGACCTCGGTTTAACGTCTCACCCAAAAGATGGCACCTCAGGAGTGCAGCACCCCCTCATGCTGCACTACAGCGTCAGTATTGAGATTTAACCCAAGTGCCTGGTGTGGGGATAGAACCCACAGCCTTCTGATCTCCCAGCCTCAGAGGCAAGTTTGCTACCTGCTGAGCCACTGACACTGACAAATACCTTGCTGTAACGTCGGGTTGAGAAATAGTTGTCGCTGTGAGGTCGTAGATCCCTCCCCCACAATCAGGGCTGCATTCTTTGTCCAGTTGAGGATCAGCAAGCAGTTGACTTCTCAGCCGCACCAATGCTGCTCCTTGGTTGGCCAGTTGTGAGTGCGAGAATCTCAGGTGGCACAAACCCTCCCTCCCCGAGAGTCGAGTCACTTCGCAATGGGAAGAGTCCCCAGCCAGCCTCAGTGCTAGATTCTGGAGATTCTTACAGGATCCCTGCTCTTCCCAGTGCTGCCAACACCTGAAATGTTGTTGTTTAACAATGTGCTGTTCTGCCAATTCTGTTTTCATTTCATTCTGATAACCAATATTTCCATCAACCCATGGTGTGTGTTACTCAAGTTGCTCTAATTTGTTTCTGGAGAAAAGCAAGAATGTGATCCATGCAGCAATTACAAGCCAAATATGAATGTCATTCAATAAGCTTTTGTGACTCCGTAATTATCGACCATGTTGTGAAACACAACTCCAGCTTTTACGGAGGTTCGGACTCAGTCGGTGTCAAAGCATCGGTTTGTAACTAAACAATTCCAGCATTGCAGGCATTGCTGCTGGGTGTTTTGGAGCCCAGGTAGTAAATATGGCACACAAGGGTCTGCAGCCCCCCAGTGACTTGCACATGAGAGTTTAAAAAACAGTTCTGGAAGCTGGAAAAGCATTGTGTGGGGGGTAAGAATGGGAGCGGGTTATATAACAATAACTATCATGTATCCTTGTCTAAACAACTGCATTAGTATGGTATTACAATTTACATATATGTGCAGTGTTGTAAATGCTTGTACTCTTGCAACTTCATACCTGTTTATAAGAAGGGTTAGAACATTCTAGGTACGGCTAAAAGACAAACACAAGAGTGTTATTATCTGGCCATAGTTATACTCCAGAATATGTTTGGTTTGGACACCAGGGTTTGCTACAGTAGCACTGTGCTATGTTTGTCTTCTGATACAGAAAAACATTATTCTAATTAAAAATAAAACAAAACACTTTTAAAAACATTTTAAGTAGGCCCCACGTTATAAGTGGAACAGTACACTTCAGAGATATGTAATTATGTTCAGTGATCACACTTTTCTCCTCTGGCACTTGACATAAGTGCCTTGTACCTAACAACACACTTGAGGTGTGCAATTATCGACCATAATTACACACCCTGGTGTGTCTTACTACATAAATATTTCCAACCCCCAGTCACAAATGCAATGAGATTTCTGTAGGTCTCTCTGTTACCTTTAAAGACTCTAAAGGGCAAATAACACTAATAATAATAATGATAATAATAATAATGTGTAATTCACACTAAATAGGAAAGCACTGTTTGTTAGTTGGCAAAATAGTATGCATTTATTTAGCATTTTATATGTGTGTGTGTGTGTGTGTGTGTGTATATATATATATATATATATATATATATATATATATATATATATGTGTGTGTATGTTTTTTTCATATGTATTTCCTTTTTTCTGGACAACCACAGGCAGGTACTTCCACCCCTGCTCTGCTGCCTATGTCTGTTCACCGCTCCCCCCGAGTACTGCTGAGCCCCATGTCCCCCATGGATTTTCCCTATGTAGTGAGGCCAGGAAGGAGAGGGCCATCCTCCCCCCACCCAGGGCTCATCATCCAGACTGGGGCTTCCAGCGATCTAGGAGTGGATCGGGACGCCGGTCAGCAGGCAGGGCATCACTTAGCCTGTGGCTGCCTCCCTTTTCCATCCCTCCCCCTTTGCAGCTGTCAGTGCACATGCATGGAGGCGTATGCGCCATGTAAGCACACTCTGTGCCACCCTAACTCCAGTGCTGCCCCTGCCC
Source organism: Neoceratodus forsteri (assembly GCA_016271365.2). Taxonomy (NCBI): domain Eukaryota; kingdom Metazoa; phylum Chordata; order Ceratodontiformes; family Ceratodontidae; genus Neoceratodus; species Neoceratodus forsteri. The sequence continues at coordinate 882,426,139 of CM028136.1, forward strand.
TTCACCAGGAGGTAGCAAAGGAGCATAACAACTTTCCCTCCCTCCCTCCCTGGGGGAGGAGAGTAGTCCGTTGGATGCTCGATCCTCTCCCTCCCCTGCCAACGCCCTGGCAACCTGAGCTTCTGAGCCCAGGTTGTTGGTGTGGCACATGGTGTTTTGTCCAGTGCCTCAACCCTCAGAGCCACCAGGCCATCGTGCATTAATATATTTTTGACATAATAAGATTCAGCATCTCTATATTTTGATTTCTGGCTGCTATTTTTAAAACAGCTCTTATTACTAGATTTAGAATTAATGATTCAAATCATTAAATATGACCATTAAAAATTTAAAAACCAAAAATGCCGTCCCCCATGGTTATACTTTGACTTTGCATGCTGGATTCATTCTGCAGATGCATAAGGAAAATGCTAGCGCACATTTTTGATGGTAAACAGCACATTGCCACACCATCATGTTTAATTTATTCAAAGTGGGTGTAGCCAGAGAACAATTACTTTTAAAACTTTCAGAAACTCATACCTTTCTGCCCCACCACCTAGAAGTCAGATATGATAGCCCCAAGGTCTCTTTCCTGCTTTATGACGGGGCAGTACAACAACGTAGTCGGCAGGGCCAGTGGGATGCTGGGCTGTATATGTAGGGGAATCATCAGCGGAAGGAGAGCGGTGGTATCATGACTGTATCAATCATTTGTAAGACCCACCTGGAGTACTGTGTCCATTTCGGAGACCACATCTCAGGAAGGATATAGACAGGGTAGAGGCTGTCCAGAGAGAGAGCAACTGAAATGGTGCAGGGGTTGTATCATAAGCTTATCAGGAGAGACTGAGGGATCTCAATTTGTACACCCTGGTAGACAAGAGGAGATGTGGAACATGAGATACCTATAAGACCTGTCCCAGCACTGATCTCCGAGGCACTCCACTAGTTTTTTTTATTTTAGCCTTTGTTAACTGGATGAGACCCACTAGGCACAAGTGCTTGTTTTGACTCAGGAGCTTTGAGCAGGTTAAGTGATTTGCTCAAAGTCACACAGTATGTAAGTTGAGGATGTGGGAATTAAACTCGGTCAGCTGAATGTACCAATCTCATTTACAGCTCATTGCTCTAACCTCTAGGCTATACTGCCAGCCACTCTCCCTTTCTTGGAGGAACTCTGTTTACCACCATCTCTCTCTACCTTTCCCTAATCAATTTCTTACCCATTTTACCACCTTTGGACCCACTCCTAAGCTACCCAGATTACTTACTAGTCTCCTATGTGGAATGGTGTTGAAAACCTTTCTGAAATCTAGATAGGCCATGTCCACCACTCCACCCTGATCTAATTCCATGGTTACCCAGTCAAGAAATATATCAAATTCAGTTGACGGACCTTCCCAGAAATCTATGCTGCCTCAGGTCTTGTAACCCACTGGATTCAAGATATTCCACAATCCTTTCCTTCAGCAGTGATCCCATTAACTTTCTCACCACTGATGTCAGGCTGATTGGCCTATAATTGCCAGCCTTCTCCCTGCTATCTATTCTGCATAGTGGGACTACATCTGCCCTCCTCCAGTCCTCCGGAACCACTTTTGTTTCCAGTGAACTGTTAAATAGCACTGTCAGAGATACTTCCCTGAGCTCCCTCAATACCCTTGGATACACCCACTCTGACCCTATTGCTTTGTCCTTTTTTAGATTAGCAAGTTCCTTCAAGACACTCTCCTCCAAAAAGGGACTAGTGTCACCCCCAAAGCTCCTGTAACTTTTTGTGGCCCCTCCCTTCTGTTTCCTATGGAACACTGAACAGAAGAATTTGTTCAGGATGTTTGCCTTTTCAGGTCCATCTCTGCACAGCCCCTCCCTTTCCCCTTTTAACCTTACAATCCCTCTCCTGGACTTCCTCTTTTCACATACAGATCTAAACAAATTCTGATCAGACTGAACATGGCTGCTGTGCATTAACCTGATGCAAAGTCAGATTTGACTTTTACAGAGGTCCTTCAAAAACGTGATGCTTTAATCAATATGTTCTTCTTTATCTGTTTTTGCTAAAGTGTGCTGTGATACATTTTAGGGGTGAAACTGTGGAGCTGTTTTTCCAGTATGCATAGATTTAAGTGCAACACCACCTGGTTGATCAGTGTTTTGGAGGGCTTGACCTCCAATGGTAAATCATGCGTACATCAATGTGTGAACATTTTTATATTGTATGTGGGGCATTGAGAGAGGCAGATTTTCAATTATGTCTGAGGGAATAGGTTTGTGTTGCTGCTTCTGCAAAGCTGTGGATATCTGATACCTGTGATACTGATGTGAGCGTGAGTGGGCAGGGGGGCAACTTGGTGAGGGGATGGAGGGTGGAAAGACCCGCCAGGAGCCGGGGAGCATAGGAGAGAAAGAGAGACAGAGAAAGGAAGCTCATGAATCAGCTCATGGTCTCATCTCAGAATTTTCTTGGCTACAAGCAGTGTTTCGAGGAGTGAAAGTGAAAGCGGCACCGTGTATTTAGACGTAGAGGGCTGATCCGATCCATTCCAGTGGTCTGGATTTTAATCCCTTTTGAGCATGGGTGAAAATCAGGCCATATGGACCAGACAAGATTGAAAAATCCAGACAGGTCTGCCCGACCACACAGGCTGGACCAATCAAATCCATGCAAGCTTCACCCCAGATCGGCAGGTCCGGCTTTCACCCATACCCTACCGGCAATGCTCTAAGACATATTTTGCTGAAAGAGTCACAGGTTGACCACTAGCTCCATATCACATCAGAAAAAGAACATTTTCAGGGACAGTGGTGGCTCCAGACCCTTTGCCATTATTAAAGATTGTTGGCTCCCCTCAATTAAAGGCACTTGCAACACCATTGTCTCAGTTTCATCCAGACAACTGTGTTTGACCCAGTATGCCAAAAAAGAAAATTATTAAGCTGACTTGATCTTCAACAGAATATCAATTCCAAAGACCCTGCTGCAGCTAAATTATGTCCTCAACCTGGAGTCATCTTTTCAGTTTTTAGCATGAGACAATCCTGGCACAGGGGTATAGATCAGTTAAGCACAGGTATCATCGCTGCTACCACCTAACAAGCAAGGTCAAAACATCACACCACACCAGCGTATCACACAACTCTAAACCTGCAATAGTAAACTGTGTGTAAAGTGTAAATATACAGTCTTACTTAAGAAATAAGCAATGCGGGTGAGCTATACCTACTAAGGCCACCCATAATCTTGGACCTTTCAGTGTGTAGAGCTGTCCTCTGTGTGTGTGTGTGTGTGTGTGTGTGTGTGTGTGTGTGTGTGTGTGTGTGTCTCATGCTCTCGCTTCCATGGCTGCAAATCACAAGTTCTGTTCAGAGCCAACACAGTTGCACAGCCCTGTCAGGTGCTTCTGAATGTTGTGCTCTCTGTAAGAGCAGTTTTCTTGTTGCAACTGCAGTTGCATTTGCTGTGCAGCTTTGAGAACCACTGAATGAATAGTGGAGTAATGTTGTTGTGCTTTCTGACCACAAAGGCAGTCTGAGGAGTGGGCTGAGCAAATTCCTGTATGGCGCGGGCTGCAGATGTCTTTGGCACAGCTGCACTAAAGAAAGAGCTGCAGGCCAGAATTAGCTACCTGGCCCAGCTGCCTCAGTCCACAGGGACCAGCAAGTGAAGAGGTGATGCTGCTCACTGGCTGTGATAAGGAGGCAGTTGCAAACCCAAAGAAAGAAGAAGGTACAGTCCAGCCCTGATCCTGCAGTTGCAGTCTGAACCAGGCTGGAGGTGAAGGAGCATGCAGAGGGAGGCAGCATGGGGCCAAAGATAAGCCTTTGGGAGGGTTACTTCCCCTCACTGAAATCTTAAACCTTGGCATACTCAGCAAGACTTGAAAAACACAAAACATGAAAAACACAAACATAACAGCCTATCTAATACACCTGCATCCTATTCAAGAGATGGCATTATGCAATAGAGCACAGGGTACACATTTGTAATTACTGTATTTCCCCTGGGGTATACCCACAGTTCTCAAAGATATGTAATATGAAGGGAGACTGGAGGATCTCAATGTGTATTCCCTGGAGGAAATGAGAGAGAGGGGGGATATGCTAGAGACTATCAAATATCTCAAGGGTGTAAATAAGGTACAAGAGAGTAGCATCTTTCCAAAAAAAAGTTATTCAAGAGCAAGGGGCCATGATATGAAGATAGAGGGGGGTAGAATTAAGGGTAACATGAGAAAGTATTTTTTCACAGATAGGGTGGTGGATCCATGGAACAGCCTCCTGGCAGAGGTTGTAGGGGCAAAAATGGTAGGGGAATTCAAAAACACATGGGGCAGACATAAAGGAACTCTAGTGATGGAAAAAGATGGTAAGCTGCAGATCATTTAGGATCTGCGGTATATGAAATAGGTAGGAAAAATGGGCAAACTATGTTGGTCAAGCGGTCCTTATCTGCCATCAAATTCTGTTTCTATGTTTCTAAAGATGATCTGGGGGTAGCATGAAGGGGTGGTAACCATGGGTTAGGCAGCAATAGGGTTATTTTATGTACTGTAATTTTGGGAAGGTTGGTGGAGACACAAGGTGACTCATATGTGCACTCCACAGGATTCTTTATTTTTCATTCAGATTGACGAGGTCCAAGATGCTCTACTATAATAACTTGAAAAGGGTCACTGAGGGTTCTGCATCTGCCACAAGAATGGGTTCACATGGTCCTGGTATCTTAATGTCCTCTGGTGGTGCTTCAACAGTGTCCTCCATTGTCCTCCATGATAGGGGCAGGACACATGACCCAAAGTCAGGGGATACAAAGGGTGCTTCAACTGGATTTAAAGTCCTTGGTTGGTAACACTACTTCCTTTCTGTGCAGGTAGGTGCAAGTTCAAGGAGAGTAGAGCTTGTCTGAATCCTGGGATAGAAGGACACACAAATTGATCATCCTCATCAGAGCTGTTGTAGACCACACCAAGTTGTATCTCAGTATTTGCAACTGGTAGTTCAGTCTAAGCTGCAGGGGTCCTCCTTTTCAGTGTCTCATGCCTTCCCAGAGGAACTTTCTCCAGCATCCACTGAGCTTGCTCTCTACCTCCCACTGTGGCACCTCAGCTACTCTTCTCACTCTGACCAATAAAGCCCCCGGATCTGAACCCTCATGGGGAAGGGCCTCCCTATCCTCCCAGGGTGCTCTATCTAGAGTGTAGAGTGCTGGCTGGAGTGACTGGGTGCAGAGAGAGCTGAGCACTCAGCATTGGGAGTGTGGAACAGGAGGTGGTGCCTTTGTCTATCCTCCGGGATGGGGGATTCTGCTTACTGTTTTCCCCTGGAGCTCGGTCGTGCCATGGCATTAGGGCACTGAGTGCCGATGGCCACTGCAGCTCCGCCCCTCACTATTTGCATGGCATCGCAATCCTGGCCATCCTCTGACCACCACCAGAGGCCGATCTTGTGCAGTGCATCTTCAGAGCCCTCCCCGGGGAAGAGAGATCAGTCCTCCAGATGCTCGATCTCTTCCTTCCCCTGCCGACCCCTGGTGGCCTGAGTCCGTTCCCGAACCCGGGTTGCCGGCGTGGCGCAAGGTGTGTCATTCAGTGCCTCAACCCTCAGTGCCACCAGGCCGGTTCTCTGTACAGCATCTTACGTACGGCGTTTCCATTCTTCTAGCCATAGATTGTACACCAGCACAATGATGTATGGTTCTCTAGTGGTCAGCTATTTTGTTTACCTGGGACTCCAAGATTTCTCAGCAGGATTCTGTATCCAGGCAGTTGAGCTTTCTCTCTTACTCATTTATTAAATAAGGTCTTGTTGGTCATATTAGCTTTTCCTTCTGCTTCCTTGGCCATCCTATAGGCTTCAGTTAGTCATCTTAATCTTTTGGCATAGTATAGGTAAGTCTCTGGTAGGGTGCCAAAAGCAGAGATGCTGAAACACAGGTTAACTGACAGTCTGGTATCACATGCAAACATGAGTTAATAGAAGGAGAATGCTGTGGACTCATTTTTGGTGAAGTTATATGTGTGGACCAGAAAAGAATAGTTACTCACCGTAACGGTAGATCTTTGAGAGAATCTCCTCCATTGAGCCGCATCTCTGGAACTGTAAGCTGTTGGCATAAGAACCACTTTGAAATTTTTGCTAGCCAGAGCCGCCCATAATGATGTGCAATGTCGGATCCTATATAATCGTGGCTGGCCCAATTGCTCTTCAGTTCCCCACTGGAGATAAATTCAGAGGGACTCTTACCATGAGGAACCACAAGACCAAGCCAGTGCCAGGCATACAAGGAGAAGCATGGGACTGGAAATAACGTATACATATAAGGTGTACTTCTGGATCCCGCTGACAGGGGAGGACCAGTTGACGGGATATCCATTGTTGTTACTGGGAGTGACAGCAGCAAGCATTTGAATAGTTCAGAGAATGACCCCAGTACAACCTGGGAGTTGACAGCACCCTTTAAAGGGCCCAGGACTACTGATGCGGAAGGGTAGAACCTGACAAGGGGGCTGCCTACCATCCATAGTAGGTACAGCAGAGCCAGAGCCACACTCCAACCCTGGCATCTCATTGACTGCTGGGGAGGCTGTAGTCATTACTGCTGGAGTGGACAAGGACTTACCCCCTTTAATGGAGACCTCAACCTCATTGTCAAAGCAGAAACTTTATCCTTATGCTTGTGCTGATGGCCAATAAAGAAGGACTTTGATGACGACAGCTTATCCTTGTCTTTGTCCTTAGTTCTCCTCATCCGCAGCAACGACAGTGTCACTGAATGCCAGGGAGTACCCTTCCCCAAGGGTGGTCGAGCGAGAGGGAGAAGCTGGTTTGGAGCCTCCAGCCTTGGTAGTTGCTTCCATGGCATTGATAGCTAAGAAGATTTCTAAAGCCTCCTTGTGGCATCTCCTGTGGCCTAGATGATCGCAAAGGCCAAAACAAGCAAACACAAACCATGTGAATGTCATCCTTGTAGATCTTGTAGCCACAGGTACAAAACCAAAATAAAGGTTCTTTCAATGGCTGCATAAAAGGACAACACTGACAGGTTAAAAGCAAAGCAGTTAACAATCATAAAGTTGAAAAAACAGTCTTATTTCTCTGCAGGTCCAAATGATAGGTTACAGTAGGAGAAGGAGCTGAGGAGCAATGGGTCCACCCATGATTTTATAGGTGCTGATGTTACAAGTCATTGTGGATGGCCCCCAGCTGGCAAAAGCTTCCAAGTGGTCTTGACATTGACAGCTTACTGTTCCAAAGGTGCGACTCAATGGAGGAGATATCTTCAATAAAGATCTACACTTGCTGGCTCCATTTAGATTCGTCGGCTGTGTCCAAAGTTCCAAGTATGTTTAAGAGTGTCTGACAAAACCTCTCAGACTGAGGGTCACCTTTGGATGATAGGTATGGCTGAGACTTTCAGTATCCATCAATGCAATTATCTAATGAGGTGACTATCAAGCTCCCTCCTTTGTTCAGATCTGAAGCACTTTGAGGAGCTATAATGCATGAACTATAACAGATTTGGCACTGTTCTTGCTATCGGGTCTTAGGTGGGGGTAGCCCTGTGTATAAGGGGTGCAGTAATAGTAACCACCAAGATGCTGCTGATCCCCTTCTTGTCTAGCTCCAGAGATAGTAAGTCCATGCAGACAAGAGCCAATGGTCCATTGCTCACGATACTAACTAAAGGCATCACCCTTTTTGGCAGAATCTTGCAGGTGATGCACCAGCTACACTCTGCGATGCTTTTCTACTTCCATTGCTAGCCAGCATCAGTAGAATCAGTCTTTGACAAGGTCCAGTGATTTGGCATAGCCCAGAATACCCATATCAGGACACATGGTGAAAATAATGGCACTGCATGTTCTCTATCCACTAAAAGTATTGTAAAATCTGTACATTCGGGGGAAGTTCCACAATTATGGAAAACTGCTCATGTAGTGTCAATCTTTAAAAATAAAAGCTCAAACACTTGCCCTGTAATTAGAGGTCCATTAGTCTAACTTCAATTAGATGTAAATTACTAGAAAGGTTAGTAAAGGATATGATTCTTTCCAAGTCAGAAGTTCTGGACTTGGATCAACATAGGTTTTACAAAGGGAAGGAGTTGCACAACCAGCCTCATTTGTTTTTATGATAAGATAAATTGTGCTCTGGATCAAAATATTCTGTGTGATATCATATACCTTGACTTCAGCAAGACTTTTGATTTGGTGCCACACTGGGTCATAATCACTAAATTGAACAATGCAAAAAAAAAATGAAATATGTTCACTGGATTTCAGAGTTGTTAAATAACAGAACTCAACAGTATTAATCAACGGGCATCTCTCTAACCTAGGTAAAGTCTCCAGCAGGGTATTACAGAGCTCAGTATTAGGCCCCATCATATTTCAAATCTTTATATCTGTTTTAACACATCAGTTAAACTGCTGGTCAGCAAAATATGCTGATAATTCAAAAATCTGTGGACCCTGTGAAACAGCTACACAAGTGAGGTATATCCAGAGTGACCTAGACAGTGTTGGAAAATGGTCAAAAACGGAGAAGGTGTTTTAACTTGGATAAATGTAAGGTTATACACCTATAAAAGAAAAGAAAAGTAAAAATAACATATATAGTCTGTGTGGACTCACTCTAACAACAACTACTAAAGAAAAATATCCTGGAGTTCATATAAATGATCTGGGTTGTACTAGTCAGACAGATGTGGCTATAGCTAGAACTAATAAAATCATTTGGGCTATTAAAAGACGTATTAGTTCAGGGAATAAGAATGTTCTGTTACCCCTCTATGGAGCATGTGCCAGACCCCATCTAGATTATGCTTCTCAACTTTGGTGTCCATATGAAAAAAGAGATATAGCCCGATTAGAAAAAGTGCAGAGAAATTTCACCAAACACATTGCCGAGTTTAAGGATAAGACTTGTCAAGAACATTTGAAACAATTAAACTTAATGCCACATTGAAATTAGGAGACTAAGAGGGACTCTGTATATGTTTGATATTGCTCATCACCCATATTTATTATCAGAACTAGGAATCAGCTTCAAACATGACACAGTATCCACCAGAGGGCATCCATTACAAAGTGTTGGTAAAACATTCAGGACATTAAAAAAAAAAATGTCTTCACCACACATATTGCAAACCCATGGAATGTCCTGACAGTCGAGCTACTCATAAGTAAAAGCAAGTCAGAATTTAACAAAGTTGACAAGCTTGTCTTGAATGGTGGAATAATAAAATATTACAATTAGTAGTTTATTAAAGGAGCAAATATGGGCAACATTGCCTTCAGCCTCCTCCTCACCCTCTCTTAATACGAACCACAGTATATCATCATGTAGGGTTCTGAAGATCATTTTTCTTGACTTGGTGAGCAGAACCAATTGCTTTCTGGGGAACAGGGTTCTGGTACAAAAGTCCATTTCTCATTACCAGCTTACCCCATTTCCAGACGAGAAGTGGCATGTCAGGATGGGTTGACTTTACTTTATAGCAATTGCTAGCCCTTTTCCAAGGTTGTGATGGCATTCTTCATATTGGGTCCATCCTCTGAGCTAGTTGCATTTTATTAGCTGAGATGTGGCAGAGAGGTGTTATGCAGGGTGGTCAAATGGACACACCCAACTGGGTTGGTGGGGCTAGACTGATCATCTGGCACTAGCAGTTGACAAGTGGGTCATACCTCATCCTCAGAAATGTAAATTCAGGGCTCCTCTGTGGGGGGGGTATGATGTGGAGGTCTGGACAAGGCATCTACATCAGTATTGTTCCTTCCAGGGTGGTACTGCAGTCAGACGTGGCAGGATGACATGGCTACAATCCAGTTATGGTCGGTGTCATCCAACTTGGCCATCATAAAGACAAATGTCAGTGGGTTGTTGTCTGTTAGCATGACAAACTTGGCTCCATACAGATAGTCATGGAACTGGTCCACCAAAGCTCATTTCAAGGTGAGAAATTCCAGTTTACAGACTGGGCAGTTCTTCTCTGACACACTCAGGCTTCAACTGGCATGTGCTATGGGTTTAATACATTCTCATGCTCCTGGTATAGCACAACTCCAAGCCATTCATTCTGTGTCAATATGGAGGGTGCATGGCTTGGTGTAGATAGTAACTGGGGGAAAGGATCTTGGGTATCCACAAACTCTGTCCCATATTGCTTCAATTATGTTTTCATAAAAAAAAAAAATAAACTGGAACTAAATAATGGGATTTCTTTGGTGGAAACCTCCCGTTCCCACATCCCAGCTATGCCCTGTGGGTAAATGAGCAAAAGCCAATACGAGGGCCTCTGTTAATTACTGAGTGATCTCTCTGAATGACTGTTTGCATTTTCAGTATATCACTTTCCAACTGGTTCACTGACCTTGTAATATTTGGTTATAGGTGTGTCCATACCTGTGTGCTCCTTTCTTTTCTGTGTGGAATACAGTCAGGTCAGACTTAAGGCATCACTATAGAGGAATAGCCTTTCATACATTGTCAGTAGTAGCCACAAAATCCCAACAATGACTGCAAGACTTTCCAGTTGGTTACAAGGACAGGCAGTGAGGGCTTCTGCTTTACTTAGATCTGTGCTGTTTCCTCTTTCTGAAACAATATGTCCCACATACTTAAACAAAGAAACATAGAAATCTGATGCCAGAAAAGGACCCCATTGGCCCATCCAGTATGCCCTTATTTTTCATGGCTGTTTGGCAGAACTGGCACTTACCCAGAAAAGGTTTAAGGTCGTATCACGCCAGTCAGTCCAAAATCTTTATTAGTCTGGCCTCATGTTCTTCAAGAGTCCACCCGAACACTATGAGTTCACCCAAGTAAACCAGCACTTCGAGGAGGGTCTTGTCAGGTGGGGCTGCCCCAGGCTTAACATTTCAAGGGAAATTATTTTCAGTTTGCTGCTCAGCTGCTTGCTGCCCAGTAGGCCAGCCCTTAATTTTAACATGTTATTGACAGATTTAGGGTATGCAGAGTATGTACTTGAGTATCCTGGAAGCAACCCTGAGGACAGGCATTGAAATGTTGCCGGAACATCAGAGTCCTTGTGGCACTCGCTCAAACTGAAAAGACATCAGAGAGCAGGTAAAAGTAGTCTTCTTTATCCTATTGCTATCTAGTAGTATCTGCTGTATAAGTCCAACACAGAGAATCCCTTCATCCCAGTAAGGCTGTCCAAGGGGTCCTGCACCTGACGCATGGTGTACTACTCAGGTACAGTCTTCTGATTCAGTATGCAGAAATTTATATACATTCTCATGGCACCAATATTCTTATGAGCCCTCACTGCTGGTGAAGCATAGGGGCTCGGAAACTGTTTAGTAGTCCCTGCAGCAAGGAGTTTCTGCAGGTCTTGCTGGACATCTTCATTATCAACTAGTGCCAGTCTTCTGGATCGCTCCCTAAAAGGTCTCTCATCATATAGACAAACCAAGTGTTCTTCACCCTGGACACACTCCACCTGTGGCGAGAGAAGACCTCTGATCATTCTAGTGTCATTGCATATGCTTCATCCACTGGAGGAGGGATGGGAGACTGTTGAATGTCAGACTCACTCATCCTCTTCCCATAAGGGTGTCCCTTGATGCAATGGGACCACCATGGCATCAGCAGTGTACAAGCTGGCGAGCAAGGTGCCAGGGTATAGAATCAGTTCCTTATGTGTTTCTTTCTTTACTTTAAGTGGGCTTGTCTTTACTAGGGCTTTGGTACCAGGCAATCCTCCACATTGTACCAGCAATCCTCCAGGCAGGTTGTTTACCAGGGATTCCAGAATAATTATGTGATTGAGAGGACAGGACAGCACACATTATGGGAAAGGGGAACATTGTTTAACCAGGAGTAGCACACTAAGCCAGGAGTAGCACACTAAGCCGAAGCTTGTTTCCAGATGTGACCTGGGAGCACAAGGAAGTTAAGTGAATTGCTCAGGATCACACAGTATGCACCTAGGCGGCTGTGGGATTCAAATCCAGGTCTCCAGATCTGCAGTTCAGAGCCTTAACCCACTGTGCTATACTGCCTCCTATGCTCTAAAATATTTTGGTTCCACATCAATTTGACTATAAATCCTTTCCTAAATAGACAGTTAAAATTGGGTATTGGAAGGAAAGCATTAAGTGACATTTTTTCTTATTACAAATAGCTTTAATGATAAATGTACCATTTTTATAGAAAAATAGACAAAGACGGCAGAAAAAGGCTGATCCAGTCTGCCCCTATCACCCTGTCATAACACCAGGATCGATTGTCTCTGTGGGGTCTTCGCTTTACTATTCCCCCTTTTGTTATCCGTGTTACTGCCTCGCACTTCCCACTGAGTAGCTAATATTTCCTTGACTCTATCCCAGTCGTTTTTCAAGCGATTTATGGTTTTGGTACTGGCCAACTCTGCCAGCAGACCATTCCATGACTCAGCAACTCTTTCAGGAAAGTAATAATCCTCACATCCACTGCAAACCTTCCGCTCGTGACCCCTTGTCCTAGCTTCTCTGTTCCTGGTAAACAGTTCCACACAATCTATTCAATTATTTTCAGGAATTTGAATGTCTCTGTTATATTCCTCTTTCTCTTCTTGTTTCAAGTGAATACATGCTCAGTGCCTTTAGCGGATCCTCATAGGATCTGCCCTCTTGGACCTGAATCATATTGGCCATCCTATGTTGTACCTTCCCTAGCATGTCCCTTTCTTTTTTATTTCTCTCTTTTTTTGCAATAATAGTTTATTAAAACAAATTTCTTTTTTGTTTTAAATTACAAACAATATAACATAAAATACATGCATTTGTTACCTTGTACATTGATACCCGATGCATTTTTTCTACAGCAGGAACAACAACACCTATCAAATAGACTGTTCCTTTACAAAATGCTGGAAAAACAAAAATACACAACATACATGCATCCACTAAGATAACATACAATAAAAACAAATTAAAACTACCTGGTCCACACTTGTGTCAAATAATTCCCTGTCTGTCTGATTACCTATACTTTGCTCTTTACAAACCTGATCCGCCAATGGGCAATGTAGTTGCCAGTGTGTAGGAGGTATTACCGTGACCTCCTTGCTACATTTGTGTCACTGCTTTGGCAGCATAGTTGACTATGATTTGAAATGACTATTTTGAATTTTTCCCATTAAGGCCTGGAGGAGTGACTCCCAGGATGAAACGTCTAAGAACCTGGGAATTGATGTCTCAAAATCTCATTTAAGGCCTTGGAGACCACCTCCCAGAAATGATCTAGTTTGGGGCACAAGTGTGATGGGCTTGTGTGTCACAGCCTTGTCAACATCTATCAGTAAAGAAGGTTCCAAATGTTTTGTAATCACTAGAGATCTAGAAGAAACGTGTTACCATATTGCACCTGTGTTCCCTCCAGTCCCTGTCCATTTTTAGGTGGGGACTCTAGAACTTGGCACAGTGCTATGGGTGTGGTCTCACCAGTAACCTATACAGTAGTAACAGTACCTCCTGTCTTCTACTGTCTGTGAGAGGGTCAGTAGGTGACCTATCACAGGTAAGGATCGGGTTAGAGCCTGCGGGGATGTGCAAATAGTGATGACACCTACCTGGACATCACCTCAGGCAAACGGACATCAATAAATCAATAAATAAAATAAATAAATTTCACCTTTGTAACTTCTTTTAGTCCCCCCCAAATGAAGGGCCAACAAATTGGACTCACGTATAGCAGCACCTCCTATTCTGTCTCCAGGATGCAGGATGTGCATACCAGCAAGCAGAGCCAGAATGGAGTTGGGTGACTTGATCAGGCACCTGTCTCTGATTAAAAGGGATTCAATTTAAAGCAGCACCACCACGCAAGGCCATCCTTTGTGGTGCCAGAATGTGACAGTCCTGTAAATGATAGACAGACAGACAGATTTCTCTGCTTTCTCCTTCCCTTAGTTTCATCCTGGCTGGCCATCTAGTAATGAATTCTGCTTCTTTTCGTTTCCTTTCTCCTCCTCTGGGCAGCATTAGGGCCAAGTCCTCAGATCCCAGGGAAGCAGGTATGGCAGGACGGCTATAATGTGTAGTGACCTCCTTGCTGGGAGTTCATATAGAAAATAAAATGTCTTCCTACTGGGAGACATCTCAGAATGGTGCCCCAGAAAACAAAGGGTTGTTTTCTGATTGTTTGTATCCCTGCCTGCCTTGCTTTAGCAGAAGGGATACGGAGAGACAGTTCAGCTCCGCTGCTCGGAGCTTTATTGAAATAAACAGGGGTTTGTTGAGGGAGCTGAGAAGCTCTAAATAAAGGAGCACTTTCAAAATATTTTATGTAATTTTCTCCCTGCTCCACCTTAACGACAGCAGAGTGTTGGGTGAACAGGAGAAAAAGCATGCAAGGAGCCCAGTACTCCTCGCTGGCAGACAGCCAAATATGCCAAAGTCGTAGGGCAGCAAGGAAAATGCTGAGCCTTGAGAAAACAAAGACAGTCTTCACTTCAAAATGGATCAGTGGATCAGGATTAAAAACATATGTATAGTTTAAATGAATGAGCTTATTTAATAAAATACAGTTTTCTCCCCCCCCCCGGACTACAAGCACTGCAGTCAGCAGGAAAAGAGTGTAATATGGAGTCATGTGCTCCACACTTCCTGGACTAGCACTGCAGAATGATCCCAGGAACTTTCTAGAATTCAAAAAACATGGTGTTTCCTCAGGCCAGCAGGGATGGCTGAGCCCTGTGGTTGAAAAGGGTCCAGTATGCAAGAACAAACCAGTCTTATAAGGCCTGGTGCTGCCTGTGGTGTCCCTTCCACATGGAACTCATGGCTGCCTGGGAGTATAAAAGGCTGTAGGCCAAGTCAGGTAAATGTAAATAAGAGCGACTGTATAACGTCACAGTTTAAGCACAAGCACACACTAGGCGATACTGAGGAAATTGTTGTTGTAATGTAACCTGGCACTGGGTATCTGAAGGGCTACACTACCCTTGCCCTGTAGAACTAACCAAGGTTGAGGGCCTGGGACCTTACTTAATTTTAAACTGGTTCTTTTTCAAGATATAACATTTTTTATTTTAATCTTTGGTAACCGGGTAAGGCCCACTAGGCATAAGTGCTTGTTTTCAAGGACAACCTGGGAGCACTGGGAGGTTGAGTGAATTGCTTAGAGTCACACAGTATGCAAGTGAGGTTGTGGAATCAAACCCAGGTCTGCTGGATGTACCAAGCTCATTCACAGCTCATTACTCTAACCTCTAGGCTATATTGCACAGTGCCTCCACCCAAAGTATACTTTATGTGGGCTAGATTAAACCTGGTACAACCCTCTGGGATGCTGTCCCACCAAAATACCATAATGCCACCCAAGCATGACCCATTATTCAAAACCCCACATTTAAAACATTTTGTAATTAATGACTGGCTACTAATAATATGCTCACAATACAGGATTTTGCAAAAACATCAAACAACAATTTATTTACATGGGGAAGGGCTAGGCAGGGTGAAATGGAGTAGAGGTTAAGCTATTTGCGAATTTATATTGCTTTGATTTGATAATTGGTTTGATTGGCTTTGATTGGCATCAATCACAGTGAGCATTCAACACTTTACCTTTAAGCATCAATCACAGTAGCACCCACCAACCTCTGAGGTAGTCAGATCCCTGGCTATCTATCAGGCTAGCTGCAATCAGAAAGTTAACACAGTTCTCGAAAAACAGTAGCAAATACCCACACTGGTACCAGTCCCAAAACTGTACCAAGACCCCGTCTCCCCCCGCAATCTTATACATTAACCTGGGTACCCCAGTAACTAAAGTTCTTAAGGTGCAGGCCTGTTGTTCGGTACAGCTGTTGTTGTCTGGCTAGATGGGGCCCTTAAAGAAACAAGAAGATTATCTTTAAATTGTACCTTTGAACACACACTAGCTGTAGCTTGCAGAACTTGGCAACTCTGAACTATTTACAAGTCCCTCTTTCTTGGTACAGGGCAGGACCCTGCATTACTTACAGTTTGGCAGTCATCATTTGGTCCATACAAGGCAGGATTAAAGGAGAAGACTCCTGTATATGTATGATTTGGATATGTCTGATGTATTTATTATACATTACATCAAGTACTGTACATATGTCAATAAGAGATCATCCATTTCTTCTGTTGCAACACATATCTAGAGTTTGAGGGTCTGACACAAGGTAGTAAAATGTCAAGCAATCCTCCATTTACATGCAAGTGAGTCACTTGTAATACAGCTCCTCCCATTCCTTGATGTCACTGCAGCAACAGTGCAGAACAAAACATAAGGGTATCAATGTTGTCCATCCTGATTTTAGTTTAAGTTTGCAATGGCTTAAGACAGTTCTGTCATGCAACTCATACAGGGAGTGGTACTTGTAGCCTTAATACTGCATGTGTAGAGCAAATAATACATCTAATAGTATTTCATTCACAGGAAACAAAAGCTGTTCCTGTGTACTGCTCATTTCTCTCTGTGAGACAGTTGTAACATGTAACCTAACAGTCTTCAGGTGAAGCTACCTCTGGCTGGAAGCTGCAACACTGGACTTAAGATTTGCAAAGAAGCTAGTTGTGCTCACGACAGAGGAGGTGAGCCTTACAATTACAATTGTCTTTGGTTGAAAGCAGATTCCCTAGGAAAGTTAATATTCTTCAGGTGGAGGATACTTCTAACTGAAGGCTGAAATAAGGAACTTAGTATTATCAGAAAAGGCAGTCTTTCCATCAACAGAGGGAGGTGGAGCTTGCTTTACTTTTGTTACAATTGTTAAGATTTTACTGTTTTCTGTGTTTCTGCCTAGCTGACTTGATTGGAGTTAGTGATTGACTGTTTGCATTGCAAAATTTATAATACTGTGAGTATTCACTGGGCTAAGAATTTGTCATAAGCCCTGAATTGAGAGCAAGTTACAGGCTGTGTATTGGACCCAGACAGTGCCTAGGGGCTGGAAACTGTTTTTTCTTTTATTTATATCTTTGTGCCTTAAAAGGCCAGGCCAGAATGTGTCAGGAAGTGCTTACATCACAGCTACTTAACAGCCAATAGCTCTGGAAGAATCTTACAGACCTTGATAAAAGTACTAATTTTAGCAGGCTCATCAGATAACCTAATAGTCTTCAGATGAAGCTACCTCTGGCTGGAAGCTGCAACACTGGACTTAAGATCTGCAAGAAAGTGAGTTGTGCTCACAACAGAGGGAGGTGAGCCTTACAATTTACAATTGTCTTTGGTTTGAAGCAGATTCCTTAGGAAAGTTAATATTCTTCAGGTGGAGGATACTTCTAACTGAAGGGTGAAATAAGGAACTTAGAATTATCAGAAAAGGCAGTCTTTCAATCAACAGAGGGAGGTGGAGCTTGCTTTACTTTTGTTACAATTGTTAAAATTTTACTGTTTTCTGTGTTTCTGCCCTTCTGCACAGCTGACGTGTTTTGGGGCTGACTGTTTTCAGAGCACAAGTCACCAGGCTGTTTTGGGGCTGGGGAGGTTTACCTGTGTCTGACTTGGATGTTTGGATTTTTCTCTGTTTGATTAGCAGGGAAATTTCTCTGTCAAATTGCCATGTATGGCATCTTGTTGACAGGAAGGCACTCATCGCAGCGGTAGGTCAGAGCTTTTAGCTGATTGTTTCATGAGGGCACAGTTTAGGCCTCAAACCCTTCCCATCCCTCACCCCACCCACCCTGGAAATAGTTTATTTATACCTGGGGTTCTGACATCATTTCCTCAAGAGGGCAAGGTGCATATCACTGTCATATCCCTCTAGCACACTGCACTGACAATATAAGCATACACATTATATAAATACATACATATCTATATAACACACCAATCTCACACACACACACACACACACACACACACACAAAAAAAACCTAAACAAGGTAGACAGTTATGTGGAGAGTAGTACAATGTAATGGCTGTGGGGCAGAAGTCTTCTGGGAGTCTTTCTGGAGGCTGAGATGCTGCCCTGTTTGCAGACAGCTATCTGCCCTGAGGGAGGAAGTTGCCCATCTTCAGGCCGCACTGGACAGTAGCAAGGGAACCTCCACCCATCCAGGGAGCACCAGTGCCACCACCACTACCTCAGAGGTTGCGAAGAAAGCACAGCAGTTGGATCACAGTGGGCTCAGGGAGGGTAAGGGTGGTGGAACAGAGGCACATCCAGTCAGTTGTTCCACTCCACAAACCATACACCAATCTGGGGGAGCATAGCTCCCCTATGGATGCACCACAGAGGAGACTAAGGAGGGTGCAGACAACTGTCACAAGGGAGGCCCTCAGGAAGGAGGCAGAGGGCACCACAGGGAAAGGAAGCAGCTCCTGGTGGGGGACTCAATTATTAGGGGGATAGAACTGGGGGGAGCAGGGAAAACTGAAGTAAGGTGCCTGCCTGGTGCCATGGCTTGGAGGGACAGGAAGCGCATCCTTAGGATCACGAGAACAGTTGCATGGGAGTCTGAGCTGGACGTCATTGTCCACCTAGGGACAAATGACTTGGCTCATCATGAGATTAGAGCAGTGCAGAAGGACTTTGTAGAGTTGGGGAGGGGCTTAAGACAAGTAGCACACACAGTATCCTTCTCAGAGGTGCTGCTTGTCAGTGGCATGGGTGAGGCAAGGGTACTTTGCACCATGCAGTTTAACGAATGGTTGAAAAAATGGTGTGGAGCACAGGGGTTTGGCTTCATTGGGGACTGGGGTTCCACCTGGAGGGACACCAGCCTACACTGGCAGGATGGTCTGCATCTGTCCAGGAAGGGAACAAGTCTTTTGGGAAATCGGTTTAAATGCTTCATTGGTAAGCTTTTAAACTAGTCAAGGGGCGAGGCACTGATAAGCAGCAGAAAAATCCCAGCCTCCCCCTACAAAACTGGGTATTAAATGAGAAAAAGACCAAGGTAGAAAGGTCAGTGGGGGATGCTGCTACAGAAGGTTAAGCCATCAGAAAATAGAGAGCAATGAGTACCAATGCCCGTAGTTTGGGTAACAAGCTTCCTGAATTAGTGGCCTTGATGGAGGAGGAACATCTGGATATCGTGGAAGTCACAGAAACATGGTGCACACAGAACCATGACTGGGATGTAAACATACCAGGATACACTATCTACAGGAGGGACAGGGAGGGTAAAAGAGAAGGAGGAGTAGCTCTCTACATAAGAGAAGGAATCAAAGCAACAGAACAAAAGGGTAAACAGGGAGGAGGAGAAGAAGCACTGTGGGTCAATTTGGAGGCAGGCAATGGCACCACAATCCACACAGGAGTTGTATACAGACCCCTCTCAGGGAGGAAATGGACAAGAAATGATAGAAAGTATACTTAGAATGGCAGATAAAGGGGAGGTATTACTGATGGGTGATCTGAATATGCCAGATGTTAACTGGAGTGCAGTTGCAGCAGCCACTTCTAAGAGTGGGGTTATTCTAGATGTCCTACAGGGGGCATGCCTTAGACAACTAGTATTGGAACCCACTCGAGAGGGAGCAGTCTTAGACCTGGTCCTCTCAAATGGAGATGTAGAAAGGATCACAGATGTAGAAGTGGATAGCCATCTGGGAACTAGTGACCATCGAACAGTATGGTTCACAATAAACACAGCAATAGAGTCAAGCCATACAAAGGCAAAAGTACCGGACTTCAGAAGGGCTGACTTTGCCAAAATGGGTGAGTGCCTAAGGAATGCACTAGCAAATGGGCAGGAAGGAGGTGGAAGAACAATGGGGAATAATAAAACTGCCATCACAGAGGTAACAAGCCTTTGTGTGAAGCAAATAAACAAAACAAAACGATGTAAGAAACCACTATGGTTCTCAAAGGAGGTGGCAGTGAAGGTTCAGAGAAAAGAAATCATTCAGAAAGTACAAGGAATCACAGAAGGAGGAGGACAGAAGATTGTATCAGTTAAAGCAAAAGGAAGCTGAGAAGGCAGTCAGAACAGCAAAGGCCCAAACC
This sequence comes from Neoceratodus forsteri, assembly GCA_016271365.2. Lineage (NCBI taxonomy): Eukaryota > Metazoa > Chordata > Ceratodontiformes > Ceratodontidae > Neoceratodus > Neoceratodus forsteri. The sequence goes on from CM028136.1 coordinate 882,446,060, forward strand.
GAGGAAAAGATAGCCAACTCAGTTAAGAAGGGGGATAAAACCTTTTTTAGGTACATCAGGGAGTGAAGGAAGACTAAGGGAGGGATAGTGAGGCTTAATAAAGGAGAGAGGGTGGGCAGAGGGTGACTGTGAAAAGGCAGAGATACTAAACAAACATTTTTGCTCAGCAGTTACAAATGAAGAGGAGGTACCTAAAACAAACAATGAAACACTCTGGATACAGAAGCTGATACCAGCCCATTTACAGAAGAAAGGGTTCTGAAAGAACTCTTAAAACTGAAGGTGGACAAAGCAATGGGGCCTGATGGGATTCATCCCAGAATTCTAAAAGAACTAGGTAGAACTAATGACACCACTGACTACCCTCTTTAACAAATCATGTGAGGATGGGGTGGTACCTGAGGACTGGAGGAGGCGATGTGATTCCCTTCACAAAAGTGGGAGCAGGGCAGAAGCGGAAAACTATTGACCAGTTAGTTTAACCTCAGTGATAGGGAAAATGATGGAATCACTTCTGAAGGAAAGAATTGTCGAGTACCTAGAGGGCACAGGACCCAAGGCAGCATGGATTCACAGCAGGAAGGTCATGCCAGATGAATGTAAAAGATTTCTTTGACTGGGTGACCAAAGTAGTAGATCAGGGAGGGGCTGTGGACATAGCCTACATAGACTTTAGCAAGGCATTTGACACAGTCCCACACAAAAGATTAATAGTCAAATTAACCAGCCTTGGAGTGGGTCCCAGGGTGGCAGCCTAGGTAAAACATTGGCTGGACAACAGGACAAAGAAGGTAATTGTAAATGGAGTCCACTCTGAAGAAAGAGGGGTTACTAAAAGATTAATATACAAGTTAGCTAGCCTGGGAGTGGGTCCCAAGATGATAGCCTGGGTAAAGCATTGGCTGGAGAATAGGACATAGAGGGTAATAGTAAATGGAGTCCACTCTGAAGAATGGGGGGTTACTAGTGGGGTGCCTCAGGGTTCAGTATTAGGACTGGTCCCCTTCAATGTCTTTGTAAGTGACATTGCAGAGGGACTGGAAGGAAAAGTATGTCTCTTTGCAGATGACACAAAGATCTGCAACAGAGTTGATGCACAAGGTGGGGTGGAAAGGATGAGAAGGGACTTGGCAAGGTTAGAGGAATGGTCAAATGTATGGCAGCTTAGATTTAATGCTAAGAAGTGCAAGGTAATGCACATGGGAAACAAAAACCCAGGGGAAGAGTACACAATGGGGGTGAGATACTAACAACAACAAAAATGGAAAGGGACCTGGGGGTAGTCATATCAGATGACTTAAAGGTGGGCAAGCAAAGTGAGAGGGCAGTAAGGAGGGCTGGGAGGATACTGGAATGCATAGGGAGAGGCATCACCAGTAGAAAACAGGAAATTGTTATCCCTCTGTACAGACAGCTGGTGAGACCCCATCTGGAGTACTGTGTGCAGTTCTGGAGACCCAATCTCCGCAAGGACATAGATAATATGGAAGCTGTCCAGAAGAGGGCAACCAAAATGGTGCAGGGTCTGCACCGGAAGACATGTGAAGAGAGACTAAAGGAGCTTAATATGTATAGGCTCAAGAAAAGGAGGGAGAGGGGGGACATGATAGAAACATTCAAGTACCTCAAGGGAATCAACAAAGTCCAAGAGGGTAGCATCTTTCAAAAAAAGAGGTGTGCAAGAAAAAGGGGGCACAATTTGAAGATGGGGGGCAGCTCAGAGGTAATGTAAGGAAGTATTTTTTCACATAGAGGGTTGTGGATGCTTGGAATGGCCTTCCAGAGGAGGTTGTGGAGTCAAAAACAGTGATTGAATTCAAGCATGCATGGGACAGCCATAAGGCAATTTTCTAGGGGGTGTGGGTAGAAAGAAGCAGGCTGCTGGTTAACTAGGATCTTCAGCTTATCCATTAGGTAGGAAATGGGCAGACTGGGTGGGCCAAGTGGTCCTTATCTGCCATCAAATTCTATGTTTCTATGTTTCTAGGTGGAAGCAGTAGACTGAATCAGTTAATCAACCAATCAACCAATCAGTCAATCGGGCAGTCAATCAGTCACTCTGTAGTGAACCAGGTGAACACCCTTGAGATGATTCATTTACAAGGTAGGCTTGAGCAGTTTCCCAAAGGATCACACAAGTTTGAATTCCTCCTTTGCACAAATTATACACTCCCCTTTCAGCAGCCTTAAAGTGGAAAGCTAGATCACTTACTTTATAAAGTGTATTGTTTTACATTTCAAATGCTCCTTACATCTGGATTCTGACTGGAAATACCAAGACACAGAATGCATATGACATGGGAGGAATGAGCTAAGCAAATGCAGAGTACTACAAACACTGAGACTGATTAGTTTCTTTACCTACAACAGCTGAAGTGTAGCATCTGATTTGTGAGGGACATCCTACTTCAAATGCTGGCATTACAAAAGGGGGGGGGGCTGCCACAGCTTGTTTTCAGTACCTTCAAAGTGAAGTGCTCTAGCTCTTACATCACTGCTAATGATTTATAATGGGAATGGGGGCACTGTTAAAGTCATGAACCTGAGGTGCCATCACAGTTCCCAAGGAGATTAGGGGAACTTGTTAAGGGTTACAGAGTAAGGGACTTTAGTAGGATTTGAACCAGAGTTTCCCAGTTCTTGTGCCTGTGCTTTAACCACTATATTACTCTTTTTCCATATGCTGCAGCTGATGTCCTGGTAACCTGTTCCTTGTTATAGCTGAACTCTTTACTGCCTTACATCAGCCATCCAATCACTGGCTGCCTAGTTACAAAGGGAAAGGGATATTTTTGCGATTGTGTCTCACTCAAAACAGAGAATGCTAACACACACAGAAAATAATAAACCAATTATATAATACCACTTAAGACTCTTGTGGTACCCAGAGTCATTTATTGGGAAAACTGTTTTTGCTAACAGAAACATTAGCACAGCTCATACAGGCACTTCCTTATAGGCATACTGTATATACATGTCAAATCAGTGCTGAATCACACTCATATGGTCCTAGTCCCTATTAGACCTGCACTTCAGGATGTGCACAACACTTAAACAGTTCCCCCATTACTCAAGTGGGGGACCAAACATTGTAGGTTCTGTTTACTGGTGGAACAGCATTTAGTGCAGCACCATTATCTGTTGCTCTGATGACATCATCCTCCAGCAGCATTGATGGTAAAATGGAGGACAAACACATTGATAACTTCTGGGGGCTGTATATTTTTATTTATAATCTAGATTTGGACAGCAATAGGACTGCTGGCAACTAGAGGAGGAACACAACAGTTACACATAAGGAGTTGAGAAAATATGTGTGTGAAACTATGGCAGACTTCCCCTTTAAGTGCTTTCAGCAGGTGGGCTTTGTCTACAGAGGTTAAAGGGTACCCAAACAAGCAGTTTTTTAAAACTGCAAACTCCAAAATCTGGCTTCATTGTGAGGTAAAGTAAAAGCTGATGTTTACACTTATACTAAAACTGCATTTATGTAAATAACATAAATGCAGTTTCATAGCTTTGGAAAAATGTAAACATCAGCCTTTCACTTTCAAAAAACAGCCTTGGTTTCTCCCTAAGATGTCTGCTGAGTGTGTTAAGTGATGAGTCATGATGACATCATAGGAGCCAGAGACAGAGATCCACATATATTTCTATAGTGTGAACTAGTTCTTCTTTCCCTCTTTATTTTGAATTGTTGTACCAGAATGATCAACAACATGTATTACCTCATGGATTATTTTGAGTAGTATACATGTTAGGCTATGCTTTTGTTCATTTTGTTTACTTTAAAATGCAGAAAATGTTTTGCAATCCAGCTGACTTTTTGTTTGGCAAACTGCATTACAGTACAACACTTCAAATACCTGATGATCTAATGGTTATATGATGCACTGAATTTTCTTTTTTGTTAACTGGAGAAGACACACTAAGCTGAAAGCTTGTTTACAGCTGTGGCCTGGGAGCACAAGGAAGTTTAATGACTAGCTCAGGGTCACACAGCAACGTAATGGTCTTGTTCAGTTCCAAAGCTCATGCTGTCTTGTTAATCTACAGATAAGGCTTTCTTTTTCCATATGAACCCCCTGCAGCTAGCCTGCCTTCTGTTGAACACCCCGCCATCCATACCCTGTCCTTAGTATTGCCTGGGCTGCATATGAGCTTGCGGTCTCACAATGAGAATTATTACACCTTAGATTGTAATCTTGTACCTCAGAGAGTTGTGCACACCTATACTGATACGCATCATCAGCTGGCACTGTTAAAAAAATGCCTCCCAAATCACTCTCCAGTCCACATTCTCAGTGCCTGACTTCTGCTCCCACAGTAAACATTGAGTGGATCACCACCCTTCTGCACAGTGAAGGTAATATGTACAGTTTCCTGTTGTGTTTTTTCCCCACCTTATTAACCAACAACTAGGTCTTCCTGGAGGGCCAAGCAGTAAGCATCATGACCCACCAGAAAAACTGCTGTTCATGCCCTCATAAGGACTGCACTTACAATGGATAACAATATTATTAGCAGGAGGGGCATTCTAATACCTTGAGCAAATTCACCTGACTTCAAGTGTCAGTCTACTCTTTTACCTGTGATCTGCAGAACCCCGCAGGACAGTTCCCAGCAATTCTTCTCCAGTACTTTTCTGTGCTCTGCTCCACAATGCGAGTTGGCTGGTTACCACCCTTCCAAATCTTGAATGAGCTATACACAACTCCTCAATACTGTCCTAACAAACGTCAACCCCCCACCCGAGGGTAATCTCCCTACACTGAATTCAAGTAACAGTTTAGGTGCAGCCCTGCCACTCTGAGTATCTGTCATTGTCGGCTACTCTCATCCACAGTCAGGAAGTGATCACGATGCTGGCAACCCCATATTTCAGATCTCACAGTGATCTGCTCAGCGTCCTCCTTCATGTCTTCAGCTAACCTGAATATAGCTGTACCCTGCTGGAATGGCCTCTTCAGTCCCTCTCTGGCAATCATTCTTCTCACCTGCTCCCCACACCAAAAACTGGTGAGTTCACTACCATTCTGCATCATGAATGTGGTTAGTACAGTCTTCCGTGTCATATTTACATATTAATAATAAACATGATCTTCTGGTAGCCAGGCTGATAGCAGCATGGCTCAAGTGGAAAAATAAGCTTTCCTACCCATATGAGATCTAAGCCACGTATGATTAGGAACTATTAAATGACGTGCATAATGATGTGCATGCACACCCATCATTTAATAGTGCCTAATCAAAAGTAGCCTAGATCTTTTAAGGATAGGAACACCCATCATTCCCCTTGTTCCCTGCTGCTATCAGCCTGACTTACTGGAAAGATATGTTTATATCTGATATGTCAAAATAAAACAGGAACTGTACTACTTATAGAAACATAGAATTTGATGGCAGATAACGACCACTTGGCCCACCCAGTCTGCCCAATTCCCTACCTAATGGATAAGCTGCAGATCCTAGTTAACCAACAGCCTACTTCTTCCTACCCCACCCCCTAGAATTGCCTTATGACTGTCCCATGCATGCTTGCATTCCATCACTGTTTTTGACTCCACAACTGCCTCCGGAAGGCCATTCCATGCATCCATAACCTTCTCTGTGAAAAAATACTTCCTTACATTACCTCTGAGCCGCCTCCCTCTGTCATCAGATTGTGCCCCCTTGTTCTTGCACACCTCTTTTTCTGAAAGATGCTACCCTCTTGGACTTTGTCAATTCCCTTGAGGTACTTGAAAGTTTCCTTCATGTCCCCTCTCTCTCTTCTTTCCTCGAGGCTATACATATTAGCTCCTTTAGTCTTTCTTCGTATGTCTTCTGGTGCAGACCATGCACCATTTTGGTGGCCCTCCTCTGGACAGCCTCCACTCTGTTTATGTCTTTGCGGAGATGGGGTTTCCAGAACTGCACACAGTACTCCAGATGGGGTCTCACCAACTGTCTGTACAGAGGGATAACAACTTCCTGTTTTCTACTATTGATACCTCTTCCTATGCATCCCAGTATCCCCCCAGCCTTCCTTACTGCCTTCTCACATTGCTTGCCCGCCTTTAGGTTGTCTGATATAATTACCCCCAAGTCCCTTTCCATTTTCACTGTTGTCAGTATCTCACCCCCCATTGTGTACTCTTCCCCTGGGTTTTTGCTTCCCATGTGCATTACCTTGCACTTCTTTGCATTGAATCTAAGCTGCCATACATTTGACCATTCCTCCAACCTTGCAAAGTCCTTTCTCATCCTTTCCACTCCATCTTGTGTATCAACCCTGTTGCAGATCTTTATGTCATCTGCAAAGAGACATATTTTTCCTTCCAGTTCCTCTGCAATGTCACTTATAAAGACATTAAAAAGGACCGGTCCCAGTACTAAACCCTGCAGTACCCCCCTAGTAACCCTCCTTTCTTCACTGTGTACTCCATTTACTACTACCCTTTGCATCCTGTTGTCTAGCCAATTTATTTATCCAGGCTACCACCTTGGGACCCACTCCAAAGCTGGCTAACTTGTGTATTAATCTTTTGTGTGGGACTGTATCAAATGCCTTGCTAAAATCTAGGTAGGCCATGTCCACAGCCCCTCCTTGGTGTACTACTTTGGTCACCCAGTCAAAGAAATCTATTAGATTCGTCTGACATGACCTTCCCATTGTGAATCAATGCTGCCTTGGGTCCTGTGCCCCACTGGCTTCTAGGTACTCAACAATTCTTTCCTTTAGAAGTGATTCCATCATTTTCCCTACCACTGAGGTCAAACTAACTGGTCTGTAGTTTCCTGCCTCTGTCCTGCTCCCACTTTTGTGAAGAGGAATCACATCTGCCCTCCTCCAGTCCTCAGGTAACACCCCATCCGCCCATGATTTGTTAAAGAGAGTAGTCAGCAGTGTCACTAGTTCTACCCTTAGTTCTTTTAGAATTCTTGGGTGAATCCCATCAGGCCCCATTGCTTTGTCCACCTTCAATTTTATTAGTTCTTTCAGAACTTTCTTTCCTGGCCAACATTCCCCTTCCCATAAAACCAGTTCATACAATTGTCCAAGGCTGTGTGTTGATATTAATGTATGAAACAGCTGCCACTACATGTTCAGTCACTTCACTACCAGTCTAGTATTTCTTGTAAAGCACTTTGGGAAACAAAGTGCATGAAAACCATTATATAAATGCTTGTTCTTATTATTATTATTTCCTTTGGATAAAGAAGACAAGACAATCATATATTTGAGTTTTGAGAAAGTATGAACCTAACATTGGACTGCACAAGAACTTTGCTACAAAAAAGTGGTGGCTCTAGGGGGTGGTAAAGGGTGTGGCTTCAAGACCCCGCCCCCCCACAAAGTAACGTACTTGCTTGCTGCTGCTGCATTTCACTTTGTTGAAGAAGTCTGATTTATTGATTGTACAAATGTTTACATTCAAACTACGGATTACATTTGTAGGTTCTGTCAAAAACATACTAGAAAAGAATAATAGGAGAAAATATAAAGGTTTAATAAAAATGTTAAAAAGTGCATATTAAGCATGCACACCACCCTAGCACCCCCATTGTAACATTCTGGATCTACCATAACTACTAGACCACCAGGTTATTCAAGATTTGTATTGCACTGTGGTTTGCTGCAGAGAAAGTCGATTGGATTAAAACACATTTTCAGCATGTTAAAGTAAACAAATTGAACAGAACCATTGCCTAACATGTGCATTATACAAAATAATGCACATGGTTTTGACCATTTGGGTGAAACAATTCTATACAAAGGGAAAAAAGAACTAGTTAGCATCGTATAGAGCCATATATCTCTCTGACTTTGGCTCCAATGATGTCATCACATGACACATTTGGTGGCCATTTTAGGAAGCAGGTAAGAAAATTTTTTTTGAACTTGGAAGGCTGATTTTACAATTTTCAAATGCTCTGGAACCACATTTACGTAAATTATGTAAATGCACTTTTAGCATTAATGAATACAGCAGCATTTCCTTTAAGTCACCTACAGAGTCAGATTTTCGAATAGTTTGTTGCCAAAATGTTGTTTAGGTATCCTTTAAGATGCTAGCGAAGGCTTACAGTCTGCTGCCCAAACCTGACTGCAGAGATCTTACTGCGTTTGCAGGTGGAATGACACTTTAACTTCTTTCAACATTGCCCCTCTTTGGGCCGAAATCACTCTCTGGAAAGACCAGGCTGGGATCGGGACATGCATGTCTCAACCCCACATCCAGACTACGCCCCTCGGGGAAGATGCATATGGCAGTGCCCTAGGTGGCACACTACCAGGCTGTGTCCCAAGCCTAATCCATGATGGTTGCGTGGCATTCAGCACATTTATAAATCAGCACACATCTATCTCAGTTACTTCAACCACGGGCCAGCATGGTCGCCGTAGTCGTCTTAGCTTTCAGATACTTGGATGGATGCTTGCTCCCTAAGGCTAGAGTGACCTGATTTCTCACAGTTCTTATCAGACTAGTGTACTTTCACAACACTGTACTTTGACTTGGTACTTCAAAACAGTTGCTGCAGCTTCTCTCAAGCATGTCTCACAAAGTCTCAGTTCCTTGTGGCTTTGCTGGAGTTCACAGCTCCCACTGGACATCTTGACCATAAACAAGTCCGTCTTGGCAGTGCTGGCATTAGCAACTCCAACGGACAGACACTGGACCTCCCAGGCAATGTCAGGAGGAGATCTGACTTCTGAGTACTCCCCTACCAGTCCTATAGGCACTTATCAAATCAGACACATTTATATACTTAAACGTGACCCTTCTCTGGTCACTTGGCAAATGTCCACCCTTTCTGTACTTTGGGTTAAATGCAGGGTGCAAACAGACAGTCACAATTAGTATGCTCTGGGCTTCATTGCCCCTCAAAAGTTCTTACACTTGCACTTGTCAGAAGCAGTTTACTCACTCAGCTCACTTGCAGGAATGGCTTTCTTTTCTCTGAGGCTTTAGGCTTTCTTCAGCACTCTCACTGCTGAGGTAGAACGTGTGTGCAGCTTTCTCACAGCTGAAGGTTCAGGTTCACCCACGTTTTTCCAAACCATGGAAAGGTGCTAACCAGCCCTGGAGGACAATTTCTGGCCACCCCCAGGCTATCGACTTCTATTGCCTGCAGCCACTTGTCTCTTTTGGCAGAAGAAAGCCTCCTCCCCTGTGGAGGGGCTTGCACTGGATTGCTAGGCACATTCTGGAGCAAAGTGCCTGATCCCTCACCTTTGTGGGGGGATCCCACTTGAACTACCTGAACAGCCTAGAAAACACTGTATTTTATGGAGTCCCTCTGTAGCTCCTGATTGGTTGAGGCTGCTTGGGTGTCCCAATATTTATTTTATTTTTATTTAGTTTTTGTTAACCGGGTAGGTGCACTAGCCAACAGGTGACTATTTTCAGGCACGACCCGGGAGACACAGTTACAGTACAAGATAGGACAGTTTAGGTATACACAATACAGGCAAAGGTACATTGGTACAAGTACAGGCGTACAATTGCAAAGGGCAGAGGGCAGAGGGTACTGCAGGGAGCACATATTTAGATGGGAGGGGGAAGGAAAGGAGAGGGAAGGGGAGGTGAGGGTGAGATTAAGCAGGCAGGGAGGGTATGAGACACTGATGAGGGGTGAAGGGCTTGGCAGAAAATGAGCAGGAAAAATTACGGCGAACATGGCTTAGCGGTGCCCGGTAGATATCTGCAGCCGGGCCTGTGGAACCGAAGGGTGGCAGAGCATGACGGGGATGGTCGGTAGGTAGGGAGAAGAGTACGGTTTAAGTGAAAAGGTGAGAGGATGAAACAGAGGATTAGGACTATAGTAGGTATGAGAGATATGAGAGATTGGTAATAAAGAGGGGTGAGCAACAGGCAGGGGAGAGGGAAGGGACAAGTACCTACCGTAGAGGTAGGATGGCCATAGATAGTCAGGAGAGCAGGGGAAAGTGCGGTTCAGCACTCAGGTTAGCAAAACAAGGACCCAGTGGAAAAAACGGGGTGCTTTACGGCAAAGTGCGGCATTAGTGGGAAGGGCGCAAAAAAAGACCGGTAGTTATGGAACTGAAAGCGGGGGAAGCAGCCAGCCTGAGGGCGCTTACGACAAAGTACGGCTAATTACTGCTTTAGCGGGAAAAGGCACAAAAAAGACCCGGGGCTATGGAACTGAAACCCGGCAGGGCTCAGAGGGGTAGGGGAGCAAGCGGGAGTGGAGAGGGAACAGGAAGGACCAGTACCCACTTACAATAAGTAAAACATATGTTTTAGTGCAACACAGTAGGATGAAAAGAGTATCAAAACAATAGCAGGATTATTGCTAATTTATACATAGAGTCAGAGAGAGGAACGATTTTAGACATACAGCATAGTAATATCAAAGCAGGATACTATACATAGAATTAAAGTAATTAGGCAAGTCTTGAGACAATTTTAGCGGCATGATCAGGATAGAGTAGCCATACAGAATACTTTCTAAACATTTCATAAAGTGCAGGCAGATTTGTACACATTTTATTAAAGTGCAGGCAGGCAGAGAAACAAATATTTGTAAATAACAACAGAGCATTAGAGGGAGGTAGGCTAATGAATATATAGGAAGAAAGGGGAGGATTGTCTTAGGTAGTTCCAGAGTTTAAGTAGGGTCAAAGCAAGTGCATTGGTCCATAGAGTTGAGGTGAGAGCGTAGTCCACGCTTGAAAGCTAGGTGTGATGGAGCACTTCTCAGGTCCGTAGGCAGCAAGTTCCAAGAGTGAGGGGCAGCATGCCTGAAAGCGCCAGCACCCTTGGAAGTACAGCAGAGGGGAACTGATAAAAAAGACTTGTCTGATGACCTCAGCTCACGCGATGGCACATGATTGGCTGAACGTGCTTGTCAGTCCATAAAATGAATATTCATTAACCTCACTCGTACAATAGGCTCCCTGTTTTGGCACCTGAAATAGGTCCCTGCAGCTTCATCATAAGCCTTTTGCAATGTCCCATGAGTCTTAGGCAAAAGCCCCACAAGTTCTGGTTGAAATCCCAGCTTTCCAATTTGCTGCTGCTGCACAATCATGGCTGTTAACACACACAGTCCCTTGGCAGATTACCACGGTCCCAAATTTAAAGTTCTGGCACAGCCAAGATAAGTACTTTGTTTGCTTGTTCCACCATTTTGTAGCCACAACTGTGCCCTTTCAAACATTGCCCAGATCAAGGATTTTGCTTTAGTCCTTAGCCTGTCACTGTTGCCACAATTAAGTGCCCCCCCAGGCAGCAGACAGGCAGTTTACCTGAGTCCCAATGTTTTAACTCGGAAACAGCCAGAAATCATTTTTATTTCGGTCATATTCCCCTTTGTTTAGAAGCCCCTTTAATGTCCACCATTATTTACAAATCTTTATGCCTCTTGATAGTGCCAATATTGTAGATCCTCTTGTGCTAGGACAGGCTTATTAATATTCATAGGCTCTGGCGCTCTCCTCCTTAATATTTATGAGTCCTTATCTGTAGCACTTGGTGGCGCTCCTTATTTTCAAAAAGAAAAGGGTTCTCCTGGCCCTTGCTGAGGTCACCGGTTCCCCACACTGCTCCAAACGAGGACCAGGACTGCTGGACTACCTCCCCGAATGACCGCAAAGTCGGTGGTTGGTAGATCAAAGGTGCAGCTTGTGCATGTGCAATCGCCGCTGAGCTACAGTGCTACAGCAAGCAGCAGTGGATCGTGGTCCAGCTTCTGAGCCCAAAATGGGCTAAAATTACACTGGGACTGCTCAGAAAAACCTGGGGCACACATAAGGACCTGGGCCAGAGCATGGAGAATGGGACAACCTTCAGGGACGCCGGCAGGTACCGGGAGATGCTTCAAGGAATGGGAGCATGGGAGAAATGAGCACTTAGGTAAGCCCCCATTTGGGGGTGGGTTACAGTAATATATGTTTAAATGTCATTTGTGTGATTTAATATTGTGTGATTTAATATCCTGCCCTGAGTTTCCATTGTTTTTGTATGAAATAAAGTAGAAACCTTACCTTAAAGGGAGCCCTGCTTCACAGAAGCCAGATGGCCATAAAATAAGGCCTTTTATACCTGTTTGTTGGAAGTAACGTAGATCATGCGTAGAGGAGAGGTGATATAAGCCCTGTGGAATTGAAGCTAGTCTGTCTTTGGTCTGGGTAAGGAAAGACTTCACTGCTGAAGAGGAGTCTGAAACGCTCAAGAGAAACAGATTTCAAGCTGAGACCTGGTTGATTAGTGCCAGAGATGAAGAGATTCCTGCTGATTTACCTGGTTAGTCTAGTTAACCTGATCTGTTCTTACAAAGAACTGCCTGCATTATCTGTAAAGTGGTCTCAAAGACTTGCCTTTTAAGAAAAATTGACACTGTTGAATAAACCCATGATGGTTGCTTGTTAAGGCTGACACTTGACATTCGATTTCCTTTTGCAAACCTACTGCTCTCCCACACTGTCAAACCCTCTCCCGATGCACCCCATCATCCTGTTAGCCTTGCTGGAGACCTTCTTACATTGGCTGGTTCATTTAAGGGAATCACTAATGAAGACTCCTAGGTCCATTTCCTCTGATGTTGTGTCCAGCTTAACCCCCCCAATCCAATACTCTGTTCTGGGGGTTTTGTACCCTATGTGCATAACTTTGTACTTTTTGGCATTGCATTTCAGCTGCCAGGCTTTGTTTCAATTTTACAGCCTTGGCAGGTCTCTGCAACTCCCTTATGTATATTAATACTGCTGCCGAGACCACTGTTACACTTATAAGGTCTCTCATGTGTAGCTCCCTCCTCAGAAGGGGGCTTACCTGGACGCTGTTGGTGCTGTCCCTGAAGGTTGCTGCCCATGTCTTTATTTGCTCTGGCCCCAGGACTGCCACTGGAAAGGGGGCCGGAGGAGCAATAAGCAAAACTGCCGCACTTGCACACTGAAATGCATGCCCATAGGAGCTGTGGCTCCAGCATGAACGTTTCAGCATTGGAAGCACCCACCCTCCAAGAGTTGCATCAGCAGCCACCACCACATCCCCCTAGTGTGCTCCAGCACCGGACACTTCAGGCAGTATCGGGGGGCTTGGAGGCACTGAGGGGAGAGATAGAAGGTGTGGGACATTTGGTGCACTGCACCTTAAGACAGCAACTTCCTGTCATCAGAGTGTAAAGCAATATAAGAGATGGGGAACAAAGAACAGAGCTCCCAATGGGGAGTGGGGGAGGCAAATCCACTCCAGCCCACCACCAGAAAGTCAGGCACAGTTGTGCCTATCAACCAGGAATAGCACACATTGAAGAGGCAATCTAATATGAGTGAAAAATAAAGACGTTTGTGAGCCCAGAGCTCCATCACAGAAAAGGGCCACCATTTTGGTGACCTACGACCCATAATGTAGCAACTCAGAGGTCAACAACACTAGAGCAATGGCTTATGGAAAGATATCTAGAAGGTTCCTCCCAATTAGACTGGCACACTTTTTGAGCCAATCAGAGGGCAGGACAAGGCAGGAGGACTGACGGACAGCCCTTTCTGCCCAATTACAAGTTGAAGAAAAGGAGAGAAGTCTGGGAACCCTCCAGAGGAGGAAGGGAGGGCAGTCTTGGTGAGACTCTGAAGAGTTTGGACCTGCTGTTTGTGGGTCAGAGCTTTGGCCTATCCAGGCCCAGTTCAGTGTGTGACCCCCCAGTTGGCTGTGGTGACTGAGTCCAACCCCCTGCCTGGTGACTGTAGCTTGGCACACTTGGTTGAAGGGGTTGGGTTTGTTTGTTCTCCTGAAGTAGTTGGGGGGGTAATCCCAAATTAGTAAATTGCACATTGCATCCACCCAGGGAAAATGAGTGAGCCAGATGTTATGTGTAGTACTGCCATCTGGGATGCAGTACATACCCACCCCTCTACACTGGACAAGACCACCCCTGGGAATCACCAATAGCTGTTACCCTTATCAAATAAGAATTCAGACAGCATGTACAAACTGAAAACCCACAAAGTGCTAAAATTCGGCCAATGAAACAGTACTTCATTTTCTGACACAGCCTGGGGTAACTGGAAATGGAAAATAGTGGTCTTGTCCAGTGCAAGGAGGTGGGTAGGTACTGCATCCCAGAGGGCAGTACTACACACAACATCTGGCCCACTTATATTCTCTGGGTGGAGGCATTGTGCAATTTACTAATTTGGGACAAACGCCTCCACTATTTCAGGAGAAGAAACAAACCCAACCCACTCAACCAAGTGTGCCGAGCTACAGTCATTAGGCATGGATATGGACCCAGTCGCCACAGCTAACTGGGGGGGGTCACACATTGGAGGCACCACTGGGATGGATAGAATGCTGGACCAAGTCATAAGGAGGTTTTATTGGCCCATATTGAGTTCAGAGATGGAGAACTATTGCAAACAGTGTATGAGATGCATCCAGCAGAAAAGTACAGCCCTCTCGAGCAGCTCCTTTGGTAAACATTACAAGAAGTGCCCCATGGACTTAGAGTGTATTGACTTTTTGAGTTTAGAACCAGATCAAAAGAATATAACTAACATCCTGGTGGTGACTGACCACTTCTCCCAGTATTCCCTAACCTTTCCGCCAAAGACCAAAGGGCCACCACTGTTGCCAAGATTCTGTTTGAAAAATATTTTGCTCATTATGGACTTCCCAAGAGAATCTATTCGACCAGGGTTGGGATTTTGAATGCTGACTCATCAAAGAATTGCTGTCTTTGATGGGAATTAGGAAATCCAGAACTACTCCTTACCACCCCAAGGGACCCTCAACCCAAAAGATTCAATAGGACTCTGTTAGATATGTTGGGCACACTGGATCCTCACCAGAAAGCAAACTGGAGTTAGCAAATGAGTATGCTGGCCCATGCCTACAATTGCACTCGCAATGATGCCATGGGGCAATCCCTATATTTGCTTATGTTTGGAAGAGAGGCCCAACTGCCAGTAGACCTTGCATTTGGAGTGTCATCCGATGGAGACAACTTAAAAACTTACACCAGAGCTGGCCCAATGGTACTGAGGGTTGAGGTGCTGGACGCCACACCTTACGCTATACTGGCAACCCGGGTTTGGGAACGACTTCAGGTCAAAGGGGTGCTGGCAAGGGGGGAGGAGGGGAGCAGGATTGAGCATTGGCTCTCCTCTTCCGGGTAAGGGGTGCGGTCACCCCCCCGTAGTCTTGCTGTCACCGAATGGAGGTTCAGTGCTGGCACAGGTGGTTAACGGCGTGACTGAAAGGGAGGGGCATACCAAACGGCGTGTGCATATGTGCCTCCACATGCACATGCTATGTTGGGGACACGTGGGTGTAGGGGTCAGGAGAAAACCCATAAAAACACAAAAATTACATATGAAAAAAAAATGACACCAAATATGTCCAAAGGCTAAAACAGCAGTAGGATGATACTTACCGACTGGCCTCAGAATTGTCTAATGAAATAAGTTTGGCAAATAAAATCCGGTATGACAATGTTTTTTATTTTATTTTAGTCTTTGGTAACCAGGTTAGGCCCACTAGGCACAAGTGCCTGTTTTCAGGGGCGGCCTAGGAACACTGGGTGGTTAAGTGACTACCTCAGAGTCACACACTATGCAAGTGGAGGTTGTGAGAATCAAACTCAGGTCTGGTCTGCTGGATGTATCAAGCTCATTCACACCTTGTTCTTCTAACCTCTAGGCTATACTGCCAGCCAGAAATGTATCAGAGCCCATGAGTTACTTCCTTGGGACAGAGTTTTGGTCCGGAACTTGAGGTTGCCTGGGAAGCACAAGATTGCAGATCAGTGGGGCAACATCTCCTATGTGGTTACTGAAAAACTTGTGGAGTTGCCAGTGTACAGAGTTTGCTCAGAAGGAGAGTCTCAGAGAAGTAAAACATTGCACTGCAATCATTTACTTCCCATTGGACAACTAGATGTTCCAGAGCTAGAAACAGGCCCCGTGCATCCTCAAAGAGTGAAAACCAGGGGTTCTCACAGATACAACAACCAGACTACTCAACCTGACCCCTAAATGGATAATAGTCTACCTGGGCCTCCTGGACAGCCTACATCAGACCCAGGTCCCAATGACCTAGACTCTTCTGATGAGGAGGGGGACCTTGTGCAGTATTATTCCACAGTGGACATTCCCCAACTGTTGAGCAATTCTAACGAGTAGTGGATGCCAAATATTCCATCCACATCACTAAACCCTGAAGCAGAAGCTTTTGAACCATTACCTGGGCTGGAGCACATGGAGGATCCTATAGCGACTGACCAGGAACCAGACATTGTACTTGAACCAGGTTTTGCTGAAGAGTCCCATGTGCCTCCCAGAGAAGAGTGTTATACAACCTCAGTTGCTTTTGAATCCAAAGAAGTCCCATTGAGGCAGTCAGAAAGGCCTATCAAGCCCCCCTTGAAACTCAGTTATGATTCTCCTGGTGCCCCCACTGATCTGCCTCTTAATGAAGTGCACTGTGGAATCTGACACTCCTCATTCACTTCCCTGTATTGTATTCAGTAACTCTGAAGTGTAATGTGGGGAAGCAGTATAGTGCAGTAGTTTAAGGCTCTGAGCTGCAAATCTGCTGACATCCAGTAGACCAGACCTGGGTTTGAATCCCACAGCTTCCACTTGCATACTGTGTGACCCTGAGCAAGTCACTTAACTTCCTTGTGCTTCCAGGTTGCACCTGTAAAAAAGCTTTCAGCTTAGTGTGCTAGTCCTGGTTAAGCAACTAACAAAAAAAAATGTTCTGGGCATGCTGATTAGACAGGAACCAATAGTCTATCCAGAACTGCTGATGGTAAGGTTGTTACTTATATTTATGTTTATTATGTTGGTTGAGATTTGAGGCTAACGTAGCTAGGAAGCATTTATCCAGACAGAGCTGTTAGTGTGTTGCTGCCTATTTGAGTGTTCTTTCAGATATGTACTGGATGGAACTGGTGCAATTGTCAGGATGACAACTTGTGACCCAGGGGAGAGTGTAGCTCCCTCCTGGGAGGCGGGCTTACCTGGATGCTATTAGTGCCACCCCCGAAGGTTGCCACCTGTGTCTTTACATGCTCTGGCCCTGGGACTGCTACTGGAAAGGGGGCCGGAGGAGTAACAAGCAAAACCGCTACACTTGCACGCCACAGTGTGCGCCCATAGGAGTTGCTGCTCCAGCACCGAAATGCCTGACCTCCAGGAGCCACATTAGCGGCCGCCACCACATCCACCCTAGTGTATTCTAGCCCCAGGGACGTCAGGCAATATATGAGTGGTTCAGAGACACGAGGGGAGGAGAGACAGAAGGAGTGGGACATTTGGCAGGCTGCGCCTTTAGGAAAGCAGCTACCTACCGTCAGAGTCTGCAGTAATGCAGGGGAAGGGCAGAGAATGGAGCTCTCAGCAGGTAGCAGGGGAGGCAAATCCACTCCAGCCCACCACTGGAAAGTTAGGCACAGTTGTGCCTATCAACCAGGGACAGCACACAGTGTAGGGGCAGTCTAAAGTTAATAAAAGATAAAGACATTTGGGAGCTCAGGGCTCCATCGAAGAAAAGGGCCACCATTTTGATGACCTACGACCCGTAAAGCAGCAAATCAGAGGACAGCAACACGAAAGTAATGGCTTCTAGGAGGATATGCAGAAGGTTCTTACAATTGGACTAGTGCACTTTTTGAGCCTATCAGAGGACAGGACAGGGCAAGAGGACTGGTGGACAGACCTGTTTGCCCAAATACAAGTGGAAGAAAAGGAGAAAGTCTGGGAGCCTCCAGAGGAGAGGGCAGTCTTGGTGAGACTCTGAAGAGTTTGGAACTGCTGTTTGTGGGTTGGGGCTTTGGCCTTTCTTGGTCAGTTCAGAAAAGCCTTTTCCAGGTTTTAAAGTGTAACTCCTAGGTGGTGCTATCCCAAGGGCTACTACCCCTGCCTGTTTGGCTACTGACAGGTTGAGGGGCCTAGGTTCTATGGTGGGTGACTCCACCCAGAGGTCAGGGTTGATAGTGGTTAAACTAGCAGGCACAGCCCTCTGGGACACTGTGACCCCCAGTCCCACTAGTGGCCCACACAGTACACGGGGTTACCTTCCCAATACCCCACAAATGCATACTGCTTACACATACAGTAACACTTACCCTCAGGACTAATGTCTTGCAGCACGTCTCTGAGGACCCCTGTATAAAACAAGGTTAGGCAATATACACAAATACAATGCAATGCTTTTCCTACATGTACTGACAGCTTATAGTTCAATAACAACAAATCTGTTTTATTATAGGGGGCAGTAACAAGGAGGGGCAATCAGGTTGATTTGGTTTGGAAATATTCAAATCACAGTACTGTGCATGCATATAGGGTCCAAAATGTCACTCTCTGGGTACCCAGGATGGTGGGGGCTAGCCAGGGCTGATGCAGCTGGTTGGGGCCCTTTGATGGAAAAAACACATGCACACACAAATTGTAATCCGGAGCCCTGGGGCTCAATTCGAGAAGAAATGAAACAGCAATAATCAGATGACACACTTGTAATCGATAAAAAGGCTGCAGGGAGATACCCAGATCTGTGCTCACAATACCAAAACTGAAAGCTGGATGGAGGATGTTCTTGCTGGATTGCCAGAAAACCAAGGTATAGAGACAGGATCCTTGTGGCTGGACCCAACTGCAGTTGACAGCAAGCGGATTTAGTCCGACTCAAGCTGGGATCTGCTTCCAGCTTTAGCACACAGCTCACAGAAAGGGAAATAAATTGCAATTCCCCACAAGCACTACACTCATTTATATGTAAAGGAAAGTACTATACCAGGCAGCTGCTCCTCGAACCCGATCGCAAACACTTGCAAATTACCGGGGCGCACACAGCATCAGCAGTCCCGACAGGTGATCGCACTTCAGCAAATCTTCGGTCTTCACGGGCAAGCCTGGTTCTACACACTGCTTCCTTCTCTTCAAAACTTGGATTCAGTCTGAACTGGCACAAATGGCTGCAGACCAACTTCATGGCCTCCCACGAGCTTCCTGCGTGAACTGCATGCCACATCAGAAGCAGGGCTCCTTCCCTCTTCACTGTCACTACTGATCTGAGCTTTCCAGTAACAGAGCAGGGCATTTCCTTTGAGTTCCTCCCAGTTCGGTTGGCTGGTTCGGCTGTCACTCATAATAGGGCTCCCTCTGTTGGTGCAAAAAGGCGCCAAGGTCCAAAGTACATTTCTCAGAGGCACTGGCCATACAGTACATAGGTGGCTGGCTCCACAAGAGAGTCCAAGTTCTGATTTGCCAGCAGCAGGCTCTATTTTAAAGGTCCCCACTGATTGGTCCAGTTCAGCAGTTCAAAACCAGAATGGAGGCTAGGCAAAACAGTTCAGACTGCAAAGAAAAGCAAGTTAGACAAACTGTATTTTCATTATTACTCTAAACAATTCCTGGCAGATTGTTACACCTTTTGAAAGAGCTCCCTCTGCGCATGTAGCGACGGCAGAAACGGAGCAAGTTGACAGTAGCCTGGGCGGGACTCGGGTATCGAAACACACAATCCCCCTTCTAAATTAATTATGTCTGTAAAGCAGACAGCTCTTAAAGAGACAGTATGTGGAGGCTCAAATAACACTCACTTGGAACCACATTTAAACAGCTTAGATGCCGAACACCTCCAGGCTTGGAGCATTCCTGAAAGCTCATGGAAGACTTCTGGGAACCCCCATTTGCAGGGGGGTTACACCCTTCCTGGCCTGGAAAAACTTGGCATCCACATCAAGTAGGTACCCTTATAACATTTTAAAAACAGATTATCACATTTGTTCATATCACCAACAGTTCAGGTCTGCATCTTTTTAAACAACAGTCAACATATTAAATCATTGATACAGATATACTTATTCTGTAATTCACAGTTTACTACTGGTTACACAACATTGTACATACAAACATTCTGAAATCAGGTCATTACTTCCTGTACATGAAACCTGAAGAGAGGACCCTTCCTAGCTACCTTGGGGCTGGATGGGGCAGGGCACCATATTTAGAGGGCAAAACCAATAACTTGAGTTAGCACTATGCTCAGTTTGGGCAATGAGCTCGGGGACACATACACTGCCTTATGGACCACGTTAGAGGCAAGTCCACAGATCTTCCCAGAGAATCATAGCTTAAAGCGCACCACAGGCTTCACAGCTTGGCCAGTCTTTCTAGGGAACTGTTACAGCGTCTGCACTTTTAGGCTCGCTTTCATCACTGTCTTTACTGGCCAGGGAGTTTTCATTGGGGTAGAGACTAAAACTGGGGTACTTTCAGCTCCAGGAGTTGCAGTCTCTGAGTCCACAACACTTGCCTCACATGAGGAGTTTTCTGACACTGGCAGTGAACCATCAGGGCACTCAACATACTATTCTTGTTCTGGTATATCACCAGTCTATCCCAGTTCATCATTTTCCTCCTCTGAAAGCTCGTACAGTTCAACCATACACAGTGATTCCATGTCATCCGACTTGATACTTTGCACTTCACTTTCTGGCAGCATTGGCTCCAAGGACAAAGCTGGGGGCTTAGGCAGTCCAGAGGCCCATCTTCATCTCCATGACTGACTAGGGATTGCCTTGAAAGAATTGACTCAGTTCATAAGAAGGGTAGTATTCAAAGTCACACTCACTTTCCCCTGAAGTGGACAGACAGTCAGGTTCAGCAGGGGTTTGTTGTAGAGAACACTTTAACTCAGCATCTGTAGGTGCAGACTTTATTTGCTTTTGCTTAGCAGCAGCTCTGGTCACTGGTCCAGAGGGAGCACTTCATGAGAGCTCAGACTCAATCAAGATTTGGCCAATGGGCAGCAAATGATTTCGATGCATTGTCTTAACATCTTTTGAATTATTCTCAGGCCTTACTTTGTACACAGGCAGATCATCCAGTTTGTCCACTACAATGTGAGGGAGATGGTGCCACCTGTCAGCAATCTTGTGTTTGCCATGCAGTCCCAGATTTATTAGCAATACATGATCTCCCCCGTGGGGTTCCTGTGCTTTCATCTTTTTATCATACCTTTCTTTGTTGGCCAGATTTCTTTTGGCAGCCATGGTTTGAGCAAGTTGGCATGCATGATTCAGCTGGGCCTGTAACTTTTGCACATACTGTAAATAGTTATCAGCTCGAACATCAAAGGTTAATATAGGGCTTGATGCAACCCTCACGTTAACCTTTGAAAATCAGGCCAGCGATGTTTAGTTACAAGCTATTGTATTGATCACCAGATTGCAAAGGTGTCAAACAACATTTCAGATTCAACAGCCCAGATGAGGAGAAGGTTCAAGATTATTCAGTTTTACCAGAAAACAAAAATACTGTTTCACGTGTAACAGGGAAAATCAAACCCAGTGAGTAGTATAAGCTTCCATTACTACTATAAACTACTACAACTAAAAGGGGACAGTATGGCAAAATGACATACATTGTATGTTATTATTGTGAGTGTTATAAAACCAAATGTGGAAGTCAAATATTTGGAAACAACCTGATATACGATACTTTAAACTAGCCCCAGAACAAATCTTAATACCAGTATAGTGGACCTCACATCAATCCCATAATGTTTTGCAGGACAAGCAGATAAGAAGAAACCCATACCATACCATTCAATAGGTTTTATGTTGAGCAGCACAGACCTGAAAAGAAAAATATGGTATATAAGCATATAGCAAGTTACTAAACAATAGTCTCTTTCAAATACATTTGTACCAGTGCACTCTTGTTAGAAAAACATTACATTACTGACTGTCTTTTCAATCAATCAATCAATCAATCAAACTCTTTATTTTGCCAGGCAGAACATCATTGAGACAAGCTCATTAACAAGATGGGACTTTTTGCTTTTCCTGGGAGGGGGTGCTGGGAAGGTATGTTCCTTGAACAATTCCTTTTAAGCTGAAACCCTCAGTACAAGAGTCCCAACTTCAGCTTGGTGTTTAACCAGTCCAGATGATAACTGTCTATACAGTTCCTAGCAAAAATGAAGACACATTAGCCAGTTGATAAACCTGTAGCCCCCCAGATAAACTCTCACTCCCAGCCCTTTTTACGTTCGCTTGCGCGCATGCGCAAGAGCGTCTTTGGAAATAGGGACACTTTGGAGGTGTGCCTCCTGCGATCCCCTGCTCCATTGAGCAGGCGTGGCGATCCTGCACCAATCGGACGCGTGGTGCACAGTATGACAGCAGTGGTCTTCTCTTCAAAGAAAACCACCTGTCGCACAGAACACCGCGTCATGCCGCCCTCCCCAAATCTTTGCTGCCACGCTGGGAGCCCACCCCAGCATGGCATATGTCCCAGCGTCGTCTGTCTGCGCGACAAAGGGGTGCCCAATCCCGTCAGCTCCACGGCCCCCAGCCATCCTTCTGCCATGCTGGGAGCTCACCCCAGCATGGCAAATGTCCCACATCGTCTTTTTTTGTTTTTAAACCTGTAAATCAAAAACGGTCCCATGGCGCTTCTCCCACAACCCTGACCCACCCACTGCGCACCCTGCCTCCCCACACACCCCCACCCCATACTTACCTCCGGAGCTCGGTGCAACGATCTTAGGTGGACCAGGAACACGTCTGCACTCTTCAAAGCCGACTGCGAACTGAGGAAATGCCGGTAAGCTGTATAATGTGCTAGATAGGGGGGTTTCAACTTTATTGCATATCTCGGGCATTTTTTGGAATTTGTGCACCAAATTTTCAACATGGGGTTTTTGGGACCCCTTCTCATGAATGATGTCACTGTCATGGCGTTATTCGGCCTGAAGGGTGATTTTGCAGGCACTGCACAGTCACTGCGTGGAAATCACCCTTGAGGGCCGAATACACTCATCTAAAATTCAAAAATGACTGTTTTACATGCTGTTGCACAGTTCCCGCAGGCTCATAAGTTCACGAATTTTCAATATTTTCACTCCAGATTTTCAACATTGCCATTTTACCACACCTCCTTATGAGCAGTACAGCTGTCAGATTTTAACATCCTTCCCAAAATGTGTTTCCGCCCATAGTAGCGCACAATGGCCGGTCGGTGTAAAATCAATGTATGGGACACATTAAGAAAATCACAGTGACACTGTTCATGAGCAGAGGTCTTAAAATGGCTATGTTGAAAATTTGGTGAAAAAATTCCTAAAATGACTGTTTACAAGCGTGCGTTCGCGTGGTTCTCCTTGCGGCTAAATAGTTGTGAATTTTCAATATTTGCACTCAATGACTTCCAATACTAAACTGCACATAGAAGCAAGCAACATTTGGCATTGAAAATGCTTGTACTTCTTTGTCACTGATTTTTTTAAGCCATGTCCAAGTGCCAAATACCACTGCAAATACCTGCAAGCGAACGTTCGGCATTGACAAATGCTTGTTTTTGCTTATGAAAGATAGATGTTAATTAGGGAATTTTGTTTGACAAGGGCTGACAGCCTTTTGCAAGCATCTGTTTTTACCTAGTCCATCGGGGGATGATGCTTACTGGCATTCTCTCCTTTGCTAGTCTGATCAGGTGTAGATGTTTGGAGCTGGTGGTAGTCCTGTTCCTGAATGACTTTTACATTGTGATTTTGAGGCATGGTAGATGGCTTAGGGTTCTTCATATTGTTGTCTGTCTTCTGAGGTCATGTAATTTTCATTTGCTGCAGATATACGTGTTGCTCATAGATGGACATGATAATGGTATCAGATGTTGAAAATACCATCTTGATGGTATTAGATGTTCAAAGTACCATAACTTATGGCATTTTATCAGATGTTGGGAATACCTTATTTTGATGGCATTGTTGTTGTGAAATACCATTCTCTCTCTCAATAAATAGTTTTAATTTTATACAGTACATGTATTTTTATACAATACATTTTACATACTAAACATTTTCTCTTCTCATACCATCAGACAGTAAGACTGCTAAATTGAATTTTGCTTACATTTCAGCTAGAAACATTTGATAAGCATGTTTTTCACCTAAGTCAAGGAAACCTTTTCTTAATTTATTACATTTTAACATGCATTGGTTTTGTAACAAGAAACGTTTGGGCACTAGTGTTTCATTTATAAAATGGCTAACACATGTGACATGCTTGTTGATGCACATTCAGCTATGCGATATGCGTAATGATTTTAAACAGTGTTCAAAATGATACTAAATCTTACATTAGACTTAGGAAAACAATATACATATCCTTAGGTAGAGATAATATGAGAAGCTAGCAGAAAACAACTATACAATCATTTCAACCTTAAAATGACAGGCTGGCTTTGAGCAGATATAGAACAAAGTTGAAATAGTGTTACTTCCATTATCAGTAAATCAGGACTATAATTCTTTATTAAAATGTGACCTGAAAATATGTATCCTTGTATTGCCCACACTATACAGTGGCATTGAAAAATGATAACTTCTGACTGGCTAACGGGTTTTTTTCAGTGGGAGTAAATTCCAGCATAACTCACCACAAAGACTTAGCCACATCACAGATCAAAAGTAAAACATAATCACTACTACCTCACAGTGTTACAAATGAAAACATTTCACCCGCTGTCTTGTTTCCTGTTTAAAGCTGTCCCTGCCTAACAAAAACTACGCTGGCATCTTGAAATGAGCCACAAATAAAGAAAGTGTGAAAAGCAACTCTGGAATCTACAGTACCTCAATGCTGATCATGACTTCACCTGATGGTCGCTCCCTTCTGCCTCCATTGTGGTGACTGCTGGCTCCTCTGACACTCCCTCCATTCCTCATTCCCCTCATTGCAGTGACCACTGGCTCCACTGATGCTCGCTCGTTCCTACCTCTGTTGCTGTGATCGGCCACTGACTCCCTGCTCCATTGCAGCATAGGGCTCCCATGCTGCCTGATCACTCAGCCCAACTGCAAACATGAAAATGACAAAAAATCTCAGCTCCCGAATGAGCTGCATAGTCACTGGCATTCACATGCTCTCCCAAGCCTCACACTCTTGCTCCCAGCCACTTGTCTCTCCTGCCATACATGTCATCTGCTGCTGCTCTCTCTCTCATTTAAAAAAATACCATTCTTGCAAGCATATGTGTGTGTCTTGGAGGGTAATGCCTCCTAAAATAACATTCTTCATAGAAACAGGGAACTATAACACACACAGGAAGGATATTACAAAATAAACTTGTTTTTACAAATAAAACCATTTTAATATTTTCTTTTTTAACTTTTAATTCCTACCAATTGTATAATTACAACAATCCACCCCAGTATGTGGGTTATGCTTGAATTTACCCGCTTCTGGTGTGCTTAAGTCACTTAACCTGCAGCCTTGTGACCAAACCAAATCAGGTATTAGTAAACCTTAGCATAACCCACACCCTGTCATGGATTTGTGTTTAAATAAATTCCTTTGTAAGGTGTTTCTTATTGTTTAAGAGAGTTGGAGTGTGAGCTATGGGCAACAAGATCACAAAGTGTAACTGAGCAGTTCTGGCTGCCCAAACCTCACACAAGACTCTTAAACCATTAGAGACATCCCACTGAGGATGTACTAACTTATTATATATCATTGAGGTTAGGTAGAGTGATTTATGGTACATCTGAAGTCCAGTTCTTTCTATTTTAAATTTGACTCTCTTCTCCCCTAGCTCTGATATGTAATGCTCCACTTTTAATGTCCTAGTAACATGAGTCAGTAGTGATGCCGTATAAAACTGTATCATCTTCATGCTGAGCTGTTGCCTTGGAAATTTGGAATGGTGCTTAGGAATCAGAACTGAAATCAAACATTGCTATGTGCTGATGCTCCCTCTAGTGTTCTAACATCAGATTTGTGGTCACCGCTGAAGAGAACAGTTATCTCAGAGCCCTCTCAAGTCCATTGGCTAAGTCCTTTATTATTTTATTATTTAAAAAACTCCTAGGATTTTTTCAATTTAGTTCTTGATATTTGCATTAGTTAGAGAGGTTATTTTATAAAATGTATAATATTTAGTGGCATTCTCCAGTTCCTGATAGGTACATGTAACTGGAGAATAGTCTTACTTTGTGATTCCTGCTTTAACATGGTAACACTTATTTTAGATAACAAACTTTAAAATAACCGCCTATTTGGCACTTTTTATTTAGCAGCTTACAGTTTTGAAAACTAGAAAACATAAAAAGAAAAGCAGCTGACTGCACCTTCCTCCCAAGGGACCAGAAACCAGCAGTGGAACAGAGAGCTATGACCTCAGCAGAGGACATTACAAAAATGTATCAATTCTTTCAGGACTTTCAGGCCATGGGAGACCTTGCTACTATTACTGACCCCCGCCTCAGGCATTTTTGAACCTGTGCAGGAGGAGGAGGAGGAGGAGGGATGATGAAGAGCCAATTGAACCAAACACAACCCCTGAACAGGATTTTGATTCACTACCATGTATGTATGAACAAGGATTTTCCTCATATTCCACTTTTGTAAGGCATATGGTTGATACTAAGACAACAGCAAAAAGTTTGGAACGCCCAAATTCAGCTTATGGCATTGACAAGAAAACAGAAAAGTAGTCCCAAGTAAAGAAGCAGTGTGTAGAATTTCTATATTTCCACCCTGACATGAGGGACTTGTGCAAGCAGCTTCATGTGAGACATCAGTGGTGCCAGTAGCATCCATGCCACCCGAGAAAGATTCCAGAAAGCTGGATTATATGGCAAGGAAGGTGTACACTTCAGCGTCCCTCTTGTTAAGGCAGGCTGCTTACATGGCATGCACTGCACAGTATCAAAAATCCCTTAGGTGTACTGTTCAGGCCCCAAACGAAAAGGCAGGTGGTGAAATTAGCAACGATCTAGCAGAAACTTCCAAATATGTACTGGAAGCCACAAAATATTAGTTTCATATGACTGTAGAAGCAAATGATACTGCTTCAAGGGTGTTAGCACATGCAATAGGTTTTGCTTATCTCAGGGCAACCATCCAGTCAGAGGACACAAAAACAATGGCTATGGACTTACCCTTTGAGGAACATTCCCCTTTCAGGGATAAAGCAGAAGATTACATAAAAAAGGGTTAGAACAAAACAACCTACAAAATCTGACTCAAAAAGAAGAGCTTCTGATTCATTCAAGTCATATGGAAGGGGAAGTAGGAGCATGGCCTATTATTAAATACATTTTCCTACTATGACTTCCCTTTTCAGAGTTGTGCCCCCAAAAAGCAGAGGCAAGAGAGTTGCAAGGCAAAAGCATACACTATCTCCTAAACCACAGGAGAAACAAAACCATGACTCAGTACAAACTGCAGTAGGACCCCTACCAGTGGGAGTCTGCCTAACTCATAACTTCCAGAAGTAAGAAACCATCACCTCATACAAGTGGGTATTGGAAGTGATGAGTCAGGGTTTATCTCTTCTGTTCACAGGCTTCCCAAAAATAAATAGGCTAAATGGAATATGGCCACCAATGTTGAATGTGCTGAGGAGTAGCAGTGCAGCAAATGAGTTTATGCTTTGCAATAACTTTCAAACAGTATGCCATTGTTGCAACACTGATACCAATGACAAATATTTCTAAAAATATTGGTGCCTGAGCTGTTTTGTTGCAGAATTTTTGTTTTTATCTTATCCTATTGATTTATTGCTCTTCTTGGCCATGTGGGTGTGAAACTGGCAGCTGGGAGAAAATTAAGACAGCCTGAGCTGTCCCGAGCTGAAACCAAGTTAGCCAGGTAGGGGTTGGAGAAGCAACTAGCTGCCCAGTCATTATGGGTCTCCCTCTTCAACTAGTGGCAGCTAGTCAGAGCCAGCATATTGGAGATGATGTTCTTTGGAGCCACGATTCCATGAGCCAGGGCCAGCGGAGTTCCCAGAGGATGCCAGGAGGAGTTGAGCAGTAGAGGAGTGATGGTCTGTTACAGTTTTGTGAGAGCTGTTGGGGAGAGCTCAGGAGAAGCAGCCTGGAGCTGGAGCTACCAATACATTGATCAAAACTTAAAGAGCTTTAAGAGAAAAATAAGCTGTGTGATACTAAGGGGTTCTGAGGAGTGAGTAGATACCAGCACTGTTTACCTGTTTGGATAAAGTAGTTCTACCACTACTCAGAATAGTCCATATAGATTAGGCTGGAACAAATAAGTTGGACTATGCAATTTTAAATGGGTATCTGTTTGAGGCCATCTCTTTTTTTATTCAGTAGATAGCATGTGAGGTTATCAAATGATTTGTCTTGTAAACTATTGACCTGTGCTGGTATTTTTTGTGGGGTTGGTGAGCCCTTAAAGAATTGATGTGAAAAGTGATTATCTGGTTCTGTTTCAGGCCATCTATATACATGAATCGTTTATGAATTTTACAATAACAATATTTTTTTCTTGGATTTTATACTCCTTTGGTGCCAAACAGTCTATTTGAAGGTGTATCATAAAACTAGCTGCAGTCATCTAGCACACCGATTCTTTGTAGCTCAAGTTTGAATGCTGGTTGAGTTCTGCTATAGTTGTCTGTCATAGCTTGTTTTGAAAAAAGTCTTTGACTTTCTTTCTACAAATTATAGAAATAATTGCTTATACCTGCATTGTGGGAGCCCCTAAGACCTAGTGCAAGGTAGTTAATGCAATTTATGTAAAGGAAGCCTGCATTCTAATTTTTCCAAGCTAACAATGAAACTCAATTTGTCTTTTACTGGACTTGTGAGCTTTTTACATCTAACAATAATTTACTGTATTCTACAGTCTTCAGTTTTTATATTTGCTTTCACGCATGTGCAAGAAACAATAGTGCCATCATCCGAGTTTTCCAGAGGTGTGTCAGCCTCTTCCAATTCAGTCAGTTTGTTTGCAGGCACGGTCGCAGTGCTCCAGTCACTGCTCCTGTCTATGACAGCTGAAAATGTAGTGGCATACAGTTGAAAGGAGAGCTCTGCTTCAGTGAGCAGAGCTCCCCCTAACCGCATGCATGCATATTGCGTGCTGGGGGGATTCTCCCAGCACATACAGTATAACGCGGTGCCAATGCCCGTCGGCTCCACTCCCAAAAAGCTTTCCTGGTGCCACTCTGGGAGCCCACCTGTGTGGCACCGCCCTTGGCTGATGGGGTGCCCAATCCCCTGTCGGCTCCAACCCCCAAAATAGCCTTATAAGCTGCCACACTGGGGCCCACTAGCGTGGCACAGCCATGTGGCCAACTGGGGTGCTGAGCACACGTCAGCTCCAGCCCCCCAAACATCCTTTCCAGCTGCCGCGGGAGCCCACCCAGCGTGGCAAATGTCCTGCATCGTCTTCATAATAAAAAAAAAAAAGCCTGTAAATTAAAAACTGTCCCTTGCAGTCTCTCCCCACCCGCACCCACCCACTCACTGCGCACCCTGCCTCCCCACACCCCCAACCCCATACTTACCTCTGGAGACCCGGCGTGGACGATCTTGGTGGACCGGGAACACGTCTGCACTCTTCAAAGCTGACCGCGAACTGAGGAAATGCTGGTAAGCTGTATAATGTAATAAATAGGATTTTTCCAACTTTGCTGCATATCTCAGGCATTTTTTGGAATTTTTGCACCAAATTTTCAACATAGGGTTTTTGGGACCCCTTCTCATGAATGCTTTCACTGTCATGGCGTTATTCGGGCCCGAAAGGTGATTTCGCAGTCACTGCACGAAATCACCTTTCGGGACCAATTAATGAAATGACACTGCCAGTGTTCATAAGGTGGGCTTTCAAGAAACCTATTTTGAAAATTTGGTGGAAAAATTAAAAAAAATGACTGTTTTATGAGCGTGCGTTGCGCAGATCCTACGCACGCTCGTAAGTTCGTGAATTTTCAATATTTTCACTCCAGATTTTCAACATTGCAATTTTACCACACCTTCTTATGAGCAGTATAGCTGTCATTTTCACATCCTGCTCAAAGCGTGTTTCAGCCCATGTAGCGCACAATGGTGCAGTCTGTGCACGAAATCAATGTATAGGACACATTAAGAAAATCACAGTGACACTGGTCATGAGCAGAGGTGTTAAAATAGCTATGTTGAAAATTTGGTGAAAAAATTCCCCAAAATGACTGTTTTAGGAGCGCACGTTGCGCAGTTCTTACGCACGCTGGCAAAGTTTGTGAATTTGTAATATTTGCACAGCATTTTCAACAGTGCCATTTTACCGCACTTCCTTATGAGCAGTGCAGCTACCATTTTCACATCTTGCCCAAAATTTGTTTCCGCACATGTAGCGCACAATGGTACAGTCGGTGTGCGAAAACAATGTTTGGGACAGATTAAGAAAATCACAGTGACACTGGTCATGAGCAGAGGTCTTAAAATGGCTATGTTGAAAATTTGGTGACAAAACTCCATAAAATGACTGTGTTACGAGTGATCATTATGGAGTTTCCACGCACCCTCGTAAGTTCATGAATTAGTTATATTTTCAGTCCAGATTTTCACCAGTGGCATTTTTCCACACCTCCTTATGAACAGTATGGCTGTCATTTTCCACAACATGGCCGAAATGTGTTTCACACTTTCAGCACAGAAACTGCGTGGTTGCTGTGGGAAATCATTGTTAGGGACAGATAAAGAAAATCACACTGACACTGTTCATGATCGGAGGTCCCAAAATGCCTGTGTTAATAATCTGCTGTAAAATTCCCAAACTAGTTACATTATGGGTGTCGTTAGCAGTTTCTATATCCGCCATGACTTCACCAGTTTTTAAGATTTTTCACACCAGATTTTCAACATTGTCATTTTACACCTCCCCATGAACAGTACCGCTGTCATTTTCACATCCTGTTCGAATGTGTTTTGCACCTGTGGTGCCAAATGACAGAATCACTGTGCAAAAAGCAGCTGTCGGCTAACAAACTGATATTGCCACTGTTCATGAGGTGGGGTCACAAAAAACCATGTTGAAAATTTGTAGTAAAAATACCAACTGAATGCCTGAGGCGTTAGGGTTTCCACCATAACGCCTCAATCCTGTAGATAATGACAGGCATCAGGGTGACTTGGGATTCTTGCCTGTAATGCTCATACCATTCCACCCCACCACACCCTGCAGCCAGTGAGAGGCATCAAGTTGTGCTCGGACTCTTTGGGCCCAAGCGTTACCCCATTCTCCTATACCACACCCATCTCACTGTATATCCTGATGGAATGGGGTGCTCATAAGGGCCAAAGACCCCAAGGCACATCGTGACATTTGTCAGTGTCTGCAGGGTAGGGTGTAGTGAAATGGCGTGGCTGCTATGCCTGATGACCCAAAGGCACACCCCAATGCCTGTCACTCTCTGCAGGATGGTGGTGGGGTTGGCTTCAGTTCAATACTTGCTGCCATTCCTATTATGCAGCTCTGTAACTTCTACACTACCAATGCCAATGCCAGCAAGCAAACATTCGGTATTGACAAATGCTTGTTTTGTTTCCTTCTAGCCTGAAAATTGTTTTGCAATTTTGATTCTGATTATAATGTGTACTTGTGTAAATTAGAAACAATGGTGGAAAAGAAACTGTGATGCAAACTGAGCTCAAACCAACAATTAAGACCAGAGTTGCCTCTAAGAAAAAAAGTGATTTACTAAGTAAACTGAATTTTGGAGCTAAGAAAATCACAGGCTACTTTATAACCCTAAGGACACAATTAGATTTTCTGGGAGAAAATTAGATAGTCTGTATTAGAGAGCTATGATACATAAAGTGCTTCCTCACAGATACATGAGGGCTACTCATTACCTAAAATTAAGTAGCACCACCTACTATTAGAGATTAAGAATTTGGAAGCATCCTTTGACTTTAACCAAAGAACAATAATAACCAGGCTAATGACAAAGAAATCAGATTGAGATGAGGAAAGAATCTAAATGCACAGCATGTTGAAAATAGTACTCAAGCCTGACAACAACAGGTGGTAGAAAAAGAAAATAATACATTTTACGACCAGGAAGTTAGTCTTGAGTTATTGCGTATGGGCACCATGCATTAAAAATGGAAACAAAATATGTGAACGACCTGTTAAACCAGATGCTGTAGTTTCACTGCTTAAAATTTATTGCAAGGCTACAGTATGTCTTAGCACAACCAACAATGGTGTTGTTGGTTAGCTGGTGATAGATGCACACGACGGCAGTAAAGACGGAATAGAATACCAAATAAATAAAGGAAACCATGGAATATATTGCTAACAAAGAAGCAGCTGAAGTTGAAGATTAAGTTGGTCAATTAAAACAGAATAGAAAGGATAACAGGAAAAAGTCACAGGCAGAGAAGTGCACAGGAAGAAATGCATAAAGTTTGTGGCCAAAATAAGAAAATAATAGGACCACACAAATGGATAAATCTGCAAAAATAAAGGGAAGAAGAAATAGTAGCTTGTGTAGTGAGGATGAGCTAGCAACTCAGAGTAGGCATAATAAATTGTACATCCTTGATAAAAGAGAGAGGAGAAGAATAGAACAAGCACTGCTCCTTCTATCGTATTTTTAAAGGGAGTTCCTAAATGAAAAAATGAAAATAATGAAACATTAAAGGTTATGCTCTAATTTATGTACGGAGGTATAGGTAAAAAATAGGATGGAATGATACAGAGACAATTTATAGATATCAAACAAATTAATATAGGGGGAAAATGCATCACTGTAAACGACAAGATACATTAATTGCTTCTGTCAGTTCAAACAGAATTCAGTAAACTTGGAGTTAATAGAAGTGCAGACATGGATCTTTTGACTGAAGAAAAGGATAGGGGGTTTGAGGGAAAAAGCAAAATGGATGTCAGTTCTGATAATCTGCTTAAGTAAGGGTACAAACAAAAACAAGCATCTGTCAATGCCAAATGTTGGCTTGCTGGCATCAGTTTTGGTTGACCAGGAGTTAGAGAGATGCATAATAGGAATGGCAGTGAAGTATTGAACTAACACCATCCCCCCCAAAGAAACTTAAAGGCATGAGGGGGGGCCTTTGGGTTGTCAGCCATAACACTGAAAGCCATTCCACCTCACCCCACCCTGCAGACAGCAACAGGTGTCACAATGTGCCTTGGGGTCTTCAGCCCTTACGCTCACCCCATTCCATAAGGAAATAAGCTGAGATGGGTTCAGTATAGGAGAATGGGGTGAACATTTGGGCCGAAGACTCCAAAGCACACCTTGATGCCTGTCAGTGGCTGTAGGGTGGGGGAAGAATGCCATGAGCATTACAGCTGATGAACCCACGTCACACCCCTGATGCCTGTCAGTCTCTATGGGGGGGGGGGCATTACAATTGGAAACCTTAACTCCCCAAGTGTTTGACAGTATTTTAACTCCTAATTTTCAAAATGGGCTTTTTGGGACCCCACCTCGTGATCAGTAGCATTATCATTTTGTTACTCAGTCCTGAAAGGTGATTTTGCACAGCAGCTATATCATTCTGTGTGGATCAGCAGTGTTTGATCTTGAACCTGGAGCAGGGATTCTACATTCTGTAACATCAGTTTTCTACTAGCCTGATTGTTTCTGGAGGTCCGGAGTGGCCCATCCACCACCCACCCCGCCCCTGACGCATCATTTCCTTTATACCCATAGCCTGTGACATCATACAGTACCAGCTAACTTCATACAATATTGTTACCCATCATATTTTAGTACACAACACGCCACACTCCACACACTGACATAAATCTTATACATTATACCACTAAAGTCTATTGACAGTACAGAGCTGTAAAGTAAACAGTAAATAAGAAGGAAAGAAACAAAAAGGGGCAGACAAGTGGGCTGGGAAAGGAGCATTTCTGTTGCTAGCAGGTAGCATGGAAACATCTGCAAAGGAGCTGTGACACTTTGGATTTCTTCCAGAGATAAATTTCTTCTGTGCAAAGGTACTGTGGCATATTTTTCTTTCCAGAGCTAAATTTTTGCTGTGCTAAGGTACTGGACATATTTTTTGGGACTGCTCAGAACTTCAGAACTAAGGTACTGTGGCATTCTTGGAGCAGAACTGGGGTACTGTGGTATAATTGGGACTTCTTTGGTGCTCATAATCCTCTAAAACTAAGGTCCTGTGACATTTATGGGGCTTCTATGGTTATAAATGGTTCTGCAAAACCAGGGGAACATCGTGGGAATTTTTTTAAAATCTAAAGCTCAAGTACTGTTTTTAGGGCACTGTTTATAAGAGTATCTCTGGGTCTGGGATCTAAAAGCTCAAAGCAATATGTTTTAGGGTGCTGTTTATTTGGTTCTGCAGTAGACATAACTTGAAAGTTGCTTGGGGCCTGAAATCCTAGCCACAGGAGTTTCTGGGTCTGGAATCTAAAGTCACAGGGGTTGAATACTGATATTTCAGTGGGGGGGATTTTTCACAATAGAGCCTGAAACTAAAGCTTGAGATAAGCCATAGTGAAAATGGAGTGGTGTACAAACTGGAGGGTCAATGGAGCAGGGTAGGGGTAGGTCCAAGGCATGGTCCCAAGGCTAAAATGGCTGCAGGTATCTTTGGGAGGATGGTGAGGTGCACTGGTTGTGGGTAGGCCATGGTACTGGATATAGTTTGGAAAGCAGGGGTTGCATAATATGTAGGCTGCTTGCACAGTTGAGGGAGGAGGCTAGATGGCTGAGATGGACGCTAAACTGGTAAATAGAGAGGGGTATAATGGAGGACAGGAGGGGCTCTGCTGATGGAGCAATAGAGATTAGAGGGGGAGCTGTGGGGGGGACAAGGAATGGTTAAAGGGGGAGCTATAAGGGGACAAGGAGCAAATACAGAAATAGGCAGGGGAAGATGCCATGGGGAGTGGAGGAAAACAAGGGAGTATAGAAGCAGGGTAGAAGGGTTAGAGGATGGCTCTAGTGGGGCTACAGGAACCTCAGATAGAGGCGGCAAGGGACACAAGGGAAACCAGAGGGAATGGCAAAAGGTTAAGTATAAAGGTCCAAAGCCAGTACAGAGGGCAAGGGAGGAGAAAGCAAGGGTGGAGCCCCAGCCAGTTGGATACAGGTAGTGGGCATGGAGCAGAAAACAGATATGCTCCACTAGGGGCACTAAATGAGGGAGAAAAAAAAGGAAAGTGGAGTTGAGGGTATCCAGGGACATAGGAGAAGCAAGCACGAAGGAAGATTGGAAAGAGTGGAACAGCCCTTTCAGGAAAGAACAAGGAGAGTAGTAAACATAGGGCTAGGGCACAGGGGTGAATACACCCAGAAAGGCAAACCCAAAGGGGAGACAGGAAGCTCAGGTTCAAAGGGCCAGGGCTAGATGGGGCTGGGAAAGGGAAAGTTTTCTGGTGAATTCAAGCAAGACACGACTATGGGCAAATCAAGGGGAAAAAAGCTTGCAGATGGTGGGGCAGAGGTGGGCAGCCTAGCAGTAAATGCATGTGGGAAGCATGGAGCTAGGGAGGCGCAGGGGAAGACAGTACACTGGGAGATGAAACTGGCAAAGGGATAGCGAGAATAGGGTAGGAAATGAAATGGAAGGGGTTGGGAGATTGATAGAAGGGAAATGCAAACAGAAGGTGATAGAAAACAGGGTCCTACTTGTTGGGGACTTTATCATAAAAGGAATTAGATGGGGGGGCAAGAGTAGCACAGCATGGGTTTAGTGTCTGACAGGCATGACGGCGGCAGAGGTCATTCACTATATCCCCTCAAGGGGGAAACAGCAGGATGAGAAAACACACCTAATGTTCCACCTGGGAAAAACTGATCTGGCATGAAAAAGCCTGTTGGAGGTGCAGGCAAGATTTAGAGCACTTGCTAGATACTGCAGCAGTCTGGGGTTCAAATCAGTGGCTTTCTCTGAGATTTTTCCAGTACCAAAAGCAAGTACTGATAGGAGGCTGAGGATTAAGGAGTTCAATGTGTGACTGGTGGGGGGGTGCAAGCAAATGGGGTATGGGTTAGTAGGGGACTGGGGATCCACATGGGGGGATGACAGCCTATTTGCTCCAGACAGACACCACCTGAATAGGGAGGGGGCAGCAGTGCTAAAAAGCAAATTAGAAGAGTTCATAGAAGAAGCCTACAATTTAAACCAGATTGGGGGGAGGATGGGAAAAATCCACACCACAAGGCAGGAGAAATAAGGGGCTACCAGCCTCCCCCCCAGGATAGTGCTGAAAAACTGGGCATGAGGGAAAATAGAGAAGGGGGGTGGAGAGAGAACCTGGTGGAAGGGCTTAGCAGCCAACGCCAGGAGCGTAGCAAATAAGATGGTGGATTTGAGAGGCCATCATGGGAGATGAAGGACAAGATATGGTAGCTATAAGCGAGACCTGGTGGACAGAGCTGCACACCTGGGAAATGACTATCCCATGTTACAGACTGTTCAGAAAGGATCGGGAGGGTAAGAAGGGGGAAGGAGTTGCTTTATACATCAGGGAAGACATAAGTGTAACTGAAGGACAAAAGGAGGATGGGGAGACTGAGCTACTGTGGGTAATGCTAGGCAGGAGGACGGGAGAATCCTTGTGACTGGGGGTGGTATACAGGCCACCTACACAAGGGGAGGAGGGTGATCATCAGTTAATTCAGGCAGTCACAAGGTTGGCCCTAAAAGGAGAGCTACTGCTGGTAGGGGACCTAAACCTCCCAGATGTGGACTGGGAAATCCCAGATGCAGCATAGTCAAGGAGCAGGGAGATACTAGCTGCGCTTCAGGGGGTATTCCTTCAGCAGCTAGTCAGGGAGCTGACAAGGGGCAGCAACCTCCTGGATGTGGTCCTGACAAATGGGGAGAGTGTGGAGGAGGTGCAGGTGGGAAGCCTTGGGCAGCAGTGACCACAGCACAGCAATGTTCAGGGTAGGGCAGGGAGGGAGACAAGTAATACCAGTACTGCAGTCATGGACTTCAGACACACAGACTTTGACAAGATGAGAAGGATAGTAAGGGAGACAGTGGAGGGTACAGAGAATATAGGGGCAGTGGAGAAGTTATGGCAAGCTATCAAGGGAAGGGTACTGGAAGCTGCAGAAATGTGCATAAAAAAGGTTAGGAAGAGCCGGAGGAGACCACTTTGGTTTACAAAGGAGGTTGTGGGGGCAGTCAGGGAAAGGGGGGCTTTCAGAAAATTTAAGAGGACACTCAGTGAGGAAGATAAGGAAGAGTATAGGGAAAAGAGGAGTATGGCAGGGAAGAAGATCACAAGGGCAAAAGCGATACTGAGAAAATAGCAAAAAAGGCCAAAAGGGGGATAAAACATTTTTCAGATATGTGAGGGAGAAGAGAAGGGCAAGACAGGGGATTACTAGGCTGAGGGGGGAGGGAGAAATAACCCTGGAAAGGGACTGTGAAAAAGCAGTTATTAAATAAATACTTTAGCTCGGTATTCACGGAGGGATGGTAGGGGACCTGAGCTAAAGTTGAATGGGAAGGAGGGCAAATGGGTGGATGTGAGCCCATTCACTGTGTATAGGGATAGGGCAGAGCTAGATAGATTGAGGGTGTGTGGACAAGGCAATGGAGTCTGACTGGTTACACCCCACAGTGATCAGGGAATTGAAGGAGGAGTTGGCCGCACCCTTGGCAAGGCTCTTCAACTTGTCCCTGATATGGGGAGAGTGCCAGAGGACTGTAAGAGGGCAGACACAGTGCCTTTACACAAGGGCGGTAGTAAGGAGGTGAAGGGGAACTACCGACCCATCAGCCTCAGGTCAGTTGTGGGGAAGGTAATGGAGGCATTAATCAAGGAGAGGGTGGTGGATTACCTGGAGGAGAGTGGCTTGCAGGACAGCAGACAGCATGGCTTTACGACAGAGATGTCTTGCCAGACAAACCTAATTCAGTTCTTTGATTGGGTGACTCAGGTGATTGACATGGGGGGGCAGTGGATGTGGCCTTTCTGGACTTCAGTAAGGCCTTTGACACTGTCTCCATAGAAGCTGGTGAGCAGGATGGAAAGCCTGGGGTTAGGTGGGAAAATAACAAGCTGGGTGGAGGCCTGGCTTTCAGGAAGAACTCTGAGGGTGGTGCTAAACTGGGTGCACCCCAGGACAGCGATGGTGAAGAGTGGAGTGCCACGGGGTCAGTTTTGGGTCTGCTTCTCTTCACTTATAGCAGAGATATTGCTGAGGATTTGAAAGGGAGAGTGTGCCCATTTGCTGATGATACGAAAATATGCAATAGGGTGGAGACCCCGGGGGGGGGGCTGGAG
This sequence comes from Neoceratodus forsteri, assembly GCA_016271365.2. Lineage (NCBI taxonomy): Eukaryota > Metazoa > Chordata > Ceratodontiformes > Ceratodontidae > Neoceratodus > Neoceratodus forsteri. Next base: position 882,484,070 of record CM028136.1, read on the forward strand.
GACATTAGGGAGAACTTAAACATGCTTGAAAAATGGGCTGGGACATGGCAGCTGAAATTTAATGCCAAGAAGTGTGCTGTGATGCACTTGGGGAGTAGGAGCAGAAGAACAGGGTACACCCTAGGTGGGAAGGAAATTAAAGTAACAGAACAGGAGAGGGATCTGGGGATCATAGTCTCCTTAAACCTTAAGGTAAGAATCCAATGTAGCAGGGCATCGGGAAAGGCCAATGGAATGTTGGCATGTATAGGCAGGGGAATTACTAGCAGAAAGAAGGAGGTAATAATGCCCTTTTACAAAGCCATGGTGAGGCCGCACCTGGAGTATGGGGTTCAGTTCTGGAGGCCACATCGCCGCAAGTATATAGATGCACTGGAGAGGGTTCAGAGAAGGGCAGCCAAGATGGTGCAGGGTATGCAGGAAAAGTCAAATGAGCAGAGATGTAGGAGCTGTATCGGTACATGCTTGAGACAAGAAGGAAAGGAGACATGATTGAAACATTTAAACATGTAAAGAGGCTCAATAAAGTGGGAGAAGAAGGTTTACTTAAGAGGAAGGAGGGGGTCAAAACTAGAGTGCACAGCCTCAGACTGCAAGGAAAAAGATACAGGGGCAATGTGAGGGGACATTTCTTCATGGAGAGGGTGGTGGAGCCCTGGAACAGACTACCAGATGGAGTGGTGGAGGCTAAATCAGTGGAAGAATTCGAGAGGGCATGGGCCAAGCATATGGGGTTGAGTATCAGGGGAGGGCAGGGCTGGCAGAGAGGGGAGATGTGGGGGAATGGCAGATTAGATGGGCCAGCATGGTCCTTTTCTGCTATCCAGCTTCTATGATTCTATGATTTGGTGCCACAGGTGCAGAAGCACATTTGGGCAGGATGTGAAAATGACAGCTGTACTGTTCATGAGGAGGTGTGAAAAATGGCAATGTTGAAAATCTGGAGTGAAAACATGAAAAATTTGGAGTTATGAGTGTGCGTAGAAACTGCACAACGTACGCCTGTAACATGGTCATTTTTGGGAATTTTTTCACCAAATTTTTAACATGGTCTTTTTGGGACATCCCCTCATGAAGAGTGTCACTATGATTTTGTTAATTCATCCCAAAAGTTGATTTCGCTCAGCGACCGTACCATTCTACCATTCTGCACCACAGGTGAGAAAACACATTTTTGGCAGGATGTGAAAAGTGACAGCTGTACTGTTCATAAAGAGGTGTTAAGAAATGGAATGTTGAAAATGTGGAGTGAAAATATTAAAATTAGCAAAATTACGGCGTGTGTAGAAAATGCACAACGCATGTCTGTAATCTGGTCATTTTGGAATTTTTACAAATTTTCAACTAAGGGCTTTGGGACCCCACTCATGAACAGTGGTACTGCCATTTTGTTAATCTGTCCCGAAAGGTCATCCCGCACAGTGACAGTAAAATCATCTTTTGGGACAGAGAAATGAAATGACAGGTACATGTTCATGAGGTGGGGTCCCAAGAACCCATGTTGAAAATTTGGGGCTAAAATTCCTAAAAATGGCTGAGATATCAACCTAAGTTGAAACCCCTCACTGAGTCCCATTATACAGCGTTTACCCGATTCCTCAGTTTGTAGTACAGCTTTGAAGAGTGCAGATGCATCCCGGTCCACAGAACATCACTGCTCCCAACATCTGGAGAGTAAGTGTGGGTGAAGGGGGTGCGGGGAGGTGGGAGTACAGAGGGAGGGTTGGGGAAGGGGAGGGGAGACTGGAAAGATGATGCTGGACGGTTTTCTTTTTTACAGTTTAACAAACAAAAAGACTCCTGGGGACCATTTTCTTCATAAGGTAAAAAAAATTAAAAAACTTTGGGACACACTGGGATGAGCTCCCAGTGTGCCACATGAGTTTGGGGGGCATGATGCCGATGGGGATTGGGCACCCCTATTGGCATGCTTGGGGGGGACATGATGTCAACAGGGATTTGGCACCCCTATCAGCAAAGAAGTTGAGCTTGGGGGTTGGGGGACATCTGACTCTGGGAGTGGGCATCCTGATGCGGGTAAATAAAAGAAAATGTCTGGGCACACTGGGGTGGGCTCCCAGTGTGCCACAATGTGGCTGGGGGGTATACATGCCGACACAGGGATTGGGCACCCTGATGTCGGCTGCGCGGGAGTGTGTGGATGGTGACAGGAGCCACCATTGTGGAAAGCCATGCCAGTGGCTGTTTTTTGTTACTGAAATGTTTCTCCAGGAATAGCACACCGAGCAACTGCTCGTAACTCCGGCCATGTGCATTACTGTGCACTGTAATGCACATGGCTGGAGTCTTGTCATCTGCCGCTGCAATGAGGAAACTGCACCTCATTGGAGCAGCAGATTTCTTTCAACTGCATGGCTCTCTTTGAATCTGCTGTTATCGCCAGCATGTTCACTGATTGGTGGCTGAGGGACACACCAACTAAAGCATCCCCTGCATTGGCCACAGTGCTGACACACCTCTGAAATGTACTACTACCACAAGACATTGCTTGCACATGCACAAGCCAACATAAAAAGGAATAACTAAAACATACATACATCAATCAAAAGAAAATAACTGCATTCATTAAGCCTATAGAATTGGAACATTCATTACAGGAAGACAGCACATACATGTTAAGAAGGGACAGACAAAATATTATGGGGTGAAAAAATGGGCTAAAAATAAACAGCAGTGTGATTCTGGATTCAGATATTGATGCAGATGGTGAGCAAAGTATTAGCTTTGAAGGTGATGGCATTAGCTTATCAAGGCTCATCACTAAGGAGCACTAGTACTGTTTATACACGCTGAAGGACAATCTGCCAATAGCAGACCTTTATTAAATGTTATAAGCTGGAATGTTGCGGTGTTATGTCCAGATCCCAAGATAAAGAATGGTTAAAAACAGACACTATGATATAATTGGTACTGCAGGAAACTTGGCTTTATAACAAAGCATTCTGCCTGGGGGATTACACCAGCTTAGACTTTCCTGCTGTTAACATACACAAACATGGTAGAGCTAGAGAAGGCCTTCCAACAATGGTTTTAAATTCTTAATGCTTTGAAAGTATTAAACTGCCCTATGGTTTCCCATATTTCCTATGTGTTGCTGTAAGGATGTAGTGAAATTTTTGAAATGATTGTTGTAAATGTATATATTTCCCCAAGGAATTCCTCATCTATTTTCAATCCATTGTTACTATTTAAAACCATCATTGATCAAATACAAATAGATTTTCCAGAATGTTCAGTGATTGTTCTAAGAGATTTTAACTCTAGAACAGGTGCCAAAATGGAAATAAATACTCAAGATTGGAATGTGGATGACACTCAGGAATAACATTAAGACAAGCTATAGATACAAAGGTGAATAAGAGGGTCTAAAACTCCTTGATATCACAAATAAAACATTCCTATGGGTACTTTATGGAAGCATCCCGGTGATAGAAAAGGAGTCGTAACATTTCCGTCACTATTCGGCGGTAGTACTCTGGATTTATGTTTTATGGATATTTTTTTTTCAATGCATACAGTCACCAGATTTACCGTGTTGGAGGAATGGGATAGCAATCACTTTCACCTGGCACTTTCCATAATCTCAAATTTTTATCTTTTTAATTCTCATATAAATCATATCCAGGAAAAGGATGCTAAGCAGCATATGATTATTCACCCCCCCACCAAAAAAAAGATTAGATGGGTTCCGTATAGTGACATAGTAACAGAAAGATTAATGCACGACTAGAAACATATTTAAAGGACACGCTAGATAAGGCAGTTCAAGAATGACAGGCCACACAGTTAACATAATATTAGGTAAGGAAACAACTATGGATATATTGAATTTCTATGAAAGTATTACCACATTCCTGAAGGCCAGTTTATCTAGAGAAGATTTTTTATTATTTATTTGAGATTATCAGAAAGACCTTTGAGTCAAAGACTCATTTACAAAGGTTCCACGTCATACATATAGAGCAGGGACAATACATGTTTTACAGGATGTTAGCATATAACAAAGATCATGCACAGTAATGGAAAAACAATTTTTCTTTCTACAAATGGTGGTACATTTGTTTCAGAGGGTGAGCTACCCTTCTAGGGTAGGTATGATTTAACACAAGAGTCACACAGCCATAGCGGAGCAGAGAGTTACCAAGGAGGCTGCTTGTCAAAGGAACTTTGATGGTTGGGCCATTATGCTACAGGGGGTGAGAAGTTGGGGGTCAACAGGGGAGGGTCAGCTGCAGACACATAGGTTTGAGGCTTGTAGGTGATTTCTTGGTCTGGTTTTGAAAGAGCCGAGCCTGGTTTCTTCCACGATTTCGCTGGGAGAGGCATTCATCCAGGAATGGGCTTGTAGCAGAAAGTTCACTGGAATTGGGAGGTCCGCCACGTGGTACCTATAGCAGCAGTCTGTTCGAGCTGCAAGTTGTTCTGCCAGGTGATGTTGTGAGGATAATTTGGCTTAGGGCAGGAGGGGAGAGGCCAAGAACAATTGTTTTGGTTATGAGGCAGGTGTAATACCTAATTCTATTGTAAAGGTTTTGCCAGTTTGCTGTGCTGTAGAGGAGCATGTGTGTGTGAGGCGGTCACATCCTAAGATGAGCCGGCAGGCTTTGTTAAGCACCAGCCGGAGACGATTTAGGGCTGTGGAGGCTGCTGCACTGTAGACAAGGATGCCGCAGTCCAGCAGGGAGAGGATAGAGGAGTTTATGGCGAGTTGCAGTGCTTCAGGGGTGAGGCAGTGTTTGTATCGGTAGAGAACTCCTAGTCTGGAGCTAAGGGCATTAGATAGGTGTTGGATATGTAGTTTAAAGTTGAGAGCAGGGTCAAGTGTGATCCCTAGGTATTTAAAGCTGCTTACATGTTCTAGGGGTGTCAGTTTAGAGGTGAGAAACTTGGGGCAGAGGTTTTTGAGAGGGTTCTGTGGATGAGAGAAAATCATGACTTTTGTTTTATTGTAATTTATTGTAAGATGTTGGGTGGTAAGCCATTATTCGATTTCTTGGAATGACTGTTGGAGAGTTTTGTGGAGTTTGGAGGTGCGGGTCAGAGGAGTACAGGGCGGCATCATCTCACAGTAAGCAGGTTGCCAGTGCAGGCAGATGGGAGGGAGTTAAGGTATAGACTGAAAAGTAGGGGTCCAGTATGGAGCCTTGTGGGACACTGGAGTGGATAGGGAGGCAGGGGATAGGACAGTGCCAGCCTTGACCCTCTGTGTTCTATCTGACAAGCACACAGTGTAGGGGCAGTCTAAAGTTAATAAAAGATAAAGACATTTGGGAGCTCAGGGCTCCATCGAAGAAAAGGGCCACCATTTTGATGACCTACGACCCGTAAAGCAGCAAATCAGAGGACAGCAACACGAAAGTAATGGCTTCTAGGAGGATATGCAGAAGGTTCTTACAATTGGACTAGTGCACTTTTTGAGCCTATCAGAGGACAGGACAGGGCAAGAGGACTGGTGGACAGACCTGTTTGCCCAAATACAAGTGGAAGAAAAGGAGAGAAGTCTGGGAGCCCTCCAGAGGAGAGGGGCAGTCTTGGTGAGACTCTGAAGAGTTTGGAACTGCTGTTTGTGGGTTGGGGCTTTGGCCTTTCTTGGTCCAGTTCAGAAAAGCCTTTTCCAGGTTTTAAAGTGTAACTCCTAGGTGGTGCTATCCCAAGGGCTACTACCCCTGCCTGTTTGGCTACTGACAGGTTGAGGGGCCTAGGTTCTATGGTGGGTGACTCCACCCAGAGGTCAGGGTTGATAGTGGTTAAACTAACTTGAGCACAGCCCTCTGGGACACTGTGACCCCCCTTTGATCCCACTAGTGGCCCACACAGTACACGGGAGTTACCTTCCCAATACCCCACAAATGCATACTGCTTACACATACAGTAACACTTACCCTCAGGACTAATGTCTTGCAGCACGTCTCTGAGGACCCCCTGTAAAACAAGGTTAGGCAATATACACAAATACAATGCAATGCTTTTCCTACATGTACTGACAGCTTATAGTTCAATAACAACAAATCTGTTTTATTATAGGGGGCAGTAACAAGGAGGGGCAATCAGGTTGATTTGGTTTGGAAATATTCAAATCACAGTACTGTGCATGCATATAGGGTCCAAAATGTCACTCTCTGGGTACCCAGGATGGTGGGGGCTAGCCAGGGCTGATGCAGCTGGTTGGGGCCCTTTGATGGAAAAAACACAGGCACACACAAATTGTAATCCGGAGCCCTGGGGCTCAATTCGAGAAGAAATGAAACAGCAATAATCAGATGACACACTTGTAATCGATAAAAAGGCTGCAGGGAGATACCCAGATCTGTGCTCACAATACCAAAACTGAAAGCTGGATGGAGGATGTTCTTGCTGGATTGCCAGAAAACCAAGGTATAGAGACAGGATCCTTGTGGCTGGACCCAACTGCAGTTGACAGCAAGCGGATTTAGTCCGACTCAAGCTGGGATCTGCTTCCAGCTTTAGCACACAGCTCACAGAAAAGGGGGAAATAAAATTGCAATTCCCCCACAAGCACTACACTCATTTATAT